>JAMKCF010000011.1:8836850-10190703 GCA_023634235.1 Pisaster brevispinus | reverse complement strand
TTCTGCACGTGCTTCAATTGGGGTCACAATGGCGCATGTAAACATGATGAAAGTCGATGCAGAAATTTACGTGTCGGAATTTTACCTTGACTTTGACAAAGATTTAATTAGAAACGACTTACCTTCACCAGCATTGTGTGTTTCATTGAAGATACCGGTAGGCCAACTCACACTATAAACCGTGTCAAGTTTAAGTCTTTATTTTTAACCGTGCTATATCGGTCACCCTGTTTTATTTTGTTTTGTTATATTGCCATGGTTTCTTCAATGATTTTTCCTTTGATTAATTATATTAGTCTGACGGCATTGTCAAGATAAAAGGACATAATTACCTCTTAAACAATAAAGGGGCTGACCAAAGCAGGCCTGTGGCTGTACATGGAATCATGAATTCTCACCCAGTTACAGCACGTGCGGGCGCTCTCTCCATGCATACGATACGGGGGAGGGCGTCTGCGTGCAGTGCTGGGTGAGCGTTCAACATGTATTTTCATGTACTACAGGTGTGCTTTGATTATGAAGACACGGCCTTTTTAAGTTTGAAAAAGTTTCGATGTCCATGCATGGAACACATTTTTGGACTGACAGAAGCTACAGCTGAGCAGAGTTATGGATTAACGTAACTGAAACCTGGTCTCGTTAAAAATCAACATGTCGCATGCGCGAAGAGATTGCGTGAGAAGGGTTTGTCTTCAGTAGTTCTGCTCCAATCACTGCGCCATTCTGAAAGTGTATCCCAAATGCCCTCGTTTAGCTGTTCACTTTGTAAACCCATTCAATCGTAAAACGCAGTAATTGAATGTTATTTAATAATCTTGTTGAGTTGGTGAGTTGTATTTAGTGGTAGTGAATGACAAAATCCCACAGCATTTCAGGTTTCTTGTGATGAAAATAGAACACTGCAGTAAATGCATTTCCAAGTTTTAATAGTAAATCATTTTCGTTTTGCCAGTCTATACCAATTACAGAATGGTTTATGGTAAATTACGCGTGTCCAGCATAATTGAATCATTCACTCACTCCTGTCATGTTTTTTTTTAAGTGTTTGAGAACTCTACCATTTACCAATACCAATCATCGAAACATGCTACACGTGGACGACAGAAGTACTAGACAGAAAAGAGTGCTTTTAGATGGTCGAGTGAAAGCACGATGAGCAGAAAACATACGGGGACAGCATGACTGTACCACCGTTGGTCTCACTCATCGTGAGTGGTGCAAGTCTAAAGCAAATTCAGAACGGTTTAAGATAAAATTACGTCATGGATGGCTGAGTGAAAGCACGATGACCAGAAAACACGGAGACAGCATGTAACTGTACTTCTGGGTCTCACTCGTGACTGTTGCCAGTCTACAGCAAATTTAGAATGGTTTATGGAACAGTTACGTCATATGGCTGAGTGAAAGCACGATGAGATACTAGGTAAAGCACGGAGACAGAATTTAACTGTACCTCTGGGTCTCATTCGTGCGACTGGTGCCAGTCTACAACAAAATCAGAATGGTTTAAGATAAAATTACGTCATAGTATGGCTGAGTGCAAGCACAATGAGATACCAGTAAAGCATGGAGACAGAATGTAACTGTACCCCCGGGGCTCATCCATGCGACCTTCTGTCTGCCACGACTATAGAGAGAAGGGCATGGAAGCGGTCCGTCACTTAAAAGCCCTTTTCATTGTTAATAAGTTAATATTCAAAGGACGCCTTATTGAGGTCTAACTTGAACATCACTGAGGACATATTAGTATCGACGCGTGTCCTGAATAATTGAATCATTCACTCACTCCTGTCATGTTTGTTTTAAGTGTTTGGGGAACTCTAGGAAATGATTTACCAATACCAATCATCGAGACATGCGTACACATGGACGACAGAAGTATTACAGAAAAAAGTGCTTTGGGCTATTATCAATTAAACCATAGGTCTGCATATTATACTATAACATCACATACATGTATTCCACTTTATATGGATGCCTTGTCAAGATGAACCTAACTCCTGACAAGTCAATTATGACCTAAAAGCAAAAACCGATCCTGGTCACATAGAGGTCTAGTAGTCTGTACATTAACATCAATAGGTTTGCATTTCTTCATCACACAACCAATTGTCTAGATAACTCAATTCTAAGTTGGACTTTGACGGAATTTACGATTTGTGTTTCTAAATAAATGCACAATATATAGCAGTAAGTCACCTTCAACGAATTACTGGGATTTGTTTTGACAATATTAGAGATTTCAGGAGACATCGTCTTTATTCTTTTTCTTGAAGTTACAATATCAATGCAGAAGAAACTTAATCTCTTCGCATTTCCATTGACACCCATTCCCTGCACCTGCCGTTAATTTGATTTTAGTCTCATCGGAAAGATATTTACATTGTGACGCATCGATTACAGAATCAAACAAAAGCTTGTAAACGGAAACATCTTGGTTTTTTGTTCCACACGCTCAAAATAAAACTCACTTCACCATTTTGAAATACTGTAAAAGGTGGCACAGTTATTAATCGATTTATGTTTTCAGTTATCTACAACAGAGTATGGCCAAACAGTTAATATAGGCCTAATAATGTATCCTTCCTTTCATAGTTTATAACGACGGCACCGGTATCAGTTGCACTTATGTCCAATCAGTCTGATAAATTGTACAATGCATGTCCAATCAGTCTGATCAATGTTCATAATTTACTTGAAGTTTGGTTCCTCTTTGAGCGAATGATCCTGTACTTTTCCCCTCTTACATCTATAAGACCAAGAACGGGAATATTTTACCTTAGCATTGTAAACAAAGTATACTTGATCGCCAATGCAACAAATTACACTTAGATGACGTTGGGAATGGAGGTTCCCATCTTTCATTTGAGTTAAGTTAATCAGACCGAGTCTGATTCATCTTGTAAAACTTAATAATGGTTTCATTTGAATGGATTCATGAGGATAAAGAAGAGGCCATGTTTGTTGGCAGAACCTAAACAATAACATGCAACATGTTTGTACAAATCACTCTGAAGTGGTATTTACAATGTATAGGGAATTGTGAAAACATTACTACATTCAAGGTCATCTTTAATAGTGAATTCAGTCAACGGTTATCAAATTATGTATCCAGTCCTTTTAAATACTTCAAAATATTACTGTGCATTCGACATTATGAACGAATTACTGCCGCATGGAAGATGTATAAAGTTCCCTGAATTCGGTCAACGGTTAACAAATATTGTATCCAGTCCTTTTAAATATTTCAAATGCTACTATGCATTCGACATTATGAACGAATTACTGCCGCATGGGAGATGTAAATTTCCCTGAATTAGTCAGATTTCCGCCGACGTGATGGGATTTCGGATTTTAGGTCTGCTTAAAAATGAAAATTGGGACATGTTTCAGGTTGGAAACATCTTTAACCATTATTTGAATAACCAAAGGACAACATGCTTCTATAACATTCAATGTAATGGTATAAACATGTACTCTTCACTACTTTGTATTTGGTAGCCACTCATCCTACAGTAAAACAAAACAAAACAAGATGACCTGAACTAAACCTCTCGAGAATTCTTGTCTGCCCCTCCCCCTTGTAAAACGAGATTGATAAATCAATGGGAAAATAGTTTGATCAACGCAGGCCAAGTGAACAATGACACATCTTAATTTAGTCTTTCTCATCTTTGTTTTCAGGTGCCTTCGATACAGTGGTTGGATATTTTCACCCTTAATTTCTCTAATAAGTTATTTCAATGTACTATATAAAAGAACCATGAAAAGCAACGGGAAAGGTTAAATGATGTGTGAATGGTCTTTCACAAGTTCCTCGAGGGGAGAGTGGCATATTATAAACCCCTCAAAAAGTTTGGAACCTTCTTTCAATCATTCTCTCTCATATTTTGGTTATTTGTGACCTGTTCAGTATCATCATAGAGCAAAGAGGTTAAGCTTATCCCTCTCTTCACGACACCATAATTTGAACAATCACTTGTTGGTTGTGAATGCGAGGGTACGGTCATGCATGGTCAAATATAGTAAACAATGCTCTTCCAATCTCACACACAGTTAGTCTTTGGTACTGCCCACTTTCAAAACATTATGCAACATTATTTTATCCAACCTTGAGACCAGGTTGGTGGCAAGCACGACGCATGAGGAGGTGCCAGCTTGTTATGGCTGCGATGGTTCTTCCACCCGCGCAACTGACTGCTTGTTCAATCAAGCCTAAAATTGGCAAATATGTATTTTTTTGTCTTGTTTATTCTTTTTCTACTGGTATTTGGCGCATCCTGTTTGACACCCCCCCCCCCCGCCAGCCCATAATTAGGGGCGGGACGAGCACCCCCCTCCCCAAAAGTAGTTTTTTGGGGGGTTTTTTATAATGAAAAGAAGAAAAACCACTCAAAGTCAAAAAAAGAAGAAAAAGTCCACCCCCCCCCCCCAAACAAAAAAATAAGTAAAAAAATAAATAAATAAATACAATTTTAAAAATAGCGCGCACAAATCAATAAGCGCAAAAATGGACCAAGTGGCTTGAATTTGGCCTTCATTTTCAAAAACTTAAATTCCCCACTGCGTCGCTGCGCGACGGGCGGCGCTAACATGCCGATGTACATTTTTCTGTCATAATTGCCCCCTCCCCCCACAAAAAAAAAAATTAATAATAATAAATAAATAAATAAATAAATAAATAAGAAATAAATAAAATTAAAATAAATAAAATAATATAAATAAATAAATAAATAAATAAATAAATAAATAAATTATAAATTAATAAATATTGTAAAAAAACAAAAACACAATTGCCCATAAAAAAAAATTCTGGATACGGGCCTGCCCACGCACCCCCACCCCGCCCCATTTTATTTATTTTTGTTAAACCACGGCTAAGGATTTAGTTCCAACTTGGGAACCGGAAACGAAAATGTTCAATTTATAACGTCTTATGATTGCTGGGTCTGCTATAAGTCAACACTTGAGTTTCGTTTTAATATTTCTTTAGAAATATTTATGAAGTACCATTGGTCAATGAATTCAGATCAGACTCTTCGTGTTGAGCTTATAGCGTTCATTCCACTTCTCGATTTGACGTATCTTGTTTGCTTTCATTACCCCAATTTTGTTCCTCCATGCTATGCCTGGCTCAATCTAGTATTTATCAGTATTTAAAGGTCATCTTTTCTTTAACAATTCACAGAAAACTACTAATAATTTAACCCTATTATTTTCTCGTTGAGGTCAAGGTTTTACGATTTAAGAAGCCTGCAAGCACGGACAGCTTTATGCGTGATAAATGGTATTTCAGTCGGCAAAATGCTTTGAAGTAACGCCTGATTTTTATATTGCCTTTTGAAAAAAATATTACAGAATGATTACTTGAGCTTTATGCATTCATTTATGGCTATAAGGCAGTACAGGTGACCAACACGAAGTATAAACACAACGTCTGGTGTAGCTTCACTTTTGTCAGCCCGAGGGCAGGAAGTAATCTCTGTCCTCGAATGTTATGGTTAAATGGTTCGTGTTTGGTTGAGTGTACTTTCCGGCACACCAATCGGACCATCTTCCACAATGTAGTAGGCCGTGTTCACACCACAGGTGTTTGTTTCCATACAAACCGGTATACACCATGTGCAGGTTCAAATAAAATTCACAACATTCAATTAAGTTGATCAGATGAACTATGACATTTAATGAAATAAACCAAAGCAAATGTATTACAATGCATTCCCATGAGTCACGTGAAAACTACGAGACAGTAATTTTTTGTAATATTGCTTATTTCTGTGCATCATTTTCCCCCAAAAAATTATTTTCAAGCTGTTCATAATTCAAATAACACGATTGAAGACACAAGTACCAGTGTAAATCAAGCCTTTTCACAAATCAACCAACAGGGTTGAAGAGAAAAGTACCAATGAAATTCAAGCTTTTTTTCACAAATCAACCAACAGGGTTGAATACATGAGTACCAGCGTAATTCAAGCTTTTTTTCCAAAATCATCTAACGGGGTTGAAGACACAAGTACCAGTGTAATTCAAGCTACACTGAAATCTCAATGTGTCAGTACCGGTTACACTGACATCTCAATGTGTCCGTAGCTGCTACACTCAAATCTCAATGTGCCTGTACCGGTTACACTCAAAGCTTAATGCTGTCTTCGTGAGGAAATCTAAATTTCGGTAAAGCACACTGGTCTTAATGGCAGAATTAGGGTTCATATACCTGTACGGTATCCTTTACACAGTATAAGATTACATCAATGTAAAGTTGATCCATATATTCCATAGTCATCCAATGAGTTTCTGGTGAACTACTTTGTTTGTTTACATGTATTACGATAGCTTTCAAAGAAAGAGGTAATTTGCACAACACAGACCACAATATAATTACCTGAATTTACGACACCAATGAATACATTAATTTTCGAGATGTTCACGTTCCTCATGAAGACAGTTTGGATATGTAGTAAAACATGCTTTCCCTGTGATCACCTACACAAACGTTTGGATGAAGAGACAAGAACTTGCATAGTATGGGTTTTACATGGTGATCCACATAAACAAGGTACAGCTGCTATGTATTGTCATTTTGCAAAGCGATAGTGCAGGCCAGGGGTCTCGCATCTAAAAAACAAACCGAGGGTACATAACGCTCAAAGCAAAGCAACAGTGTTGAAATACACAACCAACTGTGTACAGCAAAAACCCGCTCACTCTTTCTGCTTGGTTTTTCACTCAGGCGGTTTGGTTCTGCAAGTCTTCTTCCTCCATTTCTCTCGTCCTTTCATCTTCCTTAGCTTCTTCTTGTTTCCTCCTCTCCTCTTTCTTTACCCAATAATTTATCCCACCAACTGCTTCCAATAGTTTCTCTAGTTTCTGTTCTTTGATTAATCTCTCATGATCTTGAGCTGCTTTGATCTGACTCTTAACAGCCTCAATGTGCTCCTTATGCCATTCTTCCAGCATTAACGGATATGTCTTTACATGAGCATGATTCTTCTCAACCTCCTTGATCAGTGGGAGTGTCTCCGAGATGATGAGACTGTCTAAAGATTCTGCAAGTATTTTATCTTCTGCTTGAAGTCTCGTTACTAAATCCTAATAGCAAAACACAAAATATGTACAGAGTATGTCAACTCATTGATCCTTGAAAGCAAATCCAGGGATGGCTGTTGTTCCAATATTGAAGAAGTTAAGAAAATGTATTCAGAGTTAAATTGATTTAATCCTCAGAAAAATTCCATCAATACTTCTTCCATATGGTTCTTCACAATACTTAGGAATATATACAATGGTAACAAAGGATTTAATTCTCTGAAGATGAACTTAAGGCCGATATAAAAAAAGATTAAAAGCTTTGCATGGTGAAAGAAAGACAATGTATCATTATGTATTAACAATTAACAAAGGGGGGAACTTACTTGTATTATGTCGATCACTTCCTGATTAGCTTCTGTTGGGTTTTCCATTTCACTTTGTAACCTTTCAATCTGTGAACAAATAAAAGAACAATCAATGCTTTGATACTTTCATATAAGACAAAACATCATAGTTTGGTTTACAATCAACCAATAATGATTATGGCACAACTAGTATGTTATCCCTATGTCAGACTAAGCCAGTGTCTAACATCAAATGTGCAAAGTTAGCACACAATCCATTCACAAGATTAGTTTGTTGGTTTTCTAAATGGCAAATGAATTTGTAATGTACATGTAAATATAACATTTAACTGGAAGGATTTCCTACACCTTCAGAATTGTAATACCTATACATTCAGTATTAAAAAGACCTATGAACGTTTCAAATTATTATTGTAATCACACTATTAAGGCTTATCAATCCAAAACAAAGTAAAGAGAAAACAAACAAAACTTCAGGAATAGAAACAGTAAAAAGGGGAATAAAACCAAGATAGTAAAGACCAGCTCAAACAAAAACATCAACAAGTGATCTTTGCTTAAATTCATTTCAAATGTGTTCAATCAATACGAAAATTGAGTTCACATGAGAGTAAAAGAATTTAATGCCAAAAAGAAACCGATCATTTTGAATACCCTTCTCTGGTGCTTTTCAGAAAGATTCGCGAAAAGCTTTTGACGTCATCATTCAAGTTACGTCATTTGTGGAATCTATTTTGTATAGCCGCTTTGATGCAATAACAAAGCAACATCCCACAGACGACATCAAAGTATTGCCATTTTGACACTAACCATCAGCAGCAGAAGTGTAGCTAGTTTTTTGCTCGATAATTACAAAAAAATGAGAAGTGTAAAAATACCGGAGTTTCAATTAACGATAAATAAACACATTATAAACAAGTTTAAAATAGCATTCTTGTCAACAATTTTCAGTGGCTGTTTAAGATCTTCCCTCTACAGATTACAAAAATATGCTGAGGAATTATATCTTACAGGATTACATTTAAAAAACATACAAAAAGACAACATCTGACACCAAAATATATGAAAATGCAAAAAGGAAGGAATCATTGAATTCAATTGACCCATGTAGTCATGTAGGCAGAAACCCAGGGGGATATCACTTACCACTTCCTTTACTACGGCAGTTTCTATATTTCCATCTACAACTGATTGTAAAACTGTAGCTACTTCTTTCAACCTTCCAGCCATAGAAAGACCAATAATGTGATAACTCCTGGAGAGAAGACTAGTTTGACCTCTTGTAGCATCAGCAAAGGTCATACCAAGGTCATGCGTTTCCTCCTGTAAATGAATGTTATAACAATAGGAATGAAAATGAAAATCTACTTTTAATTTGTCCAGTTAAATTTAGCAATGATTGCCCAGCTGCAACTAATTTATTAATTAATTTTTTTATTTAAGCTGTGTGGCCCAGATGGTGGATCTCACACTTAACAATGGATTTACCAATTACTACACACTTCAAACAATAGATTTACTTCACATTTCAAAGAACAATGAATTTATTATGGTAGGATTGCTGATATCTTGCATCCCAAAAAGCATTCTTAAACAGTTCAATAAAAAAAACAATAAAAAAATTCAATACAAGGCAGTGTTTGGGGAAATTCTATATGAACAGCAAGACACACCTGTGTATTCTCCAGTGATTTCAAATACTGATGACACGCATAAAGTGATAACAGCTGAGATAGATGTTCCTCATCGCTCAATATTTCAAGTCTCATCATCTCCATGGCAACAGCAGCCGCACCTCTTATGTCATCTCTTTGAAGGTAGTCATCAAGTAGTAAATTGTTTGTGAAATTATCAGGAAATAAACCGTAATTTGTCTGTAAATTTAGTAAATCACAAATAGTCAAATTAGGACACCAAAGTTTTCATAGTAAGTAAAATGAAACCAAAAATGCCAATAATGAGCTCGAGGGATAATAATCTACAGAAAAAGATTCATAAAACTACATGTGATCTCAAAACCAGTACAACAATATTTATAAGTACACATTTGCATTGTCAACAATAGAAACAGAAATTCAATTCACACCGCAGATAGAATCACAATAGTAATCACATCTGGTAAGAAAAATCAAATGTAATAAGCAAACATACAAACAAAGTGCAGTAAATAAATCTTACATCCGATACTTTCTATGCAACATAAAATACACAAATGTACGCAAAACTGATAGTATTAAGATTCCGTACCATTTTACAATGGCACTAATGAGTTGTGTTTGGGACGGGGCGGGGGAGGGGGGGTGCTGTATGGACCATTAGATTATGTACCTTATCCTGGAGCACTTTGAGTGCTTTATCTGACACTCCCAAGTCGATACAAGTCCGGATGTAGCAGTGGACAGTGGATGCCCTCAAGTGATTAGTCATCGGAGAATGACGATGACTGAAAATGATAATAAAACAGTTATATGGGAAAATGTTATGAACCTTTTTCCAGAAAGGTTGATTGAATTCCATACAAACAGAACAAAACGAATACGTACCAGTACAGATACTGCTCTGCCGATTGTAATTGGTGATCATCAGAAACATTGTCTACAAACTGGAAAAAAAGTTCCATTAACAATTTAGTTGCATTAAAAAGTTAGGTAAGATGTGCCTTATAGCAATCAGACAAAAAACAACGACAGAAAACCTGGTCTGAGAATTTTAGACAAACTTAACATTATGAGTTAAATGGACTCATTTCAGTCTTAATTTGGGGTTAAAAATATGGTTCAGATCTTAACTCAAAACACCCCAACATCAAATCACGGAACTAATTACGAGAACCTTCATCGTCTTTCCTTTGTCAAGTCAGGGTTTCATTGTGGCAACAATATTTTCAACGAAAAATTGTTACTCTAGAAACTCGATCAACATTAAGACCCCAAGTTGTACGAGGGGTATGGGAGGGAGGTCAGAATGGTCACCGAAAGGGGGGCAAGCTCTTGGAGACCATAACAAGTAGAATTCACAGGCTGACGAGAATCTATGATGAACTCAACTAATCCCCTGCTCAAAGAAACACTATGTGAAAACAAGAAAGTATATACAGTACAAGCAATAATAAGTACGTGTTTGGCATATGAAAGTATAAACATCACATACAAGTGAACAACACCAGTGAATATCTCAACATAAACCAATCATTTTCTCCAATTATTAAATATAAATATATAGCTGAGAAATACTCGTTCTCCAACAAATAACCTCTTACAAGCAGAAGATAGCATTGCCTGAGCCATGCCCAGGCACAAAATGGAGAGAAATGGAGACAAAACTATGCTGTGTGTGTCTCATACAGACTCCAGCAAAACAGAAAGATATGAGGTGCTGCACAACTTTTACAACCTTTTCCAAAATCACTACAAAAATAAATATTACAACTACAAGGGTAGGGTATAAAAACTTACTTATGTAAAAGTAATCACTAACAAGGCTTAATATCTATTACTAAACATTGTACATGTCATATTGTAAGTTACAAATATAAACACACAGTTTCTTTAATAGATGTAATAACAAAACTTAAAGACTCTTTTCCAATGGATGGATATGATGCAATTCGCACCTTAGCAAAAAAGTACAAAAGTGAATAAAGAAAGTTTTAGAAATAGTCCCGAAAGAAAGATTGAGGGCGCACTTGCATTCCCTACGTGTGTAGAGTAAGTTGTCATGGTTGTAGGGGTTGGTATGGTAGTAAATGAAGGTCTAACATCAGATTGATAAACCAGTAAACTACAGGTACAGGCTACCCACCTTATGAAGGTCAATTGATGACACTGGTTCCTTTAAATCCAAGAAATTGGCATCCAGCATAATTTTCAATTCATCTGTAAAAAAAACCAACAACATAAAAACATTTTTAAAATTGCAGAAATTGTCCCACCACTCAAGTTTCAAGAGTCATCTACATGTACAATAACAACTTCCTTCCCAATCAAATTCAGAAATCTTAAGACAAGAGTAAATAATATACAATTTGGTGTCCACTGGTGGCTCAATGAACAATTACAATTTCATCAAATAAACACCGAGTTTCAGTAAAAGCCACAGGCATGCCTGCCAGGGGCATGCCTACCAGGGGCCTGCCTACCAGGAGCCTGCCTACAAGGGGCATGCCTACCAGGGGCATGCCTACCAGGGGCATGCCTACTATGGGCATGCCTACCAGGGGCATGCCTACCAGGGACATGCCTACCAGGCCAGGGGCAAGCCTACCAGGAGGGGCATGCCTATCAGGAGGGGCATGCCTACCAGGGGCATGCCCACCAGGGGCATGCCTACCAGGCCAGGGGCATGCCTACCAGGCCAGGGGCATGCCTACCAGGCCAGGGGCATGCCTACTAGGGGAATGCAGTGTTCTCCAACCTACAGAAAAGACGTGGCCCACCGCCACGCTTTCTGCGGCGCGCGCCACGCTTTATAATCGCCGCCAAGCTTTAACTGTTGCCGCCACGTTTACATTTTTTACTCTGCATTGTAAATTTACAACAGAAATACATAGTTTAGAAACAAGAAAGACCACAGTACTTTCTATTAAAACCAAAGTTTCACGCCGTTCTCACGACCTGGAGCGACTCGTCTTATACATTGTACTTTGTTGCATGTACTTATCGCAGCTGAGTCGCCCCGCTGCATGGCAAACTATTTTAGTCTGGTTCTGATTATTTTGTCTCATCGACATTAGGTGTGATCGTCTGGTAACCAGATGCATCCCTCGTTCCGTGAAAAGTGGTCGCTGGCAGGCTGTTCTCTGCTGCCTGTGGGGGGGGGGGGGGGGTTAGGAGTAGATGTCTGTTAAAACCGAAGTGGCAAGAAGTACACACTTGATGATTTTACACATTTCAGCAACACATTTTCAGGTTTTCATCGATAGAACAAATAAACAAAATTGAAGAATGAATATCTATTCATTGGTTTTTATTTCGAGTAAGTGTTTAGAAAACCAGTATTGTACTTTGTGTTCTTAAAAACTTTAAAAATATTTCCTCAAAATAGTCTGAGGAAAGTGGCCAGGATTCACCTTAGAATGCACCACAGAGCATCTAGGATCAACAATTTTCCCGGGGCCCGCTCAAGGGCCCCGGACCCCACGCCGTAGGGGCTTCGCACTTCGCGCTCGCATTGTACGTACCCCCTCGCAGTTTTCCCCACACCCAGCACCAACCTTTATTTTTCAAAGTTGGAGAACACTGGAATGCCTGTTACAATGATTTGCAAGTTCCAGTTTACTGTTACTTTGAAACATGTATTACTAGATACCTACAGAACACTGTGTGGAAGGCGGAGGTGTTTTTTTTTCTGCATTCCATGAGTGCCTATGTGATAATGAATTCATCGTCAAGCAAACTTGACAAATAGCTTAAAATTGCACAATACACAAAATTAGAGCAGTGTCATTCAACAGGGTGTGATAAGGGTCGTGCACTATAGAGGTTAATGTCAAACTCTTGTTTCTATGGATTGACTAATCAGAGTAGAGGATTCAAATTTGCTTGAACACAATTAGTGTATGTAAATGTACTATAGTACAGCAATGCTTACAATAAGCGATTAATTCAATTGTAAGGTCACAGTAGTGTTAAAAACAAATAAGGCATTCTCTATGAACACAGCCAATTCCAGATAGATTTTATTTAATTAGTTATTTCACTTTGTATTGTTTCACCTGGGTGGTCTTGTTTGAAAAAAAGAGATCTCCCTGACTTGGGGCTCAGGAGTTGTGTACAGATGCACCATATTTAAACCAACTATCAACGTGTCAATAAAGGATGAGTGTGTTTTTATAGACAATGCCCTGCTTACCCATATTAACAGCTAAGAGTCTTCTAGTACTCCAAGCACTGGTTCCTTTGTATGCATCGGATAGCAGAGTTCTCCTTGCTGTAGAAAATAATGTCCACATTTTATTTAACTCACTTTCAGGTTTGTTGTTGAGAAAACAGGAGTAATTGCACATTTTATACAGTTGAACTGGTATTAAGGATGGTGGAAGATAATGACAAAGTCCTATCCGTAGTCCAACATGTATCTTTGAGTAAAACTCAGAATCAGGATAAAATTCAGATTCTCTGACCCTGACTGTTTCAATAGCCCCATTGTTATAGAGCCAATATGCTCATAACATAGGGACTCAGCCATGATATAAAGTTCCTGGATGTCCACTGATGCTGACAAAGACGTATGACCTGCTGTCGTCCTAGTTCTAGTGACTGTTCCACCAGCAAGACCATCTTCAGTGTAATTCACTTAGTGACAATGTCACATATCCAGGCAGCACACTTTCTCCAACCACAAGCCTGGCGGCATGAGTATCCCATGCTGAATACGCATGTGTCACCTACCAAACAGTTGGTACACATTGTCAGTGTACACGTAGTTCTGTTTGTAATATGCAATAACATGATAGGCCTAAATGTCAGATAATCCCAAAAGATTGCATATAGACAGGTATTGCTGCCATTTCAGTGGGCGAACGGATACGCATCAATAAACATCAACAGATTTAAACGAGTCAGTATACTATAATAACCATCACTTGGGAACTACATAAAAAACTGAGCCAGCCCAACATTATTAATTTTAAATTTTACATTAATTAACTTATAATGGGTATTTCAAAATATTTTTTATGGGAAAAGTATTTAGAAGTATAATGTAATATTAGGTAAGAATCATAATTCAAATCATATTCAAAAGACTGAATAATAACAGTTAAACATTACACTTAATATGTGCATACTGTTACATTTAGCAGGGCAAACACCCTTGCTCAGTCCTTTCCCAAACAGCATGCCTGCACAATGCAACAATATCCCTTGTTGCATTTTGTTGCATTTGGCATGGTTCTCATTTCAACTGTGTTGCATTCTGTTGTATTTGGCAGGCTTTGTGGAGAGACCCTAATGGGGGTTAGGGTTAATGACTGTACTCCTTTCATCAGTTACAGTGTAGGCCTACTCCCACAAGAGCCCCCCCCAAAAAAATAATAATAATAATAAAAAATAGTGCCAATACGCTGGAGTGATGTTTTGAGTGTTATGAATCAATTCATGACACATTGAAGATAAAATAAAATCTGTGTTCTGAGAATGTGTGTCATGATTTTTGAAAAAGGTAAACATTTTGCAAACCTGGCGAATAGTCAGGCAAAAATGGCCCAAATTGCGCATACGGTGATTTCTTACCATAGTTTTATAGTTGTCTCATAAGCCCTTGACCTCCAGTCTGCGACATAATCGGGAAGATGGAACCTTTACACACTTCCTGATGCTAGTAATGGGCGTAGCCAAGCAAAGAAGCGGAGGAAGTCCAGCATACAATTTCATAATTGGTACTATGGGGCTACTCCCACAGCAACAGCGTAATGTCACAAACAATGTACAATTGCAAGTGAACACTTACAGTGAATTAACTTACACTTATACACTTATCAATTGTATGACGCACCCTACGACCCCCGGGGAGGGTACGTCATGTCTGCGTCATGTCTCTCAAAATTATGACCCAAGGGTATGTCAAAATCCAATGATGGTCCGTCAAAAAATCTGCGGGGGTTGCGTCATGGTACGTCGTGGTCCGTCGATGTCCATTCTGACATCGGTCCAATTTTTCTTTCGATCCAACGCACACACAGCATAGTTAACCCTCGCCGGAGCGTTGTAGTAACTACACAGCACGCTGGCCCACGACCATTGAAAAGATCTTCAGGCCACCACATAACTTTACACCAAAAATGATAGACCCAGGGTTCTGCCCACGGTGGTCGGTACCGGAAAACCCGCCCGGCACTCATGATTCCCCGCCCACCACTGACGGAATTTTCTCTTTTTCCGCGCACCACAAATTTTCAAATTTTGTGAATTAACTTAATTGCAAAATTAAATTATTGCCAAATTATTAATCATTTAACTTAATATGTAGGTTTTTAAAAGAAAATCTACCGGTAAATTCAAGATATCCAGCTCGTTTTCTGTCAAGAAAGTCCCAAGTCTTGGTATTTTACTAGCTGCGATCTCGTTCATTTCAGTATACGAACGTTAAAAACACACATGCACGTTGTTAGTCTGGCTCTCTCCTCCATGTCCCTTACTACAAAACGTAGGCGAGTAGGGAAACACACAACTCAATTTTCCAGGGGTTCAAAGACGTGCGGTGGAGTCTAATTGCGACCTCCTTCCTGTGATATATGATACAAAACTGTAACCTCGTACTCATAAACACATCGCTCTCGCCGCACAATTTTCCCCAATGTGCATCGTCGACCAAGGGTCCGTCCCGTCAGTGGTGCGTCAATTTCCGCGATTGGTGTGTCAAAAAATCGTTCCAAAGAGCGTACAAATCCGCGACAGGTGCGTCAAATTTTTGACTCAGGGTGGGTCTTTGTACACGCGAAATCCGACGCACCTAAGGACATTGACGCACCTACCCCGGGGGTCATAGGGTGCGCCATACAACTGATAAGTGTATTACAGTTACACTGCATTGTTTAATTTTATTGCAATTGTGGTAAAATTTTGGCAAAAACCACGAGCTCTCAGCTCAGTCTCAATACGAAAAATCACAATATACTAACGTTAGATCATACAGATTAGGACGTAGGGCAGGACGTAGGGTAAAATAGCCGAGGGAGTCCAGCGTATTGGCACTATGGGCAATGATATGATGGGGCTACGTGCCTGGGAACGTTCATGTTTCGATACATAGCTCGGCACGTGTTCGATAGTTGAGTAGATGGATGGATGATGCCGGGCCAAAAATAAAATCCAAATGAAATAATCTGCTCAAACTTTTTTGCTGTGATACTTGTACTTCAAAACATCAAAACGGTTACATTACTTACCATGAGTAGGTATTCCATTTACAAAAAACGAAACACAAGTCTGTTTAGATCCAAATAACTGTCGTAGTGAAAGAGCAGATCGAAATGCCAGAGCTGCGGAATGGTTGCAAAACGCCATGTTGAATGTTATGATCATAAACGGCGCCCTCTGTTGAAGCAGGGTGTATACTTCTCGGCTCTCAGAGATCTTCCAGGAAAGTTTCTCTCTCCTCAACCATGCTAAGTAAGTAGCCTACTCTATTAACCTTCAAAACTTTGTTAAGCTATTCCCACACAAATACCCTACCACTGCTGACACGAGAGCTTATTTTTAATGGACAAGGACAATTTCTCGGCATATAGAGGTCGCCTGTTATCATACGATTGTGTTACAAAGTATACGACTCATGTGGGACGCAAAATTACTTTGATTTTAGTCAGTATGGGGCATGATCCGCTTTACCACTCTGGGCTCCCCCGCGATCTCCTCGCCTAGATGGAGTAAGATTGTATGATGTATGAAGTCGAGTAGGGAGAAATCATACATAAACGCCCACGTGTGTGTGTGAGTTCCTGCATCAACGGCGCATATTGCAGTCCTTCATGGATGAGAAGTGATATACTTACGACAGGTCAATGAACCTACCTCAAATAGCTGCAATCAAAACTTGAAGAATATGAAGCAAGTGTGCCGGGTGAGTTTATCACAAGAGTCACATAACAACGCTAAAATAAACGCACTACTAAAACAATGTTCCAGCTCAATGTCCATGCTTTATGAAACAATATTTGCGCATAATTAAGCTGTAATTAAAAAATAGCTTTAATCATCGAGTTTAAGACAACTTCCAGATGAGTTTGCACTGGTGTTACAATTATGTTGGTCCACTTATTGGATTGTATAACATTAATGAGCTGCCGATGCGTTCAACATTCTCGACTGTGCGTGCCTTGGGCATGTTGAGTGGACTTGATTCCTTCATAGATTTTGAACTTTTGAAAAAAATAAAAAGAATATAATACAAATAAAATGGTTTTCTGACCTTCTAATTACTTAAATGTGTAATACTCTAAAATAATGAATACAATACTACAGATTTACACAACACTGATACAAATTTGTCTGGCAGTTTCTATTCGCTCGGTTGGTGAGTGTAGATGCAATTAGTGTTTCTGTGTACATAATGGTGATTCCGTCATGCTTCATGTGCCGTCAAATGCAATGTTGTGCCCTGTGCACGTACTGCACAGGACTGACATAAAAAACAACAATAAAAGTATTTTGTCGTAAATTCCCCTGGTGCCAAGTTAGGCTGCAAGTCAGACTATTGATAGCTAATTAGGGTTGACCAATTAAAAAATTACTAGAGCGGGATTTGAACCAACGACCTCCGGTTTAACATGCAACATAGAGCAAGTTCGGTTGGCTGAGAAAGTCGACTAGACTTAATCATAGTCGATCTAGATGTCACTCGAACGCTGCATGGTTGAACTAACTACTCCAACTGGATCAATCTAGCTCCGGAGTACTGTTTTTCTAGTCAACTATTCGATGTTCTGTCACTTTGTCAAGATGACGGTTTAGGTTACGTTACGGAGAAAGTTTTGTAAACTTTTGCAATCACACACAAAGTTGGTTTAACGATAAATGGTAGGTTTTTGCAAATGAAATATGAAATTAATTATGAAGATAATAACTATTATTGCACTATTTTATGCAAATTTATGGGCCAATGCATTTTTCTCTTTGAAACGACGTCGCCTTGTTGGTTGGCATACGAATCAATCGACAAAGTGCGTTTGAGTGAAACACACCACGCATGCGTGATTTAAATGGCAAATTGACTAATGCACTCGAACTTGCTCTGAGCTATAATCCAGCACTATGTTGGCGGTCTATTTACCCAGTCAGTTTCCCTTGTGGTTTACAACTTGGCTATTGATAGCTGTTACAGTAACCTGGTTTAATGCACTCTGATCAGTGAAACTAGTTTTCAACAAGATCAAAAACAGTTGTAAGTGCGTCTTGTGTGTTGTGGCTACTAACTAGGAGTTTGTCCAAATCCATCCATATACTTTCTCAACACCAGGGTTCAATATCATAGAGCTGCTTCAAGCACAAAAACAAACTGCTTTAAAAATTCTGCTAAGCACAAATAAGCAGGGAACCAGTAACAAACTAAGAACAAAATAAACGTATTTTGGCTGGTAACCTCTCTCCAAGCAATTTTTCTTTTTGCGCTTAGCTAATTTTTATGAAATTAGCCCCAGTGTTAAACCCTTTATTTGTAAAACGTCATGGATTTATTTACAGATGATTTAGGGTCAAAGTATTACACTACCAAGTTATCGCAGGATATCGTGCAAATGTCACCGTTTTGAAGTTCCTGTTCAAGCGTGAATAATAATAATAATAATAATAGAATAGGCCCCCTAATGCACATCCCAGATGCGGAAAAACGTTTTGAAAAACATCATTTTCATAATATAGATACAAAGGTATATCATACGTGCTTGACAATAAGGCAACATTTCAGACAATTTTTTTTAAATAAAATGTTCTAATTCTACAAAATCAACTATGTGGTGACTTATTGATATTAGAACTTCTCTGATTACTCTGCATTCAGTAAATAGTTTGAATAAATTCAATTTTCAATAAGAGATAGAAGGTGATTTAGGACTTGACTCGGGCTCTGAAGCACACTGATCAACGGATCTCATGATGCCCTTTAAATGAAACTGGAATGTAAAAACATAATGCATGAAAAATGCATGAAAAGGCAGAATATTTACTTCATTGTTTGGTTGTTTCGTTGTAATTTTCTTCTGGCAACGACTTAATCCAATATTTTCTGAAAAGGTTATTTTCAGAAAGGTTCACGAATTGTACTCTTGACTAAGTGCACATTGGCAGACTTTCCATTCCCAAGATTGAATGCATCTCAAAGAAGATTGACAAAACCAAGAAAATGACATATAAGACAACCAACAAAACCCCCAACTTCTTATTAAGTACGAAACCATTTGAGCGGATCAAGACGACAGTGATGACTACGTTGCCAAGCAACATGGCTGTGATGTATATTACTCCTGCACTATGAATGATAACAGGTCGTCCAGAACCAACAATAACTGAGCTGAGAAACCACGGAAGTCCCAGACCAAGTAAGACGTCAAATAAGTTACTCCCAATAGAATGGGAAATTGCCATATCACCGTAACCTAGATACAGGGAGATATCAAGCGTATAAGTCTCTTAGTAGATTAATTAACAAACATGAGCCACACTGTATCGAAAACAAAACAAAAACTCTTGATTGAAAAACTAAAATAGGACTGTCGATGTGACCTATATACGGACACGGGTTCTGCATACCAATACATTCCAACGAAAATAAATTTTGAAACAGCAAATACACGAAGCGAATTGCAAGCAGTGAATTAAGTGTTGAGGTACGTGCTTAATCTCCCTCAAACCCACCCACTATGTGTTTATGGCACGGTGTACAACACGTGTGCCCTTTCCCATCTCTCCGATAAGCGGCATTACACATAATCATGATTCATAAAAATAGTGAAGGATTTAGGTATATAGTTAAGCCCGAAGGTGGACTTGCATCTAAATAAACCATTCCATGCAGTTTTACAAATTACATGATTTAAAAAAATAACACTTGATTTGTTAAGGTTTATTCTAAAATTGTGTTTTCCTTCCGTGTTCTATTTTTATGATTTCCCAGCTTCTTGTTGAAACTTTATTTGATTTGATGTATGTATATCACACAAAGGTCTACATATTGCTCTCATATCACTACGTTCGGTGCAAAGACTAAACGGCAAAACAAAAGGGGTGTACCTTACCTTCCCTGGCAGCTATCACACTCAATATGAGGTCAGGAACACTGGAGCCAGCCGCCAGTAGAGTCAAACCCATCACCGTGTCTGGTATCTCCAGAACAAATCCTTAACAAAGAAACAACATGTTGGTTGATTTTCGTATATTATAAACTGTGTGCGAACTCCTCTAGCCATCATGCTTTTCTTGTTAATTGACCCTACTGATTTACACAAACCTACAATTTTATTTTTCAAAAAGTATCTATTTCACTGTATTAAACACCCGTCTTTTGTCGCCCCCAACTCACAATAAAATAAACTCACCTACTACAGTCACCATCCACACTAATACATATGTCAATCCAGCAATCCATGCAAGAGCAACCACGAACGTTACCGGGTACCACCTCGCCCATGCCTTCTTTCTACAATCAGGAATTGTGACATAGAAAAGCAGTAGAGCTGGTAAAGTTAAACTCCAGCTGAATATTTGAAGACATCCTTTGGGGAGCTCCAGAGGTGACTTGGGCTCCTCTTCTTCTTCATCTTGTCTTAATGATCCTTCACCTCTTTGACTTCTTTCCTTTTTATCTGCATTGGAAATATGAAACACGGGTGTCATGACGCATGTTTATACAATACGTTACATCTCTTGGTAACAACCAACCTATTAACAATGTAACTTGGAAGATTATTGTTGAAGTGAGAAAATTCCAAATTCCACTGAGAATGATATCCGTCTGTAATGTTCCAATTTGTTTTGATCAATTAAATATCAATTCAGAGATTCGATTTGGCTAAATATGGCTTCTATTCTTTGAGAAAACTAACTGGGTTGGATGTGCTCATCCGACACCCGTAGTTCCGACAATAATCACACATAACTACCTCCAACATAAATTGTATTACAACATTATGAAAACAGATTTTCGTAAGATCTCAAAAGATGCATTTTCAGAACATACAATTATTGAGTGATACCTTCTTTCTTGAGCCTTCCATTTCCATTGACCATATGAAGAGCAACCTCCTCTTCATCGTCATCAGACCCCTCCCCCTCTTCCATTAAATTAGCAAGCTCCGTAAAGTCTCCGCGTGGTTCTCCCGTGACCCCTCTTCTGCCATCTACGCCTACAAGTTTCTTACATCTACAGGTAGCCATCTTACGATCCACATACCGCTCTGTCGGTGGGTTGAAGTACATCAGGGTAATGTAGAGAGCATAAAGGGCTAGAAGAGCCAGAGATTCTGACCTGATACAACAGATAATAATGTGAAATATAAACAAGTTGTGTATAACACTTTTAAAAATCATGTTATATCAGAAAATAATTATAACTCCAGTCTATACAAAGATGAGCTTAAGAGAGTCTAGCATGGCAACAGGTTTTTATATAATTACGTCCATTATTCTTTGTATACAAAGCCATTCATGTAGGAATGTTTTGATCAATTTACTTTATATTTCAATCATAAATTATTACAATCATTTTGACTAAGGTTTTCGTTTTGTTGTGGTAATTAATATGTCCAAATATTGTATCAATAATTTAACATTTAGGCTTATAATTTACAGGGTTTTAGAAGGTTTCTTATATGCGATAGGCTCGTTTGTTTTTGGACAGAATTACAAAGGTACATTAAAATTACACCACCATATTGTAATATCACAACAGGCGTTGATGGAAACAGCATTACTTTCATTATCAGTAATTATGTCCAAGCTTAGTTGTTTACCTCACATAAAATGTTATGTTTTGGACACATCTCGTTTTATTTGTGATATTCTTTTGTCTCGATTCATACCGCAGAAAGTCAGTCAAACATGATTGTTTAGCTGACACACACAAACAGGTGCGGCCTTTAATACAAATATTTACTATATCATTGCGCTGTTTGGGGATTCAGAGCACGTCACACTAAAACATTCAATTTTGAACACTCCATCCAATGGCATTTCAGTTTCAAATAATGGTGTGATATTCCAATGATGTTTACTGACTAAAAATGATTAAACGAAAGATCGGATAATTTCATGTTTCAGCCTAATAATCAAAACGCAAAACTATTCCAAGCATCACAAATTTGAACACATTTTACAACTTATCAATGCCACGATTTTAGATCTATTGCTTCAGTGACTGGTTTAATCATTATAATTGGTATTTAAAATGTAAATTAATAATTTACATTCTCTGGAAAAAAACACAGTAAAATGTACAAAGGGTAACTGTATATGCAGGCTTTCTGTTATGGAAGCGTGCATCTCATTAAAACATTTGCACCCATCACTTATACAATTATTTTTAAAGTATCGAACGACTGAATTATTGTTTCGTTGTGAGACACGTGGGGCCAACTTGTCAACATTATTGGTATGTTAAATAATAAGATCACGCAGTGACATAACCACTACAATATCAAACTACAGTCTTCGGCACAGGCCCCCGCATCAGCCGAGACTTTCTTCTTCTATCGAAAAGGGCTCCCCATAAGTCAAGCTAAAATTCTAGTCAGCTCATGAAAACAAAGACAATCCCAACAGACAAATATACCTATATAGATTATCACAATCGTGTATACTTACCACATGACTAGACCATCCGCCACGACAAAGAGAAGAGCAAGAATAGAGATAATGTAACAGCACGAATCCCTGGTTAGAGGCCAACATGATAGATCAAATGCCTAGAAAAAGAGACAAAGTCTGCGTCACTGTCGACAGATCAAATGCATGGAAAAGAGAAAAGTCTGTGTCAGTGTCGACAGATCAAATGCCTGGAAAAGAGACTAGGTCTGTGCAGTGTCGACAGATCAAATGCATGGAAAAGAGAAAAAGTCTGTGTCAGTGTCGACAGATAAAAAAATGCATGGAAAAGAAACAAAAACTTTGTCAGTGTCGACAGGTCGAATGCTTGGAAAAGAGACTAAGTCTGTGTCAGTGTCGAAAAGAGACTGAGTCTGTGTCAGTGTCGACAGATCAAATGCCTGAAAAGAGACTAAGTCTGTGTCAGTCTTTTTCTTATCCACGGTCTCACTTTGATAATATCATCAACTTATCAAATCTTTCCCAGCAAAGATTTCAAGTGTTCCAACTAAAAACTTGTGAAAATATTAGTTAACAGCAGATGAAACAAGTGCACTCTACAAGTTATCCCCCATTAAGCTATCGTATCATGACATAGGCACTTATTAATATCGATAACTCCACATTGAAAACATCGGCGTCATATTGACGAATAATTCATCTACATTTGAATACAATTATTTAAGAGATTAATAACTGTTTTGGCTCTTTCTTACCTTACCGGCTAGCAGTCCACACAGACCAATTACAAACAGAACATTGAAGACAGCTGAGCCCAAGATGGTCCCAACTCCAATATCTCCTTTACTGATAAACACACCTGATCGATAAAACATCTATTATCGATTACTGATCAAAAAATTGTTTTAAAACATAAATAAATCGTATGCCCATTTTGCTACTCATAATTATCTTTGAATTTCTTCAAGGAACAAATATGTTTTAATCTCAATTCTTAAAAGTATTAAATCCCTTAAAAGACTTTCAGACAAAACTATCCTAGACTAAACAAACAGTTCTCTTGTTGGCCTAATAGAAATTTACTCTTGTGTGGAATAGAACTTTCTATAATTGACATTTCTCGTTTTGGTATCGTACATTTCTTGAATAACGCTTGATGACAAAATAATGATGACTATTATTAAAGAGCTCGTACGCGCTTGAAGGTCTGCCATTTTGAGAGTAAAAATTGCATGTTTAAAGTATAATAGGCCCCAATTTCATAAAGCCTGTAAACACAAAATCCAGCCAAAATTCTATAAAGTTTAAACAGTTGTCATCGGAGCCCCACTCAATTTGTGCATTGAAGGTATTGAGCTTTATGTAATTAAATATTCAATTGAAAAATGGATCAATTATTATGTCTCCATACACAACTAGTTTAAGTTGACACTGGAAAAGGCGGTTCTGGCCAAGATTGTTATCTTAAGATATATACCTCCTACGATAGTTCTTGTTAATTTCTTACCAATGACAGATGTAAAGAGCTCTGGAGCTGACCCTCCAATCGCCATAAATGTTGCTCCAGCTACATCTTCAGATAGATTAAGAACTATGGAACAAAACAATCGAGGTGGAATGATAGTTCTTATTTATCTGTCAGTGTAATGCAACTTCACCTAATGGTTTTTTTTTAATTATTCATCTATATAAATCTTCATCAGTAAACAGAAGTGAAAATAGGACAACGAAAAGATTTTTTCGAAAAGTTATACTGATTGGAATCCTCGATTGCCCATGATGTTTAGCATAGTTTATTGCGGTATATTGTTCCGCAAAATCGCGTACATTCTTAACATTAATCCATTAATAGAGATATCTGTATTAATAGAGATCTGTAATAGAGATATCTGTATTAATAACAGGCTCGAGATATATTTATAGTATAGATATCTCTATTATTACCTCTTTTATGGTAACTCAATGTTAACTTTGTGTAATAGAGATATCTCTTGGAATGTCAAATAGGTACGCCATAGTTCGCACCTTTCCGCACAGGCTGGAGGTCACCACCATGCGCACAGTAACAAAAACAATCCAACATAAAGACTACCTACCTGAACATATGATTTCCAACGCAGGCATGAAGTAACTGTCACATACAATTGCAAGTGCGCCAAAAATATAAACGACTGCGATGACGTTTATAGACAAGGCACCTTGACGAAGCGATTCTAGGCTGAATAATCCTGCTGGAAAATTTTCAATAGACGGTGTCGTACAATTTGCTGTGATCTCCAAACTGTCATCTGTTATTGTTGGAGATGTGGATCCTATCAAAAGAATGATATATAAATATTGATAACAATTGAGAAAACTGATAATTACACTTGACGAAAAAGGGCAATATCAGTCAGTTATTTCAGAGTTTTAAAGAAGTTAGCATATGAGAAACGACTAAGTGTTTTGATCCTGGGGATGTTTAAGTTATACCATAGAGCAAGGACTCTATGTGTTATACAGCTTATTCTACTGTCAGTTTACAATGGTGTTGTAACGCCCACACATAAGCTGTATTTGTCAGACCAAGATTCGTCTTTCCTGAGGCAAGATATCGTAGAGTGACGGGAACCATCATGTTCAAGCTATCTCCTGTTCCATTATCACTCTACTATGCTTGATACAGCTGGAACAGACATTAATATTTTCTAAGTATATGGATGGATTTTCGCCTCCTAATTTTTTAAAACTATATAAGAAATAGCCCCTCTGCGATCCGAGCCGAGAGGCATATTTGAACTAATTTTCAATCTCATCATAATCTACCCGTCTTTGTGAGGCAAGCGCTATTACACCACAACAATTATTCATTTGTCTTTGTGACAGGTGTTCCTGTTAGACCTAGCTGGAGCCATCTCTATTTTCATCTCGTTTCTCATCGCAGACTGGGGTCAACTGCCGCAAGAGAGTTCCTCTAATTCTGATATTCTTTGTTTAAAAATAATTTTGTAGGGAAACCAAGGGCGCCACCAGTGTTCTTCGGCCCGATGAAAAGTAATGATACACATACTAGGCCTATGTTTAAAAACTTCCTTAGTGACCCGAAGGTGCCCCCACGAAGAAATCCAGATACATTGCACACACACAAAAGGAAAACACATTGCACCTGCCCCAACCCCCTGGAAAGCAATGCCCCTGTGCCCCCCCCCCCCCCCCGGGTGACATAACCTGGCTACGCCGCTGACATTAATTAACCAACAATTACACATCTTTTCAAGTCGTACGTGTCGCCGACCCCCACAGTCCCGGTCATACTCTTTGTATGATCGTGAACATGTTAAAAACATTTTCGGCGGCCCCTCGGTAGTAACGTGATTTAGATTCATGCCATGTTTTCGCCATGGGTGCTCTGTCATCAATAGAGACAAACGATTCCCGCCATCTGAGAAATGTATTTTATACCTTGAAACGTCATTGTGCACTTTAAAGAATTGTTGGACGAATGCTCATCCTTTTTTTCATCAGAGGACCGATCCTCCTTTATCTCCCGGTCCTCATTACGACTTCAGACAATATCACTACAAAGCCTTGTCTAATCTGTGAGTAGACCAATGTCACAAAGTCAATCAACAAGAGTGCTGTCATTATTACAAATGCAATTTATCTGTTTCGATCCTTATTTGTTCAGATGTTGTGCTGATGGCATGGGTAGATGTTTATCAATTTCCTTATATTGAATCAAGTGTCTATTTTCCCTCTCATGTCAGGTATTCAACTCTTCAGTCCATTCGTTGAGAAATGTTGATTGATGGAACAGACAGTATTTTATTTTGTATAGTCAATTTGCAAATAATTGCATTAACCATGGTATGGGATATTTTATTCACATGAAAATCAACGTAGACAAACATTTAAATTCAGTGCAAAATATTCAAGACGATGACATGTACATCCTCCTGGTTTCCGTCTCTTTTCTTCATTTGATATCGGGTCAATGTTGAATGGTGAAAAAAGAACAATAATTGTTGTGACCAACTTAACTCCAGACCAAGATTTACTCCCGGTATTCCACTATTCCACCGGAACTTGGGAAAAAATCACCCATTCGTTTTTATTATCAAGCAGGAATGTATATTTGAAGTACCGACTATTTTATAAAGATCACTTTTAAACGCTTTAAAACACAATTCCCTAGAGATTGATTTTGATGTAGGCCCTACATCGAATTATTAACCTTCGGGCTAATACGAGCAACTGACATAGATCCAAGTCAAGTGTTCTTCAATGCGTAACAAGTCTATTCCTAATGCATAGGTCTAATATATATAAATAATTTATAGGTGTAGGTATGAAAAATAAATGCAATTTTATTTACTCGGAGCTGGCAAAATATGCCCACAAGGCGTCCGTTTTTCCTGGCAAAATTAGCACACTAATCCCATCCGTCACGAGACATACATTCCTGACTGCCGTTACTTCATGAGGCAAAACAACTTTAAAGTATTTGCATCGGCATTAATGCGTTACACTGCGCTAGTTCTAGGTGGCAACGGTTGCCAAGGAAACGCTTCAATTAATAATGCTTCATTGGGTGCATAAATATCACGGTCATGAGATACGAACGTAATATTCCTGATGTTTGCATGAGTTAAATATCCCCGGTCAAAAAATCAGACAATCTCGATTGGGCTCCAATAGGCAAGACCGAGTGTCTATGAGTCAGTGTATCAAGTCTGCATCCAGTACTGGCACCCAGGACAGACTATGAATATTTCATTACATGGAAATTTATAGCGACGATTAAACACGTTTACAAAAATCAATTGACAAAACAACAACTGAAACAATTTGTTCTCAGAATTTAATTTATTTCTATGGGGCGTGTTGTCCATATGTTCCTATAGAAGACCAGATAGGATTCTAAACGTGATTTGCTTGATTGCAAAAGCAACTGTGCATCGGATTGTTAATCACTTTAGTAATTGCATGGTGACCATAATGGTGCAAATAATAAATATATAAAAAAACATAACCGCCCATCCGTAGATTTCTTTTATAGCATAAATTAAATATTTGCGATTTGCAAAATTCTTGATAAACCCCAAAAAGTTAATAAATCAGGAATGTATACATGCGAATATCTATAGTACCGGTACTGAATAACGGGAATATTTGACTGTGTACGTTTGTACGATAATGCTTAAAATAAGGACAATTCTTGTGTACGACATAAACCGGCGTGAATTCTTTTGGAAGCTAGTTATATAATAATGTCCAGTTTAATAATTTATTATAAGATCTACTAGTTTGTATTGTTGAATGTTGAACTGTGTAAATGTTTCTTGAAGGTTAACATCAAAGAGATTAATTTATCTGGTAGACTTTATTAGGCCTTTATAGTCTGTAATGTTCTTTCTCTGAATAATATAACGCGGAGTCGGTGTTTCATGAAGTGGATTTTGTGAGTCATCTTTATTCACCTTTCTTTACAGTGTCTTCATTTTTTCGATTTGGTTGTTCAAGTGAAGCCCGAAAATTGTTTTTGTACTTGCCCCTTATTTTTTTTTTTTTTTTTAAAGTCTCCTTCTTCATGACGTTTAGTAATCAAATTACTGACGATCATTTTGAAAGCTCGTAATTTTGTTCGAAATGTTGTAAACGTAAAGAGAGTATATAAGTCAAAACTGAACTATAAAGAATGACCTCAACCTATCCATTGAAGTGCTTTCTTGCCACTATGCTGAAAATAATTAATCAAGCATTATACTATAATAATTTGTATTTCTACATGGGGATGGGTTAACTGCACGAATTCCACTCTATTTCTACGAAAATGTAATCACTGTATATTAAGAACATTTCAAACTGATTGAAGTAGTCTGCTTAAATATTGGAATTAATCCCAAGTTTCGTAAAAATATTTTTTTTTTTATTTTTTTTTTTAGATACGCACTTTAGTTCCCTACCAGGTTATTTTTCTAATAAATAAATTATTAAGGATAAGAAATTTTACAACCTGACTACAGTGCCTGTATAATGGATGAGCAGGGTCGGAAATGCACCGCAACCATTTATTTCTTAGCATAAAACTATAGATCATTAATGTGTCATAATGATATAAATGTTTACTATAGTGTACCGTATGATAACCATTATTTTATGGTGTTAAGTGCATAAAGCATAGTTCCAGCTATACATGGTTACACCATTCTGTTACATGAATACGAATGTTGAGTACGAATGTTGAGTTGAATACGAATGTTGAGTACGAATGTTGAGTTGAATACGAATGTTGAGTAAAGCCCGCATGAGAACTTCACAGGGTCTTCCATAGCTTCATTAATAATGTACATGTGTAGGTAGTCATCAGTGACATGTTCAGAATGTAAAAGAGAACAGTGATGAGTTAAGCACCCATGGACACATAGGTCTTTTGTCATTCGTTATCGTAGGAAACATAATTATTGAGATTTGTTCTTATATCAGCTACCTCCATCTAGCCGTCTATTCCCGACGTGTAATGCTTAGTTTCTGACATGTGGCCTACCCTAATTATTACGGTGGCATGGGTGAAAATATACAAAGATTTGGGGCAACAGAGCATCTTAGATTTCCCTTTGGAAACAATTAGAATGGAAATCCTGCAGTTGGACATTGTCTCTTTGAGAGAGAAAAAATACACACAAGTTACACAGTGCAGAAAACGAAATTTGACAATATGATTTCGGTTTTAATTAGGGTGCACTCTTACACCATATCAATTTGTTTGCAATGGACCAAAATTAAGACTCTTATAAGAAGAGTTGAATACATTGTATAATTTCAAACTCATTCTCCATTATTTCTTTGACTAAACAACAGAGTGTTTGGATAATAGTGTTTGATAGGGTTTGTCGGGGACTGTTGTACCGCATATATGTGAAGGATACTCGACATTTCCAGGGACTCGCGATTTCTCTTTATATTGTGGACTTAATGTCTTACCTGTTTCATTCACTCCAAGTGTTCCAACCGTAGTCTCTTGTACCAGTCGTTTTCTTGTCAGTACATTATCATCTCCGTCGCTGAATTTCACGACTTGACTGATAAATCCGTATAGAATATGCGCTGAAGCATAAACAATCACTATACAAATATAAGTCCTACAAATTGCAGATTTGAACATGGAGGATTTACGACGTCTGACCGTCCATATGGCCATTTTGACGGCGGTACTCTGCGCCTACACGCTTGCTCGCCCGTGGATGTACAAGAAATAGAGATTATGTCTGAGTTAATAGTACCCTGCGTGCATAATGTGCTAGTCCACGGGGCTACGATACACTCTCATTACATCTTGTTTGTATTGTACTGAAGCTCAAGTTTGATATTCCTCCACTGCTGTCTGATGAAACTCCTCAACTCCTGCATGTTCGCTCCACGAGTCCTACCTTCACTAGTAAATTACTAAATTCGGCTATAATGATTGCACATTCAGTTTTACGGCTCAGTGTAATGACGAAGTGGTATGACAACCTTACAGGAACGCCATATTATCGGCAACGCGCCATTCGTGTTCATCTCAATCACATTATACATGCAGTACGATTTTAGTCGAGTAAACGCGTGGCTAATGGACATAGTCAGCTAACGGCGGGAGATTCTGTGAGGGTTGATTTCGTCAACAGAGTGCGCTCTCACATAATATCTAAACAAGGTGATAATGACTATTTCGAAAATAATTGTTACTCTCTCTTTAACCGTGGAATGAGTTGCGTGCTCGGCTCGATTTCATAAAGCTGTATAGCAGAAAATACTGCTAAGCAAGATGTTCTGTGCTAAGCATGTTTATATGCATACAGGTTTTATGAAATTTTGCCCAAGTCTTGATAGCCACAATTAGCATGCACCTCATTCCACGGCTAACATGAGCGTCACAAGTATTTGTGAAGTAGTTATTTGAGCAGGTCCAGTTTCATAAAGCTGTTTAACAGAAAATACTGCTTAACAAATACCTTTGGTGAGCAAAAAATGAGTTGGGCTCCAGTCTCAACAATGTAAAGTTTTTGGAATGTCGGCTGGTACCTGGTGATGCTAAGCAAGAATTTTCTGTGCTTAGCAAGTTTTTTTGTGCTTACAGGCAATTAAGACATTGGGCACTGTACATCACTAATGGGGAAAGTATCGTAAACATAAGCGGACATCTAAAAGCCCATTCATTTTGTCAGATTACAATGACTTTTATCAGATCCAGATTGTCTTTTCCCCCTAGAGGAACTGGTTTGGGCAACTTTATGCGATTCTAGGCTTATTGAGATTAAATGGCTTTGCTGTTTGTTTTATCCATAAACAATGGTTTGTGACATGACACCATAAATTTAACTTGACACATCATTTTTCAAGAGTTACTCGTCTTTTACAGAGTTGGTTGTCCGATTACTTTATTCCTTCTATATGTTTCACTATCATCATTTGTTTGGGTTCTTATTGTTCAATTAAATTAACAATGTTTAGCTCTGGTCCACAAAAGAAAATACAATAATATAATCATAATTAGTAAAGCCGGAACTATTATTGCATATATTATGTGACTATGGGGAAAAGATGACATTAATTAGACAAACAAGCCATCTTGGAGACCACCTCGTAGACAGTATCTTATTAAAACGAAGATATCCTTTCCAACTGCAACTCAACGTGTATCATTTTACAACCAAAACACAAGATAGATGTAATTGTCTGAAAAGACAATCAAGTATTCAACAGAATGCCTCATATGCTGATTGCTATATAAAGACAAGGATTTATCTTCTGTAAAAAATCACATAATACATGTGTTTACTCCCCTCCCCCCCCCCTCCTCCATTTACTTAACACAAATATCCGCCCACTCTGTGGATAATCATATTCTGGCTGCCCATACACAGGCTTGTACTTAACCGAATGCGAGTTTCATTTCATTCAGCAATACTAAACCAAATGTTGATTGTATCAAATTATTTATTAATAAAAATTAATGGCAGTTAACTTGAGACTACAAAGGTTGACTACGCATACATGTACATGGAATGGAAAATGGATTTTTTTCCACTTAATGATGGATATAGGTGTATTAAATAAATACCATTAAAAAAGTAGACAGAGAATACCGAGGGTTTGTTCAAGGTTAGGTTCTTTGGAGCATGATTTCATACTTTCATATCATTTTACCCACCCTTAAAAGTTAAATGTGACAGAAAACCTAATCACTCCTGGGCAGATGAGAATTCAAACCACACAACTCAGTCAAGTTGCAACATAAAACCTACAACAATAACTGTTTTCATTTTCCAAGGTCTAAAGATGCTTGTGTATGCACTTGTTTTAAATAAATGCAGTTTTTAACATTTCATAACCACAATTTTGTAGGAAGAATATGAAAAGATTTTGCAACAAGTGCAAGTGCTAGCATTTTACAGGAATGGTGAAAAGGCACTCGACACAAGTAAAAAATAAATCACAAAGACTGGATCGAATAAATTAAACATTACTAATCAACATAACAATTCTGAAATACCATGCAGAAATTATAACAAAGAAAGAAATACAAGAAACATCATAAATCACAAACGGTCCGAATTGGTGTCTAATCTGGCGACTGCAGCAGCAGCTGTTGCTGTGGATGTTGCTTCAATGCATGCTGCTGTGGTAGCAGTAGCCTTAGCCCCCCAATTCGAATACACCCTAACCAAGAGAATACTGATGATGTTTTGGACCCTACTCTGATCTTGGGGTGTAGGACAAGTGTAGAACATTTATCACATGATGGTCATCTGGTAGTTGGGTACCTTGTTTATTCCAGTATGATCATCACGCTGATGAACAAAGGGACCAGCCTATTTCTATGACGGCCATAAAGTACTTGTAAAGGTCAAGCAGTGAGTTCATGTGTGTGGTCTAATCTTCATAGATCACAGCAAGCATAAACTCCATGAAGTCTACAAAGTGATCCCAAATGCAAAGTATTGTTATTTTGGTTGTTTTTACAAAGCAGCGCCATAAGCGCCACTTGCGGCAGATACCTGCGCTTAAAAGAAATTTCCATTACTTTTATCACTATATTTAATTAGGCATTTTTTTGCAGTAGCGGTTCAGTAAGTGGGACATTTCCGAATGCACAAAAACTCAATTTAATTCAGACATACAAATTTGAGAAAATATGAGCACTTCAAAAGGAGATTACATGTACCTTCAACAAGAAAAACTTGAGGGACCATTACAGTGGGAGACTTTGGAATGCTGGGAGGCAGCAGACTTACCATGTAAACAACCATTGTTTTTGTAGTTCTGAGCATGTGCACATTAACGAGAACATGGAATCACCTGGTAGTCTGCTGCCACCTAGGGTCCAAAAAGTCCCCCATTACCCATGGCAACAGGTGTATTTTAGCATTACACATGTAGCTTACCCCCTCTATTGACTTATATTAACAATGATGCAGACATTTATCTACACACTTCCTGTCTGATTCAATAAACTTCCAATCACAATTAATCCAATAAATACAAGATTCAAAAAGCAAAGGGCTCCAGTGGTTTTTGATGTCGAAAAAGTAAATAAAAACAGGAACACAACATTGATTATTTGAAGCCTGTATACTTTCCTTGTAGACAAAGAGGTACTACATGTATATATCAATACACTTACACTTAACTTTGTTATGCATTGAACTAATCAACCAGCTCAGCCACCTCTCCATGAGTTCTGTCATTTATCTTGAGAACATTATTTGCATTCTTTGCAAAATACTGCTTCAATAGTAAAAGCTAAAAGCAAGCCAGTGGCGGGAGTGAGTTTCCCGCATACGCGGCACTCCATCATGGAGAATTCAAATTTCTCTTAAAGTTCACGTTTACCAAGAGCATCAGGGCAGAAACAATGGCCACTAATGCTATGTATTAAATCCAGGCATTCACTGCCGAGAATTCAAATCATGAAATTGTTCAGTGAATGTCCAACTAGGTTGCACCTTTAACATGTCAAAATAATTTTACTGAAATCGTTGCACACAGCGTAATAGTTATCTCAAATGTTTGGATGGCAATGTTTGTCCAAATAACAGTTTAATGTTAACTTTCAAGATGATTGACACTTTCTTAACATTTCTTCTCCTTTTAGATCAAGTGTACATGTGATTAAAGATCAAAGAGCAATGGGACAAATGCAAGTCTTCAGTACATTATTTCTAGTCAATAAAAAAGTTTTACTTTTGCAGACAAAAAACGTGTAAACCTTGCTAGTATAACAAAGCTTGCAGCAGTTTGGGTCAGACTTTGGTGTTTAAATTTACCTAAATTACACACTACTTAAAAAATGAATCAATGAGTTACAGAAATTTGATTATATCCATAGATTACAGGTGAGTTTTCTTTTTAAATGGCTGCAGACAGTTCTCCAAAATAATGGGTTTCTAATGATACCAACTCCCCAAAAGGGAAATCTTTCCTTCAAAAATGTACAACAAAGATTTCTTTTTTCCTTTATGTACAGGTAAATAGATTACTCATCAATATTGAATCTGAATGAGTTTACAACCGTACACAATAAACAAGAGGTATAAACAAAGCATTAAAGAATAGCAATGGTGTATTGGAAGAGATTTGACTGAACTGTGACAAGCTTACTGATATAGCAGCCTATACATTAGGATCTAAACCCAACACAACACAGAGCATAATCTCAGAAAGAATTTTGAACAGCAAATAATGCCCAACAAGGAACCAGTCAAATGTATCATGAGTCAATAGCTACATGGTATTTTGGCTGGTAACCTACTTCTGTTACGCAATGTTTTTCTGTGATTGTCAGCTTTGTGAAACTGCCCATGGAGTCAAGCTTCCAAGAAACTAATTCTAATTGAAACTCCATTTCATATATTGGTGTTTAAGGAACCTATTTTATTATTATTGTCTTACCTTCTATTAGTTTCTCGTATTTTACATTCAGGTCAGTCCTTGGGTGGTACCTGTATTTCAGGCTGATTGTCTCAACATCATTGAAATTTGCCAACAAAAGTTTAGTAGAGTGTTGATGCAATTGTTGTAAATGTACTTTTTGAAGCAAAATTACACCCTGCTTGATTTTAATTATGTGTCCATGACAAGAAATTTTCAATCCAAAGTGTGGTTTATAGGTTAGTTCTGGTCACACTTTACACTCCCAAAAATAACACCTTGAATCATAAGACGTGACCGATTCTTAAGATTATCACATTATACATAGTGAGTTCACCAAGCTGACTTGGTCCCTACAGATTGACGATGCGTCACACAATCCATGGATCATCAAGTCAGATTGTGTATCTTCTCCAAATATTTTGTCACATGTAATAAAAGTTCATATCCCAAGTACCAATCCACAGGCAACATGTTCTCCAGATCATTGGATCATGACTCAGGAGTTTCATCTGCTCATGTTTGCATCTTCATTGTGGAAAATTAAAATGGTGTCAAGATGTCGGACACTATCTTAACTTACCTCAAACATCTTGTATGGAAAGACCCAGCTTTGAAATTCTGAAACTCACTTAGACATCAAGATATCTCTGACACAGGGATGGGGAAACATTGACAGCATTCCACGCATGGGCAGACGATGTTGCACATAATGTTGATAGTTTACAAAAAAGTTGTCATCTGGATGTTGAACACTCTCAGAGAACCAAAGTCTTTTTTCTTTGTATGATTTCTCTGTGAAGTGTACGAAGAAAACAACTGATGTCTTATCCATTCGAGTTCCTTCCATGGATGATATAGGTTCTAGGTCGTTTGTTGTCTTTGTTTGCAATGGAGCAAACTGCGTATGTGATGATAGTTCATTTATTTCAGGAATCAATGAGTGAAGGGCTAGCCGTCTTCCTTGGGTGGGGTGAACCATCCTTTTTAGGAAAAGACCAAAACAAAAAGCCTGTTATAACACTATTTTGAATCATCTATCAAACATGAAATCAGACATAGATCAATAGTGTCACAGATCATCAAGTTTTTGGTAATTGCCAAAAAGAAAGCTAACTTTATGTATAATCTATGTGTATGTGCAACAACTGAACACATGTCAATACTTTGGAAATCATTGCAACTTGAAGACTGACTTGTTATAGGAAAAGTACATGTACACTGTTAATACTTACCAGCTTTGATAACCCACTTTATCATTCGTTCCTACAAGTACAAACTAATCATCCCTTATCTAAACAGGTACATGACTCTTTTGACATCCAACAAAGCAGATCAGTAAAAATGAAGCAAAAGGAACTGTTTCCTCCAACAGGTCCATAAACTACATTCAGAATAAGTGCTAACTCACCCCCCAAAAACCCATCATTATCAAAACATATCAAGATGTTGCGTTATATCTATAACCTTTGCTCTTACATGAAATTGTTGCATCAGTGCGAAAGCAGCAGTTACAAGACACCCTAGTGTGAAAAGGGAAAAATCATTGTATCCCGCTAGAACTACATGTATCCCTACACACCAGTGCTAGAGGACTCAAGACTGGTCTCGAGTCAATTTTTTGTGAGCTCGGGACTCGGACTTGGTCTCGGAGCACTGTGACTGTGACTCGGACTTGGTTTTGAACCCTGGGACTCGGCATGACTCGGCTCGAGACCGGCTCAAGACTGGGAAGAAAGGGGAAAATCACGTAACATTAGCTAAGTTTACTGTTCCCATGTAAATCATCAATGATTAAAAATATTGTGGCCTTTGCATGTTAACAAAGGACCCTGTTGTTTTCAATCATGCAAGTCAGGTTTTTAGTCTTGTTCAAGTATGTGATGGTTGTTTTTGTTTTAGGTTCGAAGGTATGTGTTTTGGCTTATCTAAATGGTACAAATCAAGCAAATCTGGTCACAAGTCTAACAGAAATGGACTGAAATGGCCAAAATTGCATGCAGAAATGTTCCATACGAGTGTCTGTGGGAGGAATGAAAGTTACAATTATTGCAACCCTGTTCTAGGTGTTCGTCGTGATTCCACTATAAGCCATGCCTACTTTACAGAAAATGGCTCAGCTGATCACCAGAAGCCCATAGGAGTAAGCTAGTTTCCTCAGAAATAAAGTTTCTTTCGTAGGAAATTTGTTGAGCGATGATATGGGCGACTTTTTGTAAAATTACACACAAACGCATGCCAGCTTTGGAGCTGGAAGTAACAAACTGGTGTGGGCGTGCAGCAGATATCAACGTGTGTGACGCAATGACTTGCCAACTGGACTAACTTTACATAGACATGAGGGACTCGGACTCGGACTTGGACTGCAGGGGACTCGGAGTCGGTGGGGAGGACTTGGACTCGGACTCAGTCTCGGACTCGGACTCGGAAAAACAGGGACTCAACTATAGCACTGCTACACACAAAACCTTAGCTGTTCGGATACAATGTTGTTGCAGGGGGTCCTCTTTAGTGTGAGGTAGAACATAACTACAAACTCAAGGTACCTGTACATGTATATAATGTTTTGCACTGATACCACAAACTGAAAGTTGTTAGTAAGTTGACATACCATTCTTTTCATGAATCTGCACCAGTGACTTGAAGGATTGTTGAGCTCTTGCCAGACTATACTGACGCTGCTGAGAAGAGGCAAGCAACACAAATTGCCCAGTTAGTACAGACAAAATAAAACTTCAACTCAAGGCAACCTACGTGTAGCTTCGCTAATAGCTCATGTACACTTAACCTTAAGTGTCATTTGGATACAATTGCATTTGTTAAGAAATCAAATAATAAATAAGTCCTGTAAAACATTCATTTTACTTTTTTTATTTTAACAGTGGAAAATTTCATAATCCTCATAAAACTTTTAAATTTTGTTTCAAGAATATGTCTGCATTAAACAAGAAAAAAAAAACACCATTCGCAGTAACATCAACTTAGGTTTGATCACTTCATCTGCCCTATACTAGACTCAACATTTTGTCCAGTTCTCCATCCCATCCCGATATACATTGACCATACTCTTCTTGTGTCTTACCTTTGATGCACCAAACTGTATCCTGGCTTTGCCTTTGACTAGTGTAGCAGCAATTTGTAAGATGACTGCCTCTACTGTATAGGCACTACTCCAACCCTGCTTGGTCAACAACTCCATGCAGATTGCACCACCACCCAATACATAACCACCGGTTAACACTGGGAAGATCACCCTCACAAACGGTGGGTCAAATGGGAAGTTTTCCTAAAAATTGTCATAATTAATCTTGGTTTATCATAAACAAGCAAATAACTTAATGAAATAAGTTTTAAGCAATTGTGTCCGAAATAATGGAAGATATAACATGGTTGGTGTGCCACGGCAGAGTGTGAAGCATCAAGACTGTTCATAAAATATCCCAATGTCAGTTCTTTTAGTTGCTCAGTGTTCAGGTACTTACCTTAAAAGTCATATTTAGCAAGATGTGATCCTTCCCTTCTTTTTCTTTTAGTTGTTTTAAGTCTGCATGTAATGGGCTGTCATTGTCAACACTGTAAGGTATACAAACAACGATACAGATTTACACACACAAAAATAAAAAAATAGCAAAGGCACAATTTATTAACCTAAAATATTTATGACATACTGTAAAGTGATTTGCAAAATCATATCAGTCTATACAAAGGCTACGTTTTATATGAACACATACAATTTAACAGTAGAATTACATACAACAGATAAAAGGAAGTTCATAATAGTTCCCATATTACACATAAAAAAACGTTCCTGCTGGAGAGAATAAAGTCACACATAATGATTATTACTGAAACTCAAATCATGAAAAGCCATGCAGCAAATTGTATTTGATACACAATGAGTGGAGTGACAGTGTCAGTTTATGATCAGCATAAAAATGCCCCACATACCCATCACATCAGTTTTTTGGTTAAATCACAATACCTTGGGAAGTTATAAGTTATTCACAGTGGCCTTACATGGGGGGAGGGGGGTCTCCCCAACACATCGAAACCATTAACCATCCCCTGTACTCCTCCAAATGATTTTTTAAAAATACACAAATGAATGGTTTGATACATGAAATAGCCCCCTCCCCAAGTTATGTCTTTGCCCCTGTTTGCAAACCCCCCCCCCAAATGACAATGACTAGTTACGCCACTTGTTATACAGTCAGTATTCCCTTTAATGTTACAGGTTATTACCCAATGGTTTATTAGATTTCCACATACGATCACATTTTGATGTTCCAGTCATGCAGACAATTGCTGACTTACTCCACACAGTACATTTTTATTTACTTACGATAGAATTTTGATGTGCCAGTCATAGAGACTGTCGTTGACTAACTCCACACAGTACATTTTCTTCTTGAAAGCATCTGACCTGTAGACATCTCTTAGCTCTTTCATCAGTCTGTCTGTGGCCTGCACTGACCCTGATACTGAGCCCTATATCAAGAATTGGAACAAGCGTTTTTAATCAATAGTTTTATGACAAGCAAATCTCAGTGTAATGCGAGAAAAAAAGCAGAATAATACAAAACAATAGTCAGCATTATAATGTGCAAATAAAATGTACCACAAGGCAATTGGCTTTATATTTTCAAAAGATGCAATAATTTAAATAAAAACTATCAAAAAGGTTGAATTTACAGCAGCTTACAAATATGTAAAATGTACAAGATACTCTTGAAAAATGTTTGATACAGCTGGGGTAAACTGAGACTGGGGTACTGACGTACAGATGAACAGTAAACCAGCTTGAGAAGAGACTATAATTTACCTTTAGGTAGTCTCTTGTCTGGTTGGATTATAGTCTCTCAGGGCACACACCAATTTTGCTCTGAGGTACTGAGGAACTCTAAAGTGGAAACTGATAACAAACCAGCTTGAGATGAGACTATACTTTACCTTTAAGTAGTCTCTTCTCTGGTTGGATTTTAGTCTCTCCAGTACTGCATAGTTTTCTGCATCTATGTCCTTGTCGTCTTTCTCTGTGACTGATTTACTGATTTGAAAAGGAGAAGCAGAAATCAACAGAATGAACCCAGCCATTAAGAGAACAAAGTAACATGCTGCATATTATAGAGTGATCTCTGTGCCTTGTTTACAGGATTCTTATGGGAATAGCCCCAGGTTATCTTAGTGAATTACTGGTTGTGAAATCTACTACTCGTACTCTTCGCTCATCTTCCTCCGGTGTTGTATACTTAAACCAGCCAGTAGCCGAAACTAAATATTATGGTGATCGTTCATTCTCAATACATGCCCCTCGTTTGTGGAACAGGCTGCCAGCAGCGATCCAATCTGCCAATACATTTGAAATTTTTTAATCTTATCTGAAAACTTACCTTTTTAAGAATTACTTTTCATAACTTATTTGTTGATTGTTATGTTTTATATTTTTATATTGCTGTTTTTTCTGTAGTAACAATTGTTTTTTCTGTTTGTTTTTACAAAATTGTCTGTATTTTTAATGGTTTTATAGTACAGCGCTTTGTGATGTCTGTGACATGGAAGGCATTTTTTAAATAATAAATATTATTATTATTATTATTATTATCTCCCGTCTACTATTCAATTGTTGGCTTCAACAACAATATTGAAGTTTTGACTAAATTCACCTGACATCGTCAAAACAATAAATGCTGGCTGCACATTTGGGGAATCAGATTCCACATATGTATGTTACAGCAAAGTGGACATGTTAGCAACGCAACCGCATTTCATTCAAACTCACCATAAATGCAATTTACCTCCCAAAATGCCAGACTGTGGACAGGCAATAGCTGCGTGTGGCATCAGTGCAAGGAATAAATTGTGTCAGTAGTGGTGATCAAGACATAGATGTAGCCAATGTTATCTATTTTCAAAGCCTCAGATGACTCTAGTAATAATCCACTCTGTTCAGATTATACAAGATGGATCCTCAAACTGACTGATCGATCACACATGGTTTCTAATTCAGGATATATAATATGTCATGAATGGCTTGATTGGCTTCTGACTGGCACCCCGATCAAAGATGTTGACAAAATTGGGAGATTAATCCGGAGGTTGTATGGTTGAAGTCCCGCTCTAGTCAATTTATCATTGTTCCATATCAAATTATTTTAAATTTACCCAGGCAGTGTCCCTTGTGGTTTGTAACTTCAAATCTGTCATGGTCAGTCATCCCATCAAAACTATGTAGATGTGATCAGTTATTTGTTTAAACATACTAGTACATGTACATGTAGCAGGAGAATTGCATAATTGCAGACTTCATAACCTACACAAATTCTAAGCATACAGTGTTTGTAATCTGCTTATTTGTAATTGTATCTTTCACTCTTTGTATATTCTTGTTCTCTTTATGCGCTTGGAGGCTTTTGCATTAGGCGCTTTACAAATGTCTTTATTATTATTATTACTATGTAGAACTGTACAACATCAATACAATATCAAACACAGACTAACTTATATAATGATATGTTACAACTTTTGTAATGAACAAAACTCTTGCAAACTCAATCAAATGCATTTTATTTGTAGTTGTTTTATTTGTAGTTGCAACTGTTGGTGTTTATTAACATACCTTGGTTCTTCTTCCATCTCATAATGATCCATACAGTCAGTCTCTTCTTCTTCCTCTTCCTCTTCTTCTTCATCATCATCATCATCATCATCATCTCCGTTATAATAATCTATCCCATCCTCATCTTCATCTGCACTGGCCATGTCATCATCACTCTTCTGTATGGTAAAGAACAAAAGTAGGGGTCCACAATTTGTTTTTTTTAATTGCTTGCCCGACTTAAAGAGACACAATTGAGACATGCATTTTGAGGAATTTATATCAGAAAATTACAGGGATAAGATTGTAAGTAGTCAAAAATTATGTTTACTCAATGTGTTCAAAACATTGCGTTTAATTACGGCTTTTTAAGGTTTAGCTATCAGCCCGGGAAAAAATCACACAAAGAAAAAAATCTTACATTAAAACTGTAAAATAATCCTTTCGCTCGTCCACGGTATCCCCCATGTTATCATTTTATTAAAATAAAGTTTTTACCCAAGGAGCTAAAAGTTCCAAAAAACTGCACAGCCGAACATGTTATCCAAGCCCAAAATGACCTATGCTGCACACATACTTAGTCGTTAGATTGCGTACCAGCTGCAAGGTTTCGGAGCTTACACTGTGATGTATTTTTCACCAGCATTTATTTTTTCCCACAATGGGTTCACATAAAACTGACTGTCTGGTACAGTATATTGTACACCAGCGATCTCTGCGATACTCACAAATCTGCCGTACAATTTCACATGTGTAGTGATGTGAAATTATACATGTCACGTGAAGAGCTGTGTGCGTGCATGCATGCGTGAAGGCGTATGCGCGCATGAGATAGAACTCGAAAATAATACAATTAATTGGAATAAAGTGGAAGTTATTAAGAAAGAAGGGGAGTTGGGATTTTGCTGTTGAGGAGGAGAGACGTATGATTAGGAGATTGGAATAAAATTATCAAAAGGATTTGGCGAACATTATATTTGTATTCCATTTGTCTTCTATACTGTACTTCATAAATCCCTGCGTCCACCCGCTTCCCACGAAGCGTTCCCGCACCAATGCGAACCTGAAACTTTACACATGGAATATTTTACTAGATTGGAAAAATTATACTCAATACAAAATAACAAGTCTGTATACAGTAAACTATACAGTTGTACATGTGTATTACATTGCTTGCACAAAAATGCACACACGTGTGTAAACACCGGCAATCGTGGACCCTCCTTTGTTCAACCCTTTGTGATAGCAACCGTGGACCACAATGTTTTCCTTTGTGATAGGAACCGTGGACCTAATGTCCCTTTTGTTATAGGTCCCTAGTTTGAATGTGGGTCTACCTACTCAGCACAGCACATGTTTACATTTTGGTGGTAAACAGATCTCATTATCAAACCATGAGTACAACTTTGTTTCCTTGGCTCCCTCTATTGTGCAGACAACAAACGCAGGCAATAAGGAAACCAGTGTCAGTTAAGATGAAGTAACTACAACATCCACTGGACACTTTGAGTAGATCCCTTTTTATAAGCTTAGATTTGATGAAATGCTTTGAACACTTTTTAGGAAATCACCAGTGGAATTAAACGGTTAAATTTTTATTTAATAAGTATTAAACTCATTAGTGTTCCAATAAGAAGAGCACTTGCCTGATCGGGCCGACCATTCAAACAAAATTTGCCTGACAATATTTTACCATGTCCCGGGCAATGGGACAGGCAATTTGTCTAGGCCTAAAAAAATTCAATTACCAAATACAATCTCATGGTTACTTTTCAATGTGTTGAATCATTTGGGTATTGTCAAAACATGTGTTTGGTGTGAGCCAGGAACAAAAATACTACAACAGTCAAAAGAGTTGGGTGTCCAGTAATCCTAAAGAAAACATGTAAGATGCTTACATAGACTAAAGATACAATGAATGCGAAGGTTAAATGGATTTGTTTTCAATCTTTTATCATATTACAAGCAACATTTCAACCCAAAGCAGACAATCCACATAATGGTTTACATACCTCTGATGGTAGCTCTTGATCTAAGATTGACATTGTGGAGGGTTCTTGGACATTGTGAAGCTTACAAAGGTCTCGTACCAACCTTCTTATCATCTTTAAGAGCTGTTCAAAGAAAATAGTTAGTCCACAATAAGTTAACAACATGTGCTCTATGGAGACTATGGCGTCTAGATGCTGAACAGGCTTTGACAAGTAGCAGGATAGATTGTAGATGTAGAGTATTAATACTCGTCTGTTCTTACAGTCAGTTAGATTGCTATCATGTAAAGACCATTAATTATCAAATTACATTAATTATAATATATGTACATACATGTATGTCTACTCATTACAAAGTGAATAAAAACTATCACTTCCCCTCCGCATCCAACAACCAACAACAATTAACATCTTGATTGTAACAGGAATTGTATTGGTTCTTGGCTATCACATGATGAGATCATGTGACTTGTGACATATTGTGACCTACCAGTTGACCTGACGCACTGATTTCAGATAAACGTTGAATCACCGTTGATAAGACTGGATCTTCTGATTCGGAGAACCATACTGGCCTTGTCTGTGGATATGAGTCCTATAAACAAAGAATTTAGGATCAATCAAATCTGTGCTGCATCAGAGTTTTAAAATTCACATTTTAACTGATAAAGTACAATTACTGGCTTTGTTTGTATGCCATTTCCAGAAAACAAATTCCAAATAACTACAGAATCATTCCAAGTTATAACAAAATATAAGTAGAGTTTCTCTGCTAATAATTTGAAGCAAGTAAGTGGTCCATGAGCACTTTAAAAATATAAACAATTAATTATATTTTGTGTTTCATATTTTATTTCTAACCAATATTTGATGTGAAGTTGAGTGATGGTCAGTTTAAAAAAAAATCTTCTAAAGTTAAATAAGATTGTACTTGCAAGTCTTTACTTTATTTATCACTCTCTCACACTGCGACCGGGCGAGTATAAAAATGTAGCTGGAAAATATGCCCTGAAAATTGTTGATTAAATATGTCAAAAATTAACTACCAAACTCAATGTTACACCATAACATTGAGTACTCTTAACTAAACTGTAACAAAGGGAAAAACCGCAAACCATTAGTTAAAGGGCCAATTCAATTACTGACATGCTTTGTTACGTTCATTCCAGTACTCACTGTGAAATTACAATGTACGGTAAATTCCTCCTTGTTGCAGCCTATGAACTTGCATGTCAACTCGTCCATAGTAGCAGCATGAATCTGGAATCTCTCATTATCTTTACCGAATAATGATTCTGAGAGTTGAAGTTCTTGTTTAAGTGATGCCACACAGGCCATTTTTACATTTTTCTCGTTCCAGATATGTAATTGAACACGATATTTCTTGGATCAAATCTGCGGCAGAAACAAAAGTTCACGGAAAATGGCGTTTTGTTATTTTCTACGCAGGCTCAGTGAAAGTGCGCCCCCTATAGGTAAGGTACGTGTCAAAATAACTCGTACCGCCGAGAGACCCCCCCCCCCCCATGCACTTGCCCAAACAACAAAAAACCCAACCAAAATTGGGATGAGGTATAATTACTCAAACAAATGAAATAACCATTTTAACTAATTACAAGTAGGCGAATACTATTAGGTTACTTATCAATACCACCTTCACAATAAATGTTGACGACAGTTGGCCTAATAAATGGATTCTCCCCAATATAAAAGATATTGGCCAAGCTCCGTCACCTGGACATCCTACATAATTTGGGTGGACGAGTCACATAAAAAACAGACAAATTGTTGATTATTGACCAGTCTTTTATTGTTCTTATCGATATATGATAACATAATATGGGAAAGCTGTTGGCAATTAGAGTGAACATTCAGTAATATTGTTACTAATAATTGGACCAGCTCCCCTCCACTCCCCAGCAGTATTTTCCGATGGTGTTTTTCAACAGAAAGAGACAAACAATTCAACAAAAGTTAAAATGTATCAATGAAAACCCTAACAGATTTGTGGGTTGTTTTTATTAGTAAAACATGTGTCTTTATCATCAATTGTTGCCCTAATACTAGAAGATTATTATTCCGAAGAATTCATCTAAAGCTGGGATGACCAAAAATGTTTCCTTTCTGACTAAAACCGCATCGTGTTATTATTTAATTAAATAAACTGAACTTGGTAAAAAGCAACATGTGCAGCCATCCCTTGCGGCCTCACCGAAATAATCGTCTTGTTCTCGGATTGGCATGAAATTGACTCATCAATATCAGTTATAGAATTAGCTCCAAGTCCAGCCCACTCGTGATGACATACATATGAATATTCAACAGCAGATCTGTGTACTTCATCTTTAGTGAATGGTAAGTATCCCGTACCACCTCAGCTTTCTTTCTTGCGTCTTCATATTGTCTTATGGTAGCTAAGAGGTCTTCATCTGTAGCGTAAGGGTTGATGGACGAAGGAATGTGATACTTGGGAAGCTGCTTTGCCTCTGCCAGCAAGTTTGACGATAGTGAAAAGTTTTCCGAGATGTCGATTCGATGTTGACCTCTAGGTCGATCCCCACGACCCTCAGTTTTTGTTTTATCGGCATGATCCATTGACAAAGAAATCTTGCCTACGAGCTACGTGATTTCTACACCAAGTAGGTAACAGATGATAAAACAATTAGTGCAATCAGAGAAATGCCAGGATACCATTAATCTCGTTTGTTCAAAGGCTTCTCATTGAAACATAAATATTCCAATCAAAACCCGCCGAAATCGTGGAATGACAAAGCTCGAGCGTCGTTCTGCGTTGACGCAATTCAGCACGAGCGCAGCTCTCTGAAGTGTACGCGCGGCGGGCACATCGAAAGAGTTGTACAACTTGAGTATCTTCAAACAGTTGCAATGATTTTATGAAACAATATATTCAAAATGCCAAGGTCAACTTAAGTATGGTAACTATATTAAAACCAGATGATGGTCAAAATTTTAGTCCGGCGGTGTATTCGCCACACATACCATCCCTACTGTTATAGGACGCCATGCAGTATCACTTCCCAGTACGATTTTGAAATTACCAAGTAAAAAGGACTCATGCAAGCCTTTTCTTTCAAACAACACAGCTTTAATTCACAGTGATTATTCCAGTTGGCTTTACTGTTTCCCTTTTTAGTTTTATATCACTCACTTGTGCGTAATTTTTGTTGTCCAAACAAAAACATGCGCCGGTCGTTGGCCATTGGTCGAGAGTTTTCGTGTTTGGTTGCACTTGATGGTGCAATAATTTACACCACCATACACGTGGCTTACTACCAAAATGGAGTTAGCTCTTCAAATGAATTGTTATAGGGTCATATAGATCTAGTTAAGGTCCCGCAAATGCACCCTTTACCAGTATTTAAAATTCATAATGATAATTTCTTTGTGAACTTAACGGTAGTCTTGATTCAAGACAGGACATGCATCTCACTGTAATTACTTCATTTATTGTCGCTCACATAAAACTTTGAGTAGGATTTCAATCAAACTTTGAAATTAATGATTTGACCTCCATCATTAACAAATAGCAAATTACTTAGCAACCTCTGCAGCTGAAATTCATACTTTACTCTGAAACTGTAGCTACAGTAATGCTAAAAAATGTACAGTGGGCTCTGGTTGTAAACCATAAGTTGTCTGATATCATTTTAAAAATATATACAAAATATTTAAATTAAACTAACCACATTTTGTGTTAAAATCTCAACAACAGATTTTGTTTAGAATAAATACATTGGTTTGAAAAACAGATTTTGTTTAGAACAAATGTTGGTTTGAAGAAAAAAAATATATTGGACATGTCATCAACTCCTGCTGGGGCGATTTCACAAAGAGCCAAGATTGATCTTAAGTGCGAATCCATCTTAACTGCTAAGCAAAGTATGATATCACAACACAACTCACTATGGTGATATTAGCAACTCATCTTAAGATGAATCTTAGTGGTTTGTGAGAGTGAGCCCAGGTGTTATAAAGAAAATGTAACTCATTTTGGGAAGAAAATTACAGACAACTGAACTGTGGAAAACATTTTCTAAACACTTTTGTTTACAAATGTCATCAAAAGTAAAATTTTCTTTTGTGACTTTTGTGTACTTTAGACTGGTACAAGTTTAATCATACATGTGAGACAGAACCCCGATGCAATACCTGAAGCACAGTTTGTTGACATTGGTGTCACACTATGGCCACAGTCATTGTATGTCACATCTCAACTATCTAAAGCAAAGTCTAAAGACATTGGTGTTAAACTATAGACAAAGTCATTGTATGTCACATCTCAGTTATCTGAAGCACAGTTTGTTGACACTGGAGTCACACTATGGACATCTCAGCTATCTGAAGCAAAGTTTGTTGACAGTGGTGTCACACTGTAGACACGGTAATTGTATGTCACAACTCAACTGTCTAAAGCAACATTTGTTACCACTGAAGTCACACTATTGACATCTCAGCTATCTGAAGCAAAGTTTGTTGACAGTGGTGTAATGCTATATTCATAACCTTTATCCATAGCACTAGTCAGCATCTTTCCAGCATGAGTCAGTTGTAATGCTGCATCTGGATGAGCTGTCCAGGGTAAAATTGTACATTCTCTGTCTAGCATCATAGACATACCTTGAAGAAGTTCAGTCATACCAAACGATAATGCTGCACGGCGAAGTCTATTTAACTCCTGTAATCAATAAAATACACATGATGATCTTGGTTTGTATATAAAACATGTTTCAATTATCTGGAATCTGGAATAACTGCCCCAAATTATCAGATTTCAAATGTATCTACATCAAGTATAAACAAAATTGCAGAAAAAATATTAACAAACTCATAAAACTAAAAAAGCTGTTATCTGATTGGTGCTATGGAACACTGTACTGAAATGAGTTAATATAACAAGTTTCAACTTTCAACGGTCCCTGAATACAATTACTACATAAAGATTACCTTGTAGAATACTAGAGTCTTTTCTGGTAGTTTTCTTGCATAGCGAAGAATCTTTTGAATATCAGCCTTCAAGAAAATAAAAGAAAACGACTCGATTAAGGAAAAATATGAAAGAATAAACAAAATCCTGTTTGTCTTGTCAAATGTTTCCACCCTGATCATTTTACTACGCCCAACTTTATGTAAAAGAATCACATTTCAGGGCTGGATAAGATAGATCAGCGGTCACAATAGATGTACATGTGTATACATCAAAACCAACAGTGATTTATTATGTCATAGGTCAACATACCTGTAAATTTAATGGTTTAATCCAGACGACAGGATTCTGGGAGTAACTTCTTTTCTCTTGTAACCTGACTGGGAATGGACTTTTATTGTTGTCTTCTCCATAAGGATTATTGCCAAAGGCTGATGACAACAAAATACAACAATTCAAATTCACACAACATTTGAAAGAATTATACATTTGTAAAATATTACATGTGTTACATGCACCTCTAATCATTTAGCACAAACGTCATCATCTCTTCTGTCATTTAAATAATCTAAAGGCTTTGGAAACAGCTAATATACATAGCTTAGTTAGCTCTTCACTGACTGGTCCATACTCACCTGTACATGGTCCTAGTAAATGAAACTTTCCAAGCCATGGTATAGCATGATCACCAGGCTCAAATAATGACATCATTAAGTTGGATTTCTTCTTACTATCTGCACAGGAATGAAGCAGTCCATACCAGTTCTCCCTGACAAGGAATTCAAATTTAAACCCACGGTAAATAGTTAGATATATATTCGGTTTGCGGTAACACCATGTGTATATCTACTAGCTATGTAGATTTGTTCTTTGAGATCTAAGTCTTGCTTTTTAATTCTACTGCCGCGGAGTAGATTTGGAATCGGGAGACTACTTCGGGAGACTACTTAGTTCTGAAAAGAACTGTCCAGCTTAACCTGGGCGGAGGGTAGGAAATCGGCTGGGACTACTACTTTAGCTTAATAGTGGATCGAATCGAGGGGACTTCTCGTTATTAACTTCACTGCCGCGGAGTGAGCTCTTAATTTGGTCTCAACGTTTCGACTAGCTTGCTCTAGTCATCGTCATCGTGAGTCTCCTGACAATCGACAATATTTATTTATTTGCAATAGAGGAATACTTTTGCAATGTTTTAACGCAGCCAAACTCTGAGACTAAGAAAAAACTACACAAGTGGAACAACTTGGTATGTATTACTTGATGTGATTCAGTAGTGTGCAACCATGCTGATATCAGCCTAGCTAAGCTACACTTGATTCACTCCTTCATGAATAAGTGTGGTACGTCGATTAAAATGAAACCGATGCCGATTTAAAAACTTTTTTTTCCCTCTTTTTTTTTTTTTTTGAGTGGGAGACAAGTTTCTGATCATAAAATCTGATAATTTGCTCAAATAAAATCTTCCAAAACCGGAGGCCATATCTGGTTTTACGATGAATTAAAACTTCTTTTCATGCATCCATGGCTCATAAATTACTCTATTATCTTTAATTAATGACATTACCCGACATTAACCAGTGCCACAAGATTCTCCACCTTCAGGCTCCCATGTAGAAGGACACAAAAAGATGGACTGGATCCAATCTCTGATGAAGATGTTGTAGTATCCTTCTCATCAATCTTATCCCCTCCTTCTGCTCCATCTCCTGAACCTGATGAGCTTTTATCTGAATATGAAATCAATCAATACTAAACCACTTTTGTGTCCTAAATTTGTTATACTTAGTCTAATTTTTGGCCGATTTTACCCTCAAATTTAGATTTATTAAATTTTAAAAAGGTAAAAAAAAAAATAGATTCAAGAAAGCTGTAAGCATTCATTTAATGTATTGCACATATACAAATCTGCCAATGATAAGTAATGGTTCATTAAAAACTAAACATGAATTGTTGCCGGGATCCCGACACTAAATCCCGTCCATCAGCCATGTACAAACAATTTTGCCTGCAAATGTCTGTTTTTAAGTCCTCTGGCAAAAATTGGGCCATGCAACTTTAACAGACTTGTTAATATATTTTCAGTGACACTACTATTTTATGGCAAAAACTCATGGTTAATTCCAATTGGATATGTGATAAAAATACTACCAAAACATTCTTGAATTTTTCTGTCTAACTCTTTTGTTGTGTCAATTCTTTGTAGTAAAATTATCTAGGTTTGTGTATTTGAAGTTAAACTGAGTGGTACAGTTAGATTGAATTATTGGTTATTTTGAATGTTTGTTCCTGACAATAATACTTGTATTAGGATGTACAGATGTACATAAACATTCCATTCTCTCAGAAAATGACCAGGATAAAAAAGTCTGCTGAATGTAAAATGTCCATCGGCAACTGCTCTTATGTATTGATTCTTACGTACAAATACAGCCAAAAGATGTAGACCTCAAACTACCTTTTACTGGAAGTGGTAAGACTAGATGTCTTGATATAACCGGTGGACTAGAAGCATCAGCACAATCTATGAAGCCACAGATACTTAGTTCATTTGATAAACGCTGTGTCACCATTTCAAAATCGCGTGCCATGTTTACAGTCTGTGGTGGAGGGAACAGCTGTACTTCTGAGCTGAGATTACCGCACGACAACTTAGCATGAAATGCCGAGTACAGCTCCTCAGCCAACTTAGTGAACATAAACTGCACTGATTTAACTGTTACAGCTCCTTCAATGGTGTGAATATGTCCTTTATGTTGATTAGCATCCAGTAACTTCTGATACATGGACAGTGAGCCCCATTGCTGCAGTTCTTGCTGGTTTGATATGAGCACCATGTGGAAGTTATTAGGGAACTCAAAGGGAACAGGGAAAATGGAGTCATCAGGTTTAGGGTTGGAAAGAGTCTGCATAGCCTGCTTCAATGATCCTGGACCAACCCCTGGACTGCCATCTGTCACCAAAATAACCTGCATCAACAAGAAATTCGATCAACGTTTAAATGGTTACACTGGCCACTTCTAATGTTTAACTCGGGAGAAATTTTTTTAAGGTTTTGCAAAATGGTAATACTTATGAGTTTTGAATGATTTCATGTTTTTATACCTGAAAATATCCCCACACTGTATAAATTTTGAAGAGATTTTGCAACACTTTCGTATTTTACAATAAAATACGTAGACCTACTTGTAGAATGTATGGTGCAAGTCAAAGTTTTACTTTCAATTCAGACACTTCAATATGTATCTGTGTTAGCCAATGATTGCTAAATATTGCAATACTGATTTACACTTGCACCATTCATGAGGAAATTTAAGATCCATACACTTAACAGTTCTTCTGTTCACTCTGTAAAATAAATGGTATTTACACAGACCTTGTGCTTAAGCATTTTGTGAAGTAGCCCACCAGGCTAGTACTCTCTGCATTTTATTTGCCCCCAGCTAGTTTTAGTCTCCCAGATTTTTAACATGTATTGTCATATCGTATCGCTGTGAGTATTAATGGTAGCACTCACAACCAGTTTAATGGCCTGTTAAAGTTACATTCACACACTCAAAAATAAATTAACACATTTTGAAAAGTTACTATTCACATCTGAACCTGCCTAAAGGAAGAAATATGAGCATTTTAAAGAAGAAGGTTGCACAGTTTTCAGAAGCCCACAGGGTAAAGCCCTGTTCGCATTGGACTTATTTTGGGTAAACTAAACGAGCAACTGGGTAACTTGACCATTTTAAGTCCAATACGGACAGCCCAAGAAGTTTCCCTCCCAGGTAACTTACCCGACCCGAATGGGTAGTTTAACCGGCCCACTTCTGCCCTGTTAAATTGACCAGGTCAATTTAACTGAGCCGAAAAGTCCAGTGCGAATGCGATCTAGGTAAAAGCCGTCCCGGTAAAAAGCCATATCCGGTCCCCCGGATTTACACGCACATGCTTACACGGAAGCTCGGTTGCACTCCTTGCATTCTCACTGTCATGCACCGCGGTCAAAGGTCACTGCGATAACGCCCTCTTGTGTTTGTCTTAAGTTAGTTGGCTAGTTTCACCGGTCGTGTCGGTTAGTTTACCCACGTCCTTAATCCAAGTGCAGACGCCGGTAAGTTTCACCTATTGGAATGTTAACCACGGTCTCGGTAAAAAATTAATCCAATGCGAACACAGCTTTAGTTAGGAAGTGGTGTTTACTAGCTCACAGCAGGTTTTACTAGATAATGTACGCTGGGCTTGTGTTAAGGGTGAGCCCTGTTACAGTGTATGGTTAACAAGCACAAGCCATTGAGCCAATGATATTCAAAAAGAAAAGAAACATGAAGTACCTGGCATAGAGTACTTGCACCCCACTCTTCAACCACAACATTCTTGACTCCATCCAAAACTGTTTCCAGACAAGTCTTATCAAATATCTCAATGGTGTGTACTGCTTTCTGTGGATAACACAAAGATGGGTTGAAATAGCGAGAGAAGGAACGACATAATGTGTGCTCTCTGGTGCTGTCACACATATCTGCAGGGCTCGAAACTCACACTGGATCAAAGGCCCGAGGCCTGTTTTAGCATCGGGTCAGTAAATGGACAGGTTCGGCAGTCTTGTGTTTTACAATTGAATTTTAAAACAATTTTCAAATGCTGACTTTGAGTCTGACAAACATCTTTCAATGGCGTAAGATATCAAAGTGTGTACTGCTTACCCACAACCACTGAGATAAATATTCTCCTACTGCTGTTCAAGTAAATGCAGTTTAGTATAGTCTTTTCTCAATTTGATTCTGGTCCAATAAAAATGTTGAGCTACAATCTCGGCGGTTTTGTGGATTCTGCACCCAAATTCAATCTCTGATATGCACAATGTATCATAATAAATGAAACCCAGTTGTGTATCTACACTTCCCTCCATCAAGTTCGTGTTTCTTAACATTATTTCCTTGGGCTTGATTTAATTCCCACAGATTAATAATAAAGATAAGATGTCCAATAGACCCCTTGCATTGGCTGTCATTGCCGAGGTCAAACAATAGAAACTTGCACGTGCATATGCATCGCGCACAACGCTCAGCCAATGATGGGACTTAATTGACCTCAGTGAGGGCGCTGTTTGGTCTATAGATGTTATGTCAGATTCAGTACAGAAAATATTACCTTAAGCTCATTGTAATCTCTTGTAAATGGCACCACAATCTCCCACAATGAAGAGAAAATGACAAGTGTAGTAAACTCTAACTTATCATTAGCAGCTATGAAGTCTAGTAGTGTAGTCAGTCCAGCTTCTGCTAGCTGTCTTTTAGTGATTGGTTCACTGCTACTGATACTTTCATCAGTTGAGCTCACAGGTTGGGTCATGGACAATGAGACATCTAACAAAATGACTGTAGGCATGGTGATGTTGCTTCTTCTGCCCTAAAAAACAAACAGTGTAATATACATTTTTTTACAATGAAGTTCAGAAGTGGGGACTTTGTCCAGTAATGTTTTTCTAACTTCCCACATTGCATTTATGCAAAGCTTCAATCTTTACTAAGTATTTCAAAATTTGAAACCAACAACAAAATTGCAAATATTTGTACATGTAGTCAGCAGAGTCTGATAGTCACAACAAACAATAGATCATCTACTTGTTTCCATCTAGTCTTGTTCATTTTTTTTGCCTTTACCATTATAATTCTGACTTTCATAATAGACCTTATGCATTGACGTCATCCAGCCGCCATCTTAGAGGTAAAACGATGACGAAGCAATGGAAATGCACAGATGTTTACGCGCGGCGCAGAGGATTGGCCAATGAACAACCTCCTTTTGACCTCTAGGCGAGGGCGCCCTACTGAAATGACGTCATGTGCATAAGGTCTATTACATGTACGACCCTTACATTATTTCAGTGCTCATAGGCCCTAATTGTTTGTTTGTCATGATGAATTGCTTTAATTAATTTTTGAGTATAGTTTACATTTTCAACTCGATGACCCAGGACCCAATTCACAAACAGTGCAATCAGGAGGGAGGAGGAGCGGCACTACCTCAATAAGCTCTGCTAATGGGCATCCTCCGCTAAGCTTCCTGCAATTCATGTATTTCCTTTAGGGGGGTCTATTGCAAGTATTGATGACGATGAACGACTTGTCCCGTGTATGCACCAACAGTTCAGTTGCACTGTCTAGGACTCTAGTGTCACTGTCTAAATGGTCAGTGTCAAAAATAAGTCATTTTCAGTCCATGGATACGGTCAGTAAGACTGTAGCGTCAGTTTGTATTGTTTCTGCTGGAAGCCATTCATCTTGCCCTCTAGCAAAGTCCCCCTTACCCCACACAAAATCACCTCCAAACAGTCAAAGTTGTCCATCTGAAGGTGATTTGACCGTCTTTGTTTTTTTATTAATTTTTATTTGACAGCTGTGTACAAAAACCCCATTGAATATAAAATATGCTTTTGAGGAGCATTCGAAGAATCCCCACTTGAATTGCTGGTCGTTTCCGGTGTCAAGATGGCGCAAAGCGGCCCAAAAAGTCTGATTTTCGGATGCAGGAACATACCCAAGGCAGAGTTAGCTGCAGATTTGTCTCTCAACAAAGTCGGCCACAAAGTTGAATGTTTTTAAATGACTATGACCAGAATTATGATTTTGAGCTTTTTGTTGGGAGGCGTGAGGCCTCTTTGTTGGAGCATGGATGAAAATTTATAGAGGCGACTTTGTTGGGGTGACCTTGATGGCTATAGGACTGGGGCATGAGCATGACTAGCCCCACTAGTATGTTAAGTTTTTTTGACATCTGGTGAACCCTTAGCCACATATCCAACCCATTCACACATGCAGCTTACATCTCTTTGGCAATCGGGGGGCGTTCCCTAAAGGTGGGTCAGCTGTTTTAACCAACTAAATGTTTCTGCTTACCTCGTAGCTTCCCTTCAGTGCTAAGACTGTTGAAATTACTCACCTGTTTAAAAGCCATTGCAAATAATCTTTTTAAATTTGCTCAGAATCTTCCCGATAATCGATCGTGGCCATTTTGGAATGGACCCATTGCCATCTCAACATCACCCGGTGGCAACGGTGAGGACACAATTCTACGGGCTCCATATGGAGGCAGATACTGCTCTTATTTTTTTATTTTATAACGCAAGTAAGAAGAGATAATGCTTATAATGCTTGTTGTAAAGTTTTGTAGTAGACAAAAACAAGAGTAACGGTTACTAAGTTTTAGGGGTGCCTTAGCCCCCACTTGTGTGGTCAAGCTCTGAATCCTTAGCAACACCAGGTCTATAAATCGTGCAGCTAAGATGTACATGTAGGCGCATCTCCTACGGGTGGGTCAGCATTTTTTACCAACTAAATGTGTCCACTTTCCACTTATGACTTACCTCTTTCTTTGCTTCCCTGGAATGCTTTGGTTGCTGAAATTATTACCCTGTTAGTGTTAAAACATGTAAGAAGTTATTGCAAAAATACCTTTTCAATTTGCTAAAAATTACTTAATATACATGTAAGATGGATTGCGGCCATTTTGGATTGCCATCTCAAAATACATCACTGGTGGTGACACGAGAGGGCACGAACAGAATTCAATCCAATGGCTGTTCAATGGCTAGGACGGTAGATGGTAGAGGGGGCCCAGAAATGCTTGTGTTGTGTGGGAATGCATGTGTGCACATTATTGTAAATGTTAGTATGTACACACCAACAAAAATTGACAAATGCCATTGTCAGTTGATGGAACTGCCCATCATGCCCATGATTACCAAAGTCAAAGAGGACTGGAGGGAAGCAATGGGAAGCATACCAATTGTCGAACGTTGAAAGCTGCACGAGCAAATGGGTTCATGGGTTGCTAGAAACTCTATTCAGATATTTCATATTTGTACCTCCATCATGAAACTTCATCATTTAAATAATTAACCAACAAAGTAAAAAAAGGGTTCAGAACATTCAACAAGAATCACAAATCTTTCGCCAAACCCCAGCTACTGAGCAGCAGGACGAGAAAACGATCGTGAAACTAATTGGGGCACTCCCTAAGTGGAATTATGTTTGTAATATCTCTGAAAGGATTGATAAAATACCAACTTTGAGTTCCGTACTTACACTCCGCTCCCACTTTCTTGCAGATGAATACAAAACTTCTCTGGAAGGAAATCACAACACAAAACTATATTGCACAAAACGCATGAAAACCATGGGGCGCCAGGCGCTCGTCGACAGTTGATTTCTACACGAAGTGTAAGTTAAGTTTATAGCGCAGAGCAAAATGACGCCTGGCATTCAGACATCTAAAATAAGTTAGACTTGTTGCAAGTAAAATGTGGTAAATAACCCGAACTAAAGCCCGAATGAACAGATATAAATCAATAAGAAAATTAGCTGTTGCAAACTGCTTACCAACCTAAAAGACATATGGTATAAATGCTAAAATTAGTTAGTGGCCTGACGTTTCAAACCTAGCAAAGTCTTTCTCGAAGGCTTTGAGAAAGACTCTGCTGGTAACAAAAACTAAGGCTAAAGTGGTATTGAAAACGTCAAGCGACTAACCAACTTGCACAAAATAAAGGGCAGTACGCAAATTTTTTTCGCCCCCCCCCCAAAAGAAATTATTTAACAAACTGTTGGCGATGTTGCCACCTTGACCAAGTGATTTATACCGGATTGGGACGGTTCAAATTTCACACAATGCGTATGCAGACCACCAACTGGGTGTCGCTATACGAAAGTAAGACTAAACGGGGCACTGGTGGTGTACGTCAGGAAAAATCTAGGAGCCTTAAAAACAAGTCCCATGGTATTGCATGCCTATTTACTTTCTAAACTGGCAAATAAATCTCTAAAAGACACTGTCTAGCTCAGACCATGAGTTTTTCCAGCAGCGCCCGTTAACTAGAAGCGTTGCCCAAACCATGGAGCAATTTTATTGCTCCATGCCCAAACCAATGGCGAAGTTTGTGCTTCTTATCTCGCCAGTGAACTTCGATTAATGGCGCCCTCTCCCTGTGTATTGTGACTATGGGAGTGCCAGCGCCCCCCCCCCCCCCGCCCGCCTGTTATCGAGCGGCATTGAATTAGAATTTCTGGTGTGATCATGTGCCATTATTGTTATCTCAATGTTACAAGTCAGGCCCAAACTTGAATAGGCCCTGTGGCCCTAATTATATAGCGAACCTGAGACTTATTCAACTTGGGCCATGAGCCGCAACCGCACTCTTTTGACAAGGATTTCAACAACTCTTAAAATACTCATCATACAAAGTCAGTCAATTAATATTTTAGATTCTTTTGAACCTGTGTAAAAAAGAATTGTCCTTCAGGAAAGATGCTAAAATCAACCACCATTGAGTACAAACATTTGGCCTTAAATTGCGAAAAAAAGTCGCAGTCTTCATTTTTCTGAACAGTATTACCGCGTTTTTTGATCAAAAAATAAAGATCACGCCTCTGGTAAAATGTGCTGAAGAAGACTTGAGAAGCAGTTACATTATTTATAAAGTCAAAATTCTAAACTTGAACCACAGGCTATGGAGTATGCAGTCAGTCGATGAAACGCAACCCTCCCATAGCCAAATCATTATTGGACATGGTGGGCGATAAGGCCCCGGTCTGTAGTCCAAGAATCTTGCTTCCTTGACAATTAGCTCAGGCCAAAATGTGGGCCTCTTGACAGCTATGAGCATCAGACGTCTTGTCAGACAACCTTCTGTCCTGAGAAACGCCTTTGGTCCCGTGACTCCGTCTCAAAGCCTGTAGTCAGATTTGTTTTAGGGATGGGGCTTTAAAATAATTAACCGGCTGAACATATCAAATTAACTTCTCTTTCACATTTTCCTGAGGTAAAAATTGTCATACAATTTTTTGGGTTGGATCCTACTAGTGTCAATGCTTTAGAAGCAAACGCTTTGCAAAAAGATAGCGATCTTTTGTTAGGCCCCTATTTAGCCTATACTTTATGAAGGCCAACACCTTTATTTTACTTCGTGCAATGTTTGAGTTTGTGTATATTCTGACGACGAGGGGGGTAATACAATTCAGTTTAATATATATTTAAAAAAACTCGTTTTCCTTAAAAAGTGGCATCAAATTTAAGCGTTTGTCTATCGCAAGGGATTCATGGCGGTTTGGTGACCAGTGATTTAGCCTAGGCCTTTCATGCACATAATTCTAAATTCTGACACCGTAGGACTGAGTGTTGACTGGATTGCTGAAGACTCTTTCAAGCGCCCGTTCAAACAAAAAGGATGTAGGCCTAAAACTATTGTCTGTTTTATTCCACCTGCTTTAATCGGCGAAAACCAAGTGTAGGCCTACAAACTGTACGAATCAAGTGAAACGAAATTGGTTGTGACCGGGCCTTATCATCACTGCATTACGAAGCCACACACAATTTGCCGGACACGATGACCGCCGACGGCCTATATTTTGCGTTCATACTTATTTCTTTACAAACGTGTAGTTGTTTTCACAACAACCAGATAGCATTGTGCTGTGCCTCAAATACACGTTTGATTAGTTGACTTGTGTCACGTTAGCATCATGCGCGTTTACGACTAGTTTATAGTTACGAGAGGGGTGATGTGAACGGATCGTGCACTAAGTAATAAGACTGTGCGAAAAAAAGGGGGAAAAGACAGTAGGAAATTTGACGAAACCGAGATAGATTCATGATTCTTCTTGTGCATTATAAGGTAAAGTCATTGTTTCTTATATTAGATGTGTAATTTAACTTCACCACAGTCCAGAGTGGACATAGATTGTATTATAAAAGAGGTAGACTAGCCGAGAGCCGAGGTCGTCGTTCACGATTGTTGATGCTCTGGCTGACTGCTCATCCTGTGCATTGCACATCAATGTGCAATGTGTCTTGCCAAGTTGCTGTTCGTCGTACGACTAGGTCCATGGTATGGTGTTAAACTGATGCAGTCGGGGTCCTTTTGGCTGGCTTTAGTTGTCGTGCATTAGGAGCCCGATAATATTAATAGAGGCAGAACTACTGTACCAGATCTGTACTCAGACTAGAGATTATGTCCCTTCTCAGTAGGATATTTGTTTTGATTGTAATATACTTTATTTCTTGAATCTTGGCGACTCGGTGAGATTGAGAACTTAAAAACCAAACTTCAAACCAAGGAGGTAGGTCAAAGGTCAAGCACACTTTAAGCTGAGGCTCAACTTTGTCACTAGTGTTAAAAACAAATCGTAGGTACAATGAATGCCTGTAATGTTATGGAGTTTGTTGGTGCAAAAAGTATTTTATTGACACAATCAACATAGAGCTACATGTAGATCAATTCTTCAACAATGGATTTGGATCAGACAATGGGAAAATTGTTTGGAAACAGAAACTAAGAGAACCGACCATATAAGTTTCAACACAAAACTTTCGGTTCAAAAAGTGTTGAAATCTTTGAAAGTTTGCAGTCTTTTGTTTCAAAAGATTGTCTGCTTTTCGATCTGTTCATTGAAAGACAGTTTCTGTCAACTTAGACAGGCATGCAAAATGTCCCAAAAGGGTACATTACAAGTATGTCCACACTTAGTGTTGGTTAGTGTGTCAAATTAGTAAAATAAAATAAAAATGTTCTTTAATTAATACATTACCTTTGTTTTTTCTTAATTTTGTTGTATTCTTTATCTTGTATTTCTTTACCTTTAATTGGTAAACAGTTATTAATTCTTAAATTTAATATTTCAATATTTGTATATAAATATATAAAATGTATGTTTCTGATAAGCCTTCCCTCTGTTGTATTTCATGGCTCTTCTACTGTTTGATTGATAAAAAATGATTAAAAAATACTTAAATCAACTTGAGATATTAACTTAAATGTTTAGCAGTATTTGATATGCCATGCATGCAATTCCACTCAAATACAAGCCTCACGCGATCTAACTTCTACCAAAGAAGACTGAAACTTGATCTACCACAATTTACCAAATGAAACTTGTGTTTGAATTTTTTGACCATGGATTTTATTTTGTTGATTTATTTGATTATTAGTTTTTAAAAAGTGCATTTGCCTTAGGATTTAATACTTTAAAATGTTTATGAACTTTGGGTGGCGCTATTGACGTAAAACTTTATTCTTAGCATGTTGAGGCCTGGGCCCAATTTCATAAAACCTGTAAGCACAAAAACTTGCTAAACACAGAAAAATTTCACTTAGCAGAAACTGTTTACCAGCCATAATTCCATAAAGTTTACAATGTTATTTCTGGTGCCCCACTCATTTTTTGCTTAGCATAGAAAATTGCTAAGCATTTTTTTCTGCTTAACAGCTTTATGAAATTGGGCCCTGATGATTCACAGAGAGTGAATTTCAGAACAGAGTACCTTCTGGTCACTGTACATGTACATGTAGATCTCTCCCTTTCTCGCGGTAAACAGGAATTAAAATGGGATTGAAAATGTTGATCTAAAATATATGATGGGATGATACATGTACATAACAATGTGGTGGAAATAAATGGAAAACTGGCAGTCTTATTCAGCATCTTTTCTAGGAAGACTGTATTTCATTTTTCACTTTGGTATCTCTAGAACAATTTTAGGGAACCAATCCATTTGAAAGCGTATGCATTTTTTGGAGTGAATACTATTGCAGTTATATTGTAATAAAAAAACCCAAAAATGTTTGTATTTAGTACTGACCCAATGTAAGATTGTGTATTGTGGTATTGCAGTTACATTGTACTGCTAGCTGTGCTGTTACCGTTGTGGAGTTGTTTACGTCATGAATAACCTAGACCTTCATCTTCAGTAACTCCCTGGAGTTTATCGCATACCTTCATCTTGTTATTCTTTTATAACCAGATTTACAAAGATTTCTGTCAGTTTCTTTGTACAGAAGCTGAGTGCCTTTCTGAGCAACTACAGTAGACCTCTCTTTTTTATTCTGATTTATGTACATCGCCCTTGCTCTAAAATGTGTTAGTTGGAAATTGGCCCTTTTTAAGGTGCATATTTACCATAGTAATACAAGAGCCATTCGGTTAAAACCAAGATTTGTTTTCTTAGCTGAGCTCGTAGCAAGATTCAAGGACATGAACATGATTTACCAAACCTTACATTAGGTCTTTACTTGAACATGATTTACAAGACTTTTATGCCCATGGTTGGCTCTTATAGGACCTAACGTTTTACTGTCCTCATGAACGTTATTTTACTTTGCAATTTTTGTCAAGTTTTTCATTCTAAAATTTCATGACCTTGATGCTTATAAATATCTTTAGTTTTTTTTACAAATAGTGTTATAAAAGTACTTAAAGAAAACAAAACGCCAAAACAAGAATCTTATCATTATTAAATTAAACACCAATTTCAATTATTTTGCCGAGGGTAGATTAGAATTTAGTTTTATTTGAACATGTTTTTTTAAACAAACTCAGCTCAAATTTGGCTCCTGGAACAAACGTGTTTTGTTTTGTGTAGATATTTAATTTAATTTAACATGCATTAATTTAAATGTCATCTTGCACAGTCTAGAGCACCGAGCAATACATTTTTTCAGTGCAGAAGCATTTATTTAATGTCATTGTACTGAAAATAGCATTGATTAAAAGTTTATAATGTCAGTGTAAATATGTTAATTCTGATTCAGCATGTAGCAAGTGTAGACATAAGGCTCCTGTACAATGTTGTACATTTCCCGGTCTGTGGGTTGATGACACAGGACAGGTCAAAAGACAAAAGGAAGGGTGTCACCCCCCCCCCCCCCACAAGAAAAAAACCCCAGTGCTCATTTTAAACAGAATGGAATGAATGTGTGACCACAAATTAATAAACTTGTAAGGGAAAATAAGAGAGATAAATATATTGTAATTGAATACAAGACGTAAGTTGGAATGTAATTACGTGTACATTATAAGCTAATGCCATTTTAAAGTTTACATCTTAGGTAATAAAGTATGTGGGTTTTTCAGGTATTTTTAAAAGCTGTGTACAGTTCTTAAAAAAAAAAAGTATCCGCTCAGCTGATTCCAGATAAAGGGGGCTAAATAGAATCATAGGCCTACCTGTGCTATTTTCTGTTCTTAACACACTTGAAGTCTCATTTGGCAGACAGTGGCAACTAATTGTTGTATGTGAAGTGTAGGTCTGATTTCAGTGTGATCAAGTTTATGTGTGTGTAGTTAATCACTACAAATATAAAGCAGAATTTAGTATACACTTTTTCATTTTTGCTAAGAAGTGTAAAAGAAAATGCAACACTTACATGTTGTACTCATGTACATGAATCACTACATGTATCAGGACATAATTTGTAAGAAATTCGCAAAGTTTTACAATGTAGGTCAAGTAAAAGTTAAAGAAAACCACAAGTTTGTTGTTTCTGCCTGCATCCTTTTTTGAAGCCTCTCCTTTTTTTTTCTTTAAAAAAATTCCAACATTTTTCATCTATTTTCGCTTCATCTCGGCATCATTCTTTTGGCAATTGATTTAATTCACCCATATTTTAGACAAGTTTTATCTGAGTTTTACAAAGCCAGCAAATTTTTAGTCTGTTTTTTTTTCCTCTATGAAAAAAAAATGAAAAGGCCCTCATCCTCCTCTTGTTGAAAAAGGTTAACTGGTGTCATTTTGTTTTTACTCAGCCTTGTAAGATTCAGGAAAAATGATAGTAAATGGATACGCGGACATAAACTCATAAAACAGGTGGTGCTGCAGAATGTTTTTACAATGACAACTTTATTGACCTTTTTCCTTTGCTGTATTGTCTCATAATTGTCTGATATTTCTGAAATGTATGGGTCGATCTGTCTACGTGTAGTTCAACTCAACATTGTTGCACACCATGGTGTTCATATCACCTACATGTATAGCATGACATTTTACAAACTAACCTACAGGCGCTAAAGTTCATGTTAAGTTTTTTTCACATAACTTTCTACAGCAACAATATTTGTGTAAGATGACATTTTGGTCTTAAATTAGATCTTAGGGTCAAACTCTACAATCCAAATTTTCACCTTTGCCTCAGGTGGCATGCTTTCAAGCAATATGTAGAAAAGGACTCTGCTCCCTATAAACAACAATGTAAAGTCTTCTAGAAACCTATATACGGCTTGAAAAAAGTACATGAATGCATTTTCTTCAAATATTTCTTGAAAACTTACATGTAAGTTAAAATAAAAGAGTACAGTACTCTCCCAAAAGTCACTGTATATTTTTTTTACCATCCCTATTGATATATTTGTGTCCATAATGAGTACAGGCTCTAATTTACATGTACAACAAGTAGGACAAGACATACATTAAATAAAATATAAAATATAAATAGTAAAACAAAATAATCAAATTACAGGACTGATTGATGATATTGAACGTCATGTACTTTTGTCATGTTTTAGGAGTCATGTTACATACTGCTAGTACGAGTCCACATTTGCAACCACTCTGGGTACCCCCCCCCCCAAATATTTGTCATGTAATTTGACACCAAAAATGGTGGGAAGCGACCCTGTTAATGGTATGTGTCTAGTTTTTTGTTGTTGACTTTCCTGCCTATATCAGAGCTGAAAGGCTCACTGTAAAAATACAAATTGGGAATGCTGAAAGAGAAATATGGCATTTATTTGTCAATAATAATTACTTTTAAAGTGTAACTTCATTTTTGTGATTCTTAATTTTATTAAAGAAACTATTATGAAGAATTTAAAATATATCATGAGTTCATTTTATACAAATGATGTGGATGAATGTGGAATGTGGAAAGTTATATTCCTCCCAAATAGAAATTGCTTAAAACTTTGCTTTTTACATTTTTGTAACTAGTCTAATGTTTGCGGACATTTAGCACCATTTAACATCAGGAAGTTAGAATGTTCAATGTGACAATAAAAAAAGTGTCGAATAGGCTATTAGGTTTTCCTCTGCTTTATGTCGCGCAGAATCTTGACAATCTGAACAATATTTACTTTTTAAGCAGCTTCAAAAAAACTACAGGTGTAAATCTTGTGGTGGCTCTAAATACGCCTCTAAATTAAATACTTGTAATATGTGACCCTTGCCTATTTGTTGTTTCAAAATGCAAACAAGTACCTTTTTTTTTTGTAGATTCAGAGGAGTGTAATTTATATAGAATAAAGGAAAACAATCTGAAATTCTCTGAAAGCTTTGACAATATTAATACCAAAGAAAATCCATATGATTTGCTCAGTATCTCAGAAGGAAAGTGACTATACTGTTCATGTGTAAGCACAACATCCATTTTCAAATTAAATTTGTTGAAGGCCCTAATTTTTATGCATGCAGGAGCAAAATCCATTAGTCTACAAGAAATATCAGTATTTTAGCCTAGGACTTATTTTATTGTTAATATTTGTGACTAAGTCTTCAGTTTGCATCACCAACCAATAGCAGAGCTGTATTGTACTGTATCATACAACACGGCAACGATGCAGTACTTGAGCAGACCATGTACCCTGCTGGTTGCTAGGTGATATTTGAGTTTGTTTGTACAGCAGGAATTTCTGTGTGATTTCTTGATCCATACCAATGATGAAATGACAATTAAGCACGCTGTGCCTTGATCAGACATGAATGATGTATGCTACTTTGTCTAACCGGTTTGGTCTTAATATTAAACCTACAGTACAAATGGGCTGATTGAGACTACATACTTTTCATAACTTACAAATTCAGTATGATCAATCTACAATGCTGTATGGTAAGTGTGGACTGGATTGTCACTAGATCAACAAAACTTTAAAAACAAGTTAAATACTTTGTTGTAAAAGTTAACTGTATGATTTAATGGTTTCAAACAAGCAGTCTTTCATACTGTATGTATATTTGGAACAATCAAATAAAAGAAAAAAATTATGTCAGACCAAGCAAGATAAACATTATTTTCATTCTATGTTTTCAATTTTCTTGATTGTCTTATAGAACCTTGTGGGCCGACTATTTAAAAACTGTGTTAAAAAAAAAAATGTTTCAAATCACAACATGTAAAAAAAGATGGATTTCAAAAACAGTTTTTAAAAAGCTGTGCAGAGTTATCCAAAGTTAACTTTTGGATAATGTATGCTAAAGTGCAGCAGCATACATTCTTTGATGATGCCACAGTCATTATGAGATTCAGTCAAGTTCCTTTCTTTAATATGCCTGTAGAAGTAGATGTGTTGCCTCAGCAACTGCACTATGTTTACCCATCTTGTTACTTCTATTTGAGAAGTTAGGCAAGTGTTCTGGTAATAGAAGTAGCTCCTAGCTAAATATTTGAGTAGCACAGGGCAAATGGGAGTAATTATTAGTATCGGAGCCAGAGTTTTTGAAATCATTGGCAATTTTTTTTCCTTCATTTTTTGGATTCTATTTGTTTAATTCATTGACCAAAGGTCGACGTGTTCAAAAGAGAGAGAGACTATGTTTGTGTATTGATAAGTGGGTATCAGAGCTACACTCAGGATGTGTTGACTAGATCTAATGATGTCAAGTGAAGATCTGCACTAGACTTATCACCATGGCAACAAGGCTTTAGAAGGATCCATTACAAATAAATACAATGCGCAATGTTTTTGTGGTTTGACATGGTGATGAATATTCATTTTTATTGACAGTTTTAAAATATTAGTTTATGAAATTAAATTGAATGTTGCAGGAGTCCTTTTTTCCTATGTTGAAGTTATTTTCTGTGAAGTGTGAATCTTTTGTTTGACATCTTTCTCTATAGCTTGAACAAAAGTGAAACAAAGAATGATACAAATTTATTCACGAGCAAGTAACTCATAAGGGAAGATGAAATTGCAATAATTACAATGCATCAGACATACAGTGTGAAACTGTAAAGGACAAAGTCACTGGTCTTGGCAATTCATCCATCCAATCGAGCTACAATGGGTAGAGGAATTCAGGAGGCAAGTCCAATGGTTTTTTGTGTGTGATAATAGTCAAAGAAGTGCCCTACACCAACTTGCCTTGCTCTTTATTATCATAGTGGAATGACCTTCGTGCTCCCATGAACATGTTCGAGAGAGAAACTTATGTGGCTGGAAATTCTACCAACTCCTATTCCCATTCTGTTCTCCATGCTTAAAATGTAGATATGGCCTCTTCAGAAGTAATAAAAACACATCGAGACAGCTTTGTATTATTTGAAATGAATGACTTGATTTATCTGTATTCCGTATTTGACCATACACCATGTAAATCTTCTCGTTGACAAGTTGCTCCAATGCTATACTGTATCATGTAACAGAAATATGACAAATCTTTCTACATGAAGTGTTCAGGGTACATGTAAGTGTCAGTCCCAGTGGTTAATACATAGATCTATCCAGTTACGTGTTTGGTATATCATGGCTCAGTTGGTAATTAGTGGAGAGGGAAGAAAGAATGTTTTGTGTATAGGAATTATTATTTAACTCAACTTCTACTGTATGTGCATTATATGTACATCATTATGTTGACATTTTTGATACAGGTCTAAGAACCAAATGTACACCAGTTTAATTTCTGACAGCATAGACAATACATACCTGTATAAATATTTTTTACATTGGCAGTTCCATGAAATACCTATTACAGCATACATATTGCGTTATAAGGTAAAATATACCACAAGCGTCTGTGAGAGCTTTGTGCAGTGTCAAGTCAGACATTCTGTTGCCATAGCAACAACCATCATTACTTGCAGAAGATTTCTAAATTCAATGTCTTAATAGATGGTCATGGTAAAAGGTTTGCATTAAGGCTTCGTTGCTGCTCACATCACGACGCATGCTTGATTGCTCAGTCCACACCGATTCTACAGTCATGTTTAAGGAGTTTGAAGGATGAACATTGGCAAGTACTGATCATTGGCAAGTACTCATTGGCTAGTACTCATCATTGGCAAGTAATCCTGTTGTTATACTCGCAAAGAACTTGAGATGTTGTTTATTCTGTATGCAAGGATTGATGCATGTGAGTGTATACATTAAACTATCTATAGATCCTCAATTTATATATATTTCTGGTTTGTTTATTTATTACTATCACATTAAATTGAAACAGGTAGCCCAAAGGCCAAAATCGCTTCAATGTACAAAGTTAAAGGAACAAAAATTGCATTAAAATATTAAAAAGGGCAAAGTGGCTTTAGCAATACACAGCAAATTTAAAAAAGCAAACTTAAAGACTAGAAAATTAAAGACGAGGAGCGAGCAAGACGTTCATACGCTTTCCTTTTTTTTGGTCTTGTCTTGTTAACTCCCTAAACATGACTGTAGAATTAGTGTGGAGTGAGCAATCAAGCATGCGTCGCATGTGAGCAGCAAGGAAGCCTTAATGCTAACCTTTTACCATGATCATCTATTAAGACATTGAATTTTAGACTACATGTGGTGCTATAAGATTTGCGTTACTTGTTAAAGTCTTGTTGATTGTGTGTACTCAGTATGTGCGCCTTATACACTGGACATTATGCTTATTGTGCTAAGCCATTGATTAGTTCATTGTTATGCCAATCACCTTCCTACAATCGGAATTAATTACTTTGTATTCACTGACCTAGTGAATTCAATAGACAGCCTGTAAACAAGATGCCTGCTCTGTACATGGAGGGTAACTTGTTGCTTGGACAACGGTGAATTCACAGCTATCTCTGTAGAACCATAGAACCAAGGCTATTATGGAGTAGTTTTATGTGTGCATTGCATTATGTGCATTGTGTGTGTAGGATCATAGAGAAAGGACATACTCTCTTGGTAGGATCATTCTAACAGAAGCTGATGACATAAAAGTGCAGATTAAAAAAGTTAGGTAAGGTACTGTGCTATAAAGTTTTGAAGTCATACTGATACACTGATGTATTTACTTGAAATTAAACAGTTATAGTTAATGGAAAAAGCATACTTGGAGGGGAACATGTGTCATGTGTCTATTGATATGTCAAATGTATATGTATTTACCAAGTGTAGATCTCCACAAACAAGCAGTGCTAGTGGAGTGGTGCAGTACCTACCCAGGCGCGTAGCAGGGGGGGGGGGGTGTCCAGCTGGCCATGGCCACCCCACAGTTTGCTCATATGTTTGGCAGATTCAAGAATTCAGACATAATGAAAATGTTGAACTAAAAATTCATACCTACAAGTAGAACTAATATTGTCAAAAGATTTATTAATTTTTTTCTTGGGAAGGGGTGTCAACCACTGCCACTGTTGATGGATACTGTTGTCAAGATTTTTATACAGATTTTGGGTCACACTGCTCGCAGGGATCCTAACTAAAATGGCAACCCCACTTTTAAAACACCATGTTACATGTACGTGGCAGTACTTACATGTCAGAAAGGAATCAAAAGCTAGAATTAGGATACCAATTATATGTAATGATGGGGTCAATATTTTGGAGGATCCATTTACTAAAAGCAATGCTAAGAGATTCTGACTAAAGCCAAGGCAATCTGATGGAGGCGTTGTTTCTCTTCAAAGGATGTGTGATTGAGCTTTATTAACTTCAGTTTAAGGACTGGAAGATATGGCATTGTTTATGATTAACCTCAAGAATGCTTAAGGTTAAATTCAGAGTTGTGTTAATGTAAAACAAACTAATGTACCATCCCAATGAGGCATTCACTTCTCATTGCAGAGTTGGAAAATATTTGTTTTTAAACATCTTGAAAAAAAGACAGACCTTTCCTTATGTTACACCATAGAGGTCCACTTGGCTGTTTATGAGTATCATTAATTATATTTTAAATTTGTTGATGTTTCCTGATAAATTACACAATAAAGTTTGTGCGTGTGAACACTCCACTTGCAATGATTTTATCACAAAACCTGTACCCTTGAATGAAAAAAATTTGCCTAGCCTTTGATTTAATTCAAGACAACATGTACGTGATTTGTGTACACATTGTTCATGGAGATGCATTTATTATCTCCCAATAATCTACTGGCAATCCATCTGCAAGGCACATCATGTCTACTGTCTCAAGCAGAAAATAGCCAGACTGCAAATCTTTTTCCCCTCAGGTCATACTAAGGTCTCCTTTTCCTGAGACCTTTCTGGCCATCCATGCCCGCTGGCAAGGATGAAAGCCCACACATCACTAGCTGAAAATCAAGAGGTGATGGTGTGATTATGGGAATAACTGCCATGTGTGGGCAGGAGAGCATGGCATAGAGGCTGGTTACAGGTGTGGGAAGATTAGCAAACTGAGTGGTAAAGAGTCAAGCTGGGGGGGGGGGCACTTGGGCAGGGAGGGTCGGGCTGGTTCATTGCTCATTTTCTTTAGGTTTTCCATGGTCCAAGGGATAGTAGTAGGATGTTCAATTTGTTTCTTTTCCCCCTTAGCCACCTGTTGAACATCAACAGAGGCTGTTGCCAGAGGCTGCACTAGATATCATTATAATTTTATATGATTGCTCTTCCGTATACGTGACATATACATTATTGGTTGGTTGGATTTCATTGCTCTGGTGGTTAATAAGGACTCCATACAACCAGCCTTTACAAATTGCATTGTGACTATGGCCATTATCACATGTTCATAGACAACATCAATAAGTGTTTGTTTTGTTCTGGGCAGTTGTGTATGAGCACATTTAAGTACAGCGTGTGCTTCAGTTTAGCAAGTCCAAGATCTGAGTGATGTGTTAGATTTTCTGGCACACTGATCAAGTGTTTCATGGAATGACAATGACAATCTGCTTAATGATAACCTGAACCACAGTTGGGCAAATTTTGTAATTGTTTACAAGTTAGCGTTAGCAACCAGGGGTTCAAATACATGTACGCACAAGACTTGCACAGTCTTTGGTGAGCCAAAATTGTTTCATCATCGCATCACAAACAGTGTGTAATTAAATAAAATGCTAATTTTTAATCTTTTAGTGAACATAGCTAAAACAAACTAAAAACCTCTATCTCATTTAACAGTCATGAAATCCTGTGAGGTTCAGCAGTAATTTACCTCATAATATCTTGTCAACATGATTGAAAGGATTACTTAAAAAGAAATGCAAATTATTTTCTACACCATAAGGGGGCAGAGAGTGTCATGCACGACCCATCCTCACAATTTACACACACTTGGTATTTATGTTCTCAAATCTAATGTATCTTCTGTGTCTCCGTCTCTTTACACAGAGCTGTGAGTACAGTGCGACACCATTGTGTTGATGACGATGAAGTGATGAAAGTGATTGGTTGGAGATAAAGTATCAGCATTGCCACAGAGAGCAGTTTGCAGCGAGGCATAAAGGATGGCTCTTGTGGCATCTATGTAGTCAGTAGGGCATTTATATTGGACTGGCTGGGCTCTGCAGAAGGAAATCCAGGAGATACACTGTGTGTCATCAGGATAGCATAAATGCATTTCTAAGTGAACTTTTGACTTCACGGACAAAATGATGAGAGACAGATTTAAAGTCTTCATTTATTAACTGAAAAACCTTGTTTTTGTTTAATTCTCTTATCTCCAGTTGAGGTTGGTATTAAGAGCAAGCATGGCCTTGCCGCTTATGTGGTGTGTTTGCCGTGCTGTTAAACGCCGTTACAGCGGAGTACGGATTGCAATTCTCGGAGGTATCCTTGGGCTAGGTTTTCTCATCACAGTCTACTCCCAGATATTCCATTCGGATCAACAACAGCTTCTCCATTTTCAAACAAATAGAAGAACTCGACATCTTTTGTCTGTAAATGAAACAGAAAATGTTACCAGTGGGCCTACTATTGCTGTGATGACAACGTCAGTTAGAGGACTTTACCCAAATGAGGTATTCACTGATCAGCAGCTGCGGTCAGGTGCAGTCCTACTTCACTGCTTAGGACTGGTCTACATGTTTATTGCTTTGGCAATTGTCTGTGATGAATTCTTTGTACCTACATTGGGGATAATTATTGATAGGTTAAACATATCAGATGATGTAGCAGGGGCAACATTTATGGCTGCCGGTGGAAGTGCTCCAGAACTTTTTACAAGTCTGATTGGTGTACACTTTGCAAGAAATGATGTTGGTATCAGCACAATCGTTGGATCTGCAGTGTTTAACATTTTGTTTGTAATAGGAATGTGTGCAATTTTTAGCAAAACAGTTCTTTTGCTGACTTGGTGGCCTTTGTTTCGAGATGTTGTCTTCTATTCTTGCAGCCTGATCATTCTATTATTGTGCTTCATGGACTCCAAAATACAGTGGTATGAGTCCCTTATGCTGCTCGCCATGTATTTTTTCTACGTTTTGTTTATGAAATTTAATGTGAAGATCGAACAATTTGTCAAATCCAGATTGAGCAGAACAATCAAGACCATCAGTGTTGCTGAACCGGTAAGTACCATAAGATTTCTCATTGAGACAAGAAAACATCTAAATGTACATTAGTTTTCCTGTGTTTTTTTTGTACCATTAATTTTTTGAAATGGTCATGTATTATAGGCTGAAATGTGAGTAGCTTAACAGTGCTATGGTTTATTAGTGTTTCCGGAGATCTATTTATAGAGTTTTCACTCACTGTTCAAATACCGTAAAAATTTTGAAAACGACACCTAAACAGTTGAATGTTATTTAGTACATTTTCTGATGCTCAATCCAAGTTGAAATTGTCTGCGTCTAGCAATTTTCAAACATGCTCGATGGATTCAAACACAACTTTCAGAAAATGATTGCAGATAAAAAAAAATTCTGAGGGTAATCTGCAACTGTGAGAATGTTTGATTTCCCATTTTTTTTAAAACAAAATATCTTTGTACAATATGTGCAACATTTGAAAATGGGAAAAACATTCCACAAAGGCCTACATGTAAACTGAGGAAAACCTCTAGGGAGGTCCTGGTCATAATTTGTTCACTAAAATACATTTTGAAGATTAATAATGACCTACTCTTCCAATTGTCAATTCCATTTCTTTAGTTTTTAGTAAAATTTTCATTGCAAAATATGACAACCATCACTGGTCTATCTCTCAATAACTTAGAGAGTGTACATGTACATGAATACCTGTAATGCTAATACTTGATTACTTTGTATGACATACTTTGAACATAGTATGCCATACCTAGATTATAATTATTGCTTAATCAACACAATTAAGTTGACAGTCTAAATCAGAAGAAGTACATGTAGTTGGCTGAATGCTATATAGTATATTAAAGGTCACTAGTTGCAAGTTTCATATATCCAAATGATAAAAAAAACATTAAGTGTAAAATGCTTATAAATCTGGAAATCAAAATCAAAATCTTGTTGCCAATACTTAATTTTGAAAGAACTTTTGACCCCCCAAAAAAACTCTTTTGATCAGGAGCTCATAAAATCTGTACAAATTGTTCTAACAACCTTTCTGAGTCGACGATGTATGTGTTTGAACCACTGGCAAGTTGCTTATTATGTTCATAAATGTGTACTTTGGTAACAAAAGTACATATTTTATGAAAGTTGTTTGTGTATATACACACAAAAATTTGCTGTGCAGTTCAATTCTAATTCAGAGTCATAGATCATTTTGCTGCCATCTATTAAAGTCAATTTACCCTTTCTAATAAAACATGTCAGTCCCTCCGGTAACCAAGTCACCCTGTAACTGCTGTTTTCATACCCTTCAAAGGACAACTTGGGAACGTTTCATAAAAAAGCTCCAAGGAGAAAACCCTGTAAGGCAAATTGGCCGTTCTGATTGTCAGGCAATCTCCAAGGTTGGTAAACATGTTGGTAACCACAGCTTCTTCTCTTTTACCCGGAGTCTATCAACTCTCTCCAGCCCTGACATCCATGCATCCTACTGACGCCAGGAAAGTTGACTGTCGGTCTCTTGGCTTGGAGAAGTTGCCAATATTGCTGTTTGATTATGAACAGTCAGTCTGTGATAAGGCTTGAGGCTAGAAGACAAAGCGACCAACTTATGCTTGGTTGTTCGGTCAGCGGGGATGTTTGACAGTCTGCATATGTTGACCATCTTTTGCCTCATTCTGTTTGAATATATCAGTGATGTACACATGTAAAATCATTTTAGTCCTACCATGTACATGTAGATGACATGTAGGCTGACAAGTAATGTCTTGCATGGATACCATGCTGTTGTTACATTAATGTTTACATGTAAGTGTATTGCTTTTTAATAAACACGAACATGTGCTACAAACATACAGCTGCGTACAATTCATGTTTAACTGAAATGGAGAGAGAATTTAAGTAAAGCAAAGTAACTTGATAAACCCATGTATATTATTATGAATTCATATTGCTACACTTTTATCTTATCAGTACATTTATTTATTCACAGTTGACTTTAATTTCTACTAAATCATCTTGATAAAGATGCCAAAGAAAGATTTGCACATAAAATAAATAAATCAGAAAAAACCCATACAAATCTGCAAGTACTTTATAGTTTCATACTTACATGATTTATGTACAGATAATTGTTGCTCTCTTTAGAGGCGACTGTTCTTAGAGTCTTTCTTTCAAACATTTAGGTCAGAATTTTAAAAACGGCTGTCCTAGTCAAATACAGGTAAATCTTGTATAATGCATAGTAGTTCATCTCCATATAATGTGAATATAGCACAAAATAATTTAAACAATTTAACTAGCTAGTCAATTCATGTTTGTGTAATGTACTATAATTCAATTTGTTCATAAGGACACTATGAAGATCACACTCATCTGCAGAGCTTTTATTCATGTAGTTTTAGTACTCATCCACAGATTAAGTGCTCACCATCGGTTTAGTACTCGTCTGTAGATTTAGGCATCTTTAGGTTTAATACTCATCTGTAGGTTTAGCTCATCTACAGAATTTTTACTCATCTGCAGATTTAATACTCATCTGCAGAATTAATACTTATCTGGATTTAATACTCATCTGCAGTTTTAATACTCATCTGCAGATTTAATACTTATCTGGATTTAATACTCATCTGAAGATTTAATACTCATCTGCAGATTTAATACTTATCTGGATTTAATACTCATCTGCAGTTTTAATACTCATCTGCAGATTTAATACTCATCTGCATATTTAATACTCATCTGCAGATTTAATACTCATCTGCAGATTTAATACTTATCTGGATTTAATACTCGTCTGCAGATTTAATGCTCATCTGCAGATTTAATACTCATCTGCAGATTTAATACTCATCTGTAGATTTAATACTCATCTGCAGATTTAATACTCATCTGCAGATTTGATACTTATCTGCAGATTTAATACTCATCTGCAGATTTAATGCTCATCTGCAGATTTAATACTCATCTGCAGATTTAATACTCATCTGCAGATTTGATACTTATCTGGATTTAATACTCATCTGCAGATTTGATACTCATCTGCAGATTTAATACTCATCTGCAGATTTGATACTTATCTGCAGATTTAGGACTCATCTGCATATATTTTAGAAGACATCTGCAGATTTAATACTCATCTGCAGATTTAATACTCATCTGCAGATTTAATACTCATCTGTAGATTTAATACTCATCTGCAGATTTGATACTCATCTGCAGATTTGATACTTATCTGCAGATTTAATACTCATCTGCAGATTTAATGCTCATCTGCAGATTTAATACTCATCTGCAGATTTAATACTCATCTGCAGATTTGATACTTATCTGGATTTAATACTCATCTGCAGATTTGATACTCATCTGCAGATTTAATACTCATCTGCAGATTTAGGACTCATCTGCATATATTTTAGAAGACATCTGCAGATTTAATACTCATCTGCAGATTTAATACTCATCTGCAGATTTGATCCTTATCTAAAGATTTAGGACTCATCTGCATTTATTTTAGAAGACATCTGCAGATTTAGCGCATAGCCTGCAGATTTTACTATCTTTAGATTACAAACCCAATGTCCTCTTATTTTACTCTCCTCAATTAAAGTACACTGAAGGTCTCTCCTTGTTAATAAACTGCACTGATTTTGAGTGTACATTTATACACTCGAGTACTGCTTTGGCCAGATCTTATTAAGCCCTTTAATCTCCCCTAATCATTCCTGACAGCCCTTTTAAGCAATAAAGTGCATGCATCATTTGGCTCTTGTCTTCTCCAGAAAATCACTAGTCATTATACAAAGACAGCGGAGACTCCACTGTACTCTGTATTGTGCAGGGTGTGAAGGGTTTAGATTTTATGTACATAAAGGTCCATGTAGGATCAGGTTGACGCAGTCACAAAGCTCAATACTATTGATGTCAAGTTAACTGCGAGCACCATATTGCAGTGCTTCCATGATTTACACTTAATTAGCTGTTAAGGTCATGCTCATAGTGCTACAAAAATAAATTCAGCTGACAGCAGACAGTTCCATTAGATGAGAGTTTTACGTTCTTCAAATATGAATAACGATGTTAACTTGAACTGTTCTTCATGGACCATGCACCAGGTACATTTGTCATGCTTTCACTACCTTGAAAAATTAATTTAAAAGGTCAAAACAAAAATATTGTTACAGATTCTTACTCATTGTACTGTAGTCTGCACATTGACTGTGCATAGTATTGCAAATTGCATAAACACTACACCAAGTGGACACACTGTCCTTGTTTGGCTTTGAGATAGTTTACATTTTTAAAGTTAAAACAGTCACTGTACATGTATTGAACTGCGTTTGGTACATTTTAAATGTATGGTACATTTTAAAAATGCATGCTACAAAACGAACTGACAAATGAAAAACCATTGATTCTCATCAAGTGACTCTCTGTCGGGTAGGGATTGGATCTCATCGATTGTAGAGTACTGAGTTCAAGGTTATTTACAAGAAAGTGGTTGTCATTCTGGTTGTCACGATTACTAGGGGGACATGTTAAATCAGCAAGGTTGAGGTCTTATTCTGTAATGCATCAAATGTACATGTACATGTAGGAAATTACATTCTACATCAACATACTCCAACTTGATGTGTGTATTGATGGGACTGACTTTAATTAAGATGAACTGTAGCCAATGGTAGAGTTTCACTGTCACCAAAGTGATCTTTATCTCAATAAACGTTGATCCGTTTAGCAATAAATAGCCTCACCTAAAGATGAATTTATTGCTCTTAGTGAAATCTGGTCAGGTTAATAAACAGTTTATGGAGTATTAAGTGAATGTTTTTGACATGCCGTGGTAACAGTTTTGTATGCAGCACACATCGGTGCCTTCTGTAACTAGTACTTCTGTGTTGATGTCAATTGCACACCTTTCAAAAGTATTAATAAATGTTTAGTAAATCATGTTTACCCAAATTGTACAGTTAGGGCCTAATAAAGAAATACTTTTGACGGTCAAAAAACTAATAAGGTTAAGCTGACGATCAACCTTAATTGCCTAGCAAAAGGTCATGTCACAACATGAATCACCATGGCAACAGTGAAACTGTAAGCATCACATTAAGATGAACTTTAGCACTTTGTGAAACGGTTGCATTTTCAAATACAACAGGTTGTGAAGAAGCTACAATACAGAAACAAGAAAATACAAGTAATACAGGCAATATTAGTGATTATTATTTGTAAATTTGTACCTAGTATGAGATGAAACCTATTAATTGGTGCCTGTTGACACTACGTCATATCTGCTTGTTTGATTCAGTTTCCAATCGATTCAAATAATCTTAATTATATCCCAAAAGGGTAATGTATTACATGATCACATTCCTCTCAAACTGGCACATCTTGCAAACACACTGTTCTCTAGCCATGTCAGCACTGGCTGGTCTTGTTGTTTTGAGGCTAAGTGATTATTGGGTGCGAAACATTCATGGCTCAAATGGGTCACAGATTGATTTGTGGCTGTATACAACCTTCTCAACATTGAGCAGTCCCACTGACATTTGGAATTCGACTCTGAAGCTTCCCTCCTCATCTAATTATTGGCACTACCCATAAATTTGTCTCTTTTTATTTGCTCTTAGGTAGGGTGTTCAAGGAAGACTGACCCACAATTTTCCTGAAACATAATTAACCCAAGTTCCTTTATAGTGGGATACCGTTTTTCTAACTTTGATCAGTTGGAATGCTCAAATGATGATATATTGTACAGACAGTTCCATGGATACACAGTTATTTCAAGGATTATATTTTGCTTTGGAAAAATTACACAGAATTTCTCAAAGTCTGAACTTTGGGTTAATGGAACTTTTCTGTAAAAGAGAAATCATGGCAAGAGTAGAAGCCTTAAAAAAATAATTTATTCATCTCCAATAGACAGTGAAATTAAGAAGGGCGTCTGAATTTGCACATAGTGCTCCTAAAACATTGAAGTGATCACGCCTTGGCATATCACTCGAAGTGATCAGTATGCAAGGACATGCTGCCGCATGCTGGTACTAATCCATTGCTTTTAGCATCACGTTCACCAACACCCAACATACAACTCATCATATTGGTTTAGTATCTTAGTAATGGTTATCATAAGTTTGTATTTTCTTTACTTTGGAATAGAGCTGCTTTACCTTCTCTTGATCTTCCCGCTAAGTGCCTAAAGCTGCTCTTATCTACATAGAGTACATAACCCCAGACTACTACTTGGTATCTATGATCATGGCAGACGGATGTTGCTTTAGATACCGTGGAGAATATTTCCTTTCTCCATTGATGCACATAACATTCAGGTTTTTCATGTGAGAAGAATTTGGCAAAATGGTTATCGTTTAGCCTCTCATAGTTGTAAAAGCGTGTAGATTTAACATGTGTACAAAACCTTCATGATCAATGCATCATGAGAAGAAAATCCAGGTTCTAAGGGATGATGGGAGTTCACACCCTATGAAACTTTCCACCTGTAACTGACTATGCTGCATTTCCCCCTCACTAAAGGCTGTAAAACATTAAGCTTGTAGATCAACCCATCCACAAACCACTTTCAAATAAATGCCAAGTGGAAGTCGGCAGGGTTTAATGCTGAGACTATTTTTGAGTGTAGGTTTATACACAGTCACATCTGCTCCAGCTTGCTAATTAGACTGGGAAGTTATTTGGGTACACCATCCATCATTTTATATCCCCACAGAGATTTACGATGATGTAGACTCAATCTGAAGGAATGATTGAGAATTCAGACTTTAAATCTGATATGCTGTGTGTGCTTACTCTGACTGATCTCTGTTGCTCTGAATAACCCAAGACTGATGGCTGCTTACACGTGCGTGCAATATGTTTCAACTTACAGGTTGAAAGATGTTTCAATTTGGTTTTATTTTTGACAAGAATATTCTTTAAAGACAAATATCATGATTGTATTTCATCGTTAATTCTTGTTCGTGGCTCCGATCTTGTAAGTATTGAGAGACCATTTTGTCCATTCCATTTTAGTCTGAATTCAAGCCCATGTATGTTTAGATTCCTCTGAAAAAGTCAGGGTCCTAGGATTTTTGTCAAAACTATGAGGCATCCTGGACCCAAATTTTGTAAGTTTGGCCTAAGCACGCTGAAGTCCTCTCCCAGGGGAAGGGGCCCCCAAAAATGAATAATAACATTTAAAAATATATATATACATATATATAAAATAAATAAATAAACAAATAATAAGTAAATTTTAAATTATATTTTTGGCCAATTGGACATTATTCGTGCATATCAGAATGCAATTAATGCATGTTGGCATAAAACACTAGCCCCGGCATGGGGAGAACCCTGACAATGTGGTTACCAATGTTTTGTGTACATTATTGTCTCAAGACACAAACATGAGCTGATCATACTGTAGGACCTTTATGAGACAATGTAGGCCTACATGCACCTGTACGTTTGGCAGGAATTATGCATACAGAGCCTCAAGACACGCATCAACAGAGCCCAATCTCTTCAGAATCTCCATAGATTCTACCACATCTTAATTTCCTCAGTTATGTACGTCTTGTTTTTTTCGTTTTCTAAATATAAAAACACAGGTTTGAAATCCATTCTCTTCAAAAACTTTAAATATATATATATTTCAAAGAAAAAAAAGAAAAAAGTATTGGTATAATTTGCATGAATAGGATGCTCTTTTTGTCAATCAAATTGAAGTGGAATGCGATCCATTTAAGTATGAAGTACTGTACAGTGCATGTATTGTGTGTACATGCAGTTAGGCTTATGGTGTGATCACCTCACACAAGGATTGACCTTTGAAAAGGTAACAATAAGAGAGCAGAAACGAACCACATACAAGAAAAGCGTGGTACGAACTAAAGCAATTACTGCTCTTCAATATAAATAACCAGCCCTGCCTATATAGGAAATGGGTCCAACTTGTTCAGAGTCAACAATATTATGTTAAGAAATAGGGACATTTGTACCTGTAGATACATATCTGTGTGCATATTCTGAGGTGTTCTATTTGTGCTCAGTGGTAATACGATCTCCTTGTGTACACAAGGCAGATGAAATTGATAGGGGGATGTGAGAAGGGTGCAGTAAGGTCTCTCTAGCAGAATTGTACATGGTTGATAATACTGTACTTTGTATCATCTTACTAAGTGAAGGAGGAAAGACAAAAAAAAAAAAAAAAAAAAGAATCCAGAGGGATCCACAACTAAGTAATCAAACAACACTCAGTGTTACACAATCATTTTGCATTATACCACGTCCATAAATATCACCAGTGGATACAAACTTAGAGCTCACAGTAGTGAGTAGAGAAGACCAGGCCTGATACTTTATGGAGGCAACTGACACAATCGCCTCTGTTGCCCCATATCTTTGCCTTGGTGCCCCTCGAAATGTTCCAACTTGGTGCCCTTGGTGCCCCTAAAGCATCGAGCCTGGTAGACTGTGATGCTCGGCCATTTGGCAAAAAATGCAGTTATATGTCAGCAGAGTTTAAAGGAAAAACTTGAATGCCCCGAACAAGTTTGGTAAACATTAGAAATACATAGATGGATATCCTGCTTCATCCTACATATGTACCAAAATATCAAAAATAAAGAAGCTTTGATGAGTAGAAGAAATAAGCATGGAGCTATTGTCAAATTGAGATCAATCTGTTGCTTAGTTTTCCCCTTTCCCAGCACAAACATATATGCTTAATAACCTCTTAACCATTGTGAATCGGACCTCTACCCATCTACAAGTACTCCAACATCAGCCTTCTCTATCTGTAAAATCTCCTAATCCACTGTCAGTCAGGCTGTACTGGCCCATCACCATCTTTAATATAATCAGTGTCAGCTTCCAACATCAAATCTTGTCAATAAACATTTCAAGATAAAACAACTTAATTATAGCCAATTAAGACAAAAAATGGAAGCATTTATGAGTAACAATGGGAGTTACAGAACATATGTGACAATTAAGTATGTTCTTGCCAGCCACTAATTGATTGCCTGCCGTAATCTTGTTAGTAACCTGTGGCGTATAATTTCATTAACTACACCCACTTCACACAGACTGGCTCCAACAGTAATCAGAGGTCAATCCAAAATTAATCAAGCAAGTTTTTATTTTAGAAGTTAAAAGTTCTTGATTAATTGTCTATCACATATAAATCTAAAATCTCACTGATTACAGATGTTTACATGTGAACAGTGAAACCCCAGTGTGTCGCACTTTACAAAACAGCTTGGATAAACTGATTGAGGCAAAGAGTTACAAATTTGGTGTCATCTGATTGAATTTCATTATTTAAAAAATGCTTTTAACTTGATTTACTGTTTTCTTTCTGGATGGCACTCTCAATACATGTACAGTAATATGGCAGATGTTGAGATATCAAATAAAGAACAGGGGTAGGATGCCAGGCAGCACATCAACCCTATGCCAATAAAGGAATCAATGTGTGGTGAAGAGGTTTTAAATTAGTGGTTTAAACCTGCCGAGGCCTGGTTCTTGATAATCTTATGGAGTCGTAGTTGAGGTAAGATTGTCGCAGACAGGTTTCAAATTTGCGTGAAATAAGCTATGCGACCTACCTACTTTAATTGGGCTGCTAAATTTGCGCGCTCCACGCAATCACACGTTTGAACATGGCCACGTGATTTCCTTTCCACCAATCAGAATGGATAAACTGTCCCAGGTATTTATTTAATGTCATATCAGACATCCGTGCATGTAGAATACATGGTTTTGAAGACTTTCCATAAAACCTTTGGTTCTCTGGGTTAAGGGACAAGGGTAATTACAACTTATTCAATACATGGTTTTGTGTGTTTTAATTGTGCAGTGTACACATCTAATCTAGGTTTTGCCCTTTTAATATGTTTTTCTCACACAGTCACTGCCTACTTCCAGGTAATTTAAAGGCTATCAAACCTGGTAATGGATTGATCAATTTGCTTATGAGCTGGAAATATTTGTCTGGACTAAAAGGTTTTTCACCTGACATGCCTGCAAAGTTCATATGAAAAACATGTAAATTATTCATTTATTTTATTCTAATCTGAATAAATTTTATATCGTTAGGATTACAGTTCATTGTAGATTCAAAGTATGTGCAATAGACCTTATGCATTGATGTCATCCAGCCGCCATCTTAGAGGTAAAACAGTGACGAAACAATCAAAACGCACAGATTTGTACACGCGGCGCACAGGATTGGCCAATGAACAACCTCCTTTTGACCTCTAGGCGAGGGCGCCCTACTGAAATGATGTCATGTGCATAAGGTCTATACTGTGATGTATACATCATGGCAATTGATTGTCTACTCGTACCTAACTCGTAGCTGTCAAAATTCTAAGTTTGTAAATGGTGAATATTCTAGAAAATAATTGTGCACATTTAGGCTTATTGATCATACAATGCCTAGTGATTATATTGGTGACAGCTCATTTTTGGTGTATTTTATTCAAGCATGTAGTTATTAAAAACTACATTGTAACTTCTCTATACATGTAACTGCTCCACCAAAAAGGTTTAATTCGTTTCCTAATTCATAACTAAATGTATACATCATTGTATACTGTTGTCCTAAAAGGTGAATATGAAAAACAAATGTAAGTAAAAGATTTTTTTCATGAACCTGTCACTACAAAACATGAAATCCATTTAATACAGAATTATTGATTTATTCAATTAAATTTTCATTAAAATCATAAATCATTCAGATGAATGACAGGATCTAATGCACTTTGTGTTTTTATTCAAAGTACAGTGTACGAACACTGTACATTAAAATGGTAAAAGAAATTAATTTTTATTTTTATGAGAAAAATAAAAAATCTAACCAAAATGAACTACATGAATTTGTATATCCCATCTTGTGGAGTAGTGCAATTTATCTTTACATGTCATATACTGCACAATTCTCTAGACTTATTGATCAGATGGGACTCCCTATTGCCTTATATTCCCTTATCTCTTTATGTTGTCTTGCTTTCTGCCACATTTGAAGAAATAATGTTTCTACAAGGAATGGACAACCACCTTACAAAAACTTGAAAGTTGATATGGCTGGATGGTTGCATGTAGTCGTGACTTTTGAATGGCGTCATTTTGTTACAAATCAACATTAATTTCCATTCTTAAAGTAAATGATTTACGTAAGGTACACTGTACATGTACATGTACTTTCAAGCCATCATGTACTAAAATGAAATAGTTGTGTGCGTGACATCCTGGTTTTTTTTGTATGTGTACAAAAAATTATCATTTGACGTAAGGCAAGGTTTTCAAGGCAAAATGTGTTTTTAATTATGCAGTACCCAGTAAAGCATCATATATTTTGTTAGTTATTTGGGGCACTTTATTTTTGATACAAACTTAACTTGTAGTATGTAGGTTAATGGATCAACATAATTGAAAGTGCATGGGACAATATAATTTTACCCAGTAGCTTTATGTGATTAATGATGTCACTATGACATCAAGAACTTGCTACTACCCATCCAAAATAAAGGCTTCAGTACATCCAATGAGTCTCTCTTTGACAAGGAAATGAAATGCAGTTTGAGAAATGAGAACATTCATCATTATTTCCATCGTTCATTTTTTTCATTTATCAGAACCTAGTGATGATCATCTTCAATTGATCTACCTGATAGAGTATGACCTGGTTGTAGAAATGTTGCTTATTATGATCTAACATTTGCTCCAGTTATGAAATTATAATTTTGGGAACCCTGTTGTGTCTGCTGTAGTTACCACGACAGGGTATATTTATGAATAGTTATTAGATATGAGGTCTATTTTAATCAGTCAAAACTTTATTGTAGATCAAGGATGAACATTGTGCCATTTTCTGCTGGTAGACGCATGATATGGACATGTAAATGTCATGTAGGAATGGCCTGTAAATCATTTGCTATCAAAATATAATCTGTTTCTTCAATTAATCTTTGATCTTTGTAGAGACTGTACATCAACCTGTCACAGCCTCAGTTAATTCTGTTTTAATATTAAAACCTACACCTATGAAAATACTGGGTAGTGCAAATCATTTTGTTGTTATACGTGTAAGGATTAACAAAGATTCAAATGTTGGATTGAAGAATCCTAAATTTGAGTGGGAAATTTCTTTTTAAAATAATCATGCTATCTCAAAAAAATTAATTGTCACCCATTATAATATTCTTCCCACACATTATGGTCACTACAGTCAGACCGTGAAGCTATAAAAATGTTAAATAGTTCCATTGTCAGATGAACAGCGAGGCCTGAGTTAATTGGAATATTAGCCAGGTTCCAACAATAACCACCTGTTTTCTTTAGGAGATGCCGCTGCATGCATACAGTGTATATTCAGTCTGTCATTAACACACCTAAAAATGGTGCTCTCAATTACTTATAATTATCACTCTTCCATTTAGAAATGATTTAATATCACGATGCAATCTAGAGGGGTTCAAGAAACTACTTTGCATGTAAATGAGTTTGTGGTGCCCAAATATTGTAATTATTTTCATCTATTACAAACCATTTCCATGGCTTTTAGACCTGTTTGATCAACGGATCCCCCCAATACAATTTGCCTTGAGCGGTGACCAGACCAAGCTGCAATGTAAGCACTGTTCACCTATAACTTGACTCAGCTGATACCAATAGCATGGCCATTACCATGGATCCGAATCTCATACTCCCTGTGTAAACCAATCAGTTGCAATGGTGTTTGTTCAAATAATGACTGCTGATCTTCGGTGCAGTTTCATAGGTACTGCCTTTGACTGGAAATATTTGTGAACAAATATTGACTCCATAATAGTGAGCACATAAATTTATCTTAGGTTTTTATATTTTGTTAAAACCTTCCAGAAATTGGATGTAAGTTATAAGTGATTATGTAAAAGAAATGAAATGTTACGTGAATCAAAGGGGGATACCACACAATATTTTGAAAGAAGGAAACACTGTGAACATGAGGAAGTATTGAATCCCATTTTCTGGTGATGAGTTAGCATTCTTCTGAGACATTCTTCAAGGAACGTAATGTTCCCTTCATTCATTTTAAGCAAGTTGTCATTTCCAGATTAAGGTTCTATGTTGTGGGCTTCATTTAGACATGAATGAATGTATGGATGGTATAAAAAACATGGCATAATGAAGCCATGATCATCAAAATATTCATTTGTAAGATTTCATGGTGTACATGTATACAAAATTGCGTACAAGTTTTTTGTACAATGTACATTAAAGCATGTTTCCGAAAATTTGTTTGCTTGTGTAAGAATCAGTTTAGACATGAGTGAAATTATTTTACTGTTTACAAGCTTGATCTGTAACTATGTGCTATGATATAACAGCAATATATGCACACTTACCCTCCGCCCTATAAACCATTTACATTTACGTCACGATGTATTAATTAAAGTCATAAGACTCCGGTATAATTAAACTTCTAAGAACTTGCTGGCCTTAATTGCAATGTGGTCACAATTTAACTAAAATGGCATCCATAATTAACACTGCCAGACCTTAATGGAATTTAGTTTGTATAATCAGTTGTTATTCTCTTGTGACTTTTTACAGGCTAAAGAGGTTGTAGTACCCCGAAACCGTCGACACAGTGTACCACACTTTCGCAACACCAATATGTTCAGGCACGGTGCACTTCAGCTAATGCTTCACACCATTGATCCACTAAGTGAAAGTAGGTATTTCCCAAGATGGAGAAATCATCATTATTTCATAAATTGAGTTAACTTTATGACTGATGTGTCTGACAGATGTTTTTCTTTATCTTGGTCAATGAATTGTAATTTGGCAGATGTTTTAACAGATGTACATGTATCAAATGAGGTTTCTATATTGTTCCTGATTATAAAGAAAGCATTTATATATGTTTACCCATGCCAAGAAAGACTTGAAACAATGAAACAGAGGGTAAAACCAGCTGCCACCTGGAAAAGCCAACTCATTTGTGCGGGTCTTTTGTAAAAATTTCATACATAGATTAGTGTGATTTGGTTCTTTGTTTGATGTCTGCTGTTTGTAGATAATAAACCAAACCAGACCAAAGCAAAGAATTGAAGATAGAGGACAATACAGTGATCCATAGTCCCAATATCTTGTCCCCAAACTAAGGAATATATATTTTTTACACTTCCAGAATACCAAGTAGTATGACCAGAGACAACATCTCAGGCACTCAGTAATGTTTTCTTGAGCCTCAGGTCCAGGATTATGTACATGGGATTCCATCCATATACAAATTCTGGGCCTACTTGCGTGACACTGCTTTAACTGTGGTATTTTGCACTTGTGGCCCAGAGAATTATGCACTTTACAGGGTGCCATAAGGGCAGAGTTCTGTAGTGTAAGCAGTGCCATGAAATCTGGCCCTTCAAATCACTCTCAAGGTATTCTCATTTTGATGACTAAACCGGGGAAGAGTTGATGAATGTGATATCGATGCGATGAAATGTCTTGATTTAGATCATGTATTTGCATTAAGATTTGTCAATTTGTTTTTCAGGAGCTAAGCTGACCATGGTGTCTGTACCAATCCAGGTGTCAGAAATGCTTAATTTGTGACATTTCTGGTTCATTTACATGTAGTAGTGAGACTAAGAGTCTACTTAATGAGCAATTAACAGGATTTTGTTGAGTGCCTTTACCAAAGGATTCAAAGTGCTGTGAGCAAAGCAACAGACATAAAAACAGATGGGTTTTTAAGATTCCCTTTAAAAACATGTACTTTGTAGATATCTCCATGGGTATTTATATACATGTATATACAGAAGTGAGTGAAAATTGACCTAAATTGGTAGGAATTCATAAGCCTTGAATGGACAAAATGTTGTATAGATGGACAAACTATAAAAACTTCTGTTATCTATTTATTTTTCCTGTAAAGTGACCTAGATTTCTTTTTTTGTGTGTCTCCTCTGAGCTTAAAAGTCATCCTTGAAGTGGCATACACATAATATTATTCTCTTTGCTTTGCTGAAGAATGGTCAGGAAAGAAGCAAAGTTAATTAAGATGCTTGAGTATGCTGGGCGCGTATGTGCTGTCGTATTAATTGCCTCTAGGGTCACTGTAGTCAGTGACTAGCATATGCTTAAAGCATATGCGTAGCAACTACTTGTATATCCTTCTGGTTCCAAATTACTTTGCATGCAGAGACTAACTTTAATCTAGTTCAGTTTTAGGCAGGTTGGTTAAGCTCCAGAGTGCTACTACATATAGATTATTTATGGCACTTCATGAGACTGCTAATGGGCAACTTTAAATTTCAAAGATGTAATTTTTTAATGACATTTTGAGGTCTGATTAATGTAGGATATCAATATTCATAAATGTTCATTATGCTTCAACTGGCAAAGCTTTTAGAGTTACCAACAAAACTTATTTTCAAGTTCCATGCTAAGATCAATGTCACTAGCTTTTGATACATGTATAGGCCTATGTTACTATGTACATGTATCATCATTGATGAAATGAAGCAAACCTTATGCTAAAAAAGTAGATCAAGATTTGGCTGCAAAGAATCTGAATGTTCAATGTTGTTTTGATTTGTAGTTTTCAAGACAACAGACTTACATTGGTTTTTAGAGTTTTTCCATCAATCCCCATAGTGCCTTATTTCAGTCTTACCACACAGACCCTCACTTATCACTTGTAGCTCTTAAATTCCTGCCAGTTTTGATCTAATTTGCTCTTCTTACAGTGTATCAACTTTTGTACAAAAGTGTGCATTTCTAATTGTTTGACTTTTTAACTGTTGTAGTCACTGTGCGGATGGTATGCAACTGTTGCAACCTTTCATTTTGTGAGGCATTTTCCATTCTATTCTTTTGTTTTCCCTGGATTTTTGTCAACAATCTAGTTCCACTCTTTTTGACCATTATTTTATTTGTTTGTTAGTATATTTATAGCTTTACAATTTTTTCCTCAGTAGATTACATATATTTATCGTAAACAAAAAATATAGGCCCCTCAATGTTAGTCCTTTTCACTACTATCATGTAATTGTAAGAGGAACAATAAACTTGAATTGCATTGAAAAGAATTGAAATTGAACCATAGAGAAAGGCAGAAAGTGTTGTGTAGATACCTTTACCTCGTGTTAATGTGCAAAAAATAATGTAGAGAGTCTCTCCACGCTAATTCTGGCTTATACCATCCTTAATACTTCACTTCTCTTTTTCGATCCTGTAGTTTCTTGTTAAAGTAAAGTGTCTGGCCAATTTATCTGCCACAGGCAGTTCAGATTGAGAGAGGATCTTGCATTACACAGTACATGATTGTATGGCTCAAACTATGGGTAGAAAGTTTGTTACAATGCCACCATTATCAAGAAAGACTTATAACCTTTGAAAGAAGCTTTTGCTGATATTGTATATGACAAGCTTACAATGCAATTGAAGGATATTTTACTCTTATTTATACTCTTATACTCATTGCTGGCTAAGAGCTGGACAGTTGATCTATAGATAATTGAGACATTATTATTCCATCGTCATTTTTCAATCAGTAGTTCATATATAACAGACATGTATTAATAACAGTAATTAGCATGAACGACGAACCACTGTATTTGCCATTTTGCATTTTCATAAAGTGATGAACCAAGATTCGCCTCTTTATCTATTGAAATACATAGCGCTGTCATGGTGCCAAACACACTTGGAAAAACTTTTGCACTTCTACGAACAAATGAATCTGTTAAACTACTTGTACTTAAGTTTAGCATTTTCACAAAGGAAAGAATCTCAAAATGCATTGGTTTGTTTGTACAAAGCATAAAGCATGCATGCAGGTATTGTTTTGGGTAGGGTTTTTTGTGACAAATGTGTTTAGGGATTAATTACTCAGCAAAACAGTTGCAAGAGTGAAAATATTGACAGTTCTGTATGAATGAAAAGGGAACTTTATTTTGATTGTAAAATTAAAAAGAAAAAATAGTAAGCAGTCTCAGAAACAGCAGTTTAAAAAATAGTTCAACTTCTAAAAAGAAAGAGCATTCATATGACTGACTTGTACTTTAGTGAGGCATTCATGAAAGCATTGTGGACAATGCAGCAAATTTGAACTTTAACTAATTGTAAAATTTGTCATTTCGTCCTGTATTGTACTTTATCATTGTGCTGATAAAATGTTATTGAATTGTCTTGCAGCCACATCCCGTCCCTTTTTCTTATTGTTATGTTGTCATTATTGGATCTGTTTTACTTTATGTATTCATAGTTTGTAGGCAAAGAAGGAAGACTCCCCCCTCCTTCAACTCCTCCTTCAACTTCTCTTTTCCTTCCTTCTTCCAAGAATCGTACCAGCTTACAGTTATTTACCTTTTCAACACTTCTCTGATTTGATTTTCCATCAGCCATTTTTGATTGGTACTCAATAATTCATGGTCCATGAAAACATAACAAGATTGAGACAAGATACTTTGAATTAAGACTATATGTGGGTGTGGAACATGTACCCAAATAAACAGAGTGTTCATCAAAGCTTGATGTTAAGAAGTGATGACGCATGACATTAAAGTCTTGTACCTGAATACCTCAGGGATTCTGGATCTTAAATCAATGTCAATGTCACGACCAGTAAATTTCTGCATGGATTGTAATCTCACCTGACTACACAATGCAATCCTGATATATCCAATGTGTATACGTGAGTCCCCAAGGCAGTATATCAATAGTAGTATGTGGATGTACGTACTTGACGTACTGAAATATCCAAAAGGCTGACATACAAAGGTTCTATACAGAACTATTTTAATTACTTTGCACACATGTGGTGCTTATTGTTCTCATCAAGTATGTTCACATGGAATCAAGTTTTTGTATCATACAGTGGTATGGTGTGTAAAACAATAAGCTGCATTTGTGCTGAAGAAAGTTTAAAAACAGAAAGAAGTTAATATTGTTAATATACATATTGTACATTAAGTAGGGGTTGCGCAACTTATGCTTGTACATGTAGTAATTAAGTACAAAGAATACTGTTTGAATAGACTACTAATTTAAGGCAAGGCCCAACAGTGGTCAGAGTAATAATCAAACTAAGACTAACTATACTTTACTACTAATATCTAATTTATCTTCAAGCAAACTTGAATTCTTGATTCTGATTGGTTGATCCATAGCAACAAGAGTGTGATTTTCAACAATATTGCACAGCTTATATCATACCTATTTTAGGCTACATGTCAAGTTTGCTTAAATATGGAAAAATAAAGCGCTTCTTCATCCTTTATCCAAAATTGCAGAATCACTATATTTTTAAGTATTCCACTCACGCTTGTGTGATAGCTACAATCATATGCTTTTCCTTTGGATATCAATTGCTGAGAAGATCAGTAATCTAGCCATGAACAACACCATAAAAAGTAGACAGGAAATAAAAGCTATGTATAAAGCAGTCCCTGAGCCATCAATCCTCTCAGTGTAATGAGATTGCATCACATCATCTTAATCTTATAACATTATTGTTCAGTTTCATACAGATGCAGTATACACTCTAGCCAAATGGGTAATGTCATATTAATAAACATACTGCTGGCTGTCTACACATAGCTACTCATCTTCAATGTCCCATCATTACCAAGTTCCATTAACACTCAGGAAATCCTGGTACTTTATGCACATCAGTATAAATAAATGTTTCATGTTGTTTGGTTGTTGGATTTTAATGAAGGAAGATAAGATGGTCATGACACGAAAAAGATCAAAAAAGAAAAAGTGGGGAGTTGTGAAATTTTCATTTATCTCAAGATTTGTTTTCTATTCAAGCATTTTGGTAAATTGTGCTGTCTTATTTTGTTTGTGCAAACGTTATAAACCACTTGGCACCGGGATCTCCACAATGTTTTCATGCTCATGCAAGTGTGTCTTCTGGTCATAGCTGGTTAATGGCCTGACATTTCAACCCTCACTAAGTTTCAAAGTCTTTCTCAAAGGCTTAGCCTAGCCTGTGAGAAAGACTCTGCTATGGTCCAAACGTCAGGCCATTAACAATGTTTGCACTTACACCTCAGGTTATTTTAGTTGGTAAGTTTGCAACAGCTAATTTCCTTTTTAATATTTTGTTTCTGTTTACAGCTGTTCATGTTCACGAGAAAGCCGTTCAGATGCGAGCCATAGCCAAATCATGCAATAATGCTTCTGAAGAAAGCGCTCAGACCAACGGTCACACCCAAGTGACCAATAGCAACAATCATCAAGAGACTAATATGCAAGATATGACCAATGCCCAAACACTAAACAATGTATGCAGGCAGGACCTACCAGGAGGAGATAGAGGTGTGGTTGTACATGGGTTACCCTCTCATAATGACCATTCATCCTCAAGGGAATGCATCTTAGGTGCTGAACATCTACCAGATGAGTTAGAGCATAATGGAGGACGTATCAGTACGATCTCACATCCTAATATACCAGAGGAAGAAGACTCACCAGCTACAACTACTACTGATCGAAGGACGGTTTCTATGGATATGGTAACTCAGTCAACCCTGGTTGATGATACTAGTCAGTCACCATCACAGGTAAATTTCAGAAACTTTCAGTGAATTGCAGGTCGATATGAAACATGGACATCAATCCTCACATTTACTTATATATATTGAAGCAAACCATAAACAAAGGGATACGACAAACATGTTTTTTGTTTTTTTAACTTTTTGTTTATGAGGGAAACAAAACTTGATAAAAGTTAATTGAAGTATGGTCACATTCTGAGAAATACAGTGTATAAAACTAACACTTTTGTTCTCCTTTACACATATGCTGAAATTTGTTGTCAATCATGCCTCATAAATTAAGAAATTAAAACAATAATTTTCTCGAAAGAACAGAGCCTTTCAAATCACTGTTTCTAACACAAATGACACCAATGCAAACTTGATTTTACTTGCACCATCATTTTATGAAGGAAAAGCAATAGGCCTTCTTCTTAGATAAGATTCGTTTATACGGACATGACACCTAGATGTAGGTCTTCATCTTGGCCGCCATATCCCCGTCTCTTTAGATGGTTAACATCTCTGCCAGGTCTACATTTCATCTTCAGAAGGTCATCTTATATGGCCTCCGTGTTCTCTTAGATAAAGGCGTCTGTTGAAACAGGAAAGCGTTTGACAAGGCACTAGCAGGATCTATTGTGATCTTTTAATTTGTCTCTTCTTTAATAAAGAGAGAGAACAATAGACTGTTTTGACAAGCTAGGCAGGCATCAGTGCGTACTTCACATGATAATGAGACATTTCTCATCTTCACTCTGGTTGTATAGAGGAGCAACCTTTTACAGACCTCAGCTGAAATCTTATTTCATATTGCTTAGTGGTCGTTATAACCAGAACTCTTTAAAAAGTGTGTTGGGAAAAACATTTCTCTCAGTACAAATGAGTAGTTGCCTTGAAAGGCTGATCATTCTTTCAAACACCTCAGGGATAACTGATTTCATCTTTTCTTTTGATGTACTCAATCTTGAGGGAGAATTAAAGTTACCTTTGTGCTTTGTAATGCTGAATGTGAGTCAGTATTTTTGCACAATTTGCACAGGTCTGAAAAAGGCTTTGAATAAAATTTAGGTATAATGTAGAATTAATTTAAGATTTACGGAAACCTACACAAATACGGCTGTTGAACCTTTATTCAAACATTATTAGAAGGTTTAATTTTTGAAAATTTTGTTGAGTAACTGGATGCTAGTTTAAAGGCAATTTGATCGGTACTTAATTGTGCCTGCTTAAATAATCCTGACAATTCTCTTCGTTATTTTTTAGCAGGTTTCATTTCATTTTGTTCACATCAAATAGTACCCAAAAATTTTCCAGTTGAAACCTTAAACAAATGGTACGCTACATGTACATGTGCACTTTAGCAGTTTTGTAGTAAAACTGAGAACATTTTTACAAGGGAAATAATTGGAGCCACTCTGGCACTAATTCAACCTTGATTATTTGAAAGGGAACAAATAAAGAATATAAACAATTTTATATCTGTATAGTGTAGACGTGCACTCAGTTAATTCCATATGTTTGTCTTTTGCTTGACATTCAAGCAAAGTTAGACATACATTTGTGTGATATGTGATTATCCAAAACATTAGGTTTACTTTGGAAGATGATTTGTATTTTGGTTTTAATGAAAAGAACCTCTACCATCAATCTTAAATATTAAAAAGAAAGAAATACCTGACCATCGAATGTGTACATTTAAAGAAATCCCATTTTAGAATCTTTATTGCACTTAAGTATAGTGTGTTCATTGTTCAGGTATGGCTCAAGCATCCATTGATTGGAGACAACTTCTTTTATCAAGCATCCATTAGGGACGACTGAAACTCAAACAGTATATCTTACATAAGGAAACATCTATCAACACTGATGTTTACACATTGTTTTATCAAATTGAATCGCCATGAACACCATTGTCATTAGAGCAAACCATCCATTTTTGGTGTGGGCGGTTTGCCCAATAATTGACGCATATCTCTCGTTTTTAACTGTCGTTTAAAATGTTTGATAGAGAGGTGGTTCTTTTGATAAAATGGATAGTTAATTCTCAGTAGTCTTTGAAGATTGCAGACAGATTCATGTAATGTATACATGCAGATAAGATTCAGTGATCAATTAGGCATTAACAACATAAAGATCTGAGATGTGGAGGGAAGTAGAATTGAAATTGTTTGCATCAGGCAGATTTATATTTGTACAGTAATGCAATTTTCCCTGGTGCAATAATTACATCAATTTAGATTTGTTTGTTTGCATCATCACAGTTTTTCTCAAGACTTACTCTTATTAATTTCACTTAGAAAGTTAAAAGTTACACATCCTGCACCATTCTCTTGCTTTTTACACTTCTTTCTTTATAATGGGAGGTTGAATGATTTCACATAATTAACTGTGATTGCCCCTGCTACTCTTGTTTCATCTTCACAGGGAGCAGACTTGCTGTTTTATTGTAAGAATTCTCAGAATGGTATTTTTTCTTCTGAAATCTTTTCTTGATCTGAAAAACTCAAAACATCAGCATACTGTCTTATATAATGGTTGTATTCACTTTCTCTACGCTGAATAGTAAATAACGTATGTCACATGTCGTTGAGTTCTGTTTCGGAAGTGGTGTGTGGTTTTATTGAAAGCTACAAGGATTGACCTTGCAGATTTCTGTTTCTGTGAATTCACATTAGCAATGATGACAGCTTATTGTTTCCCATCACTCTTTCCCATTTTTGGTTTAGATTATGCAAAATGTATTATTGCATGGTGGCGTCGTCCAGTGGCTGGCAGACATTGGGTTCTAAGGGCCTTCTGTTGCACACACAAATGTACAAAATTATGTCCCAACAGAAGGTCACACTAGTAATAATAATAATAATAACAATAATAATAATAATAATAATAATAATAATAATTATTAGTAAATAGTAAATAACGCATGTCACATGTCGTTGATTTCTGTTTCGGAAGTGGTGTTGCATGCTGTGATGCCAACTGAGAACTAATAGTTACTTATTACATAAGCCTATCCCTGCTGGCATGGGTAATATTTTGATCTTTTCTGGAGACAGACGCATCTTACCATACCTACTTGTATGTAAAAACAATCTTAACTAATTGGCAAGGCAAATATAGAAGAAAAACAAACAAACAAAAGACAAAAAAAGACACAAGAGAACAATTCCACAAGCAATAAAAAAAAATGTTCTTTGAAAAAAGTGGCATAAATGGTTTGTGTTTGTTGCTAGAATTACTGAAAAAGACATTTTACATTCCAATGTGGAATTTATGTGTAACTTTCCTGTAAAGTTACGAATGAACAGAAAAAAAAACCTGATCAAATTTGCACACTTTAAAAACCAAACAAACCTTACACCCATTAAGCACCACTTATTCTCTTCAACTAGGCTACATGTATTGGAAAGCACTGTGCATACAGTGATTTGTCGTTAGTATGAGAGGATATTTCCTGACTATTTCTTTCATTTAAATTTTCAGAAAATTCTGTACACTATTTACATTTACAATTGTCTCTAGAGGTTTCGTTTGTTCGTATAAAATTTGCATTTTTTTTTATTGTTAAGTTGCTGTTATTCTTGTTATGTTTTACAGGAGATTCCTCAAATTGAAGTAGAAGATGAGGAGCCATTGGATATAAGCTGGCCACCAACATGGCGGAAACGCATTACCTATATTCTACTTGCGCCTCTCATAATCCCAATGTGGCTAACACTACCTGATGTTAGGAAAGAGGTATGCGTACAATAATTAGATTGTCTTCGTTATTTTCTAGAAAGGTTTTGGTAGGGCCAAATTAAGTTTTTGTTTTGTTTTTCCATGTGTTGACCCAATTCATCTGACGTCACCATCGCAATAATCTCATGCCATTTCGGGAGTCAATTTGTTATACAGTGTAGTGTGCATTCTACGTGATGCGGCTTTTAAATGCTAACCATAATGTGTTTGTGTAAAGTGTGACTCCCAAAGCTACAAGCATTGCAGACAGTAGCAGCGTGTGACACTTGTCCGTGGGGTCAATTTATGTAATCGTAAATAATAGGAATTTACAGTTATATGTTTTATGCCTTTAAAATATAGCTGCAAAAACCTTTGTTGGCCATCATGTTCTAACTCCCACATTTGTACCTGCAACGATGGTAATTATTTGGATGCAATCTTAAATGACAATCTACATGTACATACATGTAGGTAGATGGTAAACTATGCATTTTTGCATTGTGGGAGTGAAGCAATTGATGATCAACTCAATGATAACCGATGCTACTATAATTTCCCCTGACATTGCATATGGTCATCTAAATACTTGATACTAATGGATATTTTATGCACAATTGTAAAATGCAGAACAATAAAGCGCTTCTGAATCCAATAAATATGCAGCTAGGCTGAAGGCTGAGTTGCGTATGACCAAATTTATCCTCAGGCAAACCTGCAAATAAAGGAAAGAATCATATCTCCGGTATATCAAAATGGTATTATTCTATTTGAATATCTGACGGTGTCAACGTCACTCAGTTGTTTTATTGTTTCTAAAGGCTTGCATAAATAACATCATTTTAAAATGACTTAAACAACATGAGTTTCAGACTATTGTATTCTTGAAGAGGTGGAACTTAAACTTAGTTTTGGTGACAGCTGTGCTGATAAACATTGCCAGTAAAGCTCTGGATTTCATTATATTATAACACATTGCAGTAGGTATTGTACACGCATATTGGAAGGTTGCAATATAATATGGATTTTGGAGTTGGAGTTGGATATTTGACCAATCCAGGACGGTCGGGTTGGCGTAGTGGCTTCATTCTTGCCATCCACCTCTAGGACCCCAGTTTGAATCATGCTGGGGAATTTATGTGGATTGGGTTTTCAGTCCCTACCTGATCGTGGGTTTTCCCTCCACACCCCATCTAAAACTGAAATTTCCTTCCTCTTCTTGTCACCATGGTGGTTTTTGGCCAGTGAAGTGATTAAGTTTGCTTTTCTGAGAATCTTTGGCTTCACAACCAGAATAAATAACTCATTTGCGAGGACAGCACAAATTCAAATTTAGTCGAGGCTAATGACGGTATTGTTTGGTTCCATGGATGCATAGTCTGCCTTCATTGTTACGGGACATTTTTCCTGTGATACAAACATGTTACAAAAGCCTATTTCCTATTTCCTAACAACTGCTACCTATTTCTAACTACTGCCACCTATTCTTAACTACTGCCACCTATTCATAACTACTGCCACCTATTCCTAACTACTGCCACCTATTCCTAACTACTGCCACCTATTCCTAACTACTGCCACCTATTCTTAACTACTGCCACCTATTCCTAACTACTGCCACCTATTCTTAACTACTGCCACCTATTCCTAACTACTGCCACCTAATTAATGTATAGGTGCAAAGGAAGTGTCAAGAGAAGAGAAAACTTCAATCGAGATATCACGCTAGAAACATCTGTCCGACTATTTATTGCTAGTCACGCTACAATGTGAAATCCAACTTCAGTAATGATGCTTGCTGCAGCACATAAATGTTATGAAAGCTTTGTGTATTTCTCACTGAATTTGACACTACTAGCTTCTGTCTAGTAATGATTTTCATTAGGACTATGGCAAGCAAGACTTTTCAATGCAGATAAAAAAAAGAAAAAAGGAAGGGTACGAAAGATATTCATTTGATATTAACTGATAGATATTTTCGATCTTGAAAATCTAGCCTTCCTAATACACTGAATCTTCTTACCTGCCTGATCACAGCCTTGCCTCAAACATTTTCCCCAGACTATCCTTGATAAAATCCACCTCATTTCCTACCTAATAGCTTTCATTTAATAAGAAAGCAGTTCCTTAATTACCTGTTTTCTAGTAAAGCTTTTGTCACCTTTGTATTTATGAGAACTATTCCCAACCATGTCCCTATCCCGCTGGTTCATGATTTATCCCTCCTGCCAGGTCTACCTACTCATCAAACACTAATGACTATATACATATTGCTGAAATATTCAGAACAGCTGTGTATTTCCAACCCATCATGTTATCACCATCTTCCTTTGAAGGACTCCACTACTGCATCTAAAGAAAGCCTTTTGATAAAATTCACACTAGCCTCAGACCACTTGTGCTGTGATTTATGATTTATTGCCTGTAGCTTACTAATCATTTATGGCGTGGTGTCGTTGCAGCCCATCTGTGATATATTTTTTTCTTCACTATCTGTCTTATACTATACATTCCCAAATGGATGACGTGAAACCCCAAAACTAATTAGCTTCTGACCATGTACTTGAGTTGGACTATTTTGGGTTTGTTTTTAATGTAGTATACTTTGTTAGAATTTCCTGAAGTACGTGTAATCATCCATGATTGGGATAGAGCGACAGTGTCAACCTGCGAGAAAGCTCTGATTATTACAGCAGGGACCTGTGGGTGCATGATAAGAAAATAAAAACCAAGACTTCTACAGTATTGATGTACCCTACTCTGTTTGACATGTATAGGGTTCAGTTGTGTAGTGCCAAGTGGAAGGATAATACATTGGTATGGAATTAATAATTTTGAAATTCAATTTGTATTTGGCCCGCCTATCACCTGACTGTCAAACACCCCCCCCCCTTGAAAACAAATCAAATGATAATAACACTCATAATAAATAATTAAATACATAAATAAAAATACAAAACATATAGATGGAAGTTAATCAACTAACTGATTAATTTTTTTAAATAAAATTTGAGTAATTATATGTTAAACAAAATTACTGAACTAACACATTTAAAAATAACCAAAACAGAAACATAACGGAAACACAAGAGCAGGAAGGTTGTGAGTTGCAGAGCTGAAAAACACCATCACAACATCCTTTTTACACATTCATGGCCATGACTAGGCTATAATACTAGATGTTCGGCTTTGTCCTGCATGCTACATCTTTGACAGAGTTCAAGGATAACCACAGTGAAATTCTCGTCTTAAAAGCAGAGAGAGTACACAGAGTATAGAGACAAACCCTTCATGCTTTTACAATGACTAGTATCCTTTTCGTAAGGCATTATACATGTACGTCACACAGGCACATCTTCTGCACGTGCAAGGTTTGCTGCCTTAAAGCTCCAAATCTTTGTGTGTAATTTCACCAACAAACAACTCAGTATGTCACTGGAAAGCAAGACAGAAACTGATCATTTTGACAAAACATAATATTTAAAGTTCCATGGCTTGATTATTGCCGAAAGATGCTTAAAAATAATTCATTTCTCTTAAAGAATTCGATGCTGTTTAAACTTCCCATATGCCACAGACACTGCGCAAGATACATGTAACATGCAACATTGTTTATACAGCACTGATGGACATTGAATTCAGTTTTAAGCCATACTGCTAACTACCACTTATAATTAAAGTGGCAGATTTGGGGGCAATATCTTTAATGAAAGCTTGTTTCTTGAATCTTTAAAATAACTATTCTTAATGTTCAGCCAAAAATCAGTTCTAGCATCTTTAAAAGGAGAGTCACCAAAAAAGAGTTATTTGTACATTTTCAATGCATTTCCCATTAGCTTTTGATAATCGATAAAGCAAGTTTACATGAAGTGGATGTAGCTTGCAGTGGAGATTCATTGTTACATTGTTCCTTACCAATAAGAAAACTTCAAGTAACCAATCTCTATGTTCTTGTTTACAGACAAGTCGCAAGTGGTACCCTATTTCATTTACTGTGAGCATTCTGTGGATTGCTGCGTTTTCATATCTCATGGTATGGTGGGCAACTGTCATTGGTGAAACGATTGGCATCCCAAACCAGGTAATGCAGTCGAGAACAGCTTGAACGCATTCTAGTGTTAATCTCCTTGTAAAGTTGTCTTTCTTTTATTTAAATTAATCAAGTAATAATTTCAGAAAAGACAACCACTTGCTTCACACAAAATACATGATAAACAAGCTATTGTACTGAAAATCGACCAAAGTGTAAATTAAAAAGTTCAGCAATGTAATTTTTATGTAATGGTTATGTACATTTTCACGAGATTCTTGAGATGTGCAGTCATAAAGTCTGGTTATACATGAAGGCGCATGCAAAATGTACTGATGTCATGATGAACATCAAGTCATGCTGCTTTCTCTTTGTTGAAACGGGTTTCAGATAATTTAGGGATGAATCTGTCTAATATAACATGTTCTCAAGACAGCGTTGCCATGATAAAATGTAGTAATCCTACTGTGCTGGTTTATTCTTCCAGGTTATGGGTCTGACATTTCTAGCTGCAGGTACAAGTATTCCTGATCTTATAACTAGTGTCATTGTGGCCAGGAAAGGATTAGGAGATATGGCTGTTTCTAGCTCCGTTGGTAGTAACATATTTGACATCACTGTTGGGTAGGTATTCTTAGATTCTTTTACTTTTTAATTTGGATTCAATTTTTGTTTTTTGGGTATTGAAGAGAACAAAACCTATAGAAAAGATGGGTCATCATTCTAGAGATTGATACAACATGTTCTCCTTAGTGATTGTTTGCAATTGAACCGGGATTTAGAAAGATCAAATATAGGAAAGTATTCCCAACCTTACTGTATGTGAAAACCTGCATGGTGCATTCTGTTGTGTTCAGATTTCCAATCAGCAGTTCATATTTGTGCTCTGTATTTTAACCCTGTCTGTCACACCAATTAAGAATCTCCATTGTAGTGAATGGATAACTAAACTTCCTATTAATATTAACTTTCAACTCTTACGAAACATTTCCTTGTTGTGGCGGATGACACAATATCTTGATTTAGGGCCTATGTATTAACTAAGCAATCTCGTCCTGAGCTCAATATGTTTTGAATGTAACAAACTAATGTCTACACTATATTTAATCTCAGGAGAAGGTGGGAAGTGGGGGCGTTCAGGAATGCATTAGTGTTGCGTGTCTCTCTAGACTTTACCTAGAAACTTGATCCTAATAGCCAAGTACAAATACTGTTATAGTGGTCATGTGTAGAAGAGAGTGTAGCACATCATTTATCTTTAATAACGCATGACAAGTTGTCACTTTACTGACCAGGAACTACACTCAACAGAATAAATATTACAAAGCACCTGAATGATATTAAAGAGTTTGTAGCTAGGTGCTGAATTTATTGTTAAAACACAGGAAATGGCTGATGTATGAACTAACTGACGAGTGGTTGATCAAGAGTTTAAGTAACTAGAGATTGATTTTCAAGATTGACTGAAAATATCGACTATGAGGAGTCAATTTATATTATATAACATTCATAACAAATATTAGGAAAAACAGAGCTGTGTTCCCAACTCTTGGTGACATTACTTATTTAAAGTAATTCACAAAGTGTGATGACAGATGAAAGAGTTTGAGGATCTTTGAAGCGACTCTCTGTTTTTGTCTTACAATTTCCATTGGTGTTTGGAATAGCACATTCATACACTAATCTGAGAAATGTCTCTTGAGTTTAAAAGAAATAGTTGTAATGAGTTGATTTATCTTGGAAGGAAAAACACTAGGTAGTTCAAAGCAGTATTCAAGGAAAGTCAGTCCCAGTGCTAACTTTCATATCAGTTTATTATTTTTTTGAACAATTTAATGTGCAATGTGTTTTTTCATTCCCTGTATGTCATTGCAATAGTATGATATAATGATGTAATCAATGCATTTTTGTGTGTGTTCCAATCAGGTTGCCGTTTCCCTGGCTACTGTTTAACGCCATTCAACTCGGTGAAGCTGTTGTAGTGAACAGTACTGGTTTATTTTGTTCCATCTTTCTACTCTTTGCAATGCTACTACTAGTCATCTTCATCATAGCAGTCAGTCGCTGGCGGATGACCAAAACCTTTGGTGCCGCCTTGTTTGTTCTTTATGCCATCTTCATCACAATAAGCTTACTCCTTGAGTTTGATGAGATCCCATGCCTTCTCCAAATTAAAACATAACCCCAAAATAAAAATAAAAAAACTGCTCCTCAACCTGGCTCAATCCAGAGATCCACACACACACTGTAGTTTTTAGTATTTGATTGACATCAATACTTCAGTGCTATAAACAGTGGAACTACATAATTTTTGACAAAAATTAGAGGGTAAAGTTTTCAAAGACTCAGATGTTAAAGTTCTTCTAACAGTCAGATATGTTAGATGTTGTATGTGGCTCCTATGCTGTTTAAAATATAGTATAGGATTTCACAACTCTTTGATGATATTTGTATACTATTTAAGACTAAAAAAAGTAATGGCCTGACGTTTTGACCCTCGCAGATAAACAGGAGGGGCAGAGGGAAAACTATTACCTACAATAAGTATGTCAAAATCTTCCCAGAAATATTTATATTAGAAAAACTGAATAATTCTTAGATTCAAAGCAATCAGACCAAAAGGAAAACATACCGTTCAGGAAAAGACCATTTTTACAGCAATTGGGCCAAAAGGAAAGCATCTTAAGAACAATTAGGCCAAAAGAAAAGCACGCCATGCAGGAATGGACCATCTTAACAGCAAATTGGCCAAGAGGAAAGCGTATCATTCATGAATCAAAACAGTTTTAGGACTGGTTAATTACTTGCCCTACTAGTTCATGAAATACTAAACAGAAACCACTCTTGTCAATTTGACCACATGGGTCTGCAATGCCGCTAGTATGACGGCAACCTTTGTAATATGAGAAAGCTATTTTTAATGAAAAAAAAGCCCTTGATATTATTCAAGTTGCATGCCTTTTAGATTCATCACATCAATAGACTGAAGAAGAGAAAAACCTTGACTTAACAAGGATTTTAATAAGATCAGAATAAAGATTGTTTCCTAGAAACTCGTTAGACCCTGGGTATTCTGCCAAGTTCTCTTCATGACAATTGCTAGATATTTTAAATTAGACTACCTTGACATGCTAAACCTAGCTGTAAAATGGTTATTCAATTACAAAGGAATTACATTTAAAATGAATATTCTTATACAAAAACTTCTTCACAAAATTTTCTTCATGATTTTTGTTATTTTGTGTTTTTTAATGATATTTGTAACTTAAAATAAACCCATATTTTTCTTCAACATGTATAAATACAACCCGCACAATATAAATTTAAAATTGTCTGTTTTATCAATGTTATTTTATTTTGAACGGAAATGTAGAAACTTGAAAACATTTTTTTTACGAGCTTTAGAACACAATTTATATCAGTTTCATAGTATAGACTGAAACACGAACAATTAAATAAGAAAACAGAATATCAATCTGTATTCTTAATATTCTATTTTTGTATGAAGTGTGTATATGTAGATATTATGATTAAACAAATCAATGAAAATATGTAATATAATTACACTTGAAAGGATTTAAAGTCTTCAGAGAAGCATGACTATAGTATGGATGTGCTGCCAAAGTCTGGTATTTTGACACTGTAAATTATAAATAATTACTATAGAGAAATGTTCATATGTCTTCTCTGTGTACAATCTCACTTGATTGGTGTTTTAGTTTACATAGCAATACATTTGTTTATGGGTAGAAACTATTGTCTAAATACTGAATGTTTGCTGTGATACGGGAATGGATTAACTGTTATATGGTGCACCATGTATCAATCTAAGTGGTCTATAACTTGGGTTGACTGCTTCTGATTGGTTAATGATGACCTTTGACATTCATTTTTTCTGTTGTTGAAATTGATTATTTTATTCCAGTCTGACATAATTATTCAATGCTTTATCTCATAATATAGGGGGGGGGGGGTCCATTGAAATGTAAATACTAATTACACTATCCAGTAGTCTTTCAAATCTAGATTGTTAACTAACTGAGAAAGGGGAAGCCAAAACCCTCCTAACCTTTGCTGTCATACTGAAACATATTAACACTTTTTACAATGTATCTTCTCCTTTTGAACATAGCTGTTTGTTGTGTATAAAACTGTACATTTAGGCCTGTCACAATAAATGGTAGGTTTGTATAAAAAGGTTGTGTTTAATGTTACATGTTAGCCACAAACTCTTTATTCTGTGCAATAATGTGTATACATATGTACATGTGAACTGTATTAATGAATGATGCCTAATGTTTGATCTTCTATTGGTTTATAAAAGAAAAGTTTACATGGATTTCATAGGAGTATTAGAGGTAAACAAAATAATAATAACATTCCACTGATCGCATTGTTTTATCAGATTCATAGTTGGCTGATAGTGTTTTGCACACACCATCAGTTGCTTAGCAATTTTCTTGGTTTTACGATTATTAGTACTGATGTATTCCCCTGCTAAGCATTCTTTAATTGACTGTGAAGACCTGCCACTAAAACAGATCTAAATGGTCTGTTTGGAATTGTTAGGGTTAGTTCTTTGGAGTGTGCAAAACTGACTTGAATCTGGCAGGTCAGTCAGCCTCAGTAATGATTCTTGTCACTTTGCGCTTATGTTTCATTTAACTAATGTCACATGCACACAGCACTGTGGTACAATATCTTTATTTTATATCTCTTTATGATCAGCAAAACAAAGATGGATTGAAAAGGTTTCTGCTCGAGTATTCAGCAGAAATCTTCAAGTCACAACAGTAAAAATAAAGTACAGCTTCAGTTAGTTAACATGTTGTGCAGTGGTTTCACAACAAACACAGGCTAAGACTTTCAACCAGACCAAACTCAAATTTAAACCATTACAAATACTAACAATCACCTGCTAGATACATGTAGACAAGTTGCATTGTGTCACATTTGGATTTTAATTACACTGTACAATTTTTTGAGTTTAGTTCAATAGAGGAAAGTATAACAATTATCATTAAACTTAAATAATTTAATGTAAAATATGGTTTATGTACTTTCATGGGCCTACATGTATGTTATAGTTGGCCCTGTTATGATAATGTAAGTACTTGTGGGTACAAGTGAGACAAACCTTTACTAGTACTACTAACACACAAGGTAGGGGACAACTGTTGCATGAACTTTAATATTTATACAGTAAATAGTTAAGATAAGATGTCCTTAATTTTAAGACTCCTTCCAATTGAATAGCAATACATGTAAAGCAAGGTTCACTCTACCGTTTACATCACCATTTGTAAGTTTCAGAAGGTCCACAATGTATTGTTTAATCAAGAATTATTGTATATTACTATTTTGTCTTAGTGTAACGTTCTTTACTCATTTCAACCTTTGATAATACCTTGTAATGATTAATTTGTGTTAGTACAAGATGATAAGCACATTATTTTACAACCTTAGATGATGCATAATGGGACCTGTGGTTATAACATGAGAGAAAATCAAGTTGCAGATGACCTACATACTGCTTGCAAGGTCAAAGTTTAACTCTTGACAATTTGCGACTTATGTCCTGAGTGCTTAATTCATTTTCTGTATTATAAAAATAGACTTCCTCTCATTTTTCGGAACAGATGTCTAAAAATGCTTTCAAGATGACAAGAATAAACAATGACCTAGGTTATAAATGATGGTTTTAATCATAATAATAATAAGGCAGATCAAAAATATTCCACAAGTAACACACATACAAATTACTAGAAATCTAAAATAGGGGAAACTTTCATAAAAAGACAACAATCATGAACATAATAGGCCCTATTACATGTAGGTGTTATTTGAAAGCTCTGTTTTTCATCTATTTGATGAGTAAATAAACCCAGTTTTTAGTTTGGGCCAGAAGTGCATGATTTTGGTATGGAACATAACATATTTCATTCGTTATTGCTTAATGTTCATTTATATTCCCCTGTCCTTTGTAAGCCAGAATAGTACTACAAATACGAATTCCAAAAGGTCACTATGGGCTGAACATGACCCAATTCAGAGTAAGGTTAGCGTGTCAGACCATGGAGGTAGAAATTTCTACCTCCATGGTCAGACTTAAAAGATTGTTGCCTAAGGTTGACATTCCTTGTCAAAAGATTTAAATCTTAAAATGATCTGAGTAGTGATGAGCAGGCGGTGCAAACTCCAATGCCTCATGGTGATCTTATTCTGGGCTTAAGAATTGGATCTAGTTTGTTTCTTCTGAATGGGCCAGACTTCGGGATGTCTTTGATTATGTGGGTGCCCCCCCCCCCCCCTTGTGTTTGGAAATTGTTGTCATGGATTCAACACTGATGGAAAGGGAATGACGAACAGTCATCTTTCAACCAAGCAATTCAGCACAAAATGTTGATGACGCATATGCTATAAATGTTTGATTTGCAATAGAGTGGTAAAAAGTAAAACTAATTCCTGTGTAGTTATCAGTATCGAGAACCCAGCTACAAAGTGTGCTGGCAGTATACATCGTGATGGCGGAAGATGGTGTGCAGTTGTAAATATTGTGGTGTACAAAACTAAATATATGAATTTCTTATTGATTTTAGCATGTATGTATAAAGTGTGAAAAGAAAGATTTATGCCTAACAAATGCTAACACGTTAACGTTTTTATTGCTCAAGGTTTACAGTTTACATTTAAGTGCAATTTGACATTCTAAATAAGGAGCTCATTATAGTCGATTAATTCTCAACGAAAGCAGCTTTAAATAGTGAATGTGTATGTACTATATTATAATATATCAAACTCACATTGTATTTGATTGTGATCACTTCTTAATTTAAATAGGTGCCGGAGTAACTACTTATAGAACAAGGCATCATATGGATTCCATTAAGCCTATCGATCAAATACATAGCAGCCAATCTCTCTTGGCTCATTGATGTTCATGTTACTTCCATGTTGTGTGGTATTATCTCGAAATTGATTGCAAGAATCATAGAATATTTACAATGTTGGGCACTCAAACTGATACACTATTTTAAAAATCTACCAATGACACCACACTGAATGACTGGGTGAAAAACACCACCAGTTACTTTAACATTCTTTCCGACGCTGAATTAGGGACGGACACCTTTTTCCAAATTGAGCTTGACTGATTTTAGATTGGCATCACTTTAGGTAAAATCATTGTCAGGGCAGATTGCTTCTGGCGTTACCCAATTCAGCAGAGTTTTTTTTCTTTTATCTTTTTTACTGTACTTCATTGATCTCTTTTAGTTTGCTCCAGTACTGAATACCAGATGAGTTAAAGTGAAGAAGGCGCTGTGAATTACTATTGGATTGGAATTTTTATTGTGAATATTTAGTTGGTTTTTTTTCATCTCACCGGAGCAGAATTTACAATGGTTTTATTTTATGATTCCAGCTTTTAGTATCTAATGAGTTGATATTCATGTTTGTATTAACACAATGCAGTATTGATCTCTTCAATAGTTTATTTGTTCTTTTGAAACTGGAGTTGAACAGCTTTGATAAATTACATTCAGACTGATCTATTAAACAAGACATAATTATGCAAATTAACAATACTGTGAATCAACATCTCTTTGCTTCAAATAGACCTACTCTATTCTTAATATAATATTATAAAAAAACAAGTAAAGAAATAATGAATAAACCATTATGCATGCTGAGGGCTTTTGGTGTAACTTTTGGAAATGTGAAGCATCTGAATTGAAAACTGTTAAAGTAAATTTATTAATTTGAAATAAGATTTAGACTCTAGGTTATCATTTACCATGCATTTAGAAATGCAATGCAGCAAATTATACAAGCAAGAACAAATTCAAGTAAAAATATGTCCTTGAGAAAGCATGTTTGACATTCTCATTTTAAAACTATAAAAAATTTGAAATGACTACTTGACAAACATGGTTCACTCGTAACTTTGTGAAATCTTTTAAGAATTCTTATCAATGCATACATTATAAAGTAAAATATCAATGTAATTATAACATGTAAGTATTGGGCTGTTAGGATTCAGAGTACAGCTTATGGTATTAAATCTGTACATTATGTGCAACTTATATAAACCACTCAGTCGTTAGTGTATCATTCCTAATGACTGTATTTAACATTGTAATTGGATGAATTTTTCAAAACACCAAGATTCATCTGAAAATCAGTGTTGTCGATATTGCCATAGTTGTTTGTATTGTGAAATTACACTTTTCTTAGCAATTAATACAAGATTGATTCACATCTCAAGATTTAGCCCTGATTTTACAAAAGGAACTGCCATATATAAAATTATGTCAACAAAGGAAAAGATTAGGAAAGTAGATCAAGTTTGAACCATCACTTTATAATAATTTATGACTTTCAGATTCAGAAGAAAATGATCGGTTGAATTTGAACCTATATTCCTCATGGCGAATCCATTACAAGTGGTGCCACAATAAGCACATGGCCCTTGTGTACAAGAGCTTACCATGTTGATACTTGACTTAAAAGCATCCGATGAACAACTGTCATTACTATTTAAAATCTACATTTACTGGAGCTTTTGACTTCATCTATAATATATTTATGAAGGAAATTCAAGGCAGTGCTATGGTGACTACATTGTCAAATTTTAATATCAACTTACATGTATGTTACACAAAGTACAGTTACAGAAAAACCAACAATGAAAGGGGAACACTGCTTTCAAATCTCTCAAAGTTTTGCTGTTTGAATTTCTCCTTATCCTTTTCAAAAGTTGTCCATGCACAAAAACACCTACAGTGTTTTGTAATTAGTGAGTGGTGATTTAAAAAACCTTGTTCAGTCATGAAAAAAAAAAAAAACACAATTTAAGGGATATTTATGCGAAACATTTTGTTCTACTTTAAAAATATCTTTCCACCCATATTCATTTCAAGACAAAGGTCTTTTATAGCCCAAAGCACCTAATCAGAAGGCATTGTTCCCTTCTGATTACAAATATTGAAATATTAAAAATAAAGTGAAAGTACATTGGAGTAACTTTAAAAGGGAAGAAGCAGAATTCAACTGAAACTAACTCAAAAGACATCTGCTTATTTTTAAGTGGGGAGGGGACTATACTCTGCTCTTTTAAATTTACTTTGTATTACAGCACAATAGAATTTTTCAACTCATTGGCATTCCAAATAAGAATCTTCAAATGTCACTTGTAGAAAGCTGAAGTTCCAATGGACTGAGATTTATGACATTTCAAACAAACATCTTGAGAATCTAAATTCTACTCCTGGCAACATCCTTCCAATGCTCATCAGTTCCTGCTGATATGTCTTATACTTACTATGAAGATCTCATTACCAGATGTACATTAGACTTGTACTTGAGTATTTCAGCACACATTATTGTATCTTCATCATGTGTCATCTCAGTAGACATTAAAGATTTTAACATCTTTCCAAAAAACACCCAAAACATGTTTTTTGTACTTTTGCATTTAAATGATATAATGATGTCTGAGTTTGGATAAACTAAGACTTGTTTTTCCCTTTAAGCTTTGGACAAGTTTGGCATGTTGAATACTTTATTTACAACAAAGTTTGTTAATAATATTTAAATGACTTGTTAAACGCACCGTACAGTAAATCTTGGCATATGGAATGTGATTTTCTGTAAAATTAATAAACTGCAAATTTTGAGTTGGTTATTATACTGCATGGGTGCACTGTAATCAATACAAAAGAATATTTCATCTTTCATTGTGTATATCATGATAAAAAACTATTTTTAGAAGCTACTGTGCAAATAAGATGTCCAAATTCATTGGCAATGCTTCTCACCTCAAGATTGCTTCAGTGTCGTGAGTGCTTAAATAAGTAAAAGTAAATGGCATTTGAAGGCCGACATCGTTGTGCATAAAGCAAGCCCTTAATGCAGCATTTCGCATCTGGTCTTATCTGGTTCTTTTCTTTGTTTACGTGTGATAAGGAGGTTACTATGGTTATGGTTGTATAAATAGTAAACAATATTAAACTCTGGTTTTTTATTCTATTGGGAGCTTCACTTCAAAATGATGCTACCGATGGTTTCCTTGTGTAATTTTGCAACATTAAAAAAAACTTCCTCATTATATCCAAATTCAAGAACCGGATAATGGACAGTATAAGCAGAAGACCCAGATATTTACTGAAGTCAAAATCAAGACGGCATGGCTGTATTTTATTTAATTTGAATCATGATTCAAATGGCTCAAAAAGTGTTCAAAAACAAATGGCTCGATCAACTGAAATAATTTCTGACGAGTCTACATCCAAAGCCTGGCCCCTAAAAGATTGACTGAAACTGAAGATGTATTGATGCCTATCTAGAGTAGGCAGAGCTTCTTTTATTTCACTTCTGATTATCTAGAAGTAGGTTGTTTGGCTTGTTGGAAGAGCGATTGAGCATACTGTTACATTACAACAACCACCACAGAGTACTCGCTCTTCTTAAGGGAACGATAAACCTTTAGTTTATGACTGTGTACACAGAAGGCATTCATTTCAATTTTAGTAAGAAACACATTCTCAGACAAACTATGAAAAATTAATTGAAATAAATGCATTTACTCTTCCTAAATAACTTCAGACAGATATGATCACTTACTTGTGACAGCTTTAAACATTTGAACAAAATAATTGGTTTGAGTTGAACAGTTGTTTCCGATATGAAAAGGAAATTTACTACCCCAGGCTTGTTTCTAGATTTTCATACAATTAAGAAGATTCACAAAGAGCGGAAACAATTTTCTGATTCAATGTCCAGTTAGTGTAACCAGATTGTCACACTGTGGAAATATTGTCTGCCAACATTAACTACATGTCACACTTATACAAGAGATGTGGCATGTTTATGCTGTATGAATTTAACACACATCACTATTCACTGTCTAAACCAAATAAAAATAAACAGCTTTTGAATTTTCCTACATGAATAAATCAAGCTAAAATGTATGAGACATTTAATCCATAGCGTTCTAGGTCAAGTCCCACAGCCAATAAATCCTAGCCATCTGGGAAAATATCTCAATTATTATCAGACTGAAAAAAAAAAAAACCTTAAAAGAGTAACACCTACCTGGTGTTGTAGGAGACGTCTCTCATCAAATAAGCTTAAAGTGTGAAGTCCATTTAGTCCAGAACAGTTTGTGGTGCCCCCCCCCCCTTCCATCACTAAATGAAACAAATTATAGTAAACTGTATCTGGGTGATAGGTGGCTTTGGGAACGACCAATGTGTGATGTCATTAAGAGTTAAGATTGAATAGGGAGTTCAATGCACTTATCGTACATGACCCCAATAAGGGCCCATTGTAACTCTTTTTTTTATAGTGCTTATATTAATAATATAAAATATAAAAAAATTCAATGAAAATCCTACCAAGGGCATAAATTCTGCACACTGCACAAAGTACATGAATGAGCCAGCTTTTCATGTGCGTAAATCCATCACATAAGGCATATTGCTTTTTTAATTGAGTCGCTTGTCACCGAGCTCGTAATTGTTATTTCTTGTTAGCCTTGGAAATCCTTTTTTAATTTAAGCAGAGCGATACTGGAGAGGTCTTCAATCTGAGCATAAGGCACACTTCAAAAGTAATTTTAATGAAGGTTTCAGATGGACTGTATTGCACTATGATCATGCATCGATCAGTGTGTAACCAATTTTGTTGCAATCATTATGTAAGCTGCCACAAGAGGGCGACATACAAGGCATTTGTTTCTTTGCAACACACACCGGTTTGTTATTTTCACCACCAGGGATTCTTTAAAGATTTTAAATATTGAGTGGTTTATTGATATTTATTGTTCTGGGTAGCCATGAAGCTGAACTGCTACAACAATACAAATACAAATTAAACCTCAAATTTTGAGAAGTAAATACAAACAAAACTAATTCAGCTTGAGCAGGCTCTATACAGTTTCAATTCCCTTTAGATGCCCACAGGTCACAATGAAAATGTTACCACTTCACAGCTGCACATGTTTTACTGTCCTGTCAATCACAGTTTCCTTGTATTTTGAGTGATCTAAGTGGAATGTTTGTTAGTGTTTTTCACATTATCAATGGTCACATTTAATCTTTGATTGTATTGTACTTTCCTCTTATCCGAAATTTCTGTCTTTGAATTAAAGTGTACTTGAGCTAATAGGGTGAATGGTTACTAATAATTATTCTTACCCTATTTCTGTGTCCTTGGTGGTTACTGGCCTCCTGTTGGTGCCAACACACTGGTCCTTTTTACTCCAGCCAAATTATGAATGTTAAATAATATACAGTACTTAATAGTTTTACGCCTACTTATGATTATGGTGTCCTCTAGCCAGATAGTTGCTGTCTAGGAGTGGTTTACTGCCAATTCATTTCCCATCCAGCCTTTGGATGACCATTTACTAAACACTTACCCTAAACAGAATAATGTGAGTATATCAGCTAACATGGAGTTTTAGACGTGTCTCCATTGGAAGCTAGAGAAGAGTGAGATGGTCTTTTTTGTCTCCATGTGTTTTTATATGGCCTGTGTACAACAATTAAAGGATTAAGGTGTGCTCTGGGAATGCACAATCAAAGTTAACTAAATTCCTTTTCATTACACTTGAGGGTTTTGACTCTCCCTAGCAAAGGTAAGAGTCTATTGTGGCTATTCACAGTTGACATTCCACTGGCAGCTACACACAGGATAATGGCAACAGTGACATGTGTTTGGCAGCTGTTAATGGAATTTCACAACACAAAGTTGTTGATCCTCATTTTCAAATAAAAGGTAAATTGTCTGATGTTGCTCTTAAAAGGTTACCTCACACATGATAAGTACATGCACGCCTCAAACCATTGCTACATCATCCTGGTTTATGTTCAGTGAGGATCATGTGTAATGTTGTCACAAGGGAGGATGATGTATGAAAGCAAGTTCGTCAACTAACATTTCCCTTCTTTCAAGGGGGGGGGGGGGCTGGTCATCAAGCCAGTTGTCAATGACTACCGATATACTACTTCAAGAACTTACCCGAGTGGGTTTAGCGCAGAATCCCACTGTAAATCCATGTCATCCACCAATTATTTTTGACAAATCAGTCTGCTTCAAGGCCATTGAATGACTTGGTGGTCGGCAAAATGACTGAATCTTAGCCTGGATGCCCTTGTTCTACTAAACGTAGAACATCACTAGCCAACTAAGACTCAAAACACTAACCATGAACCATTATCAGGTCAATATTTACATGCCAGGTTGCCACACCAGAAACTATGGGCTGAATGTAGAATGGAAAAAATAACATCATATTGGCTGATTTCTCAAAAAGAAAACCACTGAATGCGACAGAATCTAAAGAAACAAATCTACCTTTGAAGAACACAGACTGCCGGTTACAGATACGTAATTGTTTAATGTCGCAAAACTACATAGTGTTTAAGCAAAGCGTCTCCATGGATTGATTTATACACATGTACACATAACACATAGCATTGCTGCTAAGTCACGGCATTACAACAACTTACATTACATATCTTGATTTTCAGATCTTAAGTCTAAAATATGTAAACAATATATTTACATTTAGGTATTTTCAAGTATAAAGCCTGTCAACTTTCAATGTACATTAATCAATGAGTGTGCTAGTAGTCAGTAACAGTGTGCATTTAGTGTGACTATGTAGCATTTGTTGATTTAAGCAACTGTCTTAGTAACATAAACCTTTCGATTGAAAAAAAGACACAAACCTTTGTTGATGTAGCATGCTCATTCTGGGCCAGTGTTTTTCTTTCTTTTTTCTTCATTTGTATATTTATTTCTTGGTATCTTTTTATTATACACAGTACATCAAACATAAAAACCATCATCTCAAGACTTTTACCATTTGTCTTACACTTGTTAAGTTTATTTGCAACCCCCCCCAAAAAAAAAAAAAAAACCCAAACAAACAAACAAACTTAGCAAGACAAATTTGATTGCTCATGTAAGCAGACTGAAACTCAAAGCAATCATTATGGTTAGTTGAAACATTTTGAAATGATTGTTCAATGTGTTACTGAGCCATAGTTAGTCTCCTTCCAGAAACCCAATCTCATATGTTTTTCATGCATGAATTTTTCTTCAAAAGCTCTACAACCAATTAATCACAACACTATTTGGTTTTTTTCCAACTCAACTCTCTCAACTGATGTTCCAACTGATGTTCCAACTGATGAAGCTAATTACACAACCAGACAAAGACTTTCTAATGAGTGACAGTTCCATAATACTAACTGGATATATCATGAGTTAGGATTTACACATTGTACTTGAATTCCCCACTCCCTGGCCTTCCTTGCCACTATTTCTTTTGGCTTTTTATTGTGAAAATTACAGTTGGTTCTTATATTCAACCACGCAAAGTTTTTACACTAATCAAAGAAAACTTTAAAAACAAAAACAAACAGCAATTTTACAAATCTACAAGATTTTCATCTGCCATCTCTTTGTATTGACTAACAAATGCATTGATGAAAAATGGTCTGATAAAATAAATGGGGATACAATACTGGCATGCAATTATAGCAGATTATTATTTGTTTTTTACCCAAATACCCATGTGTATTAGGCACTGTGTACTCAGTACTTTCACGATTCAAGTGAAAATCCACAGGCATGATACTCTGGTGGGATTTGAACTCGTGACCTTTGCTGTTCTAGAGCAGATTTCTTACCAATAGACCACAGAGATTGCCCAGTAGCTATCTATTAAATATTTGATTAGAAAGTTAACAGACCTTGGGATAACATCCTACTGTCCGACAATTCAACATCATCCACTTTAGTGTTACATGATAGACAATCTTTGCCAGTCTGCAGAAGAGGTTAACATAATCTGAACAATGGATATACATGTGTACATGTAAATGGGTTGGATTATATACATGTAGAATCAGATAGACATGACTATACCAGGTGGACAGTGGCAAATCTGAAACCTTCATTCTATAACAATCCACACATAATATGACAGTGAAGAATTCTTTCAAGTAAATTAGTCCATAACATGGTAATAAACTAACAACACATCACAAGACATGGTAAAATACACACCAACTGAAGCAACAAGCAAAGCATTGTAATCTGCATAACCCACAGTTAATACTTGGACTGAGTTTGGTACCAAAAATGCTACACAAAAGAGACATTTTATCTTTCAAATTTATACACATCAGAAATGGAAATGTCCGTACATCCCACTACATATGATTCCTCATCACTGCATGCACAAACATTGGATTTAAATCTCATTATAATATAAATGAATATGCAAACACAAATAATAAGCATACTAATACGCATACCTGATGAATATTCATCAACATACTTTCCCCACCCCTTAAAATGAATTATTAAAACATTTTCTTACAAGCTTCAAACAAGAAAATTATCATTACCAGAAAGGAGCTTTATGTTCAAATAAACATGGCCATAAATTCATGCACATGTATTTATCTTTAACACACAATGAAATGTTTATGGTTGCCCAGCTGTGCATGTATTTCCTATTGGGATGTGGATGGCTGCCCTGCCCTGCCCCATACAAGGATTTTTTTTTTCTCCCTGCCCTACCCCAAGTCCCTACAAAGATATTGTTGTCTCCTACCCTGCCCCAAGTCCCTACAAAGATATCTTTGTCTCCCTGCCCTGCCCCAAGTCCCTACAAAGATATTGTTGTCTCCCTGCCCTCCCCAAGTCCCTACAAAGATGTTTTTGTCTCCTACCCTGCCCCAAGTCCCTACAAAGATATCTTTGTCTCCCTGCCCTGCCCCAAGTCCCTACAAAGATGTTTTTGTCTCCTACCCTGCCCCAAGTCCCTACAAAGATATCTTTGTCTCCCTGCCCTACCCCAAGTCCCTACAAAGATATCTTTGTCTCCCTGCCCTACCCCAAGTCCCTACAAAGATATTGTTGTCTCCTACCCTGCCCCAAGTCCCTACAAAGATATTGTTGTCTCCTACCCTGCCCCAAGTCCCTACAAAGATATTGTTGTCTCCTACCCTGCCCCAAGTCCCTACAAAGATATCTTTGTCTCCCTGCCCTGCCCCAAGTCCCTACAAAGATGTTTTTGTCTCCCTGCCCTACCCCAAGTCCCTACAAAGATGTTTTTGTCTCCCTGCCCAACGCCATGTCCTATGATGAAATAAGTCTACTATACATGACTCAGCTTCAAATCACAATCCATAGAACCTCAAAATAAGGTGACGACACAGTGCAGCCATCTTGTTTCGACATCCATTCAAATCAATAAAACCAAAGTGAGACTGGAAGGGGAAAATAGTCTGATCACTTTTTCAGACATGCACATGAGAACTTAAACTGTCATTGTGTCCACTAGGAACCCGTCATCGATGTTGAGGGTGTAATAAAGGATAGGTTTGAGTTTTGCCCTGACTTACTAACCTTCTAGCGTCTACGTCTACTTCTACACAGCCAGCTTACTGATTTCTGTAGATTGTTTCCTATGTGGTATGGATGCTGGTGTTGGGATTGTCTTTCCTGTAGCTTGACCAAGAGGAGATTGCACTGGAAGTCGCACCCCTGGAGGTCCTGCCAGGCCTGGGGGCTTGCCTCTGTTTCTTAACTTTCCGGATTGCTGCTCCATATTGTAGTCACCAGAATCAAAATATTTCACCTTCAATAATAATAAATAAAAAAAATGTACGGATAAATACAAAGGACTGGAACAAGACACGTTTTAATTCTTAAATTTAACCCAGAAAACAGTGTTTAAAAATGTGACCTCATCCAATCATGATTCGGTATCGTTGCTAGACATTATCAAGAATAACTGAGGAATGTCAGATCTTATCATAATTGACAATCTGATAAACTTTTCATTCTCCACTACTTATTGATCATTTTTAATCACTTATTATTCATATAAATTGAAAAGGAAAGATATACCAGTAATTCAACCACTGATATCAAGCTTGGAGTGTCTTTCATGTAAGCTGTATCTTAGTACTAGTATATCCTCCCGATACTCTTGGTAGATACCCTTGGTCAGGGCTCGAATTTGGGTAAAAAACCCACAAGACTGCAGGGCTTGTAGCTCAAAACTCTTACTGAACCAGAAAATTTGTTACAAGACTGGAATCAAATCGAGAAGAACACTATCTACACAGTTTCATATTTGAGCTGGGTTTTTTTTGGAACAAGCATTAAGAGAAATTTTATCTAATTTTTCCTATGGGTAATACTTCAATACTCAACAAAATTGAAAGAAATTTGTATTTGTCAGTTTAAATAAAAAAATTCAGAGGTATTATTATTAAAAAAAGACAAGACCGCCGGACTTGTATGGTCCTAAAATTACTGGCCTCGGGCCTGCGGTCCAGTGTAAAATTTGAGCCCTGTTGGTAGATACCCTTGGTATACTTACACCCTTGTTTAATTTCTTGCGGAGGAAGTCCGAGCCACCAGGTTTTGATTTCCCATACTTGGCATTTAGTTTGGCTTCTTCAGCCTTCTCAGGGGAAATCTGTAACAGGAAAGAAACTAAAACCATCAGGTATATTTTCAAAAATCTTACTTTTTATCTTTTATGAAGAAAGCATTAAGCCTAATTATAATATAACAATATAATAGTGGCTTCTTATATAGCGCTCATATCCGTCACTCAGTGACGCTCAAGGAACTTCAACATTAAGTATTTTCCTGCAACGTTTTTTGGGCTACGTTTCAAGTATGAGACCTACTCCTTTACATAGCACCATGTTATGGTTTACAAGGTGCTGTGGCGCAATATGCAGCCAATCAAACCAGGAACACCGGGGTGAACCCCTTCTCTTTTCGATAAGTACACCGGGTTCTCTTACGTGCGTTACACAACACACGGGACCAATGGCTTTACATCCCATCTGAAAGACGAAGCAATCATGGTTAAGTGTCTTGCTGAAGGACACAAGTGTCATGATTGGGACTTGAACCCACACTCTGCTGATCAACACCAGAGCTTGAACCGAATGCTCTTATCCGCTCGGCCACGACACGCCACACTTCCAATTATATGACAGATACAACCTAGGTATGCAACTACAAGAAATAATTATCAATTTGCAAGAGACAGTAGTATTTTAAGAGACAGTACAAGATAAGTATTAAATCCCTGAGAAAAAAATACAAGAATAAGCCTCACAGTATTGGAATGCATATTATCAACGTCAGTGTTGGATAAAATTGCAAACTGTATAGAACTGTAGAGGAGAATTGATAATAACACTGTGGAGTAAACTGACCTGAGGTTTCTTAACATCCATGGGTTTCTTAAAGGGTGGCTTGTCTTTGTCTGTTGCAGTAGATAACGGGACAGGTTTGACATCTTCTGTAACAGTAGGCAGAGGTGTGGGCTTGTCGTCATCCTCTACTGAAGGAAGTGGTGTAGATTTCTCTTCAACGGCAGCAGACTCCGATTGTGATGTTGCTTCCATGGTAACCGCTGGTTCTGATTCTGGCACTTTAGGTGAAGTCTTTACTGTGTCTTCGGACATTTTGAATTGTGTAAACAATGGAGTGCTTGAAGTTTAGACTATAAATCAAACCTACATCAGAAGCTGCAAATTAACAGAAAGAATTTATTTAAAACAAAATCCATTACTACAAACAACAATGGGTTGTCATTCTGGATATATATCAATGTTTTTTTCCTGTGTACTATGTGTACTTAGTGTAAATGAAAAAAGATGGGGTTAAATAACATTCCAAAAAATATTCCAAAATATATTGTGCATATGTATGCACATAATCGTGTAATGGTAATACCATCAGAGTGGGGACAGTAGAACAAAGGAATACAAAAGGGACAATGCTGTCCTCACATTGGAATCCTTTGTATTTTTGTGTCCTCACATTTTTTCAAGCGCTAAGTCTATGGTGAGTGTTAAGTTAGAGGGACAAAGGAAAGTCCTCACATAGATAGCAATAAAATGATACGTGTACTGGTGGAAATCTTTATTTCCATACAGTAAAACATCTTCCTTATGGAATTTAGAGTTGGAATTTAAATAGCAAATTGATCCCAAACAGAGGACATTTATCAGGAAAGTCCTACATATTTAAAGAGTTTTACTGTTTTTCTTAAATAATTAGAAGAGGCCTAGAATTGCATCATTTAGAGACGCCCTTGTTGGACTTCTCAGTTGTACCATGCAGTGCAACAGAGACTGGCGTCCTACATCTGCTACACTTAGACCATGCCTACCATGAGACACTTTGTAGGTCAAACTGTAGATGGCTATTTCATTACTTAAAAGGTCTGTATACGTTTGGTAATGACTCTGAAATGTAATGGCAATACAACATTTCTAGGGGAGAGTATAGTGCAATTTGAAAAACATTTCACTTCCAAGTACTGCGGCTTTGGAAAAAAATTTAATCTAAATTTAAAATTTAATTCCTGTGAGTGTGACTGTGTGGACATATTCACTCCAGATTTTCGGCAATATCTCAAAAATGCGACCACCTTTTGAAACAAAATTTTCAAAGGTTAGTTTTGTTGAATATCTACATTTAAATTAAAACAATCAAACGGTTGCAAAAACCAAACGTATGTATACTTTGTGTTTAAAGATTTGGATCATTAAGTCACTGGAGTGGAGTTCCTGAACATTGTTGCTTCTTCACCACAACTATGAAGGTCAGGAGTAAGTGAACCTTATCGAAACAAACGGCATAAAAAAAGCTTGTTTAGTTTAGCTGAAATTTTCCTAGGCCTCATTTGCTGTACATGTACCTAGTCAAAGGGTCAAGAATCGGAGGGAGTCAAGCAATGTACACCATATCTTGTTAATTACAATCACGTTTGCAGGCACACACCTCAATGGAGGAAAACAAAATCTTACATTTTATAGAAATTGCATCATACAAATATAAATTACTGTTGATATAAATATAAATAACACACTGCTCAATGGAAGAAAACAAAGTCTAATACTCTTTTAAACTTTTAAAGCCTACTTTTTACAGAAATTGCACCATGCAATAAAACAGTGTTGATTAATAATAATAATAAATATATACGTAATTATGAAAACACCCAGGTCCCATCAATAGAAGAAAACATGAACACTAATAATCTTACATTTTACAGAAATTGCACAATAAAATTTATAATTGCTGTTGATGATTAATATAAATATGGCAAGCAGTCATCTTGTAGCCGATGATAGAGGAATGGGCGACTTCATAACAAAAACAAAAAGTTAAACTCAAAGTCAAGTGAAGTAGTCAAAGCAAGCATTATAAAACAAGTAACCCGGCAATTGTAAATAATTTACAAGTACATACTGTGAAGGACTGATGAAGCACACTCCCTAAATCTTCAAAATACTGAGCTTTGAACTCCACTCTCTAATCAACCAGCGGGCAGTAAAATTTCAGAAACTATTCAATATTTTGTTCGCACAGAAAATCAACCTACCGATAATGGAAGATGGCGCCGATGACGTTCCTTACATACACCGATTGAGGGCGCTATAGCTAGTAGCAGTTTTCGCTCGGGGCGCACCACACTAAATAAACTCCTATAGGAACCAATGCTAAATGATAAATATTAAAAAATACTCAAAAAATCGTGTAAGTCTCTCAGCCTCTTGAAAACCAATCAGACATATTTTCGGACAACTAAACTTCAGAATTCTTTTCAATTTTTGGCAGGTCAGCCGTTTGGAATTTTTGCTAGCAACCCCAGAAAAAAACACCCCCGAAAATGAACTTTTTCCCAAACCGACTTGCTGCCAGTTTTCGTGAAGCACTTCTCCACTTGCCAAGTAAAATAGGGCCAACTTAAACGCCTAAATTTATCAAGTCTCCCCAAAAGTTGAAACACAGAACCCCCAGGTTGTGATAGATTCTAATATTTACACATTCTATTAATTGCACGACCCCCAAAACGTTATAATTAAAAAAATTCTGTGGGTATACAAATTATGATAATGAGCTTGGCGCTTGAATATTTGTCCATTTAGTGTGGTGCACCCCTCGGCCCCATCCCAGCGGCCTATCCTTTGGTTTTAAGGCAAGGCGCTGGGGACGAGCGAAGTAGCAGTTCACATTCTTCTTCCCCTCTCTCTCGCGGGGAGGGGGCGGGAACGCGGTACACACGAGGGGGGAAAAGAAAATTAGCGTTTTTGACGTAAATCTTTAAACTATTATTTTGGCAATAAGCCCACCCCCGAAAAATAATAAAACACACCAAATAACATAAAATTAATAGTCACGGAAGTTGACAACAAATATTGATATTCACAACAATCATAATCAAAACAGGTAGGAGGAAGGCCCCATGCCAGAACAAATTGAGCAACGATAGAAAATATTTGCTGTTTTCACTAAACAATCACCTTCTTCTTTAAAATGTATTAAAAGGTTTTTGGACTTTGAATAAAAGTTGAGGATTTGAAATGAAATTTTCACATACATTGACTATTGCATTTTATTCATTTATTTATTAACAACAAAAAAATAAGTGACTGATACATTGAGTTTTGAAACTCATTACACAAGAATATTGAATAAGAATTGAACAAGACAAAAACATTTGTTGTGATAAACAGGAGTAGGCATACTACTTGTTTTTAATAAATCGCCTGCTTTGGAAACTAAAATCAAAAGTCAGGAGTCAGCTCAAACCAACAAATTCTAGTTAGTTTCAATAATAATTGCCGACATTTTAAAATCTGACAGGTTTTTATACAAGTCAGGCAAGATTAGTCAATAGGCCCACTGAGCAGGGAAGGTTCCTTTTATCTCAGTATAGGCCTACTGAGCAGCGAGGGCTCCTTTTATCTCAGCTTTAGATAAAAGGTTCTTGATGATGTGTCAGAAAAATCAACCTGCTGTGATACCAAGGCAATGGTTGTCTCAACATTCAATGTCTGTCATAAGAAATGCCCTGATATCGCACACATTAAAGGGGCATTGAGAAAGAAAAAGCAAGCTATAATTATGACCTTATCTCATAACTAAGACTTAATACAAGTCATAACTATGAGATAATCTCTTAAATTTGACTTGTAAAATTGGCATAAGTCTTAGTTGAGAGATATAATGGCATAGTTATGATTTGTTCTTTTTCTTCTCAATGTCCCTCTAACACTTCCATATTTAATTGATAAAATGGGTGAATTTTTGGTAAAAATAACACACTCCAAAGCTGAAAACAAACTTTGGGCGTGCATCAGCAACACATGTGTTGGTAATAACTTGCCAACAAGATTGACAAAAGCAAAACATTTGAAAAACATCTTTTAACTATTTAATATCAACAATGATTTCCAATGTCATTGGTTTTTTAACTGAGTATCAATATCAAATACAATCACAATATTATGAACTTGGAACTACAAAGAAAGCAAATAACTTGATATGAACAATAATTCAAATTTTATTGTTTCAAATTTTATTCAAACTAGCTTTCATTCATAAAGCAAAATGGGCAAAAATATAAACAGCAAGGCAGATGAAGTTATCTGGCAAACACGAAACAAACAATAAACAGCAGTAAATAATGGAAATTTACTCAACCAATAGCGCAAAACTTCACCAGCAGAGCAAGGACTCAACCAAGCCAAGGAATCAGTAATAAAGTTGTAGTTGATTGCAACAAAATGCAAGAACAAACTGATATAGAAATTGCAGAAATTGCAATGTAATAATAATTAAATTGTTATTTGAATGCTTATAAATAAACAAATAATGACCAAACAGATGTCGGGTGAAAAGAAAGATGTCATGCATGCCCGAATATGACATTTACGCCCATTTTGAAAAACCCCAAGTGTGTGTCATACAGAACAAATACAATTAGAGTGGGTAGGGCAGATTTTGTTTGTATTTGTTTTTACACTTAAACAAATATTATTACTATTTTCTCTTTCTTGTTGTTGTGTACTATAGTTTCAACTCGCTCTAACATTTTTGGTCTCTCATGCATCTGCTGTGTGGTGAAATATAAAAAAATGTATTTGAAAAACAAAATAATAATAACAAAATTACACAAAAGTTTGTTTGATTTGGGATGCCTTCGCCATGGTTAAGGTCAGGATCATAATAAATTTGCTAAATTAATTTAAACTTAAGGTCATCTGCCTTTTTATGGTCGTTATCAGTAAGGTTACATATTTTTATTTTACAGTTTTATTATTTGATTTTTTAAACAACTTTAAAACAGAATAACTTATCTTGATATAAAGTAAAACAAATTTGAGCAAATTTAAGCCCGAAAGTGAAAATGATTACACATTAATTTTTGACATTAGCCAGAAAACTTTCACAAATATAACCCAAGAGTTTAATTTGTTTATTAATTTCCTTCATTTTGTATACATCTGTGATAAATCTAAACCAGGAACATGCACAATAAAAACGCCACAGCAACAGAAAACCCCCGAAAACCAATAACCCCCAAAATTACTTCTAAACATTTCCTTTACATTTGAAAGGCAATAACTGTTTTCTCTCCAAGCACTCATTACGACAGATTACAAAACTGTGTTTGACGGATGAGTAACATTTATACGACACCTTGCCATGAATCAATGACACTCCCTGCCAAAACGAGGCACTCCCTGCCAAAACTTGGTCTACTTGCTCATCAAATGAGTAGAGCCAATGTATCTCAACTTAAAGAATGTTATTATGAGACATCACATCGCATTGATATCATGGCTGATTTGTTCAGTTGTCTTCACTTTTAATGCCATTTCATCAGTATACCTGAGAAGAGCCTGATTTTAGCGCGGAGTGTCACATGTTAATGTCCTCCATCAAGTAATCTGCACTTGCCAAAAACAATAACAAACCCCATTCATTTCACGATCTGTGTAGCGCACTGGATTCTTTAACATGTATTACACAACACACAATTCCTAATGCTTTACATTCCATTTGAAGACAAAGTAATTAAAAAGTACTAGTTTTGGTTTGACCACTAGCCTCTGGGATCGAGCGTGCTCGCTGGTCTAGCGGTTAAATCCTTTGGAGTGGGCACTTTGGGCTATAAACGCACTTGGAATGATATCAATATGCTTCAAAAGATCTTTTAAAAGTAGAATACAATTAATCACACACAAATACCCCCTCATTATTGTGTGGTTTTTCCTTTTACTTTGTGAACGAACACAGTCCATCTTTTTGAGGAGTAAAAAATTTGGTTCCACAAAATGGCGGACCATGTTAGTTCAAGAAGTAAAAGAAAAACCACACAATTTTGCGGTATATCTGTGTGAATCATTATATTCTATTATAAAACATCTTTCCGATCATATTCATTTCATAACAAATGCATTTTATAGCCCAAAGTGCCCAATCTGAAGGCATTGTGTCCCTTAAGACATCTATTCCAGAATGCAGGAGTCTTGGGTACAAAGCCCACTGGGTAACTTGTGGATTCAGCAAGCAGTGTTTTAGGTTACACATTGGTGTGAAAGGGTGAAGATACGACAACATTCTTATCTGTCCCTGAACCCATATACTGAAAACACCAGACTACTACAAGTCTCTATGTGTATATTGGTCAATAGTCATTTTAAGTTATTTATCGCATCGGGGATTAAACAAATAGTATTCGTGGGTTTGAATCTTATCCAAGTAATATATGCCTGTGTTTTTTTTCACAGGAATCGGGGGAAAGTACAGAGTTACAGTGCTTTACACACTTGGTGCATTCGTCAAACCAAATAATATACAATGGTCCTTGCTCTATGATTAAATATGTACATAATAGACACGTTACATGTATTATATTCTTTAAATGTGAATCTAAAATTATCTAAACTACATAAAATACAATCATACAAATTTGTAACACCACCCCACCTATAAGCAGCTTCCTTTTTGTCCCTGGTGCCAATTTCAAAGAGCTGCTGCTTAAGCAGAAAATATTGCTTACCCATGTTCTGCTGAGCAAAAGTAAGCAGGGTACCAGTCACAGATAACATGGCATTTTTGCTGGTAACCTTATTCTGGTAAGCATACTTGTTTGAGTGTGCTTAGCCACTATTCGTGCTTAAGCAGCTCTATGCAAAAGGGCTTTGGTCATTACTGAGTGTGCTGATAGATTTACACAGCGATAACCTTTACCATAACACATACATTGCACTCACATTAGTTTTGTCTTGAGTATAGTATAATTGTAACTTTAAATCATTACAGATTCCTTAAATCCAATGGCAATATATAGGATTGGATTTATTAGCTCACTATAAAGTGCATATGTGTACCAACCCTTCATCATAAAAAATGTCTGTCAAATTTTGTTAAAATAAAGAAAATCGTGAAATGACCCACAAATCAACACTGCTTAGTGCTTTTGTAAATAGCAATAATTAAGTTAAGCAGAGCCTACTCTTGACAAAACGTCAACTGTTCATTGTTTTGAACTCACTATATGTACACTTGATTTTGTTTGAATTTGTCATGTGATACTCCATGCCAAAGTGAGGCACTCCTCGGAAATAGTGAAACGGCATTAAAAGTGAAGACAACTGAAACATCAGCCTTGATATCAACGTGATGTGATTTCTGAAACATTCTATATGTTGAGACACACTATAGGCCCTAACTTGATGTTATTTTGAAGTCTCTTATTCTCATCTATTTGATGAGCAACTAAACCAAGATTTGGGTTTTGGCAGATCGTGCCTGGTTGTGGCATGGAGCATCACATATTAAAATGATTAAGAACCAATAAACATGTTAAATAGATCTGAAGGTAAAATCTTAAGATGTTTTTTTCCCTGCCCACATGGAGCCGTTACACTTTACATTAAACGCTTTACAGTTGACACCAGAAGCTCAGCCTAGCGCCATCCTTAACATCAATGCAGGGTCTTTCATTGGCATGTTGTTGCAATTGTTTGACCGCTAACCTCATTGACACTGGCTGTAAAATGGGTCATCTAAGCACGCAGTCTGCGTACTGCAAGTAGTTTGTACACAATCGGATATTTGGATCTGTCAAAATCAACAAAAGAAAAGATTACAAAGGACTCTATATGTCCAATAACAGTGTGATACATGAATGTACTCCATGCATGTAATTGCATAGTTCATAGTACACACCGGAGAGAATCAAATGCAAAAATTAGTGAGTGGCCTGACGCTTTGACCCAAGCACTAGCAGAGTCTTTCTCAAAGGCTAAAAAGAGAAAGCCTTTGAGAAAGATTCTGCTAGGGGTGAAGGTCAGGCCATTGACTATTTTTTGGTAAATAATAAGCAGTATGATTTGCAAAACAACCAAGAAAGATCTTAAAGAGTAGTTAACACACTATCAAAGATGGAAACCTTCAGTGTATTGGCCAAAACCAATTAGACAAATCAGATTATTGAACAGGATGTACCTACCAGTTCATTTTTCCATATTTGTAGATAATACTTGTAGAGGATTATCTCACTGTCATAATCCTGAACCCTTTTAACACAGTTTTCGTCTGTGACTGTAAGGACAAAATGTAACTTTCGTTAAGGAAAAGACAACAATATTAAGAGTTGAGACAAGTTGCAAATGTTTGTTTACAATGTTGAAGTCAGCCGTGTTTATTTTCAAAATATTAGACTGAGTAAAGTCCTTCCCACAAAAAACAACCACAAAATAACAAATTGTAAAAAAAAAAAAAAAAAAAAAAAAAAAAAAAAAAAAAATGAACCCGTCAGTTTTAATGCATACAAATTCTTCAATCTCATTATATGGGAATATTGTGAATAGCTTACCTGCATGTGAATCATCCACTTTAAAATGAGTCTCCCAGTGCATATCCTCTGCATAATCAGCAGTGAAAGTAACACTACAATTACAATCCTTGTTTACTTTGACGGAATACATGGACATCAAGTACTCTCTATCTCCATAAACAGATGTTTTACTATACTTATTAATTGGATTATAGTTGTCACTACAGATCACATCAGTGGCAGAAAGATTTAAGTTTGATCTAGCAGATACAACAAAGTTCACGTTCTTTATCTTGTCCTCAGTAGTGTTAACCATCTCGGTCTTTTCTGCACAAGCCTCAATTTTCGCTGAATTTTGAGAAAATGAAAGGAATATAAAGGTAGATAAATACCGAAAGTTATAAAGTATTATAATCAGGACTTGAGTTTAACAAGAAACAGGTACTTAAAATGACCAACAGGTGTGGGACTAGCTTCAATATATAAATGCTCTCATGATTTAATTCAATGCAGCAGCTTGGTTCCAAGGACTTTAGGTGGATTGCCAATCGTACTTAACCACAACAAGTCTTCCATTCCACCTCCCAAAGCTCTTCTTTTTTTTCTCCTCAAGATAAGGCAAACTAACCCAAACTTAATGGTGAGAGGCAAACACTTCCTCTTACTCCCAAAGAGAATTGGCCGGACCATTCATGCCTTGGATGCCTCCAAGACTGTATGTACAGTGTCTAATTTTCGACCAAAGCATCCCAAAGACCAAGCTTTCCCTTGAATTGTTTGGCATTGATAAACCATACAAGTCTTGTGCATATTTGAACATCTTCAGAACCTTGGGTTCAACCGCGCAATTAAATTTCAAGATATACCGAGACTTGCATAGTCTATCAAAAACAAGTATTAAAGTGTTTCAACTAAATGAAAACTCCTGGTGTTTATCAACATTATTTTTTGTGCTTCACAATAATTTGTTGTTGCTCTTAAAACTTTCAAAGAATTTTGAAAAAAAAAGAAGAACAAAAAGTAAAAAAAGAAGTTGTATAAATAAGGTTAACAGATCTTACCTTTGCACTCACATTCGTCTGGTAAATCTGATTCAGGATATGATCTGTAAAGAAAGAAATTGATACAATTAATCACTATTCACACTTAATAACATTACACAACTATGATATAAAATGGCCATACTTCTACTAGTAAACTATTGCAACCGTGCATCAATAACTAACAAGTGTTTTTGTGAACTCTCAATCAAATACATAAAGCCATCATAATTCTTCTTGGGAGCATGAAATATGAGCTTGCATGAAAGTTCATGTAAAACAAATTACAGTTTACCAATCAGTCATAACTAGCCTTCCCTCAAGTCTAAATAATGTCTGATACTCACTGATACTCCACACATTCGCTGTTTATCAATCAGTCATGACTAGCCTTCCCTCAAGTCTAAATAATGTCTGATACTCACTGATACTCCACACATTCACTGTTTATCAATCAGTCATGACTAGCCTTCCCTCAAGTCTAAATAATGTCTGATACACACTGATACTCCACACATTCACCGTTTACCAATCAGTCATGACTAGCCTTCCCTCAAGTCTAAATAATGTCTGATACTCACTAATTAATGATACTCACGTCAATGGGAGCTTGAATACGCTGTACTCTGTGCTTATATATAAGGATTTCAATGCGTCATCCTTTATAATGTTGAGGATTGGTGACTGCAATACAAATAAATTACAATTAGCCATTTGTCTACTTCTCTGTTTGAATATAGCTAGATCATAACAACATCAATGTGAGCGTAACTCCCTCATTAAATCCCATCTTGCAACATGAACCAGTAGCTACAGTCCAAGACTAATCCATCATTTCAGCACAAGTTGTCTTCAGAGTGAAATGATACAAGATGACATTTTAAAGATGTCAACCTCTCATTGTGGCATGTGGTAATTAGCACTGACTACCTGTAAGCACTTGTAAAACTCACTGTGTTACTGCAAACATTTGTTTGAACATTTCAAAGCCCTTAAAACCCTGCTTACCTGTGGTACGCCATCTAAACTCAGGTCAATTTCTTCAATCATTTCTACTGCAGAGCCATTGAAAGCAGCCTTGATGATTGAATTCCGATCTGTTAAATTAATACCAAACTTGCTGTTAGACTCTTGTAGGTAAGTGTTCCCAATTCCAATATAAACCAAGCCCAATTTACAACACAGGGTAGCTCCAACAATTACCAGAAGCCAATATAAAATGCATAAGCTGGTTTTTCCTATCAATATTTATGCAAGAAATGTGTTAAGATAAAATCTGACCTTTCTTTATGTGCTTTTCATGTCTTTGAATGTTCAAACAATGAAGATTAATATCACATTAATATCAAAGCTTTGAGTGTATTTCTACTGTCAACTGTTAACATTCCAATGGTTTTAGTTTCAATTTCTTCATTCACAAAACAACAAAAGTGCATACGTGTAGCATTAACAAAAAGAGAATCAAATCTATTCGACAAGTGAACAAAAGCATAATAAGCTACCAAAGTTTATATGTAAGTCCCTTCCCTTACTAACCAGTTACTACATTGGATGGCATGTCAATGCACATGCACATTTTCCCCCAGATAGTGTCAGGGGAAATACTTGTATATTTTTGTGTCACAATGGAAAACTGGAACGAAGGTCGCCTGCACTTTCTACTATGGAGCATGCAGTCACTGTGCCACACAAAGGGGACAGGTGGCTGTAGAACTAATATAAAACTCTGCCTTTGATTAATTTTTTTTTTTTATTACATCAGCAGTAAGACTTCTACTGGAAATGTAACAATTCTCCAAAACTCCAAACAAAACAATCTTGAAACTTTGAGTTATTTTAAAATGAGTTTAGATATATCCAATTGCAAGAGTTAGTAATCACTGCTTTTTTAGCACAAGCAGGGACAAGTGTAAAAATAAAAGGTCTCGGTAAGTCATAGGAAAGATTTAATAAATCCAGAAACATCACCATGTGAATACACCAGTCAATTAAGTTACCTAACTTAAAGAACTAAGTAGATTGAAAATATAACTCACATGTTCCAAGGAACATTAAAGTTTGATTATTGACCTCCTCCACCACAACCTGTACATAGCGAACATCATCTTGTACCACAGTCAGTGTAGGCTCAACTAATTTCTCAAGCAGGGGGTAGTTTACAAGAAACAATCGGAAATTCTCGTCATCAATTGGGTATGTCACGCCACACTGAAATGAAAACATATACACTTATACAAAATTTGACCGATGGAATGCTGAGTTTGGGTCTCATTGAGTATTTGTGTTATTTTGGATACAATTATTTAAAAAAACAGAAAAATATGCAGTAAATCTAAAACTGTGAAATGGTTTTAAATACTTTGCTTGGGTCAGAAAAATGAAAAGAACTTGAAAGAAAGTTGTTCTATGGCTAGTGATTGTACAACCAAACTAACCCAGTCTTAGGTTCGTTACAGAGTCCAGAGTTGACCAATGAATAGCTAACCTCGTAGACCCTTGATTAAAAGTGACTTAACCAGGCCTTAGATTGGGTACTGAGTCCACGGTTGACCATTGAATAGCTGACCACATAGATCCTTAATTATGGCTGACCCAACCAGGTCTCAGACTGGTTCAAGTGTCCCGGGTTGACCAATGAATAGCTTGCCAGGTAGATCCTTGTTATTAATGACCAAACAAGGTCTTAAGATTGGTTACAGAGTCCGGAGTTGACCAACAAATAGCTGACCACGTAGACCCTTGATTATAAGTGACCTAACCAGGTCTTAGATTGGTTACAGAGTCCAGCATTGACTAGTAAATAGCTGACCGCATAGATCCTTGATTATAGCTGACCTAACCAAGTCTTAGATTGGTTACAGAGTTCAGAGTTGACCAATGAATAGCCGACTAGGTAGATCCTTGATTATAACTGACCTAATCAGGTCTGGGAATAAGTACAATGTTCAGGTTTTTTGACCAAGTCTGGGTACTTAGTACCTAGCCAAAGGTTGACCTCCGATAACAACATACCTGCCCAGGTCTAAGAGGAGGCATGTCAGATGGGGATGGTGTGGACCACAGAAGTTCTGGATTGTTAGTGCCCCAGTACTTTGATGTTCGAAAAACATCAACAATGTCAGACATGCTGTAGACACAAATAGCTGAACTTGTTGGACCAGGTCTACATGCAAGAAAAAAAACAAACAAAAGTTTCATTAGTTTATTTACAATTACTACCCTCAGGAAATGCGATTATTGTCAGTAAGGAATGAAATCCTAGACCTCAGCAGACAAGAATACTTCCGATCCTCATTGGAATAAACAAATCATTTTTTAATTTTTGCAAGGATATGAGGGTATACAATTTATACAAATTTAGAACAAACACAAATTTGAATATAACTCCAATGGGAAATTTTCCTTGTGCAAACTGACAATAAACTCGGAATATTTGGTACGACAGTGAAACAGTTTATAACTAATAAGAGTAACAAACTAATTTCAACACCTATCACCAATCTACACATGACCAATCCATGGTACATGGTTGTTCAGAGAGAGAGAGAGACAAACCACTATAATTGAGTGGTTTTATAGGTGTAGGTGATCAAACAAACAATAAAGCTGTCATATAACATCATATTGGTATGGACATGATATTCCAAATTCCTTTGTTAAAGACACTATAACAGCTCATCAGAGTATTATTGAGCGTTAACAATATAAGGCTTGTACAAATCAGCTGAGTAGGTTCTGACTTACTGTGGTGTGGTGAAGACAGCATACACAAGTGTCCTCATCGTATCATAATAAACATCCTCTGTTGAATAAATCACAATGCACAATCAATATTCAATATGTAGGAACCAGGCGTTATTTGGGGATTTGGAGAATTGTACCTCATCTAATGAGCGCTATTGATATAAACCTACTTCCACACCACAGTATTGTTTTGCTACACGTATGGGCCTGACAACGATAAGTGCTGCTCGAGTTACAATTGGTCAGAAAAGGTGTCTCAAAACCTTTTATTCTCAGATGGATTTCTATTGTCTCATAATTATAGTGTGTCTCGCTTTCAACCTTACCACACCTTCATGACTCCAAGACTCCAATATCATGGGCATGAAGTAATGTCACGCTCTTTTAGTACAACAGTGCCATGTGTTGTGACTGAAACAAATTGATTGTGTAATAAAGGATACTCTAACAAAGACACTAATTCTTCGCACCTGCAAAACACAGATGAGTGAGGTAAGCTGTCAAAATACGCCTCTATTTATAGCAAAAAGAGGAGCAAAGGATTAAGGGAGAGTATCCAGAAAAAAGCGGAAAAATATAGCCAATCAGAATTGTAAATTTACTGGCTAAGGACCAATCAGAGTGAAGAGGTGAGGACAAAGGAAAAGGAAAAAGGAAAAGTGTGACAGGATGGATCACTGGATCATAAAGGTGGTACTGCATTGTAGGTATTACAATGCGGGAAGCATGAGAGGGTAGGATTAGAGGGCAAGCCACATAAGAAAATGCAACTAACAATAGGAGGCAAGATCAAAGTAATTATAGAATAAAAGAATCAGTATAAGAAGTTAAAACTAAGCAAGAGGAACCTGCAGAGAGAGCAGGTTATTAATTCCTCTGCAGAGGGAATGGGTTATTGACAGGTTGATTTTTATAAACTTTTTGAGAGAGAGAAAAGAAGTGTAGGGAACATGACAATAACTATATATATATATATTTTTTTTGGGGGGGCAAAAAAAACCCGGAATTTCTTTTTTTTGAGGGCAAAACCCCCCCCCCCCCCCCCCCCCCGGAATTCCGGTTAAAAACGGAGAAATCACATCCCTGTAAATGATAAAATACAACCCAAATGTTCTTCAGCGAGAAGAAGTTACTTACGAATGTCATTATACATAAATTTAGAGTCTTTTCCTGCTCCTTTCGAGGTGGAACAACTTAGCCTGGCTTTCTGGTAGGTAATGAATTTGTCCCCAAAGTCTGTAAAACGTTTTCCTCCAGAATCAGTCTGGAAATAAAAAGGTTTTAAGCTGTGACGTTAAAAGAACCTCATTTTCCATTGCGGCACCAACATCTTTGGAACCATTTAAATGGTATCTGTGAGTGTCTACTTCTCTCTGATGATGTAAAGATAAAAAGAAGCATCTCACAATCAGTTTCGTCTTTTAAAAAATCTCTCCAACAACGTTATGTAAAAAGCATTTTCTTAGCATTTTTGTTTGTTTCCCTTGTACTCTTAGTTTCATAGTTTTAAGTGCCATGAGCTTTTCTTTAGTGGATTTGTGCATTTTATTGAAGACTGCCACTATTATTGTTATTGTTATAATATTGAGTTTGGAAAGTACTTCATGAAAATGGTCTTGTATCAAAAGAAAAAGACAAAACCTGTGAGTTTACCAAGTAATACCAAGTAATAAACCACAAGAGAAACTGATTGTGTACATTAAAAAAACACATAAAAGACATTTTTTGAGAAACACTTGTTTTGTTTTCATGTTTGCATGGTGAACCTATATAGTGTAGATATGTGTATGAGAACATACACCTACCATGGAATCCTTTGGGATTATTGTATCAGGTATTTGACAATGGTGTAATTGATTTTACAAACCTTACAGACTCTAGCTACTCTCGAGTACATGACCCTTCCAGCATTGATGTGCTCCGTTGCAAACTCACGAAAAAAGAAGTAGATATACCCTTCATATTCAATAGGTTCCCCAACGAAATGTGGAACTGAAAACACAATACAAAGTGGATAACGGTAACTTATATAGTCAACACCTCATTGCATGTTACTGTTTTTCGTTGCAAGTCCTCTACAGTCATTGTTTTGCACATTTTTAAATTCTCCCTTGATACTAATGTAAAGAAAAAATGTCCAAAATATACTTTTGCTTTTTTAACTTTAACTTTCCGGGATGTATTTTTGGTGCAAGAATTACCTATTTTATTCCAATCACATTCAATTCCTGTAGCTAATCTCCTATTAACATTGGTAAGTCAGTAAATGTTTGCCAACTTCCCTGATAGCTACATCAATGTGATGTTCTCATATGACTCATGCATACAGCACACATACTCAAGTAGTCTTGATTGGCGATGCCGTTTTTTGTATTAGTCACCGGAAGATGGCGCAACAGCGACTGTTTGGGAGGCTGACTTGAAGGGAATGGGCAAGTCTATAAATCTGGATCGAAACAGCGTCTTGACAATTTTGGAAAAGCTCCCCGGAAAACACAGGCAGATCAAAATGAGGCAAATTTTCATAATTTATAACGAAGTGTTCAGTGACAGAGTATGTGTATAGTACCTGGACATACGCAAGTGATGTTTATTGAAAATGTATAGTGGTAACAAGTCGCGCTGTGTTGGAAATGACTGTTATCATGTTTGGGTTCATCAATTATAAATTAGCCAAGCCATGAAATCGCTTTGCCCAAGAAGAAAGTAAAATCCAACAAATCCAACAATTCCGTTGGAAACCACCTTGCTGATTATGTGCATGTTGGATCGTCATTTAAAGAGTCAGTGAGACGTTTATGGTGTATTTGTGTTAGCTCTAAATGAGTATACAGGCAGGTCCAAATCAACTAGCAATCACTGATGTCACAAGTCCTTTGTCATGTCGTTTGTTTGACCTCATGTTTTTCAGATTATTGCTTAAGAGTGCTGCAAAGAAAAGTGTCAGGTTTTGGACTTGTAATATTTGTTTCATACATTTGCTGTGGTTTCCCATCTATTGGAAACTATACAAATTTAATATTTTAGAGCACCCTAGAATCACACTTAAAAAAAAAAAAAAAACTTATTTTCTGGAGTATTGATCCCTGTGGAATCCATCCTAAATAATTGACCAAGTAATTGAATCAGAAACAATGACTAGCAGCATGGAGTAAATAACACCCATTCAATCTGTCAACTATCAAGCCGTAACTTCAAAAAATTAGGAAGTAACAAATAAAGTAAACCATCCCTTACCATTCAGCCATTTGAGAGAATTGAACTGAGATAAACCTTCCGTAAACGAATCACCACATCTTGATAGATTAGCTAGGAGGAACCCAGGGTCTCCTGATCCATCCACGGGCATACCAGTGGCAGAAAAATACTTGTCATCTTTGAAAAGGAAAACAGGAAAATAATTATAAGTAAATGCAAAGCAAATGTAAATACACAAGCACAAAGGCTGACTAGATCAACATCTTGAAATGGCCTGCATCTAAAAGTTTCATATAGTTCATGAAAACTTGATAAGTGAAGCAAAATACATGTATAGGTTTTCCCCGCCGATTTCAGCAAAAGTTCAATCAAATTCATTAACACGTATTCAAATTCATCCATTTTCCTACTCAAACCAAGGTTTTTTAAAGCTATTAATGCATTTAATTTCATTTTCGTGCTCACACGATTTCCTGTTTCTCATTAAGATTCGTTTCAGTCATTCAATTTCATTTATAGGCAGTCAAGACTATACTATGACCATTCTTAAGTTAAATTTCTACTACCTATTTACAATTGATGAAATCAAGTTAAGACTCATTGAAGCACACATGTTGCTAGCTTGCATTTTATTTTTTTATTATGGGCAATGAATTTTTAACTTGTGTGCATGCTCCCCAAGTCAACTGCAAGAGCTCCATTACTGGCACTTCAGTTATGAGAGGCGTTTCCATGTTATTATTAGCTGTTTCGTAGCGCAGCGCAGCGAAACAGCTCTTGTTTTCGTTAAAGTTTTTTTTATTATTTTTTTTTATTTGTCTGTTTCAGTAAAAAAGGCTATTGACATAACGCACGTTCGGTCAAAGCGGCTTTTTGCATAGTTCCTAAAGAGCAATTACAATGAAACTTTCAGTGATGAAAGGCATTGGTGCAATAATGATCTCAAAACAATGAGGTCATGATGACGTCATCACCTGTCACGTGACGTCATCTTAAAGGTTTCTATTTTAAATATTTGAAAATCAGTAACAAATCAGCCACAAGAGACCGTAGGTTTTTGATTGCGGGATTGTATAGGGATAAATTAGGTCTTCATTTTATTCAGTGTGCGTGACCTCACATGACCTCTACTTCCGGTCGAAACCGGAAGTGCCTCGTTATTCAAAAGTGGAAATAGTTATGAAGTTGCTTTTAACTATGTTATTGTCTGGCAAGGGTGGGTAATTAAAAAAAAATACCGATGACGTCACAACACACAAGAGCGCCCTCGAGCGGCAGGTTGAAAACTGATCAAAATGGACTTTTTGAAGATGTGTGTGGTGAAGTTTTGTGTATTCACTTCAAAATTTACACACATGTTGATCGTCGAGCAGCCATCATATGTGTGAAATTTCAGATCGATGACGTCATGGGGGGTCACGTGACGCGGCATTAAAGGTGCTTTTTTTAAAGTCGTATATCTCCCTAAGTGTTAGTGCGATCATGTTGAAACTTGGTAGGTTGTTGGATATTGGCAAGTTCTTGTAAATTCTGAAATGACGTCATAATGACGTCATCACATGATTTTTTATGATTTTTTCAATTTTTTGCACCTTTTAGTCATAAATTGCTTACAAAACGTGGTATAATCCTAATTCTTTTTTAAACAGGCTTGAACGTCATAACTACTTTGAATACAAAAAAAACTTTCAAATTCAGTTGAGTAATTTGAAAAAGTTATGACGAAACAGCTCGGCATTTGTGCACAAATGCAACATGTCTAGTTTATTCATGTTGTCGTCTTCATTTCTGCTAATGTTTGGACAATGCCAAATTAGTAATTAACAAATGATTTAAAAGAAACAAAAGCTTACAAATAGAAGGGGTCATTATAAAATTTAAAAACAAATTACTAATGTTGTTTTCTTGTGTGTTACTTTTTCTTTCTTTCTTTTCACAGGTCGTTTTCTTTTTCTGTTTATACATTACTTCTATTCATTTAATTTTATCTGAAGTTGGTTCCTTTAACCTTCAATGTTCTGACATGCTAGGCATCTCGGTATGTAAGTTTGGCTGTGATTATACTAGTGTAGAAATTAATTCTCCTCTAAATATCTGACTTTATATAAGCAAGTGGGAATCAGAAAGCACACAACATTGAATTCAAATTTGAATGCAAACACTTGGAAAATGCTTGCTCATTGATGAAACTTAATGATTGACCAGCTCTTGCTGCTGGCGTTTACAAAATTGAATGAGTCTTGCGACCTAATGAAATTCAATGATTTTATTTGACCAATGAATGCTAAACTGCTGAAATCTAGTTACTCCTTTGGCTGTTGAATGCGGAATCACCAGAGCATTAATTTTCAAACGAATTTGAATGGGCCAGGTGTTAAAATTAATGTTTTTTATATATTAAAAAAACAAACTATAAACAATAATACGTATTCAGACTGTGCCCAACAGGAAAGGCTCAGGGCGCTATTTAACTAATTCCAATATTGTAACATCTATTCTCACAAACTACCCACTATACAGTCACACAACTAGGGCTAGTAGTAAAAATTGTTTTAAGACAAATGGTAAATCTTCTGATACCTTTATTTAGTACAAAATAAAGTGTATCGATTTAATGACTAACAAGTATTAAATAAATATCTGCATGAGCTTTGGTAGCAACAACTACTTCATCAGATGCAATGAAGAAAAACAACTTCAACCAAGGTTTATATACAGTCCAGCTTGGTCTAAACAAAGGATGGTAAATGAGTCAGTGCTGTAGTGTGACAAAAAGCCACGATCCCTATTTGGATAATCTTTTGTTTCGCTGCTTCCCTATCCATCCTAGTTTTGAATGCCCTTTGTTGGAGACCAGCAACTCTTAACTGCCTCAGTGAGTGACCAGGGAGATTGAAATGTTCAGCTACAGGTTTCTCTATGTTTTTGTTCCTGATGTCGAAGTAGGACAATGCATGAATTGCCACAAGTTTGACATCAGGCTACACTGAAGCACTAAAGCGAAGCAGGCTTAATGTCCCTTAATGTCCCATACAAAAGACAAAGCAAATAAGAATCTACACAGCAAGTAGATTTACACATGGTGTTACCGTAAACCGAATATACATTGATACCTCACCATGCAAAGCCTCAAAAAGTATATTAGTCAAATTACCTGCAGCCAGATAAAGCCAAGTAGAGTTCTGTTTAGGATCTTTGGGAGCGACATTTTCATAAATGTAAGGGATTTCAATCTCCATGTCCTGAATAAAAACAATTATCACTTTGTTATCAGTTTGAAAAAACTAACAGCAAAGATTTCGTGAGAGTTTGATTAGCCAAAATTGGTTAGAGAGATTGGGGGGGGGGGGTTAGTTATGAATAAATAGATTAATAAGAAAGATGGCAGTGGGGCTTAGTTGAGTCAAGGGAAGAGTTGTAGGGAGGTGTTGACTAATCTGACCATGTTGGTATTTATCAATTTGTTTCACTTTGGTTTACTGGGATAAGACTGGGGAGGGGGTGCTTGTTTCAATTCACATATATAAAGTTGATTTACGAGTCGGGAGGAGAGGGATTCCAAGTAGAAGTGGGTCAGTTATTGGGGTGAGATATATCCAACATGGTTTCTTGTGGTAAGTTTTCTGAATACAAACTATGTCCTGTACCTACCATTGGGTTGACAAAGTAACACTTGGGTGACATAGCATCAGTTCCACAAACAAACAGGCAATCATCTTTTGGCTCAATTATAGTCACATAGTTGTAGCACTGCAATAAGAGAATGACATCTTAGAGTGAAAAACAAAAATCAGTTTTTAAGTGAAATTTTTCAAATGCATTTTTCTCTTTCTCATTTTTGGTAATTAATCAAGAAATTATCATGGCATTAATACATAAATGTGAATAAATGGGATGAAAAGAAGATGACAAAGAAAATGCATTTCAATTTCTTTCCAAATCTGAGAGAAAATTCAGTTATGGGGAACAGCCATTGATCATCTCTGAAAATCAAAAGGTCTACAATAAAGGGTTTTTAAAAAGGATAAATTACAATGGTGAAAAAGCAAGAAAGGCATGAATCCAACCATAAATACAAACACTGTTTTGATGTTTTTGTCCATTTTCAAGCAACCTAAGTTGAGATTAGTTTTTAAATTTTTAAACAATTATCTTTTTATTCGATTTTTAGCAGAATTGATCTCTTACCATTGATCCATTCAAAAGATTTTTAGATTTACATGTCGAGGATGAAGACGTGCTAAATGTCACATGTCCACTCTAAAAAACAAACAATGACAGGATTAATCATTAGTCTTTGCTATTATTGGGGGTTTCGGCTATTCGCCGTAACCACTTTTGTTTTCGTCGAGATTTTTATTTTATTTCACTATTATTATTATACTTCTTTCCGAAAAAGTCTCATAGCATTTACACGTGAAATTTAGCGTTCGATCTCAGGAACTACAGTCTTAAAAGACACAAACAATACATCAAATGAAAGCCTGTGCTCTAACTTAGATCAAGCAGCAGTTCGGTCGAGGGTTGACGATATTAACGATTTAAAAACACAAATCGTCAACCCAGCAAGATCGCCGTGTGTGTACATTGCACGTAATTCACGCTGTACATCACATACGGCCAGCATTCCACACAGCCATTACTTCCCACGCTAGGCATCGTAACACGCTGCATACGGCCATACCCACACAGCCCTTTGTCCACTTGCATGGCATCGTTCGACCTTTGTACCTTTCATTTTGGTTCACTACTTCGCTTCTACAGTTAATGGTGAACCTGTATAGCACCCTCTTGCTTGTGGAGAGTCCTCGAACTATTAAATATGTTCGGAAGCGTTTTGGGATATTAGTAGCAGTTTGTTCTCGCGCAGTTTCATTGCATTCTCCCACCACAATTTATTTCAAGGTCTGTGTGGTATATCTTATTAATAACTTTAGCATTGGCATGGTAGTTTCTTATTTACAATTTATTATTTAAAACTTTATATCGTCTGAACCATAACGTAAAAGAGTTATAATTTTTGTACCGTCTTGTAGCTTATAACAAAGTTCGTACGAAAAATGTGTTTTCATCATCGTGATGTCATCAGGTGTCAAATTAATTATTACATTAATTCAACATTGACAACAACGGGCGAAACCCCAGTGTTTGTTTGTTACAAACTCATTTCTAGTTTTGTTATTAATTCTTGTAATGAAACCAAGGATCCCTCAAAGTGAAGAACTTAATCACTGTAATTCAGAAGCCTGAATAAACTTGTACAAGTGATAATCCAACAATAAATAGCTGCACTATGTACATACATGGTTCTTACATTTAATGTAGGATTCTTAATGCACAATCATATGTTCTGCATGTATTTAATTTATCTGACATGGCACAAAGCCTGTTCATGTATTGCATTTGCATGTAGAGCAGTACTTGAGAACATTGTCATGTTTTTTTGTTTTAAACCTAGGGTTTTAGTTGAGTGTAAGAGTCCAAGTCGAGCATTTGTTCCAATTAACCGAGTACAACTCAGATGCATCCACCTCATGATATTGCAATTACCCTAAATCTTTTCAATATGTCTATCCAGCCAGAGTATGTACTTACAATATGACCAACTCGCCAAGTTGATAGTGTCCAAACTTTTACATATGTCTACCCAGCCAGGGTATGTACTTACAACATGACCAACTTGTCAAGTTGATAGTATCCAAACTTTTACATATTTCTACCCAGCCAGGGTATGTACTTACAACAGACCAACTCGTCAAGTTGATAGTATCCAAACTTTCTCGACCACCAACATAAAGTACATTGCCATTGAGGACCAGTCGGTAGAACTGTTGGTCTGTTTTACTAAGTATGCTTTCACCAGAAATGTCTGGAATAAAAAGGAAGAATAACACCCTGAATGAAAACCATTCTTGATTCTGAATCCAAATTGTGTCAAATTCATACTCAAAATAAAGGGAAAATAAAGGATTGGTTTAAGGTAATAGTGGAGCATTTTCACTTTGTATTCTGATTCAACGTATACATTAAAAAAAATAGTGGAAATTTTGACTCCATCCAAAGTGAGGAGAAAAGAGTGTACAACTTTTAGCATGAATATAAACACATTGTTTTTAGTTACGGTTGTAACAACCCAAATTAAAATATGGGTTTTTAAATTCTATTTTCATGACTTTGACAGCATTTCAGAGAGAATTATTTCAATGGGAAACTGATACAAGTATAAACTTTATGATCAGTGAGGTTTCAGACTGACCTTTTAATGAAGATTTTTAGTACACTAATCCAATTATTTAACCTCCATGTTATGTTTCCAATTTATAAGCAACATCAACTTTTCAAATTTACACCATTAATCAAAAACCAAATAGTAATCATTCCGACAAGCTATTTCTGAACATAGTGATAAATACATGTAACACCTGGTGTTGGCATGTTTGTAGTAAGCTAAGACCCCGTTTACACTAGATCCAGAAAGGTGGATCAGACCCGGGTCTGATCCGGCAATGTGGATTAATGGCTAGTGTAAACGCAAAAAAGCCGGATCAGACCCGGTTCAAGATCCGGCAATTTTAATCCCCCTTTCGAGGAGGGTTGAATCCGGCAATTGGTGGATCAGATCCGGCAAAGTGGATTCCAAATACAAGTGTAAACGCAAAGGTGGATCAGACACCGCAATTTGATGTGGTCATTTCCGGTTTCGTTACGAATGGCGCGCTTTTTGCTTGTGCTTTGGTGGGTCATCCGTCGCTGGTTATATTTGTGTGTGTGTGCTGTGTGCACATGGACTGTGTGTGTGTGAAACGTTTTGTTGTTTTCAGCGTCCTTATACATACATCGTTACGTTCGGAGCTTGCCTAGTTGCTGTATTTTGTTAACTCCCATCTAGAAAATATTTCTACCTGCATGGTCGTTGTTATCCGTATCATTTGCTGTACTGTATTTTCTAAATTCTACCTTCGCATTGATAACGATTACTTCTAGAAGTGGCGCGCTGTAATCGTGACCTTTGAGCTCTTTGCGAGGAGCGGTGACGTCATGACCAATATACATCCGGTTCAAAAGTCGGATCGGAGCCGGATCAAGCGCTGGTGTAAACGCGACACAGGATCTTGATCTGCGGTCGTTAAAAAAATGCCGGATCTCAATCCACCTTTCCGGATCTAGTGTAAACGCGGTGTAAGATGAAAACGCCCAAAGCTTACACTGTAAACTGGGTCATCTTACAATAACAGCTCCTTTGGTTCAATTATTGGTATGCTAACAATGTGCATGTGCAAGGCTCATAGCTCAAAGTTCATCCTTTTTATAGTCTATATTTTTTAGTTGCCTTGCTGAAATTAAAGAAATATATTTGAATTACACACAGTTAATTTGACATTCAGCTTTTTCACATAATGCAGAATTTTACTCTTCACTTGCACATAGTTCACAGAAACAAATTAGCAAAATTTATTACAATCTGAGCTTCAAGTTTTATTCTCAGTCTCTGTTGATAGGTTAACAACCTGTTCCCTACCTCAACTCAAACCAGGCATAATGTCTTCATCACTTCAACATTAGGTAATTAACTGTTTTAGTTATTCCAAAAGCCCTGTAAAAAATAAGCAACTGAACTCACTTTGAAAGCTTATTTTATTTTTGAAGAGTTCCTCTGTCACATCTGGGTCAATCACATGTATCTGTGAGACACAGACATTGATGAGGAGAAAGCAGACACTGAGGTGGATGTGAACCCGGAACATCATGGTGCAAGGACAAGCAACACTGACCACGTCTTAATCTGCCTTAAGTATAGAGTATCCCTTAATTATTCAGGTGTCCAATGTTCAGCTTTCAGGCTGAGTGGTGACAGTGCTAGGATAAAAAACAAAAATAAATATGAACATAAACAATAGCTAAATTTTACGTTACAAAATACCTATTCTTCTGGTGTACTTTTTAAAAATGCATAATACAAAAACTAAAACGTATGAGGAAATATTAACGGACTCAAACGCAGTTTGACTGTCAGTCTATTTTAGTCTCATTCATTGAGGAAGTGGGGAGGTAAATTAAAATGAAAAATCAGTACCGAAAAAGAAAGAGGGAGGCCGAGTGACGTGAACCTCTAAAATAATCTAACCAGTGATTTTTAGGATCACCACACTTAAAAATAAGAGATAAACCCACTACCATGTCATACATTCTTCTTGCTGTTAAATGAGCTCACTTTTCACAATTCAAAACAGTAGGCCTATAAAGCCAATCATTGTTTAAGTTGCTCAAACTTTCAAATGTTATAGAAGAATAATACTCTTACACTTTTAGAGTGAAGAAAATTGGATTTTCCCTGACCAACATCTGCAAAGCTAAACCTTCCCACATTTTTGAAATTGCTTTGAAAACTTGTTCACAGTTTTGTTCAAACTTCCATTAAAACCTGCAAAAAACCCCAAACCTCATATCTTCCACCAATGACCTGATGACTGTTAGTGTGCAAAACCGGTCAACCAGTCACCTACTCACAACGAGTATCACAAAAAAAATGATATCTGCATCTGGATTTATAAAAATCACCCCCTTCAAAACTAAAGCTTGGCAAATAATTCTATCTTTCACAAGACATGCAACCTACTGATTCTTTAAGAATCACCCACAACTGCAATGGAAACGTGTTATTGCTAAGAAGAGGCTGGACATGAAATGGTTAACAGCGGTTGTGTGATGTGATCACAAAGGTTAAGACAAGTTACATGTAACTCACATAAAACATTCTTCGTATTTACAGATGAAAACAAAAAAGGCCTATATTCTACCTTTAATGTTAATGCATGAATCACTTTTATTGCCAATTGAGTGAAATCATTGTAGCTTGTCCCTTGTACACGTACAGTGCAGTATACAGGGTGACTTTGTCGTTTTATTGTCAAGTACTGTTCAACAACATATATGCATCTTTTGCACTGTCTACATACACTATAATGTACATGTAAAAATAACACATTGATATCATACTACATGTACCTGTACATTCAGCTACCCATTGATTGATCAAAGTGTTAAGTTCAAGATGTCTACCATTTTATGCCTCACCTACCATACAACGAATCCCATTTGCAGTTCAGTCATTGAAACCTAAGTTCTTTGTTTGAAAGCTTCTGCATTGACAAAGGGCCTGTGCCTGCTCTAGGAACACCACCTCATAAGGCATCTGCTTAGGACTGGTGTAATGGTGTAATGTGTTAAAATGTTACTTCCTTGTTTACCATTACCCTCTATGCTGAGGGTAAACAACATGGTGTTATATCACAGTGTTTGAAACTCATCCAGCCCAGTAGATTGAGATCTAGTATCTACAGATTATAATACAAGTCATATGCTATAGACTGAACAGTTGGTCTAATTGCATCATGTACACACTATTAACCTGAGTTAATTTCTTTGTGCATAATTTCTTTGAGCAAATGACAAAGTCTAAGTTGAATTGAATTGATGAACACTCTCAAGTTTTTATTTTGTTAAATCAAATTGTGATCGCCTCTAGAAAACATGCATAGCGTGCTTCATATTATTTGCATAATGGTTCTGGTTAACACGTTGACTGCTGCCTACGAGTATATTCGTAGTAACAGGTGTAACGGATTCTGCCACTACAAGGATATACTCGTAGAGAATGAAAGGTTTTTGTATTGTTAATTGAATACACTGGCTTCACTGAGAACGTAACAAATACGCTTCAGGCAGTGGTGAGGGTTAGGGTTAGAAATGAACGTATTACAACATGTAGACACCAAAAAAGTACCTATTTGGTATGCGCGCATGCGCACCACACTTGGCAAATGGGAACGCCCTACAAATCTATGACCGGCAGTCAACGTGTTAATAGCAGTATAATGACATGTGTAATCGACTACAATAATGTTCAAAAGATATTGGTAATAGTATAAAGATCATACAAAGTAAAGGAATGTACAATTTCAAATGTATTTTAAATTAACCAATGTATTCTAAATCCTAAAATCTGTGGATAAACTGACATTTTTTGAACAGGGCCCATGGAGAGAGAACATTGAAACCCACCAAAAACAGATCACATTAAATTTGCACATGGTACAGAACAGTGTCAATTTTTGACAAGAGGGTTCATAATAAATCATGCTTTACTGTTGAAATATTGTCAAACATGAAACCAAAACTGGAACTTGTGAAAGTCTCACCCCGGCAGTCAAAACTTTCCTATCTACACATTGTTTTCATTTCGTAACAATTACTTCAATGCTGTAACTCTTTACTGCACAATCATGCAGAAATCACAAGTAATACATGAGAATGAGATTGGTATTTATAGTGAATTAATAATAAGCAGTCAGATTAATGCCAATATTTATGTGCAAGGCTAAGGAAAAAGTGCTTTTGTTTGTACTACTAGCCTATATCAGCAGACAAACCATATAGGTACATGTACCATAACATGGACATAGGACAAATAAAGCAGATTAGACAATCAAATATTAGGCACTTCCCAGAGCCAACACTTTACCCCAAAAGAATGTGTCAAACCATGCAGTCCCAAAATTTACATCAAGACCAATACTATGTAAAATAAACAAAATTTACATTGTGAGTTTGTAATCTTACAGTTCACTTGGTAAAGTCTATCAAAACATACTTTTCTTTAGAAACCGTCTGCTATGACATTACAAGCCTAGTTTCAACATTTTAAAATAATAGAACTATATGTCTCTATTTTTTATATATTTTTTCTCGTTTTTTTGGCAACACTTGATCAATGTTGCATTTTTGTGACTACTATTATTATTGAACAAGATAGCATTGGTAGGCTTGTAAAATCACATTGCTAAAACAATCCATAATGAACTTACTATTTTGTAGTTTGTGTAAAATTCTTCAGTTACAAAACTGCACCCTCAATCTGCAGATACAATAGTAGGAAATCCTCGTTAAGTATAATACTTCGTTTTCCCCCATACATACACACCAGAAAACCACTCCCATGCAGGATGGACAATTAAAATTAAAACATCATACTTCCTCTTCTCAGGCTGTACAATTAAGTCAAAGTCTGTGTGTTTAATAATAAATAGTAAGGGTTTTCTTTTAAGCAAATCAATCTAGAAACCTATTTTTAAATGCAAGGGAATGAAATGATTGAGAAATGGGTTTATTGACAGATTCAAAGATGAATTAACCACCCCTTCAAACCATAATTTTAACTCTGACTATATTCTTTGTTGTCTTTGCTTGATGTACTTGATTATTTATATTGCTTGTAAATGTGTATCTGCATACATGTACATGTAGATGGCGCTACATAAATACTTGGTATTATTTTAATTTTATTATTATCAGATGTCTGGAGGATGTCAATACGTTAGGTGTATTTTCCTTTTAAAAACGTTTCTAAAAACCATTATTCAAAAATGTTCACATTAACTCTGCTCTGCCTAGCTTCTACAACATTCGTTCCATGCAATGATCTTGTCTAATTTCAATCAAGACTCCAGAAGTACAGTTTATGACCTTTTAAAATTAGTTTTTTTTGACATTTTAAAAAGTGTACCCATGATTGTGGCTGTGCACACATTAGATTAGTATTAGAAGTACTGTACATGTAGCAATGATGAAAGCGTTGAAGCATTATTAGTAAGTACTAGTAGCAGGAGCAATATGCCGTTTCTAGGCAACTGAGAATGTAGGCCTCCTACTGTGCACAAAGGTCTTGCTGCTCCGCCTCCTAGCAACAAGTGCTGACATCACTTTTCCCATAGAAAAAGGGAAGAAAGGGGAATTCCCCTGCCCTTTGCTTCTAACAAAGTGTTTACACAAGCGTTAATCAAATCAGGTGGATAAAAGAAACCCAGGCTGCACAATACAAAGACATCCCCTTGAGTTTTCAATTCACTGTGTACTGTGTAAGAAACAAAACTGTGTCAAACATGTCTAGTTTTGATTCTGGTCTCGTAAAAAACATTCTGGTCCAGTAACATTTCTAAGCTACAAGCCCTGCTGTCTAGTGAATTTTCCCTCCAATTCGATCAATGCTGAGTATGTTTTGTTTACATCAAAAACTCTAGTACTTCTTCCCGATGAGTGTATTGTATGTACCATGGAAGAAGCTTCCTGGTTTAAAAATGTATGCTCTAAGACTGGTTACACACTATTCCCATACATACATTATAAAACACACTGCAGAGTGCAGAGTGCAGAGTGCCATTGAAAGGCTGTTGCTATGCGAAGGTTTTAATGGATTGGATTGGTCTGTTAGCATAATTTCCTCAAAGTGACAAATCCATCAAAAAAATTTTTTTTCAACTGCTTTTTAAAATGTCATTAAGTGTATCAGTTGCTGCACAAAAACCATAATTTATTGCTCAACATTGGCATTCAGTGTGCACAAAACATTGTGAGTAAAATTGTGAATATTTTGCTATGAAAAATGTCTGGACCAAATCGTTTCCTGGGTTTTTCTTAAAAATTTATTTGTTTACCAATCCTGCAAATCCGGTTCAAGGGTCAAATGAGGAATTTGATAAGTCCTCTATTGTGTGTGACTATCAGTGCTGCTACACACAACAATAAAGATCTGTTATTTGACCTTTGGCCCCGAAACAACACTGACACCTTCAGTGAGCACTAGTTTAGTTAGGTTTGGATATGTTTGACAAGAGTTTCAAACATAGGCCTACATGTACACTAAGGAATAAAACACATTGTGGATTAATTAATGGATTTTCAATTGAGATGCTTCACAAATCTGAGGCCTGCAATTTGCCATGAAGAGGATTAGCGGGTTCATATACATTGTACACAGTACTCTCGCTATAAAGCAATAAATGCACATACATGTATTACTCCAAACCCAGGCCCAGGAGAGCAGACAGCCAGACACGTGATAGACATTGCTTTTTATAATAGCATGTTTCATGTGGATTGAAAAGCCATAAGGCAGTGTTGGCCTTTGTGTAGTTGACATAATCATGACCCTCTACACTAAATCACCACCATCACAGTGGAAGTATTGGAAGTCAGTCTCTGTTGAGTGGTTTACTGCCACAACTGTACCTGTTCTCCAGAGCTTGGGCCTGGTGCAAATTTTACAAATAGGCCTACCCATAGAGGAAGGATGTATTTCCTTCCTCCATCCATGGCCTACCAAGACTGATTTTAGCTGTGTACCAATCTTAGTTGCTACCAACCTTAATTGCTACCAATCTTCATTGCTAAGTAATGCGTTATTGTTCCGTCCCAACTTGACAATTGTCCCAGCTATAGTTGGGACTGGTCCCAACTTGAGTGTTAAAGTTGGGACGTCCCAACTATAGTTGGGGTCGCAGTAAACTAAAACACCCCAATGAATAAACTAAAGACATAATACACTGTAATAATAGTGAGTATTATAGTATGAAGTTTTTAAGACCACTTTCCCTTGAGAATATTTGAGATTAATTTGATTTGTTTTCCGAGAGAAGGGAAACTAAATGCGTAGGCCTACTTTGACTTTGAGACTGAAGCGTCATGAGCATGAGGCAACTGTCAGAACCATCTATGAAAAACACATACGAGCGATACATTATGAGCGATATATTACTATCATTCCAAACCTCGTCCTGGGCACCGGCTCGCGACCGGCTCTAACTAGCCCCATCATGAGTTTTGACATGAGACCCGGGTTAGAAATAAAGTATCTTGTTAATTAACGCCGATCTCATCAGCTTGTGCGTCTGCAGTAGTGCAGTAGTCCTACCTCCTTGGTCACACACAGTAATCCACGCATGATCGATCACGGTGTCCTATGGGCGATCCCAACTATAGTTGGGACGTCCCAACTTTAACACTCAAGTTGGGACCAGTCCCAACTATAGTTGGGACAATTGTCAAGTTGGGACGAAACATTATGTCACAGTACAGTAACTCATCAACATAAATCTAATTGCTTTGTGAAATTGAGCCAAGTCTACATTTAAGGACAGTTTAGTATCTTACTCTGGGAAAATATTGATTCATAGTGATTCACTTTCTGGTTTCTTTACATTTTGATACTACCATCAGTGACTGTTTGGCCACATGGGGAATGGCCTAGTGCATTGTGTGCTTACCGCTGCACAACTCTACTTTTTTCAAACACTTCTAAGACCTTTTGGTAAACAAACAAAAAAGGTCAAAATATACATTTCAAAACGATATTAATATGAGGTTTGGTTCGCTAACCTTCATGGAGACAATTGTAGTGGAACAAACACACAGTTCTAGTGACTAGGAGAATGTTGTGGTACTGGACATGTACTTCTAGGAGTACTTTGACCCTAGCTAGACATTGCTAGACCATGGAGGTAGAGACCTACATTACACTAGACCCAGTAATTGGGGTGCCGTTCTCCTTTAAAAAAAATTTTTGGACATCTTTGGTCGTACTAGCTAGTAAAAGGAGTACAGCACCTAGATCCAGTAACTGGGGTGAAAATGAAAATATTTATAAAAAAGAAGTACGACGCCCCAGTTACTGGGTCTAGATCTACACTACTTCACTAGTGTAAGTAGGAAACCCAATTTGACTGAGCTAACCCTACATCTGGTAGTTTAATTTTATATTAGTGTTTACAGTACATTAACCCCTAAAAGTCAACCCTAGTTGCGATAATCGTAACCAACCATCCTCCTGGTACACATGTATATCAGATCATTACAGACTGCAAATCCAAACCTGAAACCAAATATCCAAACAGCACCACAAGGTAAAGTCTTCCAATTCTCCCGAGCAGATGTTGAGGGTATGAAAGAGTACATGGGAAGCTTTGCCGACTCCTTCTTGCAAGATGCTGAAAATTTGCCCTTGGAAGTGAACTGGCGTCGATTTGAGTCAGCAATTTTGTCTGCGACAAATACATACATCCCATCAACCCACAAAAGCTCCAGGTTCAATTTACCCTGGGTAAATAGATCAATCAAACAACACATCAGAAGAAAACATCAAGCTTTCTACACAGCAAAGAACACCAACAATCACCACAATTGGGTTTGTTACATCCAAAAGGAACTGAAGAAGGCCGAACAAAAGTATCTTGCTACCACCGTGTTTGACTCGCTCAATTCCAATCCCAAGCAGTTTTGGTCATTCATCAAAAACAAACATAGGGAATCAACTGGTATTGCTTCCTTATGGAATGGCCATGCTTTTGTCAGCTCCTGGAGAAGTTATCTCCACACAAAGCCCCGGGCCCAGATGGCATCCACCCATTTGTGCTACAAAAGTGGGCCTCAGAGATTGCTCCAGTTTTGATAAAAATCTACAACCAAAGTATCAACACAGGTACTACATGTATACCATCAGCTTGGTCCAAAGCCAACATCTTAACAATCAACAAAAATGGTCGTCGTACCGATCCATCCAATTGTAGGCCAGTCTCTCTTACTTCTATATGTTGCAAAGTAATTGAACATGTCATTGACAGTCATATCATGTGTTACCTGGTTCACCACAAGGCTCTCAACAGCTGCCAACATGGTTTTAGAACTAGAAGATCATGCGGGACCCAACTACTTTCAACAGTCCACAAGATATGGGAAGCAAACGAGAATACTCATCAAGTGGATGCCATTGTGCTAGATTTCGCCAAGGCCTTTGACACTGTCCCCGGCCCACCATAGATTGCTACTGAAGTTGGACCACTTTGGCATCAGCGGACCTCTCCATCATTGAATTTCATCCTTTCTTCTTGGGAGGCAGCAGTCTATGGTCAACCAGGGCTTATCCTCAAGGCCAGTACAAGTGACATCCAGGGTTCCTCAAGGAAGTGTTCTCGGTCCTCTCCTATTTCTCATGTACATCAATGACCTACCTGATCGTGTCAAGTCCAATGTCAGCCTATTTGCAGATGACTGTGTCATCTATAGGCCAGTTGCTATCCTCAGACTGCGAGACCCTTCAGAGTGATCTTAAACTACTTGAGAGATGGGAGGGAAAATGGATGATGTCCTTCAAACCAGATAAATGCTTCATCTTTCGCTTCACTCAAAAGAAAACTAACAAGATAGTCTACTCATACAAGCTCTCCAGCCATTACCTGCAAGCAGTGAATCACCATAAATATCTAGGGGTAACACTTTCTACCAACATGAAACGGAACACACATATCGACAAAATCACCTCCAATGCTGGGATTTGCCCGTCATAACCTGGGCAGTGCCCCCCGTTAGGTTAAAATCCAAGCCTACAAGAGTCTTGTTTGTCCCCATGTCGAATACTGCAGCTCAGTTTGGGACCCCCATACCAATAGAAATATCCAGAAAATCGAGGCAACTCAGAAACGCACAGCACGGTTCATCACAAACAACTACATCAGGGATAGCTCTGTCACTTCTATGCCATGTATGCTGAAAGAAATCCAGCTACCTTCACTTCAAGACAGACGTCTCAACCAGAGACTTGTCATGATGCACAAAATCGTCCACAACCATGTAGAACTTGATCTGGAAGAACATCTGCACTTCAACTCAAGAGACCCCACAGCTGTCACCACAAGGTATCATAATCCACTCACTCTTAGAATTCCACCCTCAAGAACCAACGCCTATCATAAGTCATACTTCCCCAACACTGAAAAAGACTGGAATTCACATCCCTACTCAACAACCAGCATCACTAGTCCCACTAAGTTTCGGCGCACACTCATAGAGGCGCGCATAAATCAAACTAGGAGCTCCTCCCTCCTGACCTGACCTCATATTGAGTGTTGTTCCAAGAAAGGAGCTGATCAATTATTATATCAAGATCAACATCAAGATCAAGGTCGTTATTGCAACTACTAAAAAGTAACACCCTAGCCCGGGTAGGACCTCAGTCTGTCAGTGTCTGTTCCTCTTGTGTGTGTTGGGCGCAGTCTTTGAAGATGACCTTTTTAAAATTCGCGCAAGCCAATTTTTAAACTTGCCTGTGCGCAAATTTTTAAACTAAAGTCTGCCCACATAAATAAACATTGCGGGGCTGAGGCACGAAAATGACACAGAGGTGGCTTTTGACTGTTGGCATGGTTGTTGTCATCACCAGTCTAGAAAAAACAACCCATGAAATAAACAAACATACAAATTTTTACAAACATACAAACAAACAAACAAAAACAGGATGCTTTTGTATTGCAAAAAAATTTTCAAATTTGTTTTTTTTTTTTAACAGAAAGTTTATCAACAAATTATCCGACAAGGGAATCTGCCAGCGCGATTGTCCCAGGATTTGAACTTTACAGTACGTGAGCAGATTTCTTGACATTCTTCCCAAGTTTTTGAACGAAAGTATCACTTCAAACAAAAGTTAAAATCCAGCAGAATACTACTTTGAACTTGCCCTTTTAACGTATAATCCTTTCATTATAGTGTACTTCACGATAAATGGTGAGAATTATGGTTGAACGACAAAGATCGCACAGTGTTGAAAATTTGCGCCCCCGGCTATCCTGCAAATTTTTTTAAATCATGCAAGGAAACAAAGTCTGCGCCAACTTCGTTCCCAGTAGTGTACGATATCGCCGCCCATTTTTTTTAGTTCCCAGAAAGCCTTGCTCGATCATAACTGCTGGAAGTGTGACTTTAAATAAGTAGTCCTGTGGTTGATTCATTCCGTGTTAAAGACTTCGCAGAGCGCGCTGTCAAAGGACGCATCAAGTCATGGAGCAACTGACCCCTCTCATTCTTTTTCGATCTTGTGATACTTTTAACTGTAAGCAGTTTAGAGTGACCACGTAAAAAAATTATTAATTTGAAACGTATTGTGTCGAAATACGTGCATATTTACATGCGCGTACTAAGCGCCCTACAACAAGCGCTCGAATGTTTTTAACAAGCATGCATGCAAAGCAATAACTTTTGGTTAGCCAATCAGTGTTGATTTTCAGTGTTTCTCTTCTAGGGGTTAGCCACGAGAGGTATCGATACGGCGCGTGCTGCCCATGGTAGCGGGGCTGAGTTTGCGCCGCCACAAAAGAAAATGGCACATGGCAAATTAAAAAATAGGACAACTTCAAAGCTCGCACCCAACATACAACATATGCAACGAAGGGAGACCAACCTGGGCTACGTTTACTCCTAGTCCTACACTACTCCTAGTCCTAGAACTATGACTATGAATCAGGTTCGTTCCTCGTAGTTCTAGGACTAGGAGTAGGCTACGTTCATGACGTTAGCGGATTAGCCCCCATAAAATATGCAGTCAGTCCAGTTGTTCCATCCCAATCCCAACTTGCACTTGTAGAAACTCTAGTGTAGTAAAACTAGTGGTACTAGTTGAAGTATTATTGTGAAGCCAGATTTAACTCAAATGAAGCACGAATTGAATACAGTGATATGTCTCCTGAGCGGTTTTATTTCCTGTCCTCGACCATGCTGCTATCCCATAATAGCGTCTTCTAAACTCTAGAGGTCAAATCTAATTTGCATAGCAATTGCATAGCATAGTAAACATTGCATGTAATGCATATGTATTATCAGGACACTACATCTCCCCCTTTCTTTAGATTTAAACAAACAATGTAAATCTTATAAAACAAAGATATTCGAATAAACCAAGGTGAACATTCAAGATATCCGGGGTGTGACAATATCAGAAGTCAAACTATTTCTTGAAGAACACTCAGTTGACAAATTTATCCTTTAACATCAACAACGCAACTTTTCCTAAGTGATTAACACAATTAGTATGCAGAGAAATTCTGATCACTTGCAATTTTAGTATGGAATGTGACTGCCAGAATGGCCTTGAGTTAAACAACCTGTTTACTACCAGAGAAAAAATCACATATTTTGTTCTAAATGGAAGAATGCATTAAACATGTCCTTTGGCAGTTTACTTTTACCACTTTAGTTTAAAACTTACTAAGCACTTATATAACATGCCTTAAGCAAACAAACTATGCTTCAAACTGGATTTTAGCTTTTGCAACACAACTTTAAATTTTTTAACATTTCAAAACTTGATGTTATGTTATGGAACATTTGAAAACTACATGTTCACTTATAAACAATGAAGTCATCTAACCATTTGGGAGGTCCCTTATTTTCCCTCACAGGTCTGGCAGTTTGAGAGTCAATTTGAGTTTCAACAGGACCCAGATTTTCTCCCTCTTCCCCTTTTGTGTTTTGGGATGAGTCACCTGATGACCCTGTGTATTCTGGAACATTTTCATGTTCTGGATTGCTGTCATGTTCTAGTGTATTGTACTTCTTGACATGTGTGCTGTTTCTTTTATATCTCACGCCAGCTGTAGATTGCACTGTTACACTATTCCCTTCTTTCTGGACCAGTGTATAAGGAGTTGTCTTAATAGGTGTGGTAAGTTTATCCTGACGTGCCTGTTTCAACAGAACAGTATCCCCTGGCTGAAGATCCCTATCTGCTGCTCCTCTTTTGCTATCTATGTACAACTTGTTTTTGTATTTCTGTGTGGCATCTCTGTCTCGTACTTCTTCGTCAAGACCTTGACTGTCAACCTCCAACTGTGGAAGTTTTGTCCTTAGCTTTCGACCAAACATCAGTTCTGCTGGCGAAACTCCTGTGGTTGTATGAGGTATAATTTCAGTCTTCCAGTCGCGAGACTCGGCCGTAGCAATTCGAATGCGTTTCATGAGTGGCCTGTTTTGCCTCTCAACCTCCCCATTTGCTGTTGGATGGAGGGGTGTTACAGCTCTGTGTCTAATGTCATTACCCTCCAAGTACTTTTAAAAAATCTCAGACCGAAACTGTGGTCCGTTATCTGATGTGATGGATCTCGGCAGGCCAAAACAACTGAACATGTTCTCTAAGGCCTCAATGATATGCTCGCTGGTAGTATCCTTCATGATTTCTACCTCATAGAAACGACTATAGTAATCAACTACCACAAAAACATAATGCTTCGACGGCAGTGGTCCCATCAGATCAATGGCCACATCTTGCCATGCTGCAGTTGGCATCAGTGTAGGCTTCAGTGGTTCTGGGTTTGGCATCGCTCCAGTAACTTGACACCCATGACATGATCTCACATATTTCTCAACATCTTTTTCCATCTGAGGCCACCATACTTTGGTTCTGAGTGTCTGCTTTGTACCAACTACTCCCAGATGTCCCTGATGAGCCAATTCCACACATTTCATTCTCAACTTCTGCGGAATAACAAGTCTGGTTCCCCTAACAACTAGGTATCCAATACAGCTCAGCTCATTTCTCACTGCACTAAAGTTCACACTGGGTTTATCCCACTTGTCCTCCTTGAGACACTTTCGTACAGCAATAAGTTCCTCATCAATCCTCGATTCCTCTTCAACCTCTCTCGTCGACATTGCTCGGGGCGATGCTTCCTTGGCAACAAAACGAATGTATTCTTCTGCCTGCATCTGTAATCTGCTAGGTTTGTCTGCAGTGCTATTGTCCACCAGCCTAGACAACACGTCAGCAATGTTTTCTCGACCGGGTCGATACTGAATCTTATACGTGTATGACATTAACTTCAACAACCATCTTTCTATTCTAGCGTTGGGTTGTGATTTCGGACCATACAATACTTCCAGTGGTTTGTGGTCTGTTATAAGTTCAAACTCTATACCATATAAATATACATGGAATTTCTCGCACGCCCATACAACTGCTAATGCCTCCTTTTCTGTTGTCGAATACCTCGTCTCCACATCAGTCAGCATACGACTAGCATAGCTAATAACTCGTGTTTGACCCTGGTACTCCTGCAGTAGAACCGCACCTAGTCCCACATTACTTGCATCTGTCACCAACTGTGTCTTTGCAGCATCCAGTCTAAAATACCCCAGAGTGTCTGCATCGGTTGGACACTGTTTCAGTTTTTCAAAACTCTGCTGCTGTTCTGGACCCCATACAAACTGTACATTCTTTCTCACCAGCTTACGTAGCGGTTCTGTGAGAGTAGCTAGGTTTAGGATGTACCTCGCAGAGAAATTTACCAAGCCAAGAAAACTCTTCACCTCTGCTGCATTCGCCGGTTGTTTGGCATTTTTCATGGCCTTGATGCGTCCCTCCGTTGGTTCTATTCCACGACTTGACAAAACATGCCCCATGAATGTGATCCTCTCCATTGCGAATTCACATTTATCTGGATTTAGAGTAAGTCCTGCCCCCTTCAGGCGCTCCAGGACCCGTCTCAGCCTCTGATCATGCTCTTGCTTATCCTTACCATATACTACGATGTCATCTGAAATATTTTGAACACCGTCACAGTCATGGAAGACTTGTGCAATCACCTGCTGATATTTTTCAGGTGCAGCACTGATCCCAAACATTAAACGTTTGTATCTGTACAACCCTTTGTGTGTCACAAATGTTGTTATGTCACGTGACTCATCATCTAATTCAATTTGGTGATAGCCATATTCCAAATCCAATTTACTGAACACTTCTGCCCCATTCATGCTATATAATATTTCATCAACAGTGGGGATTGGATGACGCTCCCTAATGATTGCATTATTTGCTTGCCTCATGTCTACACACAACCTAATGTCCCCATTTGGCTTTGGCACTACAATAACAGGACTGACCCATGATGTTGGGTTTTTCATTTTCTCAATAATGTCTAGAGACTCTAGCTCATCAAGTTTATCACTAACCTTGTGTTTCATACTATACGGTACTATATACATTCTCTGAGCTACTGGTTGCACATCTTTGTTTATGTGTAAACTCAACTGATACTCTTTCAGTTTCCCAATGCCTTCAAAACACTGTTTGTACTCTGTACGCACATCATCAACATAATTTACTCCAATGCTTATTATGTTCAGTTGTTCTGCTGTTTCTCTACCCAACAATGCTGGCCCTGCACCCTTAAGTACATAAAAATCAGCGTACACTTCTCGACTTTCACTAGTACCCTTTGCCTGCACGGCAACTACTGTACTGAATTTACCCAACAGATCTAGTGGTTTATCAGCCCCGTATGCATACAACTTCTTTGTGGTTATCTCAGATTTACATTTAATCTTTCGTTTCTTCAAACTATCCCACAATTTTGTATCAATGAGATTCACTGAGGCACCACTATCAACAATAACATCTACTGGTAACTTCTGCTTACCCAAATACACTTGCAACTTGTCTGTGGAACAATAATTCACCTGATTAACATCAATACTTCCTACATGAAATGCATAAGAGTCAGAGTCTGAGTCTCTTTCTAAAGTGTCATTGTCCACCATGTTCACTTTTCCTTTACCGCTTGGTTTTCCATATCCTGGTTTTCTTGGTTTCGCTTGTCCCGTTTTCCATTGTCGATGTCCACTTGCATAACTTGAGTTGCCTTGTTTTCTTCCGTCGTATCTTTTGCCGGTTTCTCGTTTTGTCTTGCAACAAGAACCAAAATGTCCGACGATTCCACACTTGTTACATTCCTTGTCCTTTGCTGGGCAGTTGTCATCTTTAGCAAAATGTCCAGATCGCCCGCAGCGAAAACACTTCCCATGTTGTGGTGTACGTGATCCCGTTGTACGAGTTCCATATTGTACAGCGTTCACGTTGGTGCTAGCTCCGTGGGGCGCTCCGTGGGTGTGTACCCCATGAGCTCCGGCATCCATTTGCTTGGTTTGCTTATCCGTTAATTCGACTGTCGCTGCGATTGTCCTCAAATCATCCAGCTTTAGATCATGTCCTTTGATCAACAGTTTGGCACGGATCTTATGTGATCTGCATTTTTCAATCACTTGATCGCGTATTTCCTCATCCGCATTCTGGAAATTGCAACGAACAGCTCGTTGCCGTAGCCGTACAATGAATTGTTCTATGGATTCGCCGTCCTCCTGCGCCATGCTCCTGAAGCAATACCGCTCATACGGCACATTGATTTTCGGCTCAAAATGTTTGCTCAGGGTTTTCTTTGATTTCTCGTAGGCGTCTGAACCCTCTCCTTCCTCCAAGGAAAAGAAGATATCCTGCACATCTGTTCCTGCACAGTGTAGCAACAACGCTTGTTTCTGCTCAGCATTTTTCACTCCTCGGCCGACTGCATACAGCTCGAAGCTACGCAGCCATCGCTGCCACGCGATTCCCACGTTGCTTGGGTCGCCGTGCGGGTTGAACCATTTGACTTGACTCACGTCACTGCTGTTTAGCTCCATGACTTTTCCCCACGAATTAAATCAGAAAATCACAGTCAAATGTGTCCTCAAGATACTTCACGATTATCCTGAATTGTCAAGCATCCTCGTCGCCAATTGTAGTATTATTGTGAAGCCAGATTTAACTCAAATAAAGCACGAATTGAATACAGTGATATGTCTCCTGAGCGGTTTTATTTTCCGTCCTCGACCATGCTGCTATCCCATAATAGCGTCTTCTAAACTCTAGAGGTCAAATCTAATTTGCATAGCATTTGCATAGCTTAGTAAACATTGCATGTAATGCATATGTATTATCAGGACACTACACTAGTAAACTGTAGTAGTAGTGTGCAGTGCATTGGGCGCAAACTAGCCGCCCGCGCAAGCTTCAAAATGGGCCACGCAAACTTTAAGATGGGCCGCGCAAACTTTAAGATGGGCCGCGCAAACTTCAAGCTTGCGGGAGTGAAATTTGCGTGCGGCAAATTTGCGTGTGCGGATGAAGTTTGCGCGCTACATTTGTTAAGCTCGACATGAACTGCACGGCATAAAATGACATGATAGCGTCGTTGCATGGTTACCCCGTTGCATGCATGCACGCTGCAGATTCAGTAGACTTGATTTCAAGTCTGAGATCGCAGTTATTCCTCTGCCTCAGCCACGAAAAACGCCCCACAGATTAGCTATCACGCGCCCCAACTCGCAATCTCAGACTTGACCCCCTTGCGTTTAGGTATATTCATGTATTCAAAGATAAATGTAAAGAATCAAGCGTACGCCAGGGAGCTGGCCAATCAGGAGACGGCAAAAACATTACTGGCAGCGTCTATTACTAACAGGCTGAACTCGCTTAAAATTGTTGCTTTATGTTCATTCGATATTAAATTTGTATAGTCCTTGGTACGTAGAAAGTATAAAATGCATAGCTAAGTTTAATGAGATCTTAATGTAGTAAAAAACACATAACAATATACATGATTCCTACTCCGCGATAACAGTTGCACCCTACAGTTTAAATGGAAGAGCTCACAACCTATCCCGTAGATGGTTTTGTTTGAATATTCATGTTATCGAAGGTTTTTGCAATTCCGACCAATCAGAATGTTCCGTCCACTTTTGGACTAATTCGCCATAGGGTGTGTACAAACCGTTGAACAATGGTCCCAAGTCTGTGATCGTAGGCTAATGACAGAGGTTAATCTAATTTAAAAGAGGGCGCTATTTCAGGGAATAATGTATTGGCTATCGGGTAGAGTAAAAGCCACGATTGCAGACTTGGAACCAAGTCTACAGATTCAGCAGCAACATGGCAGCTGTCAATCCCGATGAATTTGCTGATTTTTGTAATCTATTTGTTATAACATGTGTTTTGATATTTAGGGATTTTGAGTTGTTCTTCTCATATAAACAACGTGTGTGATCACAAATAAACACAGCAACACGCCAAGCCAAGAGTGAAATTCATTTATGTTACTCAATATAACTTATTTAAACCTTGGTCCTCCATGTAAATTAGGTTTAGAACTAGGTTTAAAGAAAATTTTGGTAAGATAAAAATTATATCTTTTTTGTGAACTGTCAACATTTCGCCAAAACACCCCCCCCCCTGGCTTTCACACAACCTCGCCCCCACGGTTTAATTTAATTCCAGTCAACCTGGTAATGCTCGATACACCCTGGGGACGAGGCTGGATTTGATATGAACTACAAGCAAGTACCGAATTTGCGCAGGGCCTGAAATTTGCGTGGAATATCTGGTGCGCAGGCTTAAACCTGCGCGCCCAACTTAAGTCGGGCTATCAAGTTTGCGCGCTCAGCGGAGGCTGAAGTTTGCGCGAGGATTGAAGTTTGCGCCCAACATCTGTTCTTGTACGTAGTACTAGTCTATCTAGGCTATAGCATTAGCAGTATAGGGGCCTTTCTCAAACCTCGGCTTGGGCTCCGTCTCCGGCTTGGGCTCCGTTATAAATTGTTGGCGCAGTGTGTATTTGTATCACACGGAGCCGGCGCGGCACGGAGCCCCAGCACGGAGCCGGAGCCCAAGCCGAGGTTTGAGAAAGGCCCTAGTTATAGCTTAAGCCTACAAATAAAGACAGTCTACTAGCAATCATCATATCTATCCGTGATCTGAGCAACTCTCTAGGTTTTATTGAAAAAAGTCTTACCTTGGCTCGGTTACTATATAAACTGTAAAATGCAAATTGTATACCAGAAATCTGAGTGTTTCCTTTCTGATCTGCTACGTACAATTGTGCTGCTAGTGGTGGTGCTAAACCTAGTCTCAGTCAGTCTCATAAAAAGTCATATGACGGCAAGGCACTTGAATTGACGGATTAAAGGCAAGCAGGTAAAAAACAAGTGCTAGCGGTGTGCAATGTGGTCATGATGGTCTGTATTTAACAGACAAATCTATACAACGTGTATATATCACACTTTTTAAGTTCAATCATAGAGCAAGGATCAAACACACTGCTCTAGCTAGATGCTGCCGCCGCCCCAGTGATGTGTTTGTACATGTACATTACAATGTACAATGTACATTGTTTGGAGGTTGTTTGTGCGTCATGTGAAAAAATGTCGACTGATAATACGCGACGGATCACATTACGACCAAGAGGGGGCGCCACGATACAATTCAATTCTTTATTGTCCACTAAAAAGAAAATGAAAATTTACACGTCTAAATTGACTAAAGCTCAAAAACAACAGGGCAGTAAAATTGTAAAAAATGTAAACATAATAAAGAGCTTTAGAAAAAGGAGTTAAGACAACATCGATATTTTAGACAGTGCAGTACAACATAGCATGTATAGACAACATTGGCAAGAAGAGTAAAATACCTCAGGATCACAGCCTCTCATTCCCTCCCCCTCCCAACATAGAACGTCATTTGTAAACACAAAAAACTTAAAACATTAAAAGCTATAGAAAAACTGATAAACAATACATTGAGAAGTAAAGCCCGGATCAAAAACAACACACTCGAGCTGCCCAGTCGCCAGGTCCCCCACCCCCCACCCTCGACATGATGAGAGATCAACTGAAATCATTACAAATTCTTAGGAATTGAGATAGCAAGTTGTCCTAGGTCTTTTTACCGACCTCATGAAACAATAATGATGGTACAAAGGGTTGTCGTTTTTTTCCATTGTTTCTCCAGCTTCAGTTAAAACACCCAAGATTTTTGTCGGATAAGTTTAGTTGCTGACCGAATATTTTACCAGCTTGGTTAAGCTATTTTCTATAGTTTAAACATGTCTGCTTTGAAACCAAACAAAACAACTGTATAGAATGACACTTTCAATTACAGAGGAAACAAGTGCCCTACACTGGTCTGTCCAAGTTTGTTATTTTTTATTACGGTCGACTCTCGTTAATACGAGGTCTGCTGGACTGGCCCGTTTTCCTCGCATTATCAGAACCTCGTCTTAAATGCAGTGCACTATATTACACGTACACGTATGCATGTGTCGTCATAGTGCATGCACTACACACATGTATTTTTAATTTTGTTATCTATGGATAGTACCGAGGTACTTATAGGAATGAACAATTTCATTATCAGAATTACATCTCCAAAAGTAGAGCCATACGCAAGGCAATTTACTAGCAACCAGTAGAAAAAAGATTTCACACATAAATGTTAACCTAATTTTCATGGGAATGGTATGAAACGGCAATAAAAATTTCCCTTGTGCTATTGAAAAGGTCTTTCTCCATGCAGTAGTAAGTGCTCTATCAGGTGTCTATGATGTAAACTGTCCATCCTCTTTTAATTCGATTATGGAACAAATTGGGCGAAGAGAAAGCATTTTGTAGAAGTTGATATACAAAAGCATAAAACTACAACTTTTAAAGGCAGATCACTTTGCCATTAGTTTCATCCAACTACCAGTGTGGTCGCAGTAATCCAACAAAGAGGTTGTTACAGTCCCCTACTCAAACCATAGGGCTATCGAGCATGCATTTTTCACCAAGCAGCAATCCTCAGTTCACGTTGTACCCCAGACCTGACTCACCCGAGATCTCAATCAATGCTGGATGTCCGAAGATTTATCATCACATCTTTTTCGTCTAAAAGTAATAATCATTGCCAATCTTTTGTTTCTCTGTTTGAATTCATAAATGTGTACAAATAAAAATGAAGCATACTACAAAAGGCTGAAATGTTAATTATGAATTTATTTCATCATAAACTGACCACTCGCAACTCAATGAACTTCTAATAACACAAAAACATGAAAATAACATTTAACTGGTATAAAAACTACATGTACTGTTTGAGAGAGAGAAAAAACAAACCACCACACAATTTAAGAAGAGGCAAGTAATTTTTGATTTTCAAGAATAATCAAAGCATCGGTGAAAATGTGATTGAATTGATGTTTCTAACATGGTTTGGTTATGTTTTAATGCACATGACTTTCAAGAAAAATAATACTTATTAATTAATGCTAAATGAAATTAAATTTTATACATAAAAACATTTAAGTGTTTGGGAAATCCACATAAATACAGCTGTACGTAATGTACATGTTATTATTTTGGTTGAGAGCCGCTAGTTCAGTTTAATCATTAGAAATGGGGGAGCAACAAGCTGAATTAATTGTTACTCCAGAAAGGCAAGTTATATTCATGATATTGACTCCTTGCATTGGCCGCCATCTTTGATGTCAAACAATGGAAATGTGCACGACTCTCAGCTAATGATAGCTCTTCATTGACCTCAATTAGGGTCTGAGGGGACCGTTTTGGGCTTGTGACGTCAAAATACATGTATGCAAGGGGTCTATTAGGCGCATGATACATCATCATATAGATCAGGGTAGAGGTCAAAGGTTATTCAAGCAGGTAATGACTAGCTGACTTTCTCTCCTCCCAGTAGTACAGAGTTTAATGTGCACATGTCACGATGACTTAGTCTTCTTTCAAGTCACTGAAGCTTTGCCAGAGCATAGAGCAAGGAGGCTCTTTGCTGAAACTAACCAGAAAGGGCTGAACAACTAAAACAAAGCAAATGCAATCTGTTCACTTCAGTTGTTAAGTGTAGTCCCTCTTTCATGTACATTCAATCTTCCTTCTCATTGTCCGATGGATGTTTGATGAATTGCCGTTATCCAAATACAAGTTTGAGTACAATGACACTTGCATTGAAGAATATCAAGGGCACTGTGAAAAGGAGAAATAGGAACTCAAAAACATTAGACTGTAGAAAAAATGTTTAATATCAATAAGCACTGCGTTAAGTACATGTATTAATATTATTCAGTTTCTTAAATTGTATGGGGGTTTCTCTCTTTTTAACAGCTGTATTTTAATGTAAATTTGTAGTAATTTTGAAATGGATTCTTTGTCGTTTTCCCCCCTCCCCATTACTTTCTTTATTTTATTACTTTTTTTCTTTTTCCTACTTTAGACAACACAAAGTCGATTATTTTAATCACATTACCCACAAACAAGTTTTAAAAGTGACTTGTATTAACTACCTGGGTCATGTAAAAACAACCAATAACGTACCTCTCATAACAATTCGGATGGATCTTATTAGATTAATGAGCTGTGCTTTCATACCAGGTTCCTCTCCAAACCCTCCTACACTTTGATCACTTCCCCATCCAACTGAAAAACAAAAACGACACTTTTTATTAACTAATCAACTGAAATTACGAACAAAAAAAACAACCTATATTTAGGTCCCCCCTGAGGCCATGTTGTTTTTGAGATTGTTTTGGTCATCCAATGGTTTTAGGTTTTGAACGGACACTTTCACAGTATGTTTGTATGCACCATGCCATGTTGAATCTGGGCGCTGTTTTATTTTGACTTACGGTACTGTAGCTTGTTAATCAAACTTGGTGCACAGCAAGAGAAGCGTGTGTGAAGTTAACTCAAAAATGGTGTAAATATCCGTTCTAAATAAATGCACCATGGAGCATGGAGCAGATTCAACCTAACGCATATCCTGTGAAAGGGTTCTACAGTAAAAGGGGAATTGGACACCAACAAACACATTGGGAGTATTTACTCAGGCCAACCCTACCATGCCTACACGGGGTCATTCCCAAAAGCTACAAACATCAGCAATTCAGAATGAATAAGAAATTCTTTGATCATCGTGTGACTGTTTCCTCACCTTGGAATTGGATAAGATCTTAAACACAGAGAACGCTAAAGAACTGAGAGTGAGATCCCTGCCCATCGACCAAGGTAATCAAGTTTTTTTATCCAATCCAAGTAATAAGTATAGTGCATAAGCCATAATTACATTACTTAATTAATATACACGTATAACATTTAATCCACTTAATAAATTATTCCACTGAACATCCAGAAACCACCAGCATTTGTACATGTACAGCAAATCAATCACTGTCAATAACATCAGTCACTATCATCAATGTCAAACAACGAAACTCACTGTTCCTTGCTCTATGGTCCGAGTTACTTACTTACTGGACCCAACAATGCTTTTTTGACATTTGGACATTATCTGGTGTGTATTGTCCGAATGTTTAAAAAGGGGTGAAAGCATTGGTCCAGAAACTCGGGCTAGAAACAAATGAAAAAACCCAGGATGCTAACTAGCTGTTTGGGTGCTGTACTCTTCTAAGAAAAATTGCTGAAGATGTCAAAAAAGTAAAGAAAAAAAAGGAGTTCACAGTACAGCATGAACACCAGCATGCCCAGTTAGGTCTAGCACCACCTGTGCAGCCAAGCTGTCTGAATGGCCAAGCAACACAAGCGGGGCAATTAGTACTGGGTCTAGTAGTCTAGTAGTTAGTTGCGATAATCGTAATCCACCACTCCATCCATCTCCATCCTCCCAGCGCGATGATGGTAACCAGTCGCTTCCAGCACCTAGCAAACTCGGCAACCACAAACTCGCCACCGTCCACATGCACAAAACTACAAATTCGAAGGTTACGATTATCGTAGTTGAGCCCTCCATCCTCCGAGAGAAGATGGAGGGTTACGATTATGGCAACTACGATGATTATTGCAACGGCAAATTTTCCGCTGCCCGCCACCAATTTATCTCCCTAAGTTCTGGTTAAATTTCACTAAATTATATTCTTACCTATCAAGGAGGGTTTACCGAACATATACAGCCAGAAAACAGGCAGAAATTAACAATTCTAAAGGCTTAAAAAAGGTGTCCCAAAATTGCAAGGCTTCGTCTTGCAGTGAGATGAAAACAAACGCCACGTTGTTTCGTTTTCCTGCTGTGTGTGTGTCTGTGTAAGTTGTGCAATACTCCAATCAGTCGGTCATCGTTCATGCGCATTGGACATTGGCGATTTCGCTAGGACTTTTTGATTTGTGAAATATTGGGTAATAATCAAAGGTGATATTTAGGAGGGAAGTTAGAACAACCCACAAAGCACACGTTGAACTTACCTAGGGCTTGTACTAATGGAATAATCCAAAACAAAGTTATGACTATTCAGTTTATGCAAGCCGTTGGACAAACGCAGCTATTTTACTATTCATAAAAATTACATATTCATTATGACCTTTGGTGAACCAGGTATTGGGAGAAACATGAACGACAAACAAACCGTTTTGGTGTCAACGCCTCATAGCCGTATGGTACAGGCTATGCTCTCTTTATATAATTTGTTCTCTCTCTTGTTACAAGTTCGAATCTCCGTAAGTATATTGCATTATTTGCTTGCTTGCTAACGTTCATTCCTTCCAGCAAATAAGATACAGGTAGAAACATGGATGGAGGGACAACATGGAGACTGGGTGAGAGAGGAGACAGGACTCAGGAGAGAAGAGAAGACGACAGTGTGGGAAAAAGCGGGGTTTTTTCCGCCCAAATTTGAGGATTTAACCCAAAAAATTTAAAATAATCATTAATATCCCTAGTTTTTAAACCCATCCCGGAAAAATTTCCGCAGTCAGCCACCAACTTATTGACGTTTTTAAAAAAGTTTTTTCCTCTACCTCTCCATGGATAAGTAAGTGACATACCTTTGCTAAGAAATCTTTCCTCGTTTAACACTGCGATGGCATTAACGCACAGAAGAGCAGCCTCAATAAGTGAGTATAATCCAAATGCCATAATTATGAAGAAATGATGGAAACTATTTCATGCATCGAATAAAGAATACCACTGATTATTTAGCATTGAAAATGAAAGAACGTTTTGATGTGCTCCGTTCCTCCGTTCTCGTCTGCGTTCATGCTGTCATCATACACATGACTTTTATAATGAAATAGTCAGATACCCTGCAGGAAATGTCAGGTTTCGTCGTTAACAAACACTGGCAAACTTTTAACTACAACGTGGCAGATGTTCAACAAAAGAGGGCGCTATGTTACTCGCCGGCGCAATCTTTTGGGTTGGGTTCTCGGTTCTTCTTGATCGACCATTGGTACACCTGTACACCGAAATTGAAAGAACATGTGTTCCTCGAAAGTACACAACACTGAAGTTTGATCACTCACCACACCCACCGTTTTGGCTGCTGAAAACGCCCCTTTTTGTATTTGCTAATCAAGACTGAAGAAAGGCAAACTGAGGACAAAACAGAAAGCAGGTACCACACTATTCAACAGAAGCAAAATCAGCGACCTTCCCATACACTGCGATGCGAGTTCCGACCTGCAATAATGCCCGGTTGCTTTGCGTGCGTCTGTTGCATAGTCCGCTACCTGCTGTCTGTTTTGTCCATCAGGCGATCAAAAAAGTCGGTCAATTTTTCATGTTTTCTAGTTCCGGGGATATTTTTTTGCAGAGTTAAGCGGGTAAAAATGACAACAACTAATGATACCATTTCAATTGAGTTCCGACTTCCCTTGCAGCAACATCTTAAAAAATGTTATATTTTTTTATAGTTCCGGCAGATCAGGCAATTCCGGCTTTTACCAATTTCCAATTTTACAAAATTTAATCATGATCTGAGATGATGTGAACAAATATATTGAGTAACTAACTAAACTCTGAACGCTGTCATGTCAGTTTGTCGCTAGCTAGCCAGTCGCCTGCTGCACTGGTCATACCATTAGAAGGCACCATGGAGGTAGAAACATCCTCCACGGTCACACTGCCATGACTGCCACTCACTGGCACTGGCAAATGGCATGGCAAATTGTAATATCAATTTGTCAGCTGCAACCCCTTTGCTTTATTTTTGTTTGCATATTTCTGCAATTATAAATGTACAGTAGTTTTTCTTATGAAAGGCGGTGTTTATTTTGACAGCACTGTATTGTGTAGTTGCGATGATCGTAACCCTCCATCCTCCCGATGAATTGAAGTGACCATGGTGACTATTGTGGGGACTATGAATTTTAGAGTTCCCTTTTAAAATAAAATCGTTGGGAACCACAAATATCAGAAAAAAGAAAAACTAGGCTAATAAAGTTACTATTCATTTAAATGTAGGACTTAATTTTTGATAATAAAACAAAAAGACGAATCTTATATTTTGGGGGGTTAAAAAAAGGTGTCAGCTGGGATTCTTGCGCAGAGCATGTCGGTTCATAAGCGGGAGCCATTCCACTGAGCTACGCAGTAGTGGTTGAAAATCCCTGCAATTTAATTCGCTTTATAACGTTGACTACTTGTGTATTGCGTCAAAGAGTCAAAGTATCTATGATATGCCGTCTTATTAATAGCGTTTAGCATGTTTAGTAAAACCATAGTAAAACTTAGCGAGTGCCAGCAATAACATTGCTTTATATTTAATAAGTGTGGTTGCTATACCGTCATACACATTTTTTTGAGTGGGTACACTGTTAAGGGACATGACTGCGTCTTCCCCTAAAACTAAATGCATACCTGCAGATTGTTCAAAAACGAAATTACTAGTGAGTTTTGTTTTTATCTTTCTTTAGGTCCACTTAAAATGAAGTTGCGATGGGGAATCTGTTCGGCAGGGAAGATTAGCAATGATTTTGTGTCGGCTCTGACTTCACTACCTTCTGAAGACCATACAGTGGTGGCAATTGCTGCAAGGTCAAAAGAGAAGGCCAAGACATTTGCAGAGGAACACCAGATTGCTGTTGCATATGAGGGTTATGAAGCCTTGGCTAAAGATGCTAATGTGGGTAGGTTGTCGTAGCTTGTCGTAGCATGAGGGTTATGAAGCCTCAGCAAGAGGTACTAATGTGTAATGTGGGTAGGTTGTTTGACCAGAGAAATACCTGCTTGCTTTGGCATGAGGGTTATGAAGCCTTACAAGAGGTACTAATGTGGGTAGGTTTTTAGATCAAAGAAACTGCTTGCTGTAGCAAGAGGTGCTAATGTGTAATATGGGTAGGTTGTTGGACCAGAGAAACACCTGCTGCTTTGGCATGAGGGTTATGAAGCCTTACAAGAGGTACTAATGTGGGTAGGTTTTTAGGTCAAAGAAACACCTGATTGCTGTAGCATGAGGGATATGGAGCCTCGGAACAAGCGACTAATGTGGTGTAGGTTTTTGAATCACTGATTGCTGTAGCATGAGGGTTATGAAGCCTCAGAACGAGGTACAAATGTGGTATATGCTTTTGAATCACTGATTGCTGTAGCATAAGGGTTATGAAGCCTAAGCATGAGGTACTAATGTGGTTAGGTTTTTGAATCACTGATTGCTGTAGCATGAGGGTTATGAAGCCTTTGCAAGAGGTACCAATGAGGGTATGTTGTTGGATCAGAGAAGCCTTAGCAAGAGGTACTAAATAGTACTAATATTAGTAAGTGGTTATTTCTTTTTCAGATATTGTGTACATTGGTTCAGTGAATCCTACCCATCTGCCTTTATGCAAACTTTTCCTGAACCATAACAAGAATGTGCTGTGTGAGAAACCGCTTGGACTCAATAAAAGAGAGGTTCAAGAGATGATTAGTCTTGCTAAGGAAAAAGACGTCTTCTTCATGGAGGTGAGTGAAACCTATTTCCCTCAAGACACTACCCAACCCTCTTGTAAAATGTTATCCTTTTTAATTTAAGTCTTTGTTATCTTGTAGGGCTGGTGGACCCGTTTCTTTCCTGTATGTGCGAAGTTGCGAGAGATTCTGGCAGAGGGTCGAATTGGTGAAGTCAAAACAGTTAATGCATCTTTCGGAATTCTCATTTCCGAAGTTGAAAGGGTTTATAATAAGGGTACGTTTCTTAAGACACACTTACTTTTTTTAATACGAAGTTTGAAAGGTTGTGGAGCTACACATTATACAATCTGGACATTAGCTTAAAACAATTAAAAGAAATATTTTCAGGTCTAGGATTCAAAATGAGCAAAAGTTTAATTTTAATAGTTTAAGATCTCAACGATTTGTGATCTTGACCTTAATGACATAAGCTGGTATTCGAAACAGTCTTAAAATCTCCAATGTGGATTACCAGTAAAACCACAAACTTGACACAAAATAAAGTCTTTAATGTCATTTGGATAATTCACAGTTTGACTAATATTGGAAGTATGTTATTTTCTTCCCCTGTATACCTGTAGAGGATGGTGGAGGTGGTTTGTTAGACATAGGTGTTTATTTAGTGCAGATGGCCATCATGGTTTTTGGTGGTCAAACGCCAACTTCCTACTCTACCAAAGGTTTCTTGCTAAACACAGGTAAACTCAAAAGTCAAAACTTCTTCTACTTTTGGTTGTGTGTTTTTGTTTAAAGTTCGCAACTGCATGTTTAAAATAGAAATTGACAAGAAGGAAATCCTTAAATGATTTTCCAGAAGGAGGTGTGAATAAGAAGTAAAATAATGAGTTAACTTGTTCTTCATTTGTAAATGTTCACCAGGTAATGGTTTCATTCAGAAAACTTTACCATTTACAATTAATGCTCCCCTCCCCCAGGGTTACTGGACTATGTTCTTATTAAGTAGCATATAACGTATCCATTCTTTTTATCTGTATGGTTCAGGTGTTGATGAAACATCTGTTACTGTTATGACATTTCCCAACAATGCGATTGCAACACTGACGTGTAGCATTACAGCCCAACTTCAAAATGAGGTGGAGATCAGAGGGACTAAAGGTCATATCAAGGTCAGTGTATGTCAAAGGTAGTAACTCTAGAATGACAGACAGACAGACCATTGTTGGGCTTTGAACATTGGAACAATGGAATTGTAAACATTAATTTGATCAAAACATTTACAATTTTTGCTGACATTCAAATGTATCCTTCATTCAAAAAAAGTTGTGCTTCTTGAGATGTCTTTTGTAAGACTGATAAGTTTTGGTTACTTTTTCCTTATTGTGTATTTCCATTCAGTCTTTACAAGTTTGTAATCATGTTTTCTCTGCAGGTTCATGCTCCATTCTGGTCCCCAACAAAACTTGAAGTTTCACTTCAAGAGTGTAAAGATAACAGTGCCTCGTCCAATGTGGAGCAAAAAACAGAGATATTTGAATACCCACTTCCTAAAACTGACAAGAAGTTCAACTTTGTGAACAGTGCTGGGTTCCGATACCAAGCTGAATGTGTACGCCAGTGTCTTATCAAAGGTATGCCTCGAGCATTGATCAATTTCTGAAGAGATTTATTTTCCTTTTCGATGTGATACCTTGAAACCCCTAGCCCATGATGACTAGATTTAATAACATGAAGCTGGATACTCAAGCGATAGTTTCTGATTAGCACAGTAAATCTGTTGGCTCTATAATAAACCAACAAAACTCAACCTTCATGGTGGACAATCATGGCTGTGAATGTACCACTACAAAGCTAAGATAAGGCCTCAGGCCAGATTGCTTAAAACAAAATTGGTATTGTTGCCAGAACCTTGTATAACAAATAGACCAGACTCAAACTTGGTTTAACTGAAGTCACAACCATTTCATTGTAAAATTCACATTTATAACCATATTGTGACGATTGATGATGAATTCTCTCATGTTTTTACAAGTTGGTACCGGGGGCTGTTACTTTGGTGAGAAGAGCTTAGTTGAATGGTCCACAGACAGGCAAAAGGATGCAGCCACAACCAAAGCTATTTTCAGACACTTCATGTAGACTTTATAGATAAACCTATATCATGATTAAAGGTGTTTTTTGGTGTGTTTTTTTCACCAACAGGTCACAAAGAGTGTCCACTTGTCAGCCACAAGGAGAGTCTTTTAGTGGCTGAGATTCTTACTAAAGCTCGTCATGACCTTGGATATCATCTAGCTAAGGATATGGAATAACAAATGATCACGTAATAAACATTTAATTTCAGTTTCAAACTTTATTCTGAGATGCTTAGTTCTCTGATGAAAAATGTCTTGAAATCTTAATGTTTTTACAGCTACAATTGTTCAGGACAACAAACTAACTACATAACTACAGTTTGATACACTATTGCATGTTGATAAAATTCTCCAGTCTTCAACAAACACACCCTAAGCATACAGTTGAATGTTTAAAATGGTTGGTTTAGAAGAGGTAGAGGGTCAATAAGAGTGTAATGAATACTGTCATAATAAATTTGTGCATCTGGATTAACTAGATGAAGCATGCTTTTAATGTAACTGTACTACACTGGAGCTGTCATGCCTCTTTAGCCTCTTTAGACAAACAGTAAAGAAAGAGCAGACACAAGTGGACATGTCAGCATTTACTTGATAAATCAATACAAGAAGTATAAGTTTTCAGCTACCCATTTAGTGGTACACCACAGATGTTAAAATAATAAATAAAACCAATTAAATTGTTTATTTGTTTCAGTCAGTAACCAATTATGTACTTTGGGTAGCCCAGGTCACCAAACCCCGCTAAAAAGAGTCAGTGACAATGCAGAAATCTCAAGTGGCCACCCTATTTAACTTTATCCCTGACCTTTGTTCCAATTCTCTTTAACTCTGTTGAGGTACACTGGTCATCAACTCGTCCAATCAAAGTAAGCGTTCGTAATGGACAGTTAACACATACAGTAGACAAACAGGCATGAAATGGATACATCAACTTTTCACTTTATATTCCTGGTTTCAATCTCCACCGGAAAAAAAAAAAAAAAAAAAAAAAAAAATCATTGAAAAGACTTGTTTCCTTGCACAAGCTCTGTTTTTGGCTGGGATGTTTACTGGGGGATACAAACTAACCATTGTCTACACCAACTGTGAGAGACTAACATAGGACTCTGCTGAAAAAAAAATTTATGATGAATTTACACCACATGTGAATTCATTGTATTATGCAAAGAAATATTGCCTAATTATATCATTGATAAAAACATTCTTCAAGTGAAAATATATTTCAAGAACTATTTTTTCTGAATTTGTATATAAAATATACTTACAAATTTCATAAATAATTATAGTTTTATACTTCATTGCAATGTGCAACTCTAACTTTAAGAAGTAGAACAAATCAGAGTACTGGTAATTATAACAAAAGTTTGTGTTTTCTCAAACTTCATAATGTATAAATTCTCATTGATGTAGGAATACAAGATTTATGGAAAATATTGATTCAAATAAATAAAGGACATGTGTTTCTTACTGGTTAACCCAGCACTTCACCAATTGAAAACTTCAGATGCTACCCCCTTGGGGTACAGTCTGCATTACACATGATAAAATAAGAAATAAATTTGGAATGTACTTCAATCATTTAAAGTTTTCCCCTCTGTTCAGAGGGTTCCACAGGGCTCGAATTTTACACTGGACCGCAGGCCCGAGGCCAGTGATTTTAGCACCAGGCCAGTAAACTTAGGACCGTACAAGTCCGGCGGTCTTGTCTTTTTTAATAATAATACCTCTGTATTTTTTTATTTAAGCTGATAAATACAAATTTCTTTCAATTTTGTTGAGTATTGAAGTAATACCCATAGGAAAAATTAGATAAATTTTCTCTTGATGCTTGTTCCAAAAAAACCCAGCTCAAATGTGAAACTGTGTAGATAGTGTTCGTCTTGATTTGATTCCAGTCTTGTAACAAATTTTTTGGTCCAGTAAGAGTTTTGAGCTACAAGCCCTGCAGTCTTGTGGTTTTTTTACCCAAATTCGAGCCCTGTTCCATCCCCTAACGCATTTTGGCTTTCCGGCTTTCTGATTTGAAAAAGAAAAAAGAAATATTTATTGTGAGTGGAGCACAGGGAACTCATTGTAACGAATTACTTGTTACATCATCATCATCTCCTTCTAAGAAATATCCCAGATGATGCCGTAAAGTTTCCACCATCTCGGCCATGAATAAGCTGTCTGCGTGGCTAACGATAGGACATTCTTTCATACCTGTCGTTCAAATAGAAATAGTGTGTTAAAAACAGTTTATGTGACGCCGTTTTATCTTGGAATTTTGACCGACTCTCACTCCACAAAAATAGAGGCCAAGCACATAACTTTTTGCAAAGTTAAAGCAGTGCCCAAATTATTAGCTACATTGACTTGTCATTATGCTTTGAGGCAGTTTCTCCTTAGCAACACTCTTAATAGCAACAGTCACAGCCATAGCTGTAGCCGCCAATTTGGATATGGATTAAGATCCTTGTACATGCTATCAGCATTTGCCCAGATTGGCAAGAAAACGTGAGATGAAATCTGCAACTAATTATAAATCTTAGTCCTGTTGAAAAAGTCGGGGAGAGAAAATACCAACCAGGTCTTGTATGTGATTCGGAAACCCTCTTTATTTGCTGCTTTAAGGCTAAAATTAATTAGACACTCCAGAAGAAACTCTGTGCTTACCTTTTATAATGCACTGCCTGACTGCCTCGGCCTCGTACCTCATCCCAACAGCATTGGGGTAGTTTTGATTATGTGAAGTCTTTATCAATGGAAACTCTAATATTTCAGTTTTTTCACCGATATCAAAAGCTGTATTGTCTTCCTCTGCCATGTAAGTTGATATTTCCAGTTTTGTCGGACACCAGAAGGGATATGCAATCTGTAAATAGTTTTATTTAAAAATGCTGAAGTTGGATGCATACAGCTTTTAAGTGTTCAAAAGTTCTCATTTACTCTCATCTCATCTTTCACATACAGGGTCATCCTAATTATGAATTTCTACTTGTTTATCTTTCGTACCTAAAACTAAAGTTTGGAACCACCTGCCATGTTAAGTCTCTGTAGTGAAAGTAGATGGTCCAATTAGAAGAATAAGGTATAAAGACTTACCCTTATATGCCCTTTTAACCCTTGTATGTTGAGCTCATTTGGTAGTTTGGTATTCATGCTAACAGCGAGTGTGGCAATGCCTTTGTTAGGAAACTGCAGAGTCATAACACACATTTCATCAACACCTGTATGAAGAGTTTAAGGTACAACCACAATTATTAACAACTTGAAAACAATTTACCTTATAAACTTTTTTTAATGAATGAAATAAGAAACAAAAAACCTCTGGGAGATGATCCCATGGTCCACTAAAGCAATCCATCCCTGGGATTTATAGGGCCTACCAAGTTTGTGATGCAACAGCCAGGAAAGAAGTCAATGTTTTCGTTACCTGTTTTACCAAGGTTTCCTTTGGCAGAGTATGATGCAGGCCTCTCACCAAAAACCATCAATGCGAAATTCAATGGGTACACACCCATGTCCATTATAGCTCCGCCTCCAAACTCTGAAAATAAGCAGTCAATGTTGGAGGGCTGATTACGTCATTCTATGTTTGTATACTGCAATCTGAATAAATTTTAAAGTTTACCAAAGAATTGTTTTTTATAAGCAAACTAGAATTCAAGATCACAGCCTCAGCAGAACTTCTAGCAAAGACTGATACTATTTTAAGGAAGTCATTGCACCTGCAACCACAATAGAAAATATTTGTTCTCACCCTTTCTACAGATTCGATCCTTGGTGCTCATAGCAAATCCCATGGTACACTGCATGAACTTAACTTCACCAATGACGTCATCGGCAATGGTGTCACGAAGCGTAGCTGCTGCTGGAAAGAAGCGACTCCACCATCCCTAATGAAGGGAAAGAATAGCATACATGATTTCGATCAAGTATTGACCTAAAATGTACATCATATTAGTTCTCAGTTTTATATTTTAGGCCACAGTAACAGTGGCATAACCAGATATTTTCATGGGGGGGGGGGGGGGGGCAAATGGGGTAAAAGACTTGGGGTTTTTTTTTTTTTGGGGGGGGGGTGCTATTTAATGTATCGGACCATTCATTTGTTCATTTTTTTTCCAATCTCATTTGGGGGCCAAAAGTTCTGATGTGCCCTGCCCCTGTCTGGTTATGCATCTGCACAGTAAGTAGTCAATGACAAAGACTGTGCCCATGACTGTTAGGCAAGATAAATCATCTTCTGGACAAAAGAAGAAGACAAAAGCATTATTTGCTTTCATCTTTACCTCCATAAAGAACACGTTGTTCTCCTTTGCAAGTTGAATAATTTCCCTGCATTCCTTTTTGTTCAGACCTAGTGGTTTCTCACACAGGACGTTTTTGTGATGTCCAAGAAAGAGCTTACATAATGGTAGATGGAGCTGGTTCAACACGGCAATGTACACGATATCTGGTAATGAAGAGGTGAAAATTAAAAGAAATACTCTTAATATTTATAATTATAAATATCATAAAATATTAACTCTATATCTCTAGAAATTCCACAAAAACAAACATGAGAAAAGTGAATAATTTTGGTTTCCCTTTTCTTTGAACTAATCATTTTGACAAAATGTTAAAAATAATAATAAATAAAAAAACTAAAAAAACTTGTATGTCTTTGCTTCTGCTTGCCCCCAAATGAAAATGTCTGGTTACACCACAGAAATTCTGACCCAAGACTTTTGTTTTACTATCATTTACACCTTAACTGAACATTCAATAGCTGGCGGGGTTGGGCACTGAGACTGAAGGGGATTTGGCAAACTTTTGAGATTATGTCCTCTTGATGCTGCTGAAGGCTTCTTAAAGAGTGTAAAATATCAAGTAATAAACCACAAGGGAAACTGACTGGGTATATGTTTAAATAATTTTGGTTTGAAAAAAAAAAAATTGGTTGGACTGGGACTTGAACCAACGACCTCCGGATTAATGACCGGTGTTCTACCAACTGAGCTATCCAGCCCTATGTTGGCGGTCTCCCCACTAGTCAATATCTTTGTTCGGGGGTGCCAGTCAGAAACCGTTAGCGGCCGTGTAGCCAGGGATCATACCCAAGTTTACGATACAACCTAGGAAGCGTGTAAAGTATGACCTAGAGTGTAAAGTATGACCTAAATACAAATGATCATGGCGTTGTTCCAATGTAGTACTCACCAATGTTGGGGTCTTCAGCAACATCTGCAAATTTCTCATACACCACATCAATATTGAACTTCTTAGCAAGTTCTTTAGCCGTCTCTGGTGTCCATGTCTCAGCAATGGCTACCACGCTATGATCCTCGGGAGGTAGTGTGCTCAACCCAATCAGGAAGTCATTAGCAACCAATCCGGAGCCACAGATTCCCCAACGAAGCTTCATAGTCACCGTGTTCTAAGAGTCAAAATATAGAGATTCTCGCCCTTCAACCTTGCTCCTGCAGTAAGGGGTGGGGGGGGGGGGGGGGAGTTGGCAGGGTTTGCGATAGGTGCATTGGGCTGAGCACCTATTGCACCCCACTCTGGTTGCTGCAGTTGTTAAAAAAATGGATTTAGTAGGACCAAGGCCACTGCTGCAGGCTCAAATTATGCTCATCACTGGGTCAGGCATTCCAATCTTGAGTCCAAATAGTTTGTTGTGGAGTGACATAGGAGAGGAGGATATTTATTGGGGTCACCTGTAAGCAAAAGAGGTCGGGGGGGGGGGGTATAAAAACAGCAAATCTGGATCTTCATAAAACCATGGAGGTAAAAACAGACTGGGGGTGGGGTCCAAAAAATCTATCTGACTGTGACATGTCTCCCACTGGCTCTAGTATCATGCATCATGCAGTGGTGTGATCTAGCCGAAGGCTTGGGGACACTTGCCCCAGGTGCCCCCCCCCCCCCCTCCGGCCCCATGAAAAAAATAAGCATGACATGAAAGTCATGAGCATGACTTCTACCATCCTAAAAGTAAAACACGGGCCCCTGCACCCCCACACACTGAAAAGCAACACCCCTTCCCTGTTCCCCCAATTAAAGAACAAAATCACTATACGCCACTGGCGTTTTTAGCACTTCTCGTGTAAGTAATACCACAGGGTTAAATTCTCATAGAATGGTGTTATGTGCGGGTGGTCTAATTCTACCTCCATGTTACAACGAACGAACAGACTCTACAGGGGACCCGCATATTTAATAAAACACATTCAGACAAATTGAATTCAAGCTTGTTTGAACTGCAAACAGGTACGAAGTGACTTTTCACTTCGTACCCTAGACACTTCATACCTTTTACAAGACACTTTAAGCCTTCTTACATACATGTGTAAAAGACAACTCGTACCTTTTTGACTCCGCAATTCTGAAGGAATTAGGCCTGTGGCTCGTTTCGAGAGGGTCGTGCCACAAATTCACACCGCCGCAGTAATAACACACCGCCACCTGGCTTGTTGATAATGTTCCGTCCCAACTTGACAATTGTCCCAACTATAGTTGGGACTGGTCCCAACTTGAGTGTTAAAGTTGGGACGTCCCAACTATAGTTGGGATCGCCCATAGACTTCAACAGGACACCGTGATCGATCATGGGTCCTGAAGATTCTTTATTTCAAACCCGGTTCTCGGCTCTGTACAAACTCATGTCAAAACTGGTTTAGAATAATAGTATATCGCTCACAATGGACCGCTAACTCAGTGTAAATAGTGTTTTTAGAGGGTTCTGACAGCTGCCTAAATGCCTCATGCTCAGTGCCGCTGGGTGACGCTTTCTCAGTCTCAGGCCTACGCATTTTAGTTTCCCTCCTCGGAAAAACAAAATTCTAATTAAGCTCAAATATTCTCAAGGGAAAGTGGTCTTAAAAACTTTATACTATGATACTACTATTATTTATGTTTTTAGTTTATTTGTGGGGTGCTTTGTGTGCACTGCGATCCCAACTATAGTTGGGACGCCCCAACTTTAACACTCAAGTTGGGACCAGTCCCAACTATAGTTGGGACGATCATCAAGTTGGGGCGGAACAATAACCCACGACTCAATCAAGGTCGGCGAAGTGACCTGACACCGTATTGTAGAGTGTTCTATTTTCATATGGGTGTGGGCATAATCTGATCCTTGCTCTTATGGTGTCGGTGATCTATTTTCAAAATTTGTACTCGGGTAAAAAAGAAAAAGAAGAAGAAAAAAATTCATACCACATTATATGACAATCAATATGATCGAGAAAAAAAAAAAAAAAAAAGAAAAAAAAAAAAACACTAAGGGGGCCAATAAATCTCTGCCTCTGAATCGATTCTCATATACAAAAAATGCAAATTATTTTCTGTAATAAAATGCAAAAATAATTCTGATAAGCCTCATTTTATTATGCTTATAGCTACCTTTGTTAGGCCGGGGCTCCAATGTCATAGAGCTGCTTAATTACACAAAAAGCAGCGATACAAAACAATAATTTGCCTACCAGGATAAATGTTACCAGCCCAAATACCATTGGTATGAAATTGGGCACTGTGTGCTGGCGATATATAGCATTAGTGACTCCTTTGCTTTTTCAGGAATATCGGGCCATCTTGTTGTCATTAGTTCGCATTATACCCATCCAGCATGAAAAGATCCACAGTTTCTTCCCATTGAAACCCAGATTATGATCTGTACTTTGGAATGAGATGTTACAGGTTAATCATTCGTTAGTTTGTTGTTAGTTAAATGTTAAACAAAGTAGTCCATTATAGACCGTTTCTCATGTTTTTTATTGGCGCCATTATTTTTCAATCTTAAAATATTACAAATCATCGACCTTTATTATCTTAATCTGGGTAAATTTATGTATAAATTTATGACTAACGCATTACCGATAAGCTTTATGAAGATTGATCTTGTTAATTTGTTGAGTAACAGGGAAGTGTTTTTTTCAAGTTGAGAGGAAAAGTATTGACCACTTGCGCGATTGCGGAACGCGGCATGTCTCACATGCGCGTCTACCATTTTCCCGCATTTTGGGAGTCAATTCCAGAATTCCTTTATTTTTGCGTGCATTTTTATATTCAATATGGCGAACAGAATTGGTGGAAAGGGTAATTGACGGTGAATGTTATTTAAAACAATAAAATATTTTTTTTTTTTTTTATCAGATAACAATATGGTTTTTGAAATTTTAGGATGTCCCTCGTTCAGGGGCCACCCAACCTCTTGGACAGGCAGTTTAATAATCACTTTTAATCAGAATGTCCGAAAAAGCAAGTTTGGAATTGTGTCTATTATTTTTACTTTCTAATGCAAACTATATTAATTTATTATGGTGGTGTACATTCTTCCTCCACGGAGTCATCCACTCATTGTGACCACAGTGACAACAAAATGTCATTATTCTGGTTAGCTGTTGGTCAACTGGTTCAATACAAAGCATAATTCTTAACGCAATTGTTACAATTTCCAATGACTTCACCCAAAACACAAAAGCCTGTACTTCATATGCATATTCCGTCTTCGAAACCAAGCAGCAACGCAGGAACCATGTATAGAAATCGTAAGGCTGCAGCCTGTGTATAGCTTTTTTTGTTATGAACTGGAGGAATTCAACATGGCACCACGACAGTAGCTGCAAGCTATCGATACTTTAGAGAAGTTGTCGCCACATTCAACGATCAACTTCACTTCATTGGACCCGCAGAATGAGGATGAAAATTCCTACATCAGGGTATCCTTTTCAGACACTTCTTTTCTTTCGATATGTACTTATTTTGAAGGATTCTTTGGACACTTTCATTTTCTTGATTTTAGCCTTTTGAGATACGGTGGACAACGGAATGTGTGTGTGTTCGGTTTGTGTGTGTACTGACGAGATTTACACTCGTCGTAGCCGCGAACTCAAGCTCTGGACAGGTGTTTCGGATCAGCAGAGTGTTGGTTCGTGTCCCGGTCTTGACACTTGTGTCCTTAAGCAAGATAACTTATAATCATTATTGCTTCGTCCTTCGGGTGGGACGGAAAACCATATGTCCCATGTGTTGTATTAAAAACTATCAATGCACGTAAAAGAGACTTCAGCACACATTCATTTCTAAGAGAATGGAAAGCACCCGGTGTTTCTGTCATCCAATGCATTTATGCCTCAACTAGCTGCTGAATAGGCTAGTGATAAAATCACCATAGAAATAGAAATAGAAATAGAAATAGAAATACACAAATAAACAAAATGCCCTTGCAACGTGTCCACCATATCTCTAAAATGCAAATGTCTTTGGCAATTCTTGAATTAAGATAAGAACACAAACAGTGTGAAATTTATGGAAGATGCATAATCCTGTGTTTGTTGATTTTTTTCCTGAACCAAAAAACCCTAATGCTGTCAACATGTTCGTTTTGGGTGACAAACTGACGTGTTTTTTTATTGGACTTTAACAATTAATTTGGAGTTTTGTTCTTATCTACTGTGATAGTTATTTAGAATACTTTTGTTGAATTTCTTTGACAAAATAAAATCTTAAATAATAAGTGTCAGTGGTTACTTAAACGTGTTTGTACAGAACATGTAATGCTGCCATTGCTAGTGAAGAAAAACACAACCAATTAATAGTTTTCTTGCCTGGCAAAGAAATTTCACATGAATATCAACAAACTATTTCACAAAATCCTTTTAAAAATATGTCGCATATATAAATTGTTTGTCCCAAACTTAATATCGATTAAAACTAAAATTGTATAAACAGCCAGTTATTTGGAGAATTGGAACAAAATACTTGTGAAACAGTAGTGCACATTCCCAGTAATTGATTAATTTTTGTATAGGGTCAGTGTTACAAACCCGTAAAATCAAAATTACAAAAAATAGTGAAAAATTAAGCCAAGGAATTTTTAATGAGTGTTCAATTAAACTCAACTGGAGCAATTTGGAGGAATTCATTATATCTTCTATGTAAAGTTCCATTTTGTTGCTATTGGTATACAAACTTTAGAAAATAATTCCATATGCCACATATACACATTTTCTAGTGGAGATATCGCATAAAAACAAAATAGATCTATATCCAGGATAACTAGTTGTAGTGTATAAGCGGTGGGTCTGATGAGGCAGAATAACTTGATTGAAGTTGTTCATTTGAATCAAATGAGCTTTAGAATAGTATTGTTGATCAAGCAATACTTTGAAGGGTTGGTAAACTTAATCATCATCATTGACTGTAGACACGCTGTACATGTAACTCAAGATACTCTGCTATTTACCAAACCATTAGCCATACCAGAGGTGTCTGGCTCTGTCAGGCACCTGGTCCAGTTTTCACTCTGGAACACCTGCCTAGTGCCCGTCTGTCATTTTAAATTTGTGGAAGTACAGTACACAGTTTTGCTGAGCACCCTGATTTATTATCTTTTTAAAGCCAAAGTGGACAGAGCCAATAACCAAACCCAGAAGGATTTAAAATTGTGTATTTTATTTTATTCAGTTTTATGAATTGTTTTGAGCACAGTTGTTTTACCTCCGCCCAAACATTTATCTGAATGAAATGTTCTTAGGTTACTTAAAGACTATCTTTTGGCAATTTATTTTTGACTAATCAAGTTGATAAAAATAGCAGGAAAACAGCAATCATAACAATAACAATAGTCTTTTTGTCACTGTTACCTCAAAATCTCCCCCCCCCACAAAAAAATAGAAATTAATAAATGAATAAAATTCACACCCGACAGTTTCACACCTTAATTGAAGTTAATCAGATTAATGATACCGATATTAAGATTTAAAAAAAATGGAAAACAAGTCTTGTGCCATACTCCAAGATCCCCAAACTCACCTCAGACAGTTTCATTTAGGGAAAGATTTTTCAGGATTTGATGTGCAACAGTGTTGGATTAGTGTGAACCCCCCCCCCCCCGAAAAAACCCCAAAAAACAAAACCAAACAAACAAACCCATTACTTCCAAAATAAACAATACTCTCTCAATAAACAATACTCTCTCATCAATCAGTGGTGGAAGTTTCAGCTATTTCAATTCAGGTTTATTTATAACTTCCACAATAACACAAAAAGTAATAAAATATAATTGATAAACATGGCGTAAAAGTAATTAACAAGGAAACAATGAAAACAAGGAAGTTACGAGGAAGATGTTAGAAGTCCAGAGACTTATAAAACACTCCCTTACCCATACCCATCCGCCAAACCCAAGAGAGAAAAACACAAAAGTCCCCTTAAACCAAACCCCCCCCCCCCAAAAAAAAAAAGAAGAAAAAAAGAAAAGCTGTTCCGTAAAGCTTCCTTATCAGAGGATGAGGCCAAACAACCTCAAAAGCAAATTTTTCTGCTGGTCGCATACCATTCATAGTCAAGTTAAAGAAACAGTACCACTTCACGGGTAAAACTCAACCAGGGAATGAAGGGAGTAATGTTCTGCCAAACCTTCCTCATTCAAATTATCTGGAACAGTTTTTTAAATATGAAATCCCAGTTCTGGAAGAAAATTTTGATTGAATTTGACCTTTCTCTAACCTGGAAAAGCATGGGGAATCGGATGAATAATATGCATTTTCTGTATGCAAACAGAAAACCAAGCTCTGCAAACTTGAAAGCTTGCCACCTATTTTATTTCACAAATTAAAGAAATGTTTCTTGAAGCTCTAAAATAAATAGATACACAGGGTGTCTATACATTATGCCAAAACATAAGTGACAAGTAGATATTTTGCTTCAAGTTGGTATACTAACTTTGGCAGGGAAAGGTTAGCTTCATGCAAAATGGTTATCACCACACCATAGGGGTTACTGTTAGCATATATTCAGAATGAATACTTGTATTCATTAAGTATTGCCACCAGTTTTAAATTTGTGAACAAGTTAAGCTTGTTTGTGAACAAAAACATATACTTACTTGTGACACCTAAGCCCCCCCCCCCCAACCTACATTGCACAATTTAATCAAAACTTGTGAGACTTTTCAGTTTTTGACAACATTTTAATCATGACTTTCAGAGAGATTCATTTGTAACTTTTGAGCATATAAAGTCTTTTATATGAAAAGCTATTAACATTTGGAGAGAAAACTACTTTTTTTGTTTCTGTAAGCTTGCAGATAAGAAAGGATTTTTTTAAAAAGATAAACATTGTTTTTTCTTAAGTCTTCCAATACTGTTCAGACAGAAAACGCTGGTCTGTTCAAGCTATAATTTCAATTTTCAGAAAGGACCATCATACTATTTGCTCTATTGAACAATATTGAATTTGGAACTATGGGTACCCAGTCCCTAATTCATACCCCAAATTTGTTCATAATAAGTTCAAAACTTGCATGCAATCTGGAGTAACAATGAATTTGTTTTAAAGATGGTTTCCCATTACAAGACATGACCATTCAAGGTTTGAGGGGGGCTACACATTTTATTTTTATTTTTTAATTTTTTTTTTTTTGGGGGGGGCTACACAGTGTAGAAGGGGAAATGGAACACACCAAAGATGAAATCTTGCTGACCTCTTACATTTAAACTGAATAAGATGGGGAAGCAAAGGTAAAAAGCCCTTTTCACATGAACCCCCAAAACCTAGATTCCTTGATGTGTCAAATTTGATGAGTGTGAATTGTTCATTATATCATCTCACGCTGCAGCACTTTTGAAAGCTTTCACATGACACCTAGTAATATCTAGACCAATGTTTCTTTAAGGCCCGAATGTAGATATAGCTGGAATTACCACTGAACAATTGAGTTTTTACTCTTAATCATTATTAGTATCAGTGTACTGATGACGATGCATCCCATAAACACTAAAACAGAAAAAGGCTGATGTACATGCAGACACGATCGGGGATTCCATCCTTGCAACCCTGCCCAAAAAGTCTTTGAAAAAAATGACCAGCCAAGATGTCATCAGATCCCTTCCGAAAAAGAGTAAAAAGCCAAAGAATTTGAGATAATAGCTCTGAGATTGGTGCATACAATCAAAAGGTCGAAAAATGAAGGGTCTTACTGCAATTCACATTTAAGACTCATTTGAATAAGACAGCTTTCGTGAGAAACGTCTGACAATAAACAATGGCTCCTTCGCCCGCTCCTTTCAGGGAGTGCATTATGTTCCTTGTGAAAAATTCTACTAGCCTAATATTTGCTATGGGTCTGGACCTACTACAAAATTTCTCAATGTTTGAGAACACTTTACAAGGAATGTAGGACATGTAAAAATTGACTGTCTTTTCACACAATCTATAATTATTAAGCACAATTTATAATTTTTTCATAAACATTAAGAAAACATCGTCAGGAATTTTGTGTTTTTGGTTCGTGTGAAAAAGGTTATTAAGAAGTCCAAAAGTAAGGCATTACAACTGGGAAAGTGACAGCTGAGAGATGATTCAATTTACATTTAAAACTCATTCTCAAAGTTTGTCATACACTGCTGTACCTTATCTTGATGAACCTCAGCCCAAACATTAAGGTCTCCTTTTTATCCACTGACTGGACCAGTGAGCTTTAAGACTCCAACTAACCTCATCACTGTCAAACTTCTCATAAACTTTGTAGAAGCAGTTTCTTATATGGAGGCAAGGATGGTTTTCTAGAGGCCATCCCCTGCATCGGACTAAGATCAAGTCTTGAATATACCATTGCTAAGAAACTCACTTCCCACTTTTCGTTTTAACTTCCCTCGTAGACATTTAAAAGGAGCATTGTGTTTAACAGATAGCGTCGAGAAATACATTGGACATGCATAGACTACCGTTACTAAGGGGCCATAAAAACAATACTCAGTATTGAGCATCTTTCATATTAAAAGTGTCTGATGATTCAAACAGGATTGGTAGTCATGGTAGTGCACATACAAGAACCCAGCACACTTATCAAAGGGATTGGCTCCGGTGTTTCTGGTTCACATAGCAAGCACCCTTGTTTACAGGTTTCCTCAGGCTTGCGAGGTACAGTGATTAAGTTCACTTATGAGGCACTTCTTAGGTTCCATGACCAGAAATACTTAATACTAATAGTTTGACCTACAGGTCTATACTTTGTATTGGAGGAGGTTGAATGTAAACAATACAAACACTTTAATACTTTAATGATCATGGGTGGGTGACTTAAGAACCTCATGTCAGGAACAGAGTGTGAGAGACTGAAGTGTGATGAGATGTGTGTGTTGGTGTTTGTGTACTGAGGTAGATTTCATTAATAGACCTGTAGCCTGTTTGTCTCACAAAAAGTACTGTAGCTTGGAAGGTAGGCTTGGGTGGTTTTAAATCTTTGGCAGCTGGCCAGTTGTTTATAGAGAAAACTACTGCAGGTTGTTGAGTTCTCAATTCATGGAATACCGAGGCAACTGGAAATCACCCAAGCCTACCTTAAGACATGAGATGGTGTAGGTGAACGTGGAAGGCTTTTGAAGAAACCAGGGGTCCTTGGTGTGCATCAGGAGGGTACCCCTATTGTATATGAGGACAAGACACTTAGTTATTTCAGGGAGTTTGCGAGAGAGAGCATAGTGGGATGGCAAGGAGGAGCTTTCTGGTTGGTGGTATCTTGATGCTTGGACTTCTCATCAAGATCTGAGACCCTGGGCAGACACTTGCCCTTCCTGATGTCCTCCTCAAGCTGTGACCCGTGGTCATGGGGCATTTTTGCGGTTCCTGTGGGTAATGGGCAGGGTGGGGGTTCACTGGGATGTGTTTTGCCGGGGTATCAGGTTCTGGCTGTATGGCATGCGAATGTTGCACCATCAAGGATGGCAGCTGATGGAACGGGTTACTGTGGTTGCCTGTGTTAGTCAACCGCGTCTTCCATTAAGTGCCTCTGGAATTTGGGTTGTTCTGGATGGGTGGTTGTCGGTGGTTCTGTGGGGGGAATGTGTGTGGCTAATAATGACTGTGAGGCGCTTCATTGCAGGGTGGAGACTTGTAAGGTGCACATGTAGTCCAGATTTGAGGCTGACATCGAACGGGTCCATGGCGCCAGCACAAGGTGCGTCTTAGCAATGATCTCTACTTATTTATTCCACTGAAGGTACCTCGGTGGTCTAAATTTGTAGAGGGAGCTGGGCAAATCTTGTGTGGACCTCGGGAGATGTCAAGCTTAATTCTGTAGGCTCACAGCTTGCTTGTTGGAACCCCGGTAATGGAGTTCGTTTAGTCTTGCAGACATTATTATCTACATACATTGTTCCCACATAACCATCGATAAGCACACACTCAGAGGAACACATTTTCTCGAGGCACGAAGAGCCGGTTGGCGCACAGACGATCAACGTAGCTTTGTTCCAAAAGTTGCCCAACTTGATGCTGCAAGGTTGGCATGGCATGCAGACGGGGCATGGAACTTTGGCCATTCCAGTGGCCTTTGCTCTGTTCATTATTCACAGGCGCCAATGAAATGCCTGATGATCACATGTCACAGCTTGTACAGGTGGTCATCAAGAAGGTCAAGTCTCTGACCAGGGCCTTGGTTTCTTGATCAGGAGCCCAAGCATCAAGATCCCACCAATTGGGGAGTTACTCTTCTTGGCATTACCACTTCTCTCTCCTCCCTTGTGGGAAATAACTAGTGCTGTCAAAACCACCTGTATCCTCATATACAATGCAATATTACCAGCAATCCTTAAACAGTAGTGCATAGTTATCTTTGCATGCGTGTTGCACACTTAAGCCCTGTTCACACGTCACGTGGAAACGAATGTAAAACAAATTCCCAAGGTGCAAGCGAAATGCAAGGGACGAGCAAAACTTATGCGTCGTAAAAAGTGTGTTCATGTTTTGAATAATTATCATTCAACTTGCAAAACTGTTTGCTTCAAATTAGTCTGCTGTGTTTGTAAAAAATGATTCAATGACTCAAAAAGTGATACATTTATGTGCAAGGATTAAACCAAGCTGCGAATGCTTAAAGTGGGTCCAAAGTACTCCCTCAAGTGAGTCATAATACTGTCATCTGATTGGTCGTAGCTTCTGTGACATTCTCAGAAAGTTCAAATTGCTTAATTTGGGTGAAATTTCTTGCAAAACCAAAATGGTCTTTCGTTTTTCTGGGGTGGTATTTTGCTGCAAAGGAATAGTAATGTAAAATTCACTCTGCCTTAACAATTATGAACCCAGTTAGAATTTTCCTGGTCCATTCTCATGTACCTAAAATATAACACCTACATTCAATCCCCCCTAAGAAAAAAACAGAAAAAAAGAGAGAATCCAACTTTAGAACTGCCAATATTGAGATTGTCAAAGATTTTATATATATATAATGTCCAATTTTCTGCAAGAAATAAACACATTTTCAGAAAAAGAAACTGTTCTGTTTGTGCTAATTGAAATGAATCGGCTAGGCGTTTTTTATTGAATTTTTTTCTTCTTCTGATTTTGATCAAATTGGCTTACAGCTTGCGGAAAACCAATGTAAATATTAAAATTCAAACTGCTGCTGGACAAACAAATTCAGGCCTGACACAAAGAATTGTTTGATAAATTAAAAGTTTCATGCCACCTGGCAATAAGACTAACAACAGGTTTGTGTTGACATTTGTCCTGAGAGACATAGAGACTATGCAAGTTGAAGGATAGCATCGTGAAAAACAAAATGCAAACGATCATCAGCTGTGCCATGAACCAGCCAATCTGAATACTACAAATTTAAATGTTTTTTTATAGGGTGCTTTATACAAAATTATGTTTGAACAAATTTAAACTCAGTCAGGTTCAACTTAGCCAAAAACACTTGAGTTTATTTGGTCACCCCTGTTCCTTGCTTCAGTTAATGTTTTATTTCCACTTGCCATTATGTTATCCGTTGGTGTTAATTCTTTCATCTGAAAAACCCCTAGAAACACTGTTTCACGCAAGTGAAGTTCCTGAGTTAGTCTATTAGCATGCTCTCATGCCTGGACTGTGAACGTGGAACATTTCATTTTCCCCGGTAGGCCCTTTACACCTTTTAGTATGTTACCCGATGAAGTTTGGAGCAAGGCTCATCAACAATGAAAACACCCCTGAATGATTCAAAAATACATTTTACCATGGCTCGAGGATTGCCTAAAACAAAACTTACCAAGTAGAATTTCTCAAAGAAACAGCCCTAAGGAACCAATTATCTCCAAATCTCTTCAAACATTTTAAAGGATATTTTATCAAAAATTTTCCAGCTTTAATTTACCTGACATACAATCCATTTTTCAAGATAATGAATTAGTCACCAAAAAAGAAGCAAAAAATAAACCAAATTTCAAATGTGTTAGTTTTTTAATTGGAAAAGGCTAAATGGTTCATGGCATGACTGATGACTTAGTACAGAAATTAAATTAACTTAGACATAATTGCAGCATGTGATGCAGCAGCGTTTAGTGCAGCCTATGCTCCTGGACTGTGTTAAGGATTGCTGGTGATGTGGGTACTCTTAAAATAGGAAGTAGCTATGATGGTGGTTGCCCTGTGACTAGAGTGGGAGAGGGTCCCTGCATAGAGGAAACCGGCAGGGTTTAGAGACACACTCCAGTCAGTTTGGCCCATAAGACAGTTTCACAAGTATGGGAGATGGTCAAAAATTGTGTTGAATTGGTAAAAAATCTAACCTCTAGATCTAATGTAAAACAAATGTTGAAACAGGAAGGAAATAACAGTCTTTTTAACGTTGATCTCATTGAAAAGTTTGATCTAATGGTTTAGCAAAATTATTTATGGAAAGTAATATGATTAAACAAGGGGAAGAAACAGTAATTGTGATGGCACGTCTATGTCAAACAATTAAACAAACAAAAAAGGGAAAGACAAAGTAACACATTTAAGATGAGTTGGGGTAGGGGAGGTGGGTGTCAAGTGGTAAACTAGAAATCATAACCCATGATTTTCCAAATCATTGAACATGAAACAAAATTTTGAGACTTTTTTTCTCAAAGGCTTTTGTGCACGATTTTTAAAAAGCATGCTTCATGTGTATCGTCATGTTGGAAAACAACAATTTTGTCTACACATAGTGTTTCAAAATTAGGAAACAAAGACATAAAAAAGGAAACAAGAACATAACAATTTTGTGCACACATAGTGTTTCAAAATCAGGAAACAAGGTCATAAAAACTATGAAAAATCCACCCAGTGTTTCTCTATGTGCTTTTTATTGGAAGAGCATGTAACGCACATCCAAAGTTCAAACATCCCAATGGTGGACAAACTGGACAGGCCAATTTTCTTTTTTTAAATTCAGGCTTTTGTATATGAAAACGACCATCTCCACAACAAAAAACAAAAAACAAAAACAAAGGATACTTCCCCCTCCATTTTAGAAATTTGTTTGATGTTTTTGTGGTTTTTTTTGTTGGAGGGGGTTACACTAATGGGCATAGCTACTTCCTATTGCATTAACTAAGGCACATTACACCCTGTCAGGTCAGGTACTTATATCAGCTTGTATCTGCTAACGGTAACCTGTAGCCCGTTACGACCTGTCACAGAGAGGGGGTGGCTGGAGTGCCTCCCCCTGCTACAAGACACCCCTAGATTGTAGCATAGATGCCATAGAACACACCATTAAGATCTTACATCATGGTGGTGAGGACAGGTTTCTTCAAAAGTTAATGGCAGGGCCCAATTTCAGAAAGCTGTGAAGCAAAATACATTTTCGCAAGAAAATGTCGTGGGACCAATCATAAGCAATCTGCCCATTTGATTGGTTGATTTCTGCCTGTGCTTGGTTGATTAGACCAATAAAGTTCCACCCTTTAATTGCAAATGTCATCGCTACCCAAACGACTGACAGAAGCCTTGTGTGGGGTGCAGTGCACTGTTTTGTAGATAAAAGATCCATGTGTCATTCGTACTTATTTCAATGTACTTGGCCTCGCCTGGAGACCATTTTCACATGGTACTCACTTGGGCATCATTTCTACAGGTAATATCTATGGTGCACAGGGTTAAATGTTCGGTAGAGCTTCAGCTTGAAATTGGGCCCAACTTAGAGGCCCGTAGCCCCACATCCTTGTATCTCATTACAAGGCAATCATACTTAGTTTAAACTTGGATTCATAATTATGACAAACCTTTGCAGTTAAAAAATAAAAAGGTTGCATATTTAGTCCATCCGTTCTCACGCAGACTCATCAATCCCCGAATCTCTCAACTGAGAAGTGAGCAGAGAAATGACGGAGGTCTCTCCTTCGCTTTAATGGACTTTCCTTTGGGAGGATGTACCATCTCCAGGTGGTGGCCCATCGGGCCCGGGGGCCACCCCGTCCCCCTCCCTACCTCTTCAGGAAAGTTATTGATATACTGATTGAAAAAGGAAGAACAAATTTTTCTGTAATATAATTTGTTTCTTCTCAAACCTCTTTGTAAGAAACAGACCTTTTATACAGTCACACAACATCACATCACACCCAGTCAGGTCAGGTGCTTATACTAATCTGGTATCTGCTAACGGTAACCTGTAGCCCGTTACAACCTGTCGCAGAAAGGGGGGGTTACCTCACCTGCTAAAACTAAGACCCCATTGTATTTACAGCAAATAGAGCAGGCATCATCGCTGGGGCAGCATCAGTAGTACTACTACCACACTGGGTCAGTTTTGCCTGACATGAACCTGTACCAGTGTATATGCTTACTGTCATCAGTGCCCCCCCCCCTAATTCTTAAACCCCAGTAGGAATTCATAACCTAAATGGCCATTTCGAATTCCTTGCTGATCAGCACCATTAAGAATGGTAGTTTCCCGTATTACTTATGCACTGGGCATAGAGAAAGGACCCACACTGGGTCAGCATCTCTGCCCAAGATCCATATACATGTACAAACATCAGAGAGGTACATGTACACTGTGATCTAAATCAGTATACTCCATTCTTAGCCCCTCAGGTCTCCTTGATATGGGCCTGTACTACATCCACTGCCATCTTCCACATCACCTGCATTTCCCATCTATATGTTATTATCTCATGTATTCAGGTAGAAGCACAGTACCAAGTGAGACAAAACCAACCCATTCATAACAATTTAAGTTCAGAGATTGCATGGTTTTGATTGCCAATCAAGGTGTAGGAAGAACTCTCATCAATTGAATGTTGCAATATTCAACAGAAGATATGTTTCAAGAAGAGATAGATTCTTGGTTCCACTAACTTCTAACAAATTGCAATCAGAGTCTTTATGTTGTTGTATCTCCTAAGATGTTTGAGAGGGCAAACAAAAAGTACAAATTAGGCGTTTGTTTAATTTTTGTGCTCAAAAGAAAGTTTTTACAAGTTGTCTTTTAAGTTCATGGCTACAGGTCTTGAGTGGGATTACAACTTTTTTCAGGTTGTGGCTGTTTTATTACTGTGATATTGTGATGATTAGAATGATTGAGTAGGCCTACGTGAATGTTCAGTGTGAATGTTGACATTTGAAATATTTTTATAAAAAATTTTACAAATCCTTTTTTTTTCTTAACTTTTTTAGCTTTTTAAGATTTCAAGCTTTTAAATTTTTTTTAAAAAGCTTTTTATAATTTTTAGCTTTTTGAATTTTTTTTAGCTTTTTATAATTTTAAACTTTTTATAATTTTTAGCTTTTTATAATGTTTTGCTTTTTATAATTTTTAGCTTGTTGCATCCTGAACACAGGCTGGTACTGGAGAGAGTGCAATATAAATTCAATTAAACTATCAAATACTTTTTATTATTATGTGAATTTCATGCCACATTGGAAAAGGAACCAGTGGTTCACAATAATTAAGTCACATTTTAATACTTTTTGGAGGGTACATGCCAACACATTTTTTTCTATGGCATAATCATAACAACTGATGTAAGATCAGTGTATTGAAGTAGAAACTCTGTTTCTGACATGGTTCTTAGGGTCTTATACAGCGGTCTGTTTGCATCTGAACACAATGCTCCCAATCAACTTTTCTATTTGATTTGTGCCTCATGGTCAGTCCACCAGGATGTCAGCATGGTGCAGATATATATTACGCATCTTGTATTATCTTTATTGTTTGGGTCGAGGTTTGCCTGGGATTGATGTACCTTTTCATGTACCTTTTGTGTACCTTTTCATAAGTCAAATATTTATGGTGTGGTGAAACATAAAATGAATGTAGCTTTATAGTGGTAAAGCCCCCTCCCCCTTCCGCGGCCAGCAGATTTATTTTAAATTCTTTTTCCAAATTTGGCAAGATATTCTTCCGGCGTTAATCTGGATTCTGATTTTTTGCTCACAGAAAATCTTTACAAGATTGTTATTAAATAGCTTGAAAAGTCTTTAAAACCCTATAACACTTGGGTACGTCACCTGTCTAGTCAGTAGATGTCCCCACCATTTCTAAGGGGTATTATAACTGCTACTTTGCAGTTCAGATCAAAATAGCGATCACAGAAACCCTGTGCAGTAGTTTGGATTGAAATCACAAGAAACAGTTAAGCTGTTAAACCAAAATCACAAGTTCAGTCACAGAAACAGTTGAACCGTTAAACCAAAATCACAAGTTCAGTCACAAAAAACAGTTAAGCTGTTAAACCAAAAATCACAAGTTCAGTCACAAGAAACAGTTGAACGGTTAAACCAGAATTACAAGTTCAGTCACAAAAACAGTTGAACGGTTAAACCAGAATTACAAGTTCAGTCACAAAAAACAGTTGAACAGCTAAACCAGAATTACAAGTTCAGTCACAAGAAACAGTTGAACGGTTAAACCAGAATTACAAGTTCAGTCACAAGAAACAGTCGAATGGTTAAACCAGAATTACAAGTTCAGTCACAAGAAACAGTTTAATGGTTAAACCAAAATCACAAGTTCAGTTTGAACATTTTGAAATTAAACACAGATGCTTAGCCCCATCTAATATATATTGCAAGCCATATACGCATGTACTAAAAATGAGAGAAAAAATATTTAAAGGGAAAGGAAAATCATTACCCTAGGAACATTCAAGGCTATGAAATGGTGAACAGGGGATGGAACATCCAGAAAACCTTCTGTTCTGTAACAACTTTTCATTTTAGTAGGATTTAATGCCCCCCCCCCCCAATTCCACAGCATAAGGAGAAATCTTTTCTCAACCGACTCAAAAGATACAACTTTTGAAGGGGAGTAAGATCGAAAAATGTTGCACATCAAAATCCATGTTGAATCATTTTATCGTTAAAAAATCAAACTAAAATCATATTCATCCTGTGTGAAAAGCAAAAAGAAAAAAGTGTGCCTTGGCCCTCACAGAATCATTACACAGAATCACCTTTTAACAGAAATTAATTTGCCAGCATGTTTGATTTAATTGCAATGAGCAAAGCAAATGACAAGTGCACCTATCTGAAGACAAAAGGAAAATTGTTAAGATTCGTTTCAAAATGCATGGAAGAGTTACAGTTGGATCGAAAGAACAATTCCCGATAATAAGCGTATTAAAGTAAATCTGTCTGAGGTGAGTTAGTTGTGAGTCATTAAAGAGAGTGTACAGAATGGATAATTGTCAAAACAAATAAAATAATAAGCATTAGAATAATAAATAAAAACAACAAACAAATAGGCCTAAACAACCGCTGATTCAAATTTTATACCAGTAGTATCAATCATTCAGATAAATGTTTCCATTTGAAATACTGTCAAAATGGAAGACATGTAATTCAAAGTCCCCCAAATCACTGTAGCTGCCTTTTTTCAAAATGTGCATTCGGATTAAGCCTAAAAATAAATGTGCACAAACTTTTTAGCAAAACATTCACACTTTTGGTGGGTATTAACAAAAAGAGTCCACCAAAGTTGATAATACATTAGTTTCTCAGTTAGCAGGTAATACTTGTGACACACCCTTATACAAGTTTTTTTTTTCCTGACCACTGATTCTCCATGGATAAAATTGAAATTTATAACGTTTTTTGTATTGATTTCAGAGGCACAGTTGAAAGTTCAATTGTAGGTGAAGTGACATTTGAAACTTTTTGTGACTGTTGGTATTTTGTTATTCAACGACTTGCTTTATGTAGTTACTTTAATACTTTTGAGCATACATAGGCAATCTTGGTGGTCTAAGGTATGACATCTGCTCTACCATGCAGAGGGTTGTGGGTTCAAGTCCCACCCAAGTTGCCTATAGATGCTCGAAGGCATTAAACATGCAAATTGCTAAGTCGTTGAAGGACAAAATCATCAAAATGTGACACCTGGAAATGTCAAAATGCCTTGTTGAACAATTTCACGAGAACTCTTGAAACATCATTTGTAAGTCAGCAACTTGTACTTGTACTTCTATTAAATGCTATGTGATGGTTGTGTGTTCAACTGCAGTTACTCGAAGGACAAACTCTACAATAGGTTAAATTTATTTTCAGTTTTTGAACTTTGTCCTTCAGTGACTTACCTCATGTAGTTCCTCTTAATATTCTTGGTGATTCAAAGTCAAGCATCTCAATATCAAGCAAAGGGTTCTGGGTTAACCCCAAGTTGTCTTTAAATGCTCCAAGCCATTGAATATGCAGCAGGCCAAGTTGTTGAAGGACTAACTTTTCAGGTTTTTTTTAAAGTAATACAAATATTGGAATGCTTATTCAACTTATAACAAAAGTTGTGAACAAATATTTCTCCATCAGTTACATGTACTTCCCTCAATGCTTTGAGGTAATCATGGGTTAAACTCTTACCTAAGTAACATAAGTCTTTGTATTTTTTTTTACGAAACATCTTCACAGTGCCTACCATTAATGCTTTGAGCTGGTTTTGGGTTCATACGGCAACTCTTGCACTAATGCGATCACATGCATACCAGCCTTCTTTTTGGCTGTACCGTTTAAGCACGACCAGTTTACCAACCAAGCAACTTACTTCATACTGTCTAAAGGTAACATTTTGAGGAGACTCTCAGCTGAGAAATTAAAGTTAGTATCACAGATTAGAGGCATTGGGTCTAGGGTTATTACATGGCTTCATGCTGTGTAAAAACCAATTTCCTAAACTATGTTTCAACAAAAGTCACAGACTCCACATGAAATACATTGAATTCCTCCAAGGTTCCTCAATTCATTCTAGATCCACATTTTTTGTATTCTTGCGTAGCTACTGTTTACTTCCATTTGTACAATCTAATCACTGACTGAAAATTCAAGTTTGTTACCCTTATTAGCAGTCAGTTTAATAAATTTGTTCCCAGCAGGAATTGTAACTATGAGCTAATTTCAACTTCAGGGAAGTACAAGCTTGAACTTGAAACCATCAATACAGATTGCATTAGATCAGCCCTCAGCATAGGTTATGCATCTTCCTTCTCAATTTAATAGATCTGTTATGATTGCAAAAAGACACACCAACCATATTGTTAAAAAAGAACTTGGGTAAAAAACTTATAGTTCCCATACAGTTTATTTGTAAAACAATTAATGTGCTTATATAGCAGCTCTAAATGGGCCAGGATCATGCAGTAAGAAAAAGAAACAAATCAAAATGGTAATTCTCTGTATATTAACGATGTAATTAGACAATTTCACACAGGATGCCCAGCTGAGGTGGTGCTTTGTCTCACAGATGAAGAAGGAATGGAAGAGATTGCCAATACTGCATTTGTTGTTATGCAGGCCTATTAGTAAGATGTCATCACCTAGGATGGTTTGGAGACAGTGATCCCATGTGTCATTTGCCAGTGGGGGCTTAGTGGCCACAGCTCCTGCTGGAATCTGCCACTACCGGTGTAAGCTTCTTCAAGACTGGTGTGAGCATCTCTGCGAAATGGTGAGAGCATCTCCAAGACTTGTGTGAGCATTTCCGAGGACTCACACGAGCATCTCCAAGAGTGAGCATCTCCAAGACTGGTGTGAGCGTCTCCAAGACTGGTGTGAACATCTCCAAGACTTGTGTGAGCATCTCCAAGGACTCACACAAGCATCTCCAAGAGTGAGCATCTCCAAGACTGGTGTGAGCGTCTCCAAGACTCGTGTGAGTGTCTCCCAGGACTCACATGAACATCTCCAAGAACTGGTGTGAGTATCTCCAGGAACTGGTGCATAAGCATCACAAAGAACTGGTGTGAGCATAGCTGAAATCATAGTTTCTTCTGTGAAGGTACTGGACATTGTTTTTTCTTAACATCAGCAGAGTATGGTAGAATCTTGGTTGCCCATTCACATTTTGCAAACTTGTAGTGTTTAGGCCAAAGTCTAAAATATGATTTCTTGTGACAGCAGTACTTTCAGATTGTACTCAGTAAGGCATTAAGGCATTACTCAATTGAGGCATCATCCATTGAGATGACTTCTCAATTACTCTGGAAAAATCCTGTTTTGTTTTAAGCTTCATACCGAGAGAAAAGTGCTTGGAAATTGTTGGGATGATTCATAAATTTTTCCCTTTTTACAACAAAACTTTATTCTGTATTTTGATTTGGCTGTCGTTCCTATACCCACACTGGAAACTCTTTGTTGTTTTTTAAGACTACAAATCACAATGCGCATCAGCAGCAGCAGCAGCAGCACCTTAGTTTTTAATGAGCGGGCTTCTGATCGGAACATACTACGGTTACTAATTGCGCAGCCGGATAAGTTTTGCATGTAATCGTTGGCATATAGGTCGACTTTAACTCTTTTGGGACACATATCACTGCCATGGGTCAGGCCGAGTCTCTAACCCAACTATGGACATCGCGTGCCGGACCAACGGGTCTGGCAAACATCTTTAGCAGCATTTTACCATGGGTGTGGCAGTCGTCATTTTTAACATAAACAATGTTGGGTTCCATTTTGATTACTTTTAAAATAGATTGGACAAAAACCAAAGAAATGTACCTAAAAGGAAGAGGGAAATAAGCATGACTGTGTAAATGGCATGTAGCAATATGTTGGATTTTGTTTATTGGAAAACTCAATATATGACACATTGGGTACTGTATCAATATTCTCCTAAAATCATAAACCATTAGAGTTTAAAACAACACTCATACTGTCAGGAAATGAAAGGTGAAATCAAACATTAGGGAGCAAATTGTCCAGAAAGTTTGCATAGCAAAATGTCACTTAAAGGCAGTGTATACTTTTGGTAATTGTCAAAGATCAGTACCCTCACTTGATGTATCCCAATTGGTCATCGAAGTTGCAAGAAAATAATGAAAGCAAAACACCCTTGCATAGAATTGTGTGCTTTGAGATGCCCGAGAAAGGCTTCATGCCTGAAGCATTTTTCAGATTCAAATTTTGGGTTGAAAATTTACCTTTTTTCTCTAAAACTACATTGTTTTATAATAATGTTTTATAATGTCAACAGCTTTCCAGTGCTCTTTACCGAGTAAGTTTTTATGGTCAATAACTTGTGGAGTAATTACCGAAAGTACTCTATGCCTTTTTCGACCGAACTTTGTTTTGTGGATACTGAATGCTAATATTGAGTAGCAATAATGATGATTTTTGAGTACTGAAGCAACTGATACATTTTGTGTCGCATTTTGCGATGCTGTTCATGGGAAATCGTTCACTGATTGTAGTGCATTTTGATATTGGGCTGTTGTTAATATATTTGGAATGAAAAACACATTAATTGACTGAGGAAAATGGGAAATTTATTTCTGGAAATGTGTTGGGTGAACATTTAACGTTTGGTGTCTGACAGAACAATACAGTATTAATGTTGATACACTGCACACACAAATCCTTGTTATTTGATTGGTGGCATACATGTCACATGTCATCCTTTTTTGCCACAATGCTCCATAATTTAATCTAAGAGTCCTTTATGGAAAGTTATAGGACACTTTGGACGAGACAATGTCGTGTCGTGGCAGACAAGGTTAGTTTCTACATGGAGTCATCCATGTTGTTTAGAAGAGTTTTTTTTTTAGAATTTAAGAGTGGAGATGACGTGTTTCCATGTTTATTTTATTATTGAGAAGCAAATTTCAAATTTCAATGATCTTTGTGTGAGTTAATATAAAAAAAATATTGAATGCATTTTGTTTGTGCATTTTCAAAAATACAATGAAATCTGGCTTTTACATGTCACTCGGTGGAGTATTCCAGATTTCACCTGGTGATTATGTTCTGCAACGATGCACTCAGATGCATCAAAATACATGTATAGTTTCAGACAAAGTTAGTGGCCTATCCTCTCATGATAATTGGAAATTGTAAAAAAATTACTCAAAGTAACAGAAAGACGATATAAGAGCCATCATTTGTCTTGTTAATTTAAAGCATTGCTTCTTATCAAAGTCAAACTTGGCTTTTGTTTCTAATACTGTGGAAGGCATCATGGATTGTTTATGTTGAATTTAGAGTTATGTGATTTTATAAGAGTTCTTTGAATACCATTTCTAATCATGAAACCTTAATTAAATGGTACCCTGAGATTCTTACAACTAACTGATATGAAACCATAGGCATATAACCCTGGGGGCAGGTGTGTGGGCCAAATGCACTCCTAAAATCAGGCATACAAAAAAAAATTGCATAGAAAGTAAAAAAGACTTTTAACTGGTATTAGAAATTGGTATACTTATGTTTTATTCATGGGGGGGGGGGGATTTTGGCAAATTAACCCCTCTGCCCCCCTTAACCAAAGAGTCCTCATATGCCCATTATGAAATCTTGTGTTTTATTTTATATACCTTTTGGTTTCTTTTTTAAATGAAACTTATTCGAAGCGCTGGTCAATCTTGTCTCCCGCCTTCTGTAATGACATGGTTCAGCATTGATTTAATACAGAGAATTTCATGTACAATAAGTAAAAAAATTAATGGATAACCACATTTTTACCAAACTTTCCCTGGCTGGCTGTAAAGCTGGCATTTTTTCTTTTTTACACCCAATGCTGATATCTGAAAACACTTAGTTCTTGTCCCAGATTATATAGCTCTATATTGTGTATTTCAAGGAGGAATCATTAGGAATACATGAAGGGTAAAATGTGTTTGCAACGATTAGTGAATTACTTTCTTTATACCTCCACTTGCACATTATCTTGTGAAAATGGTTAGCATGGGAATATTAACAGCAGAAACAGGCTACTTGCCAGAATGATTTGATAGTATTTCACATCATTGAGAAAAGTTGTTCCTTTGCTATGGATTTAAATTTTCAAATCAATTTGTTTTATTTGCCGGTAAACAACTTTAAACGAATCTTAGCCCAAAGTGGATCAAAATGGATCAGCGGCCGATGATTCATTTCAGGATCCCAATTTCATAGAGCTGAGCACAAAACAATTTTGCTCACCAGAATAAGGTTACCAGCCAAAATACCATTCTTTATGTACTGTCTGCGACTGGTTTCAGCGCAATATTCTGCAAATTCAATATTCTGCTAGGTAAAAACAGCAGGATACCAGTCAAAATTGGTATGTGTGGAATGGTATTTTGGCTAGTAACCTTTTTCTGGTAAGCATAGTGTATTGTGCTTATAGTTCCTTTATGAGCCGAAGCAGCTCTTTGAAATTGACACTTTTCGTGCTAAGATAGAAAAAGGCAGTGTCCAGATTGGTGACTTTGTCTATGGCTGCATCGTTTTGTCATGCGTTGAAGTATAGGACATGCTTGGAACACCCTTAGCAACAGTCATAGCTGTAGCTGTAGCCATCAATTCGGATATGGCCAAACTCCAGGTTTTTTTTACATCTTTTCAGCTTTGAGGTGAGGGTTAACAGACAAAATAAATAGGGTATTACCAAACGGTGTACATAAAACCCCAACTCTCTGGGTATTGAATAAATTACTGTCTTGCTCTCCAATTGCAGGTTCAAATCTGAGTCATTTTGATTTCTTTGAGAAATGCATTTTACCCTTCATCATCACCTACAATTAAAGATCGACTTGAACGAAATCACTGGAACTAATTTGACTATTTAACATTGTTTATTTTGTTTTTAGTTGTTATTTGGTCATAAGTGTGAAGTAATTCATCCCTGTAATTTTGTTGAAATTTGATCAAAAAAACTAGCCCCTGCTTCTTTGATTTTTGAACTAGTGTTGTTGTTTTTTCTCGCCGTTGGCAGTGTCCTGCATATGGTTCCCAGCAAAGACCCATAAAAATGAAATATGAAATTAACACTGAAGTACCAGTGCCTCAGAAAACCAGTCCTTAGTTGCTATGCATTTTCCATTGTATTGTTTGGATCGAGTTGTAGTGTGACGTCACAGTGCTGTTTCGATTCCTATAGGCGCTTAGGGGCTTTTGGTGAAACTCGCCGTATTTGCCCAGCGTGACACTGATCAAAATGTGTCTTTCTTACATTACGAAACTACTTGTATTGCGTTACTCAATTATATATGATCATTACACACTCATGTACCTTTTTATAACAAAATAATAATAGTGTTAATTTCATTCAACTAGTTGATCTGTAATATTTATCAGGGTGTATTTGATAAGTATAAATATGATTTCAAAATATTTATGTAAGGCCCCTCCCCCTTTCACCCTTACTGATCCATCAGTGATAAAAATGGCCTCTTGGGAATCCTCTAAACAAAAAACCTTGATGCTGCAATATCTTACTCCATGTTTTACCATCAACAAAACAGTGTCAGTTAATGAACTTCAGACAAGACTGGCATCCAGACTTGTTCTCCATCTTCTTCAGGATGCTCAGATAAAAGAAAGGCATCTCTACTAGTTGCAGACGAAAGCATGTGTTTTGTGAGAAAATTTCAAGGAGGTTCAACAAAATTTTGTGCCAGCTTTCGTCTTTTATCATCTCAAGATCCACAGTATGTTAATCCAGACTTCTCAGTCAAACAAAGGCGATCAGATTTCAAGCACAGGATCCAGGCCCTAGGTACTGTCTCATCTTCAGTGCAATCAAATCTTAGATTACTGAAGCCATCGATATCCACACCTCAATGGTAGTCAAAAGAGGGTGCCATCAAAGAGGGCATTGTGCTGGCAGGATAAGTTATCGAAAACATTCAAGAAATGATCAACTCTCCACTGTCATATCATCTTCGTTGTGGTTAAATGCTCATTATAACTGTTAACTAAGCTTCTAAGTCAGGACTCCAGACAGAGGTATGTAAGAATTGTTGCCCATAATTGCCACCAACATCGGTTCTCGATGTCATGAAGTCCAGTCACAGAGTGGATTGTATATCATGTCATCTGCATCACAATGCATTCTAAGTCAGGACTCCAGACAGAGGTATACAAGAATTGTTGCCCATATTTGCCACCAACATCGGTTCTCGATGTCATGTCGAGTCCAGTCACAGAGTGGATTGTATATCATGTCATCTTCATCACAATGCATTCTAAGTCAGGACTCCAGACAGAGGTATACAAGAATTGTTGATCATTGCCACCAACATTGGTTCTCGATGTCATGAAGTCCAGTCACAGAGTGGATTGTATATCATGTCATCTGCATCACAATGCATTCTAAGTCAGGACTCGACAGAGGTATACAAGAATTGTTGCCCATTATTGCCACCAACATTGGTTCTCGATGTCATGAAGTCCAGTCACAGAGTGGATTGTATATCATGTCATCTTCATCACAATGCATTCTAAGTCAGGACTCCAGACAGAGGTATACAAGAATTGTTGCCCATTATTGCCACCAACATTGGTTCTCGATGTCATGAAGTCCAGTCACAGAGTGGATTGTATATCATGTCATCTGCATCACAATGCATTCTAAGTCAGGACTCGACAGAGGTATACAAGAATTGTTGCCCATTATTGCCACCAACATTGGTTCTCGATGTCATGAAGTCCAGTCACAGAGTGGATTGTATATCATGTCATCTGCATCACAATGCATTCTAAGTCAGGACTCGACAGAGGTATACAAGAATTGTTGCCCATTATTGCCACCAACATTGGTTCTCGATGTCATGAAGTCCAGTCACAGAGTGGATTGTATATCATGTCATCTTCATCACAATGCATTCTAAGTCAGGACTCCAGACAGAGGTATACAAGAATTGTTGATCATTGTCACCAACATTGGTTCTCGATGTCATGAAGTCCAGTCACAGAGTGGATTGTATATCATGTCATCTGCATCACAATGCATTCTAAGTCAGGACTCGACAGAGGTATACAAGAATTGTTGCCCATTATTGCCACCAACATTGGTTCTCGATGTCATGAAGTCCAGTCACAGAGTGGATTGTATATCATGTCATCTTCATCACAATGCATTGTAAGTCAGGACTCCAGACAGGAGGTATACAAGAATCGTTGCCCATCATTGCCACCAACATCGGTTCTCGATGTCATAAAGTCCAGTCACAGAGTGGATTGAATATCATGTCATCTGCATCACAATGCATTCTAAGTCAGGACTCGACAGAGGTATACAAGAATTGTTGCCCATTATTGCCACCAACATTGGTTCTCGATGTCATGAAGTCCAGTCACAGAGTGGATTGTATAATTATCATGTCATCTTCATCACAATGCATTCTAAGTCAGGACTCCAGACAGAGGGGAGAGATACAATTACTTGCCTATAATTACCACCAACATCATTGATGATTTCATTAAGTCTAGTCACAGTAGAGTAGATTGTATATCCCGTTTCAGACCGATGGAAGTGGCTGAAATCCGAAGGTAACTCGGAGCAAAGACGCAGCTTATGAAGAAATGTATCATAGATGCCATATTAAGACAATTGTTCATTGAAACACCAGCATTCAGTGTCTTCTCCATGCTCATTGCAGACCCACATCATCATCTTCATGTTACTACAGAAGTAGATCACAAAAAGGCGTCTGTTATTCAAGGAATCACACGTCATTACTGATGCAGATCAGTAGAAGTGTTAATGATGTTTCACAGGAGAGACGGAAGTTTTCAAGCTCAGCCAATATGGTGCCAAAGGTTTCATGTGTAATGTTGAGGTAAAAGATTGTATCTGCATCCAGTTACAGGCGGTTGATTTAAATGTAGGCACAATCAATATCAAGTCAACAGTACACTGATTGCCCTCAATGCCTTCTTTGTGCTTGGAGTATGCTTCAGAATAAAGCAGCATCAACATCAAATTTCAGACAGAAGCCCAGACAAGCTCACATGGAAACAAAGGCACCCAATGTTTTCTCCATCGTCATTATCTGATTCTCCAAGGTATCAGCGAACCTCATCATCATCTTGACAAGAATCTAGGAAATCCTACTTGATTATTACACTAGAGATGCCCAATGGAGGACCAACCAAACATCACCTGGGCATGACTCCACTGAAAAGTTGATAAGTCACCTGCAAGTGGTGAGTCTGTCCTCCCAGACCTGACTGATGTCCGATCAAAACAAATCTAAAGTCTCTTCAAGTCTCACTCATCAGTCAGCACCTTGCAACAAGAAGCAACCAGGATTCCAATAAGTGTTGATAGTGAAACAATGAAGGGTATAAATACCACAGGTTTTATATCCACATGGAGATGTGTCTATCAGTCCCATCAGCTCTTACTGTAAGAATTCTCATTTTTGGATATTGCAGTTCATCACACCACACACAAATTAAATAAAAAACCACAGAGGAAAGGTATTGGCCAAAATAATGATCAGTGATCAGTGATAACCCCCCCCCCCCCACCCCCACCTAATGTAATTGATTATTTGTGATGCTCCATGGCAAAACCAGGCACTTCCTGCCAAACTTAAAACTACAGTTATTTACACATCAATTAGAAGAGAATAAGAGCTTTCAGAAACCACCCAATCTGGCTCATAATGTAGGTATTTCTCAACATAACACATACAGTGTTTAAGACATAACATAACTTTAGTATCAAAGGCCATGCTTCCAGTGACTTCTCTTTGAATAGTTAATTCCAAGAAGTGCCTGATTCTTGCTTGAGGTGTCACATTTTTAGTTTAAAGAAAATGGCAGAGGGTCGATACAGAGATTAGCAACTTTTTACCTTTGCATATTCATTAGGAAGAAGAGTACTGAGAACTTGCAGCCTTTGCTGTTAATGGTTTTTGTCTCATGTTTTACTCTTTTTTTTAAGTATCTTATTTGCTAAATTAAGTTTACTTCAAAGTTGGCTGCTATTGGATATTATAGAACTCACACATAAATCCTTGCCATTTGATTGGTGGAACACGCATTACGAGTCATCCCTTATTTTGCCATATATTTATTGCTGTGGCATTGGACTGCCGTAACCGTCCGGTGTTTAAATAAATATAGGACGAGTATATTGATTTTCATTGCTAAATTCTCAGCGTCATTCCAAAAAACAAACTATCCCAGTTGTTTGTCCGAACATGGCAAGATTGTGTCACAGTGGACAAGGTTGGTGCCTATACATGGAATCCTCCCCTTTAGTTTAGAGTTTTCAGATTTTGGGGTCGATGAGTTTCCATGTCTATTTTGTGTCTATTGGAAAACACGTTCAAGTGCCAAGGACCTACAGTGTGAGTTATTTGTGAGCTATTTGTTAGTGCTTTGTTGAAGAATATACTCAACTTCAAGAAATCTGGCTTGTCCATTTCACCTCTTATTCTGCGACAATGCACTCATATAATGCATCCAATATTTGTGTAATAGCTATGCTATACTTTTATCCTGCAAAGAAATGTGACAATAAAAGTCCACACCAACAAAACATCTAGAGACTGTAATATCTCAGCAGAAGCAGTTACAAATGTAAGCTTCATTTCTACAATACATTGTTTATATGGCGGTCAAGTGTCCGTATTCCCACTATGAAGGAAACAGTTTCTATTTTAAGTGTCCAAGCCTTCAAACTTGCTGAAACAGCATATTCACATATTACTAAATTACAACTTTACTGAATTACAAGCAATGGAAAAAAAGTTTGCAAAGGAGCTGAAACTTTTACAAAAATACTGAAACTATTTGCATATCAATTATAGGAAAGGGTACCCTCAGCTTTCCTAAAATTGACATTGAAAACAGATCGTAAAACTAAAAATTGCATTAAGTTGGCATAAACAAAATATATTGTAACACAGTTTTGAATAAGCTCTTCAAGTATTTTCTAGACATGTTTTTTTCTTGCAAAATGGGGTCGAAGATTATGCTTTGTCATCATGCTACTGGAGTAAAGTACTGAAATAATAGATTTTTGAGATTTAAAAGTTTTTAATCTTTTTATATTTTTAAACTGATTTTAGAATTTTTAACAACTTTTTAACTTTTTAATTTTTTAACATTCTTGTTTAGGTCATTATTGATTGTAGTGAGATTTTATCAAAGAGAACATTAAAAAAGGAAGTTCAATTTGTGCCTAAGTATTGTTTTGGATTCATGAATGATGTGAATTCATAACTTGACAAAAGCTTGTAGATTCATCGCAAGACTTTGTATCATGTTTACAGACACTCTTGACATTGCAACGTACAAAAAAACTCTATAGTTGCTGTATTTACCAAACAAACCAACAGTAGCATCTAACCAACTTTTACAAGTTGTCTTGCGGTTTTTATCAGCAAAGATCTTGAGAAGGGTCACAAGGTAATTGGAGTGAAACCTCCTGTCTGAAAAGTGTTAATTGTAATAATCTTAATTGTAAATGGCCAAGCTATCTTGACTCAAGTTCTGATGGCCAAGTTATAGAGTGTGGGTCCAGATCCATTGTCATAGTTAGGCCTGTGGCAAACTTTGATGACAAAATTCTTAAAAGCATTTATTGTAACAGGCCAAGTTATCTTGGCACTGAACTCACCTTGGCACTGGACTCAAGTTCTTATGGCTGAGTCGTAGAATGTGGGTCCAGATCCATTGTCATAGTTAGGCCTCTGGTGAGCTTTAATGCTTAAAAGCATTAATTGTAACTGGTCAAGTTATCTTGGCACTGAACTCATTTTGGCACTGGACTCAAGTTCTTATGGCTGAGTCGTAGAATGTGGGTCCAGATCCATTGTCATAGTTAGGCCTCTGGTGAGCTTTAATGCTTAAAAGCGTTGATTGTACCTGGCCAAGTTATCTTGGCACTGAACTCAAGTTCTGATGGCTGAGTCATAGAATGTGAGTTGAGAATTATAGTTAAGGTAACTTATGGAGACATAATTCTAAAAGGTTAAGCGTTAATCGCACTGATCTCAAGTTCTGTTGGCCGAATTGTCAAAATCTGGGTTTAGATGTATACAGTGGTGTAGCTAGGGGGTGGGGGCAAGGGGTTTGGGCATGTGCCCAAGGTGTAGCCTGTGAGCTCCAATCACGCAAGGTTTTTATTTGTAAGCGGTGTTTTTCATGGTTATGACCAGTATCTCAGATTTATTCCAAGGTGTAGAAAGTTTGTGACAGGGCACCTTGGCGCAACGAACCCTAGGCACTCCACTGGATGCATAGTTTTAGTAAACTAGGTAAACAGATTTTGAAACGTTTTCAGTTGTAAGTGACAGAGTGTTTAATAGACTTCCCGTAGTTAAAGGGGTTATAAGGTTATTTTAAAAGTATTAGTTAAATGGTTTGATTCTTGTTTTGGAGATGCTTTTCTAAAAGTAAATGAGCAAGTTGGAACCTGCATTTTACATTTTACAATGTCAAGGAACTTCCATTTACATTTATGTACAGCCACTGATCGTGCTTAAAATTTAGTCGAATTTCAAACATAAAGATAAACTTCTGGAAGCTGTCGACCACATGGATCATTAGTGGACTCAATGTCAGGACAAATATGCATTTACAGCCCACTTTTACAGCAAAACTTCAGAGGAAAAATCCCAATATTGACGTATGAGCTTCTTCATCTGAGGAGACTTGAATGAGGCAATGGTGCTTGTGAATCAATCCCTCACTGTGTGGGGAAACAGCACTGTCTCTACCAAGCTTCTCTATTGGACTGGATCGCTGCTCATAAGATGCTACTTGTTTCTTCTATACCATGACAGTCACCGTGGTCATGGTGTTTGTGCAATCGGTACTTGGGAATATCAGTAAATACTCGGAGTGGAGATAGAGCATGTCTCTCTACCAAGCTTCTCTATTGGACTGGATCGCTGCTCATAAGATGCTACCTGTTTCTTCTTTACCATAGTAGTCACCGTGGTCATGGTGTTTGTGCAATCGGTACTTGGGAATATCAGTAAATACTCGGAGTGGAGATAGAGCATGTCTCTCTACCAAGCTTCTCTATTGGACTGGATCACTGCTCACAAGATGCTACCTCTTTGTTCTACTCTCATGGACTGATCATTTTTAGGAGGTTTGGCTGCATATTTGGCCGTCTCTCCAAGACTGCAATTGTCTTATACTGTTAATGAACCAATGATGCCATTCATTCCTACAGGACCTAGTTGCATAGAGCTGTATATGACCAAAAAAGTTGCTCAGCGCAACAAAGTGATGCTTACCAGAACAAGGTTACCAGCTGAAATACCATTGCACAAAGTGTATCTTATATCTTGCTTAGTTTTGCTTGGCAGAAAATTTTTTTTCTTGCAAAATGGGGTCGAAGATTTTGCTTAGTAAACATCCTACTGGAATAGAGTACTAGAATAATAGATTTTTGAGTTTTAAATGTTTTTAATCTTTTTATATTTTTAAACTGATTTTTGGATTTTTTTAAACATTCTTGTTAAGGTCATTATTGATTGTAGTGAGATTTTATCAAAGAGAACATTCAAAAAAGCAAATTAAATTTAATTAAGTTAAGTAGATCATTAGTTTGTATACTAAAAAAGAAGGTTTCAAGCAGTGTCATAAGTGTCCAGGCCCCCCCCCAAAATTTTTTTTTTTTTAATCTGGACTCTTTAGGATTGAAAACTACCTGAGTAAAATGTGTACATTCTATAAGCTTTGATGTGATAACTTCTTTGTTATAAAACTATTTTTCCATTTACACGCAGACAAATGTGTTTGTTTTTTACACTCCACTTCAGATTATCTTATAAATAAATGTAATGGCATAAACATGAGCACCGAAAAGGGGGCTTGTTTAATGCAAATGTAAACTACAGTTATAATTGGCTGGAAGTGCCCCCCCCCCAAAAAAAAAAAAAAAAAAAAAAAAAAAAAAAATTTAAGACGAGAGAGTTAAAGTAATATGAAATATCTTGCTCCTATAAATGCTTTAAATACCTAGTATATTTTGTAAGGAAATTAACGGATTTGGGAGGGTTTTTTAAAAAACCAATAAAGCTACTGTAAGGTCTTCCATATTTTAACATGTCATTTACACTATCAGGTTTTAAAACTTATTCTTTGAAGCCTTTCTTCAATGGTAAAATGCTGTTCACAAGTCCACGTCCATATTGAGTGTCAGAAATTAGATCTCTCGCCGCCGTCGTCGTTTAGCTCGGTTTTTGTGGCGATTCGTATTAGCCGGTGCTGCGTTCAAGTTTGAAGCCAGGCCATATGCTGTTGCGCTGCAACGTTCTTGCAAGATGTATTGTGTAGCTTAAGCCATGTCAGCTTTGCATCACCAATGTGCCAAATAACAAAATATGATTTACATCTAAACATAGCTGTGCAAAATAGACAAACAGCTTAGATTTTTGTGAGAACTTTTTTTTTAAATTTGTAAATCCCTGCAGTAGAACCAATTGATTTTGTTTTCATCATCATTGGGCATGAACTCATGCTGTGGTTGAACCAAAAAAAGAAACTTCATCAAAACACTGCTGTGGGTAGCAATACAAGCCACATTTTTGGATTACTTTTCGTTGATTTTTGTGCATTTACTGTGATTGTCAGTAAACAAAGATCTGTTGTTGCAAGAAGTCATAATTAGACCCTGCTTCTCACCCGCTCCCCCTCCATGTTTATCTCAATCTTGTTGTTTGATGAATGTCGCATATACCAAGTGTTGTAGACTTCACTGTGTAGATGTGTGCCTACTGAATAGTTATTTAGAGAAGATCTACAACAATAACAGTAATATAACGGATGTAAGAATCTGCATATGGGATAAAGTGTATCTGTGTAGATTTTGAGAGGTAACTTTATAACTAATCAAGAAACGTCTTATAGATTCCACGATTATGTGAAAAGTTTCTGTTGGCTGGGATCATAAATAAAAATGCATGTTTATCTAAACTCCAGTACTATTAACATCTTACCAAAAATTTATCACACAGTTGCAGTAACAACAACCAAAAAAAACATTCTGATTGTTTGTACGTTGCAGCCGGAAGTTTAGCCCTCAGCTTGTTTAATAGTTATCCATAAAAATGTTTCCCCGAATTGGATACACTGCATGGGAACAAAGTGTAATATTTCTGTCTTTGCTCACTTACTGGCAAGTGCTTTGAAAATTGGAATATAACATCGCAAGTATTGAAAATAGTAAATAAATAAATTGAAAACAATTTGGCAAACATATTGTTTACAAGGGCGTCGATCGCTACTGAAAAGTAGGGGGGACGGGCGAGCAAGTCTTGAAAAAATACATCTAACATAATAGGCCCAAAATACCATTCTGCGCGTGGTCCATCAGAAAAAAAGATAAAAATGAAAAAACATTTCACCATTTATTCGCTATTATTTTATTTAAACAAAAATTGTAATGAAATATTAAATCAAGAAAATGGTGTACATTTTTATATTTTGTTGCATATTTCTAATGAACAGTCAATCAAAAAGTGGGGGGGGGGGACATCTGATATGCTGTCCCCTCCAGTCTAAAAAGTGAGGGGGACATCTGATATGCTGTCCCCTCCAGTCTTAAAAGTGAGGGGGACATGTCCCCCCCGTCCCCCACCCATCGACGCCCTTGATTGTTTAGTTACCTTTTTGGCTTATTATGTAAAATTAAGGGCTTTTAAATTTTAAATGCAAACTTTCTGATGTCCTCAAGCCCTGGTCAATTGATTGTCAAGTCTTAATGCATCCTTTGATCCTCATGGACAGTGGAGTAACCAGTGGGGGGCAGGGGGGCAGGGGGGCGGGAGTACCCCCTGTCAGAACCTTTGCACCCTCTCCCCATATGAGATTGAAAAAATGCACAAAATGAATGGTATGATAAATTAAGTAGGCCCCCCCCCATTTTTGTCTTAGCCCTCAATTGCCAACTAGGAATGGATCCATAAAAACTAGGGTAAACTCACTAAAACTTTTAACAACCAAAATGTTGAAAAAATACCAGAGATGTTTACTCAAAATAGAAATTGTCTTCAACAATTACTGTTGGATTGCATGCTCTATTTAAAACTCCAAATTCTGAAGTTATTCAAGAACTGCCTCTACATGCTGTTGCATGTTTCATTATATGTTTATGGTTGTTCTCTTACCTGGCAAGACTTAAGAAATCAGCTCAGATTCAGCAAAAATTTCTCGAAGTTGACATCATTTCAGATTAGAATACTTCTCAGGAAAGTAGCCTACCAGTTGTTACACCAAGGTACTACCTGTAGATAGTTACAAAAGTTGATAGCATGATATAATACTCCAGCAGTAAGATAGTACCAGGATAGGTTTTCAGAAAATTAGTTAAGTAGAAGATAGTTCTAATAGTAGTAGGATAGTAGTAGGATAGTTTATCAGTAGTTAGTATTAGAAGTAGAAGTAGATAGGTTTTCAGAAAGTTAGATAAGTAGAAGATAGTACTAATAGTAACAGTATGTAGTAGTAGGATAGTTTATCAGTAGTTAGTATTAGAAGTAGAAGTAGAGCAGAAGATGGTACAATAGTAACACTAAATTGTTATAGGATAGTTTATCGGTAGAAAGTGTCAGAAGTAGCAGTACCTGAAGATAGTACCAAGGTAGTAAAAGGTGATAGGTAATTTGTAAATAATCTTCAAGAAAATTTTGTACGATATGATCTATCTTGCCAGGTGAGAAAAATAGCCATAACAATAAATGAACAACATGTGCCATGAGGTGTTTTCAGATCAGTTTCTTGAAAAAGAAATTCAATCTTTCATCGGTCATCATCAAGTCATTGGGTTCCATGTTGCATTTTCAATGAATAAATCTTAAAGCTACATAACAAAAAATGTTAAAACTTAAATTTGCATTTAAACTTTGATTCCTAAATAAGCCCAACCTTTTTCGCATGAAGTAATGCTCAGATCACTTGTTTTTTATTGACTCTTTGTTTTTTTCAATTGACGGCGCAACTTTCTTTTTAACAAACTTGTAACTTCCTTTTTTCCTGTTTCGAGCAAAACTTGTTGTGATAAGCACAGGGCTTGAATTTTACACTGGACCAGAGGCCAGTGGTTTTAGGGTGGGGCCAGTAAACTTACGACCAGACAAGTCCAGCAGTCTGTGTTTTACAATTGAATAACAAACCTCACTCTGTAGTATCTTGAATGGACACAAATTATGTTCAAATGTTGACCTTGAGTCTGGAATACCTTTCAATTCTGTTGAGTAATGAAGTATACTTAATACCCCAAAAAGACAGATGAGACCATTCTCTTACATGTCTTTAGTTTGTAATTGTTCAAATAAAAATAGTTAAATGCATGTTAAACTGTATCAGGACTGAGGAAGTTTTTTTCTCATTTTGATTCTGGCCAAGTACAAAAGTTTCTTGTCCAGTAAAAATGTTGAGATACAAGTCCAGAATTCTCGCATTTTTTTCTCCCAAATTCGAGCCCAGAAGCACTGGTTGTATTCAGTTGTGTATACCACACATCGGTGTATAAGGTTAAAAACCAAACAATATTATTAGTATGCCAATATGGTTAAAATGTTCCTCTTTCAACAACTTCAAAGGTTCCCACAAAATATTTGAGCAGAAAATTGAAACAATTTTCCCCAAACAACTTTACCCTGAAGTATATGGAAACAAGAGTAATTTTCTTGCAGTTTTAAATTATTTACTTCCAAATAGATTGGAGCATTTTGTTTTTTCATTCTTTGTCGCAATGCCCTTTCTTATAATACTAACTACTATACAAAGCATTTTAAACTCTAAAAAATGTAACTCCAAAATCCTCCACTGTATTCGCCCTTTGCACAATCAGCCATTTGCGCGTAGAGCCTTGAGTTGGTGACAGCAGTAAAATAGAAGCATGATACAACTCTGTATTGTTACAGTAATGTAATGACACTTTCATCCAAACACATGCATAACATACAATACAAATGACGCATGAAGTCGAGGCTCTACACACACATGGTGGATTCATGCAAAAAGCGAATAATGATTTCTCAACACTCCAATGTTTTGACATGGATAAGAATTGAGGTCTGACACAGTGATAAGCAAATTGTTATTTGGTCCTACAGTCCCAAATCCTCAGTAGGGCAACTTCCCAAGCTTGATTTTTAAGGATTTATTACCGTTGGCGTCAATGAACAATTCCTAATTTTGTATAGGGAAGTAGAAGACAGTGATTGACAATAACAAAGATACAATGCAAAATTGTGAAAATGTGAACAAATGTCATTTAAAATGCCTTTAATAATATGTTTAGAAATGCACTTCTCTGTGCAAACATTATTTTACTGGTTACTTTTTGAGCAACAAGTAAAAAATATTGTAACAATTGGATTTAGTCATTGATTTGAATAACTTTTAAAAGCAGAGAAACAAGATTAATGCTGAATGAGTACCCTCATGTACATAAATAAATTTAAGTAGCATTCAATATATTGTTCAATAAGGAAATATCAAAAATGTTATTTTTACTTTTTAAAATGTGTGTGTACACTTGGATGATTTGAGACAGGGTCTTTTTCGGAAGAAATATTACTGGGTTTTTTTTAAACAAAGAATTAGTCTTTTTAACAATTTTATTTGGTTAATTTTTCACCCTGGGCTTTTAAGAGCTAAAGTCAGACTGAAAGCTAATATTGTTGAACTTTTTTTAAACATTGCAACAGACATGCAGATATGCAGATGTTCATCTTTGAGTGTGTAAAAAGATCTAAATTTGTACGCTTTTATTTATATAAAAAAAATGCTTTAATTTATGTATTATCAAGATGAAATAAAATAAAATCACTAACTGTTGAATCTCTGTTAATAATGTGCTTTTTTGACTGGGCCCCACGAACAATCATGATTTTCAGTCATTTTTGGTTACAAGGGTGCATTATCATAGAGGTGAATAAAACATTTAAACAAAGAAAAGGCACTGAGGAGGGGAGTGTGGTTGTGAGTTTGTTAGTGACATTCAAACAGTGTACTTACAACAAATGTGACAAAAGGTCCATGATTGCTATCACAAAGGAAAACATTTGGGTCTACATTTGACAAAAACCTAAAATTTGTTGCTGAGAAATTTCCCAAACTGCGCCTAGAGAGGGCATTATGGAAAACATGCTCGCATATGATACAAGCATAAAAATTACATGTCCTACTTTCATGTGTCACTGTGTTGAGGCACTATTTTCCATCCAATTTTATGGAAATAACAGAATCCAAAATGGCTACAGTTTTGTTAGCCACATTTAATTTCCATACAAAATTTGAGACTGAATTAATAATTGATACTTCAGTATCACTTTTTAAAAAGATTAAAATTAGTAACTATAGTTGTTTTCAGTAAACGAAACTATAAATAAATCAGTTCACAATATAAGAAAATAATGAAAAACATGTGTACTGAGCTAAAAAAATACACATTTGCCACAAAAGGGTATAACCATCCATGTCCATGTTTTCCATATTTTTATTTATTTAAAAAATTTGCAAAAATTTACACATATTCACCACTGAGGGCGTTATTTCACGGCCAAAACAAGGACTGCACTAATGTTTGTTCGTCAAAGACCGTCATTCACCTCGGCTGAGATAACTAGTGGACTGATTAATCTTAATGGGAAACATCTTTGAATAAAAAGATAATGAGGATTTCATTAATTTACGTCGAATTGAATAATATTTCAATTAGAAATGAAACATTTCTGCACTCCTGGATTTGCATTTGTTAACATGGTTATTGACGGTCGTTGACAAAACTGTAACGTTCGTAGCAGCACAGAACTTGGGGCTGGGCCCAATTTGAGTTTGCACTTCTGCACAGGAGAGCGTGTGCAAACCACTGATCTCTATTATATAATAGAGATCAGTGAGATCGGTGGTGCAAACCCTCAATAGCCAGGGTCGTAATATTTTAAGGTTAAACTAGAAGCAGACTTTTTTCTTAACCTTTCCAGTATGTCTAGAAGAAGATGCTTAGAAGATGACGGTGATGGTAATATTTCTACTTATTTATATTTAGTTTACGAGCTGCCCTTCGCTCCTTGCTCTCGTGAAAAGCGTCTGCTTTTTGTTGTGTTTGCCATTGCTTCGCACAGCATCATTTTCGGGAAAATGTTTTATTTTAGTAGCCCTTATTAAAACAAAAAAGTTAATATTCTTAAAAGTGATATGAGTGCTACAGTTATGTGAGCTTTGTGTTTATAAAATATCTTATGCATGTTTTATCATGTTGTTAATTAATTTAATCTTATCAGCTTATTCAAAACAAAATACTAAATAGGTGCATAAAATATGTTAGTTTTTACAAAGCAAATATGGAAAATACAATAATTATAAACCAAAGTTTCAGTGTCACGGTCATAGACATGAATGCCAGTCATCACGCCCCCGGCAAAGTCGCCCCCCACAAAGTCACCCCAGCAAGCTCGCCCCCTCCAGGTACAAAGTCGCCCCCTACAAAGTCGCCCCCTAACAAAGTCGCCCCTATGCATTCTTGTGCTATTGTTGCAATGATTTTCTAAGGGGAAATTTTGTTGTTTTTAACTTGATTCAAAAAGGGAATCCTTAACGATTGTATACTTTTTTTGTTGAGGATAAATAACTTAATAACTATAACTAATTGAAAAACAAGTTTTGACAAAAATTCTCCCGTTGTAACTCAGTATTTAATTTAAAAAAAAAAATCAAGAAACATTAATTTAATCCTTAAAGACTTTATACATTTTTGTTGAAGATAAACAACTTAATAACTATAACTAATTGAAAAACAACAAATTTTGACAAAAATTCTCCCGTTGTAACTCAGTCTTTAATTTTAAAACGAAATTCAAGAAACATTAATTAATCATTTAACAAACTTTACACTACTCTGCACTAAATTGATGTGAGACAAAAATTCTGCCTTTGGAATTAGTACTTAATGTACATCAATTAAAATGTAATAAAAGCCATAACGTACAAAATCAACAAAGCTTAACAGTTACTTAATAAACATAAAAGATTTCTCACAGAAATATACTGTATAGTATAAACAAAAACTAGAGGATAAAAAATCATCGATCAATAAATAAACGTAAAAACATATCTTGCAGAAAAATATTTCATAAGTTATGTATATACTTTAAAAACTATCAAAAGACGAATAGAAAAATATACAGGAGACTTAATAAATAAATTAACCTTGCACTGTAACTGTCAACCAAATGATAAAACGATGAATAAAAAAAAAACTGAACGAAAAATGATCACCAATTAATGTCCATTAATAAATAAACGTAAAGACACATATTACAAAAATATATTTCATAAGTAATGTATGTACTTTAAAAACTATCAAAAGACGAATAGAAAAATATACAGGAGACTTAATAAATAAATTAATCTTGCACTGTAACTGTCAACCAAATGATAAAACGATGAATAAAAAAACTAAATGGGCGTAGCCCATACCGAGATAGTGTTGTTGTTATTTGTAAGATAAAAGTTAGTGTCCATCCGGGGCATTGCCGAAGATGGCAGCACAGCCTCGCAAAAGCTTCTTGCTGTCGACCGAGCCAGCAACAAACGAATCCCACAGCTTGAATAGCCTTCCCTGGTTGCTGGTGTCTCTCCTTCTTGGCTGCTTTGTCAGCTTCTGCTCACTCACCAGACGGACCTGCAGATTCACCATTCTGGCCTCGTCGTGGAGAACCTCCACCAGCTGATACATGTTTAGGTTGCTCCTGCCACCTGCCCTTTGGTTGAGTCTATTGTGCCAACCTAAAGCAACGAAGTATAAGTGTAGGATTGTAATGATAAATAAAAAGCATAATATAGAAGGGAGTTGGAACAAAAATGATACCGTCCCAGTAAGCTACGTTTGTTCGACGTACTCAACTGCAAAAATTAACATTTAAAGAGATGATTCACATGTGACCCCTCAACCGAAGTTATTGTTACCTGTTGCAGTTTGGAAATATATTCCAAAAAATCGCGAATGAATAGTCAGGTGATCGCATAAACTTTCGTGAAATCGGCTATTGACGTGAGCTAACCTACCTCTCGAAGCATCGGCGTTGTTGCTCGTTATCGAAGAAACTCGAACATCCTAGCGATGGAAGCTGCTGGCAGGAAGGGAAGTGCCATCAGCTCCTTCAGAAGCTGGTAGGTGCCGGCCTTCTTTACGTATGCTCGTTGAAGTCCAACAGACTGGATGTGGCGCCAGACGGCCTGTTTCCAGTGGAACCCGCATCCTAGGCGCTTGACCTGTCACAAAATGTTTGTAATGAGTAATAGTTTGATTTACAATCGTGAACAGACCTGTTCAACTGAAAAGATTACAGATTGAAGAATTTGAACATGAAAATATCTTTTGGATGTTGTTGATATTGGCAAGAGTAAGAAGATAAAATTTACGAAAGAACGGCGTGGTGTGATCTCTAAATTGAAAGCAATACGGAGGACATTTTTTGGAACACGAAATGAGAAGAATAATTAATAAAAATTAATTGTTAAACTTGCATTAGGAAAAACGGCTTCCATCGCCTTCCACAGGCCCGCCTCGAAATCCATCATGACTTCCTGCACACTTGCTTTAGGTAAGGCGGACTTCAACGCTTTGAAGACCGCCTTGAAGTCTGATGTCTTCTTCCCCGACATCAAGGCAAAACATAAGGGCACCTGCTTGACTGCCTCGTCCTTCTTGACAAAACAATGCACCGAGAGTAGCTGGTAGAAGGGACTCTTAACGATCTTAAAAGTCCCATCGATGTACCACTGTTTGCCTCTGCCTAGGATGTTGAGCTGCTCCCCTCGTGTGAAAAGCAGGTGACGACGGCCATTGTGCCTGATGACATCCTTGACACCCTGTTGGCCGTCCGAACCAAGTTTGGTAGCTTTGGCAAGGACGGCAATGGCTGTTCTGGGTGTACAGCTTGCAGTACGATGTCTTCCACGATTGCACCAGCCGATGTGAAGACGTTGGCCGTTGCCCTCTCCTTAATCTCCTTAACCACCTGCAGTACCACCTCATCTCCAGGGCGCCTGGGGTGATTGTGCGGCGTCTTCCCTGGCTCGAAGCAGTCTGCCGCTCTCTGTAAAACAGTTGCCCCACACCTGAGCTGTCTGTTCCTTACGGAAACAGTAATATTACAGTAAATTTCAGCACGCTGTGTCATTACCGGTTGATTGAGCAGTGTGAATGGAACCGAGAGGCTGCTCGTCAGAGCCGTGGTGACCCCTGAAAAAGACCGATGGTCCGGCGAGTCTCGTCAGTATCGCTCGCTGTAAAGCTACGTCCGAAAAAACTCTCCCATCATCTTTCTCACTCGTTCTCGTTAAACTCGTAGAACATCATGGCTACCGAGAAAAGGTCTGCAAAACGGACCCACCCGAATAATGCAACAACAACAACAACAACAACAATCGAGTTTTATTTATCTGAAACATCGGACGCCATGTAAACAACAACTTTTTCCGTGATTCCGTTTATATGTTAAAACACCATCGTTTAAAGCCAGAAGTAAGTGATATATCATTCAATGTAACATCAAATGTTCTGTTTTCTTGAGAAAAATCATACTTCTCCAACTGTGTGGCATAAATCCACATTTAGGCTGTACGTCGACCTCTTTTGTTCTCATGTCCACTTCGTTTGTTCTTCCTTTGTCCCTGCCAGCATTTTATACTTTGTACACGAACGTTCCTTGTGGAACATGATGCAAAACTAGGGGAGGGGGCACGGGGCCCCCTAATTAATTTACGTGTTCCCCGGTGCCCCCTTTTAAAATATATATTTTAATATTAACACTTATCTGAGTATAAAATGTTACATGTTAGGCTAAAGGCTTTAATTTGATAATGTTTCAATTTCTAAAACTATTTTCAAGCTTGTTTTTCAAGCTTATAATATACTGTACTTTGATTGATTGATCGTTAACATTTATTTCTTCGTTGTCCTTGCATCTCACAAGATTCAGTTGTAGTTTAACATTACACTCAGTTACACAGTGACATATAATGTACACCACTGTAGTACAGTATGATAACAAAATGCATAGGCAACTTCAGTTAAGATTAATCATACAATATGTATAATAATCAGTATGTACAAACAATTAGGCTAATAGGTGAAGCCGTGACTAAATAAGAAGAAAAAAACACCAAAAAAAACCCACAACAACATGTACCAGATGACAGACCCGAAAGACAAACACAACAAAGGCCTATGTACATGTGTGTTGACAACGAAATCACACGAAAGACGATACTAATGCAGAAACAGTCAAATCCAAGGATATGCATCAAGTGCCGACTTGCTTTTTCAATTTTCTTGTAAAGACAGTGACTTGAGTCACGCCTCGCACTTTAGCCCTTTCCTCCGAGGCCATGGAGGTAGTCCTGGTTAGACGATCTTTGGTTAAACATACACTGTAACGATTTGCATCCCATAATCATTACATGCCCAGTGCAGTGGTTGAATGGGCGACCAAAAGGGCCCAAACTACTAAATTTACAAACCAAAGGACACCCCGTACACACCCAGATTTGTTCTACTCGCAACGTTGCCCAAGAGTGTCAAGTTAACTTTGACATTTGAGCGGCTGATAAAGCGTTTTCTTATCCTGACGTTTGACCGCTTTTGTTTTTTCTTAAATTCCTCGTCAATTACGTGATATTTTAATGATTTTTTTTTCAACCTCCATCTCAAGAATTTGTGTCTATGATTCTTTATTACTAAATTACGTAAACGGTAATCGGGTATACATTGTACTCCTTTAAAATCCATCGGGAGTACGTTTTCAGCACATGCTTACACATTTTAACATTTCCATCGTCTTAACCACATCGTAAATACTGGTCAGCTCATACGCCATGATATTCTAAGCTGGACCAAGCACATTACAGACACAAGAAAAATGCTGGAAGGTGACTATGTCGAGTCAAAATGTGTTCTCACTTCTGTGGTTAATTCAGATACCTTTTCACGAAGGCCTTGACGAAAGGCTATCCTATAGGGGTGTCAGTCAAAACGGGTCAGTAATTTGGTTAAAAGGGGGCAGGACAAAAACTCAGTCAGCATCCTTTTGTGTACAGAATATTTATATCAAGTGTCGACGGTATACAGATGAATCACGTTATAAAACCGAACTAATTAAGCAAGCAAACAAATTAGGTTAAAATAATCCATGCAATACCAATGGACATGTAAACAACACTCTAGGGAAAAAAATCGTCGATAAAAAAGCAAAGCAAACCCTCATAACCTGTGAAAAAAAATTGTTAGCAAGTGCTGACAACGAACAGAGCGCTGCAACCAAACAGGTCCCTCGCTCGAGGGTTTCAACGAACCCAGCTGGCACACTTAATAGGTTAACAAAATCGGTGAAAGCAAAGGGGAAAAATCCCTTTAAATTGCCTTTGGAAATTGTCAGCATCTGCTAGCGTACTGAGGGGATGTTGGAAACCAAACAGGTCACACGCTGCGGGGTTCATTGTCCATCATCGCCTTGTATTAATACATGTATAATACATGTATTATGTTGATTCTATGCAGGTGAACTCTGCAAGCTGCGAAGTGCGCCGTGCGCTGGGGGCATTCGGATACTGCACAATATTGCATACACATACATTTTTGTACTCTAGTGCCTACAATAATTTGCTCATTCGGCGCAAAGGGGACGCAATAATGGCTGCCACAGATGAGACCGCTGAGGATTTTTCAACCCGCGTTACAAAACAGCTTGTAGGTGGTGTAGTGGGTATCGGGATAGCCATGGGTATGGAGACGGGCCTGTTTGATGTGATGATCCCAATGGGAGAGAATCGGAAAACCAGCCAGGAAATTGCAGACTTGGCAAACATGAAAGAAAGGTGAGCTTGAAGGTAGGGTCATAGGTTGATTTTTGTCAACGTTAGGCTGATTTATAGGCCAAATTGTCATGGGCGTCAATCCTGGGGGGGGGGGGACACGTCCCCCCCCCACTTTTTGAAGGACGGGGGACACCATATCAAATGTCCCCCCCCCCCCCCAGTTTTGTTTTAATTCATGTATCTCATATTATAGGGGCAATTGAATGTGCCATCTACTGTATGACTTACGGTAACGCGCTGTCTGTAGTAAAGCTAACGCTTTAGTCGATGCACCGCCCGAAACTGCTCGGCAATTTACTCACTGGACCACCCGAAACCGCCCGCAATTGGAAACACTTCGTATCCTTGGTTTTACAAACGCTAGCGTGTCGCCCAAAACAGCCGCCGAAAGAGCGTGATCTGAAGAATTTGATGGTACTGTAAGTTTACTTCCGGTGACGCGCTATCTATCGACCATTACTCACTGGACCACCCGAACTTGGGACATGCTAGCGGGTTGCACCAAACAGCCGTCAAAAGAGTGTGTTCTAAAGACTTCCATAGCCCCAAAATTTATATGAATTACGCGTAATGCGCGTTGGTTGTCTTTTCAGCATACTGATCAATGCATATGGTAATTTGTTTACTTATCATAGAATCCATTAGAGTTTATTTGTTTTTGTTTTAGGACACCAACAAAATGTAAAATGAGTAATGTTTTTGCATGTCCTCTGCGTGTAGCACGAGTTACCGATGTTCGCAGCTGTCCCATGCATACAAAAGTTAACAATTTTTTTGGTCAAAATATTATGAGGATCTAGCCTTGAATGTTGGTTGTTAAAATTCAAAAAATAAGATTCCAACCAAATATGTTTAATATCTGGAGCATAAAGTACATGTATGTAAAAGGACACCTTTAAGTGTAGCACACGTTACAGTGAAATTGCCCATAAGAATAAAATATCATGTATGTTGGCCTTGTTGGGCTTTTATTAGTGTCGCTTGTTCTATCTCTCTCTGAACCAAGTCCAAGTTTTATATGTAAACATTTATAGCAAGGAGAGCTTTTCTAGGTCGTTCAAACATGCTAAAACCCAACAGCGGGCCCCTGGACCCCACGCCGTAAATGATGCTGCTGTACCCCCCCCCCAAACATTTCAAGACGGATTGACGCCCCTGAAAATTATCAATACAGACAGCACAAATCATAATTTGTGAAAGTTTCAGCTGAAAACTACGGAAGCGTATTGCCGCCACATGAATAAAAAAAATGTCTTATTGTGTACATGATAAGTCCAAGCTGATCGTGTACATACATGATAAGTTTTCTTATCGTGTACGTACACGATACGTTATCATGTACGTACACAATAAGTTTGGACTTATCATGTACGTACACGATAAGTTATCGTGTACGTACAAGATAAGAGATATTTTTTTTATTCATGTGGCGGCAAAACGCTTCCGTAGAAAACAGTGTGTTTTGAGAAAACATTAAAAAACCTGTCACGTTTTTTTTTCTCAATGTGTACGACGTCAAACCCATCCCCGTTCAGCGAGGTTTGCTCAGGTACCAACCGCATCTCCGCCCGGCCGCATCATTTACAAACGGACACCATGGAAGTTCGATTCTTAAAAACTCGCCTTGGGGGGGGGGGGGGAGTTAACTGATATCTAATAAACGGGGGCATTTCAGAAAAAAATCACAGGAGGCTTGCCAACATAACCATCTTTATAACAAGTAAGCTATCGGATAGAAGTTACGGGTCATTACCAAATCATGATCCTACATTTCAAGTTGTACAGCCCTACTTTTGCCAACTATTTGAAAACTAGTATTATTGTTGTTTTTTCCATAATTTATAATTTTTTCTCCGAACGACTTTTGACAGAGGATGTTGTTTTGACCTTCGTCAGAGGCATAAACAAGCACAAACACAAACATGCTAATTTATAGCAAATGATTAAGGGAAAGTATCCAGAAAACAAGCGGGAAAATTATAGCCAATTAAAGTTATTAATTTACAATATATATATATTGTAATTTACAATGTGTATAGATATATATATATATTTTTTTACAGATATGTAAGGGAGTGGCTAGGATGTATGGCCGCTGCAAACATCGTGAACTTTGATCCCAAAGAAGGAAAATTCTGGCTTCCATCCCACCGATCGAACATCATGGAACTGAAGCCTCTTGCCATGACAGCACCCGTTTTGAACGGAGGTTTCTTCCAAGTTGCCGATTGCTTCAAAAAGGATGGACCAACAGGTGAAGAAAATGCTTTTGTATAGGCCGAGTACTTTTGTATACGTTCTATACCTTCATATTGCAATACAGGCATTGACAAAGCATAGTTTCCACGTGTTTAAAATAATGGCCGAGTTTTGTTGTTACAATAATTTTGTTTGGCTTTCGGGTTAAGTCGGTTGTCATGGGTCCATGGAGTTGGACACTCCGCCTTTTGGCTATTTTTGTGTGTGGTCCCGTTTTAGAGTCGCATTGTAATTTGATGCTTTTTTTACATGCTTACATGTGCAATAAACATCGGTAGGCCCTTTTTGTAATGAAAAAAAAGAAGAAGATTGTTATGTCCACATTTGGACTAATTCGCCTTAGGTTGTGTACACAAAGTCTGTGATCGAAGATTAATGTCAGGGTCAATCCACAAGAGGGCGCTCAGTCAATACTGTATTGGCTATCAAATAGACGAAAAAAACAACGGACTTTGAACCAAGTCTATAGATGTGACTGCTAGCATGCCTCCACGTCGTCAAAAATGGATCGTGTGTCTCCGCCAGCACAAGGGCCCTTACAACACTAACTTATTGGTACTGTTAACAACGGAACAATGCTACCCACAATGCTTTCTTTGTTATAGTGGTACCCCACAGACACTTTTTTTGTCTTCAGAAAAGGAAACACTAGGCCTAGAACAACAACAGCAGGACCCCACATACCAGATCTGTAAGGGTGTGTGCGCGTTCAAGTTAAAAAAAAAAAAATAATTTGTTCGAACAAATGTCTTTTTCGTGCGAACGAAGATTATTTTTGTACGAACGAAAGTTTGTTTCCAGATTTGTTCCCACCTACCTATGTCTCTATTAAAAGCTTCCTATGGGGATGATCTATTCCGACTATCATTGTAATGTATTTGGCTCTGACTGTTGTTATTGTTTTTTGTTTTGTCCTTTTACATTGTTTCCCGCAGGAGTCGCTCATGAACAGTATCCCAAGTTCGGTGAGCTGATGGGCATGACACAGGGAGTATTTTTCCGGGACCATCTTATTCAAGAGTTTGTTCCATCCATGCCCCAGCTGCATCAACAGCTAAGTAAGTATAGTGCGGATGACACACCATCATAAAAAAAAATTAAAAAAAATTGTCATCTCCTCAGATTGAAAAAAAAATATAGCAGATTTCCTCAATGAGGGAAATGTAGTTCAAATCAGGGTATAAGTTTAACCAAAGTGGGATAACTTGGAATGAAATATACGGATGGACCTTTAAAATGCACAGTCTGAGTGACGGATGGATTGAATGTGAAGACACAGTCGTATGCGTGCGACTCAGGGGGGTTGGGGAATATAATATTTTGACACAGAGTCCGATTGATACTAACCCAGAAATTGGTCATGGGACCTGGAATGCGCGTCAATTAAAGACTCAGGAGTTTTTAGAGTGATGAGGCGTATGTATTCTATTCATAAACCCATATCTTTATTGCAAACGCAGAAAATGGGATAGTGGTGTTGGACATCGGATGCTCTGAAGGTGTGTCCACGATCACCATGGCCAAACACTTCCCCATGAGTCGCTTTTACGGTCTGGACATATCCAAGCTGGCGCTCAGCAAAGCTCGAGACACAGCAGCCGAGATGGGTCTCTCCAATGTCGAGTTCATCTATGCCGATATCTCACTCATGCCCCCTGAATGGACGGACAAGTTCGACTATCTGTTCATGAACTTTGTTCTTCACGACTTGGCCTACCCTAACAAGGCACTTCGGGATATGAACCGGGTAACCAAGCCAGGGGGAACCCTCTCTGTCGTAGAAACTACGGGAAATGCCAAACTCCAAGATAATCTGGAGGTGCCAGATCGCGACAGCGTGGTCGTCGATTACATGTACAGTTTGTTGAACTGCATGCCGACATCACTCTACTACGAAGGTGGGGCGGGTCTAGGTGCCATGTGGGGCAGGGAGAACGCTCGTGCGGCGCTTGAGGAGGCTGACTTTCAAGTTTTATCCATGACTGATGTGCCGTCCCAATCCGGCTTACACCTAATGTGCAAAAAACCCACAAACGCCTAAAACTAAGACGAAAGACACAATGGCTTATAGCTGCTTTGATTATAAAAAAAACACTGTTTTATCTCTCCTTGTTTAGTCAAGTCTAAAAAAAAAATGAGCTTGCAAAACACTGAAAGTTCAAAAACTTCATGTCGTTCTTTGATACTTAGCATGCCATAATGGAAAAATTTGAAGTTAATTTGTGTTATTATGTGTAAAAAGCAAGAAGCCACGGCGGTAGATTTGCTTACAGCACAACATGTAGCTAAGCACAACAACATTTTGCTTGAAAGAATAAGGTTATAACCAAATCTTCTGAATCATTTCACATATACCATCCGTGACTGGTATCTATCCCATTTTTTTAGCAACAAAGTGTTTAGCATTTTTTTTGGCAAGCAGCTCTATGAAATTTGACCCATCGGATCATTCAAGTGGTATTTGAAGCAGCAATATGAAATTTTAGTTTGACTAGTGTTAACTAAAGTTATACCTTTTAATGTAGAGTGGGTATCTTGTACTTATCAATATATAACCTGGCTGCCTATAACTGTTGAAAAAAAAGAAGAAAAAAAACCCTCCTGCACCCGCTCGGCCCAAATGATTTCCCATTTCTGTGGATTACAGGATTTTACAGTCCCTTTTTGGATAGGAAGCCTATGTTACCTTTGTTCACAGTAAGAGTGACCATGTACATTCCAGGACCTGTGTTACAGGCAAGTTACTACACTGGTCATGGGAAATTCCACATTTTGTGTCATTTATACTTTCTACTTAAATTCAAGAGTTATAAAAGTAACAGCTGAACAAGTTGCTGCTGCTGATATAATAAAATGGTGACTAAGATTCCAAATTACCAAATGATCTTGCAAAGGAGACAATGTTGAATTTCGACATGTACAACAAACTTAAATTTATTTACAATAATTAATTAGAATATTATCTACAAGTTTTGAATGGTATACGGGATATATTTGGGTATTTACCAACTTAAACTTTTCTGTATTCAATCACGATGAGAGTATACGTCAAAAATTGATTACTTTATTGTAGCTTGAAACATTTATCCACTCCAATTTTTTTCTGCATCGTTTTCAATTGCCATTCAAATCGCACTTCAGCCTTTCTATATTCAATCACTGAAGATAGGCGTACATTCAAAGTTATTATTCTATCAGCTTGAAGTGTTTGTACAATTTAATTATTCTTCTCTATCGTTTCAAATTCAGTTCAAATCGCGATTCAATGATAGCTAATACTTACCAAGTCGCTACACTTTGGTTGTCTTTCTGCTTCAAAGTTCAGATGGGTAGACAATTATAATCTATCCCCCTAAGCCTTCTCCATACAAATTTCGTCTCTCTAAGCATGCCTAGATCGGGAGTTAGCAAAGATAAAGTAAGGACGGTCAAATCACCCACAGAATAATACTGGATTTGCACAGGTTTTACACCATTGGAAAGCTGGTCTCACGGGCTCTCTCTTCCGTGAGTTTCGTTTAGCTGACGAGTTTGTAGGCGAATTGAGTGGCCTGGAAGTAGAGCTGCCCGAAACAACACTGTATTACATGCCTACGTCATCGCTTGTGAGAAAATACCAGCACAGAAATGTCCGAGAAATAAATTCTGCGCTAAGCTCGGGAATAACTCCTGATCTAGGCATGCTAGAGAGACAAAATTTGTACATGACTTTGCCTTGAATATTCTTGAATCCGAAAATCAAACTTGTAGGGTCGCGGTGGGCAAGCTTCATACCGGAAATGACCAGCAGGTGGGACTACTCCGAACGCTCCTCAAAAGCATCTCCAATGGGATTTTTGTACACAGAGCTGTCAAAGAAACAAAGACAAAGTAAGGACGGTCAAATCACCCACAGAATAATACTGGATTTGCACAAGTTTTACACCATTGGAAAGCTGGTCACAAGGGCTTGAAGATATGTCAGTTATTTTAAAGACTCGTTCCCTTCATACAACTCGGCAAAGCAACCAATCTCGTGAAGAAAAGAAGAGTATGTAGATAAACTGTTGTTTCATATTTTTCAGTTATTGTTGTATTGTCCTGTCCATCCGTTTGTCCGCGTCGTTTTCTTGTCTTTCTTGTAACAAATTACTTATAGACAATAGGAATAAGATGTTGTGTTTCATGTCAGAACTGGTTCCACCAGAGCTGTGTTATAGACTCCCCACCCCCAAGTTTCAACACAATATTCATGATAGAGAGTCCTGGGTCTGTTATTTTTGTTACAATGAAAACCTACCTTTCCACTCCTTAGAATCAAATGAATTCCCCTTCATTTCAGAATCTTTCCCATCCACTCTGACGAGCATACTCATTCGACTTTCGAAGATATCAATGTTCGTTTTAATCTGTTTGAATAAGTGTCTGACCCCAACAACAATAATTAGTATTTACCCTCGTGTGACTACTTTACCGATTCTTCAATTGATTTTAATGACCCTTCCAAGTTATCTTTTCTTCATATGAATATTAAAAGTCTTCCCAAACATTTTGATAAAATAACAAACTCTTCATTCTAACTTCTCTGTCATAGGTCTCTCGGAAACTTGGCTAAAACAATATGACTTGCCTTTTAACTTCCTCAACTTCTTTGGGAGCATCCAACCCCAATTTGCTTAAATTAGCGCCAATGGCTTATCCAGCACATAAGGCACTGTCTCAGTACCTCTCATGTTCCCATTTGGTACACATTAAGTGCCGTGCTCTAGAATACAAGTGTCATGAACGGGATTCGAACCCACACGCCGATGATTCAACCATCAGAACTTGAGAACTATGCAGTAGACTACTGGGCCACGCCACATGTTCATGGCACGTGTAACCTTTGTTTACAAAAAGAGTGACCCTGTACTCTCCAGGGTCTGTCAGGATACTTCACTAGTCATAAAGGAAACCTATATTTTGTGTTACAATGTACACATAAATTGTTGAGATGTGCCACCTACTTTCTTCATACCAATCAGAAATAATAAAAAACAATTAGACAGTGCAATCTCCATAAAATATCAGATTTAATGTTTCCTTCCATTGATCTGTACTGTGTCTTGCCAGAGTCCAAGCTGTTTGCTTTTAATTTTTTTTTTTTTTTTTAACATGGCATGTCAAAGATTGCACGGTCTATTTTAAAAGTATGTAAACAATGTTTCCCGCGGCTAAACATTGAAAATCATTAAGCTGCAAACCGTGTTCCGCTAAGAAAACCCAGGGCAACCACGCCGGGGCACTCGGGTTGCACAAAGATGACAAGGGATTTTGCTTCCGAAATTTCATCATTTTCAACATTCAGCATTAACACCCCCCCCCATATGATTTCCCACGATATGGTCCATTGCTTTGTCACGTGTACAATGTGGCACGATAATGGGTTGAGCTACACATTGCTTGCCAAAAGTGATATCTAAAGCTTTGCACGGTGTGCGGGTTATAAAATATATATAAATAGCTGATTTAACCATGTCTTGTTGGTTCTGAGGAGAACCGTTGTGGTATCGACGTTTTGAACATTCTCTTCTTTTCTTTATGGGATTGCTTGCTTTGCCGAGTTGTATGAAGGGAACGAGTCTTTAAAATGTCTGGCATATCTTCAAGTAAAACTACATTATCTTGCTCAATTTCGCATAGCTTTCAAATAGGGGGGGGGGGGTAGTTTGCATCTGTTTGTGTAATAAATACAACATCAGTTCACCTGTTCCGATTACATACAATGTTGTACCAATTAATTTTTATTTTCCCGACACGCCGTGTACACAATAACGCTATTGTGCTGTCTATATTTTGTATTGATTTGCCGTTATTTATATTATGTCCGATTCCCGTCAATTATATTTAATGGGAACACATGGCAAGCCTTGATGGTGGTATTTACAGAAAATCAATTAGATAACATGCAGTTTAATTTTTATGCGTGAACTCCAAACCAAGGAGTAATAATATCATGGGCATGCCGTTCAACAATCTCGCTAAACACACATCGCAATGAATGGCGTCCTCCGTTTTAAAAGAAAATGATGAAACTACGGCTGAGTTTACAAGTCGGGTCACCGAGCAGCTTGTTGGTGGTATAGCGGGTCTCGGGATAGCCATGGGTATGGAGACGGGTCTGTTTGATGTGATGATCTCCATGAGAGAGAACAGGAAAACCAGCAAGGAGATTGCAGACATGGCTTACATGAAAGAAAGGTAAAACATGTATTGTAGCTAATTTCGATTTGAATTAACTAATTGGTATTTATTTACCTAATTTGTTTAATTTCCTTTTTTCCCCTTTTTGTTTAACTTACTTATTTATTTGTTTGTTTGTTTATTTATTTACTTACTTCTTTGTTTATTTGTTTTTTAAATTTATTTATTACTTTGTTCTTACTAATTACTTGGAGGATATTGTGCACAAAAATGAAAACACATGATCAACTATTCTGGTGTTAATTTTTTTTTATAAAATTCAACCAAACTGATTCACACAATCATCCTCGGTTGGAAAGAGGGGGGGGGGCATTTTAGGGGTGAATCTTCACCCTTTCCCAATAGACTGATTTGAAGCTATTCCCGATTCTGGTATAGGCCCTACCCTGTTTTCAATCTACGCATCGACAAAATTATACAGTGACAAAAATGTGTGTGGTGTGTGGACCGGGAATACCCGTTCAGAGATTGTAAACACAGAACATAAAATAAATATATAAATATGTATAGTATCCTGCAAATAAAATTTGGCTCAGTAATTAATTGTTATTCTGGTGCACAGGCTACCCAGTAACCTACTGGTCAAAACGAGACTCATGTAATAAAATCAATCTTCTGCCATATTTCTCAAAATTTATTGTGTCAGGTATGTAAGGGAGTGGTTGGGATGCATGGCCTCCGCAAACATCGTGAACTTTGACCCCAAAGAAGGAGAATTCTGGCTTCCACCCCATCGAGCAAACATCATGGAGTTAAAAGGTCTGGTGATGACGTTACCTGTTCTTTACGGAGGATTCTTCAAAGTTGCAGAGTGCTTCAGAAAGGATGGGCCAGCAGGTGAAGAAAATATTGTACATCTACAAGGCGCATAGGGCTCAAGAATGAAACAGTTTTGGCATTTTGCGAGTGTCTGTAATTATGCACTGGGCTCAGTTTTAACTCCGATTCTGCGTCAGTTTACCCAGTTCTGGGTCATTTTGACACAGATTCCGGGTCATGATGACCTAGAAATGGGTCCCACAGGACCGAATCCAGGTCAATTCTGACCCGGGCGCAGAATTGATAGCGCTTAGCAGTGTGCCATGAAATTATTGGCCCTAGCAGACCTTGCCTAATAATTAATTGTACCCGTCTGGGATTCTTGTTTGTGCTTTCGTTTCCTTTATGAAGGGGTTCCATTTGAAAAGTATCACAAACTGGACGACCTAATTTTTCTGACGCAAGGACGTTTCTGCCAGGATCAGCTGGTTCAAGAATTTCTTCCTTCTATGCCTCAGCTGCATCGCTGTCTTGGTAAGTAAACCAAAATACATGTAGTTGAACTGCTGTGTAAAATTCAGTGTGCTGTGTTGTTGTTTGTTGTTGTTGTGTTTTTTTTACATCTTGTTCCCCCTTTTATTTTAGAGACTGGAATTCAAGTGCTGGATCTCGGGTGCGGGGAAGGTACAGCCACCATCACAATGGCTAGACACTTTTCCAAGAGCAGGTTTTACGGCCTGGATGTATCTCAACCCGCCCTCGGCAAAGCGCGAGACACAGCAGCAGAGATGGGTCTCTCTGAAGTCGAGTTCATCAATGCCGATATCTCACTCATGCCGCTTGAATGGACGGACAAGTTCGACTACCTGTTCATGCATTTCGTCCTTCATGATCTCTCCTACCCCACCAAGGCTCTCCAAGAGATGCATCGAGTCCTCAAGCCCGGAGGCACCCTCTCGGTCATTGAGATCAATGCGTATTCAAATCTGGAAGATAATTTAAAGAGACAAGATAGAAAGTCCATCGTCCTCGCGTATTCGTATAGTTTGGTTACCTGTTTGCCTATTTCACTTTCTCCCGGAGACGGAGCAGGCTTGGGTGGATTATGGGGCAGGGAGGAGGCGCAAAAATCGCTTGAACAGGCTAATTTCCATGTAGTATCTGTTACTGAAGCATGTAACGACGGGGTACACCTGATGTGCATGAAACCTACGGCATAGTTGTTTTTTTTCTTTTTTTTGGGGGGGGGGGGGCTAGGGACAGTTCAGTCAATCCTTTACGTTCTTTGACAGAAAGTGAGAATTTTGTCTTTTGAGATTTCTTTGAAGGCTATATACTTGATGAATTGAACAGAGAGAACATTAGGCCTAGGAACTCCGAGGTGGAATGGTATTAAACCAGTAGGTTTGTCTTGAAAACAATTGTTTAGTTTTGTGAATTGTGTAAGTATGAAGAAATGTTCTGCAAAAAGTGGGTAACGGCTCAAAATAATTCAATAAATTTATATCTTTACAAATAAATCGGGTATATTTGAAATTGAAAGCATGAGTCTAATTTCGATTATTTCAAACACACCAAAAGGTATTTATTTGAACCCTTCGGTTTCAATTCTGAGCATTGCCATCCACCGTCCATAGAAGGGCATTGTCTGGGGTGGGGTGGTGAGGACAGGCCTAAATTATTTGGAGTTGGAGGGGGACTACGGCATATAATGTCACACTTTTTGGATGGGTCCACAAAAAAGTAATAAAATTGATTCAGTCAGACGCTGTAGATTGTTGAAGAACTTGGATCTAGACCATCCACATTATGTGACAGCAGAATTCCAATAATTCCCAACACAGTCTGTCAACAGCGCCCTCACTTGGCTAGATAATCCTCTCTAAGATGGCGACCACCATTAAGTCTCCGGATTTCTCCGTGTTGAAACAACTCTCCAAAGAACATCTGGTTCATCTTTTGGAATCTGTAAGTATCATTGCAACAGCTTGGTAAAGCATCATATGGTGAACGTAAGCTTCATAGATACATATAGAGCACGAATTAGGTTAAATATTGTCCATTTATTTCTTTTTGCCCAGTTTTCGGACAATTTAGTCGAGCCGCTTCGCCGTACCGTAAGTGGGCGTGACCTGTGCATTCCCTTCGCGGATGTACTGGCGGCGCACAGTCGTCTCCTAACAAAGTGGCCAATGCCTGATCTGCTAATAAAAAGACTTGTCATTTTAAAAGAAATGTATTTGCAAAGCCCTCCCCACCCAAGCAAATGTATCATGCAGTGGTTTATTGACTATGTCGGGAATAGGGTTGCTACACATTCAAACCAGGGACCCAAGTTTTTTTTTATAGTATTTTATTTTTTAAAGGCTATTTTTTTATAAGGGACATTATGGTCCCCAGTCATCCAGTTGGCATATAATCGGGTGAAGGTCCCTTGTTGATATGTAAAAAAACAAATTACCAGAAAGTCAATGAACAAACAAAATGGTTTGGTCCCAGATTGCCGGCCTGTGTTCACACACACGGGTGCGGTCGAGTAGTTGCGATGATTGTAACCCTCCATTCTCCCGACGGTCGCAGACCGGAGGGTTACGAGCCACTCTACACACGATTCGACCATCAGTGCAATTTCGACCAATGTTGACAGACTAGTCACCAGATTTGCCCAATTTTTTCCACTTTCAAAAATCATGACACAAATTCTAAGAACACGGACTTGATCTTCAATGTCTGATGAATCCATTCATAATACTCAAAACATCATTGAGAAAATATTTTTAAGAAAAAGGACAAAAACTTACCAGAAACCGAGCGAATTGCTCGTGAATCGAACACAGTCCATGGTTGAGGTTTTGAACCCCGCACTTCATTATCTCGACGAATCAGCGTAAACCAAGGAAAACCAAACTGGTGGTGCATCTTTAATTTAATGCACCACATCTGCTACTCGACACATATTTCAAGCCCTTGTTCCCTCTAATATTGACTACTGTGATTCACTCCTCTCCAAGATTCCGGCATATAAAGACCTTTTCACACTGTATCTCTTATATCCCCCTGGAATACAGCCCTTGGGAGGCCCCAGAATGTTGTCTTACCTCATGGTTACCCCTGCACACTTTCACACTGTCCCCGCCTAGGTCCCTATTCCAAGGGGTTCCTGTTGCACGTTTCAAGAATACCGGGGTTTTATCGATTTATCCCTACTCCAGAGCAGCTGGGTTGCTATTCCCCGGGGTATGCCCGTTTGCTGGGGTAGATCATGGGTAAAGCGATCTAAGTGAAAGGGCTTGGCGTTAATACCCAGGGTTGCCCCGGGGAATAGAGTAGTGTGAAAAGGACTTTAGTCTACTTAGAACACTTTAGATAATACAGAGTTTGGCTGCATGTAATTGCACAAAGTGTTACCTCTACATACATGTAACCACATTAATCACGAGCAATTCGCTCGGTTTCTGGTAAGTTTTTGTCCTTTTTCTTAAAAATATTTTCTCAATGATGTTTTGAGTATTATGAATGGATTCATCAGACATTGAAGATCAAGTCCGTGTTCTTAGAATTTGTGTCATGATTTTTGAAAGTGGAAAAAATTGGGCAAATCTGGTGACTAGTCTGTCAACATTGGTCGAAATTGCACTGATGGTCGAATCGTGTGTAGAGTGGCTCGTAACCCTCCGGTCTGCGACCGTCGGGAGGATGGAGGGTTACGATCATCGCAACTAGCGGTCGAGCAGAACAGTAACCGACTGGAACTCACTTCTCATCAATGTAACGTGCACAACCGACCAACAAGTTTTCAAACAAGAACTACAAAAGCACCCAAGAAAGTAATCACCTCATGCGCACTCACAATCCTGCTCCGATTACTCCAACGGCTACCAAGCAACTAGGAGTGTTGAGCAGTATTTATGCAGATGCAGATGCATGTCTACCCATTCAAACAATCATCATCAATGGAATGACAAAAGAGAAGTCCTCGATTTACAGGAATTCAAAAACATGAGTGTGTGTGAGCATGTCTACCCGTTGAAACCGAGGACTTTAACAAAAGGGATCCGGGTGTTTGACCTAGGCCTTATGTATGGTATACTTCCTTATATACGTCCAAATAATCAATGAGGAACAAGGACAGGAGGCCTCCTGTCCCCACACAGTGTAAAAATACTCATTATGTATTTTCTGTCATTTGTTGATGTCAGTTTGAACAGTAATGGCTTTCCCAAAAGATTGATTCAATGTACATTTGTGTACATGTACAGGTGTAGTCATATTTGTAGTCAATGTTATTATTATTGTTGTTATTATTGCTATTATTTCTGGTAATAAAACCAAGGATGTCTCATCTTACTGAACTATCACTGTACATATGTACATGTAGCTCGCACGCCTGAGGAAACCTGTAAACGTATCACCAGATCACTGGGCCAGACATACCAATCGTATTATTCGCGATGTTGATGAATTACCATAGAGTGTATGATTTTTTTTCAGGATTCAGGAGGGGTCTCTAGCCAAAGACACTATAAGGTTAGGGCTCTAACATGTCTATTAGACAATTTCTCATAAGACTGTCATAATTTGCATTCACCGCTCGTTCTTTGCAGATTCCTGAGATGAAGGATCTAGTGATAGATCCTGACTTAATGAGACCCTTAGACAGAATAGCTGGAGCTCAGCTGCTAAAGGTAAATAATAACCTATTCCCTCAATCAAATTGCTCATCATCATCATCATTGATTGACTACGACTTGTACTGGAATGCTCATTCAGAAAAAAATTTGACAAAAGATAATGATTAGAATTAAGACCAAGGGCCAATTTCATGAAAGCTGCTACAGCCAAAAATATAATAAAAAATTTCTCACCAGAATCTGGCTATCAACCAAATTACCATGTCACAAGTGCTGTCTGTGACTGGTTTGTTGCTCTGTTTTGTGTAGCAGAACATTGTCATGGTTGTTGAGCATACTATTCTGCTATTGTGCTCAATTATTTCTTGGGCATTAGCTGTATAATTAGCTCATTACAGGAACATTTTGCATTCTCTCTTGCCTGTTTTGGGGGTTTTGTTTTGTTGTCTTTGCTTTTAAATGTTTTTGTAATGTCTGAAGATGTTCTCTACAAGCCTTGGCTTAGTTGAACAGCCTCCTTACAGCTAAGTTCGTTAATTTTTTTCCAGATCATATCATTTTCATTGGTCATGTTTACTCTTTGCTTGTAATGTACTACATGTACTACAACATTGTCCTAATGATTCCGCCTTTTCTTGTACGGAAATAAATGTTTCATTGAATTGAATTGAATTGAATTGGGGTCAGCATTCCCGATGTTTGGCTAATGATGCAATCCGTATCTCCAGCAGTTGACACCTTGAAGTCAACATTATGGGATTTCATCTGGAATGGTGTGGCGCATATGATTGCAACGTGCCTGTGATTTGTCAGTTTTTTTTCCTGATCTCTTTAGGACTTGTATAGACCTTCGTCAAAGTTTCTTAAAAGATGTGATTTTGCACTTTGCATTCACCATGTTTACTGGTCAAAGAGATGAAAGATTCAGCTCTTGTTATGATCAAACCTGTAGATTTCTATTAGTTGGGATGTAGTGAGTCTTTAAACCTCTGAATATAACAACACTGTTTCTTCAAAGAGCTTCGTCTCAAGACCATGAGAGTATTGGCTTCCAATTTTCAGGATTTTTCATAATTTGCACAATCTAACTCAACTTGCTCATGACTGGGGGGAAAAAGAAACAAAAGGATTTTGGAGAAGTCAGGAGGAACTTTAGCCAACGGTACACATGAACACTAGGAAGTTAGTTTTTTTTAAAATTCCAGTATATAGCCTATTGTAAAGCCTGGTTGATACATTCTACTTCATGTGAAAATATTGCATATACACGGTATATGATTACATTGTCACGAATACAGTTCGCCTCCTGGAATGGGAAAGTCAAATTTCACTGAGTGATTAGATTCTGCAACAATGCATTATGAATGAAATACCTTCAATGTTTGTTTTATACATATCTCACACACAGATCCTTTTCATTTGAAAATTTTGTTCACAATAAACACAAAATAGACACGGAAACTTGTCCACCCAACACTCTGAACATTCTAAAAACCCTTCTGAGCAACAGGGATGACTCCATTTATAAAACTTGTCTGCCTTGACACGATCTTGCCTCATTTCGACAAAAGGAAGGGGAACAATTATTTTGGAAAACGACGCTGCAAAGCATCCTATGTAATATCTATACAGGACTCCTATATTAAATTTTGGAGCGTCACTGCGGTATACAAGTACATGGCAAAATAAAGGATGACATACGGTGTGAGTTCCACCAATCAAATGACAAAGATCTGTGTGTGCGGTATACTGTATAAAAATGATTGTTTGCTATTGATATACTTCCACACTCATATAAAATATGAACAGGCCCAAGTTACCCCAAAAGATTAACTCGCCTTCCTTCTAAAATTGTCTTAATAATTAGAGGCATGGTGTTGACAAGATATTCAAGCTAGAGAGCAACAAATTGGAGGTCAGCGCAGACTCGTAAGTAAAACTGCTCCTGTGATTTTGTTATTGTGGCCGTGTCATGGCCGAGCGGCTCAGTGCATCGGGCTCAGGTTCTGGTTTGGTGATTCATCAGGATGTGGGTTCGAATCCCAGTCATGACACTTGTGTCCTTGAGCAAGACCCTAAACCATAATTGCCTCTCTTCACCCAGGGGGAAATGGGTACCTGGAAGGGCAGAGATGGTTCATGTGATTGAATGAGCTCGGTGCATACTTGGCAGTACTTCGCTGTATACTCCCAAGGGAGTTGAGACGGGTAAAAGGAACGAAATAAATGGCCCAGTGACAATGGGCAATAATATGAATAATTGGAACACCATGAGTGTCACCGAGTGACAGATTTGAGTGAAGCCATTATTACTACTTCATGGAGGTGACAGAGACAATTTCCTCCATTAAGGATTAATGATCATCTGTCAAATTTATTGGGTACAAATATTCAATATTTGTCGGTCTGCCGCTGAAAAAAATCAGGTGGTGCATCTTTAATTTAATGCACCACATCTGCTACTCGACACATGTTTCAAGCCCTTGTTCCCTCTAATATTGACTACTGTAATTCACTCCTCTCCAAGATTCCGGCAAAGACCTTTTCACACTGTATCTCTTATATCCCCCTGGAATACAGCCCTTGGGAGGCCCCAGAATGTTGTCTTACCCCATGGTTACCCCTGCACACTTTCACACTGTCCCCGCCTAGGTCCCTATTCCAAGGGCGGGGTTCCTGTTGCACGTTTCAAGAATACCGGGTTTTTGTCGTTTACCCCTACTCAAGAGCAGGGGTGGCTATTCCCCGGGGTATGCCCATTTGCCGGGGTAGATCATGGGTAAAGCGATGTAAGTGAAAGGGCTTGGCGTTAATACCCAGGAATGCCCCGGGGAATAGAGTAGTGTGCAAAGGGCTTTAATCTACTTAGAACACTTTAGATAATACAGAGTTTGGCTGCATGTAATTGCACAAAGTGTTACCTCTACATACATGTAACCACATTAATCCATACTCAATGGACTGCACTGGCTCCTCGTTCAACAACGAATCATGTTCAATATCCTCCCAGGCTCCATCCTACCTTTTTAGGCTCATATCATCTTATCACCATGACCGTAGACTAAGATCAATTCGTTATCCACTCACCTTAAATACTTCTACCTGCTCCAAATCTGTTGGCCGTGGGGCCTTTGGTTATATTTGCCCCTGCCTTTGGAACAATCTTCCCCACAACATCCGCTCTTCTGCCTCTGCTGCTACATTTAAGAAATTGCTTAAAACTAAACTGTATCGATTCTAACTCATGTTCCATCTTCACAGTGCTGCCTTAATCTAGAACCTAAGATTTGTGCGCTTTATAAGAACCTATTATAGCCACTTAATTTGTCTTGAAACCTGCAATGTTTATTTTGTTCATTACACATCCAACAACACAATTAGCACCAATGCAATGTTGGAAACACACAATGTAGGCCTCTCTAACTATTAATTTGCATTTAAACTAAAGTTCCTTTTGAGCGGTCAACAGTTTATTACAGCTTTTTGGTTTAATTATAGCTCATTTTTTCCGTACTTTTTCTGTATCTCTTCACAACAGGCGCATGTACTTGGTTCGACCCAGTGTTGAAAACATCAGGAATATATCAAGTAAGTTGTAACCTTCTTCATTCATCCAAACAAGCGTGTAGTTCAAACTGGGTGCCTTTAAAGTTTCTGTTTTGTTTTTTAATTTGGTAAAGTTCATTTTCATCGCAACTTTTTGGTAAACACACTATGCAAATTGACCATAAATCAGGGATAAGGGTGGCTCTGTGGTTTCTTTCCTTGCCTTTCACTTCTGTGGACCCCTGGTTTGAATGGAACCACAGACCAGAGCCTTGCATGTGCATTGGATTTTCAGTCCTTACCTGATTGTCTGGGTTTTCCCCATTGGGGTTTTCCTCATGCCACTTCTAAAACTTCACATTTTTTCTTGTTTCCTGTTCATCTTGTTATTGGTGCTAATTGTGTTGCTGGATGTTTAATAAACAAAATAAAATTAAAAATAAAATACAAAATACTGAAGAATAATTTTCAGCTTTCTCCTGAAGATGACCAGATTGCACTGACCTGGTTGTTGCACCACTACTGGGTCATTTTCTAGAACCACTCTAACTCAAGATATTTTTCATTTATGCACACACTTTCATAACGTTGTATCTCCAACATGCATCGGTTCAAATCCTCTTTACTAAAAACTAAGTTTTTTACACAGAGAGTTTAATGTACTTCACAAAATGTAAAAAGTTCAGACAAACAGTTGATAATTTTCTTGCACATTAAAGCATATCAGAGGGAAATGTCTCATGACATTCAGCACAAATACCAATTTAAAACTGTAATATCTTGTAGATTAGAAATTAATAATCTGTTTTGATCTTATATGTACAGTAAACATGTACAATAATTTACCTTTGCTGGGTATGGATTTGATAAAGAATCATTTATACTTTATTTACAGATCAAATAAAAAGTGACAAGGAGAGCTTCAGAAAAAAAAAGTACAAGATTTTATTTGTGCCGAGGAAGGTGAGCCAGTCAACAAAATATTTTGTATACCGCACACACTGATCCATTTCATTCGGTTGGTGGAACATGCATCACGTGCCATCCTATATTTTGCCATGTTTTCTGCTGTGACCTGGCGATGCTCCAAAAATTAATAAAGGAGTCCTATATGTATAATTATAGGAGGCGTCCGATGCTTTGCAATCTCTTGTTTGTCCAAGTGAGGCAAGGTCATGTCACGGTGGACAAGGTTGGTGTCATCATGGAGTTGTCCACGTTGTTTAGAAAGGTTTTTAAAGAATTTTCAGTGTGTGGGGTAGACGAGTTTACCTGTCTATTTTGTGTCTGTTGTGAAAATTAGAGAAGGATCTACATGTATGTGAAAGTTGAAAAGCATAAATAATGCATTTCGTTCTTGCATTGTTGCAGAGCATAATCATCTGACTGCCTTGACTGCATTAATTTATTTGCAATTTCTAAAACAAGGAGTAGTTTACAGCAAAATGTGTGGCAAATTTAAAACAGGACACTGCGAGGGTTTACTATTGCAACTTAGATCCTTGGATTGTGTTCTTTTATTTTGTTTTCACAATGTTTTTGTCATCAATGACTATCACCTCTGGTACAGATTATGGAAAACAGCAAAAGCTTCAAGGGGAAAGAACCTTTCCTGATTGAGGAAACATATTCAATTTCCCCAGCAGTTAGCTCCTTTAAAAATAGCCTGTTTTAAATTTAGATTTTTCTGCAAAGTTTGAGTCGCTTCTGGGATGTTCAAGTGTTTTTGTTTTCTAATTTCTCCCCCTCGTTCTTTCTTCACTTCATTTTTCAGTTATACATTTGTGAAATGGTGCTTGAACAAGAAGGAGTATATGGAGGTAAGAATTAATAGCATGGATTTTGGTTGAAGGTATGTGAAATATCATCATCATTGTATATCATTGATTTATCAAGATGTTTCATTGGTTTCTCATGATAGAGTATTATACCATACATTCATGATTGGTCGAGAGGAGATCACGTGGCCATGTTTAAACGTGTGATATAAACACGGTAAGAAGTGTTTACACATGGTGCAAGCTTACGCTTGGTGCAAATTTAAGCGTAAGCTATCAGTACATACCGGTATTCAATGTAAGATTGATTAGTGCAACCAATGAACGTCGCTCGCAATTGACCCTTTCCGCAAAACGGAGCCTGCGGACGTGACAAGTTTTGTAAAATTACAGAAAAGTTTACAGATTTTCCAACATTATTTTGCTTTCTAACAAACGGAGCTTTTATAAATGGAAATTTGATATATAATTGGTTTATTATGACATGATATACATGTGTAGCATTGATTTTTGGAAGTGACTTAATCCAATTCTCACGTTTTCAGAAACTCATCATCGATTCAGCCTGTGAAATACTTCATCAAGGCAGATGTTTACTTTTTAAAAGGAAAATGACTTGCATCTAGTTGTGCACATAGTTTGTATTTGTGTATATTCTGGTTTCACTAATAAGTCTACTTGCAAAGGCCGCCGTGAATGTGCGTATTTGCCACACACAGCTCTAAGATGAAGACTGAAAAAAGAGGTGCGAGTTGAAATAGCCTTTGAAAAGTAGCCTGGCAAATTGAACTATGACTTTGTTTGGTAGCTGTTACGCTATGTATATAGAGTAAGGGAGTGAAATGTGTTGTTGTCTATTGCAGATGTTGAAATGGAAGACTTCAGGCTAGACCTCATTGCTTTAGACAGGGACATATTGTCGTTGGAGCTTCCAAGTTTCTTCAGAGATTATTTTCTGGTGAGAACTGAGGAGGATATACCCTTTGAAGTATTAACACAGTTGTATGATTTGTTTGTTTGTTTGCTTGATTGGGTGTTTGTTTGTTGGTGTTCTTTCCTGAAGACAATCAAAGCATACTGATCGAAGTATTGAGCTGTTACACCACTTTTTTTTTTCCAGAACCACCACAATGCATAGAGCGATTTCATGTACATGGTGTGACCACAAACCTTACTAGATGGTATCTTCACCATTCTAATTAGCTCATATTTTCATGCCACTGTACCTTGGTTACAGTGTCAAAAAGACCCTCAAGGTTTGCTTAGCGGTTTCTCCCTTGCCTGTGGACCCCGGTTCGAATCCCGCTTCAGACCAGAGCCTTGCACCACATCTAAAACTGAAATTTCCCAGCCTACGGGTTGCAGTGCAAGGCACTTTTGAGGGTGCTTTTGTTTCATTGCCAGAGCAATACAGTAATGAAAATAATGGTTTCATATCACATTGGATGACCGTAACAAAGGCCAACCATACTTTCCAGCAAGAGATATATTTGTTGACCAGTTAATGCCGGATGACGTGTCAGCATGCCAATTTTTTTCCTGGATGCATACCAGGAAATGTGATTTTTGTATTTTGTGTCACTTTGGATGATCGGAACAAAGGACTAACTGTACTTTCCACTACAGAACGGCCAAGCAGAAGGTTCAAGTCCCACTCTAGTCAATTTTTCAACCTGAAATTATTTGAAATTTTCCCAGTCAAATTCCCTTGTGGTTTATTACTTGGTATTTAAAATAAAAAGTTGCATCCCCTTAAGCGTGTTAAGGTGATCCCTCTGCTGCCTCTTCCCAGGTTGTATCGTAAACTTGGGTGTGATCCCTGGCTATACGGCAGCTACAAATTGTTTGACTTCTGCATGGCACCCCCGAACAAAGATATTGTTAAAATAGGCAAACTGCCAACATTAGGGCTAGATAACTCAGTTGGTAGAACCCTGGCACGTTAATCCAGAGGTCGCAGGTTCAAGTCCTTCTCTAGTCAAGTTTTCTTTGTTAACCCCCCGAATATTTTAAATTTACCTGGCCAGTTTACTTGATACAATAATACAAATTTAACTTGATACTTTGCAGCATGGTGAACAGTCTTTACTACATACCATAGCCACCTCCATAGTCAACCTTCAGTCTCTCTTTGGTACCATACCCCATGTGTATGGTCTAGGCCGATGTGCTAAGGTAAGAAACTACACTCACTTTTTATATGTGATGATCCATGTCAAATCAGACACAGTCCTGCCAAATAGGACAACTGGGATTATTTGCTCATCGAATAGATGCTAATAAGAGCTTTCAAATAAGGCCTAATTGATTAACCCTCTCGTTACCAAAGTTGTTTGACATAAACATCTGCTGGTGCCGACATTGTTTGCCCACTCAACAGCGAAGCACACATTCTCACACATCAGAGAGCTTGTGTTTAAAGTTAAATTTTACAAACTGTGTTATTACCTTGAAGATTTCATTTTAGAGCAAAATAAGCAGATAAGTAATCAAAAAAATCTTTCTTATTGAGTTTTCTTTCATATAATCATCAAATTATTGAGATCAGCCTATAAGTGTTATGTTCTTGGTCTTTGTTTCCTCAGTGTAATCTGTAAAACCCAAACACTTTTTTGCGCACAATCATATGATGTTTTGCATTTCAGATCTTTCCACTCCAATTTGAAGTGATTGCATAATAACAACGCTATTTTATTTCACCATCATTGGAAAGACCCCATCTTTCTCTTTCTAATGATGATAACTTGGGTAAGGAGGGTGAACATGGACAACTAAGGACTTTGGTCTTGAACTTCTTTGGGTAAAATTATCCTGGAAATAAGATTAAACTGCATCGGCTATTCCTATTCCAGATGGTATGGGATCTCGTCAAAACACTGCAATCACTACAGGGAGAGCCCCGTGCACCCATCAGAAATGAGATAGGCCATATATTTCTGATTGACCGTGAAGCTGACCTGGTGACCCCGCTGTGCACACAGACAACGTATGAGGGACTACTGGATGAAACCTTCGGCATCAAAAGTGGTTGGTACTCCGTTTTTTTTACTTGTATCAGGGATCAAAATATATACTGGAGCACAGGCCCGAGGCCAGCGTTTTTTTTACCTTCATTCTCTTTTAGTGCTCTTTTCAAATGAATACAGTTTAATTGTGATATGTGTAGATTCATTTCGATTTGCCCTCCGCTGTAGCCACAGCAGTCAGTAGATAATTCTGTTTGATTTGATAAGCAGCACTGTTAATGCTGGGGCTTTGTGATGATCCTGACCTTAAACATGTTAAACATGTCTGAGCTCCTGTCATTGACGGTCATTGATGAAGCATTTTTGGGAGTTCGGTTGTCCCGCAGTGACCAAACCATAACCTAAGTTTTGGATCAGTTGGGGGTAGTTGTACTTTTAAGATGACAGATTTTACAAACCAACAAAAAATTTCTACTGATTTATTTCCTGCCCAAAGATCAGGACCAGTAGCAATTTTTTTATCCCATAAATAGCTTGTCTAATTGGATTTTAAGCCATTTGGAGTGCACAACCCAAAATACTGTGGATGGGTAAGAGTTCACCCTAGTCATTCTGGTTTGCTTACATTGTGGTAGTAAGCACACTGTTTGTTTATCTCCATAAAGCACATATTCGAACACAACACGGTACATTGTCCTGTTAAAGTGTGCAATTTTGTTTCATTTACACATTTTTTTCATATTTTGTCAATTTCTTTGTTCGGTGGTGCCAGTCGGAAGCCACTTAACATGTAACTGCTATGTAGCCAGGGATCACACCCAAGTACAATACAACCTAGGACACACTGTAGGAAGGGAGACCCCCAGCATTAGAGCTAGCTCAGTTGGTAAAATGCCGTCATTTTAATTCGGAGGTCACGGGTTCAAGTCCTGCTCTAGTCAATCTTTCTTTGTATAACGCAAAATTATTTGTATACTCCACCAACAGGTTATTGTGAGTTTGGACCAGAGGTTACTGGCTCGGAAAGGAGCTTGCGACTTCTACTGAATTGTGACGATCAGGTAAACAGGCATGCAACTCTTCCGCGTTTCCGCGTTTTAAAAAGCCTTATATATGCTTGGCAACAACAATGTATAACCACAATAATGTAAAATAAGCCTAGTACATGCTAAGAATGCACCTAAGAGCATAATAAACCTCAAAATTTTCTAGGGTACCATTGTGGATCTCATGTCCCTTGGCGTTTTGGCTGCCTCGCTCCGCGCTTGCATTGTGCCTTTGAAAATTTCCTCTTTTTTTTTCATCGGGCAGTTGCATGCCTGGGTAAAGCAGTGCCTTGTCAGATTCAAACGGTGGTTGTCATCCAGACTCTCCTATTTGATATTTACCTTGAACCCTGATATGATCCCTCTTCACTTGTGGTCGTTTCCATCGATGACTGTACTTTATTTTGGTTAAACATGTTAAATGGCAGAGTTTACCTGTCGCAATTTGACCTCTGAATTAGTCACACTGGATTAAAATGCGTTGATATTGTTGAGGGTTTTTTTTCCCCAGCTTTCTAGTAAAAAGTAAGACATATCATGTGACGTGCTCTAAACCAACCACAAGACAGAATCTATGTATGGGGTGTTGTAATAATATAGACTATGTAAGTCTTGCACTTCAATGTACAGTGCAGTGCATGAATTTATTTCCTTCACATGTTAAAGCAATCTATGTGGAAACCCAAGCTTTCAACAAATACAAACAAGACTTGCACTGTCTATTTTACACAATGTTGCTCCATTTAAATGATATTATGCAGTTGTTACACAGATAACAAGGAAATCTTTACCTTGATTGCAGATATTTGATGATATTCGTGGCCGTCATATCTCTCATGTATTTGCGTATCTCAGTGCGCAGGCCAAGATGGTCCAATCTGGCTACCAGGTAAGGCAGTTCTCTCTGGACCAACCAAACGGTGACTGCTCTATAGTTGACACCTGTATGCTCCGACAACCCTACGTTCTGAAAAACTCCTCGTGATTTAAACGCTGGGTAGGGTTAGGATTAGGATTAGGATTAGGATTAGGAAAATACACCAGGAGTGTCCGAACATAAGGGTGTCGGAACATAGCAACCAAACCAAACAAACACATTTTTCAATGGTTGTTTATTAGACTAAATTTCTTTTTTTTCCTTTTTTTTTTCTTCTTCATTCTTCACAATCACTCCTTGTGGCAGCACTGCTGCAAAGCTGAAAGTGTTGTCTTCTTTTTTTCATAAGTTTGTTTAAATTAAAAAAATCCTTTATTATAAAAGTGAAGTACAAGATGGTATTTCAGGATTTCTTAAAGTAATGTTTACCTGGGTAGCCCCAATGAGTTGTCATAGAACCGCTCTTCCTGGAAGCCCTAGATGTAGATAAGTCAAACATACTTTATCTTGATGCATGTGTACTATTATGCAATCATGCATGTTGCACATTGTTTTCATTTGCTGTTTTCCTTGTATCATCTATTTTCAGAAAGGGAGAGGACTGCACAATATTGGTGATGTCAAAACATTTGTGCAGACTGAGCTGAAAGATTTAAAGCAACAGTACAAGTCACTTACCATACGTAGGTACAACAATGTACATCTAGTAGTAAACCACACGGGAAACCGACTGGGTTAATTTTAATTGTTTTTGGTTAGTACAAGGAAACATTGACTAGAGTGGGATTTGAATCTGCAACCTCTGAATTAAGGTGCCGCCCCTCTACCAACTGAGCTATCTACCCCTTTGTTGGTAGTCTCCCTATGTTGGCAGGGGTGCCAGTCAGAAGCCATTCAATCTGTAACTGCAGTGTATCCAGGGATCCCACCCAAGTTTACGATATAACCTGGGAAGTGGCAGGAAGGGATCATCTTAAAGGGATGCAACATTCTATTTAAAATTTCAAGTAATAAACCACAAGGGAAACTTACATTTGTTGGGGTGGTGGGGGGGGGGGGGAAGTTGAACAAAGAAAAACAAAGAACCTTCATATTAACAGGCCAGCACCTGTATTTTGCCGCTAATGGTACACATAACCCTGCTAGTGCACTGCATGAGTACTGTAACATTGGGTACTGTGAGCTTCCACCCCACAGTTCTTTATATTTAGTTCTTGCAGGTGTTATTGCTGCTGCAGTGTATGATATGATGCAGTTTCTGACTGTATCATTCCAATTCTCTGGCTAGTGAAGTGCCAGGCTTGCTTGTGTAAAAGAGACAAAGCTACAAGGCTCTTAAAGTGTGTTGTACATGTAGACTGTCGGTCCTAAATAATCTACATTAGTATCTACCAATATTTGCTGAAGACGCAAGATTGGAAACTGGAGCTCTATCTGTTATTGGAACATGAAATACACATTGGCGCCATTTCATCTAGCAAATGTTTTATTATATCATTGATAGCAATGGTCAGGATGGTCATTTACTGCACTGACTTATTGTTGCATCAAAAGAGTTGCTTGCTAAAATAACATCCAGTGAAAATGTCAAATTTCTCGCCTGGGTTTACCATCTCAATAGTGACTTCTTATATAGCGCTCATATCCGTCACTCAGTGACGCTCATGGCACTTCAACATTAAGTATTTTCCTGCAAGGTATGTGGGGCTATGTTTCTGAAGTATGAGACCTGTTCCTTTACATTACACCATGTTATTGTTTACAAGGTGCTGTGGCGCAATATGCAGTCAATCAAACCAGGAACACCGGGGCGAACCCCTTCTCTTTTCGATAAGTGCACTGGGTTCTTCAACGTGCATTACACAAGACATGGGACCAACGGCTTTACGGCCCCTCCGAAGGATGAAGCAATAATGGTTCAATGTCTTGCTTAAGGACACAAGTGTCACGACTGGGGCCCGAACCCACACTCTGCTGATCCGAAACACCAGAGCTTGAGTCCGGTGCTCTTATCCACTCGGCCACGACACGCCATAAATGTGCTTGATCTTGCGTACATGGACACGCATAGTGTATCCTGTGTCTTTATCTGCCACTGCTTTTCCTTCCCTTCAACACATTTTTTTCTGGTGTAGATATCGGAGCATGTGAAAGAATACTTGATCTCAAGAATAAACAGGTGAACTTTGAGGAGCAGCTTCAGACGGAACACAGTAAGAAATGTTGCTGGTTTTTAATGCATGTTATATAAAACAATTTGTGTAATTTAATTGTTTTTGGTTTGTTGTTATTATTTAAATTTCCTTTTTTGCTGTAAAAACGGATATGTATTATGGGTTTTTTTGGGGTAATGTTTTTAGGGTTGTTATAGGCTGCGCGTTGCTCCATGTGCTAGCACCGCCACTGGGTGCAGTGTATTGTATGTAACTAGAAAACTGCGCTAAGCATGGATCCCGCTAGTAATAACAGTAATAGTAATAATAACAATTTCTGTTTTTTTGGCAGGTTTGCTGGAAGGCATCAACATGAAGGAGTGCTCTGCCTACATAGAGGAACAAATTGACAGACAGGTTAGTAAATAAACTCTGTTTATCGATCAATCCTAACCAAACGTTAATCCGGGTCGCAGGTTCAAGTCCCTCACTAGTAAATTTGTCTTTGTTAAACCCCAAAGCATTTACATGTCATCTCTATAACAGCAACATTCATTTGCGAACAGACACCTACCCTCAGAAATCTGAGAAAGGATTCGTGCTTGAATCATTTCTTAGATTTCAAATATTTTGGGGTGAAAATGTTTTACTTTGAAGGGAATCCTTTTCCAAAATAGATGATACTATCAAAAGCTGAAGTGGTTCTTACCAAGAATTTTTTTATGGTAAATAATCTTTGTATGATCTTACCTATAATATTGATATGCCCATCGCTGATCGCTGATAAAGTTTGTGAAAAGCTGTCATGAAATCCTCAGACACACCAGGTGGGAATCGAACCCACAACTGTCAACATTTCTATCCAAACATGTACTTCTGAGGAAGGCAACGTTGACCAGTTACATGTACATGCTCATAACAGACCCCTTTACTGATGGGTCCTCCATTTGTGAAGGGACACAATGGTTTCCCATTCTTCTTCTAATGTACTAAGGTCTGTTAAATAGTCTAAAAAGTCTAGAAACATAGCAAAATACCTGCTGGGTTTTGCTTCAAAAGCTACAATTTCTTTCTTACCTCCCCCCCCCCCCCCATCAAAACCCTTGTGTTGGTTTTTATCTTGCTTTCTGGCTTTTTACTGCTACCGAACTATGTTGAATTTTTAATTTCAAAGAAGATTTATTTTTGAAAATTGTGTCACCAATCAGCAGCAAGTTGATTTCTTGTTTTAACTCCTTACTCTTGTAACCCACAGGTTGGCCCACTGCAGGTAAAACTGAGCACTATATATGTTTCAATGCATGAAATTGTGTTTGCTTTTCCGCTGTTGCAATTTTTGTCCGCCTTTTTGTTGACCTTTCCACCTCTCAAAGTGTCTGTTGTTAATTTACACAATTTTAAACACTACCACTGACTCAACAAAATGAGTGAACTGTGGCTTGTGTTTACCATAATAATCAAAATGATTTATGGTTTCATTTTAGTATTGGTTGATATCATAGGTGTCAGCCCCCCTGGGCAGGGGGCAACTGCCCTCCCAAATTTGGGCAAAAAAGTAAGAAAATTTGGGCACAGCAAGAAAAAAAAAAGCCAGAGAAAGCAAAAATAAACTTTTATCTGATATTAGAAATGGGTAATTGTGCTTTTCTGTGTTAACTTTTGGTCAAATCAACCCCTCTTCCCCCCTTAATCAAAGAGTCCCAATATGCCAATGCCCAAGTCTCAAATGTTAGCCTTGAAATTAAAAATAACAATCACAATTATTATGGACATTGTACTGGAATCCTAAAATCGTTGACCCCCATGGCGCATGTACATTATTATTACCCCTATCATCCTGATCACTGGGTCAGTATTTCATTCCTAAATCATCTCAGCTCCCTGGGGGCTTATGCAGCCTGTGCTAGAAGAAATACCTCTGCCCTAACACAGGTACCCAGTTACCCCTAGGTTTTGAGAAGCAATTATCGATAAGTGTCTTGCTCAAGGACACAAGTGTCGTGACCAGGATTCGAACCCACATCCTAGTGACTTTGCAACCAGCACTTGAGTTCAGTACACTACAACATGCCATAATATCTCGATCAAGGGACTAATTAACTTTCAATGAGTAAAGAGTACTTCCGCGTCTGTGGGGGTGGCATTATTTGCATACCATAGAGCTCTTTAAGTAGCACATGTTACTCAACAATATTCCGCTTAGCCAAAAATAGCAGGAAACCAGTCACAGACGGTACATGTGGAATAGCATTTTGGTTGGTAATCTTATTCTGGTAAGCAAAATTGTTCAGTACTTTTTGAGCTGAGCATCTCTACAAAACCAAACCCAGGGCAAGAATGGCTAAAAGAACTAAAGTCGTGGCCTCATGATCAGCAATCCATTTTCAAGTTAGTTTTGTATTTAATAATTTATTGGTGTCATTTTTGGGGGGTCAGAGCATGTACTCAATTCCTCATGTTGATTAAAATGAAGTTGTACTATTGATTTTAATCTGCTTTTCCCACTAAATCTGTTTGTACATTACCCATTGTACTTTGTAAGCCAATTGTGGAATTGCTTCTTAAGTTGTAGGTAGTTTTACATGTTTTAGTTACATGTACACATCTGTTGAATGGCACTACAGTGTAGTTTATGTGCTATGCCAATTTCTGTTTGCTTTTTAATATATATAAATATTAAGATTACAAATTTTCAAATTGGCCTTTTGTCATGACCTTTCAAGCATGTGATTGCAAGTCCAACCTAAAGCATTGGTTCAGGGGGTCATTTGTTTGTACATTATTATTCAGGTGTTATTATTACATATTTCGGGTAATGAAACAAAGGATGCCTAAGTGAATTGAATCACTGTATGTTGCAAACCTGAAGAAACCTGTTAACAAGGTCGCTTGCTATATGAACCAGAAACACCAGGGTTAACCCCTACTCCTCCATGATAACTGTTTTAAGGTTCTTTTACATGCACTACCAATCGAATGTTCCATCCGAAGGACAGAGCAATTATGGTAAAGTATCCTTGCTCAAAGACACCAAGTGCCAAGACTGAGACTCAAACCCACGCTCTGCTAATCAAAAACATCAGAGCTTGAGTCGGGTGCTCTTAAAGCTCAACCATGACATACGACAGTGTATGTACTGTTTTGAATATTAGATTGCATCTTTCCTCTATATACATTATATTATTGGTATTGCCCTCAAACTGATGTGTAAAAAGCACTGTGTCGACACCCTACAGTGCCCATCAAACCTAAACACATCTGTCCTGTCCACCATTTTGGAAGTACACAAAGGAATTGACTCAAAAATAGTTGAATTGGTATGACGCGCATTGTGTGCATCATTTCCAAGTTCTGCCGCAGTAAGTATTTCCGAGTCCTGTGGAAAGATTATGTACAGGCTTAGCGACTTGGATTCAAACTCATGACCACTACATTCTAGAGCAGTTGTCTTAACTGCTACATTGCCAGTCGTGGCTGGTGATCATCAGCCATTTCGAATCCTGTAATTTTTACAATATTTAGAAAAAAAACTTTATATTATTTACAGGTTCCACCAGATAAAATATTGAGGCTAATCTGCTTGTTGTCACTCACACAAAACGGTATGTATTTATGACCCCTGTAGTACTTTACTTATTATTTTCCCTGGTACCCTCGAACAAAGAACTTGACCATCATCATTGGTGCTAGATAGCTCAGTTTGTAGAGCATGTTAATCTGGAATTTGCAGGTTTAAAGGCCGCTATAGTAAAAAAATGAAAATTCAACCCCAAATTAACTTATTTTTTAGTAACACTTAATTGTGTATTTCATTTCTTTTGTTCTGAAGGGACTCTCCCTACAGAGTTTCTATGTAAATCTTTCCTCCTTTCTTCATACTTCCAACTCCCCACTTCTGTTCCCCTCACTTCAACGCAAGAATGTGGGAACATGGCGCCCAATTGGGTTTGAATTGAAAATGAATACATATAGAAATTGCTGTCATCACATGTAAACGTTATTCTATTTATTTTGTATTTATTGTTTTATTTGTATGATTTTTTTACAACCAAATGTGGGGCAGCAGGTCTTTGGATCACAGTAATTATTTTGTTTTTGTTGCTCTAAGCCTATCTGGAATTTTTATTTGTGATGGCTGATGAAATAAATGATAATAATGATCAAATAAATTATAATAATATCAGAAATTCAAGAGTAAATAAGAGAATGGCAAAGTTTCCAATAGACATTCTAGTTTTTTCGTTGGAAGTGCCCTTTGCAAAATGAAAATGGCCTTGCCCTCTCAAAGATGAAATTCAAGACCTGCTATTTTTTTGTTCCAGGGAAAGTAAAAAAGCAATTTTGCTTCACTTTTTTCACCCTGTCACCTGTTGGCCATGTCACACTAGCTAAGGCAAAACATATAAAGTTTGCACTTTATAAGTGATAAGGGATCTTTTGTACTTTTTATATATTGCCTGTTTGATGTTATCAATACATACCTGTAGATGTAATTGTAGATTAAATTACCATAGAATTGAGATTCGAATATACTAAAAACTTGCCCGATCAGAGTTTTTTCAGGTCATGTTTTATTTGTTTCGGCATTACTGGTATTAAGTGTTAAGCCTTGATCTGTTCTATCATTTTCCATTTAAAGAAAATTTTAATAAAACTTAAATTAAAATTCGCATCCCCTGTCGGTGATCCCTCTGCTGCCACTTCCCAGGTTTTATCATAAATTTGGGTGTGATCCCTGGCTATACTGCAGTTACAGGTCAAATGGCTTCTGATGACTGGCACCCCCGAACAAAGATATAATTGACAAAATAGAGAAACCACCAACGTAGGGCTAGATAGCTGAGTTGGTAAAGCATCGGCATTATGATCACGATGCCGCAGGTTCAAGTCCCGCTCGAGTCAACTTTTCTTCATTCAACCCAAAATAAAAATCAATTTTTAAGCTGAGTCAGAGGCTGTGTATTTGCTTGATAGTGCAAACCTGACCAGTGCTCTTGCTTGTCTTTAACTTTGTTCTCACTTTTATTATTCCTCAGGGCTGTCCAGCAGAGACTACCAAACCCTCCAGACTCACTTCCTACAGAGCCACGGCCACAAGCATCTGCTAACGTTTTCCAATCTGCGTAAGCTTGGTATGTACACGGAGCAGCCGTCAGTGGAGGTCAGTAAACTGACTGTGACCGACGTCAAGACTAAGATTACGGACAAGGCACTGATGAAAAAGACCGCATTCCGTATGATGTGTAAGAAACTCAATTTGGTAAGTAAGATCATGTGGATTGATACACGACTGTTTTGAATGAATACTTGGGACAGTTTATTCAAACACAAAGAGGAGTGTTTAAACATGGGTAGGAGAGAATCAAAACTAAGACGGTCTGGATAAACAAAAGTTAACAACTTCGGGCTGGCATTCCAAAAAATTGTCTGTGCCCAGCCATAGTATTGTTTTTTTGAACTTTTTTGAGTTTCTGGAGTTTTCCTTTGAAAATATTGTTGCCACAATGAAACCCTGACCTGACAAAGGAAAGATGACAAATGTTTTCATAATTATCACCAGCATGTGATGTTGTCTCCCATTGGGCTGAATACATTGATAAACACTGGTGGCAGTCTGTCCATTTTTTTATTCCACATTGTGCAACAACAGGACAAAAGCCTTTTTCACACTGTATGTCTTATCCCTGTGGAATACAGCCCTGGGGAGGCCCAGGGAGGTTTTATTACCTCATGGTTACCCCAGTGCACTTTCACACTGTCCCCGCCCAGGTCCCTATTCCACTGGGTTCCGGTTGCACGTTTCAAGAATACTCCAGGGTTTTACTGCTTACCCCTACTCCAGAGCAGGGATGGCTATTCCCCGGGGTATGCCCAATTGCTGGGGTAGATCAGGGGTAAAGCAATCCAAGTGTTAAAGGGTCGGCCGTTATTCCCCGTGGATGCCCCCGTGAAATAAACTAGTGTTTAAAGGGCTGGAATCAGGGATTACACAATCACACCCAGAAAAAGGGGTATTACGAGGCATGATTTTCAATACATTCTGTCTGTGTTTGTACGGGTGAAACGAAGCATAGCTTGTAGGTACATGCCTGTGCACGCTACACAATGTCAGGTGGATATTCACGTCAGCCTTCTGGCTATTCTAGAAAATTTGGTGTGTACACACGTCATCCATGTGTGAAACACTGACTCGAAAGCCATTGATAAGAATGGTATAGCCTCAAGCCAGAAATTTGTTGTTGTTGTATTGGCTTTTCAATAATGCATCCATCAAAGTCAGTCCAATACCAAGATATGGATTGTCGAGGAAGCTTGGGAGTTGCAATGAGGGTAAACCATGGAGTTAAAGGTAAACAAATGCTGAGATCAATTGTTGTCCATGTCTGATGAGCACGCCCTCTATGTCAGCTGTGGACATGACTATCAACACAAATCTTCAAGGTAAAAAAAGGTTTGTTAAATTAACCTTTTAACTCAAGCTTTCTGTTGTGTGAGATTGTGTGGTTCATGCTTGAGTGGTAAGAAATTAATGTGGGCATCAGCAGTTGTTTATGGCAAACGAGTTTGGTAACGAGAGGGTTAATTTCTTCTGTTCTAGATTCCCAAGTCAGGAGACGTGAATCTACGCAACCCAGAGGATATGTCTTATGTATTCAGCGGTGCCTTCACTCCACTCACATGTAAACTGGTTGAGCAGGTATGACTTCTATGAATGTTCATCATGGTGTGGCCATCTTGTTTTTTACCACATTTACAACATTTTACTGCAATCCAAATAAGGCTAAAAGTAGTTTCAAAAGTTAGGCAGAGCCCTTTTTGTATAATGAGAATTATTATCAAATAATGAAAACTTAAGAATGCAATGGTGATAATATATTTTTGAGTTGAAATAGGGAACAATATTCCATCTTTCAAAGACTGAAAACACTCTCTTAAATGAATGAACAGAAAGCATTCATTATTTTGTTTTATATAAAATCCAAGTCAATCTTTGTCAGTTTATTGGAGGTAAAACTATAAAAATAAACAAATGGTACAGCACTGGATTCTGCATCCACCTTGAGGTTGTTTGGTACTGCTGTGTACAACGCATGGTGTGGTCTGGTATGCAATAGTCCTACAGAGTTGGAAGGAAATGCATTTTGCTTCGTCCTTCCACTGGGAAAGCTGTAGGTCTCGTGTGTTGTGTAAAGCATGCAAAAGAACCCAGTACACTTATCGCTAAGAGGGGGGGGGGGGGGGGGGTTTACTGGTATGCTTGTCAGCAGATTGTATCACAGCACCTTGTATACCATTATATGGTGCTATGTAAATAAATGGGTCTTATATTTAAAAAATAGGCTTCTTATACCTTGAAGTAAGAAATAATGAGCACTTTGAGACACCCTCAGGTAGAAAAAGCGCTGTATAAAAATATTATTATATGCATACTATTATTGTTATCTTCTAGGTCTTAGTTAAAGGAGGTTGGGCTGGGTTAGATGACATCACTAAACTGCTACCAGGACCAGCATTTGCTGAACACAAGGCACAGTCCGTCAAAGGTACACATTTTAAGATGCCACCTTGGCTTGCAAGTTAGCCCCGTAATAATATGTGATGATGAAGTTAGACATTTTCAGCGAGATCGGACAATTTATTATTGAAAAACCACATTTTAAATCAAGTAAACATTTTATTATGTCAAAAATATGAAATGCTCTTTGATTTGCTAAATATCAAAGTGTGAGTACATTTGTACATGTGATTAATAAAACTGGTTAGATTTGTAAAATTTATTTTTGTAACACGTCTGGTTTTGCTTACTGTTTTTTTTTTTTTTTTTCATTCTGTCAAGCAGCAGGTAGCGTAATTCATTGCTATGCAACAAATAATTCATTTGCATGTTTAATTTTAGTTTCAAATTATTTCATTATCAATGACACTGAACCCTTTACTACCAATAAAAAAAATTACTTCAGTCGACTTATAGACTGGTTGCTTAGATTCCCAACGCTGAGGTCAAATGCTGGAAACATGCTCAGCCACTCATTTATTCTCATTAATTCATTTATTGATTGTAAAATGTTAGTGTTTTTTATCGATTAATTAGGCCTATTGTCTTTTTGAGATTGTTGACAGTTATTTGCAATTTACCAATGTTTTTCGCTTTTATCCACATGTACATTCTTTTGATAACTTAATAATATGATTGTTAAGCGCTTGTGTACATTGTGTGTAATATAAGTAAATAAATAATTATTATTTCTGTTATTATGTGCCACACACAACTCTCGGCCATTAATTGTTTTCTTTTGACGTTAGTTAGAGTGCTGTTTGAGCATTTGCTATTGTATGCAAAGGGTTTACTGTCTGACCGTACCTTATTCAGCTGAATGAGAATTAGTAAAATGAGACATCAGCTACAAACTTGTAATTTTATTCATTTATTTATTTTAATAAATAAATGTAGTGTTTTTGTTTTCTTCCTTGTGTAAGGTCGTACCAGTAACAGTCATCAGCCAGATGTACCATCAGAAAAAGTAGTACTGGTCTACTTCCTTGGGGGATGTACATACGCCGAGATGGCAGCACTCAGATTGCTGGGCAAAATAAAAGGTGAGTTTCCTCAATATTCGTTGAAGAGTGCCACGCCCCATGTTATGTTTACATGGTTTACAGCAGCTTTATAAAAGTATTTCCAGCAATGCGCCTGGCACACGCGAAAATGGTTTTCCTTTCGAAACATCAACCGTCAAAATTCGGTCCACGCAATTTTAATAGTGCTTCTTAAATTTTCTTCCGTGTAGGTTACCACTTTATATTTGCAATGACGGCAATTACCAATGGGGCTGACCTCGTCGGATCTCTCAATGATGGCAAGAAATGAACTCTGCTGAAATTACCAGGACTGCAAGACTAAATATCTTTGCCATCTCGTAAAAGTTGACTCCAATCTAGTTTGAGAGACAAGTTCTTCAGTACAACAAGGTTGCTTTTGGACTTGCAGTGAAGGCTCCGGGGATCAATTCAGAAACAGGTTTTCAATGGAGGATACAAACAAATGGAAAAACACTCCATACAAAATGTGTACAGGTACAAATTGTATTGTGGAATGTCATTTTGACATAAGTTTGCTCATCAGGAAAACAAATTAGGACATGATATGGATCGGCGTTAAAACTGCAGTCATGTCTCACAATCAATATTTTCCTTCTTTGTTTTTTTCCAAACTCTCACTACCTGAAAATTCAACAGCCTTGCCAGGCCATATAGTCATGCACCAAACACCCCACTAACCACCCCAAACACACGGTCTGACTTTCAGGCCATGGTTCTGGCATGTCACTTGTCACTGTGGTCAAAATGTAGGACTTGCATTTACAAGGTTGTGGGTTCGAATCTGGCCAAGCTAACCGCTCATTTCCCAATGACTACTTAGTCGTTGTGGTCTACTTCGTGAATCACAATTTATTGATTTATGCAATTCATAATCATAGCGGTTAAACCAATGTTTGTGTAAGAGACTTGCTGGTGCCAGCCAGCTTGGTTGAGCTTTGCCAGATTCCCTTGTTGGGAAGATCATCTACACAAAAAAACAAGCATGAACATAATGTTCATGCTTGTCATGCAGTTGTTGTCTACCATGTCTACCATTAGGATCTGTATTGGGAACCAACTGTATGCTGTCACATTGCATGCTTGATAAGACTATGCAAGTCTCGCTCGTCTTCGAACATCAAGACCTGATAAGCTGCTTGAGTTTGTTTGCTTCATACATGTACGAGCAATGTGCATGTATGTGGGACCTAGGCCAAAAATGTTGACTACGTGCAAGACTTGCACAGTCTATTATGGAGTGCCAAACAGAAATAAATCCACTGGGTGTTTTTTTTTTTCAGCCTCTAAAATGTTTCAGGTATTAAACAAGTTTAGGAATCAAAAATGTTTTTTTAAAGATCTGTATTTGAGACAATATATAGCAGCTGATTGTGTACGTTTTTTGTGAATGATGAAGCTCAGGTTTATCGTGACCAAAACTTGCAGTTACACAATTTTTTGAAATACACAAGAAATAAAAACTATATATTTTCCTTGCGAAAACGTAAAGACCAAAAACAAAGTTCCAGGACTTTTTAACTTCTTGATTTTTCAACCATTAAAAGTGTTGCAGTAAAAAGTGTTCATATGCAGTTGACGTTCAATACAGCATCGAGATTAGACGGCTGTTAACCAATTAGAAGTGACGATTCTAGCTCGCTGGCGGATAACAATTACTACTACGTGTACATGTGCATGTATGTATTGACCCATTGAGCTGATGTCACACACTGCTTCTGTCCGACACCGCTTCTGTCTGACACAATCGCCATTTTGCAAGTAAAAATGCACACAAAATTTATGATATTTGGGTTAACGTTGCATTGCCTAAAAAAAACACTACACCGTTTATCCATGGAGAGATATAACAGGCAGCCAGGGCAATTGACTCAAAAAATGGCGCAACCAAGATTATTGTGATGATGACATCGTCAGGTAAATTGGGTTATTATTGGGTCTTACAAGTTGATCTGTAGATTCAATTATTGTGTGTGTGAATATTTTAGCACTAACTATCTCTCTGAAATTTGCACAATGAACGAATGCACAAAATGCAACCTTAGGGAGTGCACACCATTCTAATTCTAATGTGGGTTTAGTTTGTACATAACACTATTAATCAAGTAATAAACCACAAAGGAAACTGACTTGGTAAATTTGTAAACATGTTTGGGTTGAACAAAGACAAATTGATGAGAGCGGGACCTGTGAACAAAGATATTGACAAAATAGGGAGACCGCCAACAATGGGCTAGATAGCTCAGTTGGTAGACTGGAGGTTGCAGGTTCAAGTCCTGCTCTAGTCGATTTTCTTTTTTCATCCCAAATTACTAATCAATGAACAGGCCTGGCAAGAAATATGTGCAATATTTGTTATAATAGGATGTTGTATAAATTCTATTAAACATAGCCAATGTAAATATGCTCATTGTTAAAAAGCACATGAAGTCTTGATGTGTGTTAATTTTATACGAGACAAACAAAATGATAGAGACGGTATTTATTTGTATTTAAAGCTATTTAATCATGTTCGAAAAATTTATCACAAATCTCATTATTTCAGTTTGGCAAACAGTGATGTTTTAAAGTCACGGTACATATTAATGTTGGTTAGGGACGGCAAATGAATTGATGTATCATCCCTGTATTCCCGAAGTCATGCCTGCTCAACAAAAACCAAATCAGAATATGTTGCTCATGTTTGTCATGGTCTTAATTTGTTTTTGTTATAAATAAAAGAAACTGCAAAGTGTTGAAGATACCCAAATGATAATGTCAGTGACATGAACAAAACTGTGGTTGTTCCTGCGGCCTTTTATGAAGTGGCATCCCCTAAGGTGATTCCTCTCCTGCCGCTTCCTAAGTTTTATTGTTAACCTGTGTGTGATCCCTGGTTATACCGCAGTTACAGGTTGAATGGCATCCCCGAACGAACGCATTGACAAAACAAGGAGACCCCCAACATTAGGGCTAGATAGCTCAGTTGGTAGAGCACCAGCACGTTAATCTGGAGGTCACAGGTTCAAGTCCTGCTCTAGTCAATTTCTTTTTTTTTTTCAACCCAAAACTAGAGGCCTTATACTTCACGGAGGCGACAGAGGCAATCACCTTCATGCCTCTCGTCATTGCCTTGGTGCCTTTTTAAGTGTTCCAATACAAATGTTTATTTCCCTCAAAAAATTGCCTTGCACTTCATTCGCCCTCACAGAAACCAGGGTTGAATGTTGGGCGTGTACCATGACTTTAAAATCTAATCATCTTTAATAAACATTATTAATTATCACACAAGCGCAAGTGAAATGCGGAAAAATATGAGTCATTCTGCGTCCCATATCCAATGAGTCCAAAGGCCAAGTTGCATATGAGGCGCAAACGCACTTTATCTGTCCCCATTCCACAAGCATGCATGTGATAATAAATTATCTTCAAGCAAACTTGACGTGCAGCTTAAAATAGCGCAATACACAGAATTAAAATAGAGGGTTTGACATTGGTTGTACAATAAAGGTTATTATTTTACCGCACTTATAGATCCTTGTCTCTTAATTGGTGGAACACCTGTCACAAGTGGTACTTTATTTTGCCATGTATACTGTTCCGACTCTCAGAAACTAGGAATCCTATATTGACAATGATTGATACTGAGTACCGTATGTATTAATTGAAACAGTCCATATTTCACCTTGTGATTATATGATGCTAAAGTGAGTCCAATATTTGTATGTATTATTATTTTGTTGCCCAATGGATTGACCAATCTTAATCAAGGATTCAAGTTTGCTTGAAAATAAGCATTAAAATTTCACGAGTATTAATAATACTAATTAAATCTTTAAAAGCACACATTATTTACATCTGACCACTTCTAACAAACAAACATATATTGACATTCGGCATCAATCCAGTTCAAATCAACAGTACTTACATATTTGTTTACAGTATTTTATCAGTTTAATTGTAATGGTCTGATTTCTGGTTCATGCATTGTTAAAGTATTTAGTTTTGCTATAAAAGTACTGAAAAGTGAAAGACTGGTGTGAAAATAGTGTTTTTAAATAAGTGATAAATTTACAAATCTTAAAAAAAACCAGCAGGTAAGAAACGCCCAATTTAAGGGACGGATATTTTATTTAAGGGGTGCATGATTAGTGGAGAGTGTCCTCAACAGAGGAATTACATGTAATAATGGACGGACAATAATGTAGAAAACGGGCACAAAGTGACGGCATGAAGTCTAGTACAGCTAACAATAGGTGAACCTGTTTTTCTGAACAGCATATATAAAAAAAAATCAAATAGAAAACTATCATAGAAAAGCATGTGCTCTCAGTACCAGTGCAACCACACTGTGTGCAAGAGAAATATTTTCAAAATTATTCTGTGCAAAATACATTAGTCTAGTAGAAAAATACTCTAAAAAAAGGTTTTAAAAAATTGCTTTACAAGGAGACTGTATTAGATTAGAAGCCTCAATCTCATTCATCTTAAAGTACATGTATCTTTGTGTATAGACTGATTACAGCTTTTTGAACCACTCCCAAACTAGAGGAGAATTTCAGACATACCTACATGTATGTATAGGCACCCTATATGCATGTCCCAGTGCGCATGATCGGCGCGCAAAGGGATTCTTGGTGAAACCCGATTCTAAACATGCACACTGGCAACCTTCATGGCCTGCTGATTTTGCAGCAAATGTGGTATACAACTAGAAAACCTGAAATGTGACATGTAAACAACATCATGGTGCTCATCTTGGCAGCTAACTGTACCCGGATTGTCAAAATGCGTTGCAGTACTTTTTTAAGATGGCGCTTGAGCATATGGGCCGTTAGCCACCATGATATATACAGTGAGGCTCATAGTATTAGCATGCCACAGTATATCATGCTATCGTGTTATAAACCATCCACTCTATTTTGAGTGTGCTATGCTTTCGATTGGCCATTTTGTTGCCAGTTGATGGCTCATGCAGATCCTCGGCCCATTTTTTATTTCTTCCTCAGGCGAAGCTTTTTATTTCCCCCAAGGGCGGAAAATAGAATGGTCCAGGGATCACCAAGGGAGGTGTTGTTTTTAAAATCATAGCAGGAGTAAAAGTAGTCAAAATTTGTTTTATAATACCCAATACGATACACTAAATTGAGTATCAATGAAGCATGCAGGCCAGAACTCAAGCAGCTCACATATTGGTACCAACATACAAAATAATTATTTTGTAACTTTATGACACCAGCATTAGGTTTCCAAGTCTGCCAGTCTGTAGCTGGAAGCTGCTTTTTGTGTATATTTGCAGGCTGAGCAGTCTTTTGACTCTACAGTATAATACAAAAGTCATTTTGGTAAGTCTTTTCAAATCCATTTTTGCAGCATTTTTGTTCTTAAAACCTTGTAAGATAGTGTACATGTACATGGGTTATAATGTTTTGTTGTGAGTATTGTACTTTTTACAAGATTGAAATCAATTCAATCCGGTCTCAAGCCAGGGCCCAATTTCATAGAGCTGTTTAAGCACAAAAAGTAGCTTAGCACAACAAAATTATGCTTACCATACCAAGGTTACCAGTGCAAATACCATGTCACATGCACTATTTCTGACTGGTATCCTGCTAATTTTTGCTAAGCATAAAATTTGTAAGCAATATTGTCTGCTTAATCACCTCTATGAAATTGGGCCCTGGTTGATAACACAAGGTCTCACTTAACCTTGTCTGGTACCTCAACCAGGCCAATATCATGTCTGCTTCATTTACATGTAATGGGGCTTGCATGGTTGCGTTGGCACCATGGCTTACAGACCTCAAAATAACCCACAGCACTCACAGCAATTGCGGTGGTGCCCTGTGCTTTTGCTGTGGTGCCCTTTGCAAAGATCCAATACAAAGTTACATTTTCCATACCAAAGGAAAATTGCCGTGCCCCTTGTTCAAGAGCAAAGTTCAAGGCCTAGGCTTACATCATTATGTTTGATCCAATGAGGCCAGTATGGCAATATGGGTGGCTCTATGGCCTGTTTGGCTGGCTCTTTGGCCAGTGCCATAGCTGTTTTGTCTAGATGATTGGCTTACATCGTTTTGTTTGATCTAGTGAGGCATGTATGGGTGTCTCTAGAGTTGACACAGATGTGTTTGAAGCAGTGAGGCCAGTATGGCAGTATCCATGGCCTGTTTGACTGGCTCCTTGGCCATGTCGTTGCTGCTTTGTCAAGAAAGACTTGTGTGTTGGCCGTCTCTATGGCTGACATTGCTATGTTTCATCTAGCGAGGCCTGTATGGCTGTCTCTACGGCAGACATAATGGCTATCTTATCACTGTCGTCATCTGTTGCACAAACCCAGCGACGTTTAGGAGTCTGTAGGACGAATGCATGCTTCATGTCTGTAACAGAATGGACAAAACATTATTTGAATATACTTGTATCTTGATAACAATGACAGCTTGTCCACAAAACAAAATTCTGCGCTACTGTGTTAGCAAAGCATACTCAGTAACAGAAAGAATGAGCGCGCACACAAGCAAATATTCCTTGCCAATCTGTGAAATATCCTTATATGTGAGGATTTTTCTGAAGTGAAAAAAGCTGCCCATACAGTCGAACTACAAATGTATGACGTTTGTTTTAGGTACTACATGTATATGTAAACTCACATTTGGAGTCGGGCAATTCCTGGATTTCAAGCTTGGGTAGGCCAACGGAGGAGTGGAAGTGATACAGGGTCTCTGTCTGCCGTGTGTATGGCATCGTCTTGATAGTTCGTATGGTCACCATTAATGCATCGTTGAATAGGAATAGGCCAAGATCTTGAATGTGTTCATACAACCTGAAATAAGAAAGTATAATAAATCAAAGTAGGTTAAAATGCAGAGTGGGAACTGATTGCGCCAAAGCATTCTTACAAAAAGAGATGCGAGCTGAACGTTGGGTATTTTACAATCAATAATTACATTTTTTAGGCAGGGAGCTTTAATAATTGCCGACACAAGCACAAACAGCGCCCTCACTGAGGTCAATGAAGACCTATCACTGGCTGAGAGTTGTGAAAATTTGTTTACATATAAATGCTGTCATCTTAGTATTATTATTATATACTTTTGATAACGGATCTGATGATGCCTCATAAGTGAACTTAATCACTGTAGCACGCCATCCTGAGGAAGCCTGTTAACAATGCTATGTGAACCAGAAACACTGGGGTTAACCCCTACTCTTCCACGATAAGTGTTCTGGGTTCTTTTATGTGCACTATCAATCCTAGTACACCGGACCTACGGCTTAATGTCCCATCCAAAAGACAAAGCAATTATGGTAAAGTATCTTGCTCTTGCTCAAGTGCCATGACAGGAACTTGAACCCACACTCTGCTGTTTAGAAAGATCAGAGCTTAAGTCCGGTGCTCTTAATCACTCAGCCACGACATGCTTCTTTGGCATGTTTGGTATTTATGAGAGTCCCATGCAGCAGAAGAATTAACAAAGCCTACCCGCTTTTCTCGGCCTGCTCCATGTTAGCAACAACTTGTTCTTTGATGAGGAAGCGATTGGACTCCAGGAGTGTTGGACATTTCTTGATGCGTCGCTGTAACTCCTGCAGCTGCCTCTCTCTCTCTGCTCTCTCATTACACTGAAAATCAGGAGGGAAAACATGTCCATGTTAGCGTTGATGCTCTGTGTTTTCCCACATCTTTTGCCCAATTCATTGCCAACCACAAGGCCGTAAAAACAGACAACTCAAGTTGATTGCTAAAAAGTTATAACAGAAGTAAAAAGATGACCACTGATATTGCGTTTGAATTAGCCTTTCTCATGTAATATGCTAATTACATTTACGTATGCATAAAGAAACTATTGGTTGGCAAACACCATAGAGTAGTGTAAGTGCACACAAGGAATGTGCAATTTACATATTTCAAGAATATTTCAATACATAAAAGAAGGATCCATTGGGACAGGTTGTAAGAGGCAGGGAAGCAGGATACAGGAGGTAGTGAATTCCATATCACATGTATTGCATGTAATAAGGCAGCATGCGGGAAGAAGCTTGATGAGTAACACTGGGTATTGTAGAATTTGTGGAACTTTACAAAGATATTCGGATGGACGAAGCTTGAATCTGTTACAGGTTGGTACTACTCAGACTGCGTTTTGTTCTATTGTCAATTGTTGATAAATTATTGACAATCTGGCAATCAGATTGACATAGTGGTGTTTTCCCCTGCATGTCACCAGGCTCTTACCTCTTCCACGAAGGTCTGGAGTTTCCTGAACATCCCAATAGCCACCCCTAGATCTCCGTTGTCTGGGTGCTCATCGGGCGTTACGCCCTGCTGGGCGAGTAGCATCTGGATGTACAGCCCGATACGCCTAGCTGGGAGCAAGAACAGCTCCGACAGGGACATCATGTTGGACTCTGGGGATATATTGTTGTGTTTGAGGAAGGCACGGAAGGCTGGGTACTGCTGACGACACTGGGAGTTTGAGAAATGAAAAACCTAGCTTGTCATGACTGTTCACTTTGCTTTAAGTGTAGACACATGCTTATAGAGGTATGTATTAATGTTGTTTGATTGTAACTCTTTTTGATGTGTAAAATTTCAGGCAACTTGGCAATTTTCAAGGGTGTTTCTCTGACGTTTTATTGAAACTATAAAAACATTCTTACCAACACCACCAAATACTTACCAATACTAGAGAATGATTTAAAACACTTATAAGGCTCACCAGTGTACTTCAAGAAGCACATAGAAACTTATTAAGATGCGCTCTACAAGAAGTGTATTCAGGGTTCTCCCCGGGTTGTTTCAAAACTGAGGCATTCTGGATCCAAATTTCGGAAGTTTTGCCAAAGCACTCGGAATTGAAACAAATTCCTCTGAATGTTTTTACTTTGTGCTTATCTTTGGTTTTAAAAGCCCTACTGTGCAATCTGGGGCATTCTAAATGGTTTTATCTTGATGATTTTTGTGAATTTTATCTCAGGCCCCCCCTCCGAAAAAAACAAAACATACATTTTTGCATCTCAGCCCTAATTTGAATGTATCGGCACGCAATGCGCATGTATCGGCCCAAAGTGCTAGACTGTGCACATGGTGCATGGGGAGAACCCTTGTAATCTCATCATCATTATCATCGTTCAAAACCTGTTTTTGTTTTGTTTTCATTTGTTTTTAATGGACACCATGAGAAAGACTTTTCCTACCGGGTGAAAAACAGACAATGTTGCAAATGTCACTTTAAGTCCCCTCTTGTAACACTAATAAATACCTTATCAATGGTGGCAAGTACAATCTGGTAGTTCTTATGGAAGTTGGTGTATGCCTTGAGCTTGGCTTGGAACTTAATGAAGCAATCACCGATGCACTGTTCTGGACCCCATTGCTCTAAGCGGTCACTCAGGTCCTCTGTGATCTCACTGTGTGAATAGCGAAAGAAAAACATTTAAGCAAGCGAAAAACATTGGGGACTTGTCAAAAACCTGTACCAACACTTTGTGTGACCCAACACGTACATGGCATAACAAACATGTACAAGTTTATGCTCAATCAGCCATGGGAGTCACAAGAAAATGGTGACAAACTCCCTTATTATGTTAACTTTTTTCAAACTAGGTGTTTTGGCATTTTGAGATCAAAACTATTTATTGAAACTCATTTTTCAAAAACTACAAGCATTTTTATACTTAAAATGTGACCAATGTTGTGCACTTTGAAAAATAATGTTACCAATGTTGTGCACTTTAACCACTTGTCAGATGATGTGTATATTTCCAAAAATGTTCTGGACTGGCTTATTAAGACCAGAACAACTTTGGAGCACCCTGAATTTGTTGCTGGCAGCTGGACGGCTGGTGTAAATATCCACCCAGACAGTCCATAGTGTAGCATGCTACGCTTTGTCTTACCCATACAATGAGGGACACCATAACAATCATGCCTTGTAATATCTCTTTTTCTTGGGGTTATTGTGTAATCCCCAATTTCAGACCTTTTTCATGTTGTTGTACAAAAAATAATAATATCAATAATGGCTATTTATATAGCGCTCATATCCGTCACTCAGTGACGCTCAAGGCGCTTCAACATTAGGTATTTTCCTGCAAGGTATGTGGGGCTAGGTTTGAAGTATGAGACCTACTCCTTTACATAGCACCATGTTAATGGTTTACAAGGTTTACAAATGTGGCATACAAGAATAGACAGGCTGCCACCATTGTGGGAAGTAAGTCTGAGCATTCCGAGATTCCAGCATACCATGGCAGATTTTGGGCCGTGGCTTACGGCCGAGGTTCTGTGCATCACGGTGAGTGCCTACTCATATTTTCTCACAAGACAACATCAAATCCCAGTGCTTATCATGAGAGCCTTTGTTGTCTTTCCTCTGTCCAGTCAGGGTTTCATTGTGACAATGCTATTTGAGTGGACAGAGAGACATTACATCAGTGAGGAGGAACTCAAACCTCCGACCGATTAATTTCTATGGTGGTACAAATGTACATACTGACGTAAGCCAGAAGAAAACTGCCCGATGATGGTGTGTCAGTCAGTTCTGCAGTGGAAAATGATCACACAATATTTTACTGTGGTGGGACTGGAACCTTGGACCTACTGAATACTCCCATGGTAGTATGTAAACCACTTGGAAACTGCCTTATGCAGGTGCATCGGTCAGCTTTTGCAGTGGAAGAAGACACATTTAGCGAGGTGGACGCCCTGATAACTTTAATACTCACCGTGTAATTGAGAGAATGATATTAACATCTGTGAAGATCATGTGCAAATTAGCCTGGCTGATTATTGCCTTGTTGGACTTGAGAGCTGCTACTAGTGGTTTGCGGTAGACATCCTCTATAATCATCAGATGCTGCATGTAGGTGAACTCTGACGACAGAATCTGAAAGGCTGTCTCTTGTCTGCTGTCACCAGTTTGTAACTGAATAGTGGATAGTTGGAATATATATACAATTTACAGAGGATACTGTCGTTTGAGTAGGGCGCCCTCTGTTGGAGTAGATCAAACAAATGTTGCTCTTTGGTGCATCATGTGCACCGTGCGTGCATAGATGTGTAGCTCCATTGTTTCATCATTGTTTACCTCTAAGATGGCGACAGGATTCTCCCCGGGATTTTTCAAAACTTTGGGCATTCTGTTTCTTACTTGATGTTTATCTTTGATTTTAAAAGCCATACTGTGCAGCCTTGGACATTCTAAATGGTTGTATCTTGATTATTTGTTATGCTTTTTTCTGAAGTCGTCGTGTTCCCCCCTCCCCCTTTGGCTTGGTCCTTTATCACACGGTCATGTTTCAAAGGTTGTCTAAGGTCTCTTCGGCACTCTTTTATTCCCTTATTATAAAGCCCAAGCACCACACAAAGACAGAGAATATTCCTCAATTGGCAATTCTAAACATGGGACCTAGTCTTGTGTTTATGTTTTGTTTTTGTTTTGTCATCTTCAGCAGTAACTGTAGAATGTCTTGTGTACATAAATCTCAGATCTATCATAGTTTAGATTTCAATTGACGACATTTTCTATTTCAAGTCAATGGGAGACTTTGAGGCAGCAGGGACATACCAGGTAAACTTAAATTGTGTACATGTAGGTAGCTCTTAACGTGCGCAATTTTCTGAGAACACGTAGCGTGGTATGAGCTTACCCTTCACCTTCTACAATTACCCTGAGATAAGTTTAAGCTTCTAGCTCCTTAAACATGTTAGACCGAGAATATGGGACCAGTCTGACCAATCTGATCATGATGAATGTAGATTTATACTCTTTGGCTGGGCTTCCACATTTCCATATCAATCCCCTTTGAAGAATGAAACCGAGCATTCAAAACTGTAATCCCAGATCTGTTTTAATACCTGTGTGACTTTGAATGTTGCTAGTTGCTTGGTACCAGTTGAAACTGGTACCTCTGCTGGTCTGAGCTCCGAGACTGACGAGTAGAGAGCATTACGGTTGATATGTTCAACCTCGCTGTCAAAGTCCAGTATCTCCTCTTCTATTTCTTCAGAGATTTCACTGTTGATGTCGCTGTTCAAACTGGACATCCTTTTCAGTCGTTGCTGTAAATAAATAAATAAAAATAAATCAAAAACAGTAGGAAAAAGTAAAAAAGTAAAAACAGTTAAAGCCCATTACCATGAACATGTTGAAAACTTTGGATGGTTCTTAAATAGGGTTGGGACGTTTAACTGGTTAACCATTTAACTGCAAACAAATGTTAAAATCCGTTTCCGAAGTTAAACGAAGCCGACAGTAAATAAAAGTGAGAGAAGAAACCTTCCTTTCCTTTAAAATGTTAGCCCCAGACACTATCCTGGGAGAATGATTGACATCCCCTTTTATTGGTGGAATGTTTCTTATCTTAATTCTGTACAAATGTAACACATTGATTTCAATCGCCTGCAGTTTGTTATATATTTTGTTTTGTACACTGCCCTTCTGTGGTTTCTTTTGACTGTAAGACTGGGTTACAGTCTTCTATTTTTAATCCTCGAAAGTGTATTGACAGATGGGCTTATAGTTCTGATTGGAGTTGGTCATTGGAGTTAAAATCAACAACAGATTAATCAATAAAAAGTGAATTCAAAGTTATAGATACCTTGGCTGGACTCATTTTTGTTGCTGGAGTCTTCTTAGAATGAGTTTGGGAGACGTTTTGACCACTGGCTTGAAGGAGTTGGTTGCCAACAAAAGCCAAGGATTCTACCTGCATCGTACAAACATAAACATTACAGTTCAAAACTCAATACTACTGACAAAGTTTATTAGGTTTATTATTACTCCACTGTTCCTTTTTTGTTTATTCCATCAAAGCAACTTTTTGTTCCTTAGGCAGTATCTGAATCAAGCGACTTTGACTACGGTTACAGCTGCTGGTTGTTGGCTGCAGAGACAATGCGATGGGCTTTTTTTCACTGAGTGATACGACCACAGCTTGCCTTTTTGTTTGAATTGAGGTTGACAGTTGTCAACATGAAAATGTCCCACATTACTTTTACCACTCTTACCAACGTAATTTTTGTTGTAAAATAACTCGTTCTACAGTCTGTAAATCACAATTTTTTTGAAAAATCTTTGTTGTAAAATAATTAAAATAATCACTGACAAAATGTGTAATTATAAAAAGTAATTATTGTTTGTGTTTCACTCATACACCGATGTGTGTTAAGCACTCCGTACTCAGTACTTTCAGTACTTTCCTGAATCCTGTAAAAAATTTACAGGCAGATTGCTTTGGTAGGAATTAAACCAATGAACTCTGCCATGAGCGGATGTGTTACCACAACACCACCGAGTTTGAGTTCCATAAACATCGAGTCAAACAAGAAAGTTTGCTTTTCAATTATTCAATGCATATAATACAAGTTTTACCTCCAATGACTGCGATGTTAATGCAGAGAGGGCTTGGACCAACGACGGAGCTATCTGATGAAGTCTGGTGTCCTGAATACCGAGACTATTAAATACAATATCCCCTGAAATGAAGAACCAGACAATTAAATAACTGACCTCTGCGCATGATGTGGAGGTGGCATAGATTTTCTCTTTTCTTACAAAGTTGCATACTGGAAGCCAAAACTACTGAGCTGAAAACTACTGAGCTGGGAGAGCATTTGCTTAAAATATCAGTTTATTTTGTGGCCTTGGGCCTGCAGTCTAGTGTTAATTTCAAGCCCTGCCCCTCTGAAAGGTAAGGTCAAGATTAACACCCATTGCCTCTATGCTCATTTTTTGGCCTCCAGAACGTTTTGATTACTTACCAGTCAATTTAGCAACCAGGTCCTCTTTTGAGTCTTTCAAGAAGCTTCTTAAGATCTTCCGGCAGGAGGTTGCTGCCTCGATGACCCTATCTGATGATGCGAGCCAGCCCTTTAGTTTATCATATTCTAAATACAATGATGCTGGGCTGGTTGACTTCCCCCAGTTGTGCCATTCACCCAAGACTGTGAAAGTAAAACCATTTATATGTAGATTGAATATTTGGTCTGTTTTTGTGAGTAATTAATTACTCAAATACAAGTCAAATATCAATTTAAATTACTATCCATTGAGAAGTTTACAAAATTAGATAGATAAAATATTTATTTTATCCTCTTTTTTGTATTATTATTATTAAGTATTGCCACACCCACCCATCACATTCTAGTTATGCCACCCATCCATCACATCCAAGTTGCCACACCCACCCATCACATTCTAGTTGCCATACCTACCCATTACATCCAAGTTGCTCCACACACCCATCACACCCTAGTTGCCACACCCAACCAAAACATTCTAGTTGTCACACCCACCCATCACATCCAAGTTGTCAAACCCACCCATCACATCCGAGTTGCCCAAACCACCCATCACATCATACCCATACTCCCCCCCCCCTGGCAGAATGTCCAGCAGACCAGTTTGGCTGTTACATTGTTCAAGCAATCCCTTTGTATGACCCATGTACATGGGACTTCAAACCACCATGTGCAGGCAGTCTACTGTGTGCTGTGACAGGGTTACCAACATGTGGCTGAAGAAATGTTGACCAAGTAAGTCACATTATTATCTGTTTGTTTTTTATTATCCTCCATAACATTTTTAGTGAAACAATTTAAGTAAAAAACTCTACAATATTCTGGGCATATGGTGATGAATATACAGAAACAAATGGTCTCTACAGTCTTATGTACCTACAGTGTTTTGGACCATGATAAGTATTGTTAATGACAGGTACAGCATGTAACAAGGCCTTGATGTTTTGAGGTTTAAATCTAGTGTTTCCAATGAGGTGGGGACAAACCTTGTGATACAATGGTACTTACTATGCCCATATTTGGAGTCAGATAATGTAGATGGTGATGTTATAACAACACCTGTTAAATTGCTCATCTGTTGAAGAAGTTCACACCCTGCATCTAAAGAAAATGTATTTCTTTTTTTATAAATACCTCATGCTAAATAAACAATAAAACAAGTGAATATAGATATACAGGATTGCTGGGTTACAAGTTGGTTTTCGCTTTGGCAAAACACCTGCGTAATAAGCAACAACAAAGGGATGTACGTAAGCACTCATCCAGCAATGTGTACTTACTTTTTACAATGAGTTATTGTACATTTTCACCACTAAGTTAACTGTTATCTTGTTAACAGTTTGTATAGAAAATGTATACATGCACAGCATTCAGTGTAAAATAAAAATGAACTGGACTGAAATCTGGTTTTATTTTGTTAGGCCCTTACAAAATAACTGATCATGATTATAGGAGAAAAGCTTTATTTTGGGGTAATATGGCTTGACAGTTTGAAATTTTGTCTAGTAAGAATAAGTCACATCTGTATAAAAACTGAGACTTTTTCCTATAATCAATGACTTACCAGAAGCAGCTAAGGGTACAAAGAGGTCTAGGTGGCCACCCTCTGGTCCCGGTAAGATGTTACCGCACAACTTCTCCCAAAAATGTTTCAGCTCTGGTTTCTCCAGTGATGTAGTGCTGGTCGCCATAGAACCCACTAGTTGGATTTCATCAGACCCCTCCACCATTATGCCAATGCTCCTGGTACATGTATATAATTCAGACAAATTTACAGTTTTTTTTTCTACACCCTCGTCCTACATCCTGTCCTGTCCTACACCCTGCAAGTAACCTCACCATCGCAGCAGTTGATTTGTATAATAATTGTGGACTTGTAGTTCTGTCAGACAAATACTCAATAGGACATAGGCACGAGCGCCATCTTAAAACGATACCACAATGCATCTCGGGATAGTTTAGTTTAGTTTAGTCCCGAGTTTAGTTTAAAAACACTCAAGCTGCCAAGATGGACGCCATGCTGTAGTTTACATGTAACTATCCCAGCTTTAATAGTTATGTACGGCATTACCATGATGGTTGCTGGTGTTGCTTGGACTTGGAATTCACCTGGAATCCTTTGTGCACCGATCGCGCTCATTGGGACATGCATATGGCCTGTAGAAGAGCTATAACAGGCCTTGCTCTTAAAGTTTTTGTAATGTAGCCCACCGGGCTAGTAAACTGTACATTTTACTTGCCCCCAAGAAGTTTTAGTAGCCCAGATTTTAATCATGTATGTATCTTTCTGATGTATTAACGATAGCGATCATAATCAATTTCACTCACACACTCAAAAATTAATAAACACATTTTAAAAGTTTATTATTCACACCTGAAAAGGAAGAAATGTGAGCATTTTAAGCAAGTTGGTTGCACAGGTTTTAGTAGCCCACAGAGCAAGTTGATAAGTGGTGTTTACTAGCCCGTAGAAGTTTTTACTAGACAATGTACGCCGGGCTAGTGTTAAGGGCAAGCCCTGTATAATAATTCTATGTTTATGTTAAGAACAATTGATTGTCTGTGATACATTATGTTCTTGTATGGGAGACCATTCCTTGTAATGACCCAGTTCACCTGAAATTTCTCATCACCAACGATTAATCTTGGTTCAAAGTTTGTATAACTATGTATGAGTGTTGAAAAACTAAAACATAAGAAAAAGACAAAACACTGACACCATTATCTAAAAACATGTTTAATCATGTTTTTGTTATATAACAAACACAAGTGTGTACTGCCTCCAATCATGGACCCCCTTTGTTCAACTCTTTGGGACTCCATTGTTTTTCCTTTGTGATAGCCATCGTGGACCTATTGTCCCTTTTTGCTTTCAGTCCTCGGTAATACTTTCACACACAAAGGTGAACATGACTTTAAATAATTATGGAAAATGTAAGAGTGCTTTTCATGATATGGATAATGTCACGCCATTTTCCCAACCTGTTGAAATGGCCTGCTTGATTTTGCTTGGCAGGAAATTGCTCTGTCAAATGGGCTGAAATACTTGAACAGAAACCATTCTTTGTATTGGTATAATGATCAGAATGACCAGTCTGTCGCAATCTTCATGTAATGAGGTGAGAGAAAAACATCTTGTAAAACATGGTCTGGTCAGGGGTGCATTTTGAGTTGGATTATTGGTTTAGCATTTTGCTGTATTTTGGTGGTTTTTTTATTTATTTTTTTATCAGCCACAGCAACACTCATGTACTATTACTTCTTATTTTTTGTTTACTTAAACTGTTGTTGTTGTTGTTGTTGTTTTTGTGTGTGTGTTTTTTTCCCCCTTTTTTCTTAAAACATTTAATACAGGGCCCTAACTGATTGTGTACTTAAAAATGGCAATTAACTCAGTAAACAAATCATGAGATAATTATGTTTTAAACACTAAACAGTTCATAAGGGTCATCGTTTTACTTTCAACAGTTATCAAAATGCAATCTCATTGATTAAGATTCAAAAATCCCTCCTACATCTTGCGCTTCCATTCAATCCTCCCGTAAGTCTCTTACACAGGTCTCACAAATCCCTAGTGTTAGACATTGCCCAGGAATGAGCAGCTTGCACTAAGAAGCTGTCCCCGCCACTCCCCCAGGGTTACACTACAACTTCTACAAATGCTTGGAAAATATCGTCAAGTCCAAACTAACTACCTGAAAACTCCTAGTATTACGCGGCAAAGACGTTCTTCACTTCTGAAAATGATGACGCTTCAATAGCCATGCAAAAATAAGCTGACAGTAGGAGTAAGGTGAGTGTAATTCATCTCCCTGTCTGACATCGAATTTCAAAGCTTCAGGGGAAAACTCTTAATACTTGGGCTAGTCTTCACTGGGAAAGGAGACGCAGTGATTATCGTTTCAATGTGGCAAGATTTCAAAGGAACGCTTCAGCCGTGTATGTCCTACGGAGATTGTGGGGTGGATTACTGGCCAATTAATTATCTTGGACAGGTGGCTGGTGCAGACGGATATGGGATAGAGTGTAATTCTGGGTGGGTGTTTAGGGGTATAGGTATAGCTTTTTTTTTTCGTGTCAGTTTTTAGGCAGTACATTTTGGGTGTGATTGTATTGGGTGGATCATCACATAGCACCTACAAGCTGTTAGTTCTGGGAGTGTTAAGGGGTACATTTAATTGAAATCTTCTCTGTGGCTGATTTTTTCCAGAGAAAAATACAAAACCGTTTTAAATCTTGGTGAGCATATAAACAAACCCTTGACGAAGAGGAACACGACACTTTGTCGAAGAGAAACATATCTACAGTATCACCCTCAAACAATTTTGTCTTGATACTCGTAATTAACCTATGTCCATCAGTATACTCAGCATAAATAACAGTAGGTAGAGACCACTGGCAGATGCTATAGGACACTTGTTGTTTGTCATACACATGTATGTATGTGGGCTGTGTGTGCATTGCCGAATCCATCAAACTTTAATGGCCAAGTAAACCAGATGTATAAGATCTTGGACAGTTTGGAGGCGTATTAAGGTTCAATGTCTAGTCTTGACATATAGGCTTTAGTATTTTTATATACATGTACATTAATGTTTCTGTCATGATGGATAATGTTTAAGTGGGTGGTTTGTGTCAGTGCTGGCCTAGTTTGGCAGCAGAGTTTCTGGCATGTAGTTGGCAACAGATTGTGTCGCATCCCCTTGTAAACCATTTTAACCCTTTTAGCCCCAATGGCGACTTTAGTCGACCAAGAACACAAAAAAAAAGCACAAAGGCTATTTGTTAAAAAGCTATAGTTTTGTCCATGTTTACCCTCCATATCCAAGCTTACTATTGTTGGTTGTGAAAGGATTCTTACAAAAGTGAACTTTTCACTATATTAGTCAAGAACCACCATTAAGAGCAGCAAGGAAGGAATAGTTTCAGTTTTAGATGTGGGAGGAAAACCCACGCAATCAGGTAGGGACTGAAAACCCAATCCACTTAGTGCCCTCGGCGGGATTTGAACCTTGGGTCCTAGGGGCGAAGGCGAGTAAAGAAACCACTTTACGCTATCTCGGCCGCCCTTTGTTTCTTGTGATTGATTTAACTCTGTGCACTACCTGCTTGGCAGCACACGCTGCATACTTCACAGGGAGTTGAAATGGTTTCAGGAATGACCAGGATAAAAATGTTTGAGCACCATAAGCATTCACATTGATGGAGACCGGCACTGTAAAGGGTCCATTATTTTAAAGAAAGCAGAGGTCCTATCACATGCCTCCATCTAGAGTAAATATGTACCTTGCAGGGGATCCCGCTAGAGTTTCCTCTATCCTGTATAGGAGAGACTCAAGAGTTGTTCCAATGTACTCATACGCAACAACCAGGACATCTGGCTTGGCTGCAGACGAGACAAGCTGTAAGATAACAGCAGCAAATAATTTCTGATTAATGTTTTTTTCAATTAAGAAATTACTTTTACTCTTAGTAATATTGACCCCTTGCGGCGACTCTGCACAATGCACATCTACCATTGTTAGTCAATTTCTTTTGTGTAGATAGTTTGACTCTTAAATTCGTGGACAGGATAGGCGCATGCAAGTGCACTGCACATCGTGCAAAATTCAATATCAGAAAAAAGTGTGATTCTTTTAAAAAAAGTTAAATCACAACTGGTGCAAATGTGTTGCAGCACATTCATTATATCATTTTGTCTTGGATTGGGATAAAATACGAACCTGCATTGCTGTTATCTGTGATGAGACAACCAGCAGACGAGGTCGTTGTGTGGACCTAGCGATGGCCTTATCAGTTGCATGATGGGAATTCGCTGCAATGCCTCCTGGGTAATCACCCCCTGCAGATAAATCTTTCCTGAGATTAGGAAGAAATTCAAAATTTATAATGCTTTACAAAGAAACATCAAAAAGTTTACTATTGGTTTTCAGCACATTCTAGTTTTTGATGCCATTTCGAGTCTATGTGAAATGGCAAATTTTTATTAAAATGTAGCATCTTATCACCAGGAGAGCTGGGTGGTCTAGTGGTTTAGAACCTGTCCTAGAATTTAGAAGGTTGTGGTGGGTTCAATTTTAACCTGAGGTCCCTGATGTGTATGTTTTTCTCTGCTGAACTTGCATAGCATTAAGTATACTTTGCAGTAACAAACATTTAATCACCAGGTGAACTTGGTGGTGTTTTGGTTTACAATCTGTCAAATAATTTGCAAGGTTCTAGGTTCAATTTCTACCCGAGGTGCCTGTGTATTTTTTTCTTGGATAGCATTGAGTATAATGTGCCTCAGCATACATTATTGTTATTCTTATACACATGTATGGTGGTCAAATCTCAAATTAACTGTTTAGATGGCAACAATGCTTGAAGTTGAACTCGAATTTAGCACCAAAGTATTTGTGAATGCAAGGAATTCAAGAAATGTGTCCATACTTCGATCGCAGAGGGTGTTGAACAAAGAAGCACCAGTTCTGGGTCATTTCACAAAGTATGAAAACATAACCCCAACTTTCATGGCCCTCCACCGGTTTCCAGTCCGAAAGCGAATTGATTTTACGGTCCTGACTTGAGTTTATAAATCGCGCCATGACCTAGCACCTGAGAACATCAAGAACTACTACTTGCTTCCTTCTGGCTCCTCACCAGTCCCAGTTGTTCCCAGGTCCTGGACAGTATGCTATGGTGACCGAGCCTTTTCTCAAAGTGGTCCTGTTCCCTGGAATAAACTACCTGATTCTATCTGGACATTATTTCTCTTGGAACTTTCAAAACAGAACTGAAGACGCTGTTCTTTACACGAGCATACTGCGTCTAATTTCTTAGCAATGGTTTTACTTTTCGCCATAAGCATTGTACAGCTATTGCTTTAGTGTCATGAGTTGTGTATAAAGAATGTGCCCTTTATAAATCCATAAACATGATATTATTATTCAATATCAGATGAAGGCATTGCTTGTAACCAGCAGCAACCTTACCATGCTTACCTACGAGATACTGGTTTTTTAGTTTCATGTCTGATGGCTTGCTGTAGGGCAGACCCAACGGATTGACCCATCTCCATTGCCATACTGGCTGATAGGGTGACTGCTTCCAGTGAAGCGCCTGACAATTCCACATCATCAATCTGTGACGAGGCAAACAAGCCAAACAGTTACCAAGAGTCAGTGAACGAATTCCCTTGTATAGCATAGCAAAATGCTACACAAAACTACTCAAAAATCATTATTTGCTACCCAATTTTAGAAATCAGATGGGACAGCATTAAAAAGTTATGGGCAAAAATATGGTAGGGGGCACACTGTTGTGAGACTGGATGGGAAAAGTGCACTGTACAAAGGGATTGCACAAAAGAGTAAAAATATAAATGTTCACAGATTTGCACATATGTAACTTATTTTGTATAAAAAGGTATAAAAATATTTTTGCTTTGAAATACTAATGAGAAATGAGTAAAAGAATAATTTTTGATCTCGCGAGTTCAGAACTTGATGTCTGAAAACAGTGAAAACATAGACATTTTTTCCCCACTATTTTCTCCTGACTTCGATGACTGATTGAGTTTAAAAATTTACAAGTTTTTAATTATTTTTTTGTGTTGGTTTATATAAAGTGTGGATACTGGTCTTTGACAGTAACCAATTTTGTCCATGTGCTTTAAATATTATTTTTTACAATAGGTTTCCCTGGTCGTTTTCAGCAAATAAGCAGCCAATTCTTAAAAGGTTCATTATTCTATTTTGCGTCAAACTGCAAGAACTTCTAAAACTGTCCATCTTTCACTTAATGTGTAAGCAATTGTTCTTTTGCATGATGCGATTAAAAATGATACTGGATTTAACAATCCACTTGAACGGCATTCGAAATTCACAGTCGCAGAAATCTCTAGCTGCACATACTCTACTTATTTAAAAGCCGATTTCAAATGGCTAAAAGAAAAATGCCTTTTAAAGTGTAATACAATGCTATGTAAATTCACATATCTCAAAGTGAAATTGAATGAAGGTTTCAACTGAGGAGACAAAACTAATTAATACCAATAAATGGAAGTAAAATAGGCTGATTTTTTTATCACAGGTGGCCGGGAAAACCTATACAGTCCTGTTAATTGCCATCAGCCATCACAACACTTTGTAAAATTCTGCTGGTTGCTTTGCCGTTATTAGGGAACTTTTTATAGCATGGTTTTATCACAGCATCCGAATGGCTGTACATTTACAGTCATAAAAAAGCTGTAAATCATAATGGCTCTCAGAACTCAAACAAGACAGAAATTTGCTGACATTTTTATTAGCACAGACACTACCCACCACAAATAACCAAAACTGTAAAAACAAAAATACAAAAAAAGACACCTTCCGCTTGAATTTGTTCATGCTGTAATATTTGAACATTTATGTAATATCAAGATGCAGTCTTACAGGGTAATAAAAGCACAGTGCAAAACTGGGGATGTACATGTACAAATAGTAAAGGTGTAGGGTCATAGATTTGTTTTTGTCAGTGTAATGCTGTTTTATAGGCACAATTATAAAGAAAGATACAATAAAAGTCACATGTGAAATTTTTAAGCTGCCAAAGCAGACAAATAAATTCATGGTTGGGTGGTCATGCGGTCAGGTGGTCTTGTGGAGATTTTCAAAGCCTTCCTTTTTCCATTGTGAAAACTTGGCTTTTACATACATGTATGTACACACGTGTACCTTCTCACTAAAAACAACGTTGGTTGTACATGTACATGGTGTACCCTATGGTTTTTACATTACCACTCAAGTTCAAACAATTTCCAAACTGAAATTTGACAAAAACAAACACACTGCAGGCCTGTACCAGTAATTGTAAACCCTGTTGTCAACAATCCATGCAATTAACGTTAAGTCTTTTCCCTAAAAACATTGCCTATACACTACATTGCAACTGTGCTTTTGACCCCTTGCATCAGACATCACACACGACCACTGTCTGCCCAAGGTCTGCCACTTTGAGAGTCAAATTGCATGAAAAGGTATGGTGCGCGTTGTGAACAGGTAAATGTGCGATGCCTAAAATGTGCAGTTACACAGTGTAACACAGTGGGAAAGTGCCTCCCAAGTGGCTCAACCAAGATTGTCATGATTGCGGTGATGACGTCTGGCGAATTTGCAGTATTTTGTATATGAACCAAATTTACGTGATGCAAAACAAATAACTTTACAAGCTTCTTTTTTTCATTGTGGAACTATTATCTATAATATTCAGGTAGTCAAGCAACTATGCAAGATAAAACTAATTGTGGTGCAAGAAAATTTGCCTTTTAAAGCACCCCATGCAGTCAAAATATGTTCAATTGGATCAATACCTGCATTCTGTGCACTGCAGGTACATATGATGAACAGTCCATGACCGCTTTTGAGGGCCTTTCGTTTCATTAACGAACATACGTAAATGTATTGACATGATTACTAAAAGTAGTGATGTCCATTGTTCCCAATAAAGTATAATTTCAAACATTGCATTTAAGCATTTTTTAAAGTATGCTGTCCTTTATTATTTTCCACGTACTGAAAATGTATGGTTCTGTAGACATTTTTAGTAAGAATATTCACAGGAAATATTAACAATAATGCCAGGAAACACAATGAAGTGCATCACTTATTTACTGTCACATAAGCAATTTTTTGAATAGTTGTAAGTGTTAGTTTCTGAAACCATCCAACAGTGTTTCAACATGTAAATGAACGAAAAAGGCAGGTTACTTTTCCTTGTTAAAAAAAAAAAAAAAAGGAGTTTAAAACACCAAATGAATCAACTTAATTGTTTTCAGTGCATTACACAACATATGGGACCTACAGCTCTACGTCCCATCCAAAGTACAGAGCAATTATGGTTAAGTGTCATGACCCAAACTCACACTCTGACAGTGCGAGTACCGGAGCTTGAGACCAATCAGTCATGACACTCGACCGAAACGACTGCCGGTCTAAAAAAAAGTGTTTTTATCCTATTATGGATTGTTTAAAAGTCACCAAATTTGCTGATGTCTTTTGTCACTACAAACCTCACAGTATCCAGTAACAGTTTTTTTGCACGAAACTTATTATTTGCATAATTCAAAAAATCACTCATGCGGAGACGTTATGAAGTAATACATGTGTAGATTGGTTAAAAAAATCTCACCCAATTTATTTGTTAAATTTTTAGGTAGACTACTTTTTACATGTCCTTGTGGATCCATAGTCTTATTAAACTAAACTATATTGTTTTTCACCCACATGTACCTGTATTGCCTGTTCAGAATTTTTTTTTATAAATAGCACAGATTCTGTGCATTACATTGTACATGTACATGTACATGTAGGCCTATCTCTGCATTGTCCAATTAGAAATAATAATAATAATAATACAACAATAATAATATTTAGGCATTTTAATAAAGCGCCTTACACTATTACTACCCCTGTTCATTGGGCCTTTGGCAATCCTGAAACCATCTCAACTCCTTTAGAATATGCAGCACCGGCAGCCAAGTTGGTGCACAGGGTCCTCATCATTCACATCAACAATCTCTACCCTCCCAGGTACCCATTTACTCCCGGGTGTTGAGAAGCAATTTTAGTAAAGTGTCTTTCCCGAGAACACAAGTGTCACGACGTCAAACCCCCACTTTGATGACTCAGCCTTCAGAATTTGAGATTAATGCCTTTTAGACCACTCGACCACTACGCGCTTATATATGAAACTTTTCATTTATAATTATAGAGCTATTATTATAAAATGTCTATCCAAAATAAACAAGACTGACCCCTTGAGCTCTGTGATGTCCTTTTCTGTCTTTCGTTGCGAGACCGTACTCAAACGCCCTCGCCGGTTCAGTCCATGATCTTGTGTGTTTACGTGGAGATGACATAACAGACTTGGAGTGTTGCAGTGTGGACAGCGGCACACCCGGCTGGTTAGGATTCCCAGAATGCACCATACTCTGGTAGGCCCTCTCAAGGTCCTGGGGGTGGTGGTCAGGGTCCAGCCACACCGGTCTGTTGTCCACTGTAAGAATGGAAGAAAGATTGAATGAATAATCCGTAATACACTGGGAGGCTGGTGCTCTCACCCAGTGAAGACGACTCGGGGGCAGAAAGAAGGAATGAATGATCTTGTGTACACAAGATGGCTGGGGCTCTAGGGGCTATAGCACCAAAAACTTGCTGAGAGACAAGCTTTGAAATACATGATCTTTCATCGAAAAAGTATGATTCAGAACATGTCTGCCTTTGGTTTTAGGATATATGTCTTCTTGTGTTTAAATGACACATAAACACACATATCTCCAACCTATGAAAACGTTATCTGATTGGAGACTTTTACACTTTAAAACCCTATGCAACGACACCCAGACTCTAGTTAACAGCACAAAATCACTAACTAGTAATGTTATTATTTTTATTTAGTGTAGTCTATCCTCATATCAATGAAAACAAACAGGAAAAGTTTCATTTGAGACACTTTGTTCAGCCTGTTCAGCTGTGAATACTTGACCTGCAGGTCAAGTAGTGGCAGCAGACTTACCAGGTAAACCCACTGTCCTGGCAAATGTGAACATTCTCAGTAAACAATGGGAAATTACCTGATATCTGCTGCCATGTGGCACCCCAATGTCCCCTTTTAGATGATTACGATTCTGAGGAAACGTTCATGGAACAGGCTTCCCCCTGATGTCATCCAGGAGCTTTCAAAGAAGGGTGCTCAGTGTTTTACATGTTTTAAGGAGGCTGTGCACCATTTTCTGATAGGCAATACATGTACATAGTCCTCGGCTTCATGTATAAACATTCAGAGTTGCCAAAGCATGTTTCTGTTTTTTTGATTTTTTTGTTTTTTTAAAGTCCTATTAATGTTGCTGTGCATGCTCCTAGCCTGTTGTTTTTCGTTTTTCATGAGTTTTTTTTTATTGCGCACCAGCAATGTTGTTCATGTTTGATTGTAGCTGGCGGAATGGGGTGTGTGTGTAAAAAAAAAAAAATTGTTTTTAAATGTTTTGTCAAAGTTGTGCAGTCGTTCACTTCATCAGTTCATGTAGTTCTTCACATGAAGAACATGAAGGCCAAGCGGTCTATAGTAGAACCGGGACTCAAGTTCTGGTGTTGTAAGAGTGTGTGTTTGGTTTCCCGGTCGTGGAACTTCTATCCTTGAGGTAGATACTCCTTGAGGTAAATCCTAATTACTTTGTCTTTCAAATGGGACATTAATTCATGTGTTTAATGTGTAATGCACATAAAAGCACTCAGTACACTCATCGATAAAAGAAGGGAATTGTACTGGTATTTCTGGCATGCTTGTCTGCAGATTGCATCACATCACCTTGTAAGCCCATACCAGGTTCAATATAAATGGTTCTCATATTAAACACAGCTCTGCATACTTGTCGCAAAATAATGAGTGCTTTGAGACACTCGTTGGGTGTGATAAAGCACTAAAAAAGAACTGCTATATATTAGTTATGTGCTTATTTGGATCGTTTCCCTCAAACATGTCAAATAGATAGAGTAAAATGTTAAAGTTTAGGGACAATTTTTTTCTTGTTTTTTAAGTGGCTAAAATTCTTTACTTAATTATGAACTCAACAAAATATCCCATATGCATGACATCTCTCCCTTTTTCATGCTTTATAGCCGATGCTATGGGCGACTTCCCACAGTTTCTTAAGTGCTTTTAGGGAGAAGCTGCGTTGAAGTACTGACCACTTCATGCCAGATTAAAACATCTTTACTGAGCCTCTGCGCGGTATAATTTTCGGACCTACCGAAGTAATCCCTGGTCCTAATCCACAGCCCATAATTGGCCATGGTATGCTGGAATCTCGGACTTGCCTCCTATACGCCACAAACAATGCTAAACAATGGTGGCAGCCAATGGATGCCTCCTAACTCTTGTTTGTACAACAAAAGGACAAAAGTCTAAAATCAGGGATTACTCTCTAAAAGGGGATGTTTTGAGCATGAATTCAGTCATTTTGTCACTCTTTGTACAGGGGCAAATGAAGTGTAAAACAGTAGGTGCCTGCCTGTGCATGCAACACAATGACTTGTCCGAGGGCATAATTATATGTCAGCCAGTCAACTGACATTTTTAAATTAAAAATTGTTTTTATTTTTTATTTTTTATTTTTTATGAGATATCGCCCAACTCACAAGGCCAGACGACCACTTCAAGGTGAGGGCTACATTTAACTAATTTGGGCTGTCAACCCAGATCAACTGTCACCAGAGGCACGTTGCCACCTACTCCTGGGGCTGAAACAGGGTTACCCCCTTCACAGTCCGAAGGATATAGGCATGGGTATCATCCACTAGGAGCCTGGCTGGTAGAGCCAGAATGCAATACCTTCCCAACTTCCCAACTTTGCAGCCAAAAGAAGACGTTGCCAAGCTGCTCCAGTGGTTCATAAACATCCACTTTAATTAAGTTTGGAAAGGTTTGGCTGAAAACAAAAAACTGTCACCCAACATCAATCAGTTAAAAGATGAACTGAGTTAAGAATTTGTTGTTTGTTTAAAATACATGAACTGAACTAGACGTCACATGCATGTCCAGAAGGGCAATGGAGAAACAAAAGCAACATCAACGGACGGGGGCAACTAACTTAATGCAGACAATTTAAGATGGCACAAAGCACTCCCCTTGAACAAAGTAAGGGGTGGGAGAAAGGAAGGGTTGGTTGGTGTTTACTCACAACTGCTCAACATCACCACATCAGAGGTCTGAAGCTGCTTCTTCTTCTTATCAGCTGCAGCATCATCTAAGCCGGTGCCGTCACCCATTCGACCATACAAACCAAACTAACAAACAAACAACGGACAAACTTGCGATGATGAACAGCAAATGCAAAATACACATTACAAAACTCATGATCGATTTTTTTTAAAAAAACAACAGCGGACATAAAGACGGCATCAAACTTTTTAATCCATTCTGTAATACTGTAGAGTGCATACTAATTCCATTGTTGTGCAAGCTGTTCAGCACAACAAAATTGCTAAGCAAATAAAAATCTCCCTTAGTAGAAACAGGTTACCAGCCAAAACACTATGAAGATTGTTGTGACTGATTCCATACTTAATTTTGCTAAGTAGAATTATTTGCTAATCACTATCTTCTGTTTTAAATAGTTGTTTGAAATTTGGCCCAGCGCCCAATTTTACAGCTGCTTATAAGCACATACTGTAATGTAGCTCAACACAAAACAGCTTTGCTTACCAGAATAAGGTGACCAGCATGTAACATGCACCTTCTGTGCCTGGTCTCCTGCTGATTTTTGCTGGGCAGGAAACTGTTAAGCAATATTTTCTGTTCTAAGCAGCTCTATGAAGTTGGGCCCAGATTAATTGAAAGAGATTTGACCAATTTACTTACTTATAAATCAGTTTTCTCTTCTTCTGCTTTTTTTTTATGGGGGTAAGGGACCTACAACAAACTTGTACCGACTATGCTCAGTTTATAAGGTTGGTTTTGGGGATGCATGACCAGGGGTCCATTTCACAAAGATAGTCCTAACTTAGGACTAGTCCTAGAAGTTATTAAAAACTTAAGGCTAGTCCTAAGTTTGGACGAGTAACTCGTCCTAACTCGAGATAAGACTAGTCTTAACTCTTTGTGAAATCCACCCAAGCGCTCCTTACCCCTCCCCCAACTGCCAGAAAAAGACCCACAAAACAGCACAATGTGTCTCATTGCTCTTCCCCGCCCTCACTGTTCCAGAGAGATTAACGAGACTGCCTGCCAGTAATTATATTCAGGATACAAATCAATCAGGAAATGATAGGCAGACATTTTTCACTTTTGCCCTGTCAACTTGAGTGCATTTAGAACGCTTTTTAGTCAAACCATTAGCTCAATATAACACTCACATCTTTGGAAGATTGTACATCTAGTGTCCTGAGGCAGTGAATGTAATGATGCTTCCAGGCTCCATACTCGTTACTTTTTGGCTTGTACGGTAGGAACCAGCCCAGCTTCAGACACTTTGGCATCCATAGAACGTCCTTAAAATAGAGGAAACAAAGACTTATCAAACCAAATCCAGGTCATCTTGAAAAATAGAGGACACATGACACTCTATAGTCTCAATGTCACACTTAAGCACCCTCCACGCTATACCCCTGCACCAATGAACTGCAATTGTGCTTACCAGAAAAAGGTTACTAGACAAAATACCATGTCAGATCATATTATTTTGTGACAGGTCTTGCTAATTTTTTATCAGCAGCACAAAGCAAACTGTGGGAGTGGGATCCACTACTCGCCCATACTCCCAATGTTCCCACGTTCACACCTCAGTACACTCCAACTCAGCTTCTAGTCTTAATGGACCAGTTGATTCTTGTACTTAAACCCCTCTCAAAAAAATGGAAGCCAGCAGTCTCCTGGAAACAATCTGAGCACACTTATTTCTAAGAGAGATTTTGGGTGGCATGGGCAATGATGGGTGGCTGGGGAAAATAAGTCAGTGGGCCGCAATGAATTTGACCTCAGAATCTGATCTCTGACCTCACTTACCTGCTCTGCAAGAAACTGCCAGTGCCAGCAGACCATAGCGGCTTTGCTCAGGCTACGAGGATCCAAGAAGGACAGGATGTATAAGGACAAGAATCGTGGCAGCACCGTCGCAAAGTTCAGATGCTCCAGAGGAACTCGGCCGTCAAACCAGTTGTAGAGGTAGAGAAGCTGCGCTCTCCGACAACGTACAAGGATGTACTGGAGGAAACGCTTCCTCTGGGCATCAGTCCAGAGGTCAAACTTCATACATGCATTAAGTTGATGAAATTGGAATGAAATACAAATATAGATCATGCTGTTAAAATTGCATGCAATTGGTGTTGTTTTCAAATACAAACATAAGCATGGTCAAATGACCAATAAAATAATTTTGTCTTTTAAAATTATTTGTCTGTTCAAATATCAGTAAACTTGTTAAAAAACAAGTTTACTGATATTTGAAGCCAGACAAAGCTTCATAGATCTGCAGATCAAGACTAAATGCATAAAAATCAACTATTCATCTTCTATTTTTAAATGTTACATGAGAGTTTGTTGCAAACCAGAGTTTTCTACTTAGAATTGTATTTTTGTTTTTTTAACGGATCAAAGACAGCACCTCTTACAATGTATGTGAACTTGCAACTGGACGAGTTAGTTAAAACAACTTCATTTAAAGCAAAACTAAGCTAAAGCATTGCTAGTAGTACTCCAAAGCCTAAAGGTTTTATAGCCGAGTTAAATTCTGCAGCAGGCAGTGGTTGAGCAGGGTGGTTTGATGTTAGTCTCTCATCTAATAGCTAATTTGGATAGGAAATTAATTCAATAATTAAATGCAGTGTTAATAAAAGCTGCGGCTTGTTAGTTTACAAAGCTTACCCAATGGCCAATTAGTTCTCTCCTTTCTACAAACATCTGTCGAGGGAAAACAAGGTGGAAATGTTCTCTCAATACTGCATTATACATGGTATTAATGTCCTCTTGGGGGCAATTTGAAAATCGGATTTCCCCAGTCACATCAGCTGCAATTATTCTGGTCTAAAAACCCTTAAGGCATTTTTTAAAATTTTTGTTTTGTTTTGTCAATTTTGTCCTGTGTTTTATCAGGTCTGTCTGAATGCCTGTGTAATGTGCCGGTATGGGCTCCATTTGCTTTGCTCTTCCTACATTCCCTTCCTGTTGTATAGTCTTTAGTCTGTAACTGTCAGCTGCCCCAGCAAAACAGAATCTTGAATCAGCACCTCGCTAAGTCTTTTTTCTTTTTGAAATGGACGGTTTATAAAATGGAATTTTTACTTGCAATGTACATGGCCTGATCCTTTTTTTCTTGAAAGAGCAAAAGGCAAATTATTCATATTTTGGTCTCCGTGCTAATATTTAGTAAAGGGCAACTCTATGACGGACTTGTCACTTTTGACTGGAACATTTAACAGGGCATCAAGGCAATGACCAACAGACCAAGAGCATTAGGCCTACAGTTTGCCTCTGCTGTTTCTGTAAGGTATCAGGTCTGCAAGGGTTTTTTCTGATTTGAGACTATAGTACATTGTACATGAGGGAATTGCAAAGTCTGTCTAAATTATGCTGAGGGCATTTCAAGGCGCACCCAGGCAATGAAACAAGTCTATGGAGGAAATTGTACTATAGGGTAAGGCCTGCTGACCAACGCCCCCCCTCCACCCTGAGTCAAAAGCTCAACTTGTGTAGGCCTATATGTCGATTTGTCACACAGAAACTGTAGTATAGTAGAACTACGCGTACACAATTAGGAGCCACAGACATGTCAGAGTTGGCATTGTACAGCATTTTGATTGATACACGTTACTAATGAAACGAAATAAGAAAATAATTTGTGCACTTAGAGAGAATTAGTAGACCTCAGTGAGTGTATACCTGTTGTTATTGAGACGGATGGTTTATACGTTGTTGTTTTTTATTTCATAGTTGCCATGATTAGGCCTACTGGTTGGTGCACAGATCCTGTGGATGTTTAGGGTCAAAAGCTTTGTCAAGTTATCTCAAACTGTGTACTTTTTTGAACCTGAAACTTTTAATACTCTGATTACATTCTAATAACTCAAAATAATTGCATCTTGAATACTTTAAACAAACTTTACATTTCTAAAAAACAAAAATGCAGGAACTGAAAATCTGTATACAAAGTGGATAAAACCATATTGCATAGTTCATGCTGTGCCTACAAGCACTGTTTACTTTGCTGTTAATTTGCATAGTGTACATTATTTCTGTTCAAGCACCAATGCATTAAATGTATGTTGACCTGATTGCACCTAGTCCTTTAGCAAGGGAAAACACCTGTTAGATGCCTCAGGCATTGTATTAACTTTGAACATCATGTGTAGGATGTGTTTACAATTAGTAAAGCATTCCACCATAGCTTTTGACAATTAACAATAAAGTGTCTAAACTAGGCCGTGTAAAAGTTATGCTTAGCATCAATTAAGTCTTGATCAGCATCAATGCTTAGCATCAATGCCCCCAATCCATGTTTTTTTAACTAACTGTAGAAACTCAAAAACACCTTGCACTGTGACTACATTATTGGCTGTTTATATGTCATCGACGACAGTTGTTGCAGTGATATCTTAACAGCACCAGAACTGTACCAATAATACTGCCTTGAAGTGAGTTTTGGGGATTTAAAATTTTCTACTATATACTTTTATTGATCACCAGTGGAATTTCAGATGAAATCATTTTGCATGATGCTTACCACAAATATAGAAATTACACACTTTTGTGGGGAGGTAATTCCCAAAGTATGGCCCTATACTTATGTGAAGGACCATACAAACTTACTTGGTGAGAAGCACTGCTGACTGCAGCTGTTTATTATGGTAGTAGAAAATATTTTGAGAAAAAAATCCCCCTGGAAGTAATATGGTTCGGATATGCTTTCACCCCAAATCTGAATTTGAATCTGAGAAATGATTAAAACCCATTTATTGTTTTTCAGATTTCTGAGGGTTTGTGTACCCGCTGTCACCTCGCTAAATGTGGATGGATTCAACTTTCTTGTGTAAAAATGGTAATAGTGTTTTGCTATTTTTTACAGCAAGAAGACACTGTTTTCAGCTGAAACTATTTCATGTGACTCTTATTGTATCTTTTTTTTATGCCTTTTTTAAAGTAAGCCGTACGTTGACAAAAAACTCATCTATGACCCTACTTTTAATTTGAAAAAAAAAAATAAAAATCATTGTACAACATTGATCATACAAATGTACCTGCTCATTGGAGGGTTTGTTTGAAAGTGGTGTCCACTGACTCTGATTGGTTTTCATCTTCAGCGTCTGGAAGTTCCCGTCACTGGCCAGTGGGACAATCATGGCAGTTTTCTTGGCCGATTTGGCAGCCCGCACGGTAGGGTACACTGGCTCCCGGAGGGATGCGAGAGGTGCAATGTTGGCCCGGTTGTTGGGGGCCCCATTGCTTCTGAAATCTCTAGTACTAGTAGTAGTATTTGTTGCCATTTATCGTCTTGAAAATGAAAAATAATAAATGTGTAGGGCCTAAGCTTCCATTGAAGTTATTAACAAGTTATACCACTTTTGATGAACAAAATCAAGGGTGAAGTAGGTTGGCTTCATGGTTTCTTCTCTGCCTTAAGTTATGGAAGTTATGCCTCTGTCTGTGTGTGGACCCCGGTTCAATTGCTAACCTTAGCTGGAGTTTTGCAAATTTGCATTCTCTTGGGTTTATTTTAATTTATTTGTTGTTTTACAGCAGTTAGGGGCCTATTTTTCTGCAGTCCAAGTCTTCTAATTATATTCGGTTGTGTTTGTCCAGTGTGCATTGAGTTTAATCGTAATATTTTGTTTTGTCGAATAGCCGTCCATAGTCTAAGTCTACTGCATGCGTACTACTTACTAAATCATAAATACTAGTCTACAGACAGAGTGATTGGTAGTACAACGTGTATTTAGTACGCTAGCCTACAACTATGTTATGTAGTAATAGTAATGTATACAACTTTTTTATACAAACAACGTACAGAACTTACAACAAGTTGCAGTTTACATGATGTGTAGGCCAATTCAATTGGAGAGGTCCAGTTGGTATTTTGAGCCTTGAATCATTCACAAAATATGATCAGAGTATGTTTGATTGTAACTTACCATCTACTTAGGCTCTAGTCTTCTATCTACTCTAATTAAAGAGTCTTAATCAGGACAGATCCGAACACACACCACATGCCATAACACACAACGCATACAGAAACTACCGTTTGCAACGATCAACTGTTTCTCTTTCAAGATTTGACCTTACATTTTGGTGACCCCTCAATGACAATTCCGTTTTCCTACATACCTTACGGACCGTGCAGGTTCAACCGGGTTGCCCAGGATGCATGTAGTAATTGTATCACATATTTAGCACAGCGTCGCGTTGGCTAGACAACCAATCCCGTTGGATAGTATAGCAATTGCGGTTTAGTAACAACAATCGATTCTAATGCCCGCCTAGACCTAGGCCTACACCTGAATTTGAATTTAACAAAACTCAACACGTGAAAATATTTTCGCTGCCCATTCAAATGACTTAATTAAGAAGAGAAAAAAATAAAGAAGGCCCATCTCGATTGTGCCAATGGAGGGCGTTTTTCCTATCGCCTCTCTCATTTATGTTTTTCTTTTTTACAGATAGGCTTACATCATGAGGCATAGCCTTTTGAACGAACACGTTTCAAACATTGTTAAATTTCTTATTATTGTCATTAATATTATTATTAATGAATTAAACATAGTATCATAAATTATGTTGTCCCTTTTATAGACAAGATTTGTAAGGCGGACATTTCATTGCCTAGGAACGCGATTGAGGCCCATACAAGAATATCGCATGCATTTACACCGTCGACATAATATTACTTCTGCCATTTTGTAACGTCATAAAAACTGCGGACAGTCACGAGTCATATACAATAATGGCAATAGCCTACCTGATCTGCTGACTAAACAGTTTACCACATGGATTGGGTATAAGATACACATGTATAGCGAGCTATTTCCCTGCGGGGGGGGGGGGCGCCTAAAACAACGAGAGGTACTATTTTGATATGATATAAGCTTTGGAGAATTATTTTGAAATGATGTGTAAATCCGTACAGTAAATATTCGTATGTAATGATCGAAAAAGCCGTCCAAAAAATATTGACTCGTATCTTTGATCAGAACGTGGGAAGCAGTCGGTACCCACTTTGGCGCCAAAAACAATGGCGGTTCACTTATCTTGATCTAGTCTGTCCTAAAATATGTTCCCTAAGGGGCACAGTGGCGCCCACATGTTTGTACCCTGGGTGCTGGGAGTACAAAACGGAACGCTATAATGACAGAAAAAGGTGTTTTTGATGTGTGCATTTTGGTGACAATTCTCTCTTTCATTTGTTAAGGTTAATTTTTCTTTTTATGAAAAAAGTAAACAACAACAACAACAACAACAAAACCAACAACAAAACCAACAACATCAACAACAACAACAACAACAACAACAACAACGGCTCAGGTCAATGGAGGGGGCTCAAAACACTGACCACATGTGCGTTTGAAATCTGTGCAACGGCGGGGTAAAAATGCCACCCCCGTGGTTCAAAACATCATAAAGTTTGAATGAGTCATTAAATTGTACACCCTCTTGAAGTTTAAGTGTCCAATTTTGTATCATTAATGTATCTACACCTGTTCATGACGTCTTCACATTTTTCATTTCCAGTGACAAATTTTAAAGGCTCCCCTTTCTTCTGAACAAACGCCTGTTTTATGGGGTTTTGTTTTCAGGCAAACAAACAAACAAACAAACAAACACCCCAACAAACAAACAAACACACAAACATTATTCGTATCAATTTTCATCTTCTTCCATGGTTAACATAACTGCATCATCCAACTAACCTGCTAAAATCAAAATTGGTGATCTCGTTGAATAACGGAAAACAAAGATTGCGGCAATCGCAATTATGGTGGTGATCGTTTTGTTTTATTATTTTTATGTTAGGGGTATTGCGGTAATCTCTAAGCTTTTACAGTAAGTACATTTCGTTATAGGGTAAGGGGGAAATCTGCTTTTTGTTAAGCGAACTTCAAATCAAAACTAATAGTTTTTTTAAATATTTTTTTTAATTTACATTTATTATCAATTATTTCTAACTAATTGTCTTTTGATGTGTAATTAGCAAAACCTTCCTTCAAAATGATCCCTGAATGAGAGTCATATACTTATTAAAAATGTGTTTTTCCTATCTCCAACGGGTCCAATTATTTTGATAAGGGTGTTAAGCACGTTATATGCTTAGCACAGACAAATCATACATAAACCAGCCTAAAAACAACGATCTTGTACACATTCCCCGTGACTGGACCCTGTACTTTTGCTTAGCAAGTTTCTGTAGACCTACGTGTACTTGGCAACTTTTACTTTTAAAAACGGCTCTTCTCAATAATCACTTTAGACTTCCGAGTATACGTATACACGCACATAGTGCACATTATGCACGCCCCTGCAGCATTCACAGGGCAATGCGCACAAGGCGTTTATTGTACATGAACATGAACTTCGCCTTTCGGTCCACGCGTTTGCTAGGGGCTATACCAGAGCGAAGAGCCCGACACCCACCCGTCTGAAGAAACTCGATTAGGGAGAATATTTATAGGTGTAGTAGGATGGAGCACAGTCGTTTGTATTGAGCGAGATCTCACAATATACTGTGACCATTTATTTATCATAACAGCATCTGTGTGGGAATGGTTAAAGTAAATGGAGTTATACCCTTTTTATGCAACAAAACCCGTGGAGTATAAGTGCGAAATATGCCAATCAACGCTATACGCCCACTGGCTGGACGCAAGGCAAGCACGCATGAAGTCCCTTCCATCTGCTGTCATTAATTTGTTATGTCTGTTATGATTTCTTGGGTGGAGTGGCGAGAAGGGAAGTATGTCTTCTTATTTTATTGCCGGATGCATCTGACATCGACAGGGAGTTCTTTCGCCGATGCTGAATCGTTATAAAAACCGATCGAAATTAGGTTTGGACCGCACACCGGGCCAGCTCGTATACGATGTGCTCATCTCGTCCGTGCGCTCATCACGAAATGAACATCGTCGTTGCTTTTTGTCAGCGGCATTTGTGCTGTGTACTGCTCACGTTCAAGTCGGAAAAACAGTTTGAGCGAAGGACATCAGGATCTCATTCTGTAGTTGTACTATACCAGCAAAAATTACCTTTTGGAAAACAATAAAAGTTTAAGCGATTTCTAATTTTATGGCAATAGGATAAACATGTAGACAACGTTATTATAATGCACTGGCAGACATCCAAGAGCTTGTTCACTGGTACCCGCTCCGCAAGTGCAACGACGAATTGATATTCAATTAGTCCAGTTTGAGCATTCGTACGCAAAAGAAAGAGAGGGGGAGCGAAAAAAAGTGTGACGCTTAGAATGTGGCAGAGTTTTAATTAGTGCGTGTGTCATGTTAGATCCCGCGGTAAGTTACCGTCACTGGAGAGGAAACAGAGAGGGGAAAGAGACCTAGATGTTCGGGTCTTGGCTGCGGGTGCAACAGGTTCTAACGTTTCCAGATCAGTTTTCCCTCCTCCCGGTGCAATTATGTTAAAGGGAGCGCACGGTATGGCGCACCGTTTGCCTGCATTCTCCGCATCTCAGACGGACTGCTAATTGCTGAGCCATTACACAGACGCTGGAATTGCAGCGGTAATCAACTGTTGTTTAATTTAAGACTGAGATACATGCAGTATGCTCAAAGTGTGTTGTGTTACACATCTTCAACGGTTGCGGTGCAGTTGGCAATGAAAAAAGGCACCTCTGCAATACACCTGGAGATTTACAGCAGGCCCAAAGCGAGTGTGGCAAGGTAGGCTTATAGTTATAAGTATGCAAGTTGTAGAGGCGTTTGTTGAATGGTGTACTATTATCATGCAATTTAACAGAATTTACGGTAACCTTATGTTTGGTGGATGGGAAAACAGATATTATGCATTATTACACCCCAGTTATTGATTCCCTGGCATGACTGTCCACAGAAAGTCTGTGTAACACACTCTATGCCCGATCATGACCCCCAGCACGTCGCACTATACTGTCGCACTCGCCGGTCTTGTTCACAAGGTCCACAGTTTTTGATGGCATATTTTTGCGTACTAATTTGTGCTGTCAGCGAACCCCTTATTACTTCACATGGCTGCCAAGTTTACGGTAACGCAAATCATTTGCTTGCTTGAAGTACTCGACAAAGGCTCAATACTTGTTGATTAAAACAAACCTGTGTTGAAAATTTTGGACACGATGGAACACAGCAATAATCATTTCAAAACGAACAAGGGTTGCGCCCAGTGTAAAACAACTGTTTCAATAGCATGCCTTCGGAAGTTCATTATTTTGATACACTGGATCACTATCAAGGATGCGTGATATACAAGTTGTGCTAAATGGGAAATAAATAAACACAACATTGTGGCAGACGTATTGGAACAGTATTTCCAATTGCATATGGGGAAAGTATGGGAAAATCGCTCCGAGCTGATGGATTATTATTTTTATTTCGCCATCTTCAGGGGCGGTGACGAACCAAGTCCGAGAGCCGAGCCGGTCGGGGGGAAGCTCGATTATCTGGGTCTACCCCTGAGGAATTCACGGTGGGACGTAACAGAGGCACTACCAATCGTTGCAGCATCACCAGGATCCTTACTCTGTGACTTTCATGGTCTAAAGGGTCACTGCTGTGGTTGCTGTGCTGTTCGCTGCATGATCAATCAAGATGAAATGCTCTTGGTCTGGGATGCTAAAGCTGGCACTTGCAGACGACTGCAGCCGGCAGAAATAGAAGTCTTTGTTCTGTTCAGGTATGGCAACATTCCAAATTCTTTATCTAACAATAGTTGTTAACAAAATGGTCCACTGATGTCACCTCTTAATAGAGAATTAGTCAACGTTTTAGGCAGAATTTTGTGAAAGTGATGGTTCATTTCAACACCATTGTTCACAAAACTGTTCCTGTCACCACTGGGATTTGTATGTTCTAAACACAAGGCTGTGTGAATTCTATGTAATGTAGCCTATTTTTGTATTAATTAAAACTGCCTTTTATGTTTTTCCTTGACCTCTTGGATAAAACAAGCTATTGGCACACTTTTTCGGAATGCTTCGTATAGATAAACCTTATTTTACAAAAATATTGACCTTTTGCATTCTAGGGCCTTCCTGGCAGGCAAGACACTACACTGGTTTTATGGGAAATTTTACATTTCGTGTCGTAACTTCCACATGAATTCAAAGTAACGAAAGTAACAGCTGAACAAGTTTTGAGATGTCCCCTCCCCCTTTATATCCACATAAATAGTAGTAAAAATCAGACAGTGCAATACCAGAAAATGCAAGATTTAATGTTGAATATTTGCATTAAACTGTGTACAAATCGTGCCTGCAGTCCAGGCTGTGTGGCTCTTTAGTATTAGTAAACAAGTGATGTCACAGATTATTTAGTATACATACTCAAATCAGTTGTTAGCAAAATCCCTTTAATTTTTTTTACGCAATTAGTTTCCAATATCCCACTAATACCTTTAAGTTAGACGGGAATAATTTCTGTGACCGTGGGATACCATATTGTCCGCATCTGTGCTAGCTAAAAACGTAAAACAGCTGCGTGACTAGACGATTTTGTCAACATTCACGCTCCGTGGAAAGTTCAACCCGCTGTATTTTGTTTCATCATTTCCAATGCAGGGTATCGCTGCTATCGTACAATGTTTTGTTTTTTTCAAAGTCCCCCGAACGCCTTTGCCCATAGAAACGAAAGTTAGATATATTAATAGTAATGATTAAAAGTGAAACAAATAATACATAAATAAATAAACCTAACAAAAAGTAAATATAAAAAAGCATAATATTTTCCTCAAAGGTTTAGTTCATGATTAGAGTTTTGATATCTGTGTGTACCCCGCATGCAGCTAAAATACATCCTTTGGTATCGTATAGTTGTACAATTATTATTGCAACGTGTTGGATCGATTTAGTGTTAATGAAACTGTAACGCGCGGGTGTTCCCGCACTCTTTTTAAAATTCAATATCGACACTAAAAGCAATTAACTTTGCGGGAGATTTAGCGAAAACAGGTTGTTTTTTGTTTGTTTATGGTATGATAAATGATTAGGAATAGTCTGAAAAAAATGAGGAACTAATTTTCAATATCAGTGTTTGTCATATGGTTGGCTTTGTGTGTATATTATGGAATTTATTAATAATAAAGTAAAATAAAAATCAACGAAAACAGCAACAACGTCAACAATAATGACTGTGTTACACCTTTAATACTGTACTTTGCTTAGTTGGTATCAAGTTCGCAGGATGCAGTCATCCGTTAGAAACGCTGTCACGGAAACACGTAAACAATATACGCCCCTACTCGAAAACAAGGCTATCATTTTTCACCGAAATTTTCACGGGTTCCGTTATCTTTAGAATTTGAAGGATTGGAAAGAACAGTTTTTCTCTTCTAAAAAGCAATTGGGTAATCTAAAAAAAAAAAAAAATGAAAAAACGTGTGTATTTCTCAGTTGGTTACTTTTCCTACTCTCAATTATTAACTCATTGAACGCTCGTTATTTTAATGAGGCTGTTTTGTACGGAGCTCCAGAAGTGACGTACCTCTTGATCGAATAGATGTTTCACCGAGTCGAATCACTGAAAGTATTGTGTCGATTATCCGCGAAACTTTACCTTGCCGAGTCGACTAAACAATAGGATATCGACTTATCCTGATGGTATACCTCGCCATCGATTTCTGAACCAAAGAAGTCGACTTTCCGCGATAAATTACCTCTCCAAGTCGACCTTCGAAACTAAGATGTAAACTAACCGCCGAGTTGACTTACTGAAACATGTAGGATGTCCTGATAATGCTTGCCAAAACGACTTACTGAAATCAACAGTCGACTTACTGTAATACTTTATCCCACCAAGTCGACCAACTGAAACTAAGATGTCGATTAACCATGATACATTTTCTCAACTAGTCGACCTACTGAAACTAAGATGCCGACTAACCGTGATACTTTATCTCGCCAATTAAACTTACTGAAATTTTAGGATGTTGGCTTGTTCTGGTAACGCTTGCCAGAACGAATGACTTGAACCAAAACTATAGGATGTCGACTTGCCTCTATAAGATATCTCATCATAACGACGTACTGAAAACAAAATGTCGACTACCCGAAGCTATGAGTTGTTGACTTGTCCCGATAATAAATTTGTCCAAAACGGCTTTCTGAATCAAAGAAGCCGACTTACAGTGATAATATAATCTTAACAGGTTACTTATTAAAACTATTAGATTTTATGTCGTCTTTCATGTAGATTTCTAACGTTCAAGAAGTCGTTACGGCGAGAACATTTTCATGAAAAGTCATCCTGTGACGTGAATGATAATGGCGAGTCGACTTCTTCTGGTTTAATAGGTCACATTGGCGAGATAAATATCCTGACTACCCTATTCCATAGTAAAATAAGTTTCATGTAATGGCACTCCAGTAGGCCCGTAAATTCTACGTACATGTAGTGACATTGGCTTTATGAATGTTTACCATAATGTCAAACGCGAGACAATATTCCCATTTGAAAAGGGCAGCAGTACCACACCTTTAAACTCGATCAGTTTGGGTAAAATGAAGGTGAAAAACCTGCAGATTTAAATCTCACTAATAAAACCCCCTTTTTAGTAACAAAAATTAAAGACCCTCCACACACACACACACGCACACAACCTTACGGATCCGGTTTGTGGGGTACTGCTATTGTTGTTCTATTGTTCCCTTTTCTAAAGATTTCCCTTCTGGGGCCCTATTGTTCCTATTGAAATTGCCTTGTGGGGTCCATTGTTCCATTGTTAAAAGTACCCCGTAAGTTGGCATGTGTAAGGGCACACAAGTGTGTAAACACCTCCAATCGGGGACCTCCTATTGTCCCTCTTTTGTTTGGACTTTTTGGCAACAGCTCCCATTGGTTTTGTACACAATTTCTAACTGGGGACCTTTACCCAACCGGGGACCCTATTGTCCTCTTTTGTTATAGGTCCCCGGTTTGAATGTGAAAACAAACTCACACACCCACTCAGAAATCAAGTAATTTTTTATAGATAGAACACGCGCATTACTAAGCCCTTAAAGACAAACTCGAGGGTTGAATTTCAAAATATATATGCAAAGAAGAGGATTTGGTTCTTCCCGTTCGACAAGAAACAGAATATTCGTGTCTTGATGAAAGGTGTATATGAAGACAGTGTTTATGGCATACAGTGAGAGTACACACACACAGAAAGGACCAAACAAAATACCACTAAACCGCACTCGAGCAATGGGGGCATGAGTAGTTGTACGTGGTTTGGAATATGTTACAAGATATGCCAATCCCGAATTCTCTCATTTTCCCGGAGAGCCTGTAACTCGAACTTCGCTACATCTTTTGGCATAAAATCGCCCGTTTATAGGGGGATCAGCTCTATTGACGTTGTGCTGGACGCTGCTCACGTTACCCATATGTACTCTCGATGGATGTGGAGAAAGTTTGCAGCCACGAATGTATGCTTTGTTCCTACAAAATCTTTGGATTGAGCGAACTATCTGGTTCCTTGTAACTAATCCTGGGAGTGTGTTGGGCAATGAAATATTGGCGTAGACCACGAAAGATGTCACCAAATAGAGTTACTTGGGGCGTGGCCAAAAGAGGGCGTCCGTACAGCCGCCCCGAAGGCCTGTTTACCAAAATGTCGATGAGAACTGAACAAAATTGAGACGATAAAATCCCTAGCTGGAGAAGAGGATTTTAGATAAGTTTTCATAAAGTTTCAGTTATTTGTTTTTGCTCGATCGAGCAATCGGCTTACGTATTCGGGAATACAGACCATTCTCAATAAAAGTTGGTTGACTCTGGACTCGCAATTATTATAAAGATGCGAAATTTGCATGGGCTTAAAAGTTTACTTTGACTAGGAGCAATCAAGCTTTAAAAACGAATAAGAAGTGCAATTTCCCCCGGTTTTAGCTAAATGAGAGGAAATATAAAAAATAAATAAGAAATTGCGTGTAGCACATTAACTCTCCGGGGAATCACGGGATAGTGCTGCTGTCTCAGTAAAACCACTAATTAGTTAATTAATTAATTAACTCCCTAAGAAATTATAAATTTACCCCATTCTTTCAGATCAGCCTAGTCCATTGCGTTTCACATCAATTCAAAGGATCAACTTAGAAAATACTACTCCCATTTTTAAATTATTTTTATTTCACCATACCAAATTGTTTTTCCATATTATGTTATCTATTGACGTCTAATAAGCCAAACGCCAAACAAATAGTGATAAGTTTATCAATTTCTTAAAAGTAAAAATGTTTTTACCTGAATTCTGGAATATTCCACAGGGACATACTATCATTTGAATGTTGTTACAGTTGCAAGCCCATAAAAGTCAACTCCACCAATATATACTTCATTGGTATTAATATTTAAAAAATATATAAAAAAGTCACCCTAACAACTGCAGCTGCAGTACACGTGCTTCCCTCAGGGATTCCGGTTGCACCCTTCCCAGGAGGGTTAAACGTTAATTATAAAAGTTGTTACACATGGAAGAAACAAAATCATTCTCAAAATAACCGTACTGCTAACACCGAGTCACGTGACCCGGAGTTGGATCCTGCCTTGGCCGACCCTGTTAAGGTTAACTCTAAAGTTCTTACAATTATTTACAAACAAGTATTGATTTATTTGTTGTTTGTTGTGTTTTTTGTTCAGAGAGAGTTTTGTATTGTTTCTACGAAACAGGAATAATATGCCCACTTCTCTCATGCTTGGTAATAAAGGTGATTCACAGAGTAAAATATCTCAGAGATTATTAATCCTACACATTTCTCTTGTTGGCGTGGGCCTGGACCTTCCAGCTGTTTTATTCCACGACTGCTTGGCAATCGCCCCCCTCCCCCCAACAGCAAACTCGTTAGACTGTGCCTCGTTTGTATTCACGCGGACATTTTGTATACTTCATTTAAATTAGCTTTACAGTAGGGCTAAGTAAAATGTTATGAGTTGGTTAGCGGTCTTCTTCCAAATTTATCATGATCGCCGAGAGGTAGATTCCAATAACCGTGATACATTGCAGGGTTTATCCAGTGAATATTGACTACGATACTTTGTACCCCGTTTAAAAATAAAGACCTCCTGGATATAGGTTAATAGTTTGCGGGTATTTGTGAAGCGACTTGAGTTGACGAAATGAAAGTATGATCATGGAAGTACCAGCAGTGATACATCAGTGGATTTTGGAAGCCTTTGCAAACATATACTGTGTTAATCAAAGTTGGGAATATCTTTTTTTTTTTAATGTGATTAAATAAGGTCCACGTTAAACACCAAATAACAGTCTGTAATAGTTTCTAAGGGTTTGTTGGTTTTGTTTTGTTCACTACGATTCATAGGCGAATGGGGACTCTATTTAAGGGGGGCAAAGGGGCTGATTTGCCCGAATGTTTGCAAAGATAAAAACATACTTTCTGACACTGGGTAAAAAACATGTTTGCTTCCTCTGTCCTATTTTGTTCTGCCTGGTGTGCCCGAATATTCCTCACTGTTTTTCCCGATTGGGGGTGGGGGAGATTCCCCCGTCCTCTGTGTGGAACGCCGTTGCTACGATTTGGGAAATCGACGTGAATGAGTGTCGGAGGAAATTGTTTTGTCCACGGCAGTACGTGTAAGGGCACGGTAATTCACATGACAAAATGGCACAGAAAACAGTTGTCCGTTTATCTTTTCGATCATTCAAATCATGTGTACCAGACCTTTAAGTTCATGAAGAGATTTCCTTAATCAGGCTATAGTTATATTGCAGAGCAAGGACCCAGCTCCAGACGGTTATGTTTACATCTTTCTATCTTGGTTTTTTTTTCCTTTCCCTTTTTTTTCTTTGAAAGGCCTGCGACGGAATTCGAAATGAATGCAGAGCTTTAATCTTGAGCGGTTAGGATTAGATGTAGTGACCTATAGACTAATGGTATTGAATGGTAATGAAGTTAGATTTACACCAAAGGATCGTCAATGTAATGAGATTGGAATGATGATGACTAGCACATGGCTCAACCTAAACCAGGTCCAAGTTATCACAGTAATTGTATGTAAAACATGTTGAAATTAATTCAGGTCACGTGGGTTGGGGCCTCATTATACAGACAAATAAACGGGTGATAAACATAACTGAAAATAATATGCAATTTGGAGACGACTTACAACAGAATGGCAACATCGGCAATGGCAGGATGTCAGACTAGGGCTCATCTTAAATGAACGGCTTCCGCTACGGCTATGGCCGGATAGCGACAGCCGGAGTCATAAGCTGGAAGAACAGGAGCATACGCCAGATAGAATAGAGGTTTACTAAAGGTATACACAGAGAAGTGGCGTGATCCCCAGCAGTGGAACAATGCAGCCTGATGTTTCTCAGTGCTGCTGACGATGACGATCAATATTATGAAACACCAAAATAGCCCCTCAAAGTTTGCTGAAAAGAAATAGATTGAATTTGTGTGCTCTTTAACTCATCCCTGTTACGGATCTCACAACGTGTAAAAAAACGCAAGAGGTATCAGTCCGTTTATTGCCGCTTGTCACGTAGGCAACTCCAAAAAAGAAATCCTAATAGAAATTCTGTTGATCTCATTCTGATGAACAATATAGTGGGGGAGCAAAACAAACCTTTGTAAAAAAAAATACTGGAAACTTACAAGGTACAAGGAAAAGTACAAGGAATATCTAGCATTTGTTGACGATCACAGTGTTAATGACCGTTAGTTTCCACATTATTTTCTTGATTTAGTGACTACCAGTGTTTATGTTCCTCGGACTCGGCCGCCCCTACTGTCTCATTTATTTCTAGAACTCGGACTTGATGTGTGTGACTCGGTACTCAACATAAATTTTCCTTTTTGAATGGCTACTACTGTACAAGGAGATGTGAGCTAGGTACCTATAGGTTTCATTAACTTTTCAACCAGCTTCCTGCTTTGGTTATAATAATAGAATATAATAAAATATAATTACATTAAATATCTTAAAGCAAATTGTTCTTGTTTATGTATAAATATAACAATGCATTTATTAACAGTGTTTGATAAATAAATCCCCATTTTTCTCTATTTTTAGTTTTAAACCTTGGTTTTGGAATTAAGCGCGACTCGTGACTGGGACTCGGATGCGACCTTTTTTACTCGTGACTCCGAGTCGACCAAAATAACTCGGAACTTAAACTCGGACTCGACACTGAGGACTCGGATTCGACGAATTAGACTCGAAAACACGATTTTACAAGATATGCTTTAAAAACCTAGTAACGGCACTTGCATTTAGAGTCATTTGCAACTGTATTAGTGTACTACTACTAGAGAGGGTTTTAAAATGTATGGAATCCCCCATGCGAAGTAGCACTATCCTTTTGCAGATGCTGCACATGCTTTAACGTCCACCGGTCAACCTAGACAGAGAGCGAGAAATTAAACGAATAAGCCTGAATAATTGATCATTTTCTGATATATTTCAGCAGTTGCTGCTGTACACTCACTCGTTTTACCACCTCCCTGCCACTTTCCTGCGATTTTCACGTGCAACATAAAACAGTTCTAGAGAACGTGTGTATGATGTGAACGATCCAATTAGGCAGCATGTGTCTGCCCAGCAAACAGCACGAAGCGTGGAGTCCAACATCCGAGGCGTGCCCGGGGGGAGAACTTAAAGCAACGACCCCCACAAATTGTACATGTCTCTCGGCTGTTTGAAGCCGTTGGTGTACCGTTGGGAGCAAACACTAAAACAAATCGAAGTCTTTGACGATAGGTGGTGATGATTGTGATTCAACGTATGGGTTTATTCATAGCTTAAAGCTTTAACGACTGTATGCATTTTATTGAACAGTACGTACTGTTCAATAAAATGCATCTAAGCCTACTTTTGTTTAACTCCTGAAAGACTGCGCTACGGTACTACTCACCTATATTGTATTTTTGGTTTTCTGTGTTTATGTTATTTAAGTTTTCTGATTGTATTATCGATTTTATATTGTTAATAACTGAGCGGGCACTGGGAGGCCACAGGCTTTTTTGAGAAACAAATGGGTGAAAATGACGCAGAATAGGCCCCCACTGTTTAAATTTCCCATTTGTAAAACCGCTTTCCGGGTCAGCCTATACATTTTTATATATATACATTTTTAGAGTGTTTTACTAATATAGATCCTGTTATAATTTTTTTCTCCAACAGATCAGTGCAAGAATCAGACTTGCAACCGTTTCTAAGGAGAGTTTTGAATCGGCTGTGTTATTCGAAGTGTAAGTATTATACTTCATTCTTATATAATCAGTCTATAGTTGCAGCTATATAGTTCAGTAATGTTAATGAGTATAACTATTTTTTCTTCGGGTAGTATTTGTTATTGAGCAGTCAGAACAGGATCGAACACTCTAAAACCATGCAGGTCAGAATTGACTCGGAGTCCGGGTTCAAGGGGCCAATTTCTGGAACTGGTTTACCCGCAAACTGTAAAAAAAAAGAAGATTTTACTTGAGACTCTATGTAATTTTGACCCATTTTGTGTCATTTTTAACACGGATCCCGGGTCACAATGACCCAGAAATGGGCCAGGCATCCTTGGACCTGAAACCGGGTCAATTCTGATCGGGAGATTTTAAAGTGTAGCTTTATTTTGTTCCTTGTAAATGAAGGAACGCATTTCAAGTTCGACAAACAAGAGTATGTACTCGTCGAATACAAGTACATTTACCCATCAAAGTATGCAGAGCACATGAACGAGTTCTAAGTACCTTTTTTATGAGAAACACAAACAAACCGTACTTGAGGATGAGTGCAAAAACTCAGGAGTACGGGTGAGACGAGTACGGGTGAGTACGAGTAAAGAGACTAACTCGGTATCACGGTAGGTGCCTGCCTGTGAACGCTACTCAATGGAAAGTTCGGATGGATACAAGTATTTAAAAACGTCAGCCGTCTGGATGTCAGTAAAAATAAGAAAGAAAAAAAGAAAAAAAAAGAAAAAAAGAGAGGAAATTTGACTGAGTTGTTCCGGGCTTTCAAAAACATCTGTCGTAAGCCTGTCTCCAAAATTGCGTCTAAACACGTCATCCGCGGTGAACTGGTTAAATGCATATTTCACCAGCGTGGATGTCATAATAATAATTTTTCACTATCCAATGTATTGTGCTTTAAACAAATGTCTTTTTTGAAAAGGGCTAACACAACATTTTAAAACGATAAATGGACCCTTTAACGCGAAAACGGAAACATGCTGCTCAGCTTTTGTTTCCACGTCCCTGGTTTGTACAAGTTCCCTAATGATTATGGATGGTTTTGTGCCCTGTAACATTTGACAGGCTTGCAGGTGGCGGTTTCATGTTCCACTTGGTCCGGTTAGAAATAGGGGGTTCATAGTGCCCCTATCCGATGTCTTGTGTCGTAGTATCTACTTGGGCCTTGAGAGGGCCTGTTGACCCTATTTCATGCCCAAGAAGAGAGAAAAAAAAGATGTGCGTTTACAAATCCTCCGCAAATTGACCCAATATTACCTACAGGAATAAACCGCTGAAATGCATCAACAACCAGGGTTCCTTTAATGGAAAAGCTCCATCTGGCCCAATACAGTTAAAAGATTTAGGGGGAGAAAAATCCCTTGGAATTCCTAATTGGTTTTTATCGCCAGAACTAGAATTGATCAGCTAAAACGGTTGTAGTGTGTATGGATCTTCGTGTGGTTGGAAAGGCAAGACATGTGTGGTATAATGGCTTCGGGTTGCGTTCTGATGATGACTTGTTCCATCCACACACTGGGAGCCCGAGAGGAACTCTCGCTTCAGCTTGCTCGACACGACCAAATTACGGTTAGAGCATAGCCTGGAAACACTTTTAGTAAAAGGTCATAATATTTATTCACACTTAAAGAGGATCAGAGATTGTGCGTGAACAGTCCCCTCCCAAAAAACGATCATTTTGTAGTTGGCTAACGAGTTGCGTCGACAGCGATACGCATTCTAATTAATTCTTTGAAAAGTGCTGACTAAAAGTTTGATGTGACATTTTATGACTTATTATTTTTCATGATTATTAAAAAACAAAATATTATTAATAAATCGAAAACAAAAAGGATCTGGTCATCAAGTAATTTTCATTCCAAAAATACTATTGCATTCTCGTGACGGGCTTAGGTTGGGAGTAATTTTGGTGTGCAAGTATTTTTGTACTACAGGGAGTGACGGACCGTCTCAAAATAGCAATATGGTACGAACAGGCGTTTGAAATTTAAAACAGGTTGATGACAAGCTGTGAAGACTCGCAGACAAACAGTCGCTAAAACAATCTTTCGGCAAGGTATGTTCTCAACAACATTAGGCCCTAATTGTCATACCATTATTTTAAGATCATCCATTAATATTTCCTAGACACGCTTTCAAAACCCTTAATGAGTTTGATGTTAATTACCGCACTGTAAGAACTGTGGAATATGCTGGTTCCGGAACTATACATTTTACTCACCGTCCACAGGATCGCTTTTCCCCGCAAACATTTTATTATAATTATCGTTGACGTGTCCACAGATATTTATTTGATTTTTATACGTAACGCACAACAGAGCTCCTTTTTGGGGGTTATACAGTATCGTAATACTGCACAGCGGGGTATGGTCGCTGGTGTAGCCTGATATACATTAACAGATGTTACAATGTCAAAGGTGTCTTAAACATTGGTTGTATTAGCTATGGATATCCCCAGGGTAGAACCGTAATCAATTGATTGCTTACAATCACCCCATGTCTATTCTGGTCTAATTGGTATACATTCCCTCTTGTATGTTTCCCCTCTACATCATGGCATCATGAATGTTTCCTTGTAGTGTTTAGTCGTGAACACGGAGGCCGTTGTCGAAACCATGGCTCCGGCTTTGGCTCCGTCAGTTCCTTTTTTGAAAAATGTGCGCGTTCAATACGGGGCTTCAAACAGACAGACTGAGCCTAAGCTAAAGCCGGAGCCGATAAGCCGTAGTTTCGAAAAGGTTTTCGACAAGTCGGCTTGTACCCTAAACGAACCGGACGGTTCCCCCTCCTCGGATTAACGAGGTCTGTATTCAGATAGGTAAAGCATTTTGTGACTGATACCAAACAAATTTTAATAATAAATAAATAAATAAATATGTTGCCATGCAACCTAAAAACTTCTAGGCCAGAATTTATCCGGAATCCGGGTCCCGGGAGGCCACGCCCAGCAGACCCAATTGTGGGTCACGCTGACTCCGGAAACTGGTTACAAATTTTTGATTTTGAGTCGGATTCTGTGTCACTTTGACAGTTTAGGGTCAGTTTGACATAATGTTCGGGTCACCCTGACCCAGATTGTCCACTGGGTCAACTCTGACTCGTGGTATTTAGAGTGGAGGGCAACCGTGTACCCATTTTCAAACTGTAAAGCAAATGAATTCAATGGCATACGCAACGGTGGTTAACAGGGGAAATGTGTTGAGATGTATTGACTTTAATATGGACTTTGTTTAAACCGTGCAATTTCAAGATCCACCCCTCTTTCTGAAAGAATGAAAAAAACATTCAAAGGGTAATTATTCTCATATACAACATAAATAAGTGCAGTTACTTCTTTGTAGTGAGTTGCCATTTTATTGAATATATGTTGTTCTGGAAATACGCACGACCTTGTATGAAATAGCCACGTTACTCATAGCCACGTGCATTCCTCCACCAAGGACCACGGCATCAATGATGTCCTTGTGGTCACGCCGCATACCGGTGATTATCGAGCCTTGTTTTACCTCTGACATTTTGAGGGTGTTTTGCGGAATGCTTTCAATATTTGGTACAGTTTTGGTGAGTAACAAAAATCAATCCGAAGATGGGAAACTAACATGCACAAAGTATTTGTCTGTTGTTGCTACCTTGCAAATATTGATGTGATTCGTAGCCCGTCGATTTTGAGACGACACTAGCATTTGTTGCTGACATGTCTGTGTATGGTATTTGGCTAAAACTTTAACTCCGCTTGTAATTTCTGTCGAAATCAACCGAGTACGCTGTGGAATCCGAGGTGTGTATCCTGAACCCGGGACAGACTGATCCACGGGTCTGCACCCGCCCCCTTTGCCCACACTTCTGGTCAATCGTGACAAATGTCGAAGACAGATACGAGAAATTCAGCACCCCAACTAAGCAATTTAACATTGTAACGTTTTTCTACTGCTTTTCCATCCACACGGGCCGACAAGGCGCGAAACCAACGCCATTGCTCAGTTGGCGGTCACAGGGAGTGTTGAATGCGGCGAGCTCTAACATAAATTATATTGTATTCGGTATAGATATCACCCATCCTTATAAAGTCGTTTGTAATCCTCGAGATTTGATGGTCAAGTGTCCGCCTCTCAATCTGATTTCTCACTATGTAGCTAGGTCTTTTAAAGCGCCCAAATTCTGACCAAAATACTTTTACTGCTCCATACCGACCCGGCAGTTACTATCGTGCGTATGCTTTTGCAACTTTTGGTGCACAATACTTTCAACCTACTTTTCAGAATCTTAGTCACAACTGCATATTATTTTGGAAAACACATGTTTTTTACGTGTTGTTTTAATAGCTACCCACCGCAACTGTATAAAAGGTGAGCGACTTAATGCGTGTGCTTTTTTTCCTGAATTTTAAAAAAATGTATGTATCTATTCAGACGTTTTCATCGCTCGTAAAACGTCTCAGTCATAAATACCCAAACATGGTGGCATATATTGAAACTTCATTATCGACCATAGCAAAGCCACATTTTTCTTGCTCATTTGACGAGTTAGAATGAACATAAAGTCGCAAAAAACAATTTCGGCGTTAATGAGTTTCGGTGACTATATCCGGAGACAAGACGATGGGAACTTGTTTGGACTTATAATGTCGTAAAATCTGCGAGCTTGTGTTCATGTTTACCTGGCAACCTTTGTGAGGGTTTAGCAATGGTATCTTCATATGTCATGGGGAAGCCATCTTTAATGTCCTTCCGTTGAGATTAATGTAACCATACCGAGGCTATGGGATAAATAATTCTTCTCGAATGTGGTAATTCAGTTGGCGGGAATTTTTTTTGTAACGACCCGGACTCGTGACAACGTAAAAGTACGGGGGCGGGCTCCCTCATCGACAGAAAATGATCGTCTAGACGTGGTTTGCCCACAGTGTAGACTCCTGGGTAGACAGACCACGCTGCATGTGGAATGGATAGCCCCGGGTCCTTGAAGACAGTAGGGAGACGACAACAGGCTGATAATTATTCCAAGAAAAGTATTGATTCAAGATGTATTGTATTCCATTGTGATTGGGATCAATTTGGCCGTTGGTAGACGGTATCGCTTCAAGATATTTTCAATGGCATCCTGTATTGCGAACATTGCTACAGTGAACAAATCCCAATAATGGGTAAATATTATAATACTATGTTTAGGGTTGGTGTTAGAGTTAGGATTAGGGTAATTAAGGTTTTTATCAAGTTGAGGGAGGAACTGCTCTTTTACTCGGTGTTTGTGCGACTTGACCTCGCAGTCTCCACCTATGTCCATCTGTCGCGTTGACGCAGACCCGCAAGTCGAGTAAACATTTTGCTTACGTCATGAATCTGCAAATGGACCCGATCTGTCAGTGACAAGTGAACGCAATTCACCAAATAAAAGTCAGGACAATAAAGAGGTCTTAGCTTTTATCTAAAAATAAATGAATAAATAAAATAAATCAATAACACTTAAAGGTATAATAGTACATTCATTGATTGGGAGGGGAAACAGGTTTCAACTCGGCACTTTCAATAAACACACCATCAAACAGCAAGTGAAATGGCGTCTTATTAGGCGATGCCGCTTCAGTGAAAACAATTTTTGTCATGGATGCTAGGCACGTTCCAGTTCGTGCTTAGTTTGATTGTTGCTATCGAAGTAAGTAAACAGTACTTTGTTTATTTTTAAAACGTTTAATTTAATTTATTTATTAATTCATCTCTTTATTTCTCATTTTTTTGTATATTTATTTATTTATTTATTTATTTATCTATCTATTTATCTATTTATTTATTCATTTATTTATTTATTTATTTATTTATTTCATTATTTATTTATTTTATTTATAATTATTTTGTTTTTTTACTTATTTATTTTCTTTATTTATTTTTTGTTTTTTATTTAAGTGGGTGAGGTTCAGCTCGGCAATATTCTATGCGTAATATTTTTTTGGAGGGCCAGTACCTACTGGTTTGGAGTTTCAGTGAGCATTTTGGATTGAAACATATTTTGTTGTTAGATATTATCAATTCCGGATATGTTTTGCCTTTAAGGTAAAATTACAAACATTATTGTACTCACATTATACACGCATGTGATCATAATTCAAAGATAGCACTGTCAGCAATGGACTTCTACGTTTAATACGTAGGTCTAACTGTAAGTCGATCGGGTGGCAAAAGGCATTTTAGCGGAGATGTCCCAAGACTAAGAGCGTAATATTGGACGATCTCAAACACCCTGGCGAAAATTACGGTCTAAAAAGCTGAAACATAAAAAAAAAAAATCTTGTTTGAATCTAATTTTAGTTCTCATCCTTTGTAAGCAAAGAGAGGTAATGAAAGAAGAAGAAGAAAAAAAAAGCAATTCAACTGTAAATGAGAAATTCCTCTTACATCGACGACTATCAGCATTTGGTTTTCGATTGATTTTCGCGTCTTGATACGTTAACAATTGCTGTTGATAGTGGCCAAGTTTAGAAATCAACTATATAGAAAAAGCATGCAGAAAACCATATTACTGTATGGTCAATGTTTACGCGAGTAACCATGGTTATTGCCCATTTTGGTGTACAAAATAAATTTCAGCAAAAAAAGAATGGAATGAATGTCCTCTCCCCACCTTTAATAGCTCTTCGACAACACGACAGCGCGACAGGTGCAGACAGTGGTATCACGTCGGAGGTCTTACGCCGATCACCTCTTGACAAGCTGTCATGATGTTTTTTTCCTCTCCGTCATACAGATTTTACCCCCCCCCTTATTTAAGTCGAATCGTATGCAACATGCCCCCTGGCTTGAGCTCGCTGCAGTAACTCATAAAGCTTAGTGGAAGCATAGAGCTTTCTTTCACGAAAACAGGTGTTTTTTTGGAGGAGTGTGGCTTAATTGACCCCATGTCATAGCTGTAGCTAGCTGTAGCTAGTATTGTACTTATCGGTTCACATAGTAAACAGCAGAAGATTTAGAAAAGAAGAAAAAACATTCAATACCACCAGTACTTAATGACCTTTCTGGGACGTCTCTGTGACTCAAAATGGTACAAATCAGTGAAATGGCCGTGTTCATTCATGAAGACAAAAGACTTAAGCAGTGGACAAATCTGTGCACGCTATAGCATTCATGTTTTAGGGGGTGGTAAGCAACATGCATGGTCATGTTCAAGAACATTGCCTGGGGAATTCGACCCACATTACCCGGCGGGGACTGTTCCAACTTGGCGACAGCCGTCATCATTTCAATTTGAATCATTGTCTGTATGTACGAAGGGTTTACCTCAATTGACATCCTTTGACAGGATAGTCTCAGTGGTCCTGCTCTGTTGTCATAATCTGACCACTGCGTTAATCATGGACCCAATTGGTGTGAAGGATAATCTGTAGGCCCATACAGTTGGGTTTTCGTGGGGTAGATAGGGGAAGTATTTAGGGGAAATGTACATTTGATGATGCAAGCATAAAGTTTGGCACAGTCAGTCAGAGTATGTCACGAGAAAGATATTTGGCTATGTTATATGGTCATCGCAGATTTGAATATTAAAAAAATATAGGCAATATAGGTAGAATATCAAGCCATTTTGAATTTTTCAAAATGGCTACCATTGTTTGTAATTGGCCAGAATATCTATATTTCTTTTTCAAAAGACAAATCTGCGAGTGTGATGGCTATGTGGCCAAATATCTTTCTCATGACATTACGCTGTGTGCCAAATACCATGAATGTAATCATCAAGGGCGCAATCCCATCACCAACCTGCCGCACTAGAACTCTACTATAAAGCCTACCAGCTCATGATATTAACTTTGGTAAACTTTATTTTTAGAAAATCCTTGTACAAATAACCACTTATTCAAACTGTTCATATGTTAAAGCATTCTCAAAGTGTACTCCTTGCTTCAGTTATTTTCATCGCTGAAGATAATAGCTATTAAGGTACAGTGGTCCAAGCACAGACTCAGCGTACCGATGCTGTCTATGGGTCTCATTCCCCGTTGCCACGTCGAGACTTATCCCACCCCTGGTTCTTTGCAGAACTATCTTTCCCTTAAGAAGAGATTGTCGGTGGTCTTCCGGAAAACTATAGCTTATTTTTTTCTCAACTACTCTCTTCTCTGTGAAGACATTCTATTCAGTATGGCTGAAACAAATATTTACATGTCGCCAAGAACCGTATGGCGACCCTCCATCCCGATAAAACAAGTTGAAACGTTCTTCGTAAGGCTGAGTCGCCCACTAAACATTGGTGGAAGTTTTTTTCTTTCTTTTTCGTTCAACGTCGCAAATGTAAGGTCATTATTTCATCGACTCCAGCAAAATGACATTTAAAAATCCCGTTTATTCTCTGCCACTCGGCAGAAAAGTAGAGCAATGCATCTGTCGCAAATGCGGGACGACTGACCATCGTGTAGTCGCTGTATAGACTTAAGTTAAGGAGATGATACGTAGAATCGATATTTAATCCTTTTAGGATTGTGCATTCAGCACTTGAGTTTACAGAGTGAAGAAGATTTCCAAAAACATCTGACAGACTTTGTTTCGATGTTAGAAAAAAAAAGCGACTGGTTGTTATGAAATAGCATTTATTTGTGTAGTCGCTTAAATGTTTGCTCCTTTTCGGCACAGTGAGAACATTATTGCCATTCCATGATGTTTTACTCAACAAACTGTGACCTGAATTAAAATAGCCAACCCTTCAAAGATTAAAAGATCCAGATACACAAACAAAATGGCAGCAAATTTGATTTTTTTTCTGGCTTTTTTAACGTTCACGTCAGTCCTCTTTTGCGTGGACCATTTTAAGACTCATGCTAAAAGGAATTTTGTTTATTTTGTTTTGATATTCGGTGAAGAATTTCACGGCTGAATGAGTTTGATTTATGAAGCTGCTAGTTTGTGCGACCAGTCAATATTATTTGGCCTGTATTTTTCACACTTGATGGTGTGCTGTAACATATTTGGACTGAATCTCCCGTAGTTTAATTGTGAATGCTTTATTACGGAATTGCTGCATACAAATTGGGCAGACGCCATTGGGCAGACGTCATCGTCGTCCAGAGGTGTGTGGCAGCCATCATGGCTATGTTTTTTTAATATTTTATATTTAAAACACCTTTTTTATGGGGGGGGGGGATACATGCTTTACTGGTCAGCGTTTGGTCCTTAACCAAGACTTGATTCAGCAACTGTTCTCGAAATTATGTATTAATTTAGTTGAAAACCCACGAAATCAGGTACAGGGACTGATTACCCATTCCACATGCAAGGCTCCGGTCCGGGAACCGAAACGGGTTCACAGAGGTGAAAGGCTGGGAAAAATCACAGAGTCAACCTGAATGCGCAGGTTCTATCATAACAGTGCAGAATTTTGACTTTCATGTTCTGAACATGCACAGTACAAAGAACAAAGTGCATTGCATTTGTTGCAAATCTATGTTATCCAAGGTAATCCCCCAGTGGTATTTCACGGATTAAAAAAAACCAAACCATTAAATGAAATTTCCCAGGGTCACTACTCTCTTTGCCTCCGGCGAGCCTTTTAACTGCTGCGTGTCGTGGTCGAGTGGCCCAGCACACTGAAGTCAAGTTCTGATGGATGAGTAGCAGAATGTGGGTTCAAGTCCCGGTCGTAACACTCTTGCGTCCGAGAGCAAGATGATTCACTAGAATTGCTTCTCATCACCCAGGAGTGAATTGGTACCTGTGAGGGTACGGTTTGTTAGTGTGAATGGTTAGCAACCTGTTCGCCCATCTGGCTACCGGTGTTGCAAACTCCTAATAGTTGAGATGGTTGCAGGAATAAAAGCAGAGAGCCCGATGAGCGGGGGTAACCCTAGTGTACGGCGCTTCGAGGGGTCTACTTGCCTTGCAAAGGATCATAAAAAGTACACAATATTAATGTTTTATATATATAAGGCTGATCAGTCCACAATAAACTCAATATAATCCCAGTTGTCTATTGCGCTAACGTATCCCATAAACATGAATGTATTATATTCGTACCCAACGTTACGGTAGGGTAGTCCGAACTCTATTGTGTGCATCATCTCCAAGCGGGCTGTGACGTAAACGGTGTCAGTTGTCAGGGTCGGGCCAATAGCATTATAATCTATTAGCCCAACAAAAGGCCAAACCTTTTGTAACACTCCCTTACTTGTGTGAAGGGAAAGTACACCCTGTGTGATTTGTAACAGCATACTGCATGTACAATGTTCATGTACATTCATAATACGGTGGCGAACCGGTCGCAGGAGCAGGTCTGTAGTGTACATGTAGTTATCCACTGTTAAGATTAACTTCCGTGTTACGTGTGTTATTCAACGGTGGAGTTCCGGAGGTCGAGAGGGTTCGGTGTGGTCCGTGAACCAAGTTGTGTTACGACTGTTACTGTATTATTTGTGTATATATAGTGAGATCAAATTCTTGGTTTGGAAACTTTCTTCTGTCCGGGTACGAGCATTTGCACGGGTAAGTTCCAGAACTCGCTGAAGCTTCCAAGTTGAAAAAGTTGACAAGTCATTGTCGTGATGTATTAGTAGCTGTGTACACAAAACAATGCCGTCGGTTGTATATGGAGGTATGGTCGGATGGAATGTTTCGGTACCCCAGTAGTAATGGTATAGTGTACTAATGGTGTCAGGCTCCATGTGAATTTCAGTTGCGGCAACGCTAATTTTTCTTCTTTCTAGAAACAGATTACAATTCTTATAAGAACTTGACTTGTCATGTAAATGTAAATGTACCCATTGCCACGAAACATGTTTGCAGATTGGGGCAGGGCTTGGGGGGGGGGAGCAAGAGTGGATTTTGGCAGCAGTCAGAGGTCAGACTATGCCATGAAACATATATTTGGCTATAGGGCCATCGCAGATTTGAATTTTGAAAAAACAAATATGGGTAGAATAGCAAGCAATTCTCAAAATTTTCAAAACGGCTGTCATTGCTTGTTGTTCTAACTATTTTAAAGGACAAATTTATGATGGCCCTTTAGTCAAGTATCTTTCTCATGACATACGGTACTCTGGCTGTGTGTCACACCATGTACATGTTTATTTCATCGATGGCACAACCCCATCACTAACCTGTCGTAACTACTACTAGTGCTGCGGAGAAGTAATTGAATTTGTGCAACGGGTGGACTTCTCACAATTCTCTTCATTATATCCCAGAGTGAGATTTGGTCTCAACCCCCGTTGACTGTCATCGTCGACTCATTTGCAATCATGGTGCACGTTTTTGTGTGTGTGTGTTGCTTGGTGTTGTTCAATAATGCACACACTAAGCAGCAGTTTTAGACACAGATGCAGAAATCGCGATGCTTTGGTTTTATGGATTTCTATTCTTGATATTTTATTAATTTGTTTATTTATTTATTTATGTAATTTATTTATTTTTATTTTTATTTATTTATTTATTTATTTATTTATTTATTTATTTTTTATTTTTTGTTTTTTTTGGGGAGTCAAGTAACTTGCGTAGGCAACCGTAAATTCCCTTTACTCTGAAGTGGCCTATAATCTTTGTGGTGCACGTCTGTTGTTCGTTTGGTATCAACGGAAAGTGTGCACCACACAATTGGAGTCGTGAGAAGTTTGGCATTCGATTCAAAACCTTTGAATGAAAGGATATTGCATATTATCTTATATGAAGGCACGAAAACCAGCGCATAGTCATGTTTCGCATGGATTCATAACATTATCGTCTCAATTACATTATCGCGCAAGGGGGCAGTAGCGGTAGGCACTCCCCATTGACATGTATACACCCCAAACCCCATACGTTTGTACACACCCATTGAAACACCACAGATTGCCTATGCACTTGTAAACGCAGCCCCCCACTCAGCCTGCCCACCACCGACTCCCCCGCCAACTCCAACAACCACCCCCACCCCCGCCCCACCCCCACCCACCACCCACCACCCTAACCACCCCAACCTCCCCAAGCAGACTTTACTGCCCTATAATTAAGAGTGCCTTCCGATGAGGCGCGAGTCACCTTTAAGGGTGTTTTGGGAGCTGCGTTTCCCAGGTTTAAGGGATGCTCTGGGAAAGTTGAGAACGAACAGAACGTCCGGTAATTAGTCACACAGGGATCTGACCAGGGTCTGACCAGGTCTGGCCAGGGTCTGAACAGGGTCTGACCAGGTCCTGACCAGGGTCTGACAAGGGTTTGACCAGGGTCTGACAAGGGTCTGATCTGGGTCTGACAAGGGTCTGATCAGGGTCTGACAAGGGTCTGACAAGGGTCTGACAAGGGTCTGACCAGGGTCTGACATGGCCTGACCAGGTCCTGACCAGGTCCTGACAAGGGTCTGACTAGGGTCTGACAAGGGTCTGACAAGGGTCTGACAGGGCCTGACCAGGGGCTTACCAGGGAGTTACCAGGGGCTGACAACGTTCTGTCCAAGGTCTGGCCAGGGTCTGACCAGAGTTTATCAGGGTCCAATCCGGAACTTTTAATCAAAGTGCTTTTAGAGAAGAAAAACACAATACTGACTCTGACTGCCACCTTTTCACTCATTATGACCCTCCCCCCAAAAAAACCCAACAACAACAGAACACAAAACAAAACAAAAACAAAAACATATCTTTACTCTATTGAGGTTATCATTTATTGTGTACGCGTGTTTGTGTGTGAAAAGGTGTGGGACGCAACACTCTTCCCCAAATTAAAACGTTTGCAAACACGGGTTTCCGTAAATCTTTCGTGCGCACACTGTACGCGACAGGGTGACACGTTGCATTCATTGAAAACTGGTGAGTAAGGTTGTATGTCACTGATAGTGATATCTATTTCTCGTCTTCTGAAAGTCCTCTTGGATGGGGGGTCATAGACTCGCAGTGAAAAGAAATATTTATATAAAACATGTTTTCATGTACGAGATGGTTGCATTTTGGGTGCGGTCTAATGCAATAAGCCATGCGAATTAAATATTTAAGCGTAAATATAGTATGTAAACAAACAGTGTACAACCAGTTTACCGTAGCCTACTGTGTAGTATACAAATATTGAATGCATTTGAGTAAATTGTCACATAATATAATCACAAGGTGAATTCTGGAACTATTCCATCTTACGAGGTGAAGCTGATTCCTTCATGCGACTGTTAAGACAAATAAAATTCTCTATCTCTTTCCAAAGACAAACCATTAAAATAACGTAACCATGCCAAACATCAGCTGCTCGATACTGAATTATTCAATATATCCACGGGTGGAAAAAATCGATCGCTCCACAGTCTGTTTCTTGAAACGGGACCATTTAAACTTTAAAAAAATGTACAGGGTGGAGGCTCTGCCAGTAGAATCTAGTCATCATTTAGACAACATTATGAAGCGATTGTTGGGCGATTAACGCTACCCCTAAGCTTGTTCGATCCAGTATCGACTGCCGCAGCACCTGGCTGCTGGGGAAAGACGCTGCAATCTCCGTACAGGTGATGGGACCCCCCATTCCCCCCCCCCCCCACCGTGGACACAGGTTAGGGGTATTGATCCAGTTTACTTCCCCCACCATTATCCATTTAAATCTTTACCTTTTTATGTTTAAGGTTGTAGTTCGATCGCAGAGGTTATTTCGACGAAGGGAGTCATTCTCTGAAGGTGTGAACGATAATGAATGGTACTAGCCTGCCAATGTTCATCAAAGCCCGTTAAACCGCTCATATCACTCATAATGCACTCTGCCATCTGCCACGTAAAGACCACGGATCATGAACTGATCATCGTGGCATAGTTAACATCAGTGTAATGCTTCGAGTTTTGTTTTGTATCCAGCCGAAAGTTCATTCGGTGTAAATAATGTTGTTGAAAGGACTACGATTGGGCTTATTAGAGTCTTTCATTTGGTTCTCCTTGTCTCGCAGTGCTTTCATTTATTTTAAGGGAATCACCAAATAAACAGTGGACTTTATGTATTTAGTGATTTTGTAAAAAAACATCAAAGGACACATAAAAAAACCCCAACAACAACAAAAACCAAAACGTTACAAAATTCCCAACAAAATAGCTTTTGCTTCAAATAAACGTCTTTTACTTTCGTTTTTCAACTTTCGCAATTTTAGTATTGTTTTTTCATGGAAGCAAAACAGAGAAAAGTTAAATACAAACCATTACAGGTACGAACATTTTCCTATAGTGTTGTGGTCGAAAGTTTAATATTAAGTTGTAAACAACCCTTTCTTTTTAAAGCATATTTACATACCATTGATCAAATGCGAACGAAGGCATTACCCAATGTAAGAAGCACAAGTAATATACTTAGACCAGGTTCCGATACGTGGACGTGACGTCAGTGTCAATGCTACATACATCGTCCATCAAAAAACAGGGCTGGCCTTAATTAGAAGTAAAATCTGTTGCAATCTTTTGCTTTAACGTTATACTATTAATTTATAATAACTTAAGTTCGGCTCCAGTGTGTCTTGGTGTTTACGCATATTAAGGGGATGAACTGCGAATTATCAACCCCTTGCTTTTTCAATTATCATAAACTTCGAAGCAGGTGAAGAACTGTTCACTTGGGAAGGTTCTATATTAACTCGAAATAAAAGGTGCGATATAGGAATGGCTTAATCAGACAAACCTATGAAAGTTTTGTCTTATCATTTTATGAATATTTTATGATCAATTATTTATTTATATTTTTTTCGGGGGGGGGCGGTGCTTTTAAAACACAAATAAGTTTGACGGTCAAATTTATGTCAGGTTTCTTGCCAACTACTCTTTGATAGTTTTTTTAAACACTAATTCAAAACCCAAAGTGTGGCACCACTATACAATCCCTTTAAATGTTAAAATGAACATGGTTTACTTACAGACGTATAGCGATTCAATTACACGGTGATGTTATGCCATAGCACGTAACGTGTTTACAACATGACCGTGGACGTCACTCCTTACCTTTAACCTGTCACTAAATAACGTTCAGTTAAAGTTTGTATCTGCCTGTTTTTTGGTTTTTGTTTTACAAATTAACATTCGCAATGTATCAGTCAATAAACTTCATATTATGAAGGATGTGTTTTAGATTCCAAGACCACCTATGATGAGAAGATATATTTAATCAATAATCAACGAGAAAATAACTTCTATTTGGAATAGATATGTTAAATATCAGTATTAAAATTAACATAACATGGCCAGATTATTGTTCTGAAGGTACCAGTGTCCCGTAGGCCCTGGGCACAAATGTTCCGTAAGCTCTTGCTGGCAGTGCTCTGTATAGGCCCTTAGGCTGGGTGTTCCGACAAGTGTTTTTTAAGGATAAAAAGCCCTAAACACTTGCCAGTGTTCCTTAGGCCCTTGGCTCCAGGCCAGTTTTATTACAGTTATTACCAGATAGCTTTTCATCTTTTCACAGTGTATCTTCAGACACTTTTCATTATCTTCAGGTTTCATTACAAGAAAGATATAATGATAGCAATGACCGGAAAACGAACCCACTCTCAGATGACTTTGCCGCCAGAACTTGAGTTTGATGAGCTAGACCGCTACGACATGACAGGGTAGCATAGACAAGGAAATATCGCGATCTTCGCACTGAACAAATTAATAGCAGAACAACAATTTCAACAGAGTGAGTGACGTGGTAACCTGTCACTCAGAAGCAAGTTTTGAAAATCCTGTCCAAATATTGAATATCTGCGCTTACAAAGCCTTACGAAATTGGGCCCCTGAACTCGTTCATATCGGAGGCTCTCCAGCATTTTGTGAATAATAATATAACTGGAAATATAACTGGAGGTGTCTTTCTTCCCCGTTCTCCAGAAACACACCATTGTAGTTACCCTGTTGGGGGTAATCGCAACCCCTTCGCACTCAGAATTATGGCTGAAAGTTTTTGTGAATAGGAGTGTTGTTTTTATATTACACCTATAGTTATTATACAGTATAGGATTCAGTCGGAAAAAAATCATGTTGTGCCTTTCTTTTTATTTCCTTGAAAAATAATAGTTTACCGGAACACCCATCACATAACTTGATCACTTGCTGACATGGCTGAATTCCTTATGTGACGTCACACGCATTACATAATCATGAGTGAGAAAGAACACTTTCATAGAACACAATCATGAGAAAGAAGACTTTTTCTTTACTTTGGAAGAGCCCGTCTCAGAATAATTGTCCTCTGGAATAGCTCATTATTATAAATATTAATTTAATTTGATGCAAATATTAACATCTCCAAATACAAATATTAAGTAAAGATAACGACACATAAGGGATCCAGCCATGTCATCAAGTGCCCTACTTATGTGGGCGTTCCTGAGGGCTACTTTTATAAAAGAAAACATATCATGTAAAAGTATACAGGAAGGCTCAGAATGTGTTTTTTTCTTCAAACCGGATTATTGTATAAAAGCTATAAGGCGTAAAATAAAAACATCAATACTTAGTAATTCGCCGAACCTTTAACCGCATGGCTGGCTTTCCAGATTAAATAGAGCTGTGCAAACATAAAACTATAGCGAAGCGCAAAATATTCAAACTTTCTTGACGGTCTGCGAGAACGTCTTACCCCCTGGGGAGGGGGGGGGGGGTAAGACGGTGGTCTTCGAAGCCCGCTCCGGACTCGTTTTTGTGATATAGTTTTTAAATTCAACCATAATTATTCATAAATACTATGTAAGAATGATTTTTTGTTGCTTACTTTTTTACATTATCTTAAAATAGCCCAACAGTCATATTGGCCACAATTTCAATATCTAATATAAAGCACTTGGACAACATTGTTAATTTCAAAGACCAGTATCCACACTACAATAAAAAATATGCTTATGAAAGGAAGACAAAAGCTAACAAAAAACTTGTATGTCATCACTGTTTTCCAAAGTTGTAGTCAAGTACTTTCCAGTCAGGTATCAATTACTGCCGAGTAAAAGGGTCGCCGATTAGTGCTCAAGTACGAGTACTTGGTTCATCGAGTACTTAAGACTTTTGTGCCGAGTACCGAATATTCTGATACCGATTTCAGCAGCTGAGTACCAAGTACTTGGGTCTCAAAGTACGAGTATGATTACTAGTAATTTAAAAAGAACAATACTAAATAATTATATATAGTTTATTGTCTATGGCCTAATTTATAGACGACAATGAATGCTTGTTAAAAAACCCTTGATCTTTTAAACATACACACATCAAATACAACTTAAATTTACCTAAACGATTCTTTCAGTTGTCTGGGATAATTTTTGCATACATATCGAAAAATGAACGCACATGTATTATAGGAAGGTGGTAAGGAAAGTAGTACTTAAAATCGCGTCCGAGTTCATTTTTAGTTGAGTGTCGAGTACTTAACTTCGAGTACAAGTTGTTATTCAGTCGAGTATCGAGTCCGAACTTCAAGTAAACCAGTATTATGCTAGCCGAGTACGAGTAAGAGTACCATCAACACCTTACTCGAGTAGTACTCGAGTGCTAGTACCGAGTGCGTGTACTACAACACACCTGTTTTCAAACATCAATTTTTGACTCGCGAGACCACTCGTTTAACTCATTTTCTCAAAAACTATATTGCCTTAATTCCAGCAAAACATTTTCAAGGGAAGTTTTCCACCATGTTTATACCATGTAAGTCATGTGCAAATCTGTGGAAATTTATATTTCGGTGCTACCAATGTTGTTCACCTCTAAATCTTTCTGGTAATAAAACCAATGGACATTCAAAACTGACCAGCACTGTACCTGAAGATATCTTCAAGACAAACGATGCAGTTAGTTGCGATTATTCTTTCAATTAACAAAGAAATATGATCTTACTGATTGAAAAATTTCAACAGACGGCGTGATGTTTTAGGAGATAATAACATGGAGAGACGTTCGGCTCCCAACTGTATTGAGATTACAATAAATAAACACTAACCTAGCCACATTAACATTTTAACGGTGCTGACTTGAAAATCCATAAAATCGGTTCTGTTCATGGGTGAGCTAGTTTGTTCCGGTAATTGTTTTCCTCAAAACTGTATGTTATCGTCAAATACAACGAGAACGGTGAATATAGAGACGTGGGTTTGCCCGGTAAACATTTTGTGAACAATCCAGTCTGTAATGAGTTGTGTTGGTTCTGACTTCAAACGGTTGTAACTCCTCGACGTTTCGATGAGTTTTCTCCGATCGTCATCGGGAGACGAAAGGTAATCATGAATGTATAAGGATTTCCCCCCGCAAATTCTCATCATATTTAAAGTGCGTTATTTTTTTAAGAAGGATATATTGAAACCAAGGCTATGGCTACGGCTACGGCTTGATGGCCGCATCGTCTAGTGTTGAAGATATATGATGTCCTTAGCAACACCCTTAGCAGCAGTCGTAGCCGTAACCGTAGCCGCCAGTTCAGACACGACCGTAAGCAGTGTCCGATTTAATGGCTCTGGCAGTGGCTATCGCCGGGTCGCTGATAATGCATATTATGTATCAATGATGTCGTTGCAGCAAACTGCCATAGCCAAAGTCGCTTGGTACTTAAGAGAAACTACTTGGTGGAGATACATGATTGAAATGAAAACACGACCCCAAGCATAGAGCTTTGGTTTTATGGACGCCACATTAGACAGTATAACACTATTATAGTAATATCGGTCTATAATAATATGTTACGGTCTCTCGCTCCCTTGCTCCAACCGATGCATGCCACACACACACTCTCGGCTGCCCCCATTAATCTTGTCTTTCGTTGATGAAGATTAGTTTAATTAAACCATGGACCCTTCACTGATGACAGCCGCTTGATGGCAGTGCAATTTATTGTAATGGGGGCCACTGGTTGATCTATAATCACGAAGAGTGCAGCGCTCGTTAACAGATTGAAGATGATGGGTAGACTTCAATCCGGCCTAGTGATTCAAGACTCGAAGTATAATTTCATATACACTCTAAAAATTCCCAGGTCAGCAGAATTAACTCGGATTAATCCTGACCTATTTCTGGGTCAGTATGACCAGGACTCTGTGTCAGAATGACCCAGAAATGGGTCGAACTGACACAGAATCTGAATTAAAATACCATTTCGAAAAACCGGTTTCCGGGTCAGCTTGAGCTAGAAATTGGTCAGGTCCTCAGGACCTGGAATCCAGGTTAATTCTGCAGTTCCGGAAGTTTTTACAGTTTGTGATCTGAGGATAGGATGACCCAGAATCCGCATCAAAATGACCCCTAAATGAGTCAAACTTGCACAAAACCTGAGTTTAAAGCCCGTTTTTTTATTATCAGTTTCCGGGTCAGCTTGACACGGAAATTGGTCAGTTCCCCTGGGTCCCGGAATCCGAGTTGATTCTGACCTGGGAGTTTGTACAGTGTTTGATTTGTGGACTCGGGAATAGACGCCCTCCTCACGGCCCATACTCACATACCTTTTTTTAAAAACCATTCCATTAAATAAATTGTTTCCAGATTGATTCGTGCTCTTGCGATCGCCTAAACCATCTACTTTCAATTTTAGACACATAATCACGTTTACTTTCTTTTCTTTAAAATGAGATTCTCAAATTCGTGGAAACATTATATTGAATGACGTGTGATAAGTCCACATGATGTATGAAGACCTCACATTATTGTTCTCAGATCTACATTACAGTGTATAATGCTTGCTCGTTCAAACTCAAATTACGTCACCTTCGAAAATCTGTACTTGAGACAACAGCCCTCAAGACGACACTCAAACTCAAACTAGACCCTGTTTGAGAACTTTAACTTTGTATAATGAGGACAGCAGACCTCCATTCAGCTGGGTGTACTGACTCGTACTCGCACTCTAACACGAACTAGACCATTATTTTGAGAACGTTAACTCTATCTACGAGGACTACAACAGTCCTCAAGTCGACTGGGTTTACCGACAGGTATACCCACACTCATTCTAACTCAAATTATGCAATTCTTTTTAGAACTTTAACTCTATGTACGAGGACAAAAGTCCGCAATTCAGCTGGGAGCACAGACTCGTACCCACATACACTCACTCTCACACTCTAACTCAAATTATAACACCTCATACATTTTCTGCGTTGTGATTGGTTTAGAGCGCGTCACATGATATGCCTTAGTTTTACTATTCAACGGAACTATTCAACGACAGCCTAGCGACCGATGTACTAGTGCATGGATACCCTGGTACCCTGACTACATTGACTTCAAACATTGATTTAAACGAGCTGCTTGACAACCTCGAACCCGGTGTAATGAACAGAATGTGTGCATTTTAAATACGGTTTAGAGAACGAACGTAATAGCAGTAGTCTGGTACCCTCTTATTTTGTCAAAACTCGGTATTTCAACGTAAGATTTTACAGTTCTTGTTTGACGATTGATTGCCACGTACGTAAAGTTGTTTGACGATTGATTCTACCAGAAAAATGGAGGAGGTGTTATAAAACAAATATTGACTGCTTTGTCTCGTGGTGTAGTAAAACTAGTCACTCTCGGTGATCCTCCTTCCCAACGGCTCTGAGTCCGTACACAATATGTTCAAGGTTGACACCTGCAAACCTGAAAAGGGAGAATTTACATGGGTGATATTTTTCCAGGTGAAATAAAAAGAAATCTCGAATTTCAATCTAGGGTTCTGGAAATGTAAAACCCTCCTATGTTTACTCTCAAGAAGTCAACAGATCAGCTTGTTTACAAATTGTTCCAATGCCTTCAGGGGGGTTTTATATATCACTGTGTGGAAGGTTAAAAAGGCTGTACAAAAACTCTCATTATGTATTTCGATTTGTTTAGCGATGCATGCAATCTCTCATATTATATTCTGGCTCTGTAGATTGACGTCATCACGTCGTGCCAATAAATCCACTGGGACGGTTTGTAAAAAAAAAAAAAAACTACAAATACTCCACGGGAAAAGACCACCCGTAAAATAAATAAAAGAGGATTATAAAACCATGTTAGTATATTACTTTTTTGTAAGAGTCAAAAACTCAGAAAGTGTAACGGGAGTGTAAACCTACTCTTATCCAAACAGTTTATTTCGATTGTGTTTGGAGATATGGAACTAGTATTTGGAATGTTTGAAATTTGCTGCAGGGGTTTCAGGGGAGGTTTTCAGGTGGAAATGTTTAGTCAAACAAATATTTGTATACAAGTTACTCCGACAGATAAAAACTGGTTTTCTTTTAATTGATCTATAAGGTACTATACAGGATTGGTATGGGTAAAACATGCCTTTGTTTTAATCTAATAGTCTGAAAGCTTACTGATAATCTATGAAGTTTATACTAGAACCATTTTTTCTGTTAGATATTTCCCTCTGAAATGAAGTCATATTAGAGAAAACTTTATCTGAAAACCTAAGAAAAAAACAAAAACAAAACAGCTATTTTCGGTTGTTACAACGAATATGTTTACATGCTGCATATTGCGCCAGGTTTTTCACAATTTCTCCCGACTCACACGATGGATTAAGTGCAATTTTTTACAGGTTTGTTATTTGATGTATTTGGTTGATCATACAGAACATGAAAACTCTTCGTTACTATGTTGTCAGCTTTACCATTCCTGTGTAATACCTTTAAGGGAAAAAAGAAAACAGGTGTTTTTTAATAATTTTTTTTTAGTTATCTGTGTCCACAGTTGAGTCTTATACTTGATTACACTAGCTATGTGTAGAATTGATTGATTTAAAACTTATTTTATTTTTAAATTAATTGTATATTTTAGACATTACATTAGATGCAAGTCGAACAGGGGCTGTCAAGGAAGCACAGCAGTATGGAAAACTGTCGCTAATGGATGTGTACATCCGTCTCCTTTTCAAAAATAACAAAAAAGATTAAAAATATACATTATAACTAATGTAATCATATACAACAGTTTATAATAAATTCCACTCATTGTAATTGATGGATGGGGCAGAAACACGGGATGTATTTTTCACAATCTAGATTCAAACGATTATTCACTATACGACTATTATTCATGGCATCACAGTCGTAATGTAGCGCACTTAACTCTTCATACAAAATTAAGGTATTTTTTCCATCAGTGTGAGGTTTAAAAAACAAAACGTAGAGGGCCTTAGGGGAATCTGATTGCAGTGCACGGTGATTGCAAATACTTATTGTTGCGGCAGGCAAGTTCTGGGCAAAATGTTGCATCCGGCCTATGCGTAATAATATTGGCCGTGTTTCCGCGTGTGTTTAGGTTGTCTTTACTTTTCACCTTCTATCGCATGCATTTTATCTCGATGTGCCCATCTCTCTCTGGTCCCCTATCCATATAAATGGTGTAGTTTTATATACTTATAAGAGAGCCTGACTATTCCTCATCCCCAGCCTGTCTTCTGTCACATTGATTTGGAGGAGAAATACATTTTGTAATTTTACAAAGTAGGCGGACACAGGAACAAGTTAACTTTATCCTTCTTTTTTTTATATGATAGGTTTCTCGATGTAATCGCAGGAAATTCGGATGAAGTTGTGATTGAAGGTACGTCATAATGATCCAAAACTAATATTAAAAAAAGCTTTATTAAAACTTGATTTATTACTATTGTTATTATTGTTATTTATTTATTTATTATTGTTTTTTAAAGGTATTATACAGGATTGGTAAACTGACAGAAAAAGTCTTAGTCAGTGTTCATGTTTTGTGTGATCAATCATACATGAAATAGAAAACCTGTCCGGAGAAATTAGTAAAAAGCATGTACAATTTTCAGCATATTATGCAGTAAACACATTGTAACAGCCGAATTCAGCTGTTGCGTTTGTTATTATTTTTGTTTAGGCTTTTAGATTTTCTCGATTATGGATTTATTTCAGAGGGAAGTATTTCACAGTAAGCTTTAATACTAAAATTAAACATTGGTGTTTTTATTCTTATCAATCCTGTATAAGACCTGTAACCTGACACTAGTGCCAGTTGAAGTTTTTTTGAGAAAATAATATTACTGTCTGGTAAAAGTATAGCCCCGAAACGCCGGCATTCGTTACTTCTGCTGTCGCTTCACTACCGCGCAAACACCCGTTGCATTACGGGGTATATTCATATGGCAGCATTAATGTAATTAAAGTTGGGAAAGGATGGGTACGAAATTGTATGACCTGTCCAGCTTGGAAGATGTTCTACATCATCGGCTTCCTCGGTGGAGATTGGTAAAAATGTTCCACAAATGTGCGTGGATGAGAGAGAATTTACCACAACTTTGTTGGTGATCCCTGGCTATATAATACGGCAGTTTTAGGTTAAAATGGCTTCTGACTGGCACCCGGAACAACGTTATCGACAAAATAGGGAAACCGCCAACATTAGGGCTAAGTAGCTCAGTTGGCATGTTAATCCAGAGGTCGCAAAATCAAGTTCCGCTCTAGGCAAAATTCTTTTGGTTCAACTATGGAAACCGATGTAGAAATATTTCAAGTAGTTCAAATAGTTAAACCCAACATTACAATTCTTTTTTAAGAAGTGGAATATACAATGTTTTTGGTGAGCAGACCCCAAGGAGCTCCAGTAGAATATTTCGGTAGATTATTATGCCTTTCCTCATTATTTGATATAGACGAAATCAAAATCACATGCCTATGAAGAGCACATCATCTCTTTTGGATGTCGCGTTGAAGCACACTACAATAGTCTGTTAAACCTAACAAGGTAAACTAATTATGTGAAATGAACCATCTTGTTGTATGGTCAAAGATCTCGTCCACCTCGGTTAGATGGGAATTGCCAAGTTATAACAGGGTATTTTGATACGCGGAAGTACAGGTACCAGACCATTTTCCACCAACAGCCTCGTTGTGATGTGTACGCGTGTAGATCATACCGGACTACGATCCCGCGTTTGATTACATCAGCACAGGCCGTTCTTGAAGATGTTATTTTTCACTCCCACTCGTCTCTCTTTCTCTCTCTTTCTGGCTTGAGCCACCGAGTGATTCGTATCCCCCCAAACGAAACTTGAACTCTGAGACACGAATGCCGACAGGGTAAGCTTTAGCTGGAATGATGCAAATCGCAGGTGACGTGGAAACACCGACGGTTATCAAGCGTTAATGCACCTTGAGAGACACACAGACAAAACTCATTACGGATTCAATATATCATGTGATGGAAGATGTAGGGTAAATGACCAGGATGGAGACGTGATGTTAAGGGTGAATTCAAAAGGTCTGACAGTTGTGTTGGTTTCAAAGAAAGGGGGGGGCAGTCGGACCACCTTCTACCACAAACAAGTAGACCAATTGTTTAATATCATTTGGTTTTTGCAACTTATGTTCATAGCATACACACATCTCTTTAAGAGAGATGTTTGTTTCATGGTCCTGCTAGGCATGATTAAAAAAGCTACAGTAAAAGAAAACCATTGCTGTGACGAAACAATTAAATGAATGCAAACAAGCACTGACCCTGAAAAATAAAACATAAAATAAAAGGAATGCAATGACTTTTAAATACAAACTATTTGTAAAACCAAGTCACGATTCAGTAACAAACCAGTCATAACGATGTTTTTGTTAATGTTCAGAATCACGTTCAACTCATTATTCAATGACGCGAGCGGAACTTGGTTTTTTTATATTTGTTTACTTATTTATTTATTTATTTATTTATTTATTTATTTATATAAAATTAGTAGGGGAGATGGCCTTAGCTTTCGATCCAAACCGGACCTTCGTCAGAGACATAAACAAGAACAAACACAAACATATCCATTTATAGCAAAAAGAGGAGCAAAGGATTAAGGGAGAGTTTCCAGGAAAAAAAAACGGGAAAATATAGCCAATCAGAGTTATAAATTTACAAACAATGGGGTGGCTAAGAAACAATCAGAGTATATATATTTTTTATATATCTTTTTTTGCGTCGATTTATAGATGGCTGAAATTTGAAAATAAATCCGAAATAAAATGAGCGAGAAAGATCAACTCCCTGATAAAGAACGTTTGTTTAGCCCTACCACGTAACTGTTTGGACATTGAGACAATTCTTTGTGGGAATGTGAGATACCGTGCTTTAGAGAGATTCTTTGATAGTCAGAAAGCATACAACACATAGTGACTAGAGTTGAGCAAAGTTATACTGCTGATAGGCTTTCAGGACCTCGTGATTTGGCGGGTCGTGGCCGAGCGGTCTAGCTCATCGAACTCAAATTCTGGTGGCTCAGTCGTCTGAGTGTGGGTTCGAATCCCAGTCGTGACACTCGCGTCCTTGAGCTAGCCACATAGGCCCCTACATATCTAAATGCTTCTCATCATACATGGGTAATGGCACCTGTGGAGGAAGAGAAAGTGATACGAATGACACCGTTGCTCCTCTAAGGAGCTGAAATGGTTGCAGGAAAGGTTAGGGCAAATGGGTATTAATAGTGAAACCACTTTGAGGGTTCCCTATACTTGGCTTCAAAAAGAGAGCCCACACATTCTAAAGACAAGAAATTGTGATATTGTATCTTGAAAGCAGATTGTTTTTAACGTTTGAAAGAACGAACCTCATTAAGACTGGAAAAGTAGAAACAAACGAACCGGAAATGGCATTGTTGTTCTGAACCTTTCAAAATTGTGAAATTCTGAATAACATTTTTGTGCCAAAGGCAGTTTTATTAATCGATCGCGTGTAACATTCCTTCTCCAGCATCAGCGCCCTCTTTTTGTTGAATTGCACGACCTGCCGCTAGATGGCGCAATTACTTATCATGGTGGGTATGTCACGATCGAGCAGGTTCAACCGGAGTCAACAATAATCTTTTAGGAGGAAAGTTATTTATAGTTTTTCCCGCTCGTAGAGAGAACTGAATTACCATAAAAATCTGTTCATTAGAAATTCAATCTTTGAAATTGGTCAGTCTGCACGACAGTCAACTATTGTAGGTCTGCCATAAAACATATGTATCACCCAACGACACACATCATGTGTTGTCCATAACCCTTGACTCGGACTAAACTGAGAACCGAATGATTTGTAGAAACAGGAGACGTGAAAATTGAACAGTTTGAATCTGCATTATTAATCCAGGGAGTGGAATTATTCTACCTGGTGGTTTGTATTGTTTTGAACCAAATTGAAAAGGGGTACACGTCCTGTGACCAATGCGTTATTTAACTCACCTCAATACATATGCGTCTAGCTATCCAAAGGCTGGTCAATGATATATAAAAAATATATATATACTTTGGTGTACGTGCATTGAGCTGACACCTTTAAGCACAGGGTGTAGTTTGTAATAGTCTGAACATTTAAGCCTGTAGTTCTTTTCGGTGCGTTTTGTTAACGTACAAAAAAGGCTGTTGATAATGATTTCATGGTCTTTGCAGGACCAACAATCCAAAAAGACGTAAGCGGTCGCCGAAATTCATAAGATACCTCTTGGTATGAATTTGGTGTTTGGTAATTGATGTAAATGACGACCAGCCTGTGCACCAACTTGGCTGCCGGTACCGTGCATACTCCAAAGGAGTTGAGATTGTTCTAAGAGTGATTATTGCCAAATGAACGAGGGCAGTAATGGGCTAAGGCCCTTCGATACAAAAGGTTTTTAAGCACCCAAGAAAGTTTGTTTTGATTGCATAACTATTAGATTTTGGCAAAATAAAAGTAAGACATGCATTGACCGCTGGAGGACATTATTCTTGCTCATTGTTTTAATTCAAGCAGACATTTTAACTTTTCGTTCTGGCATAACGTTCATAAAGTAACCCTTAGTCAGTGGCATTAACAGAGGATCTTGCCCCCCACAAGAAATCGGAAAAATTCACAAGTGAATGCTTCGAATTGAAAACATTAAACAGCGCCCGAAAGGTCTTTGCCCCCGCTTGCCCCGCCCCCACAATGAAAACGTCTAGTAACACCACTGCCTTTAACATTAATAATTAAATATTTACTATAAAATGAATTATAAATTTATTAAATATTACCCATCGTCACTTCTTATCTCATGTCACACCTACCGTACGTAGGAAACACCGACACTGCAGTTAATGTGACGTTGAAAACACAAAATGGTGAACACTGACAAAATACAGACAATACACAAAAACAAACAGAAACAGCCAAGCACAAAAGAACACACAGGCGCTCTAGAAACGCCACATTGAACAAATAGCGAGGTAAAAAAACCTCAGACAAACGAAAAACCCAAACAATACATTATCGGGAACCTGGCCAAATTAATGTAGGCGTTCTGAGCCAGGACAGCAGATACATGTATAAATAGCTATTCTGACGTCATCAACGTATATGCTTTACGCAACACAATCCTCCGATCCTATCACTATTCAGATCATATCCCGGTGACGTCATCCTTGCTTTAGAGGGTTTCCTTGTTACCGTGGGTGTAAACGGCACATGATAATGACATATTTAATTTGGTCAAGAATTAACAATGAGGGAGTTTGTAATACTACCCTGAACAAGGTTTAGTCTTGGTACTAAAAATGGTTAAACACGGATATTCATTTCTCTTGCTATGCAAGAAAAACAGTCAAGAGATCAGCATGTCTACATGAAATAAATACCAGGATAAAATAAAGTGCATAACAAATTTAGCTTTTTAATTTTATTTTTTCCTGAAGTACACTAAAAAGGAAACAGACTAGTGAGACAAAACGTGGTTTGGTTATCATCTTCATTGTTGTTCCCCCTACTGCCCCTCTCTCCCCAACCCTTCACCCCACTCCCCCGCCCCAACAATCCCTGGCAACAGTTCCTCTGTGATGTTTGCTTTTTTTAACGTTATTTTTTCAGGCCGTGGTTAGCTAAGGCTGGCTTCGTGCACAATCGATTATCTTGTGTTTTTTTTTCTTCTGCCGCAGCAACGCAGAGACAAGCACCACAACAGCATAAGAAAGTCCAGCTGTGCCTCTTTTCTACTCGCGCTGTCATAGTCACGGTGGCACATCGCGATGCCTCCTTGTACATGCAGAAACATGGACTTTTGACAACTTGTCGTTACTTGTATTGTTTCTTTAACTCGTGTTCAACCGATGTGAGGTCATCGTTTCGAACATTTTATTTACTTCCGGACTGTCCTTGATCTTCGGTCGACAAAGCAAAATCGCGCATAATTTGTGATGGAATTGGATTTGAATGAGAAGATGCAGTCAAAAGGCTTCTTCGTTGCCCCTGAAGAACGGTTCATGTCAAACAAAACAGCTCTGCGATAAAAAATAAAGTATTAATTTATAGTTAAAGGAAGGTTCGTAGATTGGTAATTACCCAAAGAATAATGACATAAAAACTTACTTGGTAGCAGCTGTTGCTAGAATAAACTAATTTTAGAAAGGATTACCTTATAAGTAATAATGGTTTGGGTAATTGTTTATCCCCCCCCCCAAAAAAAAAAAAAAACCACCGTAGGTTTGAATCCGTGAAACGATTCATGCAAGAATCGTTTGATGAATCGATCGTTCCTCAGATTTTTGAGGGTTGGTGTCCGTTCGTAAATGCTGCGGCCAGAGATGCGGTTGGTACCCGCTGTCATCTCGTTGAACGTGGATGGATTCGACGTTCTTGTGAAAATACCGTGACAGTTTTGCTTTGCTATTCTCTTACATGTGAGCACTGTATTCAACTGAATTGTTCACAATGATATTGTACCTTTCCTAACAATTTTGCATTTAATGAGCAATAGGTTGACAAAAGCTAAACTAAAGACAATACCTTTAAGGCTTTAAGGCTGATGTATTTCTTGTTGTAAATTGACTGACATTTTGTAATGATAGTTTGCCTTGCACGGGACGGCCTCTGCTCATCGAAGGAGTTATTTTTTAAAATATATTCAATGAGGACAAATCATGATTTGTAAAGCAAGCTGGGTTTGCCTTCGTTATAGACGGTTATTTGACAATTTTATCACACATATAAACATGGACAAAATTACAGTTGTATTGTCACCATAAATAATGGTTCGTAGTGGAAGTAAATGTAATTTTCTTACCATTGTTGGGTTATCTGAAAAACAAGGTACAAGACATTGTTTTGTTTTTAGTTTTTTGTCTCGTTGGAAAGTGAATTTATTTGAGCCCTCTGGTTTTTACTCCACACCCTGTCCAACAAAACTATGCATTCGTTCACCATGTTTCTAGCGAAAACAACAACATTTTAAAATGGTTATTGTTTTGGTTTTTGTATCTTGTATTTTCAGGGATTTTGTTCACGGTGAAATTATAAGCAAAGCCTATTCCGATTGCAATATTTCAAATAACCAATCGTTGTCTTGTTGTCTTCACGATACATTTTTTTTCTCATCTTCAAAAAATTACCATTTTATTTCAGACGGGACTGGAATTTTTTCTAAAGGATTGTTACTGGTATAAACTTGATAACCAGTTTTTCTATTGAAACTGGTAATATTGATCTTAAACTCGACCTTTTTTGAGAATTTTGCATCATGTGCTCAGGTTATTTATTAAAACGACTGGTTTACCTCCCATAAACCGGTTAACATTATACACCGCTATAAAGCTTATGGTTACATTTATATCAAATCTTTTACCTCCCACGAGGTTTTGAGAAAAAAAATTAGGGCAATTTTTCGATTTCATTTTGAAAGGGTTAACAAAAAAAACCCCAAGTATCTTTCTCAGTGCACCCTCTTTAACCTTCTTTAACCTTCTTGCCCTATTTCATTTGGAACAGCTCCTCGGGACGTCTTTTTCGTAAATTACGTCTTCTCATTTTGATACAAATTGTGATACCAATTTTTAAAGTGGGGCTTTAATGTCAAATTCAGTTTTGTGATGCACTCATTTTTCAATAGATAGAATCATCATGATAGTTGGGGGAAAAATGACAAGTCTCTACCTCACGTTAAAACGGTGTAATATCGATTTATTTGATACCGTACTTTTTCATAGCGAAATTAGAAAAATGACGTTATCGGACATCAAAAACAAAAGAGGAATTTTAGTTGGTGCCATTTGAAAGGTTGAATCTAATGCTGTTTTGATTGAATATCATCAATTTAAGGAAGAAAAAAGCTCTGGACAAAAACGTGCAAACCATTATTTGAAGTGTGACGTCATCGAACGTTTTTGGATTTTGACGAACATTGCACCTGGGGGTATCAAACACAGTGGCATGTTACACCGTTTTAACGTGTGTTTAGAGACTTCTAAGTTCACCCCCCCCCAATTTTCATCAGGACTCGATCCATTGGAAAATGAGTCGATCACAAAACTGAATTTGACCTTGGAGCCCTTGTTCAGTACATATTTCGAGTAACTGCCGAGACATTGTTCGATAATCTATTAAACTGACACATTTAATCTGATTACCTTTCCCAAAATATACGAATAAATATTTCTGTTAAAAACTGTTCCCAGTTCTTAGTTCGTATTTCGACTCGGTTCTTACGGTCGTTTAGCCAATTCAAAAAACCACCTGCACAAAATCCCATAAGCCTTTCCCCTAACGTTACCACCTGTTACAGTACAATTTTCACATGTTGATAGATTTTTTTGTTTTTCAAGCTTTGGATAGGAGATAAATGTGCTTAAAAAAGGAGGAAAAAAACTCAAACAAAAAACAAACACCCAATTAACCACCCAGGTTCTGAATGTTTATTTGATCTAGATCACACAACGTGTAAGGTTCCTTGTTCTTGCCTGTCTCAAGCTATTGCGGTCGGACGAATGACGTCACCTGATATCAAATTTATGATAATCTTTGCTGATAAAACGACAACCCCCTCAATTTGTTTTTATTAATTAGATAAATTAATAAGAAAATAATATAGAACGAATAATAAAAGTTGACTATAAAAACAGTTAATATGCCCTATGTAAATAACTAAAAACAGAAACAACTATATTATGTTAGCAAGTAACACAAAGTAAAACAGGGATTTATAGGACGAAGGACAAACTCATTCAAATTCATGAATACAAAAATCAACACAGATGCGCAAAAACAGCAGAGGTAGGGTTTTGTGTACCAACAACCATCGTGGCGATTGCATGTGTATATAGGGAGAGTTTAAACATTAGGGGCAATTACGGGATTGAACGGGCTATTTCGACAGTGCCTGTTGTTTACTCGCTTTTTTGTTTTTTGTTTTTTGCAAGAGTTGTGGGGAGGAGGACGTGGTGTTTGCAGTGCGGGGACTGAGGTCGAGTGCATAATGCATTTGGTGAGCTCGAGCATGATCGTGAACCTTTTACTTGTGTAGTTCCAAGCCACGGTGTCCCGGCGGGATTGTAACACACAGTAGAGGAATGCAGCAGATCGAGCGGAGCGACCCAAACGCATATGGGCCGTTTTGTCGAGCTCGCTGGTTTCGTCTCTTCGTTGCCCTCGCACTGCGACTTAAATCCCATTTATGTTTCATTTTCACGTAATGTGCATCGTCGCCCACGGACCGTCACCTCATGCGAGAGATCTAGCCGATTCTAGTTGTAAATGCATTCAGAACAATCGCGGGTATTTCGGTCCTTCAACCCTTATGAAGTACCGTTTATTCGGGGAAAAAAGGGGACTAAGCCCACACGTAGCTGCGCAGACTGACTAACCGGGTAAGTGTTAATCATTTCAACAAGTGTTTATAACTTACTGTGATTTAGAGAGTATCCTTCGTTATGTAGCATGAAAAAAAACCACGATTACAAATACAATATAGTATAATGGGTGTCTCATCATTGGACCAAGGAACCATGCCCGTCACGCCCAACCCTTTCCCTTTTTGTGCGTATTTTGTGTTACTGATATCATTATTTTTTAATGGAGTGGTCTTTCGTGAAAGCTTTACCGGCGAGCAGCGGCTATTACGGATGCGTGTAATGGATCATTATGACCATTTCTCGCGTGACACTGTTGCCTTTTAGCCCCAAGGGGCGTTCATTTTCACTGTCATGGTGATTACTCGCGGCTCTCACATTATCACATAACAGCTTTCGAGAAATGATTACCTTTAAATTGCATTATCTGCTATGCGAAGATATCGTCTTCTTCCTTTCTCAACCTGTTTGGATATGCTAATTATAATGTGCTGTAGATCTTCCAAAATAGATAAAGAAAAACAATCAACCAGTGTATTTACGATGTACAACGGCTATGTACAGAAACTCTAAAAAAAATGCTGAGTTGAAACAAATCTGACTAATGCTTATATTACTACGAGCATGTTTTTGTGTGTGTTAGACTCGTTAATCGGTAATACGATGTTTTGGTAAAAGTACGTAAAATGACCGCACTCGCATCTTGAGAAATGTACATTTCTCGGAAATCGAAAAGGTCGGTTTGTGTTGAAGAAATGCTGATGTGGCCATGAAATGTACCCAGTGTATCCCGAAGTGCAAGTAACAGTTCACGATAAGTAGAAGAAGGCTTGGAATAACGTCGTCAGCAGAACAATATGCCTGTCGTCTCTGTGTATTTTCAATCGTTTGGGTTTTCCATTTTAAGTTCTCCGTCTTGGGTCAAACATATGGCGAAGGTCTCGCAAGGAAATTGTTGGTACATAATTTAAAAGTAAATCGGGGGAAGAGTTTTATTAAACAGTATACTGTGCAGTAAAGTGTTTTTATATATTTATATATATATTTTTTTTCAAATTTAAAAAAGTTCCTTTGTTGGAAAAAAGGTCTTATAATCTTTTTTTCTGGCTCTTTTGTACTGCACTAATGCTATGCGTGTGAAAAGAATGGCAGTGATGGAGTACTCCAAGCCACCATTTTGAATCTAAACAGATTGCTACTTTATAAACTCTTGGAACGAAATGCCCAGAGTGGCAGTTCCATGTGAAAATTACATTGCACGAGAACATTTTATTCCGTTCAACTTGCCAATTCAAAGTAAACACTGCAAGCGAGTTCACACACACGCACAAATATATTTTTTTGTATAAATTAAAATCACGGCGTCCTTCGATAGAGAGAGAAAGAGAGAGAGAGAGAGAGAGAGAGAGAGAGAGAGAGCACCCCCCAAAAAACCTAAAACAAAACAACAACAACAACAACAACAACAACAACAACAACAACAACAACAACAACAACAACAACAACAACAACAACAACAACAACAACAACAACAACAACAACAACAACAACAACAACACACACACATACACACACACAAACCCCTAAGGATATAAAAAACAAACATACACAAATGAAAACGTAGCCCCCGTATATAATTCCCACCGGTTTGTTGCCTACAATGTGTGTACTGAAAACTGGCAGATTATAATGAAGCTGACCTTTTAGTGATTAATCTTTGGCATGAAATTACCGCAATTCGATTACAGCTCATTGATTGGTTTCGTGAAACATTATTTTTATATATTATTACTATTATTATTTTATTTCATTTTGTTTTGTTTTCCTTTTCATTTTAGAATAATGTTCACCCACCTTCGCTCTCGTGCAGCCTGGGCCCAATTTCATAGAACTGCTAAGCTCAAAAATTTGCTTAGCATGAAATTTCTTCCTTGATAAAAACAAGATTACCAACCAAATTTCCATGTGTTGCATATTGCTTGTTACTGGTAGTCAGCTGTTGTTTGCTTATCCTGAAAATCACGTGGAAATTTGGTTGGTAATCCTGTTTTTATCAAGGAAGAAATTTCATGCTAAGCAAATTTTTGTGCTTAGCAGCTCTATGAAATTGGGCCCTGTTTATAAACCTGTTGTTTGATGTAGGGCCCTAATTCAAAATGGCTGTTTATTTAAACTACACGTTATATGCCATGGGCCCAATTTCATAGAGATGCTTAAACAGCCTATGCTGCTTAACACTTTTCTGCATAGCAAAAATAAGTAGGATACCAGTCACAGATTCTACATGCCGAATGGTATATTGGCTGGTTACCTTGTTCTGGTGAGCATAGCTTTGTTTTGCAAAGCTACTTTTTGAGCTTTACGAAATTGTGCCCAGATCTATAAAAAATGTAAAAGAAAAAATGGTGGGCAAAAATTGATATACAAAATAGCTAAAATGCTAAATGATGTATATTGGGTATGACCCTCTTTTTTTATATACACTCCCTTATGATATTATACTTCCTATATTATCAATATTGCATATACCCAGATTGACTATAGAAGCCCGTTATACAGTAATGCGGCCTCTACGGTGCCAACATTATGGTTAACAGGTTGCTCATGTAAGTTAATCGGTTGTACATTATCTTGGCAATAGCTTGGGGGAAATCATATGGTAATAAACATATACATCTTGAATGTAGACTGTTGATGTCTGTCATCAAATGTAGCCTTCCACCCCCCACCTCCGTATTCACCGGTTAAGTATCGATGAGAATGTGTTCATTATAATTAGGACCGCATCACTATTAAGGCAACCGAGCCTCAATTTGGTTGAATGCATTTTAAGTGAAAATACATTCTGTATATACATTGTTGGGAAATGGGTATCTGTGAGTCCATTGTCCATTGCCACTGACCTGTCGAAATACAATTTTTAAAAGAAAATGACTCAATAATGTCAGGGTGTGCGCGGAGACAGTGTGAAGTGGTCCATAAAACACACTCCTTATTTACATAGAATTATTGATAACAACTGTCCGGAATGGTTTGCTTCATTATGAAGTTGCCATGGAAACGGCCTCACGGAATATGACCGCGGATGTAATCAAGCCGTTCGTGCCTGAAGAATCTCGCCTTCCCCCCCCTCTGTCGTCATCGTCGATGTGAATCCCTATCACCCTACACAACCCTATGCCAAATTAGTTTGCTTCAAATTGATATACACACATATATAAAAATGCGGCTGTACCGCTTTTCCTTATTAGGCTTGTTAATATTTCATTTGCGTGTTCCCACACAGTCGCATTACATACCCATTGATTAATTAGAGGGTAAGCTTGGCCTTGTACTGTTCGCGGAGGAGTAGATATTCCGGGATGATTATTTCAAGGAGGGAGGGGAGGCGATATGCAGTGGTCTGTTGCTGCTCGACGAGCGGCCTTATTGGGGGAACGTGGTTGTTGTTGTTTTTGTAATGGGAGTATGCTTTGGCAAGGATGTGCAGTGATTAAATGAAGATGGGGAATGACAATTTCAAGAGCATCCTGTACAAAAATGTCATGCGATTTGGCGTGGTGTTGAACGCGAGGAAACATCATACCCTTTTGCGAACAAAGAGCAAGTTCGATGAGAACTAAATATCAAATATAAATTTATCCAGTCATGAATAAGCAACCTCCTTCCCATGACTGTTGCTTGCAGAGTTGAAGGTCGTTGCGCATTGATCAATATGTGCCCGATGTCGTAAAATGACCATTTTTGGGAACGAGATGTTATCTTATGGTATATATTAGTGTATAAGAACCAAATTAACTTCTATTAAGATCAAATGTATATACCACGACTGATTTTTAACCTGAAAGGGGGGGGGGTGCCGTGTTCCTAATGCGCCCTGAAGAAAGTGCAATGGCATTAATTAATTGATTGATCACTCTGCGACACGTGGGATGGGTAAATTGAGTTGAGATTTCCTTGAGTTACGTGCTCACAATGACGTCTGAAACCTTTCCGGAGGATAATTATGGCTTTTATTTATTTATTTATTTTAAAGTTTATTTGTCTTTTAATTTATTTAGTAGTATTTTTTAGGGGTGGGGAGAAATAAGCTTTGGTTTAGAGAAAGGTGTCTGAATCTGCCATGCGTTTGTCATCAGTTATAAACCAGTCTTTCGTGTTTGTTTGTTTGTTCGTTTGTTGGGGTGTTTATTATTATTTTTTTTCTGTCTTTGTTTTTTGTTTGGTTTGTTTGGTTTGTTTGTTTGTTTGTTTGTTGGGGTGTTTGGGTGTTTGTTTATTTGTTTGTTGGGGTGTTGGGGTGTTGAGGTGTTGGGGTGTTTGTTTGTTTGTTTGTTTGTTGGGGTGTTTGTTTGTTTGTTTGTTTGTTTGGTAGGGATGAGTCCACATCTATCGCCATCCTTATTTTAGCTCAATGAGTATACGGCGAGATGCCATTTTAAATTGTATTGCATAGGTCGGATTCGAACCATAGCCCTTAGAGTGTAAAACTCCAACGGCTCCCAAGCCATTGCACTTCCTGAGCTTAAAGAAGCATTTCATGAATAATTGTTATTGCCCCCAAATGGATGCAGATTAAACGCCACAGGTGGGATTCGAACCCACTGACGGCTGAACCTTTTTCACTCAAAAAACCATCCGGTCAGGATTGACCTGATTTCCGGGTCTCATGGGGCCTGCTCAGTTTCGGGTCAGGCTGACCCGGAAACTTGTCCAACAAATTGATTTTGACCAGGAGTCTGCATAGGTTTGGGCCATTTTTTGGTAATTTTGACACATATTCCGGCTCATAATGACCTAGAAAAGGGTCAGGCCCACGCATTCCGGATCCGGGTCAAATCTGACCCGGAACGTTTTGAGTGTACTTCGTTCAGATAAGAGATTCCATTGTAAAATATGTCATTTACAAATTGGTGTTGCAGACCTTGAGTTGTACCCGTTTGTGGGAAGGGGTCAATGTAGGAGAGGAGTTGAGGGATACTTTCGCAAGTCAGCTTCTTAGAATTGTAAATATGACGCTGAAAGTGTTTTCTTTAAAATGTGCAATAGGCCAATAATATTTTGCATACTGCATCAAAATAGTCAGACTTTAGATGTATTTTTCATAGTCACTTCGAAGGAATAAACTGCTTATCCAATCAATTCCAGACAAAGTTTGTCATTCTTTCAAACAAAACACAAACCTCTTCCCTGAAATTGTTTGTTTTGTATTGTATTTTATTTGCATTTTTTAGGCACAACAAAAATGGAGATATCACCCTACACACTTGATGAAAATTAAAAGATTGTCTTTTTCTTGGAACAGCCAGTGCTGTAGCGGGACGTTGAAAAATCGGGATAGTTTTTGTTCGTGCTTCGTCTGCCGCCGGGATGTGTACTCGAATCCATTAGGGATTACTGGCCACATTAACACTAATGCAATCCCATTACGGTCATTGTTTTAATCTAATGAATACGTTAATCAAATATCATGAGTCTGTGCATAAATATCAGGTTACGTAAGGAGCTAGAGGGTTTTTTTCTTTCTTTTTCACCCGTATTCCTCGACGCTCGCATTGGTTCTTTCTTCGACGCGGATCCGCCGTATATGCCTCGGGTTGTTTTTTATTGTGTGTGTCACGCTGGGTTCGCAGTCCGGGTGTGTCGTCGTGTCAATTCAAGTTCAAGAAATGTCTTCTTCTTTTTTTTTTTCTTCGTGGAGTTTTCAATAAGTGTTTGTGAGGATGTTGTTCTGAAGGTGGACATCCGAGACGTATTTTGGATGAAGGGAAGCATGTGAAATCTATTGGTATTGCTGACAAAGGTGAGGTGGAAGTAGCTCTCTTCTTGCGTGGATTGTAACATTTACTATATCTTACGCACTGACGTTGTTAGTATATACACGAAGCAAAATTCAATATATTCCTTTTAATATCGAAAATGATATTCAGGGTTTTTTGACAAATAAATTATTTGGTCCTGGTGGTGGGTCATTTTGCGTTTATTTATTTATTGTTCTTTACATCTGCAAGTGCTTTTGTGATGCTGTCCATCAAAGTCACATTTCGCAATTAATTTTTTGGACAGAAAAGAAAACACGAACTGAACAAACACCCCCGATGAAAACACACTCGTCATACACCATTGTAATAAGCAATGAATGAACTGCCGTTATTAATAATTAAAGTGTAAAGTTGTTCATGGAGGACTGTCGCGTGGACAAAACGCTTGCATTCTAATCGATGGCACCACCAACAAAAGGGTACAGGGTTAAAAGGAATGGAAATACATCTGATAACACAAATGTTTGTTATCACTGTTTTCAGATCACCTCGGGGTTTATTTCTGTTGACCGTCATTTGAGTAATTTAGATGATGAAGTAAATTGAAAAGTAAGAAGTTCATGAGATAAAAGAAAAAAAGAACAATATTATGTAATTTCTGAAAAATTACATGAAACTTACACACAGGAATGCATTCCCAATGTTTTACACTGGTTACCAATACGTACAAGAACAACATACTATTTCAGTTCAGGAGTGCGAACCAGCTAGAAATTTGTGTTCTACCCATAAATCTCCTTCATTTCATTCCATTTATTCAATCTTGTTGTGAAGCCCAGATTTCGAACTGAGCCGCTTTAGGCCTGCTAGCCAAGATTCCCATGGGTTTGACACCCCGTTTTCGTTATCTAAGAAAAGCTTTGACGCTTACCGTAGCAAAAATGTTTTGCTTACGTGAAATTTTTCTCATTTCACAATCATTGAACTTGTACTGCACTTATTGAGTATTGCTATTGTATTTTTATTAGTATTGCTATACATGTTTTTTCCTTGGGTGGGGGGGGGGGGTAAATTGTAATGTGTTGTACTTAGAACCAGTCGGTTCGGTACCTTGAGCACCGTAGTAAATATGCGCCAAATACGTTTTGTTATGATTTTATAGTCAAAGTCATAACAATTTGGCTAAAATGAATTGAGCGATCACCCTGAAAATGTCAATCCAAATGTTGCCGTTTTCGCGAATTGTGCGTGAATCGCATCTTGAATTGTGGCAAACGAGGCAAGTTAAATGCGCGTGAAAAACACACACATTTTATTAGGCCACGTATGTGCACGCTTTAAACTCAAGTATCACTGCTGGCCTTTTCGTAAAATTGCGTTTATCTCGTGGTTGGAGCTACGTGCGTGGCGGAAAAAAAAACCAAACAGACAAACGCTCAGCGAATAGTATGCGTTCTAATAATGGCGGAAAAATAGATATCAGCCAAGGATTGTATAGCGAATACGTTCATGTCATTCTTCATATGCGGTGTGCACGTTTTTCATGGAATACTTCCTCATTAAGCCTGGTGCTCTTTGCAAACGAGGGCTGGGATGAAACTGTACTATTCCCTAATAGTACACCTGATTTCCAATTACAGGAACTATCGAGTGACTGCATGTTTCTTGTCTTCAAAGCCAATCTTAGACTGAGTCCAAATTGGTAGATTTGGTAACGACTGCGCCTTGATGATTGGTTAAGCCAAAACGCAGAAACCAAAAACCACTCGATTCGGACAGTGCTGTAGATAAGATTGTTGCTGGCTACCGACGACCCCTTCCAATTAATACACATCTCAACGAGTAGACCGTGGAATTGAAAAAATCACCATCTTCATGTCGGGAAAAAAATCCATCAACTATCCTCTGGAATTTTATACAAGACAGGACGAAGTAAGCCGTGTTGCTTCGAATGATATGACGCCATCACAAACAAGTTCGATCCATCGTGATACTGTTTTTTTAAACGTGTAGTTGGTGTTTTATCTCACGCGTTTTCATTTCCCGCCCAAAGTTTGTGCCTGTGTTATATTATCTGTCTTATTGAGCTGTAGTCAACCGGGGATTGGGTTTGCGATGTAATTTAAATTATACGAGGAAAAAAAGTAGTCTGGGCATTGTCAAAACCGAGACAATTTGCATTACAACAAGTGAGAGCGATGTCTTATAACAAAGATAATAAGTAAGAAAAGTAACATGAGAATACTTGTTTTTTAATCAGTGACATCGGGAACAAACTCACGCGAGACATCCAGACACGTTGTCACTACAATTAGGTTCACCTTTTTACAAATGCCAATCTCCTACCAAATTGTCGAACTAATATCCAAGGAGCAGCAGCTTGGGGAAAAACATTGTTTCCATGCTAGAGTTTGGCTAATCACTCCTGTGGTTTTCTCACACTCTCTGCAATACGACCAACGCTAACTTGGGCCCTCTGCGACTAGAGAGCTTCTTTCCAATCTTCCCGTATTGTCATTCTTGCAGACTGTCAGGTTCTTTAGCGTCCCACAGAATGAGAGATGGCGCGCATTACTCCAATGAGCTTGATGATGAGTGAGATATGCTCGAACGCCTCGCCATGTAAAAAGAGAGAGATAGAGAGGGGGGGGGGGAAGGAAAAAAAAAAACTCTGACAGAGGAAAAAAAAATGCGTGTCTTTATAGGACTGTCTTCACGGTACATCAATCCAGGGGTGCCATTTAAAGTGGTAACCGTGACTGATCGTTTACCGTCTCCCCCTCTCTCTATTGCGTTTTTCTTCTCTTATGGCCGGCTCGTCCGGTGACGGTGGATGAACGGGCGTGCCCATATCTCTAACTGCCGCCGCGCGACTTGTTTGAGCCACGCCGGAAATTGCTGTCGGACTTGTGGATGACGAAAACACGCAATTCGGCTGGATTTATGGTAAAAATTTGAGTGGCCTTATTGTTTGCTTTGTCCATCGATTCCAGGTTAGAGATGACCTTTATGTCTGAGACAGTTTTATTAACTACTTCTGAAATGTACTTGCTGTTGACGCGATGTTTAGGCTATTTGCTTGTATGTGATTCACTCTTTTGGGGGAAACTTTTATTTTGGATGCGGTCCTCCACAACATAAAGTAAGATGCAACTCCTGACGCGCGTGTTGCATTAACACTGCACAAAGGGAAGTGAACATCATGTTATTGCTATATACGTAGTTAATTGTTTGATGTGAACCAACAAATACGGAGAGAACGAATCTATATATACCTCAGTGGTCATGAAATCAAAGCCCCCCTCAAAAGTGCCAATATTTTAGACCTGAAAATATCTGTGAAAAGAAGATGTTGAAGATGTCTCAGGTTTAGATGTGGGAGGAAAACCCCAAATTGGGCAAACCCGGTCAATCAGGTAGGGACTGAATGCCCAATCCACCTGGTCCGACCATAGGATTCGAACCTGGGTCCACAGATTGTGTAACGCAGGGAAGAAACCCCAAAGCAACCTGTACAATTTTTTGCGCAAACGGGGATACCACAAATTTGGCGACTCTATATACTGGAACGTTCATAGCTATACACAGTTAATGACACCACACACTTGAGCGGTTCTATCGAAATAATTGTCACGACCAATGGTATTTTTAAACCTGACATTCATGTGAAATTGGCCCGGTAATTGCCCTGACATATCGGTACCTCAGTTTTAATGTAAAATATTATATCCAGGCATTTACTAGCTCAACATTAAACCAATGGATTAGTCAAAAAGAGAAACTACCCTTGTTGCTCGTGTATTTTATGCAAACCAACACAAATCTAAACGCCAGGAATATAAGGGGAGTAATTTAAATAACACGCTTGATTTCCTTTAGTTAATTACAATTTAGGTTAAAGGTGTAGGGTCATAGATTGTTTTTTTTGCCAACGTAATGCTCGTTCATTGAAAGGCAAATTATTCACGAAAGATACAAGAAGGGTCACCTGTGGAATTTTCAACAGTGCCTACTTGAGAAAATAGAAGAAGAAGAAAAAAAAGCTAGTCACTGTATTTTTTTGTTTTTAGATCCTCGAATCCATCCACGTTTAGTGAGATGACAGCGGGTACCAACCACTGCTCTGGCCGCAGCATTTACCAATGGGGACACATTTTAATCAAGTTTGTCGACATAATTGATTTCTAATCAATGGGGGCATTTCAGACTGAATAATTTCGCAGGGTGCTTACTACCATTACCATCTTTATAACGATTACGCGTTTGGGCCAAAAATAAAAAGCCCACAATTTTCTCGGGTCATTTCCAAAGTATGACACTATACCTTTAAATAGGTTTCTTTAAATTGTCTGAAATAGTTTTAATTGTAAAAAGTACCCTCAATATGAGATTAATCGGCCTCCTTATGGCTCAAGTAGATGCACCATTTTTCTCAGATCGCTCGGGTTGATTCGGGACAAGAATACATAGGAGCTGCATATTGGTAAATGAATGCATTTTAGTGTGAGGATACATTTTGTTACCGGGCTGCATTTTGGCATCGGGCCTCATCAAAGTCTCACAATGTTTATATGGCACCGAAGATAAAAAATTAAATCATATCCAGCGATGTTTTTGTGTAGGTCGACTTGCGTGCCATTGGCATTGTACTCGTTTAATTAATATCCCAGCTCATCAAATTAATAACCATGCATCAATCATCTGAGGAGACCAAAATGACGTAATTGTGATAAAAAACAAAACAATCCTCCAAGCCCGCCAAAAATCATCAGTGGTGGGTCCGTCGAATCATTTTGCTTAGGGTGTTATTCGTTTTTCTAATATTAAACACAACGGCCTTAAGAGTACAGTTGGTAATAAGCTAAACATCTACAGAAAAAAAATGACTAGGACAATTTTTTTTTATCCACATCAACCCAGAAACATATATATATGACGTACTGGCGACGTTAAGCTATAGATGAAGTCGGTATTTATTAACACGCTAGTTTGACATGTGTTCAGTTGGACTTTGGTAAAGGAGTGATGCAGACTCGACCCGCTCTGCTGGACCATCAATACGGGGAGCCGAGTGCGCATTTGTCGTCAGGACTTACACCCTAGGTGTGGCGATCAAGTGAGTTAGATGAGTTTTCAAATTAGTTTTGTTGATTTTTTTTAGTTCATCTACTCGATTTCCTTTTAGTGCTGTGGTTGTCGTACAAGCGTGGATACACCTGTCTTTTTTAGGCACCCGGTGTTTCAAGCACTCCATCGGCCGGATCGCTGGTGTAGGAGCGTGTAGTTGTCCGGGGGTAAAACATATACTGTTCATATTCTATCTTGTACTTTAATTGAACATCATTGTCCTGGCGAGCCTTTTTGCACTTGGCTAATTCAAAGACACCTTTAACGGAAATGTAATTATGCTGCTATTGAACATACCATCGGAATCGCTATTTCTATAATTAGGTAATACTGGAGCCATTTTAGAGACGCAAACACAGACGACCGCCACCCCCCCCCCCCCGGAACTATTAATAGAACCTGGCATAGTTCAAGCGTGGTTGACGCTGCAATGGTTCTGAGCGCGGTTAGCGATTATGGATCAGTAGGTATAAAGGTACAGTGTAACTGAATAAACAGATGAATGTAAAGCTTGAAACAAAATACTTGCTAAGTCTGTTCGGAATTGGCAGCCGTATAATCAGCCCAAACTGTCATTCTTCTGCACACCTTTGTGATATAATGTTTAATTTTAATAACACCCAATATACTCGCGATACCATGGGAATTTACCTTGGTTATCTCACGGTGTATTTGCGGTGTACACGTGCAAACTGTAGTCCTCAAATAAAGGGGTTCTTTTCAAAGCCAATGCCGCCGAGTCCCAACTTGGGCTTCGGCCGCCATTTTGAATCTCATCCCGAGAAGCAAACAGCTTCACTCCATAGAGAGGAGAATATTTGGCTGCATGGTGAATATTATTGACATAATATAGCCTAAATAAACATGACTTATTCAACATGGGAATAGCGGTACACTCGATGGCAGAGCAATATATCCATCCTCGGATTGTGTTTTAATCTGACTTGTGTATATAATATCATTAATACGTTAAACTTGACTGTGCTGTAACCTTTTATGTAAGAGAAGTCTCAGATACTCTGTTAAAAAATTTGTCTATTATTAGGTATAATAGTACAGTCCCTACCGGGACACTCACGCCGTCTTGAAGGAAGGTCCCCATATATACAGTCATTTACAATGAACCACGGCACTAAAACTATCAGTCAAATCGGAGCCAGTAGTGATTTTATTGTAAGTCAGTTCCAAATAGGCCTACCCGATTTACCTTCCAATCAAGCCTTGTGCAAAATAAGTAAATGCCCATCTATACAATTTTCGAAAGTGCAGTCCAGGGGCGCGCTGCATTAAGTTTTGGTAGCCATAGAAATACGTGGCTTTGTGCAGTACTGTTTACCATTTGAATTTACATATAATTTATGCGACTGTTTCCTCGTGCAGTTTGCAGTAATCCTGATAAACTTTTTATTTATTTGGTTCTTCTTCTTCTTCTTCTTCTTCTTACCCTTTTTCGTTTCACTTAACCCCCTAAATAAAACATGCATCCCTTTTGGCTTTGGATATTGTTTTTTAGAAGATAAAAACATAGACTCAAAACAAGTCTGGCTGGAATCTTTAGTCTTTAAAACGTCGTGCGTCCGACAAAATGACCCAGATTCCAGGTCCTAAGGGGGCTTGACCCATTTCCGGTCAGGCCGGAAAGTGGTTAACAAATGGGTTTTCAAACCGGAATTGGGATCATTTTGACCCATATTTTGTCATAGATTCCAGGTCATATTGATCCAGAAACGGGTCAGACCACACAAGACCCAGAACCGGGTCTTTTTGACACGGAAGTTTTTAAAGTGTACTGCCGAAGTTTATAGGGCATAGAATTCACATTATTTCGAAAACTCACGTTTTCCGAGGAACAGACGGTTTTGCCGAGCCGGTCCTATTAAAATGTTTAAAGCAATATTTTTGAAATACTGCCGTTATTAGATCGGGGCCGGGCGGAATAACACGCCATTTTTGTTTGATCCAACGTTGCCCGTTTGTGAAATATACTACAAGGACACTTTCGTAAAACCCTCGAAATAAACCACGGGCCTGGCAATTCTCGTATCTGCAGCATTAATAAAGTTGTGTAAATGGATCAAGAACCCATGTCTGTTGAAACAGGTGTGAGCAAAAATAATACGAGCCACACTACATGCTGAGTTCACCATATTGTTTGATGTCAGATATATACAGGTATAGGTTGTTTTGTTATCATTAGGCTATGTTATGTTACCTATATACATTTTACCGATGTATACGTAGTGCGGTCAGAATATATTTGCATTTATTTTATAGTGATTTAAATTATATTGCATATCGAAGCATATGGCATAATAGCGTACAACCTTCGGTGGATCTGCATAAATGTTGACAGTTTGCTTTTGAACTAAATTAATGAATGAAATTTCGCTCAGGAAGGTACCAGTTGACACTGGTGCCCAATCACCATGAGTTATCATCTTGGATTGTTTCCATTTGTTAAAACATAAGAATAGCGCATGGTGAATATTGAGATGATTCAGCAACTTTTGACCTCTATTCAGGCTACGCACATGAAGCAATGCCCAAACTGTCTATGAAAATAAAACATGATGATTTGAAGTATTTAAAAATGTTTATAATAGAAATGTCTAATAAAAAAATAAATCAAACAAACAAACAACAAACAAAAACCCCACCAACCCATCCACCCCCCAAAATTGTTTTTTTTAAAATGTGTCTGAATGATTATTTTCATTTACTTAAAATATACCAATATCAACTGTCCTGGGGGCACACATGTTCCCTGAGAAGTACTAAAATGTTCGAGGTTTGTCCCCTGATATTCAGCACTCTCGCGAGAGCAGTATAGTCACGTGAGAGCCGTTACTGCGACAAGCATTTAACGACTTGTCCAAAAGTCTAATCTCATACAGGTGCTTATTCCTATTTGCCGGGTCGACGAAAATGATAACGAGTGCCAAACAAAATCACACAAAATTATAACGTTATTTGGAGATGTCCAATTTAAAAAAAAACGGGACCACCACCTTTTCATGAATGTTGTATGCTCTTTTCCGATAACCAATAATATATTTTTATTGAGCAAGTATCTCATATGGTGCTTTCACAGGTTAACTGTTTTATGTGAATTCATAAGATGACGCAGAATTGTACATCTTCATGAATATTCATTGACAGTATTTGGATATCATTTCGCTCACTAAATTTAGCTATCAATTATAAATAGTGCTCGCAGTCAGCATACAAGATGTGGTTGTCATGCAAACGAGCTTTGGCATGATCAGTTGGCGATTTTTCGGACGGCGTGTTTATGTCCCTTGAACGGCATAGAAGCAAGCATGATTGATGCGTAAAGGGGTCACGCTTCTGACATTTAGACCTAGTACAGCTCCTCTCGTTTTTTCTTTTTTTTCGTTTGGCTCGAATTCAGAAAATTCTGCTCGTTAAATATCAAGCCCATTATCTCAGCTCATTATGGCGGGAACAGTTTTCCACATGATCAGTAACGATTAGACTGCCGCTGGAAGGTATTCGTTGTAATTAAACACAATCATTATAATAATTATTCTGCTGTCTCTGGAATGTATTTATATTATCTTGCCATTTATAACGTCGGTCGGGGTTTTCTGGTTTTTGTTTTTTAATAATTAACGAACTTGCGTGGCTCGTGTTGACATTTTGAGGAAAGTGTCTTTATTGCGGTTCGGGAAATTATCGGGAATCGATCAATCCAGTTCAAAATATTTACTCTTCATTTCGGAAAGGCTAAAATTGCAAAATGCGGCCGTTATCATTTGAAATTGCCTATATGGACGAAAGAGTCCGAAGAAATGAACATTTTTCGCTTTCTGGTTTTGTTGTTGATGTTGTTGTTGTTGTTGTTGTTGGTGGTGGTGTTTTTTTTTTTTTTTTGGGGGGGTGTATGTTTTTTGTTAGTTTGTTTGCTTCTTTTGATTGGTTGTTTTTGTTTGTTGGTGTTGTTGCAGTAGTAGTAGTAGTAGTAGTAGTTGTAGTAGTGTAGTAGTAGTAGTAGTTGTTGTTGTTCTTGCTGCTGTTGTTGTTGTTGTTGCTGTTGTTGTTGCTGTTGCCGTTGCCGTTGCCGTTGCTGTTGCTGTTGCTGTTGCTGTTGCTGTAGCTGTAGTTGTTGCTGTTGCTGTTTCTGTTTCTGTTACTGTTACTGTTACTGTTACTGTTTCCGTTGCTGTTGATGTTGCTGTTGCTGTTGCTGTTGCTAATGCTGTTAAGTTGTTGTTGTTATTGTTGTTGTTGTTGTTGTTGTTGTTTTTTTTTTTTTTTTGGGGGGGGGGTGTTCTTACACGGAGGCTAACCATGAAAATTACATATATTGTATTTCCGGCCTATTTGGATGGTTTTCCATGTTAGTACAAGTTTGATTCACATTATGGCAAACCATCGGTGAGAATAACGCAATATCATAGTTATCAAAATCAAATGTTGATATCTTTTGTGATGTTGTACCGCGAAAGCATTCTTTACTCGCAAGCATATGAAGAAAAAAAACCGAAATATATTCGTGTGACGTGTACTTTGGTGAGATATTTTATCTGAAATTGTGATCAATTTTAATAGTCGAAACCTGAATCAAATGTTGGGGAAATGTACTTCTCGTACGTAAAATTATTGCACATGGAAACATTTCCCATGATAAATAGAAATTGCATCAGGTGTGTGAAAAGTAAACTTTCATAGGTCCTTACCCCCAAATCACGTGCGTTTTCCCCGAGCAATATTTATCGTAAAACATTTAAGTATAAGAAAAGTTATACTAGGATGTGAAGGCAACATTTGTTTTATGTATGTCATTTGGCTCGAGGGCAAATGAACACAAAACGAACTCGTTACACACTTTGCAGACTGAAACGCTGTTTTGTTTTGTTTTGTTCGAGTTGTTTATCCTTAGCAAAACATAAGTGTCCATACCGAGTCACAATATGGAAATACTTTGATTGCTGGTCAACATTGCTAATACAGTTTAGAGCAGCATAATTGTTTGTATGGTTGAAAATACACCCGTCAGTAGATGGCCTGATTATAAGCTGCTTGGGGTTCTTGTTGTCATCAATCACACCTATGTCCTCATTAGCTTTTTCAACCGTTCACGGGCATGACGAGCATGACGAGTCCCAGCTTCTAAAAAAAAAGAAGACAAAACTGCAAGGCAACTTTACCCGTCCTCGTCCTGCCTTTATACTCATCGTAAACAAAACGGCACAAGTCAACAAACTTTTATGGCTGGAGACGATTTGTTTTTTTCACCATCTAGAAGGGCAAGTAAAAGTACAAGTACATTTATATTGTTATTAATGGCATTACCATGCATGGGTGTTGATTGTTGGTTGATGTATCTGGAGAGACTATTAAGTCTTCTTGGTCTAGTAATCGGCCGTCATGCAATAAGATATGCATGGGGGCTAACTGACCCCCGTGTGGTCCATGGTCCAGTTACGAGTAACTCACCACATCTTGAAACGACAGAGAAAACCCCCACAAAACAAGTGTTTTCTTTTAAAGTTTGACCCTAAAGAACTCTTACCCACCCAATGGCCGTTAAAAAAAGTTGACGTTTTTTCCTCACAGTGTCCTGGTTTAGCTTTATAATATCTAAATCAGGCTGTAGTTATTATTATATAGGTTTTCCCGGTCAACTTCAGTAACAAAAACTAATTCAGTTTCCTATACGCGATCCAACACACACACAAGTTTACTTCACTCAAACGAGATTCTTAGCTTCCATTGCGTTAATTTAGTTTTCGTTCTTCTCAATCAGGTTCGTTTGAGTTATTATTATTTCATTTATAGGCTTCGAGACAACGTGTTCACAATTCTTCAATTGAATTTCTAGTACCTGTTTACAATGGATGAAACTGAAAGGCTGACCAGCCTCTTGCTCTTTTTTGCGAAATAATTTGAATGATCTTACTTGACCAGTTAATGCTACACTGTTGAAACTATTTTTTATTTATTTATTTATTTATTTATTTAAGCTCTTAAATGCTGGTGCAACGAATCATTCGCATGCTTAGACAAAATTGAATACGCCAGGTGTTTAATAAAATTATTTTTTATCGAAATTGGCCCGGAAAACCTTCGAAAATGTGGTATTTTTGCTTTACTGTGAGTATGTTCGTCGATCTTCACGCAGCGGGGGGGGGGGGGAGGCTGTGCGTTTCATCTCCTATAGAATCGGTTTTAACCATCGCTTGAGTATAAAATCGAAGATCGTTTCTTTTCTTTTTTATCCTTTTCTCTTTTTCTTTTTTTTTGTCCAGGGAAAAATTAGGGCGACCCTATATTAGTCAATGCGCCTGTTATATTGAGTTAGCCACGAATCTTTGACTATTGTATAATAGCTACGACCTACCACCATTGAACGGTAATAGGAGGGCCCCTTTTCTATGTGGTCAATATTGAATGAGTGCCTAATGCCAGCGAAGCTCCCGAAGAACGCATTATAGAGGTTTTTTCCCAGGTACGCCATCTATTCAAAGACTAATGTACATGTGTATTTTAAAAGCAAAGGTACACGACGTTACATTCGGTCATTGTAATCTGCTCGATTGGCGAGTAAATGGTTAAGATAAACAGTTGAAACGCAATGATTTGTGTTGTAATGCTTCGCATTATTTTGAAGCGATAGCGGTTCTGCTCTTGGAAGATATCTTCTCGATACGGTTCAATCCTGCTCATCTCTGTGACACAAACGGGAATTTGGATGAGTATTTTAGTCTTAACCGATGTTGCTTTCCGGAGTAATTACTCTTACTATTTTATTGACGGTGGTTTTCTGTTTTTGAAATTGACCGCTCGTCCACAGGGGTTCGTGATGTAATCCCCTCTCCCCGTAGGGTTCAGCCCTCAGAGTATCTACTAACTTTAGTGAAATGTGTGAAGATGTCTGTGCGCACCTGCGCCTAAACAGTTCAACTTTTAAACAACGAACTATCCACTTTCTTGCACATACGAGGAATGTACATCTTGAATCCTTTTTGAGAAAAAATGTGTAAACTTGTCACAATTATCAAAAGAAATAAACGTTTGTTTTTGGTTTTAAGCTGATACTGGATCTATTGACCCGATAAGTGTACTGGATGCTTACGCCTGCAATGCAGACTTTGGTGACTTTAAATTAAAATCCAATTAAATGATTTATCCTGACTTGCAAGGAGAGGTAATAATTGGTAACACAGACAAAAGGCAATGAGAAAACATGTAGTCGATACACTTTAGACGTAATCATTTAAAGCATCGTGAATAAAAAAATAATGTTATGTTGGTTTTACCCTTACACCAATGTGTGATAAGCACAGTGCTTTCTTAGTCTTGCGCAACACAAAATCCACAGGCGAATCGAGTAGGGTTTGAACGCACGACCCCGACAAATAAAAATAACCGTTGCGCAATGTTTCACATGAACTTCACCATTTGCATATCAAGTTTCAGTGAACTTTTCAAGAGTTAGTTTCAAAGATGCCTCTTGTATATATACAAAGAGAGAGAGAGAGAGAGTAGAGTCTCTACTAAACATTGTATACACCGCGCACCCATGTCCTCTCCATTTGATTAGTGGAAAACGCAGTACGTGTTGCCCTTTATTTTGACATGTATACTGCCGGGACACTTCAGAATTTATTATTGGAGTCCTATATGGATAGTTATAGGACGCCTCGGATGCTTCGCAGCGTTGTTTCCGAAATAATCGTTCCCCACCCGTTTGTCTAAATGAGGCAAGGTCGTGTCACGACGGACGGCCAAGGCTAATGTATAAATGGAGTCGCCCGTGTTTCTTTGAAGGGGTATTTCGAATTTTCAGAGTTTTTTGATGGACAAGTTTGTCTATTTTGTTTTTACTGTGAAAAACATTTCAAATGACAAAGATCTTTTTGTGTGTTAATTGACAGTGATCGTAATAATATTAATAATAATACGAATTTATATGGCGTCTTGAATGCATTTGAGTGCATTGTCGCATAATACAATCACTTGGTAAAATAAGGCTTTTTCCATTTTCATTCTGCTTCGCCTCGTGAAGTGGAACAGTCCAGCTTTCACCTCGTGTTTATATTCTACAGCAAATACATCCCATATTTGTATAACACAGTACTAGCACTTTAACATAAGTGCCGTATGAATATTAATTTCATCACTGACTAAATATATTTTGACGGAAGCTAGTTTGATTGATGAACCATTAAGTCATTGCCTTGGGCATCTATTCGATACGTTTTGGCCGATAGTGGCCACCAATTGTTATTTAATTGTACAGGGCCCATCTTTGAGTCTCTACTTATGTAGTTATTTTCGTTCGATTTACGGGAAGATGATGAATGTTTTAATCAATTTTGACCCCAAGTGACCCTTCGGAATATTCAGTTTTATTTTCAAATGAGGTGGTTTGTGTTATACATTTGTTTGTATACGTCACATTTTTGCCAATGACGGATTAAGAATGCTGGCATAAAATTTGAACCTGATTAGTCTGTCAACAGCGCACTCTGTAGTACAGCGCACACAATTGTGTAACATTAAAATGCAACTCAAAAGGGTATTGAGCTGTAGAGTTATTCTGAACGTTTCTCCAGGCAAAGGTCAACAGTTGTTCTCTAGTTGTTTCTTCAGTGTGTCCTAGATTGGTGTTACCGAATCGCTGTCCAAACCCAATAATGACAATATAAGAAGTCTTCACGCAATTATTAACTGGTGACAATATCTGCGCGCCGTTCGAGTAATACACGGGGCTTCATACTCTGCTGGTTTTCATAACGAATGAAGTGGCCCATGAACTCGTCCATATTTTCTCTATCGCTGCAGTATTTCTCACGTTATCTTTTCCTCTAGGCAGATGAAATCCGAAATATTAATATATGTCTTGTTTTTCGTATTCCCCCCCCAAAATGCAGTTTCTTCGCATGCACTTGAAGAGGGACTGCTTCTCGTCTTCGTTTTGGAAAGACACCGGCCTTTTTAATGGATATTCTGTGAGAACAAACCGCTCCGAGGAAGAAGTGGATTTTAGTTTCAAGTGGACAGCCCCCGACTATCTGACGCTGCCGTGAATTAGAAATCAGGTGATTGGAGCAGCTCAAGTGGTTTCAGCGCCATTTTGTGGATCGTGCTGAGCAGACTGATGTTGGGGGGGAGGGGTTCAGTGAGACAAGAGACAAGGAACATGCCAAAACGGGACAAAGTCACCGAAACCTGAGGATTTCATCCGAACTGTAAACGGCGGGGGAAAAAAGGCAGCCTCAGCAGGAGCAGTTTGTCAGCAGTCCCGCACACTACGGTTAGAGGCTGACAGGCTGGCATCAGCCACGGTGAGATTATCGTAATTCCAGTGGATATACCCATCTCCAGTCTTTGATGAGTCGCCGTGATCCTAAGGATTGTACCTGACGCAGGTGTCTTCGTATCTTGGCGACCTACTGGCTTCCTCGGAGCCCTAAAAGTCCTGAGATTACAACACACCATAAAGGACCAAAGATAATCAAGATCACCGATGACGAACCTTGTTCGCTGGAGTTTGCCGTCAAACACGCCGTGATCGAATGTATCCAAGTCGAGCAGCGCTCTCCTTGGGATATTTATGTTTGGACGTGATTTAGCGAGAAACGCATACATTCTCGCGTTAAACAGGAGCAAAATGTCAACAAATCGACGGGAGGTAACATTTGTCTCGGCGGGGAAGCCACAACTTGGAAGAAAAATCGCGCCATTTAAAATTGAATTATTGATCGCGTAAGACTCGTCAGTGTTCTCTTCCAACACCGCCAATTCGGACAAACTGTGGAAATTTACTAATTTACCATCGCAGCAAGGCAATAGATTTTTGGCAAACACAATGAAATGGAGGTTGGATTAACATGCATTGTATGGCATCACCCTGAAGGTCGGCATGGCAGTGGTAATGGTTTCGCCAGCCAATGAGCAATCATGCATAGACTCCACAGAGCAGTTGCTCTGTCAGACAGACGAGGTGCCGGCAGTGTGTGCAGGCGTGCTGGCGCCCTCATCTGACCGTCGCACTATCCAGGCCGCTGTGGTGGAACAACAGCTGCATGAGGCTACCGGAGGCGGCGAGAGCATGGAATACCATGGCCGTGGTGGAGGTTGGGAGCCACTCCGCAGTCAACACGCTGGTGAAGAGTACGAACTGCAGGCGCGGGATGGGTCTACACCGGACTCACCTCAAACAACAGCTCATACAGGATTATTGCAGAGTACAGCAGACAATGATACACGTGACAGAACACCAAAAGAAGAGTTGTATTTTATTGGTGGGAGTACTACTTCTAGTTACAAACATCAGAACAGGGGACCGACGAGTGCCTCGAGCAGCAGCAGCAGCAGGAAGCCCATACAAAAACGGAAACATCTCGCAGAGCCGTCCAGCGACAATCGCTTCGTCAACCTGGCACACAGGTCGGCTCTCGTGAACGGCACCATCCCCCGGTTTACCCCGCTTCAACTGCACCGATCGGAGCGGTCACGACCACGCTCCTCGGTGTCGGACATGAAAGGCAATGGGGCTGCCGAAGGATCAAACCGAAAGACCAGTAGCGGTTCGGGGAAGAAGAAGACACACTACAGTCACGCAAACACTGGATACAGACTGGGCTTGAGGAGATCCCTCTTTGAGCGCAGGAAACAGCTCAGTGATTATGCTCTTGTTATTGCTATGTTTGGAATTGTTGTCATGATAGTGGAAACCGAGCTCTCCTGGTTCTTTTACAGCAAGGTAATGTATACCATTATAAACACATTCATATAATTATCATTTTCTGGGGATCTGCACCTGTTTCGTAAATTAATAAATACAGTTCCCATATACAGTGACCCAGATCCTCCCTGCCAGTATGGACTTCTTTTACAATACTCATATTTTATTGATTAAAATGCTATGCAAATTTAGGCGGGCTGTTTAATTTATTTACCAGTACGGTTCATTTAATTTAAGATAAGCTCTCCTCTGTGTGTGCAATGCGCTTGCTATACCTACATGTACACACACCCACACACACACACAACCCTTCCTCTGTAGTAGTACTCCACGCAACATGGCGGAGTTTCATACACGGGTATCGTCACCATGTAGCAAATGATGACACACAAACGCCACTATGAGCAGTGATCCCCGATAGCCAAAAGCCTTCTGCTAGATACAAAGCATGCGGCTGAGGATGTACACACGATGTGCATATTATATTACACAAGTCTTTGCGGCTGTTGTGGATATTAATATCAATGGTATAATATGCACTACTCCGGTGCTGTTTCACAGTGGGTAGTGGTACACGAAAATACCGCGAATGCTTGCACGATGTCAGAAATTTTTTTGTATACTATAAGGGAGCCCCAAATGGACGTCAAATAATAGGCGCTATCCTTGGCTGATGTAAATAAACCGCCGTACGAACAGTTTAACACTTAACGCATGGTCTCTATTTATCAATACCACACTCACTGTTGCTGTTTTCATTGTGTTTACTTTTCCGTTTAGGCCTACATAATTTGACCCTTACAACGTCGAAAGTAGTGGTGGAGATGTTAAGCCTATACACTGCTTACACGAAGGCTTTATGTCCATGTAGGTATGGGTTGTACATGTACAAAATAACGTGATTTAGCCATAGAGCATCACAGCCGTACAATGTCCAGTGGGAACATTTCACAATATAACACGTGTCATTGGAAATTCTACATACTCTATCCCGCTTTTATTCTCTCTCCGGTATCCCTCCCTTCTCTCCCCGGAACCTCTAAATGTTGAATCCAAACACATTTATCTCTACATATTATGATAATTGCATGACACCACGTACGAGAACCCCCTTGGCGTCGTCCATCATGCTATCTTCAGAAGATAGCAACGCTAATGGCGTCGTTCATGCGATTACATGTATTTTAGTCGAGGTACACTGGCTATAACGCTCTTCCCAAAAGTATCGCATAGAAATACAACAAACCACACTGAATAGTTCAGTAACAACTACACTTAAAGTCAAGTGTAACACTATTCGAAAGCTCGTTTGATTTTAATTCTACCCAATAATCGTCTCGGCTGAAACATTTCCACGCAGACACTCTCATCTAAAATTAGATTTTTAAAAAATGACTAAGACTTATCAGTTTAAGTAAAACCTTTTATATATCATTCTTGGCCATTGTTACAACACATAATAATATATGGGTGTACTAGGGTTATATAAGTTACAGGGATAACTTGACAATTGGGCTGCACACCCTCAGAATATTCAAAACTTCATTTCATTCATCATCTCCCCCAATGACCTCAACCCCTCCACTATTAAAAAGCTTGACGGCAAACGTTTCTCGCTAAAAAAACAAGTCGAACAAAACGAGTCTTGTAAAACCATCTGTATTCAAAGAAGGACTCGGTGCGGATAGCGCCGGGGAGCTCAAGGGATAAGGTTTCCTGATAACAGACCCCAATCCCATTCTAAAGGCCAGTTCTCGAAGAAATGGCGGATTTTGTAAGCAAACTACATGTCAAGCTGAAAAGGTTACGGAATGCCAGGCCAAAATATGTAGACGCGTGTCTTGCTTGCATGACTTTAGCGAAGCGTCTTCATCACTCGACATTTTCGAAGGATCAAACTTTCCTGTGTGCCGTCACATTAATGCCAAACGCTAATCACTTTACCCTCCTTGTCTTGAGGTGCATGACTCTGTATGATGCCAAGCACAGAGCACCAACCTAAAACGTCCATAAACAAACAGAAATAATGATGTCATTCTGTTGTATCGAACTCAAATGATGGCTTGACACACAGTGCTTACCGTAAAACAAACTCCATTAGGTGTTCACATATAAAAACAGAAACGGAGTCCAGGTTTTAAAGCTATTACACAGGATTAGTATGGATACAAATCATCATTGTGTAATTTTAGTCTGATAGCTTACTGATGATGAATGAAGTTCATACTAGAAAATACGTAACAGCCGTTTTCGGTTTTAACAACCACACTTATGGACAATGTTTTTACATGCTGAAAATTGTCGATGGGTTTTCACTATTTCCCCTGACTCACACAGTAGATTAAGAACAATTTTTTTTTCACAGGATTGTTACTTCATGTATATGGTTGATCACACAAAACATGAACACGGTCTGCGGCTATTTTGTCAGCACTACCAATCATGTAGTAATGCCTTTAACCTCGATGAGAGTATGCTAATTTAGTGACATGCAATGTTGATGTAAACCAAATCGAAACACAGTTTATTTTAACTAGGCCTACACTCTGGTTAAGCAAATGATAGATATGGCACCAAGAGTGGGAATACATCACTAGCGACTGTTCCATGTGATTATGACCATTGCTAATTCCAGTAGCATATTGGCACACACTTTTGCAACGGTATCGAATATCGTTGTTTTCGGAGGCGGATACGAGTGAAACGAATACGCAGTAATTTATTCACTTGACGATCACGAAGAGAATAAATCGATTTCGATGTATTCGGACCCATGTTTGGTTAGTATACAAAAAAAGATGAAAAAGGGTGGGGGAACTTAGGGGGTAAAACTGCAAGGCTTGACCGAGTCCAGGCTTGAGATTAAGAGTTCAGTTGGTCGTTGATGAATAATTCCGGAATTCATTACATGCTTCGAAAGTCGTGATAGAACGTTGTGCTGAACACCCAGCCGCCATGGGGATTTCCGAAGCATCCCAACTGAAAATTCTGTAGAGTCCATCGTGAAAATAAGGAAGACTTGATTTTTAAAATATTGATACAGATCGAACTAATTGTACACCGAACTCAAGATATCCCAGTCAGATTTGAAAATACATTCTAAACTGAACAACATGCGTGGACCGGGTTCCGTGAGTTCCTACCCTGTTTGGGGTCAATATCATGCCTGGAATTACACGCAGGCCACGGAGGCCATGGCCTCAGTTGCCCCTGGTCTTTGCCTCGGTGCCCCTTCAATATTTTCCCGGCATTATAGAATTTAAGATTTTCCTACGGAAGTGCCATAATTTGCCAAAATGAAAATATCCTTGCCCTCTCAAAAACCAACCCTTGGCCTGCAATATGACCCAGAAACGGGTCCAATTGTCGCAGAGTCCGGGTTGAAATTCCCTTTATTTATTACCAGTTTTCAGGTCAGCCTGACCCAGAAAGAGTCAGGGGCCCCTGGAACCAGTATCCAGATCAATTCGGACCCTCTAATGTGTATTTATTATTATTCGTACATTTTGTAGAGGGTTTACAGTCAACATCTTATGTTACATGTGATGTAATGTGCAGATTAAATTCTTCAGGAGCTCAGCGCAAATAACATGTTATTTTAAATCGCACAGCAATGTCAAACAGCTATCAAACCTTGTTTGTATCTATTTCATGTCCCATTCTATAGACGTTACATTTTTATATGAAACTCAACCCACGCTTGAATACAAAATTTTAAAAGTAGCTTTGGGTTGTGCGAGTACAATAACTGTTGGCCATTACACATCGGACACAAACTTAAATCAGAAATAAAGCAATAGTTATTGAAGGACTTTGATTGTTTGATTGACAAAAGGGTTTTACACTGTTTTGACAAAATTTATTGTGAGCGTGGAGCAATGTGATAATGTTAAATAAAAATTGTCCGAAAATCGCTTGTTTCTGTGAGGTCGCGCTTATGCATAGATTTACATTGTAACCAATGCACACGGCCTAACTAACATACATGTACATGTACATCCGCAGAGATCGTGTGGCGGAAACTGCGCATCTTGGAGAGCAAAATGCATTCTGAAGATGAGATTTGCATTATAGATCAGGCGAGCTGCGAATCAGGAATGTCTCTTAATCATTATCGCGAAACGTGGCTGTAATTACTACGCATATTTTTATTTACTGATTGGTCTTTTACTGATTTGCTGTGCTCATTTTTGTAGGGTAAACATTTATGCTTGATCAATCGATTAGAGAGAGAGAGAGAGAGAGAGAGAGAGAGAGAGAGAGAGAGAGAGGAGAGAGAGAGAGAGAGAGAGAGAGAGAGAGAGAGAGAGAGAGAGAGAGAGAGAGAGAGAGAGAGAGAGAGAGAGAGAGAGGAGAGAGAGAGAGAGAGAGAGAGAGAGAGAGAGAGAGGAGAGAGAGAGAGAGAGAGAGAGGAGAGAGAGAGAGAGAGAGAGAGAGAGATAGAAGAAATAAAGAAAAAGAAATAGAAATTCGACTTTCTAAGATATCTCTCTTTCTGCTTGTGGATGTTTACACCTGTGCCATAGAGCCCTTCACAATACGATCAAGAACATAGTGGCGCAAATGAATGCTTTACCGAGTTGTAGTGTGCTTTGATGGAAACAGATCTCATGGAGGACATTGTTGAAAGGCACAATGTCGTTTATGGAGTGGTATTTAAATTGAAAGTATGTCACATTCTAATCCCTCTACCGCTTACTGTTCAAGCAATGGGAACAATTGCAATTTCTGTTAAGTGGTTTCGTTAACACATGTTTTTTGTTCATGGATACATAACTGTGTCTACGAAAGAAAGGTTTCCAAATAGAGATACATCAATGTGTATGGAGTGGTATTTGATGGAGTGGTATTTTGATTTGAAAGTATGTCACATTCTAATCCCTCTACCGCTTACTGTTCAAGCAATGGGTACAATTGACATTTCTGTTAAGTGGTTTTGTTAACACATGTTTTTTTGTTCATGGATACAAAACTGTATCTACGAAAGAAAGGCTTCCAAATAGAGATACATCAATGTGTATGGAGTGGTAATTTATGGAGTGGTATTTTAAATTGAAAGTATGTCACATTCTAATCCCTCTACCGCTTACTGTTCAAGCAATGGGTACAATTGCAATTTCTGTTAAGTGGTTTCGTTAACACATGTTTTTTGTTCATGGATACATAACTGTGTCTACGAAAGAAAGGCTTCCAAATAGAGATACATCAATGTGTATGGAGTGGTATTTGATGGAGTGGTATTTTGAATTGAAAGTATGTCACATTCTAATCCCTCTACCGCTTACTGTTCAAGCAATGGGTACAATTGAAATTTCTGTTAAGTGGTTTTGTTAACACATGTTATTTGTTCATGGATACATAACTGTATCTACGAAAGAAAGGCTTCCAAATAGAGATACATCAATGTGTATGGAGTGGTAATTTATGGAGTGGTATTTTGAATTGAAAGTATGTCACATTCTAATCCATCTACCGCTTACTGATCAAGCAATGGGTACAATTGAAATTTCCGTTAAGTGGTTTTGTTAACACATGTTATTTGTTCATGGATACATAACTGTATCTACGAAAGAAAGGCTTCCAAATAGAGATACATCAATGTGTATGGAGTGGTATTTTAAATTGAAAGTATGTCACATTCTTATCCCTCTACCACTTACTGTTCAAGCAATGGATACAATTGAAATTTCTTTTAAGTGGTTTTGTTAACACATGTTTTTGTTCCTGGATACATAACTGTTTCTACGAAAGAAAGGCTTCCAAATAGAGATACATCAATGTGTATGGAGTGGTAATTTATGGAGTGGTATTTTGAATTGAAAGTATGTCACATTCTAATACCTCTACCGCTTACTGTTCAAGCAATGGGAAAGGTTTCCAAATAGAGATACATCAATGTATATGTAAAGCTGTATTTAATGGGGGAAAAAAGATAAAATGACGGGAGCTGTTGAAATTATGCCTACAGCAACCTTTCTGGATAGACTGTCCAGGCGACGACTATTTTGTGTCAATACACAACTGCACAACGATACCACTGACAGCCATTTTTCATGACATAAAGTAGTCGTACAGAGAACATGTCATAACTGAACTCTCAAGTTTTATTAATGGTTTGCATTAATGGATTAATTATAAATTTTATTTTGATGTTGTTACCGTCTCGACATGAACGACCATTTCCTCATGCAAACCTGTATTTTCACAGAGACACTCTGATTTATAGTCTTAGAAATGAACTTTTTAAAATAATAAATAATGTTTTTTAATGGGTTTTTTTTTGGCAGGAAAAAAAAGTTTTCAGAAATCACTCGATAGAAATAATCTTCTTGGCATGCAACCAACTTGAACTAAGCTCATCAGAGTAGTTTTTTTCTTGTCTTTTTCTTTCTATTTTGGGGAAATTTTAGAAATTTACACGTACCTTTCAAGGCTGTTGCGATCCGGTATAATAAATCATTAGAACTGAAGTAAATTACTGGTGTTAACTAATCTGGAACACTTTGCTTAACAATTGTGTTGGAGCCAAGAGCACCGAAAAAAACATCAAAAAACATCGTGCAAAACTCTGCTTTGATACCTTTTAAGGCATGCTCAAATATAATATATTTGAAACCTAAAAGTCAGGATTGGAAAGGATAAAAACATCGTTGTTTAATTTTAGTCTGAAAGGTTACTGATAATGAAGTTCATACGAACAACCATTTTTCCCCCTGTGAAACATTTCCCTCCGAAACGAAGTCATACTCGAGAACACCTTATTCAAAAACACTCAACGGCTGATTTTGGTTGTTACAACCAAAACTATAGGGTGTTGTGTTTTTATATGCTGTAAATTGCACAAGGTTTATCACCATTCTCACCATTGACTCACACAACGAATCAAGCCCAATTTTCACAGGTTTGTCATTTTCATGTATATGGTTGATCACACAAAAAAACCATGAACACTATCTGCGAATATTTTGTCAGCTCTACCAATCATGTACAATACCATGATATTGTTGTGTATATTTCGACAATTCACGGTTTTAAGATCTGTAGAAGCTGGCTAGTTAAGATGACTTTACTTCCTCCGAAAATGAGCCGTGACCGTCCATTGTAAGTCTATCTTCTGACATTATTCATGGACACAACACTGGCATAACCTGTCTTTTCCAAATTATGGCTCAAAACTATTTTTGTTATACTTTAAAGACATATGTTTGTTTATTCCATATGAAATGGTACGATGTACCTGTAAAAATAGTTCGTTTTATATTGTTGTATTATTTTGTGGAAATTGTGCGGGTATTAATGATAATAATATTTAATCAGTCGATAAAATAAGAAGATCGTTGTGTGTATCACTGTTCAAAGTGCCGTCAAACATTAAGACCAGGTAACCCTTGAAAACATATGGGGGGGGGGGGGGCATAGTGCCTGGACTTCCTGCGGGAATAACTTGTACATAGCCCAATGGAGGGCCCTGTCATGCCGTACCATACCATACTGTTTGATCATAACACACACACGCGCATACACGTAGTAAAATGCGTTATGGTTTTGCGTGTCGAAAGCATTTCAAACACCCACTAAATATGCATACTAAAATCACTGAAAAGCCCTACTTTTCAGCATTGTCGTTTCAGCCTACGGCCGAAGCCCTAGGCGTAGTCACTTGGTTCGGACACGGTCGTAGGAAACATGAAATCATACACATGAAATCTTGACATGAAGAATGCTTGATTAATGTAGCAGGGACTATACAAAATGTAAAAAAAAAAGAATGCCCCAAACAGTTTTGCCTGCCCGGAAATGCACTGGAATACTCAATGTCACTTTTTTGCCGTTAACTATGTGACATGGTCTATTGACCTCATTTCATTATTTACCCTGAGCAGTTTTTACTCGGGAATTCAAACTTTCCATGATGCAGGCATGGCTGTTTTTGATATATAAAGGACGATGGTTAATTTGAAAGCTTAATTTGTTAGCACCTCGATACCGGTTCCAAATTTCATTAGAAGTATTTCACCTGAAGCACGGCAGTGTTAAACAAATTGCCCCCCCCCCGATACTGTGTTACTTTTAACGTAAGTATTGCACGAATTATCAGTTTCCCTATTAATACTCAGTTGACAGAACTGAATGTCTTCGTCGGCTTGGCTGCAGTTTCTGCCATCAGTACAAGTGCTTTGGAGCTTGCCTTGAGACTAAATACGAATTTAAACTGCTTGTCCATTCTTCGTGGGGGTGGGGGGGGGGGTGGGGTGGTAGGGTTGGGCCAAGAAGGGGTGGGCTGAAACCCAGTTTCTGACCCCCAACCCCGGTGATGACAGTCTGGTGTTTCCCCATAACCCACCATTTATTTGACATATGATAATGGAAACCCCCTCGAATAAGGTGTTGCCCTATCAGCTGTGGAGAACCATTTCGATTCTCCGAATTCAACCCAATGGTTTGTATCTTCTTCTTTAGTTGGCGATAAATAAAGGAAGGATTATCCCTGTCTCTTTATGGAGACACAAATGGTGACATCTCAGAAACCAGTGTAAGCATGCACAATGCTCACTGAACTCAAACAGACTCATTCACCTTTATTCATATAACTTGGCCATAGTCAGTGGTCCCGTAATCCCTAAATTCAAGACGATGTGATTGTACCTTCTGTAGGAAGCATGCTCACAGCAGGAGCTTGTGTGTTTTGTTGGACTATTATTGGACCTACTTCGCTCAGTGCTCGCATAATGAGTGCGGTTATTTCAAGTTTAATCCCGTTCCCATGTTTTGTCAGAAATCAAGGTGATTGGTGTGAAGGTGTAGCGACTTGATCTGTAGTTGGGGAAGGACCAGTGAGACTAGATTGCCAGGTGCAGACATACAACACATTGATTCCAGTTTACTGATCACGGGAATACTTAATCAAACCCCCCCCCCCCAATATCTACTGACACTCAAGACAAGATAAACCATACAACTTGTCCTTAGTTTTGATGTATGCTTCTCCTGGCCTTAGTTCGGTCACATTGGTATGAACATACCACTAAAAGTTGTCTGCTCTTGTAAGGGAGGGGGGGGGGGGGGCTGTTTAAGAACCTTTCCACATGGCAAGTGTCCATGTTATTTTGTTCCTTTATGTGCGAACGGCAATGGCTTTCTAAACCAGGCTGTACGTGCATGACGTCAAACTTCTACGGATTCCTAATTCGTCAAGACATTCGTTAATATTGTAACCTTGTAAAATGCTCTTGCGGACGTGGTCGTTTTTATGCAAGTGCAAATGCTAGCCAGTATGTTTTAACTGAAATACAATTAGTTGTCAAATTATACGGGTTGTGTGTATGTAGTCGCTGTTTAATACAATTTGGAACTTGTTGACGCCATGCACGATGTGCTTGACTTAAAGGTACAAACCCCATCCAAAGACAGCACCAGACTAATTTGTCTTCGATGCGGTACAAACAGCAAGCCTTTTCCAAACTAAGGATTGGTCTCTTGCTCTGACTCTGGCTCCGGCTTGGGCTCCGTCATCAGTGGATGAGTTGTGTACACTTTGCATCTTGTCTTTAACATCAAACGGAGACAGGAACCGGCTGGAGCGTAAGCCAAGGTTCGGATTAGATTAGCACGGAATCCAATCATTATTCAAGATGGTTGCGCAGAGAACAGTGGCCAATCCTCGTTGCATATTGTCACTTCAAAGTCTTGTGCAGATTGCTAGAACTTGTTGGGTGGTATTGAGACAACAACATCACGTTCTAACAGCTCCGTGGAAATGTACGTAATCTGAAAAGGACTGGTTAAAACAACTCGACGTTTCAATCAGTATGCTCTGGTTGTTTTCAGGAGCCTATATTAGTATTACACAACCAGTGTGCAACATTTCGGGGCATTAAGTTTAATTACATTCAAATATACACGGCAATATTTGGGAAACGCGCTTGAAGACAAGCGCCCTTGGTCGGGATCCCCGAGAGATATATTAGTAACCCGACCTAGCTAAAATTATGTAGATATAAAGTCACACTATTACACGAGTTCAAGGATTGCATTAAACACAATTTCACGAATTTTCCGTAGGCATTGTCTTCCATCAATTTTCCCAATTCCATCAGAAGTCAAACTCATAAACTGAACATTTTGACAAATATTAAATTGAAAACCAATACCCGTTCTAAACATTCTGGTTGGTTTGGCTCGCAGCACTGACATTGTCCAACTGTTCAATACTAAGTAACTTCAATCAGTACTTCGTTTAATAGACTTGATACACGTAGTCGGGGTAAATATTAATAGAGGTTAATTTTTGTTATCACACTTTGGTGTAAGGGTAAACAAAATAAAATTATATGGTTAATATCTCTCGTATACGCTGTTGTTAACGAGCTGGGTTTGTCTTAGAAAGGATTTCGCGTAGGAACAGAAAACATAAAAACTTGAATACTTATGATAATATTCAAATTTCCTGACGCAACTGTGTGGCATAGTAAACATTTCTCCCCCTGGGTATCACCTGTCATTAATATTCATGCAAACATTAATACTTTCATATTTTCCATAAACAGCAGAGATCTCTGAAGAGTATAAAATGAACGCGCAGTGCAATGTGCACCGAGAATCTAGTATTTTGACAGGATTCTGGGTTGAAAAATATGACTTTTAAATTTGAGCCCTTTGGGGTTCTTGCTTCGCTAGTCGGGCTAATCAATGTGCCTTTACTCGGGTTGCTTTGGGACTTTGACTTGCCAATGGCCCTGGGTGGCACGCCTGGTAGCTCGTATAAGGCCAAGATGCAAGTTGGGCTTGCAGGCTGCGTAGTCAATAGAAGCAGTTCATTTAGAAAGAGAGGGAGAATAGTTGGGGGTGGGGGTGATATGATGAATATGCTGCCAGGGGGCCGCTATCTAGGTCTCCGATGTGCAGCGGATTGGAAAGCGACATTGGCTCAAAATGAGTGTGGGTTGGGAGTATGCATGGTTCAGGAGAGGTGATCTGAAAGGGGCTGGCATTGGAAAGGCCGCATTGTCCGCTCAACTTCTCCCGAAGATGAAAATAGATCAAGGAATTAAGGTCTTTAATAAGGCGGGCTGTCTTGTCGTTGCTCGGTTTTTTTCTCTCTCTCTCTTCTGTCGTCTCTTTCCATTTTTTTCGTTCTTCTATTCTTGGAAGGAACCTCTCGCACCGTTCATCACACATTCTGGGAGTGGATAATTATCTTTTGCATTCCTGATGTTGTTAATCATGGGGCAATTACTCGTGTGACTTCAGAACTTTCTGATCGGGGCGACCGGGGGCCAGGCCGTGTTACACGCACTTTGTGCCGTCGCTGCTGCTGTCTGACATTCAGTGAAAATGTCAGGCCGGCTGACTGCTGTTTACATTCAACCTATTTTACCCATCACACATCAAGCTTCATTGATGGGAACGAAATAACTGGGTTATTAAACTAAAGGCGCAATACAATCTGCAGCTGGATACATATAAGTCTACCCGTGGTTCGATTTCCCTTTTCAAAACTAAACTGATTAAATTTTGGAAATTGAAACACCTAATTAAAAACACTTTTGTGGAACATTAGCACGCCCTTTGCATTGGTTAAAGCAAGTACTGGTCTTTATGAGATACACACTAAGCTACTTGCCGGTCCTTAAGCAGAAACAAATCTGTTTACAGAGGTCATGAAGTTGGCCCTATAGTGCGATAACTCAAACAAGGATATCCGACTTCAGCCCACAGAAGTGCAGTGACTTCTGTTGCCTGTTCATTACTGGCCTGGTAACAGGATAAGGCCCGTTTCTTTTGACGCATCTTAAAGGGAAGGTTTACCTTTGGTAATCACTTGTAAAATTAATGGCAATAAAAACTTACTTGGTTAGAAGTACTGCAGCTTTTGATGTAGTATAAAGCATTTTGAGAATGACTTCACTTCGAAGTAGTGTGGTTTTGGAAAAAGATCAGCTTTTATCCCCCAAAATTTGAGTCTGAGAAACGTTTTTGTCAGACACGTTTCTTAGATTGTGTATTCCAATTGCGGATTATTTTTTCGGCGTCTAAAGCTACCAACGTTTGAAATGAAATGTTCACGGTTTTTTGTTGTTGTATATATCTACATTTATATAGGATAAACCAATTTAATGGTTCCAAAAACCAAAGGTATACGTTCCTTTAACTTTGACATAATTCAATGCTGCTCATCATCTCGAGGGGCCCTTGCTCTACGTTGGAAGATGTGTGAAATGTATGCATTCGGGGCTACAGGACGTATAAATCGTTTTGTTTTCTCTTGGTAACATAGCATCTCTTTGTTTGGTTGTTGAAGCGATTCAGTACCCAATGCACACATACCTATATATGTTCAGTATTCTTGCGATCGATGGAAGCAAAGTTCTACTGTTTTTTTTTAAATTAGTCTTTTGGGAAGAGCATTACTCGAGTGGTCAACACATCCGCTGGAAAGTGGAGGTCGCTGGTTCGAGTCCCACATAGATTATTATTGTGTTACGGTCCGTATGGCTGGTTTGCTCTGCTGATGAAACGACACGTTGCATCATTACAGAGTCAGTGCAAAATTGAAATCTTACATATAAATTATACAGATGTTGTTTGTCTCTGTTGTTGGTACTTTCCCCTTTATGTAAAAGTCCTGCTTCGTGTTTAAAACGGGGCCAGACTAACGATTGTTTGGGGGCGATTAAACTACAAAAAGCTACTGTTAACGCCAGACGCCAGTATAATTAAATGTAGGAGAAACACAACAGTAAAATAAAATGTAGAAGAAAGAAAAAGAACCCTTTATTACCAACAGAACAATACGCAAACAGTTGCAATGTGGAAACATATTTCTCTAATGAGCGTGTACCGGTATTTCATGTGATGGCATGTATGCCCTTGTACTCACAACAACTCTATACCGTCAAAGGGTGCGAACAATAGACAAATGAATGAGGATTGACCAGCCACCGGGTAAATAAAGCAGTCTGTATTAATGAATGCACATAATATAACTTTGCTTTGCAATAACATCTTATGAATCGCCCGTCAAGTTATTGATCGTTCGTATTTTGGATTAAATGCCAGATGGTTGGTTTATATGCAGTGTCGTTATTGCACCGGCCTTGAATTGATGTCCATGGCGTTTGTTATTAATTAAATGATGCCCCATCATTTGATACTAATACGTTTTTAACTGACTCATCAGGGGCATGTATCCCTTTACTCCTCTTTCATTTCTTCTGTGTGTCAGCTGGAGGACGAACAATATTTCTTGGTACCGACCATTGTTCCTCTGAAAATGAGTTGATGCATTTGTTATTGTCAATTAGTGTTTATTTTCTCGTATAGACTATGCACACTGGAGACCACTTCTCTGTGACTCTTGTAAAAAAAGAAAATGCACATTAAATCATCGCAGGCAATTTCTTCGATTTGTAATATTCATAAAAAAAAAAAAAGTTTCCAAAGCCTGTGTGGTTGTATACAGCGTCTTGACCCCCCATTCAATCGGTGTACTCTAACCTGATTCGTTACTCAATGAAACTTTTAACTTTTTTGGTCCCTGTTTGTAATGTTCACCCTGCGGCCAATTCAATTAGTGAACGGAACAGTAGTGTCTGTTAAATCAACAAACAATGTGCATTATAGCTTCATGACAATAGCAATGGAATACCACAATGCTTTTTTTTCCGCGCTGTATTAATGGTTTTTAAAAATATATGCATGTACTTATATTTTTTGACATGCTCTGCAGATTTGAAAGCTTTGTTAAAAAAAGCCCCAACCTGCCAAAGTGGCCTCCGAGCTGTAAGTGTTTTGCTTACAGTCTTCGGCTTGACCCCTCCCCCTCCTCCCCATTCTATCGGCGTACTCTAACCTGATTGGTTAAGCAATGAAACTTTTAAGTTTTTGGTCCCTGTTTGTAAATAAGTACATTAAGGTTCACCCTGCGGCCAATTCAATTAGTGAACGGAACAGTAGTGTCTGTTAAATCAACAAACAATGTGCATTATAGCTTCATGACAATAGCAATGGAATACCACAATGCTTTTTTTTCGCGCTGTATTAATGGTTTTTAAAAATATATACATGTACTTATATTTTTTGACATGCTCTGCAGATTTGAAAGCCTTGTTACAAAAAGCCCCAGCCTGCCAAAGTGGCCTCCGAGCTGTAAGTGTTTTGCTTACAGTCTTCGGCTTGACCCCTTCCCCTCCTCCCCATTCAATCGGTGTACTCTAACCTGATTGGCTAATCGATGAAACTTTTAATTTTTTTGGTCCCTGTTTGTAAATAAGTACATTAATGTTCACCCTGCGGCCAATTCAATTAGTGAACGGAACAGTAGTGTCTGTTAAATCAACAAACAATGTGCATTATAGCTTCATGACAATAGCAATAGAATACCACAATGCTTTTTTTTCGCGCTGTATTAATGGTTTTTAAAAATATATACACGTACTTATATTTGTTGACATGCTCTGCAGATTTGAAAGCCCTGTAAGCCCCAGCCTGCCAAAGTGGCCTCCGAGTTGTACGTGTTTTGCTTACAGTCTTCGTCTGTTGAATCTCGTAGTTGTCACAACAAAAACTTTAGACCTACACAGTTCCTTGGTGAAGGTGTGGGGTACAGCAATTAACAGACATGGGCGTCAAAATGCGGTCGAGGCCATACAGTTGGCGTAAACAGGATTCTGTCCAGCCCACATGTTTTCCTGTGAGATCTGCTGCATTTATTAGGTGCTTCTGCTTTCTCCCTCTCTCTCTCTCTCTCTCTCTCTCTCTCTCTCTCTCTATCTCCCCAAAGAACACACCTTGCAGTAGCGGAAACTTTAGGCGGATATCAAACCACACGAGCATATCCATAAAGCAGACATTCGTAGAATTATGCTATATAAGAATTACATCCATATCCGCCAGCAGAATATGGTACATACCGCATAGGGAACACTCGCCAGAGTTGAACAAAGGCTATATAATTATTAGGCTGTTTAGGACAGAGTATTCGGCGTCACAATCTGTCACTCTGCAAATGTCTCTCTCGTAAAACATGTAGTAAAAACGGTTGTGTTAAAAAGCAAGAAGATAGTCTGGATGTTATAATTGTTACGGGGATAACGATTGTTTTGCCTTACGTCAAATGTGTAAGATATCTGCTTCAGAATGCAGGGGTCCTGGGATCACTTCCCACTCGAGTAGAAGGCCCATGTCTGGGGATTTGTCCCCAGCAGGACTTGGGAAGCCCCGAGTGTACTGCTGCTGCACGACTCTGAACGCGTTGACTATATACGTTGTTTATTACACGTCGGTGTAAGGGTAAAACCAAACTAAAACAAGTGTACGTATAAAGAGAATCATAAAAAGGATTCAAACGTTTTATTCAGCATAATGACACATATACTTGTTCTAGTATGGAATGTTATTAAATAGATACATAATTTACTAGACCAGCTTTTATCCCCCGTGGGGCAATTTACACGCAACCAGTTCCAGGCAATATCCAAGAAGGATTTTCTGGGGGATGGTGAGTTACGGCTGAAATAAAGTCTCTGGTGCTGCAAAGTGTTCCTTTTTGCATGCATGCAGTTGGTTGCCTCCAAGTTGCCTGTATACATTGCCCTGTGTGACATGGCCTTAAGACTAAAACACACACATACACGCGCATGTTTGTGTCCAACAGGCTGGTGCCCGCGGAGCTCTGTGTTACATACACTCTGTGGACATTCATTTTACTAATGTGCACTAAAGAAAACAAAACACTGTTCAACACTGTTGAAAACACTGTGTGGACGTGTCTAAGTCCACATAGTGTTGAAGTCCCTATCTTGTGTGAACCTCTTTTGTTCTCAGGTCCACACTTCGAATGCTTACCGATTAAAATACGCCTGAAAGTGCACTGCTGTTAGTGTCGAACAAGACACAATATGCCCCAAACAAGTTGCACATTATAGCTTTAGGCGTGAACTTAAAATGTTCACGGTTGGTCGATCGAGCAAAGATGTTTTATCTGGAACACACATACAATAACCCTTAAGCTACGAGATGTACAAATAACAATAAATTCAATTCAATTCAGTTTACAAAAAAGGGGAAAAGAACACTCTCTTTAGCTGGAGGGGTTCTCTGTAAATTAAATACAACTAACATTTTTGTTTAAAGGTAGGGTTGGTTTTTGTCAACGTAATGCTGATTTATAGGCACAATTTTAAAGAAAGGTTCAATAAAAGTCACATGTGAAAGTGTAATCTGAACACAGTGCCAACTTGCTTAAAAAAACAAAAAACTGTCACAGTATTTTCACAAGAACGTCGAATCTATCGGCGTTTAGCTAGGTGACAGCGGGTACCAACCGCATCTCTGACCGCAGCATTTGCCAGCGTACACCAACCCTTAGAAATGTGAGAGCGACGATTCATGCATGAAATGTTTCTAAGGTTCAAATGATTTTTTGAAAATCCAAACCGTATTACTTCAAAGCGAATACTTTCTCAAAATAGTTTAGACTATCAAAGTATTTACGAATCTATGATCCTTACCTTTAAAGAAAACTGTTAAATAAATTCTCGCCGCAGGAACAACATGTTACTCTTGTGGGAGATTGTTTGCATGTCACCTATCCTGAACACCTTTGCAGGTGGTCGGGAATAAAGCTCTCATCACATTGCATTCCCTCAGAATTTTATTCAAGCTTCCCTGTCCGCTGAGACGGAAAATTGCAACTTAGTCTTATCTTGGATCACTGCTTTATATATTGTTTAATGCTCATATACAACAACTTTGATAATCTTCGCTTGCAATCAAATTTAATTCATTTTGTGGAAATTATTGTGTGGAGTTTCGAATTTTGATTTTGCTTAATGTCTACGGCACATTCATTGGAGAAGGATATCGGGTTTAAGTGTAGAGCCATAAGTGGGCTTTATTCGCCATTAGCGCCTGTAATTGAGTTTGGGTCGCATCATTCATGAGTCATAAATGTATGGTATGTAAACACTTTTGTCGAAATTTATGTTTGTATAAACTGTCTAGGTGGCGTACAGACGCTCACTTCAAACAGCGATACACGGATTGTCTTTCTCAATTTAAAGCCATAGTATATCTTAGCATGTATCGTCGGGTTGACAGTCAAAACAGAGTCCTCCTACTTTGTCTTGCTTCAGGACTATTTTCCTATACGGCAGCTCTTCCCTACACATACCCCCCAGTTCTTCTCTGCATTTCAGCTTTATCAGAATGCAGTTTCCGTGACCATTATTCCGCGTCCAATCCTTGTGGTAATTTTTTAAGCTGGATGATTTTTAACCGCTGAATAAATATACCCCTTTATGAGAATTAATAAGGAGACTGCGGTCGGCGGAGTGCGTATGTCAGGAGTGTATAGCGTTTACGCTGCACCCGGGTGCTCGTTTAGCCTGCGGGCAGTTGTCCACGGCTCAGCAAGGACCAGACTTGAAACACCAGGAAGACGGGCCGTCTTGAATATAACAGACTGACTGGGCCTGGCTACAACTGTTGCCAATTGCCGTCTGGGACGATGTTGCAGGTTTCCATCGCTGTGAAAACGCACCGGTATCCAACAACCCCCAGTCGTAGGGTGGGATGGCTTACCCTCCGGAAGGAGAACAGCCACAGTTCATCTGATTCAATTGTTTTAGAGAGAATGAAATACCGATTCAATCACTTAACAAGATTAAAACCTTCCCAAAAGACCTAGTTGTATATTTTGAGTAAAATCTTATTTATACAAAAAATAAAAAGAAAAAGTGAAAAGAAAATCAACACAAAACATTAAAAGGGCACAATGCCTTTGGACACTTAAACGAGTTCGTTTTGAAATGATATGTTTGGAAAGATGTTCTAAAATTAGAATGTAATGAGTCACATAAATATACCTTGAACGTGTGTACTTTTTGTTTGTGTAATATGTCAGAACACGGTCCGTTATTTTGTAGTACTAAAATTTTGATTCCACAAAATGGCGGACCGTGTATTCTGCTGTTGTTTTTCTACCTGCAAATGTATGCTTTTGAATCGCTACTTAATAATTACAAAACACTGTGTGTGCATGAAAAAGGGTTACAACGATCAGGGGTAATTCTTAATAGCAACAATTTGAGAGATTTGAATACAATGTACCCCTTTAAGATCAAATTGAAATAGCCTAGTGCAAGCCTGCCTTCTCTTAAAGAAGAGCACGAGGTAAAGTTGATCATGTCAGCTAAATGATGACATTTAATCGGGATTCACGTCTCGTCACATACCATGATGTACCAGTCATTTTCGCCCTTGACTGTACACCATCCTCTCTTTTCAAGATGTCAAACAAACTTCAGCAAGTGGCACATTAATGCTGATTTGCCGCCTGCGACTGTGTCAGAAATGTGAAATATTCATCATGTGCTAATCCCGTCCCTGCGTTTCCCATCCATCAAATGCAACCTTTTCCCTCAGACAATCCCAACGAAAGGTTTTACTGGGCAATGACTATACAATGACCCCCGGATTATGTGGTTATTATTTGAAAGAAACATCTTCTTTCCCAGCGAGACGTCGTATTTGATGTTCACCGCGAGATTAGGGTGCATTCTGCATAGATCTGGGCCCATTTTCATGGAGCTGCTTAAGCACAAAAAGTAATAAGCACAAAAAAATATAGCTCACCAGTCAAAACCAAGGTCACATATAACATTTTCTGACTGGTTTCCTGCTAAATTATTTTGCTTAGCATTTTTTTTCAGGCTACAGGTTCTGTTCAAGCAGCCGTATGAAATAAAGCTCTAGAGTTAGACACGCAAAAACAAACAAACAAACAAACAAACACACACCCCAACACCCCAACAAACATGAGTACTATTTGTGACTGTGGGTCCCCGAAATTTGTTAAGCAATAAAAGACCTTAGTACTGATGACATCACAGTTTGTTTACCAAGTTGCAGGAGAGTGAGAAACCATTGTGTCTATGCACAGCTGTTGGAAATTCAGTACCCAGTTACATCACCTTTACAATGCGGTAAGCGGTAAACAGACCGTGACGTCATCAGTACATGGCTGTATTGCAGGTTTTGTAGCTTAGTTGAAAAAGGCCTGGTTTTGACCTTTTGGTCGTAAAATTCCTAGAGGGGGGGGGGGAGATAATATTATTATTGTAAGAAGAAGTTGTTTCAGTGTGTTGGTTCGTGTACGCTGCCGTCAAAAGAAAAAAGAACAAATCAAACAAACACAGAAATCTCTAAGTCAATATTTACACTATTGGTGCAAAATGGTATGATATTCAAGAAAATGCAATACAGGCTCTATTTTGGAATCTTTGTCTGACGGTTAAGGGGCCTGCTAACAATGAGCCGAAACGCACAGTCACAATTTGTATTCAGCAGTACTGGGCATATTAATATCATTCATAGGCCTTCCAGACAAATTTAGTGCCCCGTTCAGCTCACTCTGGACAAATTACTCCAGCTGAAATTGTCAGTATCTTTTCAGTAAAAAATTCCCCACTACCGATAATTTGTGTCATTAATTATGTAGATCTCATCTACCCCATTTAACCACTTGCACAAAGGCACGTACAATTGCATATGCTGTGTACACATTGTCATTTTTAAAATTTAACCCTAAACACTTTTGACATCTAACTTTGTCCTCTTCCTTTCTTTTCAGAGTTCCGTATGTTCATATATTCTCAAAGCCTTCATCAGTACTTCCACAATGGTCCTTTTAGTACTAATAGTGTTATACCACGCAAGGGAAATCCAGGTAGGTCACGTTGTCTTCTCAAAAATTATGAAATTTTAAAATGACACATTTTTCCAGATGTCGATTTACTTTTTGATTGGGGTAGTTGAGGGGACGTCGAACGCGCCCTAAAACATAATTATACGAACGGATACAGTTGAAGAAAATACAATCTTGAAATGCCAAATTGCCTCGTCGTCGTTGTTCAACATTTGGATTGTTGCCCTTCCCTTTTTTGTTGATTCTGAAGTAATTCGGTTACTCAACGAATTCCTTTTTTTCTGAATATTTGATGCGGCGGGGTCAGGGATGCAGTACCGTTGGACAAATACAGAGTATAGTCAAATTAACGTTGATTGTTTGCAATGAAATTCTGTTTCCTGCAGTTGCAGGGGCAGAATATTTGTGTCAAGGTTCAGCTATGAAATTGAAGTGTAGTGTGCACGAAATAGACTTGTGTGTTCTTCCATAATAATTTGAATGGAGAGCCGAAGTGCTACTTTGATATGCATTATAAATCAAATGCAACCCTTGAAATGTTGCCAATTCTTGCTGATATTTTAGCAGCACATGCACGGGAAGCAGTGCTGTTTGTCAGATTTCGCTTCTGATCGAGGGAAAACGCACGATCTCCATACAAGATGATTTTTGCCGATGCTGTCTAGGCAAAGATTCGCCTCGGGGGCCGCGCGGTAGACAGGTCCCGCTATGCTCCTAACCGAGCCCGCTAGATTTTTTTGAAGCTTGTTCTCGATCGTCAAAATGAGAAAATGAAATTGATTTGAAAGAGTACCATGTCCTTCCCGTACGGGGATAATGGAAGTGATTAATTCCAGTAAACCACCGCAGAACACTGTGGGTGCCATCTTAGGACCTTATGAACTTTAAATTAACGTCTTCGGAGAAATTGGGTGGACTAGAACAGAATTCTATGAGTGAATATTTGAGCCATGATTAAGCAATCGTGGAGGAGCAAACCCTTTATTTGGAGTTCGAGCACACATGCGTCATCTGCAGTCATAATTACATCATGATCACGTTACATATAAAAAATCTGTTTTCTTCTTGGAAGTATGACCGTAAATTTAAAGAAAAAGCAAATAATCCCCCCCCCCAAAAAAAAAAAAAAACACGAAACAACCAGCCGTCCCGAATTCGTAAATAATTTCTTGGTGTACACTTCAGCTTGAAATTGAGAACTTTCCAGCAGCCGTCCCCTAAAGGTAAATACATATTGCAGTTACCGAGAGCATATTGCTTACGACACTAACTCGTGAGCTTAAAATCTAAAACCCAACTTTAGGAAACTAGAGTTTCTGATGAGAAGTAATGTTGTGCGCTAAAAGCGTCGACAATAAAAAGCCAAATCGAGTCAATAAGGGGGACGCAAATAGCTTTTAGTGAAACCCACATAAACACATAATATTCGGCGTTTTTTTTTCTTTTCGAAAACGGCCACCTGACTTGATGATTTTGTTCTTCGAAGACTTTGTTGTTTGGTTTGTTTATTTAAAAACTCGAGGGTTGGAATGTATTTTACTATTTCCCCATCCGATGTGTCATACCGTCACTGGCTATACTACCTTCTTATAGAAGTTGATGCATTTACAATGTACGATTTGCAACTCGGGAAATGTCAGTTGATGCGCTCTTGTGTACAACACAGGAATACCCAGAGGTTCACATTAAGAAAGCCGCATCTTCTTACTGCTCGCATGTGATCTTCCCCGTGACACCTAGGAGCAGCGTTTCTCTCAAGAATCCGGATAGATAAAGAACGCTTGAGTACCACTTACAAAACTTGTTGAAAACAAAACAGATACGGGTAATTTGCGGTCATGTCGGCGGTTTAAGAGTCACCTCTAAAAGGGGCCATTATCAACGAAGTGACCTGCATAATATCTGAATATAGGCGAGTGTGGAAGAGTGGTGGACAGGAATATGTACGGAAATAAAGACCTTGTATTGAAAGGGGTACTGTTTAGTCGTGTTGATAGCATGAGGCCTGGGGAGATTAAATATTCAATAGATAAGCGTGCGATTGGGTGGTATACCCTGGGGATATGTTTCGCCACATAGATGGTACTCCCGCTGATGGGAAATATCCACTGACCACACCGTTAAAGGTGTATTATTTTTGGATTGGTGATTAGCTGAAATAAAAACGGGCAATTTGCAAGTTGAAAATACACCTGATGATTTTTAAGTCGGTATACTGATACCAACCACTCCTTGAAATTTATGGCTTTTCATAAGTGAAAACTGTAATCCAAGTTTCTTCTTCTTCAAAAGCGTGTAGCGCTGTGACAATTGGCCTGTGTGTAGAGAAGATGATAAAGAAATAGCAGTTTTAGATGTGGGGGAATCCAAACTGGGGAAAACCCCACGCACTCGAGTAGGGACTGAAAACCTAATCCACATGCAAGGCGCCACCAGTCCGGAAATCTGAACCGGGGGTCACATTCGCTCGGCCCCAGCGGCCTATCCAGGACCGCTGGGATGGTCTAATCAGCTTGCACAGATTCTTGTTCAGGAAGTACGTCATGCGTGCAGTGCTTGCAGTGTGAGTGTGATGCATGATGGGATTGAGCATTAACCAATGAGCGTGCTTGATACGTTTGCCCATCCCAGCGCCTTTGGTTTGAAGGCAAGGCGCTGGGGACGAGCGAAGGGGTCACAGAGCTAGAGGTGAAAGGCGGGCAAGAAACCACTGACCCAACCTGTGAGAGCAAATCTTGAATTCGTGTCGACAATTTCAACGAAACTTTTCCAGGTTATCTGTATTGCACTATGTCTAGAAATGTAAAACACTGGTTTGGATGCGGGCTCAGAAAACCCTAAACAAACAAACAAACAATGTTAATGTTCATACCTCCAATAAGATGACGAAGAAGTGTCGTCTGTCGGTGATGGCGTTTTGTGGCGGGAATGTATATAATGATCTGTTTGGATCGTGTGCTACGGTATGGTCTGGCTGCAATAGGCCCGACCTCACCGTGTATTTCTTGCAAGGTGTTGTATTTAAAATTGCTTCGTCTCATAAAATCATTCTTAACCAGCTCCACCAAATCTGATATTTCAGCTTCGCAGGAGTGTCATTTTTGACAGAAATGGCGCAATATAAATGTGCAATTATTATTGACCTCACCCTGTGGCCCCCTAGTAAATTAAATTCAACAAAATAAAAGTGAATTTTATCATTTATATATATTTTGTTTACAAAAGGCTCCCTCAATGGTTCAGCAAACACTGCTTGATTTGTCGTTTTTCAAACGCCACAGTTTAAAAGCTAGAACTAGACACGTAGACCGTGGTTTAATCATGGCTGTCTATGTTGGTATAATGAATACGTGTGGTGTTCAGTCATGTCCAACTTCTAAAACATCCTCACACGATAAACTTGTGATGGACGACTTTGCGAGCAGAGGCGGGCATCTTGCGTCAATGTTATTTATTCCACATTACCAAGAGTGAAAACAAACCGTAGTGTGAGCATGGCGACAAATAAACTGTCTGTGATATTCAAGCCAAAGGCAATTTGCTTTACCTGTCAGAAATATAGGTCGCGTTATAAGACACTGAATTATGCATGCTCCGCAAAACCACTGGAGCCTTACCTCCTTAAGAACAGCTTATCAAATACTTTTTACAGTGAATGTTGTGATGGGACTTTCCTCTATATTGACAACAACTTCACACGGCTGAGTTCGGGCTGCAAGCCAGAAACCTCTTTCGTAATGCCCGTTCACGAGTTCCCAGTTCGTCCAAGAAGTTCACCATAAGCATGAACTTTAATCTCAGGGGCTGTCCACTAAGGAGTGTTAATGTCAAAGCGAAGACTCTTTCATAACGCCCATTTACGAATTCCCATTTCGTCAGAGAAATTCAACATAAACATGAGCGTTAATCTAAGGGGCTGTCCAATAACGAAGTGTAAATGTCAAACGAGAGTTGCTATTAGTCAGAAACTCCATTCACGATGTAATATATGCCCCCTTCGTTATGCCCATTTTGGATTTCCTATTTCGTCAGTCATAATTCTTGTCTTAAAAAGTCTAAAGGGACTTATCCTAAAAGCAAATTCTAGCATGAATGTCTTAATTTACATTGTAATGAATTTATATTCCTATTTACGATCTCAGTGATTAAAAAAAAAACCCCAACAACATTATTTAGGGCACCGATGGCTACAACTTGCAGCATCGTGAAGTTGGGTATAGAGCGCCTGCCTTACAGAAGACCTAGCCTACAGAAACACATATTTGAGCCTAAAAAATAAATATGATGTGTTTTTTTCACGAACAATAAAGAACGCAAGTTAGGAAATTGATGCTGAAAAATACAAATCAATAGGATTGACAAATACATGTAACAGTCTCCGAAAGCATTGAACAAAATCATTGAACTTAAACAGTTTGGTAGCACAAAGAGTACAGCTTAAAAATAGATTCAAGGCAGAGGGAATTGGAGTTCGGCTTTCTTAAAATGCTGTGGGAAAGATGTTACCCATTTTTTATTTGATTTTGAAAACCAACGAATGATATTCCAATGTTTGTGTCAGACTCTCTGCTATGAAGGTGACATTTATCACAAGCTCTCGATCCTGTTTATAGTGTTTCCCTTTCAAAAACTGTAACATGTCGGGGTGGCGGAACTTTTGAGCGTTGGAGCTGGTTGGTTACAGGATAGCTTTTATGGGATAATTTTAGAAGTGGAAACACACTGTAAAGTCACTTCTGAAGCCACACACCCGTTGCATTAAATCGTAACTCCTTGTTTAACTCAACAGTCGTGGGAAAACCATGTGTAATCCACACTTCGCGTTTGGGGGGGGGGGTGCTGGTTGACAGACCGTGAAACTAATTTAGTTGAAAGCGAATTCTTTTGTTTGACGTAAATTTGCCAGTCACAACAAATTTGGCTAGTCAAAGTTGAAAGCACTTTAGGTGGATTTAGTTGTCAGAGTACTGATCTGTTGATTTTACTTAATACGTGCGCGCTCTAACAAGAACACACAGTAATTTCACAGGTTTTAGTGAGGGATCCAGACGAGATGATAACCTCATAATCTCAACCCATCCTGATACATTTTCACCATTACTTTTTTGTATTAGGATCCAGACGAGATGATAACCTCATAATCTCAACCCAACCTGATAAATTTTCACCCTTACTTGTTTGTATTATTATTATAATGTTTGGTTCATCTGGCACTTCAGATACAATTAGTTGTTGTGTTAATCAAGTCCCAGGGAAAAAATTCATAAATGATTATTTGGGTTACCAAACCTTATAACTAAGACTCAAACGTAATACAAATGGTCATGAGTGCACTTTGATAACATTGTAACTCTCGCTTTAGTTTATCAGATTCACTTTCGCTCGAAGTCGATTGTGGCTTGTCCTTCGTGGGTTCGATTCCATTCCGGGAGGGAGGCAGTGTTGAATGGTCCTTGCTCGATACGCGTCGCCGAACACATCTGCCTTGATCCAGGTTCCCCTCCCATTTGTTAGTTTCAAGAAGGAAAAATACCTAAACCACGCATTAAATAATTGTAGACATTGGCACGACTTAAAAATTTAATATTATTGTTCAAATAAACAACAAATTGTGGTCATCTGTCTTGTAAGATTGGCAGTGCAAAACAACGCTGTCTGAAATGCTGTCAACATTTTCATCAAATGTTGCAACAATTGTTTAAAGCGTAATAAGCCAATTTATGCACCAAGTTATGTCAAGTTTTACAGTCTAGACCTTTTGCGCACTGACTGTTCGAAAGAATTGCTCTTGTGCAAGAATCGGAAGCCGACGGTCTGTTATCTCATCAGTGTGGATTGGATGCAAGTGCCAGCTTCATGGTTTTATGTATTCACCACATTGACTGTTGAAAAGCGACACTAAACGTGTCAACGAATTCAAGTATCGATGAACCCAACATAAGCTGCAAGACGCACATTAAAAAAAAAGCGCAGTCTGTCAACAATTTTTTTTAATATAAACGTTTCCGTTATAATAGAGAGAGGGCGCCCTATGTGTTATTTTAAAAGAAAAAATCAAATGTCACGTCACCTACGTTGAACTCCAAAATACAACGACATCCATAAAGAAAATCCCACGCATTGGATCACAAGTAATATTTTTGTTTTGTTCTCAGGATAACATGACAGCGAGGGAATAAAACTTAGGACGAATAGTGCAATTAAGATTGCTTGAGGTTAAACAACAATCTTTCTGATACGGCATGTCCTTAAGAAGTACTAGTGCACATCTATATGACTTGCTATTACCGCTAGTAAGGCAGATTATCGTTACAGCGCCTGCCGTGAATTATTTAGTTACATGAAAATTGCTTTGGAAAAAAGAGTGGAAAATCAACGACTGTTTCACGTGTTATTCAAGTTTAAAAGAGGTGAAATTGTCCATGGAGCTTCATTACTGTCGTACAACCTAGCAAGAAAACGAGAAAAGAAATTGCCAGTTCGATTCTGTTTGTTCGTGGGATTAGTCAACTTGCCGTTATCTTGCGAAGTCGACTTACTAAAATTAAGAAGTTGGATGCATCATCCTTTTTTGGATTAAGTGAAACATCTGGAGATGTGTCTTGTCACTGCAAGTCAACTTCAGGGCTCAGTAAGTCGTCTCGTTACCTAAATAAGTGGCAAGGCATTCCTGGAGTTCCGTAATAACATTTAACAAGTTCAACGCCTACAAAAATGACAACAATTGATGGTCATGACATTAAAAGGCTACTGATTGCAAATACCTGTTCGAAGGTTAACTTGTTTAAAGGCAGGACACGCCAAGATAAAATATAAAACAAAACAATAAGTTATTAATAAAATTGGCGTGGTGTGTCGTGGCCGAGCGGTCTACTGCATCGAACCAAAGTTCTGGTGGTTGAATCATAGGCATGCTGGTGTATAAATGGGAACCCTAGCTTAATTTAAGCAGCTTGGGGTTGTAAATACTCTCAAGAACAGGGATAATAATGTTGTATAGCGCCTTGATCAGCTATTAGGATAATGTGCACCGTATAAGAACCATAAAGAATACACACTTAGGTTTCCATTGGTATACACAACTTAGGATGGTATAACATGATGATCAACCCTCATGGGTTGGGGGTTAAATTCTATGGTCATCTTGTTTGGTTTCTAACAAGAACATTGCATTTTTAGTTTGAGGGAATTGTTAGAATCAAGTTTGGAAATGTTTGGAAATAATGAATGGCGCAACTCAACGACTTGGTACGGATTAATCGCATTTAGAAGAAAGCCAACGTCCTTGTTTCTTCTTCTAGCTTTCTGTTTCCTCCATTTTTCAGAGAGCGTTTCAAATACATAGTGCATATGTGCATAAAGCTGCCACCCATGGCCAGCAGTCAAAGCACAAAACCAGATTTATTCATAACAGTGACAAATCATGCGCCCGCAACATCCACTGCCAAAGTTAATCATAAATTAAGCTAAAGTGCGAATGCTTAACACTCTATCACAGCGTCTATGGTTCTTGCGGATGTAAGCCCTAATTAACTCAAAAGCGTTCGCCGTGAAATAAAGGCTGCTATAACTTATGATCACCATGATGCGCTGGAACCTCTTGACCTCATTTGAATAAAAATTCATTTTCTAATTATAATACAGCTCATTAGAATCGTTACTATGTAAATCGTGTATGCTTTGAATGCAGTTACATTGTTATTGTGCAGTGTAGTAGTTTTATTTAAATCTACTCGCCCAAACCGAGGCTGGGAAATGGTGTTTGTATTCTCCGGGTTATTGACAAACAGGTAGTCGCGTCAACTATTGAATGGCCTGTTGTTGCGTGTGGCAAGCCTGTTGAGGTTTTTTAATAACTCGTGTTTCGCTCTGAATTCAATATTTTTTAAGGTCACCAATCAATTGTTTGTTTCTGGTTTACCGATGATTAGAATTAGTATTCCCGGCAAGGGCCTGTTGTTCTTGCTGGTTTTTTCTTCTTCTTTTTAATTGGATTAATGTCATGGAATTAAACTTGCGAAATAAATTACAATATACACATTTGTCGTATGCATGAAGTTAAATGCCAAAGAAGTGGGTAAATAAGGTGGCCTTCTATGCTCTTTTAAGATCTATGTGGCGTGTAGAAAGTGACAAAAATAAATACCGTAGATCTAAAAGACGGTGTGCATTAATTACACTTGAGATATTTAGTAACTAGAGCCCAGATTATGGATGTCTGCAACCAACCACAAAAGAAAAACAAAAACAAAAAACAAATAGACGAAACAAATAAAAAAAAAACTAATAAATGGTGCCCACTATTTATTAAGTGTCATCCAATCGAGCCGTCTCTTTCCGTACAAATCTACAGGTAGCTCTTCGATGTTGAGTATTATCTTTTATAAAAGCAGGACAAAATTCTCTTATTTCTGTAGTCGTATTGCAAACATGGCAAAATCAGCCTGTTGAATCAATCTTGAATACACTGACATGATGCCAGTAATGATATTCTGTTTTTTCAAATTCCCAATAATATTCATCTGGTTGTATTAATAGCTTGCATATTTCATGCAAGGCTGTGTCGCCACGGCAACCCCTCCGTTTCCATGGTTACTTGATTATCAGAAAGTACCTAAAGCGTCCATATAATCGAGGTCACAGGTCCCCCTTTTTTAGCTTCCATGACGTCATTCAGTTGAACTCAGTGGGGTCCATCAGGGCGCCTCGTGCAAATGCAGGTCAAATGTTTACTTAATTACCGTATTGGGAAAAAAACCTGATAAATTATTCACTGGTTTATCGGGGGTCAGAGCGTTGCCTTTGGATGGATGCAGGCATAGCGAAGATTCGATGTAACAGGTCGCTTGTTAGACTGTCGGGGCCCTTACCTTAATCCTTGATGACATGCAGAAGCATTGACAACTGCACACTTTTAGCTTTTTATTATTTGATTCAAACGGAGCGAGATCCTGTTGGAGGATATCCATAGAAAGTTGTATCGTTCGGAGAAAATTAATTATTATACGTAAGACTGATTACCTTCCAGTCAATTACTCAAATAATTCATAGTTTTTGGAAGTGTGTAGGGCTATCTTATTTCTCACTGACTAGTTTTTGTTGTTGAGCACACCGCGAAATCAACTTGAGAATACTGCATCAGATTAGATTGAAACGTTTCCGAGAACCCCTGAAATCACTATCTTGTTATAACTGCAACTTGGGCATGTTTGTGGACTTGATTGTTTTTCCGGGGACAAACTTTTTTTTTTAAATACTAAAAAAAGAGAACAACAACCAACTCCTTCTAAAACATGTTTCAATCATATTCCCAGTATCTAGGTAAGTAAAACGTTTTGCTTTCAACAATCTTGTTTGTTTGCTGGGGTATTCGTTTACTTGCTTTTGTTTCTATGAACAATAACCATTTTTTTCTCCTAGCCCCTGAAGTGTCAGTATGGCTACAACAAGTAAAAATACAAAATATACAGCAACATGATCACATATCATAACAGCAACATGTAAAAAAAACAAAAACCCAAAACCAAACACTTTCATAGATAAGTTTAACTGTCAGCATGAATTGACTGATCGTTCCCCTTAGCATGAAGAGATAATAATAAATTATGTTTCAGCGTGTGAGTGGGGTAAATGCATATTATACCCACGGCCTCTAATGTTGCCCATTTGTAAAAGCATGTAGCCGGACGTATTATATATTATATATTTCTAGAATCCAGGGATGCTTCATAAGTGAAATTAATCACTAAGGCTTCCAAACCTGGGGAACCCTGTAGACAAGGATGCTTGCTGTGTACACCAGCAACACCGGGGTTAACCCTTACCCCTTCTGGATGAGTGTTCTGCTTTTTATATACGTGTAGTGGCAGTCCTGGTGCATGGGGCCTACGGCTTCTGTCCTATCCGAAGGAAAAAAGCAATTGTGGTAAAGTATCTTGCTCAAGGATGCAGGTGCCACGACCGAGACTAAAACCCACACTCGATCTGCTACACCACAGCTTGAGTCTGGTGCTCGTCACTGCTCAACCACGACACAACTCAATTGGGCACCTAAATTTAGCTCGGACTTAACTCTATTCAAAACCTTGTAATTAAATGTAGCCCACACCTAGCTGTAGCCTCATCCCCAGTACCCGAATGTGGCCTGATTTTGGACCATCGGGTGACAACTAGGTACAACTTTGGGCTACATTCTGGTCTATTCTTATCCCAGGCTACATTGCAAGGGGCTTTACGCACGAGAAATATTTGAAAAGAAGGTAGGGAATATAATGATGTTATTATAAGATAGTTTAAAAAAAATTCATTAAAAAAAAATTCATTTCAAAACTACTGGACGGTTGAGTTTTAATACGAGGTGGGATTCTATGAAATGTTTTTTTAAAATAAATCAAATTGTTGACCGATGATGGTTTCACTCATTAGCATAAACGCATTGCCAAGTGGTCAGATTATAAACCCAACGCTGAATGGATGATGGAGAAATATAATGTTTACCAATACTTAGTCCTCATCATGAACATTTCAAATAATTTGATCAATCTATATAATTTGTTTTTACCCTTACATCAATAAAGCACCGTATACTCAGTACTTTCCCGAGTTCTGTGGGGGAAAAAATCCACGGTAAAAAACAAGTGATATTCTTTACCCCCGAAACATTTTACGTCTATTAATTTTGATCAATCTGTTTTCAAAAATTGTTTTAAAAATGCGGTTATAATAATACTGTTTTTAATCGATCCAAACAGCTCGACAAGAATTATTTTTCGAGATACCGTGCGAAGATAAAAACAACGCGCAATAGTGTCTCCATGATGACGTCAAGACTATAGTTGCTTTGTTTCTCTCTCTTTCTCTCTCTTTAAGAGATTACTGATGAAAATAATAAAATTATATTAAAACACACTGTCCCTAACAACGTATACTCTCTCTTTGGTAATAGTTTGCAAAAACTCTTATTTTAAAAAAATGCAATAACGGTCGTTCAATTACAACCAGTCATTTTATAAATCTACAGCGGGGGAAAAATTGCCTTCATCAACCGATAAAGTATCATTATACCACTGAGAAGGTTTCTAAGAAACAGCCTATCTTGCGATTGACTTTGTTTGTCTGAATAATATAGACTTGTACTCCGTTTTCCCCAGATGGCATGAGGCCGTCAGTATTCATCCTGCGCTGTAATGGACCGTGTAATATTCCAGCTTACCTCCAAGCCTTCTGAACCCCCTCGTGCAGGCTGAGACGAGCGGTTTGTTATCCCTGTGCAGATCTGTTGGAGAAAATTCCCAAATGGTCCTTAAGAGCAGGGTAATTTTCTCGTTCTGATTGCACTGATTCCTTCTTACTCGCTCACCCTTGCTCTCCCCCTCTCTTCTTTTCTTCCTAAATCCAATCAGAGATTTTGTTTCCCCGCGTCAATGCGGAACCTAGGGAAAATAAATGGCCGCGTTGAAAAGAGGAAAGGGGGGGGGGGCTTCCTTGTTTTATACAGTGCACAGCTTGTACCAATGTATGTGAATACATCGATACTCAATAGTATGTACAGAAATATAAGAGTGTCAGCATACAGGTAGGCTAAACATTGTTTTGTTAAAAGATGGCCAATGGCTATACAAGCATGTCTAATATATCAATAAAGGTGTGCTAAAGCAGCTCCGTACAAGTACTGATTACCTCGCAACAACATTTGGCCTGTATATGCGAGGGCGCCCTACTCAAATGACGTCAAGCGTACGTAAAGGAACATTTGAATAATAATGATCTGATATTATTCAACATGAATGAGCGATGTGATCCAATCAGGATGGACAAAACTCTAAGGGTGAAAACATGTAATATATAACTACACAAATATTGGGCGGTTCTGGTTGACAGTCAGAAAAAGCAACTTTAAGTGATAAGTTACCACAACGATCTGACTCATTACTTATATTATGACACATGGCTGGTAATTTGACGCATACCTGCTTGGTAATATGAAACTTGATTAGTAATTTGACAGACAGAGGCCTGGTAATGTGACTAGTGACTGGTAATTTGACTTACCTTGTAAAATGACAAATGACTGGTAATTTGACACGTACCTGGTAATATGACTAGTGACTGGTAATTTGATGCATACGTGGTAATATGACACATTGCTGGTAATTTGGCACATATCTAGTTATTTGACACGTGATTGGTAATATGACACTTGGTTTGTTGTGATCGAAAAATTTAATGCCAGAGAAAACCTACCTGACCAGAAACAACAACTAATAATTCGAATTTGTAAAATGCCATGTGGAAATAAGCACGACGTGACCTTGCAAAGAAAGCAGTTTCTGAAATAAAAACCATTGTTATGTTCGTTGTTATTGTTGTTGTTGTTGCTGTTGTTGTTGTTGTTGTTGTTGTTGTTGTTGTTGTTCTGGGTTGTTTTTTGTTGTTGTTTTTTTCCTAATGATGAACTTGATGACATTTCCACAATTCGATTACATTGTGAAGTTTAGGCCTACTGGAGAAAAAAAAATTTAACATAGGAACGAAAGAGAAAGACGTATCAATTTGTAATACACATTTATCGTGATTCCTAGATGACCCTTCCATAGGCACAATTAAATTGCAATATGTACTCTTCTAAGGGTCCTGAACCTCTTCAGAATCGCTTTACGTTTCTCCAGATGCAGTTAAAAAAAGGGGGCACTTTTTTCCTGCACTGTGCAACCACCACAATGGGGCCAGATATAGCTCCCGCTCCTATTTTAACTCGCTGAATAGTACAGCTTGTCGACGTCGTCGTGTCGTGTCCACAATGGAGATATGTACAGCTTGTTACGGGATAATGTACAGCCCCGGGTGGTTGCGCGCAAAGGAAAGATAGAGATACAGGGAGTATGCTGAATTTGCGTCTTAAGTTACAATTGTTCGATCACAAAGGATGGGACATTTTTCCGGCATTGGCAATTTGATAGCACAAGAACAAGTCCCGGCGGCCCTGGGGAAAGACACAGTAGTAAATTATTAATTATTAAATTACCGACGGCAGCAAATTAAATCCATAGATAAAGGTTGATCGGAAGGTAATAACCGTTCAATAGACTTTCCCCTAAGAAAAGAGAAACTGGGAAAAAACCTAAAACTAACTAACTAAATAAATAAATAAGTTAAAACAGCCATGTACTGTGAATGGACAAATTATAATATTAATAATATTTGTATAATAAGAATACACACATTTATAGACAAACAGAAAAACAGAAAGCCAGAAAAATGCATTTATTATTATTACTATTATTATTTTATTTTTATTTTACATTTTTATAAACGGTGCTTTTCTGTAATAATATACCAGTGATGATGCAATCTTGATAGTTTTTTGTCAAAGGCCGGTATCCACACTTTATGCGACCCAACATTATACATGGAGTGACAAACCTGTGAAAGTTTAGACTCAACGGTCATGGAGTCACGAGAAAATAGTGAAAAATAAACCATGTTTTAGAACATCGTGTTTTGGTCCCGCATATTCAAAAACTAATATTCACTCATTTCTCAAAAACTAAGTTCTTCAAGGAAATCATTTCAAGGAAAGTTTCCCACCATGGCAATCTTTATACCATGTAGGTTATGTGCTAGTATGTCAACATACCCCACCCCCACCCCACACTTACCAATGATGTGTATACAGCCTTTAATTCAGAACTGCACAATCGCCTTTTCACACGAGATGCATTTTGTAAAATGTTGCAACCATGCCAATAAAAATAGCAAGGGAGCCTGGCAAAATTGCTCTCGTGTGAAAAATGGCTTTATAGACTGTATATTGCCAATGAGGATCATGACTCCTGGGTTGAATGGGTCCTTGAGTCACTTTGTTTCATAACAGTCTGTCAAATCGCAGATGGTATTACTAGAACGGAAAGTCTTTCATTATGAGATGAAGAAATACAATTCAGAATCGGTTTAAGGGATATGCCCATTCGGATATATTATCCCCAGTAACGGTGTAGTGCTCTTTACCACCCCCCCCCCATATTGGAAAGAAAGCCACATCCTGCGTGTTTGATTGTCAATTGCTCTTTCTCGATTCTATGAATTCGAGTACAATACAGGTTGCACTTTTCGTATTTGAATACTCGGCCAAGTTTCGAGAATACTCATCTCTTGATAACTGTATTTTCTGTTTTGCTTTCCAATATTACAGTAACTGGTCAACGAGTTTGACACAATAGCCCCCCCCCCCGCCCCTTTTCCTATAACTTTTTCTTAAACACAACTTTCATTTGAGAACATTTAAAGAGAACTGGATGCAAAACGAAACATTGTAACATATCTGCTCACTCATTGATTATGCCTTTCCAAGTTGGGGTCATATTATCTATTGATCCAAGTATATGAATATAACATAACTGTGACAGTCAATATTGCTGTAAGGGTTTTTTGTATTTATCGAAACCCAACCGCTTCTATATTTAGTATTTATTTTGACAGATTTCCACCTTCGGTGTGTTGGCATTGTACACAGGGGCACCACATTGAGTCACAGGCCAGGATAATCTTGAATAGTTTATTTGGCTAAAATACTCACAAAAAGATTCTTTCAACGCATACCCCCTGTTCTGTTGACAGAGGCAAACGTACAGGTTCAAATCTTACAATGAAGACGAGGGGGGCCGGCAGTCCAAAATGCGTCCAGGGTTATGTTGAACGATTAAATAACACATTTTCGTTCGTTGAGCCTCCGTGGTTGAATTATCATATCGATTGCTTATTGCAGTCACAATTTTGATCCCGTTCAGGCGAGGGATTTTGTGAAAACAGCTACGACCTTGGTGTGATTAGTCTACATTTTAGGATGAAGCCATATTGTGCACCTCCTGTTCTAAATCAATGTGACATACAGGGCATTTTCGAAACCTATGCTTCGGTTCAGGCTCCGGCTTAGGCTCCTTCAATTATATTTTAAAAGCATACGCTTCTTGGACCGTGGGCTTCAAACAAGCGGACGGAACCTATGCCGGAGCTGACGCCAAAGCCGTGGTTTGGATAAGGCCAGAAAACTGGTAGGCCTACTGGATTGGATATGAAATTTGTGTTCATTCTTAATGGAGGGTCTACCTGTTGAAAACGAAAGGGATCCGGGTGTTTGGGCAGAGCGAGGACGCTTCGCTTCGCTTTCGTCCACAAAACCAATGGGGAAGTCGCTGAAAAGGTGTCCAAGTCTAAGTCCATAATAATGAAAGCGAAGAGAAGTCCTCAATTTACGAGGTCGAATTGTGGGCGTGGGGGTGTGCGTGTGTGTGTGGACTATACATAAAAACTAGCTTTCATATGATAATTAATTACGTTGAACTTGTCAGTGATGGTGTCTGAATGATAAGGTTTTACACTCTAAAAAATACCTGGGTTAGAATTAACCAGGGCCCCGTGTGGCCCGACTCATTTATGGGTCAATATGATCCGTAGCCTGTGTCAAAATGAAAATTTTTCAAACAAGTTTCTGGGTCAGCCTGATACAAAAACGGGTCAGGCACACTGGGACCCGAAATATGAGTCAATTCTGACCCGGTTCGTTTGTTTATTTATTTTTTGTTCAATTTGTTTAGTTGAATGACTAACAGGCAATCATGCTGCGTGACAGTTAAGCACCGTACCGCTTCATAAAAACGCAAGTTTTAATTTTAATGAATATTTTGATTGAGTTTCCCCATCAAGCACCAAATCCGTGTAAACACGATCGGCGTCTTGTCATTAAACGGATCAAATACTTTATATATTCAGGTCTACGGTGTAATTGTTTTAATCAGTACCGTTTGTCAGTCGTGGTTGTGGGAGCCGTACAAAACCAAACCAAACAAAAGACAAATCAGGGCAAAATTTCAAAGAACTGCTAAAGCACAACAAGTAGCTAAGCACAACAACATCATGCTTACCAGAATGAGGTTACCAGCCAAAATACAAACACATGTAGGCATATCATTTGTGACTGGTATCCCGCTCAATATTAAAATTGTTTGCTTAGCAAGAAATTGTTCAGCAATATACTCACTTAAGCAGCTCTATAAAACTTGACCCAGGTGGGTTTTCTTTGTGCTGAGTCATAACTTTTTCATAGAAAGTTTTATAGAATGTCACCAATAATCTCTGTCTTTGAACTTAATCATTGCTTCATGGAATATGCAATATGACCATGGCCGACAGCAGGACTATCCTATTTGTAAATAAACCTATTCGATGTTAACACGTCGAACAAAGCAAAACACAAAAGCAAGTGATATCACTCGTTTGATTTTAAACGTAATCGATTACTAATGTTTGCGTGTAAACAAGAATAATATCAACGCCGGATTGTGTCACCCCCCCCCCCCCCCCCCGCCGCCGCCACCCACTCCCACCACCAACACCAACAACACACATTAATAGCAAACAGGTACTCCACCACACTTTCGGTCCGGGTCCACACGAAGGGTGTCAGGGCCGGAACAGGCGATGCATAATAAATAAATTGGCACCCGCTACACAAATAGTATTACGAAAATAAGCACGATTCATTCAACACACACTGCGACAAAACAAACAAATAAATTAATAACTGATCGATACCAACAGCATAGTATCCGTTTTACCGCGTGGTAATTTCACCAGGTTGGCCTCCAACGCGGGACTATGGTTGTCGACGATAATAAAACCGCTGCCATCCTTGTCTGGCTACCTCATGCTAGTACACACATTTTCGCGTTAATATATTGCCGTAACGAATGCACCAGTCTGTTTTGGTTCGGTTTCGTCACATCGTTTATATGGATGGAATGGTGCAAACAAAACGCAGTATAACTGTAACAATGTTCTCTGTAAAACTAAAACGATATTCTCGAGCCATTTTGCCAACCACAATTAGTCGTTGTGCGTCCTATATGACTTGTGACCATTTTTAATAAAGGTTACTCAAATTAAGTTATTCAAAATAATGCCAAGCCTGATAATGTGATTAGTACTGGTTTGATTTGAAGTCAAACATTTGTTTAGAATTAAACATGAAGCCCGCATGAGTATTGTATTTAACATATATACATATATGAATGTGGGCTAATGTTGACTTTTGTTTCGACTGTTGTCCATAGGGCCATATAATCGTGCCCCTTAAATTCACTCGGAATGGCTACCAGCATGTTTTCCGGAAACAAATACCACTTTTTATCGGATTTAGTGTTTACTTTTTGTATGTCAATACAACCATATCTAGCATATGGCATAAAAATCATAATGCAAGAATAATCAGAACTGTACCATAGTTCGCAATCAAAGAAAAATAGATACTTTCAATCTCATTAATTTGGTGCTTGATTACAATTATATGTTTCCTGTTTTTGTTTTACCTTTGAGGAGAAGACGTGCGAATGTCTCCATTAAGCAAATTTTCATTCAACCAAAAACCAGCATAACATCCTGTCCATTGTAGGACTGCAGGAAGAAAGACGCTAACATTCAGGCTCTGTTTCTAAAATCGCTTGATTTTTTAATTATTTATACATAGATGTATAGTGCATTTGAGGACCTAACTGCAAACTATTTACCTTTAAACCGATGGATTATAACTTCTTCCTCATCATCTCTCGTCGAATAAACGCGAGGCACTCATTTCCACTGAGCGACTTTATAATTATATGCGGCGGCTACGACCGATTGTGATGAATATTTTAATTTAAAGCCAAAGTAAAGGATCTGTAATTATCAACAATAAATTCCAGTGATTATAAACCTCGTTACCAGGGTCCAATTTCATGGCTCTGCTTAGCACATAATAATCTGCGCTTACAGAACCCTGTTATTAATCACAGTGCCATTCATGGGACGTAAGCGCGTAGTTCCACGGTAAGCAGAGCCATGACAAATTTGCCCAGTACCAATCCTCGAGGAGATTATTTCCTTCGGAAAAACTGTCAAAGTCAAGCAACAATATTCCATGGCTTCTATTTAAACCCACCTATTGCATATTTCGATGGCTGCCTGTAATATGAACCTGATGTTCAAAGTCCTGGACAATACGTCAACTGTTGTGTTGGTTGTAGGGTCTTTATTACGATGGAAATTTTATCTACTGTCAGAAAACAACAGTGCAGCTTCTTTTCATTTTGAGAGAAAGCATTGGCCAGGCACTCTAAATGCAATTCAAAGTTGATGAATGTCACAAATACAACATTTCGAGTTAATGTTGTGATGTTCTTCATCAGCTGAATAATTTCCAGCGATTACAGCATTTTGTAGTTAATGTTGTGATGGTCTTCAGCTGAATAAATTACAGCGATCACAGTTCAACTATTACAAAATACTGTTTTATGCATTGAATTACAAACAAAATTACACGTAACATACTAGTTTAGCTACTGTAATCTACATTACAATTTCAATTAGACTTTGTTTTTAAATAGGCAGATAGTAATTATTGAGCAAGGCTCATGTGAATGTAATCATCACCTTGTCTGTATACAGGAGAATTGGTCTAGTAATACCACAGAGCGAGGACTTGCTCTATGGTACTACAATTAGTAAGACTCTAAATCTTGTCAGATTTGTATTATACAGTGTTCCCTTGCTGCATATTGTACTTTCAAAGACAGCACCACATGAACCTGCACTTGCACTTGCAGTTTACTCGTGTTCGATTTGGCTGTGGCTGTCGCTGTGGCTGTCGCTGTGGCTGCCGGTACAGAAGCATCGTTGAAGAAGTAAAATGCGCATGTTGCGATCAAGCCATGGCACGAGCCAAAGCTGTAAATTTTGTACGCGGCCTATAACCTTCACTCTGTATGGTAAAGGATATAGAGACCTAGGTACAGACTGATTGGTAGCCAAGCCGATCTTGAAACGAAGCCTCCCACTTGGACTTTGGACTTCTCTGTCGTATGGCCGATATACATCCTGTCGTACTGTCGCCATTCATCACACTCACCCCTAATCAAGTTTTTTGACGAGGAGTTTTGTTGCTGGGAGATTGAGGAAAGGGAAAGATTAACGGTAGTATTTTGACTGTATGCTCGCCATTAAGATAAATGGATGACTTCCCATGGAAGATAGATGCTTATCTTTATGTCATGATCAGGCATCAGTACAGTAGGCTGCATTATGCATCAGGCAGCCACTGAATACTGCGCCGCCCCCTCTACATCCACAGGGATCAAATTATGTAGGCTGGTACCAACTCTGTCGTTGCCCACATTTATAACGATCTGTGTTATGCCTTCGGGGAACGCGACTAAGTTGTTTCCATTAAACGGTGATGCTAGCCCCCCCCCCAACCGGTTGTAGAATGCTGTACCCTTCGCAGACTCCCGCTAGAATACTAAAAAGATCCGAGAAATACATTTTGGTGGATTGCAGAGAAAGCATTCGGTTGGAGAAAGCCACGCTTTCGTTACTCCAGGACTACTCCGAACGATTCTTTTCGAGACAGTCTTGCTGTATTGACCTTATGTGGTCAGCCTTTTTTTGTTGACCCCATGAAACCAATGTAATGAAATAGAGGCTGAGGGGATAAATGGTTTGACCTCCTTTGGGTAAAAATAGAACAATTATTCATGATCACTATTCCAAAAGCTTAGATAAAATGAAAGAAGTTGTGAACATCGCTGGGGTAAGCTCCGTTACGAGCGTTTGTGAAAAAGGAAATGTTAAGGATAAAGTAGTATTTGGTTGGTATCTTTACAAGTATAATTCTTGTAATGAGATTCTTTGGGGGTTTTTTTCCCCGTGGCTTGTGCGCTTTACGTAAAAGTGTTGACTCACTAGATTTATGCAGAGCAACTGCTTTTATTAAATGTCGAAGGCTGAATTGATGTATTAAGAGCCACAGAAAAACTAATGTCAAATACAATCGGTATATAACTCTACTTTTGCAAACAACATTGAAATGTTTCATTTGATCGGGTCTGATGAAAACAAACCTCAATGGCTAGAAAGCTTACGTCAATTGATAATTACTAAAGCGATTCGAAGCAGTGAGGGGTTGGTTTGTTTGAGAAGGGGCTGCGAAAAGAAAAACATGTTGACTTGTTTGTCAGTTCAGCAGGTCCATTTTGGCGCGTTGAAACCTTGCGCCGTTACTTTGGGATAGACTAACGCTCTTCACAAAGAAGCCGGACATTGATTATGGAAGAAGCGGGGGTGGTTAGCCTGAGTTTCCTCAGAAGCTGTTTGACTATCCCTTAACTCCCCCCCCGTACATACCAAAACAAAAACAAAACCAAACAAAAACAGCCACTCCAGTCCACAACCTCTGGAAAAAAACATATTGATTTCTCAGTGCAACTGAATGTCAAAACCACGTATAAGAGACGTATGACCTGTGAACCAGCTGTTGATTCGTCTATACCATTATTGACGTCATTCTAATGTGTGAACGGGCGCGTATGTGAACGCCCTTTTCATGCGGTTTTATGTTCATGTTTCATTGCAATATATTATTTATTTATTTATTTATTTAATAAGCCGAGCACTGATCTCGGTAGCTTGATTTCAGTCTGCCTTAAAGGGGCAATGAGATGTATTTTTCTGACATTTTTAAGCGAGCATTCTACACGTCATTAGTCTAGTCAACGGGCACACAAGTTCTGTTTTCTTTGCAAACCAACTTGGGGATTTTTTTTCCCAATCTAGTTATTTATGCATTGCTTTTCTCCAAGAGTTAGTCCAGTTATTTTGTGTCAATGTTGTCATAGAGTCTCAGCAGGAAAAAAATGTCGGCAGAGGGACGTTTACTATGCGTCCGTGGAAGATAAGATGGTTTCGATTTCATGAAGAAAAGCAAAGAAAGAACTAAGTTTAATCAGAACTTTCCCAAACTGAATTATTCTGTGGTAACTGCATGTTAAAATAATTATGTAGTTTAAACTCATCCATATTTTGTCAGTGTCAAGAGACACAAAGAAGTACAAAGGGGAAAGTTGGAACTCAATAAGTATTGGTCCGTAGTTGACCAGAGTTTGCATTTTGTATTACCTTGTGGTAATTGCATGTTACACAAAGTGTGTAGCATTATAATTATTTGTAAATTCAGCCACATTTCATTAGTATAAAACGAAAAGAAAGGAAATAAAATTAGCTCAGGTTGCAACTCACTCAGTGATAAAACTTGAGTTAAAAAAACCCTAATGGGCACAAGGGGTGCAAAAATTCTGGCAAATTGAGACTGCAGTTTCTGTTTGCATTTTGCCTAAACAAGCCTCTTTTCAACGCTCTGGTTATGCCGTTTAATAGTTTTTAAAAGATAATCTGACGTGGAGATAAAATCAAATACGTTGCCTGCGTGTAAATAGAACAAATTTTTTAAACATTGAAAACGCTGCATAAAATCTTATAAAATGTAAGATATTATATAGATAATATTTAATCTCATTAATCTGCATTTCAAACGCAGGGAGGGAGGGCACGTGCCCCCTGCCCCCTTAGTTACGCAACTGAACTCACTTAACTAAAAAGTATCGGGTCATTATCTGCCAGATCCGGTTCTCAGGGGGCGTGACTCGTTTACTAATCTGATTGACCCTTCTTCTTTTGCTCTTTGACCAGAACTACAGTCAAGTTACGATGTTACGAAGATCGAGTCACCCTAAGCCTAGGAACGTGTCTGACCAATGTCTCTTTGTCTTTTAGTTTTTCTTTTGTGTGTGTGTGTATATTTTGTAGTTTTAGTGTGGCGTTCATACTGACCATTGAAAAGCCTGTACTGCCTTATTCATGCCACATAAATCAAATGGGTAATTCAGAACACCAACGAATTGTGTGTTGACATTGTGCCGCTCCGTCACCTTCGAAACTAGACGAAAACAGAGCTTGTCAGTTTGTTTGACAGTTCTCCACCTCTCGCTTCTATTCTGTGTGCATCTCTGCCTTAGTTTGCTTCACGTTTGACTGGATGGCAGCCCAGTTTAGGAGTTTGATGATCAGAAGTGTGGGCTGACACTCGGGTCCTTGTAGGACGCTTTCAACAACACGGCATCCGCACAGGGTCATGCTTTGGTAATGACGCGGGAAACAATTGTGTAATTTCTATAAGAAAGCTTACTTGTTAAAAAGCTGTTAGTTGAAGTAAGCATGCCCCCTGCTGATTAAAAAATTAATAAAAACAAATTGAATATGAGAAACGATTCATGCAAGGATCGTTTCTCATATTTATGAGGTTTGTTGTCCGTTTGCGAATGGTACTGCCAGAGGTACGATTGGTCCCACGGTCACCTCGCTAAACGTGGATGGATTTGATGTTTTTATGAAAATACTGTGACAGTTTTTTGCTATTTTCTCAACAAGTAGACAATTTATTCAGCCGAAACTTTCACATGTGACTTTTAATGTATCGTTGTTGATAATTTTCAAATAAATCATTATTACGTTGAAAAAAAAAATCGATTACTCTACCAGTAAGGCAAGGTAAAATGCAACCAGATCTCTTTTTCGTAGCTATGAGACACGGAATAAACTCCATGAATATTTTCCAGGTGATCGAATGCCTGTTCACTCCTAACACCACATCAAACAATTTATGCGTAACACTTTATCACCGCTTCACAGGTAGGTTGTTCAAAAAAGGGTAGCTGTCTAAAAAAATAAGAGCCGTCATTAACCGGCAGTAGTATTAGGTGAATTCTCGTGGAATCTGTCTTCCCAGACTTTACTTTAACATCTGAACAATTATCGGGCGCTGTTAATTCCTGAGACTTTTATCGTTTTAACATGCCTGTTAAGTGACACCGTAATTGACATTTCTGCGAAGCTTTTTATTTTAAACTCTTGTTTAATTGACAATTGCTTATTGAGTAATATGTTGCTATAGCGTTGGTGAGACTGTCTTCGATGATTTTCTTTTCAAGGCGATTGCATGGGATAACAATTTTAATTTTTGTCTTACACTAAAGCCAGTTTGAATCTTGAGTAACACTGTTGTTATGTTCATCTTCTTCATTAACACACATGGGTTAAAGAAAACCAACGCCTAGCAACCATTTTTAATGTTATTAGGCTAAGTGATACGGAAATAGTAACGCTTTTGTTTTGTTTGTCTGCTTTTCGTTGTTTGTTTTGGCTAGCTGGTTTTTGTTTGTATGCTACAGTGCAAAACTGATACAATGAAATACCAGACAACTATTTCGAAAGCACTTTCCTGTTCATTTAAGTTTGAGAAAATATGTCTTTTTTAAACAAAATTTTAACGTAAAAATAATTAATACCAAAGCTACGAACACCCTTTCAAAAAATGAATATATCTTTTCACATATTCGATGCATATTGTGTGCCACTTTCGTCACGTTAACTACCAAGGTAATGTTTTCCCCAATGCTAAAAGTTTAATACCATAATCCATTCACATAGTCTATTAATAATTAAAAAAATCATATCAATATATATCCCTGTCTATCCCCCTCCCCCCTCGTACAAAAAAACCCACGGACACCTCATTAACAGTCATACATGTTAGAAAACGTCAATATTAAGGCAGGAACCCAAATGATACCATTATTGTCTGCTTATTTTTTTCTACGTGTTAGAGATCAATACTGTATCCGGTAGGGCAGTTTTAATAACATCAATGCCCTCCGTATTTTAGGCACACCATGTGTTTGGCCCACATTGTAGTACGTGTGGAGCCATTTGAACTACGATGCGGAGGTATTTGCTCACCCTGGCTGTGTGGTGTTTTTGTTTTATCCTCGGTGAACCATAGGAATGATTGACTAGTTCACGAAGTATACTGTCATTGTGGGCGCCGCGATGCCAATGTGGGATGAATGCGTGTTTGGATTAGTTTATGCTGAGTGAGGGCAGTGAGGCGATACCAGAGACATAGATCGTTCACGCTTCCAAGGGCCGAAAAAAATGTGTTGGAATCAGTCACAGTTATTTTTTCCCCAGGTACATGCGAAAAGTGTACATGTATGTGGATTAAAGGTTGTCAGTAGTTTTCGTCCCCATTCAAATGAAGCATTCCTCTCTGCGAAGCTTTACGTCTACGTTTTCATGAAGGTCTTTTTGAAGCTCTTTTTGAGAATGCAGAATTCTTTTTTACATGAAAACCAAAACGGGGTGAATGAATTACGTGTTTTTTTTTTTTTTTTTTGGGGGGGGGTTTTCTCGTTTTTTTTCAGATGGAAAACACAGCTCAGACCACTGTAAAGGGGCTATCGTGCTGAGAAACTTTAGCGTTAGTGACGTGTTGAGAGTTGGTGTCCAACTGATTGAAAAACAAATATCATGTACTAAATCTAATTCGGGCATATGCAAGTAGAATATATACATTTTACGTTGATTGCACTTAACAGCGTTAACCTTTTCGTTTTGGCAGATATTTCATTGATTTGCACTGAGTATTTTTTGTCTAAAGGTAGGCCTACCTGCACACCCAAAGAGTCGTTTCAACACCCATAAGAGCACTATCAATCGACTTGTGGTTGATTTAGAGGATTTTTTTAAAAACTGACATTTGCACTCCAATCATGCAGAATATGTTTTACTATCTCTTAATGGTTCAATATTATATAAACGCATGGATACTCAGTATTGTTACCTCTGAAACGTCTACGAAATTGACGTTAAAATGTTAGATAAACAGAGCCCCGGACATTGATTTTTTTTCGTAGGTGGCGGGGGGGGGGTGTAACCACTCTTACTGTAGTCACTACACAAGCTCTATACCCCGCAGTACATGTCTATGTAATTGCTTTCCGTGTACGCGTTGATGTTTCATCCAACCAGATTGAATTCTCAGTCTGAAGTGTCCTGCATATTAGTCGCAATTTCCTGGATTTTATTTGCTCGCGGGAAGCCATCTTGGGCAAAGATGTGAGTCGTTCTCACACCGTGTGGGATATGTGTTCACTCATCATCTCCATCACCATTTATACGTGTAGACGTGTTTTGAATGTTGTGAGTCTTCCTCGCAGTCAGAAGACATTTCAACCCCTCTCTCGCTGTAACAACACCACTGCCGTTTGTTTAAGGGCAACTGGGGGAGTGATGCCACTGCTCCCTGAGCATCAAGATGTTTGTGTGATCTGTGTACACAAAGTAGATCCTGACTTTTGTTGGAGTGTCTTTTTTTAAAATAACTGGTATTCCCCACAGCATTGGTGGCTGAGATGTCCCAATACTTGAGATGGTGCTAAATACTAAAAAGTAAACCATTCTTGATTTTCTTGGTATCTTGCGCAGAGTGTTTGTGTGTGTGTGTGTGTTGTGGCGACGACGCCATGAACGCAAATATACCCTGGCACCATCATGGCGTTGGTGTACATGTCTATAATCGGAATGGCACTGCTGTGATCATTGCACTGCGGAGTCCAGGGTGTTAAATATTACACTGGAAGTAAAAGATTTGTAGGCTGTCCACGGTCGAGATTGAAAGGTTGCTGTTGAAAACGATTTCTAGGACACTTAATGACTAGTCTCCTCTTTGAAGATTAAAGAGACTTGTCTGGGTCAAGTATGTATAAACTCCTTGAAGTTTCGGGTAGTGTTTCCTCTGGTTGTCATCTTTACTTTAAATTTGTGTTCTTTTAGTTTAACTTCCCGAACACGTGTGTATAGCGTACTCAACGGAAACCGTCTACATTTTAATCATCTAACTTTGTTATCTCTGTTGTGCACCATAATAAACTCCTACAGTGCCCACTAAACAGGCGTGACCACGTGCCTGGTTCCTTGCGTTTGAATTGAACGGAAAATGTTATTGCCCGGTTGGGGGGGGGGAGCCTGTATTTAACAGTAAATCACAGTTTATCGATCTACCTTTACATCAAGGTTTAGAGTCAAGCACAGCGTGATGAAATGGTCACTTCCGTCAAATCCCCTTAGAAATTAAAAAGTGTGTATTATTACACAAAGACATGGCAATTTATCACTTTTAAAAGGTTTTATTGATATAGGGAGTAAAATAACCTTTGTTCACGAGCGGATTCAATCTTTCGTCTTCGGTCGCACAATGGTGCGAAGGTGTCGACCTTTTAGATGAATGAAACGGTAAAGTAACTCCCTGTGCTTCAAATCAGCTTCATGAATACCGGGTCCATGATGTATCTGTTCCCATACAAGTCTTGCTAATACAGTCTCATTTTGTTCAGTGGAGTCACCATTGAAAGTTGATACTCTTATTTGCAACGTTCATTACGCCTAAAACACTTCATAAACGAATCGTCTTCCCTTTTAATATTCGAATACAAAAACTGTTTAAAGCCATTCCGTGGAACTCGCTATATGTGTTTTTTTTTTAAGGAGAAAACAAAATCGTACACATTTTTTTAAATAAAAAGTACCGTGTACAGCTTGGAACAGTGCCATGTACAGCTTGAAAATGTTACCTCTCCTTCATTTTTTAACCAACCCATTCTCTCTTATCGGAAAGTGAGAAGAATATAGCGGCTGTTATTTTTTTCCCCAAAACCAAAACACTAAAATATAATATAAACAAATAAAACAAATAAATACATTTTAAAAATCGTTTACAAAGATAACTTCGTGGAATAGCCGTCGTATTAGTGAAACATTTTCTCATTGCCTGTTTGTCCGTTTGTCAATGCCCTAGCGTGCAAAGGGGGGAGAGCGACTCTTTAAAATGTCATGTGTTGATGAGGATTTGTGAGTGTACAATATGCGACAGTATTTGGTCATTTTGTTTGCCTTATTGTAGTAGAGGGGAAGAGCTGTAAAGGATATGTTTGCGCAATTCGGACTAGAACTCCGAGGACCCTAGATATAATTTATCCAAAGTGTTAATTTGCTGGTGCCTCGACTGTACGTGCAGTATCAGGTGTGTCCAATGGCAAAACGAACTCTAAGGGGATAGAATATTAGAGTCACCAAATGTCACCCTCTCGTGTGTTTCTTATGAAGACAAGCCTTGTCGGGGAATCCATCTGACTCAGTAGATGGTACAATAATTGAATTGGCTGTCGTCGAAGGTGCGAACCCCCCAACAATTGAAAACTAGTCACGGTTGTTGTGTCATCCAGAAGATTTCAAGAACACTCGTCGCAAGGCCTCAATGGTTGCTCAAGGATCAGAAATACACCAAAGACATATTGACCAGAAACAGGAGGCTCCTTTAAAGAGAGAGTCCACAAAAGAAATCGAGGATCAGGAAAATGTAACATTTGGTAGATATCTCACTTTATTGGCTGTATGACATTCAAAAAGCTCCCGTGAAGCTCTCTTTCACGTGACACTTTGCGCAAATGCTATTTGCTATCAAAAGTATTGATTTAGATAGAGACGATTCGCCACCCTGTGTGACGGGCCGTTCCGTAATATTTCTTATTTTGAAGCACAAACACAATGACAGATTCCAATCATTGCCAATTCAATCATAAACCGGGTAAGATTTAGGTAAACGACTGGGCTACATTATGGGCCGGGCCACACACCTGTGCATTTGATTCCCGCGTTTGGTTCCCGCCATCTATGCTCCCGCTAACGTCATTTGCATTGTCTTTTGCACTTTTAGCCTTATGGGAGCGTGGGTCAGTAACATGAGCTGAACTAGCGATTACAAAAGCAGTGTGGTTTATAAATAATGCACCAATCCGGACATGACCCGAAGTACTCAGTCGACTCAAACCACTTGATTTTCCGCAAAGTTGTTTCATCTCTACCGAACGTTTTGTTTCGAATGTGTTTTCTACCCGTTATTGACGTCGACCGAACGGCAGTGTGCTGACGGGAACGCCTCAAATACCGGGGGAATGATATGAAGGGACAGAAGTCAGTAAGATATAAAAAAAAAAAAAAAAAAAAAATTGACAAATATCAAGTAATGTGGAGGAATTTTTTTTTAAAGAAATTAACATTTTGAAAGTAGTCGCGAGGTGACTTTAAGTAGCACACTTCACACATTAAAATCGTCTTTAAGGCATAGCCACAATGGACTATGTAAGCTAAGAGGTTTTTTTATAGTTCAAATAGTCTCTTGCTCCGCATCGTTAATGTGACCTTTGTTTAAATTCCAGTTATATCAGCCAGATGGCCGAGAGATTATTGTTGCCTAGGGAAGACTGGGGAGTAAGAATATGTGGCAGGGACACAGAGAAGATGGGCATAAACACTTTGGCTGGTGGGCGTGGACACTGTGCTGGTGGGCGTTGACATGGGGCTGATTGGCATAGACACTGGGCTGGTGGGTGTGGATTAGTGGCTGCTAGGTATAGACTCTGGGCGGGTGGGCGTGGAAACGGGGCTGACAGGCATGTATACACACAGGGCTGGTAGGCATAGCCACTGGGCTGATTGGCGTGGACTCGGAAAAGATGAGAAGGAATTTGCCGAGGAATGATAAGGATTAGTCATCTACCATGTCCGAAGAAAACACTAATCTTCAACCCTTTTAATGTCTAATGAAATAATGAAAAAACAAATTAACCAAGTTGGGGGGGGGGGGGGTTGGCTCAAACCAACGAGTTTCATTCCCTGAGTTAGTCCACCAATATGATTTTAGATTAGATCCTAATCCCGAGAATAAACACTGTTAGCCTTCCATGTTTAGTGCATCATGTATAATCCATGTTGTAGCAATACCAGCGTTTTTCACACGGTTCAGTTTAAAAGAAATAGATGTATGTGTTTGTTTAGTACCTTACAGTTAACTTTTTAGTTGTATGTTTTATAAATGACATACTGGGAACTTTACAGTCATAAAACGAAAAGACCTGTACGGGTGAATGTACTTTGCAAAAGAGCCATAAATGCCAACGCAACTCCGTAAAAAAAACTTAACACGGAAATATCAGCATTCCAAGCTGATTTAACGTAAAAGAAGCCATGAGCGATCATTGAGTTTACGGCATCCTGTACTACGGAACTACTCCGTGGTGTTAGTTGCACTGCATTTTTGCCCCTTTACTCTTGCATGGCGGGGTTTCTTCGCTCTGTGACGTCATTCCGAGCATGTGCTATTCTTAGCCCGGCTGTCGTCGACCCATCAAGATCGAATGGCAGTCTCTGTGTTTTCTGACAGGCCAAGATCAGTTGGGGAGACGATGATATGTTTTCTTTCCTTTTCCCCCTCTCTCCGTCCCTTCTCTCTCGCTCTTTTGGGTAAATGAGGTTCGTTTACCTTTCTAGACGTAGTGTGCACTTTCGGGTTTGCGGTGCTCCTAATATACGGCTCGCTTCATCAAAGACTCTTATTATAATGAGGAGACTAGCACTGGCATTATGCATTCTGCCAGGAAAGGTAAAACCAGTCTCGAGATATCAAATCAGTGATGGGTTTAAAAGATAGTGCGACACCAATACATCTACTGTCAAGTTGAGGAGAAATTGGATCCAAAGTGACGTCAATATAGATAGTCCCACAGCTCGTTATTATAAAAACAAGACCAGATTGATTCAGCAGCATTTGCAACATCTTTTTTGAATTAAAATAATGTATGTGTCTAAATCAGGTTTACTAAGGCGACCTTTGTGTCATGCCTTACACAAACTGTACATCCGCGTCTGCAAAACCTGCAAGGTTATGTTTTTTCCCTTCCAAGATTCTTGCATAAATTGTGTGAGCCACTATTTGAACTAGTTAAGGAATGTTGTCAGCAAGTGATGTCATATTAGCCTCATCATTGATAACTATGAAGTATTTTGTTTGTTTGCAATTGTCCCCGCCTATTCAGTAAAAATTGTATTTGGATGGTTGATTCATCGCACAGGAAACCTGGGCAGTTTGCATCTTCTTTGTCCAACCAGTTTACCAAGGCTATATCACTGGGTGAGTCAGCATCGGTTGTAGACCGCTAATGTCAAAAACTCATGTCGTGGTGTGACGTCTTGCCTGAGATGACGTCACGGTCTTACTGCGGTGGAGTGGCGACATAACCAGACAGCGGGCCGAGAACCAATTCGCCCGGTTGACTGTGAATGTGACCCCGCCGACTCTGAATGTTGTGTATGTGCCTAAGAAGCTTTCGTGTCCTCGGAGAATGTTGCGCGGGTGATGAGTTTGCCTGTAAGGGATTGGGTAAGGGGTTGCATGTGATTGGCGTGGGATGCGCGTCTTGGGAGCGGATTCGATTGCTGTCTCGACACCGAGCAAACATACTTATGATGTCATCGCCTCACATTATGCGCAGTGCCTCGTAATTGCCTCTTTTAATTGTTGTTATTGGACATTATTGGTGAATTACAAAACAATGTGTTCCCAAGAAGTGACTAAAGCTTTTTAAGTCATATGCCTGAAAATTAAACAAAGTGCAACGGCGAACGAGCGTTTAGTCTCGCAGACACAGCAAACACAATTTATTGTTGTCAATTCTTCCTGGGAACTTTTATTTTCTCTTAAGTTTCAGCTTTTGATACTAGAATGTTTTACCAGCACTAAATATACTGACATCATAAACTCTCCAATATCTCTCAATGTCAACGCCATCAAAACGAGTGTTTTAAAATACCCTTCTAACCTTGTACTGTTCACGGACTTTATTTTTCAGTCGGCACTGGCTGTCATCTTATTATTTCTTGGCGAGAAAATGTGTGTACTTATTTAATAGATCTTAAATTTGCACTGGGTAGAAAGAATATTATTTGGTTTTACCCATACATCGTGTGTTACACACTGTATAATCAGTAATGGCCATCATCTTCATCTTGCACAGGGAAAAACCAATATTCTTTGTCCCTGATGCAAACTTAACGTTATATTAAACTGTTGCGGTACCCGCTGCTAAAATTTAGGACACGAACCACAATACGAATTATGAAGTCTGTGGTCGCAAATCCGTTGAAAGATAAAATTGGTCTCTTTCGAAAATCCGTAAACAAATTTTAGAAGACGAAATCTGATGTGACATGGTCATGTTAAACAAGACAAACGGGCTGTCCTCAAATGAAACAAGAAATGGATAGAGAAGCAGAGGAGGACAACGACAAAGATAGACCGATAACAAAAAAGAGTGGACAGGAGTGACAATCGTAAAATTACAAACCCTCACACACAACGGAATTGATGGACTGACAACATCACAGAGGACTACAGAGCAGAAGGGAATGGCATTGTAACAGAGACATGCACCCTTGTTAGTTAACCGCCAGGCCTGAAGAAGGCCGTTGCTCTACTCACTGACCCCCGTGACTGTCTCTGGAGAGACACGACAAGCAATTGCAAATTCTAAACAACCGAAAAAGAGACAACGAAAAACATCAGTAGAGTCTAAACCCCTGCACACAAAGCCCTTCTTATTCCCCCATAGACGCACTTAAAGTTGTTTCTATAAACATGCAATTTCGATCACGGGCCACATTTTCTGTAGGTATCTCAAAACTGTTCTTTTTAAAAGGTTGCTCACAATCCAGAAAAGTAATCCAGATCTTCTTCTTTTTTCTTTTCTTTTTCTTTTTTCCCCCTTTCCCCCTCTCTCCATCGGAGACGCTGCAAATTTCGATCGGTCGTTACACAACTATGTCTATGACATTGTTTTGTCCTTGCGATCATCAACATATTTTAGGGGAGAGACACACGCCTGCATGTAAACGAGGAAACCACAGTGCTTTGATTGTCAAAAAGCATAAGCACGTGAAACAAAATCGAGATTGTGTTCTCAATAAGATATTAGAACCCCCCCCCCCCCGCGTTTTATGACGAGGTTCTGCAATACTTGAGTGGGGAGACTTGGGCACTTTTGGAAACAGTTGAAAAGTAATCGGTTGCAGTTGACATTACCAGCAAGTTTGACTAAAAGCCTCTAATTTAGAATAAAGAATAAAGAAACCCTAGTAATAACAATCCCTGCTAGAGCATTGTTTTACAATGATAACATGTTTATACACAAATTTGTTATAAATGTAGGCTCACTGTATAAGATAATAAGGGGAATATAATTTACGACAAGGGGTAACTGGGGTAAAAGAAATCCAAAACTAAACTACGACAGCCAAAGTGCGTTGACTTTGTGTGTCAGTGACAGAAAAGAAACCTTGTCAGAATGACAGTTCCTTATAACCGTGCTACCGAACACTCGTTTAATCCCATCGTATGGCAGGGTTGTGGATACCCTGAAACTAAGTTCATGTCCTCCTGAAGAAGCTGTCTTGAAGACGTTGCTGTGCCAGCGACATCAAAAAGATCAATACACATCGAAGCTGGTTTGGGGTCTCTTGTGCAGTGCCCTTTGCCGTGAATAATTCGTGAACATCCACGACGAATATGCTGCATTCAGGTCTACCCTGTCTGTATTACCCTTGCTACAATGGATCTCATTGGTGGGCCCTTGTAAAAGAAAAATGTATTCCCAGAGCTATGTAGTACTTTTTATGCACAACGAAAAAAATTAAACCTGCTTGTAGATATTGAACCTTGACGTGCTTCGTCTGGCAACTGCATTTAGCCACTGAAGAGGCCGTTGTGGCGCAAAGTACCAGACTAGGTTAGCTTTGACGTGGCGTGACGTCACTCTGGTACTCTACTCTTCCCAGCGTGTTTTGCGGGCACAGCTGGAGGTTCTTGTCTCATTGAATGGGATACCATCCAATGGAGAGCATCTTCTTTGTTTATGTAGGCTATCCAATGGTTTGCCCTTATGTTTAGTATTAAGTTTTACTGGCAAATGTTTAATGGTTCCAGCGTTTGTTTCCGATAAAAATGTGTGTACTCATCTCCAGACCTGGGCCCAATTTCATAGAGCTGCTTCAGCAGAAAATGTTGCTTACAAATTTTGTGCTTAGCGAAAATTAGCAGGATACCAGTCAGAAATGGTGCAAGTGACATGGTATTTTGGCTGGTAACCTTATTCTAGTAAGCTCTATGAAATTGGGCCCTGATACTGGTCACTGCATTGTTTTGCAAAGATGGCCAACGAGAAAAACCCAATTATTATATAACTTCTGGGGAATCCAGACTGCCCCTAAAAATCAAAATCACATAAAAGAAGCAAGCTTTTTACACGTGAAAACATTTATCATTTAGGAATAACAGGAATGCCTCGAGGAGACATATATTATTGGCATTTCACGCGAGATCGTCCTCCCACACACAAGGCAGTAGTATGTAGATTTCAGGCGCACTGGTAGGTTGCATTATCATCATTTGAACGCTTGCTTTCTTCCGAGATACAGGGTGAGGGGGCCCTGAGCAGGGATCTCTCTTCGAGCAGAAAATTGTCATTCATGAAAACCCTAAAGGTTGACGGCAACAGGCGAAACATTGAAGTGCGCTGACTTTAGGTACTCTTGTCGGCTCACAATAATATGTAACAGGGAGTGGGGGCTAGACCAGTAACCTCGCAGCCTCTGTGTTGGGTACGCTTGTTCTGTTGTGGTTGATAATAAAATGCTAGTAATAAACCTCTGTACTGTGATATTAAATATCTGGATCCTTGGACTATTCAATGCAATGTTGTCTGGCAGGTCCTGTGTTGACATTCCTGACCGGGACAATTATGTCTAGTTCATTAACTGAATGAAAAATCAACATGGCCTCGGCAAAGGATATTTATTGGAATTGTCTGTAAAGGACACTGTGAGATGTTCAATATAAAGCTCACGCCTGGGTACCAAACTCTGACTAAGTCTGTTATCGATATAAATCGTCTGGCCTTTCATACTCTTTAAATGGTGTAATCGATAAACCTGAAGCCATTTCACCTCAATGTATTAACCCTGAGGAAATCTAATTGTCCCAATTGATCTGTAACTGTTTGGGATTTTGTCTAATTTGTGTAAATTGTCATTGCGTTTTTCTTTTCGTTTTTTAAGAAAGTCTGGGGGTTTTGATGAGTTTTAAATCTCCGAAACTGAAGGTTGAATCCTTGCTCTTGCCCTATACACACATGTGATGTTTAAAACCAAGGACATTTTCATAAGTCTCCCATTTGGTTTTCATACACATCAAAAATCACGTGCTCGATTTGCCATAGACCTTTATCCTGCTGCCATCAGCTTGGACATATTTGTTGTATCCAATGCGAGCAATGAATAATATTATTCATTGTACAAAAAGGAGTCAGACTGTGTCCCCTTCCAGCCTTGGTTAGGTTGTTTTGACTTAATTGGGAGAACATCAAGACGGCCATAACATGATAAAGGTATAAACCTCGTGAATCCCGGCCTTCGGCGCCAAATTCGGTTTGGATGCGTTCTCAAGGTCAGACACTTGTATAACTTTGTGTTTTCTTTTGTTTTTTTGTTACACAGCTTTTCCTGGTGGATAATTGTGCGGACGAATGGCGGATAGCAATGACGTGGTCACGTATTTCCCTCATCACATGTGAACTCATTGTTTGTATAATCCATCCTGTACCAGGAGCCTACTATTTCGAATGGACAGCCGAATTTGCATACACCCATGACCCGAGAAAGGCAACGGCCGACATAGATATCATTCTCTCGATCCCAATGTTCCTAAGACTCTACCTGATATGCCGTGTGATGTTGTTGCACAGCAAACTGTTCACGGACGCCTCATCGAGAAGCATAGGCGCGCTCAACAGAATAAATTTCAACACTAGATTTGTACTGAAAACTCTAATGACGATATGTCCTGGAACAGTATTATTGGTGTTCACTGTCACGTTATGGATTATAGCGAGTTGGATTCTCCATGTATGTGAAAGGTAAGTTTCCTGAACCTTTTCAAAAGAGCAAAGCACGTGAGTACTCACGTGGTTAGATTTGCGTCGGTCGTTCAGACACCGAGTGCATCAGTCAGTCGGGGCCAACGTCGGAAACCCTCATTTGTATAAGAAGATCCCCTAAAGATGTACATTACGTCGGTGTACTCGACCATGTAATATGCAGCGCCCTCAAGAGGCTGAATGACAATAGTAAATAAACAAAATGGCCATGATTTTTAAGGAGGTTTGACATGTTAATCATGAACCTAAAGCCTTCAGCAAAAGGTGAATCGAATAGTAGTATCGCAGTAACCGTTTAATTACAGAGACATCTTTTCACCTTTCGATCATGAAATGATTGTCCACGGTACAATATTATGACCATGTTTTGCTGCTTGTGATTCCACACTCAGGATTTGTTTGTCAATTGTTGCAAATGAGACCAGTAGAGTGGTATTGTAATCATTTGTTTCTTTGGGAATGGTGATATTTTTTATTTATTAATTTAATATTTTTGTTTTGCTCTTGTGTGCCAAACTATCGTTTTCCTGCGGAATTTTCATTGAAACTAGGGATAGTTATAGAGGATAAATTATCGATTTGGAACCCAGATTTTACGTTTGGCAAATACTGTATATTCAGTATTTGTCATTCGTTTCCTTGCGAGTTTAGTGCATACAATGCTAGACTGCTAGACAACTAGCGCCCTCTAGAGCCATTTTTGATCAGCTTGGTACAGCCGTGTAATCATGCTATCTCTCAATTGCGTGCATGCGACGTCACAATGATGTGTGTGTCGTATATGACTATGCTGTCATATGACGAGATGAAATTCTGATGGACCATGCACACCCGTGGAACTTTCCGAGTGAGAATTTCATGTGTCGCTGGTGTTAAGTTCCGTCTTACTGTACAACATGATCACACCGTCGCGAATGGGATACTTTATACGGACAGGTACCAAGGCTCAAGGGCTGATTAAAAATGGATGAAGCTATAAAAGAACATAACGTGCCGTCCCTAGAACCCATGGGACACTGTGCGGACATCTTACCGTTGTGGCGAATTTTCTCCAGACCTGACGGCTATTTTATCTCGGTATCGATGTCAATTTTAATTATGTGACAGTGTTATTTACGTTGGGTTGATCGTGGAGCCCTCATTGTCTATATTTGACATGGGACAATATGTATGTAGGCCAGGGCAAGCAGCCATTTTTTTCACATAAAAGCTCAACTTGGAAAGAGAAGCGCAACGAGCGTATTAAACAAATAAACAACATAACATATGTGGAGTAAATATTCGCAAATAATCCACAGCAAATCTTACTATACTTTTGCTGCTAATGAGCAAACGAGGTCAAAGTCCGTAAATTGTAATTACTGCAGCCGTTTCGCCCATCATTTTAAGTGGATATTGCTATTTATGAAGGCCAATATTCGTAATATGTTCCTCGTCTATAATTCATGTGTGGAACTGTTTACGGGCTTGCCATTAGCCCTTTGAATAATTCTCTAGTGGTTTCCTTTCTTTTGCCAATTTTGATGATGTGCTTGAATTGCTTGACTCAATTTTAGTGAAGTGCTCTTGAATTTTTAAATAATGTGCATAATAATCCACTGGCATGCCTTTGGCCTCATTCTAACAACTCGGGTGTACCCAGTCTTTGAAGAGATACACGGAAAGGGGACAACTTAGAAGGGAAAAAACCCGAAAAAACCCGTACGGGGTGTTTGCTGAAAATTGTTATCTGTTCATCATGGTGTTGCGTCCCTGTGTTTAGCCATGGTAAAATCGATACAACTGAAACCGAGGCTGGAATGAAAGTAGTCTGACACCATTTTAACAAATGAGGTTCCTTTTGCTTTGTACGTGTTTAGCCCTCGCATCCAAAATGACTGGAATGATCCAAGTCTAGCTTGATCGATGATCTCTTCAATGCGTAAACGCGATTCAACTGAAAGTCTCTGTTTTGAAAAGTAGAAAATTCAAATTTTGGCATAATAGGGATTTTGACTTGTGTCTTTTAAAATATTCTTTTCAGGAAAACAGATCGTTTAAGTTCCCTTTATATAAAGGCAAACACACAGCCAGAAATGATATTTTGTTGATCAAGAAGAATCGACCTAGAAACAAGATTACTGCAGTGAACTTTGTCATTATTGTAATCTGCTGAATGAAAGTTTATCTCGTTTTGTATGCTTAGCAGCGTTTCCCATAGTGTAAGCCTTGGTATTGTATTTTAGTTGGCTTCATCCAGATTCATGAACAAATCCCTACTATTCAAACACTGCGTTCATTTTGAAAACATGTATTCATGCATTCATTTGCCTCAAACTGCGCCCTGCGCGATCAAGACCCAATGATCAGGTTCTTTCTACATGGCCAGACCGTAAAGCCCACATTTTAAATAAAGAGTCGGAGTTGCATCAACACAGAGAAACAAAAACAAATCTAGTTATATGTATTCATGAGGGACAAGGGGTTTATCCGTGTAGCAATGATAAGGTTGTACATCGCAGCAATCTGATGCCCGCTGGTTCGACGGAGGTGTGGACTCTAACAAGAACCAAGATGGGAAAATCGATTTCTGTTTGTTTTAGGGATGATGCAGATTAAATAAACATGCATTTAAAGAGGCCGGTTTGCTAACCAGTGTCTCTCGGCACTCAATCCCCCGTTTGGCGAGGTAACCTTGTGTCCTGGGAACAGACACACGGGACTCGGTCCTCCTCGGGAGTTATTTCCCATAACGTCAACTTGATTCAACGCTGAGGTTTTTTTCCCCCTCTCTCACTCTCTTTCGCATCTCGGTATAGCATCTTGCTGGATATAATTTCTGGCGAGTAATTGAATTACTCGAACGACAAAACGAGACACGGGAAATCAATTTCTCCTGGTTTTCACTCAGAACTGAAGTGTCTGAAATGTAGGCTTGACAATTTCCAAAATTCATGGAGTTTGTTGTCTTCACACCTTTGCTGTAATCGTTCGGTCACTCAGGATTGTGTTTTCTTTTGACTATTGATGTCCCATCCATTGTGGGCTATAATATGCGTATTTAAAATGTATTAATCAATTTAGTGACGTATGTCACCATCCAAGTTTGCCTTTTGCTACCGATATTTTTCGTTAAAAATACTAAAATTCTCTTCAAGTCTGACAGAGACATATAAAAAGAAATGCAATTCTTCAAATTTGTTTCAATCTTCAATGAAGAAATGCCAAGCTACCTAATTTTACGTTGATTCATGTCAGAACAGATATTACACGATAGTGTGATTTTAGTAGTAAGTTAAGCCTCCTTAAGCCCATGGACACAATGGCTTACCGATTGTCTATTCTAAACGAATGCAGCTGTACCCTTCTTAGAAGCATTAGAGAATTGATTGTGATAATGATAAGGAAAGTTCGCGTCTATTTAAGCCAACAGTTACAATGGTGTTAAGATGGCATTCCACGATAGCTATGCTTGTCTTAATGACTATCTTTTGAAATAATTATGTGACGTTTACCTTTCTTGCATGAGAGGTACCGTAAGCATTAAAGCATGTACGTGCGGCCCCTAAAAGTACCCCTTGGTGTAAGCCAATCTAAACGTAGCCCCAGACTCGTACTTAAATTTAGGCCGACCTAAATGTAACCCCAAACTTGTGCCTAAACGTAGTCTCGACCTAATTGTAGCGCCAACTTTTACCTAAATGTAGCTGCGACCAAAGTGTGGCCCAAATGTGTACGCATATGGGTGGCACATACGCATGAAAACATAAGCATACCATTTTTGTAAACTTAAAACCATGTAATAAGAATAACTGTGGACATGTGTAAAGCGCTGTGTCTGTCAAAAATAACACCCTTGTCGTATGAGAAATGTAAAAAAAAATAAAAAAATAAGTAGGCCTACCTTAAATTAAACCAACTGTATTGCAATGCTCACAAATACCAAATGAGGTCTCAACTGTGTTTTAAAGTTTGTACTATGCAACCGTTGTTGCGTTAATCATTGTAAAAAGAGAACGCGTTTCAACGGTATTTCCTCATTTTAGTTTTACGGTACGATGTGTCTAGTAAGGTTTTCGGTAAAACCTAACATAATCTCTATGGAGATGTGTTGGCACTGAAGCGAGCCCGTGTAGTTCAACACCTCGACGTTTCGATCAATATGCTCTGATCGTCTTCAGGGGTATGATTTTTAATATAAGAAGATTGAACCGAAATCAATGACGTTTTCTCGTTTATTATGGATATTTGCACATGTCTTAATTGAATTCATCGTTGTTCGTACTCCTTCGAAAGATCAAGTAATAAAAATGGTCAGTTTATGAGCTTGCCCTAATAAACTAACTGCAAATAAAACTACTTTTAGATTAACTAAATTGCATCTTCCTCGAGAAGCAGATTCGCCTCTAACCTGAAAACACATGTATGGACATCATATGTGTTGTTATGGATCATTGGTTCACAGTTATACATTACCTTTCCTATAGTTGCAGTTCATTTGCTTCCCGAAGGACGCCCAAACTCATCCGGAACGTTTCAAACTGTGCCGCCATTTTGAGTTAATTGAAAATCGTTCTCAATGACGGCAAGTAAACGAAATTCCTCAGGAACATTTCCAGATTAAACAAAATACGTAGCTCAAAATCTAGCCCGAGAGTTTCAGATGGAGTGGTTGATGTGAGCATTTCGGAGCCTCAACAGGTTTGAGTTCATCTCTGTTTGGCCTCCTATTCAGTTGGTGATTAATGCACTATAAGACATGAAAATGACCAGCCTATATGTTTTTTACAATCCACTAATACAGTGTCAGTTTTTGACCTGCAGCATAAACTAAACCGTTCTGACTTAATTTGTTGAAATTCAGTTTGAGGCAACTCCTTCTCATCATTTCCACTTTTATGAATTTTGTTCTTTTAATATACTGCTCTTTTAAGACGTGCACTCGTTTTCAGGCGCTATCTTTACCATGTTAACAATCTGACCCTAGATTATGACATATAAATAGCTGGGTGAATGACGCATGGTAATGCTATTAGATGTTGCCATCAGATGGAAATGGTATCAACTAGTCGGATTATACAGTAAGTTTGTTACTGTCTTGGGGGAAACGAGTGAGGACTGACGCAATGTAATCACATTGGCCCATTACGGCGGGTTACAGTTCGCCTAAAGGGATGCACATTTTCCCAACCTGGTGATACATTGGGTGAAACCTGTGCCGTCATTTGTTGGGTTCGCAATGAAGACGGGCACAGCAAACACATCTAAACGTCAAGATTCTACTATATCTCAACACAGATTCTCCCCACGACCAATACCTCTCAAGAAAGAGCTACAAATCACACGGTGGTCCTTGTAGACTTACTCAGTTCTGACTTCCACACAGTTCTGTCTTGCACGTGGTTGTTCATGTCCTGTCCAATGAAGCCCGTGTCTTCTGATATGCGTTTGATGTCATCCTTTCTAGGGGACCTCTAGCTGTCTTCTCATGTGAGGGCTGCCACAGAAGGAACTCGGGAACTGCTTGGTTCTTCCTCCTGGCACAGTGACTGGGAAGGTTCACCCCTCTAAGCCTCAACCTCTTAGAAATTGGCAAAATGTTTCCGTACAGATCTTTATTGGTAGTGTGTGATTGTCATGGAACATCGAGAGACTTAAACTCTAGAGCCTTTAATAGCTATAGTCTATTTTGTTACCCCTACCCCATTTCATTGGGTTGAATGAAACACGCTGTTTTATAAATGTACAAACAGTTAAAAAACTATTTCTCAACGCTACAACTACTCGCGACTGTTGTTTTTTCCTTCTTCTTTTTCTTCTTCTTCTTGGGGGGGGGGGGGGGGGTTTCTATTATTTAATACCGATATCGTAAAACAGTATCGCAAAACAATATTTTGTTTTCGCTCGCCGAATTACACATTATTTCCGAGAAATACTCCGACAAATTTAATTTTTAATTTGATTGGATAATACAATTGCCAAGTACACGTCGCGTATCAACACGAAAACTTTATGCCAACCGTATAGTGCGTTGCCATAGCAACTTTCTAATTTGATTGTATTTCGATTCACGGATTCTCATTTGCCGGAAAAACCTAGATTTTGTTCGAGATTCTCGTCAGCAAATTGGGGAAGGCATCTATAAGCTGTCCTTCCCATCACGTTCCTCTCCGCCAGCTCTTAATTGTGTTATATTCCGAACGGCCCTGAAACAACGTGCGCCCAAACCGGTAAAGCTTCAACTCAATTGTATATAGAATTGCACAAGGAAGCAGGTACTCGACTTTGAAGGCCGAATACTATCTGAATTTCTTAAGGGTATCAACTCGGCTGATCCCGTACACAGGTATTAGCTTTCTGTAACATTATTATAGTGATCGGATATCCAGTGTATTGGCTCACTTTTGTATACCCGCTATTAATGGTAACCGGTTGCGAAGCTAAACAGCCCTGGTCGCTACTGCGTCGTCTCGCGAACTCAGTGGACCGCGACACAATCGGATGCGGCTAGAGCAAATATACGCTCCGCCGAAACTGTGTGACATAATTTTGCCTCATTCCAACCGCTTGTTATTACCCAAGGAGGCATGCTAGATCGTATATAGCCTTCGTCCGGAATTACTTTACAAATTAGCCGTTGTATGCCGCTGGGTTCCCAAGGTATAGACGCCGGTAATGCAGATTTTTCAAATTAGTTTCAGCTGGGAGATGATTTTAATATTTTTCTTAGCCAATATCAGTTGTTCTTATTGGTATTTTGTTTTCAATATCAGCAAAAATATTATTGTAATACGAGTCTTGGCTTTGTGGAGGTTTTTTTTTTTTTGGCTTTGCATTTGATCTTTTTTTCCCATGTTATATCGGCCTAATTAAAACAACTCACAGGTCAGTGGAAGTACGTGGGAGGGCTATGGGCGGTGCGGGGGATAATGGCTAACTATAGTAAGTAGTAGCTGAAACTGGTGATATATCAATGCACATTCGTGATTTCGTGGTCATTTGGATTATTCTGCAAAGAGAGGGAATACTTTACGAGGAAGAAGAAGAAAAGATACACACGGCCCCGTTCTCTTTGATTGATCTTTATAGATTTGCACGAACTTTGCCCACCTTAAATAAAGGGCTTTCAAAATGCAGTAATAAATGTAAGGAGATGACAAATCTACTGCAAAGAAATGAGAATGGTTTGAACACCAATAGCACACTTCATTTCCTTGAAACCGCCCATGCCTTTTGGACGGTCTTTGAAATTGAATTGAATACCGGGTTTCTCTGAACATTGGTTCCACAATAAACAATATATTGGACTGACATCTTGAACTCATCGTTTCATCCGACTGCTCGTGTCCTTTTCCTTTGATTTTTTTTCAACAACTGTCATTTGAGACTTTTATTTGCATTTTTTTTCTAAGATTGGGTGGCATGCTTTTTTCCCCCTTTTAAGAGGGGTTGCCATCGTAAATAAGAAAAGGATCGAGGGAGTCCGTAGGAACCCACGCAGCGGCCGATATTGCATTATTGCGATATCAATGCATTGACATGTAGGTTAATCACGAAGTTCGAAGCAAGGACCGATGTAGGGCAAGATATGGATTTTATTGAGGAACGTGATTGAATCATTGCGTCCGACTCTATACGAATACAAATATTTGCCAATCTTCCCTAGGAAATGAGACATTGCCATGGCTCGATTTTCTCCCAGTCACGCAACATAGGAACCCGGAATGGGGGAACATTTTCCAGATTCAGCTGCCATTGTCGCTCGTCCATCGGATATGACCATAGTAGTGGTATCGATGCGACTCTAATTGAGAATGAGACTGACGAAATCGAATATCTTGCTAACTATTCGGTGCATACCCTTTGGTACATTTCCCACAAGACAAGTGTAACTGTGTACAAAGACAACTGGTACCTGAACTGGGTCCCTGGGTGTGTGTGTATGTGAGTTGATCACAGTGCACTTCATACGTATTGTAGACCACGCACGATATGCGTATCGACTACATAGTCCCGAGGACATAAAGTTTTTTTTTTAAATTTCCAACGAACTCTCCCTGGTAAGAATTTTATTCAGGTGGGGTACCTCTCCGCTGAATACACTTTAAGCAGTCGATGGGCCTCAAACCGTAAAACCTAAAGCGTCACTGGTATTAAACAATGCGGCTGTTTCTTCCCGTCGAATTAAAGTCAAAGACTGTCATTCTATTCACATTACCCATCGTTTTGTTTCGATTTCTGCGCCCAGTGATTGACAACGCGGTGAAACCGTAATTAACTTGTACCTCGTTCATTACTTTATGGGATCTGTTAGAGGATAAGGAATGGACAGCCACTGCCGCTGCCCGAAACCTTCCCGTTGCCCTTTGCGTGTTTACAGTGTTGGAGGTTTTGAAGGTTCTTTTAGCTCTAGGCACCAGGTAAAATCTCCAGATTTGACATTATGAACATTGTCGTAATGTACAGAACAGCCCTACGCCTGATAGACGTTTTTAAAAGTCTCGACTTGTTTTTAGTATAGAAGCGTTTGTAAGTTGTATGTATTCGTATTTTTTTGCACTAATTTTTTTGTGCGTGAATTGCTTGTCTAAGTTGAATTAAGGCAGTGTATACTTCCTCAATTGGTGTATCTGTATACATACAATAACAAACCTGTGAACACTTGGGTTCAAATAATGGAAGAAAAACACCCGTGTTGCACACCCGTGGTACTTTCAAATGAAAAGGCTTCATGTCTGAAGCCTTTCTCAGATTCAAATTTGGGGGTGAAATTTGCTTCTTTCTCTTTTATAACTACATTACCTCAAAGTGGGTTGTTTCTTACAATACTTTATAATATCAACAGTTCTCTAGTGGTCATTAACTTATGGCCATTAACTTAAGGATTAATTACCAAAAGTACACCCTGCCTTTAAGACAGAACTGGTTCAACAGCAGTTTTCATCAAATCAGATTCAGCTTCAAACAACAATTATATTTCGTTCAATTAATCCAACACTAAGTCGTTAAGAAGCCATCAGTTTAATTGGCCACATTGTTGAAAATCGCATCATGAATAAGCACGTAGTTCCCGTTGTCTTAATAGCACGTGGTCTATAATAATATGAGGGGCACTGTATTCACTCGCACGCACACAAAAGACCTGTACCAGTTTGATATTTTGATGATTGTTAGCTGTACGGTAACTATCTGCCAAGTAGAATTTGCTCGCATTATTTACGTATGAAAAGTAAATGAATGCATGAGAAATGTTGTATTTTTTTCGACGATATACTTGCGTTAAATTATGGCAGAGTTTGCTAAAAGTAGGAATCAATACGGCTGCTCTGGTCATTTTGTAAATACGCTGTGCAGATATTGTGAGTGTGTACGTGCCAGGCAGTCAGTAACGTTCGTTCTGTTGGCGTAAGAGAGGGCGCCCTTTAGCCACTGAAACCTTTATGCAAACTGTCAGCTGAAAGTGTTGTCATAATAGTTAGTTGGCATTGCAGCCTGGTAATATCTCAGATGCAACTTCACGATACCTGTACAGTGATCCATGGCTGAAGTCAATAATGTTAAATTTTAATTAAGGTTTTAGTGTGGGTGGACTAGATTAACACTAATCGATTAAAATAACCAGTATTCCCACAGCTAATTCCTTCGTCCAGTTTGCAACCAGTTAATGGGTATATTCAGTATAATAGTGGCAACTGCTTTAACAAGGCTTTGGCGGTGCGGTATCATCCAGTGCTACGTTGGTGTGGTGACGGGCAGCCTCGTCCAGAGACTGTCAACCACGCGTAATCATTTCGAGCCCAGCACGTATACTTCTAATCAATAGTAGCTAATTCCACACTGCATCTCGTTATGACGAAGTTGTAAGACAATAAGCGCAATGCCATCAGCGAACTTTGATGTTACTGATACCACCATGACACCAGCGTAATGACACCAGCGAACTTTGTTGTGAATGATACAAAACACAATGACACCAGCGTATGATAGCAGAAAATTTTGTTTTGACTGATACAAAAGTACTATGACATCGGCACAATGAAACAAGTGAACTTTGCTGTAAGTCGTACACAACCAGTAAATGATACAAACACACAATGTCACCAGTGCAATGACACAAGCGACCTTTGCTGTAACTGATACAAAAGGCCAATTGCAGCGCAATGACACAAGTGAACTTTGTTGTTACTGATGTCCCATTGACACCAGCGCAGTGACACCAACGAACTGTGTTGTGACGGATACAAAAATACAATGATACCAGCGAACTTTCTTGTTACTGATGTCCCGTTGACATCGGCGCAGTGACACCAATTAACGAACTGTGTTGTGACTGATACAACAATACAATGATAGCTGCGCAGTGACACAAGCGAACTTTGTTGTGACTGATACAACAATACAATGACACCAGCGCAATGACACCAGTAAATGAATCAAAAACACAATGACACCAGCGCAATGACGCTAGCAAACTTTGCTGTAACTGATTAAAAAACACATTGGAATTAACGAAACCAAGGCTGACCTGGAAACTGGTTAAACATTGGGATATTGACTCGGATTCTGCATCGAGACAGTTTGACAGAGATGTTATTCGCACTCAAAGCAATCTGCATGGGTCCAAAAGGTCTCCAAAATGTTGGAATACATGGGATCCTTGCGCAGTCTGCTGCCAATGTTTGTCACGGTAAACAGGCAGAGCAAGGCTGTGTAAGTTGTGATGCTGCTGTTGCAGTGACACTATTTTGGGCTTTGACATTCAATAAACTTTGTGGGGAGATTGTATTTAAAGGTCGACATGGGCAGTCTTAGTCTAGAGTTAATGTTTTTATTAGAGTTTTCTTGACATAAGGCAGTGTTATTGGCCTTTTGTATTTACCTTTTTTTTTACTAGTGTTAAAATTTTAGGAGACATTTTTGAAGTTTCAGGCTTTTACTTTTTAGATCTGAAAATAATAATTGTCGCCGCAATTTAGATTTTTATACAACGGACAGCAAGCTTCTGTGAAATATTGAATATCCTTGTCTAAATAAATTATTGGATGGTTACCTTATATTTATGGATTACGTTCCCCAATCGATACACGCTGGCACGGATTTGCTTACAAACCAAAATGTTAATTTTATCGAGAAGGTTGCATGCCCGAGGGGAGTCTTTGTAAGCCACTGCTCCCATCGGCGGCCATATTTGATGTGATTGAATACTGGAGCTTTACTTAAAGACACGCTACGACTTTTGTTACTCGCAAATAAATTGCAAAATATTTCAGTTTCAAGTTTTGTCTTCAGCTGACAGTACGTATAATCAATATTATTGAAGGACAGTTGTCTAATGTTCTCTGAATATTACTGGACTCAAGTCCAGCTTACATCAATCACGTTATTTTCCTTTTAAATGTACGTTTTGAAATGCAAATATTCAAAATGACATTAACTGCTAAACCCCCAATAAAATACTTGTTTTAATATTTGGTTTTATTCAGAGGGACTTGGCACACGGTTATATGTTTTGCTAACGTTACTAATGTTGAACTTAACTCGATTTCACAAGAAACATTATTTTGTCTGACATTAATTGAAAGATAAAAGTGGGCCATGGAGCAGACGCTTTTGTCAACTTCACTATGGTGTGCCTTATTCTGATTCGTATATAAGAAGCATATCAGCACAAAGCTAATTTGCAAAGTAAAGTGTTTGCTGTTCTTTTGATTCGAAAAAAAAAACACCGGCAGTCAACATATTTTTCAATGTTATTCTGTATCTAAATTATTTAGTTAACCAACAGAGAGCAAGCGTATACCTTAAAGGTTGGGTTATAGATTGGTTTTTGTCAACGTTATGCTGATTTATAGCCCAAATTACAAAGAAAGATACATTCAAACAATTCTAATGTGAACGTTTAAGCTGAATATACTGTCTGCTTGCTTAGAAAACAGAAAATACTGAATTTTATACGAACATCGAATCCATCCACGGTTACAGCGGGTACCAGCCGCATGTCTGGCCACAGCATTCGCGAACGGACACCAACCCCCCAAAATCTGAGAAACGATTCATGCATATAATTTCGGCAAACCATCTTCGGAGGGAATCCTTTCTCAAAATAGTTTATATTGATGGTCAATAATATTTGGAGTACCTACCAATCTATGAACCTTACTTTAATCAGAAACAACTAATACTGCAATACAATTTATCTAACCTTTCAAATGGTTACCGCTGTTTTTATTTCAGGTATCACGATCCAGACAATGGTGAGATCCTCAACGCGATGTGGATCGTCTCAATTACATTCCTATCTATTGGCTACGGGGACATGGTACCAAATACTTACTGTGGGCGGGGAGTTTCGGTTATTACAGGTATAATGGTAAGTATCGTGTCTTAAGCCGGTTCAGACTGGATAAGTCTATCTAGTTCATTCTGCACCTGGGCCTAATTTCATAGAGCTGCTTAAGCACAAAATCTAGCTAAGCACAACAAATGTATGCTTACCAGAATGAGGTTACCAACCAAGCTACCATGTCATATGTACAATTTGTGACTGGTATCCTGCTCGTTTCTGCTTAGCAGACAATTATTAAGCAATATTTTCTGCTTAAGCAGCTCTATGAAATTGGGCCCTGGTCATTTTAAAGTTCACAATGGCACATTTTAAAAAGTTTAAGGTGTATACGTTTACGCGTTTCAAATCGCAGGAAACTGGCGCGTCAACACTTTTCACAGAAGACTGTCTTGAATGTTTTTGGTGGTAATATATCAACCTTGATTTGTACCACCCAACCGACTGGACGTCTATCACCTTGTCAACAGTTGTTGACACATTGTACCATCCAAACTATCAGACCGCTATCACCTTGTCAACAGTTGATCAAACAATTAATAATATATTTTACTCGAGCAAAACTGCGGCATCCCATCTCGTACCCCGTGCTTTTACCGTCCATACTCTGGCTTTCTACAAACACGTTGGCTAGTTGTAGATGACGTATAATGATACGGGTAAAGTTCTTAACCTCACTTGGGACGAAAACAAGATGGCTTCACCATGCAGAAAGTCTAGTTCTCTTTAGTCGCAAGTGTCCTCCGTAACCAAGGAAACGACTGATTTTGATGAGATATCGCGGCCTGCCGTGTCATAAAACATTTTAAAGGCATCGCTGTTTAATTAAAATAGGTAATTAAGTCCATGTTTACTGTCGCGAGCCCAAACTGTGATAATTGATTACTAGGTGGTGAACCAAATAATCTTAATTTAGTTAGGTGGGATTGCAATGCGAAGTAGGTCTTTACCAGGGTCGTCCTTGTAGGGTAGATCGAATTGCACTGGTCGTAGTTAATGGAACGGGATGGCGAAAAGATGTCTTAGATGGAAATGCAGACTTGGAAATGCAGACTTGGCAAAGAGAAAAACAATGTGTGTATATATTTTATATAAATCTTTATGTCCTGCATATTGGTTTCTGAAAGACTAAGTACGTTCATGGACTTCACTAATCACATTATCCAACCAAATTTTGAAAAATTCAAACAATATTGTGGTCCTGTTTTCGTGAAAATGGCGAAAATCGGTTGGGGATGTGCGCGTTCGCACGTGCCTGTTTCAATTGCAGCATTCAAAAATGCAAAGGAGACTTGCGGTTATATAGGTTTTTTTATCTGGGGGTACCGGAGACTGTCGGAGCATTTTCTTTCATGTGGACGAGAATTCCATCAGGAACTTATTATTAGATCGAATGATGGTTCATCTTCAAGTAGGGGGATGCAATTTGTTTCTACGAAGTCATCATGACCTTTACACGTGCATAATTTATATTGACCTCATTCACTGTTTCATAATAATTCTCTGTTATAAAGACAAGGGTGTTCTATACACTTATTTTTTTTCTGAAATCGAGTGGTGCACCCCTCAATGTTCACACCCGTAACGTTTGCTAAATTAAAACTCTAAGTTGAACGAAAGGGTGTGGTGATGTTTGAACTCCCGCGCAGTAGATTTTAACCGTACCAAGCTGCAACACGTGATGTCGATACATTTGATTGGATTGGCTCTGGGTGCCTGGAGCGTATACTGTCGTAAGCTTGTAGCTTGTGGACGGTTGCATTAATTTCACGCTGGCAACCCCACAAGCAAGCGCAGCGCCTTATTTAAGTTCACGACTGAACAATATTGACTGATATATGGGGGTTTTATTCCGTCGTTGTGTGTGTGTGAACATGTCTACGCATTCAAACCGAGGACTTTAACAGTAGGGATCCAGGAAAATGACATATCGGGGACAGTCCTCGGTTTGTTTCGTGTACTAAACCAATGGGAACGTCGCTAAAAAAAAACGAAGTCCAAACCATGGGATGTCCTCGGTTTTTTACCATTTACAAACAGGGGTGTGGGTGTGGGTGTGAGTGTGTGTGTGACGGAACCCACCTCAGAACCGGAACCCGCGAATCCTCCTTTTGCAAAGAAAGAAGAAGAAAAGAAAAAACCAACAACAACACTTATTTGAAGATTGGCCAGTGGTAACAAATTAAGCGAACAATAAGTTTTGTTTCAATTTCATATTATTTAAAATGATAACATCAACCTATAGGCTAATCATTCAATAACGATTATTAGATTCCCAACAATAGGCCTATTGCTGAATTTTATAGAACATTTTTCCATGATGATGCAAGAGCCATTTTATTTCATACTACAATACAAGTAAACAAAGATCAAACCGAGGCTGGGAGGGATTAATAGTCTGACCCGACGGTAATGTTATGACAATCAGTATTCATTACCCACATTCCCAAAAGGAACTTGACAGTGGGGATGCTAACCGAATATAGGTCTATTTTAGGGCCCACGTTGTTTAGAAGACTGTTCACTGCCAATGATGTAGCTGAAAGTGGATACCCTTTCTATACAGTACTGTATTGTGATCTACATTATAACACGTGGGTAATTTTTTGAATGTCTTTGACAGCTTCAGAAATGCCACTCTTGTACGGATGTGAGCATTTAAACCACGTGGGGCATGTCACCCGATCTAGGCGATATTGGCTTGTTATATGACGTTCGCCGTAAAATTACAACTTGTCAGTCGTCATCGCAGGCAGCTGCATCAATAATGCGGCGTGCGCTACGCGAGAAAGATCGGAGCGAGGGCCCGCGTTGCCCGGCAATTACCTCGGTTGTCTTACTAGTAAATTACTCTGTACAATTGAATTATGATTTGGTGAGCGATATCTCGTAAGCCAACTAACAGACCTTCGATTCCTGTGACCAACGACACTTGATCTTTAAACACGAACTTCATTATGTTACCCACTCTCCCTAGTGGGCGGAGTGCATGTGATTCAAAATGGATGGCCGAAGAGTTCGTTTACACCTTTGATATTTTGTTTAATCCCTGGCACCTTTAATTATGAAATAGTCGGGATTGCTTGGCTGTCCCTACTCGTCACACAACGCCCGTTCATACTCTAGAAAGGGATGACGTCATAAGTGTGGGTATAAGGTTTTTAATGATAATGACGATGCGGTATTCAGTCGAACCGTCCGCCGGGAAATTCTGTCAGTTTGCAGCACCATCATTATCGCACCGCGTTATCATCAAACTCCATGGCCCCGCAGTCCGATACGTCCAACGGCTATTGGCCTACTTCTAACGGCGTTTGGTTGTGTGCCGAACGCAACTTAACCTTATTCTTCGCCAGTTTATTACGTCTAGTGCCCTTTTCGTCCTCGGCGGAAAACGATTCTTCACTTGGGGGAGGGGAAATGCATTGAACAAATTTGTAGTCATTATCGAGAAGGGCTGAGGAAAAAACAAAGGCTCCTAGATTTTAGGAAGGAGAAAGACTGTGGTTTCATCAATGCCGTGTGTTTGAGACTTAAAAGTCAGTGCAAAACATAATGTGGCCGTACGGTTATAATTCTGATTGTGGCGTACTATGAATCGGTATACCATATTATCTTTTGACGTGTGCATCGTCAATTAATTGACTGCCCCCACCATCTAGGTGTTTCTCTTGTAGATGATTTTACACATGGCACCACTTGTCTTATATAAAAAAAAAATCGTCCCCGTTCAAACTAATTCAGCGGACATCCTTCAAGCTTTGGCCGTGTTTGAAGTGGGCGTTGCCGGACTTGGTTGAGGCTGTCTAGAGGCAAGCGTATAACACACAGATGCTGCCGTGACATGAGTCTCGTATACTTGCTCACAAATTGCCTGGTGTGCAGATACGTAAGTCATGAACTCCAACATGTAAAGGAATACATGAAAGAAACTTCTAATACTGCCAATTGCTTACTCAGAATGCTGGGCAGGTTTTTGTTCTCTCTCTCTCTCTCTCTCTTTTATTTTATTATTTTTTTTAATGCAAGTTCGACCCAAACAAGGCTAACAGCCACTCTTGATAAGGGGCTACAAGAAGCAAATATTCAATATGAAAATAACTCGGGGGAGCTGAAGGTAGGAATTGATATTCTTCTTAACACAGTCTAGATTACTGGATGGAGGGAAACAAGGCAAGGATTTCCAAAAAGATACAGTACGTGGGATAAAGCTGCTGTAATGGCTCTTTGTTTTAACAATTGTTCTACATCTCAGCAGAGCAAGAGTGTATGGGTGAGAAGAAGTAGAAAAGCCTGGTTTCACGAAGATCAAACCCCACATCGTTCCTTTACGATTACTCGCTCCAGAAATATTTCTTAAGGTCTTATATTGACTTAGTTTGGAGCGCAAACTAGGGCATGACTTTTAAGAGTATGTCTGCATTAGGGTTTAATATAGCTTGTCTGTATTAATTACCACACCGTACGTGAAACCCGCTACTGCCGAGTGTTAGTTTTGTAGGGCAAGAGTAGGGTACATGCTTTCACAAATCAACTTGCTCAAGCGGAAGTGTTTTAAACAAGCAACCATGTTCATATCTGCACCAAGTTTTTCCGCCACCCCCCAACGGCAATAAAGACGTTAGCGAGTCTATGAAAACACGAAAACACAAACAGCATTGGTCTTTGTATTTATTTTTGTATTTATTTTTGTATTTTGTATTTTTTTATTTTTTAGAATGAAGACTCACAAACAAATCAATCATCGAGATCCCCCATTTGTTTTTCAAAAACAGTTTGGCAATTTATTTGTATTTATTGATTGGCTTGCTTGTTTGTTGGTGGAAATATATCTTAATGCATACAGCGAGCTATGTCGCTTCCTGTGCAATTATCTCCACAAATTGTGTCTGTGCACTTTCTTATGATCGTTTTTGTAAATGGAACTTCCGTCGGCAAAATAGTTGATTCAGGATGTGGTACATTTTCAACACTAATGAGGTCGCATTGAATGCTTTAATTGTATACATTGCCTCGTATACAAGGTCGCACATGAAACTTTAACGCTGTTCTCTAGTACTATCTGCCTGCCATGCATGCCCCATATAATAATTAGGTTTATTCATTTGAAACTGATTAACTAACTTTATTATGAACCGGTAGTGTAGTAGTCATATTTACGAACTACAAAAATATACCGGCCCGCCGGCAACTTCCTGCGCCCTCTAACCATTTGTGACGTCAAACCGTTAGTGCGGGCGGAGACTCTGCATGGCGAGGCACGTCGGGATACGACACGCGCTTCTCAATCCAAGAGGGTGGAATATGAATCGTGCTCGCCGTTATTTCCCCGGCAGGTGTTTTCGTTGAATGTGAAATGGACCACTTACCGGCGCTCTGGTCCCCCGCGGGCACGTCGACCCCCGTACGTGGCAGATCAGAGCAGACGACGTTAAAGCCACCGATCCTGTATACATCCATCGTCTGGTTCCCCCTAATTCAACTGATGAGTGCGCCATGGCATCTAATGATGTAATACGCCAGGGGCGCGTGTTGATGTAGCTCATAAAAACAACATCTGATTATGAGCGTATAGTTCGATTCATGTTTCGGATCGAACGTGTTTTGCCCCAAGAGGACGTGTGATATATTTGTCACAGGAAACGATATAAGTAAACGAACTCGCCAAGCACAAACTAAAATGTCAACAACCATTCTAACCGAAAAACACCGCCCATCACGGCTTCAGTTGGCGCTGTTTGCCAAATTTCCCGTCTTTTATACACAGAGTGTTTCCCTTCTAAACAGAGTATTTGTGTATCTTTCAGGTTCTTATATATTCTTTTCATTCGAACAACTTCAAATCTCATACCAAACTGTTTAGTAAGTGTGTTTCTTTGAACTTATTCTTAAATCGGTTTATAAACTTTCATTTTTACTATTTTGTCCCCTATGAAACTGCAATGTCGTCTCTCATTAGAAACAGCTGAAGTTACGTTGTCTGTTTTTTAATGCTCACACTGCTTTATTCTCTTTCTCTTTTATCCCACCTTTTCCCAGGGTGCTGGTTGCACGGCGCTTGTTGTTGCTGTTTTAGCGACTAAATTAGAACTCAGCAGAGCTGAGAAACATGTACATAATTTTATGATGGACACACAATTGACGAAAAGGGTAAGTAGATTATACCACGAGTTTTATTATAAATAGTGTACAACCTGTTACCACAGGTTTTAGGGAAACGTTACGTTTTTTAACAATTGGGGATTCATTTTTGGCGAGCTGCGAAGCAGAGTGAGCCTATGTAATGACAATTTCCGTCCCGTCTGTCCGTCCGTCCGTCCGTCCGTCCGTCGGTCCGTCCGGCCGTCCGCGTTCAGTGGAAATGTTAAAGTTTTTGTTTAAGTATCAGTCTTTGAGTTGAGTTGTTTTATGGTTTGTACAAGCCCAAGTGAGATTGTTATATATAATTGCCAGTCATTTTTTTTGTAATTTTCAACTATGTTTTTCCAATAATGTTTTGGGAATAAAAAAAATGTTAAAGTTTTGGGAATAAAAAAAATGTTAAAGTTTTTTTTTTCAGGCTCTATAATTATTGACCTCTGGATTTTAAAGAACCAAACTCAAACTAAAATTTTAAAGTTTTGAACTAAGTTAAGTTGTAACTTTGACTTACAATTGACAACAGACAGGCTGAGCATAAAATCGGTTCCGGTTAAATGAGCTAAAACAATTAAAAACTTAAACGGTCATAACTCCTTATTGCAATGATGTACTGACTTGAAACTTGAATCAAACATTGCTTCTTACATGTAGATTCATATGAAAAGATAAAGCTCAAAGAGTTTATCACTGGTTCCAGTTGAATGAGCTAAAACAATGACAACAATTAAATGGCCATAACTCCTTATTGCAATGATGTACTTACTTGAAACTTGAATCAAATATTGCTTCTTACACGTAGATTCATATGAAAAGATAAAACTCTCAGAGTTTATCACTGGTTCCAGCTGAATGAGCTAAAACAATGAAAACCTTAATGGTCATAACTCCTTATTGCAATTAGTCATTGGTCTTCTATCTGGCGATCGGCAGCTCGCCATGGCAGCTTCGCTGTTCTAGTTTGTACGAAGTTACCAAACATACTCTCGATCGTACATTTCCTTTCAGATTGTTATTGCACGTCTCGTTGAAGTGCTATTAAGAGAACTTGTATAAGATTAAATTGTTGATGACTAAGGAATCGATTAGTCACCGTGGTCCAGTTGTTAGACTGCAGGACTTGTGGGTTCGAATCCCACCAGGCTAAACAGCTGATTTCACAATGACTTGAATAATTGTTGTCGTCCAACTTCACTGAACCACAATTTATTGAATTTTGCAATTAATAACGTAGACCAAGGTTTGTATGAGAGAGATTAGTTGTTGCCAGATTAGTGTTTATTTTCCTTTGTTGGAGTTTGCCGAGACCCCTTGACGGGAAGATCTTATTTAAAATAAAATAAAATAATCATTTAAAAAGTCGTTTAAAAGATTCTGTATCAGACCGGGTTCATTCGGTATGACCAAATTTTGACAAATTCAATATTTTGTCACAATGAGTGAAAAAGCTGTGGTCGGACGCAGCATCTTTGTGCAAAACAATAACTGGTAAACAAGCAAAAACAAATATCATCGTAACTGTGTTATTTTTAAACAAGTGTGTAAAGTTCAAAGCAAAGAGAAGCTGATTGCATATGACGGCAAGAAATGTGGAGACATCGTCTATTACTGTTTTTCCCAAGTGGGATTCAAGACCATTGTCTTTTGGACAATCCCCATCTCTCACACTCTACACCTCGTGAAAAGAAAAACGCACTTCCATACAAATCAGACACAGCGATATTATTTGCAATACAAAATGAACTTCCATCCGCCATTGTCGCCAGCCAAGCAAATTTCTGTGAAATTGAACCGACACTGTTTTGCTGTGTAGTTGCAGTTCATTCCCTGGACCAAAAACAAAACAAGGACTGCTTAACTCAGATCCATTTATTCATACTAAAAATACACTACCGTTCACCTTTACTTCAAAGACTGTGTTTTGATATTCGATGAAAATAGGCTTCAATTTTATTTATGGTATTTTTGTACGATATATTGACGCAAATGCAGAGACATTTACGTCATCTTAAAACTCACAAACTACTAGATATTCTCGCCTGTAGAAAACAAGATCAACTAAGTTCATATTTGGCAAGTGTTTTTATTAACTTGTCAATTTATCACGTAGACCTGTAGGTCACTGTCCGTCTTTTATCACAGTAATCCCAAATAAACTTTTCGTACGTAGTCTCCTCAACTATTGTTTTTAATATGTTTGTTCTGAAAGTAAACAAATCATTTCACAACTAATTAGGCTTAGCCTGGACGGTATGATGCATCATTGGTTTTTGAAATCGTATCCTCATTCAATGTTTCAATGAAAGTTGTATACTGTGCATCCAACTGTTGAAAAACACATCAACCATTGTCGTCAATTTCTGAAGTACTTGGTATAGTGCCGAACTTAAAAAGTAAGTTCTCAGTTTAAGAAAAAAATACTAAATTATTTTTCAATCATTCGTAGTCATGTATCATACCTTTAAGCGAAAAAAAAGAAGGAAGACAAAAGAAAAAAAGTTGGTGCCTTATCAATTTGTGGATGACCATTGTCTGATAATTATCCACGCTCCCAGCCTGGGGGCTCGGTCTGAGAGATGGTCACGGTCTGAAAGGTCCCAAATCAGGGCCTGAGAGGGTAATTGATATCTAGTCAGAAAAGTTCAGGCCAAAATGTGAAATAACCAGGTGGAATCTGAGATCGATGCGCGGAACCTTGTCTGCATGATCGAGGTTAGTAATCCGATCAACTGGTTGCACCTGAGCTGCATTGATCCGAACTAAAGAGGCTGAGAGACCAGGGTATAAGAAGACTAATACTAAACGGACCTTCGCCATCTTTGTCAAGTTATGGCGTGTACAAAAACACAGTAATCCACCGTCGCCGAGTTTCGTTTAAAAAAATGGCAGCCCCCTTTTTTTAGTGGGGGGGGGGGTAGGCTTCCAACCAACTGCAATTGGTCACATCTGTCTTTTTCGATATCACAGCTTTGGGTTGGGTACATGGGCTGTGTTGAATCGGTATGATTTTGGGTATGGAGATTCGGAAATAGCGTCCGTAAGCCACTGCTGAAGTCAGTACCAATGTCAATATATATATATATTATATCTTTACACTGTTTTCCATTCACTCTTTGTTATACCATAGAATACATGTTACATTTCCGACTGGCGTCGTCATTACTTTTATTGTTATTTCTAGTGGTCTCTTCGTTTGCTTTTGCTTGGTTTATTAGGAGTACTTGATTTCCCTGGGGTCACGTCGAGGTCCGGATTTTCTTTAAAGTTGTTCAGTATTGAACAATTTTCATTGGCTTCATTTTAATCACGAGTAAGAATAGTTTGAAAGACAAATTACCAAAATTCATGATTCTTCTCAGATGTTACAAAGAAATCAAGTTTACAATAATTGTACCGAACAAAATGCACAACAGTGACTGAATCAATTCAAATTAACGCTCTAATACAACATAGGTGATTCGAAGGTTCCAAGGTTCTAGGGAGCCTACCCCATATCTGGCTTACGCCGACCCAGAAAGTGGTTAAAAATTGCATTTTAACTCGGACTCTGCGTCAGTTTGACCCATTTTGGGGCCGTTTTGACACAAGCCCCGGGTCATATTGACCCCGTCAGAAATGGGTCAGACCCCGCGGGGTTAATTCTGACCCGTAAGTTTTTAGAAGGTTTCATTCATAAAAACGCACATATCCTCACTCAAAACATCGGGACAAAAGTTCATATGCACATATAAATAACTGCCTATTTATACTAAATCGTAAACAAAATTGTACCTTATCCTCTTAATTTGTTTTGAAGCAATACGCTTGAAGTTCCGGATATATATTATGCTACCATACTTATACCTATTTTGAATAATGGCTTAATATTTATGCATAAATAGGTTGGAGATATAGTAATCTTTGTGTGATATTAATCTTGCCGTACCTTGTTTTTCCAATTACAGTTAAAGAGTGCAGCTGCAAATGTTCTCCGTGAGACGTGGCTTATCTACAAATACACCAAACTGGTGAAAAACGTTAGTTCGAGGCGAATACGAAAACACCAGCGGAAGTTTCTCAGCGCAATCCACAAGTAAGTGGTTTTATATTTTATTAATTTTTTCTATATATTACTGCTATTAATTCCTAATTAGTATTCATTCGAATTCATGGGATCGGCTTGTCTGTATGCAGCAGTAGCAGCTGCATTTGGATTTGGATTTTTCATTCTTCTCGAGACGTTCACGAAGCCCACATGCTTGCTTTTCAAGAATACTTATTAAAGCACTTATTCAATAGAGTTATTCACTCTCTCTACAATCGACCAAATACACTGACCGATTCGCAACGATATCCAGCAGAACAAAAATCTATACTATTTAATTCTGAGGTCCTCGTTCATGACAGTCGAATAATCTAGGGACATGATGCAGCAGCTGTAGAGTCAAAAATTATCACAACATTCGTAATTTTACCACAATCTTCCTGGCTCAGAACTTAAAGGTTGTGGTCATCTTGCAGGTCCACGTGTGGCCTTGGTGAATTCCCGCCAGAATTCTTTCTGACGTCACCAGTTCTTACCAGGTGCCTTTGTGCGATGATGGACGCGATCGAATATCTATTTCAAGTCTGTCCAGTTTGACGCGCCCCTGCACTCCATTCACGTCACCGTAATAACGGGAAGACTTTTAATAATATTCGGACGAACACCTGGACAAGATTGGTGCAGGCGGTGTGATATCATAACCCCCCATTTCAAACGGAGAACCTCCTATTGGAGGCTTTGGCATTGCGACCTTCCAACAAGTTTCAAGCTAGATTTGATGTAATCATGCATCTAGTTTGATAAGGGTATAATGTTCTAACACAGATTGGTGAAGGATTGAGATTATACTTTATGAATAGAGCTCATTCGGGGCTCCTCGCTCTATTTCATAAGTGTAGGTCAGCCGTGGTGTCTCCTTCATCAACGGCATATGGCATTCCGTCCGCACAACTACGTGTGAGCACAACCTCATGTCCTTCGTCAGCTGCAGACATGATGTGATGTCATGCTCGTCCACATTACCATGCCCTGCAAAGTGTGAGAAAGATAATGATCCCATTCTGCTTCATCATGTTTATGAGCTGTCACTACATGGAATTTATTTCAAGACTCGTGATATTTTTATTAGCACACACCCATACTAACAAGCCATTGCAAAGCGAAGGAATCTTGCTATTATACGAGTTTTTACCTAACCAGAAATATTAACGTTAATATGCAGACGTGATCACATTTATTTATTTATTTATTTATTTATTTATTTATTTATTTATTTATTTATTTATTTATTTATTTATTTATGTTTCTTTCTTTCTTTTTCTTTCTTTTTATGTATGTATTTATTTATTTAGTCTGCCTTTCTCACAAATATGCCTAATACAGTTTTCTCCCTCTTCCCACCTTTGATTTTGTCCGTTGTGTTTCCAACTTCTTGTGGTCAAACCAGCCCCTTCCCTCCACCCCCCCTTCGTCTCCTTTTCAATGTTCACCTCTTGCTTTTTCTGTGTGCTATCTGCTTCTCTCTCTTTCTGTCTATTCGTGTATTTCCACTTGACTGCTTCTGTTACCTTACCTGTTTATGTGTGTTGTGATGTCATTTAGCCTTCGAAAAATACTCTACTGGGGTCAAAACGTCAGGCCATTATCTACTTTGTTGCATTTATACCATAGGTCCTTATGGTTGATAATCAGTTTCCTATTGATTGATTGATTGATTGATTGATTGATTGATTGATTGATTGATTGATTGATTTACTTATTTATTTATTTTTATTATTATTATTTTTTTATTTATCTGTTTGGTTGTTTATTTATTTATTTTGTTTATTTATTTATTTGTTTTTTATTTATTTGTTTTGCCCTGAAAAGGATTTGTGTCGAGGACAAGAAAAAGTTAAACCCAGGCTGTATCATTTTTTTTCTCGAATTGATGCCGATGAAGTTGGCCCCGCAATCGTGATCGGCCGGAGTTTGCATCGACCTTTCTCTGTACATGACTTGGTTTTTCTCCCCATGCTTTCTAATTAATCAACCTAAATAATTCAGCTCGAGACCTGTCCCGAAACAAATTCAGATTTATGCTAAAGGAATGCTTCAGGGATTAGTTTGCGTCTCTGCCTCGTGTGAGAAACCACTGTGACATTTGTTTTTGCTCCTAGGAAACTGCACATTCGATTAGCGAAAATGATTGGTTGTATTGATTAAAAACACGCGCACATTACCGTACTACTAGCGAGCCATGGCTCCGTCTTCAGAGCACGTAGTGTGGCTCTCCGAACATTCTCTTTTGAGGTCCTTTTCTTGCATTTTGATAATCGTGTCTTTCAATTCATGAAGTGTGGTGGAAATGTTCTTTGATCATTCATGCTATTCAGTCAAATCGATCTTTTTCCCGCGATGTTTCCGCGGTTGTTTCCCCTGCCATCAAAGTAAATTTAAAATCAAGTAGGTCCTCTGTGAGGGCCCGCAACACGCTCACACTCTCCCCCCCCCCCCAGCGATGTTCTTGCCTCGTTTTTTAGTTCTAAAAGTACACGAACTCGCACGATCTTGTTTATTAATATTGGCCAAAGTGAAATTTTAGTGGTTCCGTTGTTGGTAGAGCGCCTTTCCTCTCGATCTATCACAAGGAGGCGCCATAACAAGTCTTATAAAAATGCCAAAGTACAGATCGAGATGGCAACGTGTTTATAAAAGCTAGGGCAAACGTGTGGGGGTGGTTCAAATACCATCTTCAAAGTTGTTTACTTGAACTTGGGAAGGCGGCAGGGCATATGGGATTATGCTTAATGGTATATGCACGCTGACTTTAACAAAAAAATGAAGTCTTATTAACGTCAATGACTGGAGAATGCCGCTTTCTTATGGACGGGCTAAAGGAGAGAGATCAGACGTGGCTATTACGTTTATCAAAAAAGCCTTTAGAATAACAGCGTCAATGTTTTAGACGGATCAGTCTTGGTCCCCGTTTCTCCTGTCGTGGCTTCAGTCGATGGTAAATGGCACATGTGGTTGCAGTACGCCCACCTTACGATTTGTTTAACTTTTTTTAGAATAACAGTTTGATGCCGAAAGAATGAGACAGATATACAATTAGCAGTGACATAAAAACCATGTGATTTATAGAAATATAATCTTACAAACCACAGTTTAACAACGAAATCAAAGCTCGTTCATTCTTACTTGTATAATATTATAGTTGCGTGCCATTTTAAAGAATTTTTTTTAGATGTCCAAATTGACTTGAAATGACCTAGAAACTATTTATCGAGTCCTATTTTAAACATCGGGTCAATTTCTTATGAAAACAAATGAACCGTTTGTGAAGAATGTGTATCCGGGCCAGTGTTTATTCTTGGACTTTTCTAACATTTCCCCCCCTTCTCTTCCCATTTCCAAATAATCGATTCTTTGGAAATAAACATGCAAATAAACATGTCATAACATAACGGATGGTGAAATGAAATTCAGAAAATGCAAATAAATCGTAATTTTTGGATTCTGTTTTAAGCCAAAAGATGTATGTGTGTACGCCATGTTCCTTTTGCATTATTGCCCCAATCAGTCAAAAAGACTACCTTACCTTAAGACTCCTTAAAATGACAGAAATACAAATGTCAGTCTTGAATTCTGAATTAAAGGTATTAGACACGATTGGTAGAGCTGACAGTGTTCATGTTTTGTGTGATCAACCATATTCATGAAATAACAAACCTGTAAGATTGGGGGTTTGATACGTTGTATTATGAGTCAGGAGAAAATATTGAAAGACCATGCACAATTTCCAGCATAAAAACACATTGTCCTAAATTGTGATTGTAACAACCGAAATCGGCTGTTGCTTTTTTTCTCTTCTTTTTTTTCTTGGGGGGGGGGGGGGGGTTGTAGGTTTTCATCAAATCGAAAATTTTAATGAGTTACCACTGACAGCAACAGTGTGAATTTACTATAGTTTTTAAGAGTGTTTGTTGATTTATAGGGTCTTGGGACCTATTTACTGTGAATTTTCATTTAAGAACTAGATAACTTCACTAACGTTTAATTTAATACTAACATTTTGGATTCTTCACTTTTAAACTAGACCTTGGCTGTTGAATTGTTAGATTAAACGCTTTGATCATGCTGCCTCCATGTTTGTTATCATTGCATTTGTGTTAAAGCTTTCATGATTTACCGTGACCCACTTTTCCGCAGTTGGGCGAGACCATTGCACTTCCTGCCTCGGTTTGATTTCATTGGTTTGTGAAGGGGAATGAAAGCAATATGGCTGCACCGTGACGAAGGGCTGTTATAGTAGGAACAACCATTTGCATTTGTGAATGCGAAGTTGGTGTGCAGCGCTGACCGGCCACCAGGGATTAGGGAACCATCTATTTCATGAATTGTGACGTTTTTTGTGTCTGTCTTGAGGAGTTTATGTCAAGCACAATCAGTTTTTACCATTGTATCGAGGCTCAGTGTAACTGCTAATGATGGGGACGGCTCAGACATTTTAGGATGTGTAATTGAAGGCGACGTCCTACTTCCAAATTTATATCAAAGTATTAAACTTTTAATCGAAAGGTAAGAAGTTGTTTCGGCAATTTTATACTTCTCACAAATGATGGCTGAATATTTATAAAATTAGGCAGCCTGCCTCTGGATTTGACTGTCTTAGAATGATTATACATAAAAAGACGGTTACGAAAGATGATTTCTCGTTTATACATCCTCAAATGTGATAGAATTCTTGATTGATACTCAAGGTAAAAGAAAAGCTTTCATGGATGTTCTTGAGGCTCTAAGTAAAATTATTTAAATTGCCCTGATCAAGCCATTGTAATCTTTAACAAACGAAGGCTACCCTTCAATTGTCTTTTAATTTCAAATATACACCTTGTTTTTGTTTTGTTACAATGTCCGCATCTTGATTTCATTTTTACATTAATACGTCGTGCGTTGTTGACTTTAAAAAAAAAATCTTTGTCTTGCCGTGTAGCATAAGCTTTTTATACAAATCGTCGTGTGCCCGAAATTAAGGCAATAAGCAGAGTTTAACTGGACAAAGAGACGAAGACAAATGTGCAAACATTGTGTTTCAAGAAAACTGAGTGTAAACGTTTGCTTGGTTTTCTACCATTCCTAAATCATAACAAGAAAATTTACTTTGCATGTAAATGACAAAACATGTCTGTGATGGTAATTCTAGCAAAAACAAATGTTGCAGTAATGCCATATTTTACAAAAATTCTTACCACGGATTGTTGGCTTCGACCCAATTAATCCCAGACAGTTTTCAAACACGTCAGGGGGAAAAACGTTTTAAATTTCCTTCGCAGAGCGACGCGGGCTTGTGTTTATTCTAATTTTGTTTTAACTGTGGCACGGATTGACACTCGTTAAAAATAAATAAATAAAAAAATAAAAAAATTGCATCTTCATGTTAAAGTCGCTTTTCGTGATGTAGGTTGAACACGTCTTAAAGGAAGGGTCCACTTTTGGTAATTGTCAAAGACCAATATCCTCACTTGGTGTATCCCAACATATGCGTAAAATAACAAGCCTGTGAAAATGTGTGCTCAATTGGCCATCGACGATGCAAGAAAATACTGAAAGAAAACACATCCTAAGAAATGTGTGCTTTCTGATGCCTGGAAAAGGATTCATGCCTGAAGCCTTTCTCACATTCAAATTTTTGGGGCTGAAAATTACCTCTATTACCCGTATATTTAATTTAGGATTTTCACTCGACAAATACATACAGTGGTCAACCTATGGCATTACCTCATCCCGCTCGCAGCGACAGGTCTTCCTGACTCTGTTCTCGGGATCTAATGATAATCGATCAAAACATATTCATACCAAAAGGAGAAAACCTACTCTATCATAGAAATGCCAATGGTCGAAAACAGCCGTGGCTTAGGGTATAGTGCGATTGGTACGGGATTGGGCGGTTAATTACAACCTCCGGGTTCTACTTCCTTCGCGCGTATTGTCAACGCTTATCTTCTTGTTCGTCGATTGAACGTGACAATAATGTTATAATAATATATGTTGTCTACCAGCTTGTGAAACTGCTCGTGTGGGAATCTGGTTGATATGGAAACAGGGTGAAGGTTTGCTCGTTCAAGGAAAAATTAAGTACAATTGATTAATTTGTTTTTTAGAAGTGCAACTCTTTTCATTCAGAAATGTGATTTTTCGCCACTGAATTCATTTCTTACTCAGAAACTACTGTGGATATTATTATTACAATTACCTTCTCACATTTCCAGACCCATTTTCGCCAAATTTTTGATATACAAATTTAACAAAACAAAGTTGCTTTTTTCTAGTAAAAAAACGATGGACACTGATCAGAGTTTGAACATTTTCGGGGGAATGTTTGAAAAGTGTGTTAAAGTGCTTTTTGGGGAAAAGTCAAAGTTAGTAACTATGGAAAAATGGAAGGTGTTTAGAATGAAAATTTAGTTGATATAAAACTTTATTGTACTATATTATCTATGTCTGTGCATGGTCTAAATTATTTTAGACCTCACTTTGTAATTTATTTAAGTAAGCATGATAGCAGGTTCAGGAACTCAGTCAGTTTTAAACAATTACAACTGTTGAGCAGCTTTTCGATTTAAATTTTTTGGGATTTCTATTTATTTTTGTTTGTTTTCCCTCAAAACGATGAGAGCTTTAAAATGGGATTTTATTTTCCCATCAAGATTTGCGAGATTGTGTATAATTTTCGTTTCAAGAAGTAGAGATGGTGACAAAGATAGTCTCTTTAGTGTCACTAATGTCTCTGTAATTAGGGTTAAGGAGACATCGGTACCAACACACAGCGGGTTTCCTCCATCGTTTACACAGGCTAACGTACATTGATCAAAATGTAAGCCAAAACGACGGCCCGGGCCGGTGAGTATATTATGTCGTTCTATTACGTTAAGCAAATTTTCTGAACAAATTCAAATCGTCTATCTTCGGTTTTTGCCAATACACATGTTATTCTCAATTGTCTTACTCCATATCTACTCTCAAATTGAGGACTACATCAAGAACAACTTCAAACCAATATTTGAAGGCTGTTGAAACGCATTAAGTGGTTGTTATGACGTCATTCCAGGGCCAATCGATGAGTGCAAATCGGAAGGTGCCCGTTCCTTGACCTTTCAAATCCCACGCAAAGAAGAAATAAGAAGAAGGAAAAAAACCGGAACAACACTATTCATGTGGTTCTTGTCTCGGAGATGACCTGTAGCTTTCCCTGGCCCTTCAACGCCGGCCGTCGAGGGACCAACATCACCTGTGTGCGCCAGCCATGCATATTTTCATGCCCTGGAGCATACACGTATCGCGTGTCTCTACTGCGCCGCGTTTTGATGGTAGGAACACTAGATGACATCGTTGTTGTGTCCGCCATATTTGATGGCTACTCATTATTCATCTTTCCTTCTTTTTCTAACTCGTTCTCCTGCAATGCTCTTGCGGCATGTGTACCGCGTCGTTTATGGAGCCCATGTTAATGCCACGGGGTGTAAAAGAAAACTGTAGTTGACACGCTGAAGTGCATGCACGCTCGCACAATCTTAATGACTGTCAGATAAAGAAATTCATCTTCACACTTAAATGCACAGCCATCAATCTCATATCATGTGATGTAGATTCACAAGCCTTCAGGCAACCCCCATTCCCGGTGGTCGACAATTTACCAACACAATTAAGAAAATCCAACAACAATAATGTTTTACTTTGGTTCTGGAACAACTTTGCTTGATTCGATTTGTTAATGCGATGAATTGAAGGAATGGGGCTTTTACTACTGCTAGTTATAATAACATTGGTCCCAAAATACCTAACAAGATAAACGCTTGATTTACACCACTTCCGTCAAAGATCTATCGTCCGTTTATTAAAAGGAAGTCAGTCTATTTGTGTCCGCTTGTACATGCATATGATATTCTTGGAGGATCCAACTGTTCTGCAAAAGGGTTCATGCCGTTCGTGCCCGGCATACAGTTACTAGAGATGGCTCGCAAGAATACTCGAGATCTCACGGTATCGGCCATGTAAATACTCAGCCTCGCTGAACACTTATGAGTGAGTGGACGTGATTTGAAAACAGACCACGACGGGATCAATGCACTGCGCATGTCCATGCATTATCGCACAGAGTTCATGGGCTCGTCACTCTTGACGCCATCTTGGATAACAGTTCTTATTGTGTATTAATTCAGTATTCATGCGACGCTCAAGCATCGGCATGGGCTTACTGTCATGCATGATGAGCGGAGGAAATTGCACTCTAAGATTAATGAATCCTTGGTCGTCACTTGAAAACTACCCTCTATAATGCAAAGATCGTTGACTCTCTCGCGAAACGTCGGATTTTATGTTTCAGAAGCTCTTCATTGTCAGGCACTTTATGGGCTGGCCACTCACGTCTTGACAGTCGTCAACCCGCTGGTCTCTTAATATTAAATCAACTGTCAAATTTTGAAAAAGGGGTGGTGTTGAATTGTGTATGGGCTTGATGTAAGCCTCGGTGGTCAGATCAGTTAACTCTACTCACGGACATGGGCACGGTCTTATACTGACCATAGGGGAAAAAATCTCTTTGTGCGAATGATGTTTTGGAATTGATGCATTGCATTGTGCTGTATTCACGTATTGAGAATTGCATAGCAGATTCAGGGTCTTGAATCGACATTTTCCAATATTTTCTCATGTTAACATAGTATCTATGTTTGTAAAACAAAACCAAATGTCTGCTTTAAGTTATTGCTTTTACAAGAATTATTTTAAAACAATCATTAATAAAAACATGTTTGGGCGATGGTTCTACAGAAATGTATCGTGTCTATATAGAGGGTTAACAATTAAGATGGATACAGACCGTATGGTCAGTCTAGGCTCTTTGTGAAATCGACCCCAGATTGATGAACTTTGTTAAATTTTGATGAGTATTTTTTGCCCGTATATTATAAGAAAACCTTTGTCCATTGAATAGACTACCGGTATCCCGTGCGCGTGAAAATGAGAGCGGCAGTTTGGAGAATTTACAAGAGTTTTGAAATTACAATAACCACGAAGTATGTACCACATCAGAAATGTGTCCACCAAATGGACTAAAACTGAATTATTAATTTCTTTAAAACCGTTACTTCTGTCATTTTGTTGATGTCCTGTTGTTATTGATAAGTGACATTTGACGCACGCATGCACCTCGATATTCCCTAACTTGAAGCATCGTCCATCCATAAACAGCCCCGGGATTTTGTTGTATTTTTTCCCCCCGCTCTCTCCCTCTCTCCCTCTCCTTCTTCTGTTGCCGCGCGAAAATTATTACGAACATCAGGTGCAAATAATGGATGACATTAATAAATGGCCTTCAGGCCGAATTTATTTTTCGTGCTCGTGTCAGATACGCCTTTCGTGAGACCACGGAGTGCAGAAAAGTTCCCGGCGACGGGTTTTCCGGCTCGCCGGGACAGCGCGGTTCAGCCCCCATGGGGGAAGGTGGACGTTTGTATCGGGACACGATCGGCTCCGTTTCTTGGTGCACGTACCGTGGAACCAGTGCCTTTGCGAGAGCCAGGAGCAAATACTGCCCTGCCGATGTTATGCACAGTCAGCTACATTTTCTACTCTGGACCGCTGAGGTTCGGTTACTTTACTGAAGGGGACATTAATTCTATCGATTGACTCGCACTCAGCTTTCTAGTTCCAAGAAGCTCTTAAATGCTGCATTTTTATACAGCCGTATAAAGCTGTTGTTTGGTGTTTATCATTAGGTATGAATAATTTGCCAGCTGCCAGTTCACTATGTCTGATTGTGGGGCAACGCACATGGATCATGCCGTGACATAGAAATTATTATTTTATAACAGGTTGAATTTAGGTTTGCCATAGGCCTGAAGAAAGTGCTATGTTTTTATGGGGGGTAAAGAAATCTTCGCCTACATAGTGCTGTAGCTGCACAGAGGGAAGCGAAAAGTCATTATTTGTTTAGCTTACACAGTGCTAGTTGTAAAACATGTGTCGCTGTACAACACCTTTCCCAACACAAGCTGTTTAAATAATAGTTTGTATCCATCAAGGCAAAGTTTACGTGTAGTGTGCAAATAAACACATACTATTTAGGCCTATTCTGCTTTGTTTTCAGTCAATCAAACGCAAAAAACAACAACATCCACTTTTAAAATCCCTGCAGTGAGGCCGATGTCAATACATGTTGACATATTTAAATATCTCCATTTTCTTAACCACAGTGTACACACTGGTCAGCTCACGTGCCATGATATCCTAAGTTGGACCATGCCACACGTCCTAGAGGGGGTGTCAATCAACACGGGTCAGTGGTTTTGTTAGGAAGGGGCAGGACAAAACTCTACCCTAATCCTTTAAAAAAAATCGGTATGCCAAATATTGTCAACGGTGGATGAAACAAATGATAAAACTTAAATAATTAAGCAAACAAATCATCTTAAACCCAGGCATTAAACCCAGGCAATACCTAGACAATCAAACATTACACTTACATTTAACAAAAAAATTGTTGGGGAAAAAATGGAAAACAAAACTTGTGGAAAGAGTTTATCAGCATGTGCTGACCACGTACCAGAGAGACGTTGCAACCAAACAGGTCCCTCGCTGGAAGATCAAAAACAAATAGTTGAATTCCACATTGTTGGGAAGGCTATTTGAAAAGCAATTGTAGATACTAAGTTAAACTGCATAAAGAAACGAATACCCGGGCAAGACCAACAACATTTTATGCATATAGGACCGGCCCTATTAGTATGTTGATTTGTCGTCTTATCATCGAGAGTATCTAGCGTGTGCGAATAGGCTACTACTCCCTCAGAAAATAATTGTACCATAGCATAGCTCACCTAAGGGTAATACCAGCTCCTGTGAAAACCACGTCATGTAAAATGAGAAGGAAAGATAAAAAACCTTCGTCGCCGTGGCAACTGAAGAAAGGATGCGTGTGATATATTAATTGCGTGCGTCCCTGATAGTAGGCCCTAACAATTGTAATCAGTGCACAAACCTGAATTGATGAAAAACAGTTTGTACTGTGCGACCTTCGATACATAATTGATACGCATGACAGAGCAAAAGCGTCACACAGCAATATTTGAATTACAGTTCCCGTTTTTCTCTCGCTTTTTTTTTCTTTCTTCTTTTTTCAATTACTTTGTATTTTGGTATCTTTTCCCTCGATTTCATCTCTGTGATTGACCGATACAGCGTTTTGATGGTTGATTGTGTACATCTTAAGATTTGTTACAGCTTAAAGTCGTATGGGTGTGGAAAATGGAGTTAACATTGAGAAGAACAATTGTTTTCGTTATTATTAATTGATAGTAATCATTATTAACCTACCCTTCTCCATGTTATATTCTCTGGTTTTATTGATGCTTGGTACGTCTGACAAAAAAGTTACAATATTGTACTGATGTTCTGTACATGGGGCAGACTTTATACGGCCGCCCAACTCGGAATGTTGCTTAAATCACCTAAGCCATCAAAATCCAGATGCATGTCTTGTTTGATCCTTAAATGAGGATAATGCACCAGTAAACCTATTTAAGGTGTCTTAACGTGTGGCCATTACCAAAGTCAGAGTCCAACAGTTTGGATGTAATGGTCAAGTTACTCCACGATGTTGGGTTTTGTTAAAAGTGAGGAAGGATTCTTTGAAATCACGGTGGTTCTGTTTTGCTAAAAAATATATATATTTTAAATAAACAAAAACAAAAAACAGTGCGTGACTTCTCACAAGTAATACATTAATATTGTCACCGTGGTCAGTGGTTTGACTGTCGGACTTGCAAAAGGTTGTGGGTTCGAATCCGGCCAAGCTAATGGCTGATTTAACAATGACTGGAATAAGTTATGTCGTCTCGTCACTGAATCCCAATTTATTGACTTGTGCAACTCATAATCACATACGTTAAACCATTGTTTGCACGAGAGAGATAGGTTGTTGCAAGCTTGCCGCTTACATTTGCCGAGTCCCCTTGCAAATAATGTTTGAGTTATTGCATGGTGAGGTATCAATGTATATTCGGTTTGCGGTAACACCATGTGTATATCCAACCAACCAAACAAACAAACAAACAAACAAACACCCCAACAAACAAACAAACAATATCGGTCTTTGTTAATACTAGCAAGAGTGTCTGCAAAATATAGGTCTTTTCTTTATCAGCGCTGTGCCCAGTCATACAAAACTTGATGCATAAAAAAAAAACTTTATCCATGCAACCGATCCGGTGCTATAAAGAACAAAAAGTAACATTCTGGTACTTTTTAAGTGATATTTTATTTAATAAAATACTACTGTTGATGGTGGGTGTACAGATATGTTTTATCAAGATGACCACTGTGTTACCACATTATGTGAATTGTAAAGCTTCCTTGAACGTGTATTCACTTCCTGTTATGAATTCTACTCCGTGAAGTCAAATCATAGCCTTTTTGTATTTCTTCACTTTGACCAAATTAATCTGTGTTTAGGCAGAAGAAAAACACATTGACTCTGATTGTGTACGAAGGCCCAACGACACTTTGGTTAAGCAACCTCCAACCAATCTCAGTTCAGTGACTGTCCCATGTTTCCACTCGAAAAAGAAACAGTCCTTTTGTTATCATTTTCCATGCGGGACGAATCAATCACCAAGTCATGAGGCTGATTGATTCTAATAATAAAATCAGAAACTGTGGCTTCACAATGACTGGGATCTTCAGGGAAATCTGTCGCTGTCGCTCTGCTTTCAGCTCTCCTTTCGTTCGGTTCCGTAATAAGTTGCTTGATTCCTGTGCCTGGTTAATTTCCACAAAATGAGTAAAAGTGGTCTGTTGGGTGAGTTAGGCATTTCCTGAAAGTGTTTGTACCCAGACAATGCCGCTGGGTTTTCTTCAGTGGTCATTAATTACTGCATTGTTGTTACTTTGCTGCCTCTGGGTCTTAACTCTTCAGGATCGTGTCCCTCAACCCCCCCCCCCTTTAAAAAAAATAAATCCAAAAATGTTTTTTCAAAAAGTGGAGGAGTTCCTTTTATAGTGGATACATTAAGAATAATGCTCTTAATTATTCGTCATGAGTTATACCGGGAAATACGCCAGAGGTTGGAGACGTCCCTTCCCTCGTTGCATTCTGCAAAATATTCACGAATGGCGCATAAGCCCGGTGCACTCTCGAAAACCTCCATTCAGCAAAGATATTCAGACCCTTGTTTGAGAGACTGCTTCGCTTTTAGAATACTCTAGAAAGTACATGTCACAATGGTTGATCACACCATTGTGTCAGAAACACACTTTACAAGACACCTTGTCTAAAATGTCCCTTAACTATCACCTTGGGTGACTGCAATATGGAAAAGTTTAATGCATTTGTTCTTGTAATGTTTTTTATGTGTTTTTTTTCTTTCGTCTTCTTCTTCTCGTTTTCTCCTATTCACATACGACGATTGTTCGTGACAACCATTAGCCATCGGGAAAAGAAATAGGTTCGCTCAATCTCTGTTTTCTTCCATGCAAGTCCCTGCGGCAGGAATATCATTCATAATATACAATTGATTCAACCTTTTTTTTTCTTCTCTTTCTTTGTTTCTTTTTTTCTCCTTCATTGTCACAGGCTGAGAAAAACAAAGTTAGATCAAAGAAAGTTAGCAGACGAGGCCAGCACGGTCGTCGACATGGCTAAGGTGAGAGTGTGTAAGATATCGTTGATGTTGCATTGGTATCTCCGTGTAATTCATTGTTTCTGAAAATGTGTAATATTGCTTATTCAACTATTCATCTGAACATGATAGGAATTGTTTGTCATTTTTATGTATACCTCATTATCATATGAAGTGTCAACAAAATCCTACAAGTTGTATATGAAATACGACATCGTCGATGCGATAGAATGCGATACCCATCAGGGCCAGTTTACATCAAGGGACCGAATTTGCCCTGGGGAGATGCCAGAAGCATATAATGTTCTCACCGCTCGGCGTCAGGCCGGAGTATATAAATGAGATAGAATAGTCAACAGAGGGCGTTGTTACACTCCTCGGTCTGTGCCTCGTATACGGGGGTCTGTTATGTATTTATTTATTTCGATTTCTTCTTTTTTTTCTGGAGAGGAGACCTCGAATGTATTTGCATTGGTTGGCTTTTCATGTTGTTCCATTAATTGTTACCTTCGAGTAGGTCAGGGCCATTCTGCCTCCATAAATTAAGAAAATACGCCGCGGCGTTCCTCGGCCCATCAGTGAAGAGCCTACGCTAATTGGCCATGACATAAATTGCCGAAAAGCACGGCGATGAACATCATTGAAGTTTTGTCAGTGCATTTTGTACCAACCAGGGCACAGGTTTATTCAGACTAGTACTACGCACACAGCAGGTTTTCATTCGAAACTCTCTTCTGCGTACAGACATACCTATCAAAATACCTTAAGATAGTATTATTGATATGGATGAACTTGAAAAAATGCGCAAACACCCAGTGCGTGGCCCCCAGCATTTAACAGCTGGGCTTGGCCTCGAACGCGCAAAATGCAAACACATTATCTGACTGGCTCTGCTGGATGTTTAAGCCCGTTTCACCCACCCAGTATGGAAAGTGAACGACTGTTTTATGTGGTTTTTTTTATCCATCATTAGCAAAGTGAAAAATGCAGTGATAAAAATATGCAGAAAAAAAATATTCGGAGTACGCTTGTTGATCGAAAGATATCAACTCGAAAAGAGCTGTTTTCCCAAATTTTGCATACATGTAACTCCAGTTTGTGATTGTTTGACGGATGAAGTGTTATTTACACTCGAGTTTCTCATTCTGGTGGAAACAGTATCCGAGTGTGTTTTGAAATTTAACTGCACAAATTATACATATGCGCAGAACATGGTAAATCCCTCAGAACCAAATGGCCGTCGGATAACCAATCGATTCATCCAGGGTCTAAGAGAATACTTAATGTTCTCATACATGCGGAGTTGGGAGGGGGGGGGGTACCCTTTGCCTGACAGAACCCGACGGTTGTGGGTGTTAATTTTCCACGGTTTGTGGGTTCCCTGGTTATAGACTGACATTATCAAAGGCTGTCCAATCGGCCTGATGCCAAGGTTGAATCGGTTTGAAGAGTCCGGACAAATTCCATGGCTTGTTGCTGCCGCCACAGTGACATTTGTTTCTTTGCAAAAGGTTCCCAGTGTCATTTGGATTATTGGTGATGAAGTTGTATTGTGACTGGTTGGTAGTTTCATACACATGGATTGAATAGCTGTGTAATAGTCTGACAGTTTGATCGGTACCCGTCTCCTCTACTGCATTAGCATCACCCGTATAATTATTCTCCATGCATTTTAAAACCGTAAAGGTTATCCAAGACTTTTGCTAATGATAGGTTATCCATTCAAACGTACTTTTTGAGTTGACTTGAAACTATTGCCACTCTGAGGAATGTTCAAATCCGAATTATTGACGAAATGTCAGCGGAAAATAATGTTGTTGACGCATTAATACAGCTAGATTAAAACGAGCCCATCGTCAAAACTTAACCCGTCGATGGTGTTTTCTAACAATGTCACTCCACGTTTTGACAACTTTTTGGTTGTGTAATTGAATGTACTCATTCAAACCCAATGACCTAATTCTCGCTCCTATTTCCGACTCTAGTCGAAATAAATCCGATACTGATATTGAAGATGACTAGTCAACCTGCGTTACTGGTAATGCAAGAAGGTCAAATTGGCGTTGGCCTTTGAAGATTGACGAATAAAGAAAGAGGGGAACAACAACATTTCTACCCGAGACACTGTCATAGAATAACATGTATAAAGAGTTTAAGTACCTACTCACATCGTGGAGATAATCCCCACTTACTCCAAGCCTAGAGTATATTCGGAATCCGTAGATGACCGTCGGATGAGACAAGACTACTCTAGCAGGCGAGGAAAACCAAACCCCGCACCCGACCAATTCACCGCGGCTCTCTCGGTCTTCCACTTCAGAAGACTCGGGTAGTCCAAACACGCACTTGTACATCTTAATATGGGGGTGCATAACCTCTGCCCGTCTGGAGTTGTTGTTTTTTTAAGTCCCGTTTTTTGTGAGGCAGACTTTCAGACAAAATATCAAATTACTAGTTTGAAATTGTTAGTTTCAACCTGAAAGCCTTGTGTCAAGTTCAAACTACTGCTATACCTCCAGTTGATGTTTCCCGTCTGAAATAGTTATCAAATAACCGGTACAAAACTTTTGCAGACCCCCCTCCGAAAAAAAAGCTGAATAAATTTAAAATAAGACCAGTATGATTGTGCACTAAATTCCTTTGTAAAACACAAACCGTTAATGCTGTTTTTTTTCTTTCGGGTGACCACTGAGTTTCATCGTGTTTGTATTGAAAACTAGAGGATGAGGGTGAGTTAATTCTGCTAAAACAAAAATAATGACATTTCCCTTTGTTTTAACCTCATTTTCTTAAGAAACATCTTTTAAATTTGCCTGTTTTGAGATTGCGAGTTTGTTCATACCGAAAATTCATAAAAACCAGACAGCGCAATCTCCATAAAATGTCAGATTTATTATTTTCTTCAATTGAGCTGTGTACAAATCGTGCTTGCAGGAAGTCCAGGCTCTGTGGCTCTTCTGTAAACATGTGATGTCACAGGTCACATGGTCTATAAGTACACAGCTACAATTCTGATTAACTTCACACCGAAAGCTCGTATCCTAGGCGCCCACGCACACAGCTTAGTAAACAATTTTGGTAGTCATTTTGCGACAAGAGAACGAGCAAGGACTCGGGGCCTCAGGGAGGGCTGATTGATGAAAGATGGTTACAACATTTTTGAGATTAAAGGCTCATTCATGAATGCTGCTTCACCCCCATACATCAGTTGAATACGTTGCTGGGATGACCTCGTTCAGGGGAAACTATGTGTAGATGATTGGTACCTTTCACTTATTAACTGGGAACATAACACATGTAATACTTCCATGCCAACACGAGGCACTTCTTGCCCAAACTCAAAACTGCGTTTATCTTCACATGAACGAGAAGAAGAGATTTCAAATTACACCTATTTGTGGCCTATGAGACATATTTTCTCAACATATAGAATGTTTAAAACATCACATCACATGGCTAATGTTTCGGTAGGCACCTTACAGTATAACAACTTGTCACTTGCGAGTGTTAACAAAAGCCCTTAAATAGCCAATATCATTCCATTATTTTATAGACCAGCCTATTTTAGGGCAATATTAATAGTTTCATGTACCAGGGGTATTCCCGCCTTTACAGAGACACATACGGTGGCGACCATTCACCAAAAGAATGTGCCAAATTCACCTTTGTCCAAATCGTTTCACCATTGTCTTTGTCGTGTGCCCTGTCTGCATATGCAATCGGTAACGCTGATTCTAAGTGCCCAAAAAAGTGGACAGACTGCGTTTACCTTCCAGCCTCGGTTTGATATTATTGAACTTTTGGGAGAAAAAATATGGTGGTTTGCCGTGAAAAAAAGATGTAGGCCTACAGTTGAAACTATAATATTTTAGATACATCCATGCTCGGTTGCTATTTATGAGCTCAGGCAGTCCTCAAGCTGTGTGAATTCACTCCTTAAACTGATCACCATCGACCAAGCTTAGAGGTCGATAAAGTTGTCTGGATTCGGCAAGTTATTTTGTGCCTAGACTCTCAATTTGTTTGATAAAGGAGAGTCGAGGGTGTTTTGGGGTTCATGTCTCGCGTTGCTTCGCATATTCTCGTCGTTTGTAAACTCTTCTTGGTTGTTTTGATTGCCTTGGATCTGCTGTGTTGAGCCCTTGTCTATTTCAGTCCATGGTGCATGTCGTGACCATTGCTGCAATTGCTACCAATAACGTAGTCGTGTGGATTTCAAAATAGTTTTAATAGTAGTTACAAAACGAAATATGTTGACATAATACACTATGGCGAGTGTAACTGTACTTTTTAGATTTCTCCAACAACGGTTAAAGAATTTGTACGCTGACTGGCATCACGTAGTTATTGTTCTATTGAAATCTGTCAAAAGTTAAAGTTGTCATGGCATAATCAGGTCTTCAAGGAAGCCACGGGGAAAACCGCGGCGTTTCTCCACTTCAGACAAACACTCGCGGCCGTGGAACACGGCACCGATCCTGTGTGCCTATACGCTAGCAAACACCGGCCTGAAAGCAGCCATGAAACATTTATTTGCTGTTGGGGATATTAAAAGATGGTGGATTTGTTTAGACCAGTGTCCAATTTCTTGGCCAGTAATTACTCAGGCTCCGTTGAGGAGTGTGTGTCCAGACGGCTTTTTGCTGATCGGGTTTCATGCTTGATTTTGTACTGTTTGACAGATGCCTGTATCATGACATCGTGGTGGAAGAGAACGATGGCGGCAGTTATTTTTGTTTCACTTGTGATATTTAATTTAAGTGTGTCATTTTGATATGGTCGCCCAATTAATCAGGACACTTACGGACAAGTCACGTGATCAAAGTTGTGGTAGATAACGACTGTTACTTTAATCAATGCAATTAGCAATCGGTTTAGGAGTCACTGCGTTTGGTATAGTTTTACGGTTTGGCTTCATACACGTGACTGTCACCAACCGACCAATCATAATGCCCATATTGCATTTCAACCAGAAAATCCCTCACACTTGAAAAGACACGTGGTTTCAGCCCTGCATAATTATATTGATATTGGATCCGTATATGTGGCGTTGACGTCACACACGGAGACCAGTGACGTCGTAGCCAGAAAAGTGTGTGATGTATGGTGATGGGAACCATTTCACTCATTTGAGACGGTGTGGGGATTTTTTTTTTCTTTTTCCATTATTCATAAAGGTGTAGTTTTCGTGTTTGTGTATCTGGCGTTGGGTTTTGGTTTTTATTTGGTGTTGGATGTTGTAAATGGCCACTTCGAGCTCTGGGGCGTTGAGGGAGCACCATCTGGTCCAATTCCTTGCAACACAAAATCTATCCTTCAAACTTTTGGCATCAAAATTCATCCCCGAATCAGCCCTTTCTTCGCCCTGCATGCATTGCATTTACGCTAAACGGGACAGTGTGTAAAACACCCCCAAAAAGCTCTTCAACCGATTCAGCCGTTTTTTAAATTTGAACATTGTGATTTTGCTGCGAAGCAAAGAAACACTGCCAAAAGTATCTCAAAATGTCCAAACACAAAATTCCATTGAAGGCCGTTGGAGATCGTTAGTTTGACAAAATGCTTTTAAATAAGCCTTTTTCTTTTTGGTTTGCGCCCCTTTTGTGCCTCGGTGATTGGAAAGTTCTGTCAATTTGCACCTTCCCCCCATCACTCGTGAACAGATAATATTCATTTGAAGAAACGCAATGATCATTCACTCGCCGTTATGAATTGTCTCGTTATGTGGGATCCGAATTGCATGTTTCATTATCGGTCAAGAAAGTGGGTAAAAACCCTGTACTTCGTGTTCACTGCATGTCAGCACATACACACATTATTACACCCCCCATTTGCATGAGTAGCACTGTGAAGAATCAAAAGGAATGATAACCAAAAAAGGGAATACAAAAGTAACGTCAAAACGAAACAAACAAAGCAAATTGGAAGCAACCTCCCATATCACCGTCACTTTTCGGTCACAACAGGATGGCCTTTGACCCCGATGTTGCTCTCTGGCTTGAGGCTCCAGGTGGTCTTGCACCCACACACTTTAAACTCTTAAACGCTCTGGGAAACACACTCACATCTTTTTTCCACGTCTAAGTGTGTATAAGTGTGAATTGAAAATGAAACAAAAAGAAGAAACCTGGGTATGATAATTAGTCCGCCGTATCCCTCCCATCACTGCTTCTCTTTCTCTGTAACCCAATGTGCATTATGATAGACGATCTTTCTCAACTTTTGTCTCATCACGCCCCTTGCCCTCTCTGCAGCCATTACTTGTACGCGCTTCCCGAGCAGAAATGGCCATGTACACATCCAAACCTCCGGTGTTGTACATACATGTAGGTATTCACGTACAGTAAACCCGTTCACTCCCTCAGCATTTTGGACAACAAGGCCTTAATGTGTATGCAGTATCCCTCTGCAATGCCAAGAGATATCATTGAACGAAGTTTCGTTGAGAACTTCGGTTCGTTCAGGTAGTGTGGCCACCGTCGGCCGACCTCAAAAAGGCGCCCGCGTCAGGAATCATGAACACGCCTATTGCTTTTGCTTCATTTCACATCCGCGCACCAGTCTACATTAAGTGACGTCATCAACAGCATGAGTCAAGCTATATTGCATACACATTATGTCGCCGTGTCTACAGTAGTGGAAGCATGCTTTGTGCATGTTGTGTGTGTTACGAGGAGTCAAGTTTCTGCTGTTTTTCGTGTTGTCAAATTACCGTTTGTTGTTTTATTGTTTGTTTGTAGAACTGCGGCGCTCAACATAAGGTGTTGAAACCTACAAACTACCCAATAAAAGCTGATATCGAAGACTAAGCATCACCTATTCCCAGAATCACAGTCTAAAGTCCTACTTTAAATTCTGGCTTTAAAAAAATAATAGTTTCTTAAATTGGCTAAATTGTTTTTTTAAATAAAAAAATCAAATGACATAAGGTCAGTTCGCTTAAATCAAGCAATTCTTTTGAAAATCTACGTTGTTCAAAATAGTACAACATATATATTGTATACATATATATATGTACATGTGTTTTGTGTTTATTTTTTAAAGCTGTCGTATAGACCAAATTGTGTGATTTAAACCACTACCATTCACTATCGAGTAACTTGCAGGATTTGTATGTTACCCTTGATTTTGCATATGGGTACATATCAAAAAAATATTAAAAACAAACTCAAAGATGTTTCCTATGAAAAAATATGTTAGGTCAATCATTTTATTACGAAGAGCATTTTTGTACGCGTGGATGAACACTTTCAGAAATTCTTTACAAGTTGATAGGAAGTATCCATTACGTACCAATGGGTGGAGAGACGTCACGCTTTCTCGTTTACAGCGAGACATTGGCGGTCCGTATCTCGAGTTCCCATCCATACCTAACGTGAACATTTATTGTGATAAAAGGTTTTCATGATCTGATAAAAAAAACCTAAAATGAATTACATCCAGATGTCTTCTATATGGGTGACACCCCTGAAACTAAACTCACAAATTAGGTATATCACACATGTTAATTTGTGGGTATGATCGCCCGGAGGAGAACGTATAGCATTTCACTATAAAAACTCACGACAGGCCTGGCTCATTTCTGGGTCAGTTTGACCCGGGATCTGTGTCGAACGCACAGAAATGTGTCAATCCGTTTATAGTGTCAATCCGTTTAATTTTTGTTTTTACCAGTTTCTGGGTCAGCCTGTCCCTGAAATTGGTCCCCCCCCCCGAACCCTGAATCTGGGTCAATTCTGACCGGGAGTTCTTATTTAAGGTGTACTGATGCATTCACCCTGTGTTACACTTAAGGTACGAGGTTGATATCATTATCTATCAGAAAAGTTGAAATAAAATCAACAATCATCCTATGAGACATTTTCGGCTATTAAAATCCTGCCACTGTTTGAGAAACATTGATTTGAACGCGGAGTTTTTTCGTTTAAATTGCCTTGTGAGGCATTTTTAATATGTATTATTGCACCTCAAAAGACAAACAGGATTTATATGGAATATCGGTATTTGTTTTGAAGATTTGTGTTCTGTTAAATATAGACGGCTTGAATTAAAATTAGCGTTGACTTTCGCAAACTAATAGGTGCATTCAAAAACTCTGATTTATGTTGAATCTCGAGGATACCGGGGCAGTAAAACAACGAACCTGTATGTCCCTTTTCCCACCAAAAACATTACATAACAGTGTACTTCCCAAATATTTATTTAATTCGTTATTTATTTTTTCATATGTAAGTCAAAAGTTTCAAATGAAATGCTGCAAATTTGCCCTCATATTTATTAGGTATCATTGATTTTCGAATAAATTCATTAGTTGGTTTGCAACTGTTGAAATGAAGATCGAATGGAGTGCCCACCTTGATTTGATTTGAATCAGTGAGCTCCGATCAAGAATTCATTGATGAATCTTTGCAAAGCTTTCAACAAAATCGATGTTTGTTCAGCTCCCATTCTTAGTATGTACGGACGTCACCATGACGTCAGTACATGTCACAGCCATTGACAATCGGTGATTTCTTGCTGCCCGTCATGTACTGTGAGCAGTTGAAAGTGTTAAAATCACACTCTTTATGATGTCGGCCAAGCCGTCACCATCAGTGTTTGCTTAGTAGGAAAACACTCACTTGAACTAAAATTATTTGAACAATACTGTTGGACTTCGTAGAATGCGGGAAACAAGTCCATTCTGAATCATTCACTTTCAATGACGGCCTAAAATGTTGAAATTCTGACAAGCGCAGACGGCTTTAGAACCTTTACATTGTCACGATTTTGATGTGTATTAACTTTCCCACAATTTTGGTAGTCCATGATGCACAAACAAAAATGCCTTAAATCGTTGCCATTCGGTGGTTACTCGTACCCGGAATGTAATCATGTTTAATGAACTTGATAGTAAAACTATACCAACTATACAAAGTTTCCTGGCTGACCAATCTTGGAGCCCATTTGAAGAAAAACGAATTTCCAAACAGTTTTTCCAAGCAGCGTTTTAGACTGTTCCATTCTATTTAAACGTATATCGCTTTGTTTGGGTTGGATTCGTTTGTTTTTTGTTATTTACTAACCCAAAACTGTAGGTCCGAATTCCTTTTGCCTGCATGGCACACTAACATTTCTAAAACTTTGCAGAAATGTATTTTTAACTCGTCAGTTTGATCTACAGTAGTTCTTCGTCTACTATCATTTTAACGTAAAATTTAAAGCGTTTTATATTTGGAAAACAATGTTGTTTCGTCCTGTCATACGCCATGTCTGCTATGTCTACTCGTATACATTTACCCGTATGTGAGCATGCTTTTTTATGTTGTTACTTCACGCATGCGAATTGCAATCAATTCATTTTGCATGGCACAATTCTAAATTATTCATACTCTCTTGCACACTTAAACCAACAATTGTAACCTACATTTTAATTGGTTCGCACCCTTTCTCCTCTGATATTAATGGGTCGCAGATCATCTGATGCTCCACTGCGTTATGTTCAATTCAGTTTTTTAATTTATGATTTTAATGGTGATGGCCGGACTCTATTTGTGCCGAACATTTTTATTAATTTTAGTTTTTGTTAAACCGAGCTGAACATTTTGAGCATTATTTTCTTATCTTTGCATTCAGTCATCATTTAAACTTATGCACTAGACCGTTATCATGCTTCGGCCATTTGGATTATACTCCCACCCAAAGTGAAAGGGAAGGCTGCACTAACTTCAATTTATTGTGTTGCGTCACAGCCATAGCTTCCCTACGGGTCACTGTCTGCTTCTATACACCAGGAAAACAAGTAGATCATGCAAAACACAAACTGAAAAAAAAAGAAGATATACCATGCTCTCTGAGAGAGTGTTCAATTTGTCGGGATTTTTGTTGCAAACCACTTTGGAGCGCTGTTCACCCAAAACATGCAGATCCCTTTAAAGTTTACCATCATGCTCAGATGACAGCACAAAGATGGCCGCCGCAGCGTGATAAATGTCTGTACAATGGGTGGTAATGATTTTTTCCCCAGGTCGCACAATTCAGTCCGGTCTGTGCCTTTTAAACTTTTATTCAGTTTTAGCTGACGTAGAATTTAAGTGCATTGTTTAGCTGCAATTTTTAGTGTGTTATTCTTGAGACGCACTCCTAGTGCTTTCAGTCAGATCTTCGACCTAGGGACGGGACGCACTTGTTATTCATATTTCACCACTTGAAATATTCATCCCGATTCTTCCCGATCTTGGCCACGATTGTGGTGCTTAAGTCGGAAGTTATAACACAGGTTAAGTATTTTCTCCAGTCACTTGAGCGAAATACAACAGGAAGCACTAAGAGTTTGTCTCTCCTTATACAGTTTTCCTTTTCCAGTTAGAGTCTACTTTTTATAAAGTGTTTCAACTATTTCATGATCTTACTTCGCCTATCGATTGCCCCCCCCCTTCCCCCTAAAAAAAATAATAACTAAATAAACGTGAAACAAGTTCGCTTTCCAAGGTGCAAGCCTTGCGATTGTCAAACTTCATCGGCCATTTTCAATACCAATACACTCTGAAAACTTCCGGATCAGGATTTACCAGGATCCAGCTTCCGTCGGATCGGATCCATTTCTACGTCAGTATGACCCGGAATCTTTGTCAAACTGACCCAGAAATGGGTCAAACTGACCCAGAAATGGGTTAAACTGATCAGAAAAGGGTCAAACTGACGCAGAATCCGAGCTAAAATCACCCTTCTTTTAAACAAGTTTCCGGGTCAGCCTTTCGCGGAAGTGTTTATAGCATGTGAATTCAACCTTTGCGTGGTGGAAAGACAATCCAGTGAGATTTTCGTTGACATGGTGGGGAAACAGGTATCTGTAATGAATTTGAGTGGTTCTTAAAACAATCTGTGATGTAACTAATCGGCGTTTCGATCAATGCGCCCTGTTTATCTTCAGGAGAATGTACTGGGAAGGGTTATCTCTGCTGAAGACACATTGAGCGTAATGATCGAAACGTCGAGTTGCTCCTTGGTCGTTTTCAAAAACCACTACTACTCCGAGCGGGTCAATTCAACGATAATACCGCAAACTTCTCTTGGCAATTATTACAGTTTCCGCCATCTTGAGGTGTCATTGAATTAAAAATTGGGGTGGGGTGCGCACTTCTTAACGCAGTCAAACAAAGAAAAGGTTTAGCAACCTGGGAATTGGGCAGCACTAGTTTGGCACGGGCGCATGTCCCTGTCAGTGGCGGATCAAGGAATTCAGTCACTGCTATGAGGCTTTTAGTTTCTACTACGTCGTTGTGTTTTCAGGGTATTGGTTTGTGTACGTTTGCTGTTCGTTTCATATTTACTTTGTGGATTCGCCACTGTTGTAATTTTTATTTTGCCAAGCTAACAACTTAATAAAAGAATAGCTTGTTGAATGTCTGAACGGGCAAATAAACCAGCAACCTCTGAGTTGTTTATAGGTGTTGTACACAGCAGGCAGCCTTAACAAACACATTTTGCAACAGTAGCTAGCTTATCGATCGAGTTATTGAGTTCATGGTACGCTATGTGCTGCCTTTACTTCACTTGCCATGGCTCCGTAAAATTGCGAATATTTCTTCCAGTCCCGCCGCGAAAGTGTGGAAAAGATCGTTGTATTAACCATTCTGGTTGTTTTATTTCCTTCCACAGACACAAAATATCATGTTTGAAATGGTGTCCGATATGCATGCAACGAGGTCGGGCATAGACGACCGGGTGTCGCATTTGGAACAAAAGATGGAACAATTGCAGACCACTTTGGAAAATCTGCCGCAGGTTTTGAGCTCATTCCTTGAGTCTGCCCAGCAACAAATGAAGCAGTCACAACAACAATATTTGCTGATGCAGCAACAACAACATCAGCAGCAGCAACAGCAGCAACAACAACAGCAGCAGCAACAACAGCAACAGCAACAACAGAGGCGGCAGCATTTGCAGTTACAAAGGACTATTGAGGACAGTCCTCCGTTGCTACACAGTTCAGGAAACCCATTCGTTGAGGTTACCCAGGATACATCAGCGGCAGCGGAGCCACCCAAGACTTTAAGATTACGCTCGTTTCCCGCCCAAGGTACGTCGGCTTCGTTCGAGGAATCGCCGGCATCAAGACGAGAGGAACGTGACGTGGAGAGGTCACGTGCGTACAGTAGTCCTGACGTCAGCAACAGCCGGATCCTGAACGTACAATAATAACCCCCACCATTATACCCATAACCTGTACATCTTGAAAATGTATCACCAATGAAAGAATCTCGACTCAGTACAGGAAGCTCTTGTATCTGACATTATAGGAATGGATGGTCCATAAGTGAGGAGTCCATGCAGGTACCATCTACATATAAGCCTCTGGCATGAAATAATGAATACATGAACACAGTATACACAATATCACTCGCTCTAATATAGTTTCGCAACCGGTATTGTTTTGCTAATAAGACGTCGCTTTTTCTCAATATGCAACAGCCTTGTTACATAAATTTGTTTTTCCTTGATTTAACATTGGAGTGTTACTCTTTATTTTTCTTGAAGTGCAGTTGCGGTACCTTGACAAATTCCATATTATTCTGTCCGCAAAACAATAACACTGACTGGAATCATAGTGATTGAGTGTCATGATGAAGGCACAAGTCGAAACATGCGTGCCGTTGGGTTTTCATGCAGCTACATAGGTGCATAGGGTATAGGTGATTCAACATCATAACTCGTCCGCGTAGATCCAACAAACACGCTTGTCTTCTTAATCTTGTGCCTTCGGTGAAGATAAATACACTGAAACCTAAAACAGTACCGGCCGCGTCACTCTTTTAAGCAATCTGCAGTCGGGTATATTGTCAGACTGTGGGCAAAATACTGATGTTGTCATTATAAATATTTATAATTTATGTATCAATATATATCACTTTTTTTGTCACTGCGCTCATGCATTGTTAATTGCCTTGCATCACGTGGAAATCAATTTCAGTGTCCCGCTCCCTTTTAACGCATTTGAACGGAGCCCTAAATGTGTTTTCACACTTTTATTGCACACTTAAACGAAAATACACCTGGTCATTAGTCTTGGACTGTTGGTGTCGAGATCCACAATTATTTGCTTTGTACACAGCGATGTTAACTAAGCGTCATTTATTCATGAATACTAAACGGAGAATCACGGAGTGTCAAGTGATGTGGTGGGTTGTAGAGTAAATCCATTCACTGAGCATGCGTGTTAACTTGAAGGCTGCCCGCATGTGTACATACCAAAAGTGGAGGTTTAACCGAACCATGCACTGTACTCTCAAAGGGAATAAGAAATGTTACTCAACTTTTGGGGGATGAAAAAGTCGTTAAACAAACATTATCAGAGAGTTTCTGAGGAATGTTCCAATAATCTACACAGTTGATTCAGAATTTGGAGAGTTTGCTGTACACTTTTTGATAAAAAAAAAATCAACGATGACTTCACGAAACAAGAAAACAATTTTAAAATCTACGAAAACAATCTTTTTAACTTCACATTTTTTCCTCAATATTTACTAAAGACTCTCCGTTGACTTTGGAATCCATTTGTATCTATTTGATATTTCAAAATTTCATATTTCATCTCCACTCTATTTACTTACCAAAGACTCGGAATCGAACGTACTGCGTTGGTGTAATCATAATCTTTAAAACAAATTATTATAAATGTACTCTGACAAGTTCTACAGTTTAAATTTATCTAGAGGCTGTTTCGTGTTCAGAGACGTGTGTTTGCATCTTCCATCGCGTAATTCTTTTTCTCTTTTAAAATTCAAAACCTATGCACATGTTTAACAACAATAATTAAGAGAAGAAAAGGTATTGTAAAAAAAATCAAAAAATGTTTATAGTGTACGGTGCAACCTGGGTGTTACATTTAAAACAACATTGTATATTCGCTTTACGGGTGGCATTGCAGATCAAATTTTAACATTTTTAGTCATAAGATCTTCGTTACACGATAGTCTTAAAAACGAACTTCGTATTTTAAAAGCTTTATAATGGTATAATGTCTTTCTTCTGTTTCGGACGGACTGTTGAGATAGAATTTTAAGAAAAAAGACGCCATGTTTAAAAATTGGTGTTACGTTATTGGACTGAACGACTATTTGACGTAAGACTTTATCTACGTATCGGCTTGAACTGTGGAAGTTAGTAGGTGTGAGCAGGTCACGATGTTTGTCAATAATCATTACACGGCACGCGGGCTACCTTATACACTTTGCCTCATCATGTAAGTTGCAATGGGTGTTCGTGGAGGCTTCGCTCAATTCGGGCGACATTTAAAACTCTGCGTCATGCAAGGGGGCAGTAGCGGTAGGCACTTTTTTTAAATAATAACATAAGAACCGTTCAGTCAAATCCGGCATACTACATGTAATCCTCTACTAGAACCCCTCCTTTGAGATAGTGTAGTCATCCATGGGGTTGAGTTCCCTAAAAGGTCACCATGACCCTCTGAAGTTTGCCGACGGCACTCCCCATTGAGATGTGTACATCCAAAACCCCGTTCGTTTGTACACACCTATTGAAACACTACAGATTGCCTATGCACTTGTAAACACAGGTCTTTCTAGGTGGGAATTACCTTGGGACTATGTTTTGTCTCCCCCGCCCACTCCAACAACCATCCCCCACCCCCACCCCACCATCCATCCACCCCAAACAGACTTAATTGCCCTACAATTAAAAGTGCCTTCCGATGAGGTGCGAGTCCCCTTTGAGGGTTTTTGGGAGCCGCGTGACCCAGGGGTTAGGAAGAGGTGAATTGTTCCTTCTATCTAAAGTGAACTTTGGAAACAGTGCATTATGAACATTATGAAGGGACAACAATATATATTGAATCATTCAAACCTAGAGTATTTGGCCACACAAAGCGTAGAGATCGCGGTGCAAATTAAAAACTACCAACAACAGGAAATAATTGCTTTATAGGAAAGTTTGAATTATGAGTTGTAGTTATGTTGCGATTTTGGGTTTTAATCAAGCCAATAAACACACATGATTATGTTTAAGCGTCTAAGCGAGAGAGAGCCTACATTAGGGCCCATGGTTCAGACATAAGACATCCACAGTTATTTGTTGGGCAATCGACTAGACTAGACAGACCGACACACAGACGGACTCGGTGACCGTTGATGACACAATACTAACGATTCAGTTACCACTGAGGAAGGGAAAAACACGAGACCAGCACTCAAATATCTTCAGTTCGAAATTGACCCGGAGCAAGTTCCTATGGGTCAGAATTAACCCGGTTCCTGGTTCCGTGGGGCTGACCCATACCAGGGTCAGTGTGACCCGGAATCTGTGTTAAAATGACCCCCAAATTGGTCACACTAACGCAGAATCCGAGTTGAACCCCCATTTTTAACTACTTTCCAGGTCAGCCTGACCCAGCAGGCCCCCAGAACCCGGAATTCCGGTCAATTCTGTCCGGGATTTTTTTTTTTTATCCATTTACCAGTGAGGTCTCTCCTGACCGAAGTGGTCCGTAAACAGGCAACATCAAATGCTGCTGATTCAATTTCTGAGTTAGGTTGACATAAGATACAGATAATATACATGAGTCATAATTCCGGATCAATTCTGTTTCTGGATATTTTAGAGGTAACTGCGCGTGATGACGAAAGTTTGTCCAATTGACGAAAAGACTTGACCACGAACCTTCGTTTACGACTTATTGGAACTATCGCGAGTGGAACATTCCTGTTAAAGAGTTGTCTGTTGTGTCGGTCCATGGCTTCGTTGTCAAGTGATTTGCAAAGTGAAATATTAATATACTGTACATTGTAAAAAAAATAATAATAATAAGAGCGTATGAAATGCACTAAATATTATTACGACGGTCTTTTGGTTTTAGCATCCATTACATTGATAACGAAAAGTTGTATATCGACAATCAATTTTTATCTTGTAATAATCTGTATACGGCTGTTTCATGTTTTGTGTAAGAGTTAACTGTAAAAGGTGTGGTGTCAATTTTTTTTAAAAATTGTATTTAGTTTTTATTCAACCGGAAAAAATATATTTAAATACTCCTAGTTTGATTATAGCCCTGGAATTGTACCGTACTTTATAATGAAATGATTATCTTATACTTTATTAACTAGATATTAAGAAATTGATTTACAAATAGTTTGCATCAGTTTACTTTTTTATATATTTCAGTTTGTAACCTTCGACAGAGGCTAATGGGGAGGAGGGGGGTTTAGGTGGGCAGGTTAGGATATAGTCAACGATAATCAAGGGTTCAACAATTCAAGTGACATTCAAAACGAGAAAATAATTGATACCCCTTGTTTGTTTTAACGTATACATCTCTGTCGGTTCCTCTGTATGCCTATAAGGCTTGTTGAATTTTTGTGATAAGGGATAACACACGTGTTAGGTAAATCCAAATTTAGAAGTTGGAGGACTAAAATGCGTGTACTCTTCCAAAATGGTAGTATCGCTGTAATTGTGTGGGTTGACGAAGCTTAGTCGCAACAAGCTTCGTTAAAATTGTGCGTCCAATAGAATTGGTGGTTTCCTGCCATACGTCAAACGTCTGATGACTACACTTGTGAAAAGTCACGGGGAACACTGAAGGCTTCTCTGGGTTTCCCACAAGTTACAAACAAAGTGTTTTTGTTTTGGGGTTTTGTTTTTTTTTGCGCCAAGCAGGCAGGAAGTCCGAGATTGTTTATCATTTCTCTTTACCTCCAACTTGGCAGTTGGCACCTCCAGTCCAAACTCAAGCATTTCCAAACCTACACTGTATCAATTTTGTACCCCATTAAGCCAGTTGTTGAGGATTTTATGTGGGATAGCAAAAGTATCAACAGATTTGACTCGACTCAGAATAGTTCTCTGATTGCGAACAAAAACAATTAGCTTGCACAAGCGAAATTCATATTTGTAAGTCCCGCTCATTACGGATGGACAAAAAGGTTGCAGGATTACAAATCTCGTGTAAGTGTGACGTGTACTTGTGACGTGCACTTTTGGGGAAAACTCACCAAAGGTTTGTTAAAATACTCGCTTAATCTTTAGCGGGGCTTAATAATATAGCGTCTTCTATTTTCTGATTTTGAGACGTTGATGCGAAAAACATTCAGTGTGACGGGAACTGAAACATATTTTCCAAGAAAATGATCTACTTAGCCAAAACTATAAGGAAGTGACACACTCACTCTCTCCCTCTCCAGTTTGTACAAAAGTTGTGTTTCTTATAATGTTATTTTCTCTCTCTTTTTTATGTTATGTTAGTATTGTTTAAATACTATAATCCCGATATACAGATGTGTAAAAAAAACCGCTTGGTGTTTCTACAGGCTCGGGAAAGGGACAATGGTAAATATTTGTTCAGGAGAACCACCTTATTACCATAGTTAACTGGAATGTTCACAATCAGTTTTTGTTGATCTATGATGTCATTGGCTGAATGGTATTTGCCGCTCTGTCGTCACCTGTCGTTACTGAACTGTACATGCATTATTATGTGTATATTAACAACAGCAAAACATTGTATGATATAAACATAAAATAGCTTATATTTTGTTTCCCTATATATGTATGTATGTATATAATGAGCGTACATACATATTTATATATTTTAGACTTACTGTATGATATATGTGCCTTCATTTATAATCTTGCTGAATTAATCACACGGTCCTGAAAGACGGGATTGGTGATAACTATGAGTTTCTCGGGTGAACAACCAATTGGACTTTTTCGCTTAAATTGAATAGCGATATAGAGGGGAAACGAACATGTTGTAGATGACTAGCCGTTTTAGAAACCAGTGGGTTTTTGTCAAGGTTTTTTAGTAGTCAAGTTTGATTTCAATAGTGACTGGTACGCTAGTTTTGTTGCAAGACGTTTTTACTATGATTTCGTGACAGTAAACAACATTTTGCACCAAGACTACTGGTACGCGCACATGCAGGTAAATACTCAATTGGAATTCCTCAGACTACACCAGTGTTGCTTTGTAACCTGGTGACGGCCAAGCCTTTCCTTATAGTTACATAAGAGACGACAGACACCCGAACCATATGACATTGCAATACTTTTTTTAGTCAAAGGAATTCAAAATGAACATTCACTTAAGGTGTGTGACCCAACAAGGCATAATCCCAAACATCATTCAAATCTAACACCCAAATGGCTTGTTGCCTTTTGTTTTCGTGGCAGAGATCGTGTATAAATTGTATTGCTAAAACTGTAAAAGAAAATACGACCCAACTGTTCAATTTGCAGATTAATTTTAAGTGAAAAGGCCTACTTCATCCAATACGGTGGCGGGAAATTTTGGCACGCCAAATGGCGAAATTGCGAAAATAATTGCCTATGATTCATATTAGTTAATTATACTCCATATAATAGCGCAACCGCCCCTGCAAATCAATGTAACCATATCAGGCAGGAGGGAACATAGTCGGGTACCTTTTGACCTCGTGTGTATCCGCATTAATGATTTACTATTGCATACAAGGATAATAGCGCATAATATATACAAGCTTAATGAAGGTATATTGTGAACACTAAACGCGTTTGGGTAATTATTGTTTGCGGTTTAATCAATGAGCATTATCATAAAGCAAGTTAAACAATAACCAGACCTATTATCAGTTATCATGCTCCCCCCTAATCAGATGCCCTGAAGCTTGTACTACGTTTACAGTTATGTATAACCTACGACAAACTTTGTTGTACTTTGAATTTTTATTTTACTTGACGAGAGTTAATTGTATATTTAGCTGTATCCACGCTGACATTATTTAGACGGAAGCTATGTACCGTGACATTATTTAGACGGAAGCTATGTACCGAGCGTTTGCTGTATTTTAAGTGGTTAAAATTTTAAATTTACATGGCATTAGTTTTATGTTTCCTGTTAGGTGGAGGACGAAATGAGGTATCCCGTCATGCACTGTGAAACACCTCGAAATGAACACAGTAGAGTTCTGCTGAAATAGATGACACTATAGGTTTTCCCTTAGACATACACCATATAGTTTTTGGGTTTGTTTTTTTATTAGGATGGTGTGCAATTTTTATTTGTATCCATTATGTCAATATAATTTTTCCTCAACCTAAACATTCGACAGGCACCCGTGACGTCATTGACGTAGTGACCGACCTCCTTATTATGAATTTGCTCAAAGTTTCATGATACAGTACAAAGCAAGCAACACGTTCATGGACGGACACACATACACACACACACATATCACGTAAATCGTATTGAAATTGCGTTCATCTTTGAGCATGAGGAAATGATGCAACACGGAATTTGATTCCACTTGTTCCAATTCGAGACATTGTCAAGGTAGGCCCAGATTTTCAAAGAATTTTGCACGTACAAGTTAAATTTCTCAAACAGTATCATTCACGCACAGAGTGGTATAACCATATATATGTACGTTCTTCGAACGTGTCAAATAAACTATTGGAACCTTGACTGCTAAAGTGATAAGTAAACGGTACCGACTGGGTGCTATTCCATAGGGCCTAAAGAGGCTCCAGTCTAGTCCATTTTACATCTCACGGAGGTAACCCAAATAGTGAGCTTGGTTCAGTCTTACAAACCATTCTAGTCTTTTTAAACTATGATGTCTTTGGTTGTTGGATCATACGGAAATTCCAGAGGTTAAATCCTAGCTGCGACAAAAAGATGGGACACGCCCTAACGGTCATATACCCGGATTGTTTCAAATTTCGCAGTGCATGACGGGAGCCACGCTTGACGCAGCATTGCTGCCGAAGACTTCTCGTGACTGTGATTCGTTTTGCAAATAATACGTGGTGCCAAGAATATATCATGATAATTACTATTGTTATTATTATTACCATCATTATTATCATCATTACATTATCATCATTATGTAAATGAGGACAACTCATTTGGGTATGTCATCTTTTTAATACAGTACTTTTTAGTAAAAGAGAACGCCTTGTCTGAATGTGTCTTTATTTGAAAATGTCTCGGCTATAGCCCATTAAACCCAGAGCTTTGTATTGAGACAGATGCAACATGGACCAGTTTTCTTTGGTCACGTGGTTGCTGGACGCTATTTTCGGTCCAAATGTAGCACAGCCCAGTGTGAACTCTGGTCTGGTACCCTGTGACCTCACATGCGGTTTTTTTTTTTTTTTTTGGGGGGGGGGGTTGGTTGGTTTTTTTTCTTTTGGCTGAAAATGACCTCTAATCGCAATACACAACTCTGCCCATACCGTAAATACTTTCATAATTAAACACACACAGCAAAAAATCCATTCCACATGTGCCCGGATTTATGGACATTGACGTAATAATTTAAATTTCTTGCGTTAGGGGTTCTTTTCTCATGGAAGAAATATGACTTTTTATTAACATACAAGGTTGATGCGGGGATGTTGGCACATCTGATAGTATATTAATATGTAAATATTGATTTTAATTCAGTGTTTTGAACCTTGCAAAATTCATACATTTAATGTGAAGGGAAGACAAATCAGCTATAGGGCCTACACAATGTTCTTAAGGCGACAGCCTCTGTAGCCAGAAGGACACAGCCTACGCGAAAATAAGAGCTAGTATGCCCCTTGGTCTGTCCATTGATTGATAATGGGCCTGCTCATAATATATTGACTGCTCACATACGTCACACCGAAGGCAACTGGTCGACGTCACCCAGAGGGGAAAAATGGTCACCTTAGGTAAAATCCTAAAGAAGAAAAAATAAGCTGATCTCAGTTTTTCTTTATTCCGATAGTCTATGATAATTAATTTGTGCATAACAGCCGTCGTGCTGTGTAAATAGGTTGGCCACATCTGAGACAATATATGTAGTTGGAAGAGTTAATTCATTTTAAGATATTTCGTTTTGAGAAACTTAAACAGAAAAAAACAAAAACATGAATACATTGTTCGTTTTGGATGAGAAATATAATTATGTTTCTAAACAAGCATGAGAGCATGGGCAGCCATGCTAATCACTAGGCCCACACTAAAGAAACAGTCGGTTCAGAATTGACCCCGATTCCAGGTCCCGTGAAGCCCGACCCATGGGTCAGATGAACCGGATTCTGTGATAAATTGACACAGAAATGGGCCGAACTGCCTGCTGAATTCCAGTTAAAATCACATTGTTTAACCCTGTTTCCGGGTCAGCCTGGCCTAGAAATGGGTCAGGCTCCCAGCCTGGGACCCGGACTCCGGGGAAATTCTGACTAGGGGGATTTTAGGGTTTAATGCAAACCGATGTGTTCGAAATATTGGCAGGAGTTCTGCAAGGCGACACGCTGGCTCCGTTTTTATTCATCATCGTGCTTGACTACGCCCTGAGACAAGCCCTCAAAGAACACGAGGAGCTAGGCTTCACCATCACCCAAGAAAGTCTAGAAGAATCGGCCCTTTGACCCTCTCCGACCTAGACTTCGCAGATGGTATTGCCCTACTGTCTGACAACATCATAAAAGCACAAGAGCTACTCAGCAGAGTTGAGTCGGAGTGTGAAAAGGTTGGTCTCCATCTCAATGCCAAGAAGACGGAGTACATGGCATATAACATTGGAGATCATGCTCCGCTTAAGACCTCCAGATGTGCAGCACTCAAGAAGGTGGACGACTTCAAGTACCTCGGCTCCAGGATGCAGAGCACAGAGAAATACATCAAAGTCCGTAAGGCGCTCGCATGGAAAGCCCTCCAAGACATGAAGAAGATCTGGACATCTCAGCTCTCCAAGGGTTTAAAACTGAGATTCTTTCATGCTGCAATCGAAACAATCCTGCTGTATGGGTGCGAGTCCTGGACTGGCAACAAAGTAATGACCAAATCGCTCAACGGTTGCTACACCAGGATGCTATGGATGGCACAGAATGTCTCCTGGAGGGATCACATCACCAACCATGGAGCTTTATGGCAACATCCCTCCACTGAGTGAGAACATTAAGGAGCATCGGTTGCGCCTTGCTGGTCACTGCCTACGACACCCAGAGCTACCAGCCAATAACGTCATCGTGTGGGAGCCCACCAACGGCAGGCGCGGTCCCGGAAGACCCACCAAGACCATGCTCAAGACCCTGATCGAGGATGCTGGAGTAAACAACAAGGAGGAGCTAATCAGTTGTATGCAGGATAGAGTTGTTTGGCGTGTCAGACATCGAGCCCGACTCAAACATGCGGCAACGCGACAGCTTGGGTCGACTGAGTAGTAGTAGTAGTAGTAGTAGCAAACCGTGGAAGCACTCATCAAGAAGATCAAGAAGGCAGGAAGATGCCATTCACATTTTTGTATGTATTGCAAACGGTCACAAACATTTTTTGACGAAACTTATCAACTTATGGCATAACGTGACCCCGGCTAATTTTTGTTGTTGGTGTAGAGAAACGTTTGTTTACTAAGACCACCTTCCCCCCCCCCCCATAGCTTACCGTTCATAACTTGAACTTCAAAAAAATTGTCAAGACTTTTATCTAAATCTTTTAAGCTAAAGAAGCCTTTAAATGTTACTTGGTATAGGGTATTACTGATTATTCTTTTATTTTGTTCTTCATTTTCTTCTTCAACCAGCATATTCCTTTTTGTCCATGAGACCAGTAAAATGGGCAAGACTTTCTCCTACATTTTTTGTTGAAAACCACACAAAGAAACTCATGGTTTGAATGCATACTGACTGAAACTTTATTTCTTATATGATAATTTATGGGATAACAATTTCACATTTCCTTTGACCACCGCAAGACTTGTCAATTTCCGGAATTGTGTTTTTGCTTTTATTATTATTATTATTTCGTTAGATGGATCTGCAATTTCCTCACTCTCTGAACAATATGTCGTCGCTTCTGGGGATTTGGTTTGAGCGAACAGGAGAAGAAAACAAAATATTGTCATTATTTTGTTTGCCTAACAATGTTGCGTTGCTATTTGTAGAAATGCCGATGGGAATTAAAGGTTCGATTTAAAGAGGGGCTCTAAGGTCAAATTTAGTTTGTGATTCGTTTTCGTTTTCCAATAGAAAGAGTCCTTATGAGAACGGAAAACAATTACAAGTCTCTATAACCTTGGGTTAAAATTGTGTAAAATGCTCGCTGTGTTTGATTGGGCTTATTATATTCTTCGAGTTCATTTTTTGTCAAAATCCCAAAACGTTCGATGATGTCACATTTCAAAATGGTCTGTACGTTTTTGTACAGAGAATTTTCAGTTCATTCCTTAATGTTGATGATACTTCAATCAACAGCAATGAACTTGAACCTATGACCCTATACCTTTGTAGGCCTACATTTAGTGGAATTTCTCCGAACCCTTTGTTAGCGACGTTTCCGTCGATCCGTTTTCGATTAGTTATTCCAAGTTAAACCCGATTAAGCGAATTACAAAGTTATTTAACTTGGTTGAAACTCCTTTTAAAACCTTTTATGTTTAATTCAGCAAGTAGTGGCATCTCCTGTTGTACATCAGCGACGAGTGTATGACAAAATGCATATACACTGATTCTGTGTGTTAGTGTTATCAAGATTTTAAAAAGAGATTTCGCAGACTCAGTAAATATCAACTTTCATTCGACTGTATGTTTAATTAATTGTTCTCGTAAGGTTGTCATAGGCCTGAGTATGAAACCAGTTAACCAGTCGGACACTGGTTGGGCTACTACTTTGCCGGCGTAAAATGTATTAAGTTTATTTAATTACCGGAATCTACAATATAGGCCCTACATCCATCATCGGACTCGGATTGAACTTCATTGGTCACTTGGCCTACACTTTTATTTACTATGTCCGGCGACCTCCCCCACCCACTCCCCCGCTCGCGTGCAGCAGTCACCAGATAGTCCCGGCGCCATTTATTTGAGCAGAACTTGCAGAAGTAACAGTTAATTGGACCTAACACAACATTTTTAAGGGGAATACAATGAAAATTAAGGTTAACAGGAAACAAACAAAACAAAAATTAACATACAGATTTTAAACCGAGGGCAAACACAACAATTTGCAGCAAACTGCAGCGATGTTTGTATCGGACAACATCAGCAAAAACTGAAAAACTCCAAGAAAACACTGGGGGGAAACGTCCTCCAAAATGAATGAGCGCTTACAATATTAGGCCCTTTCGAAACTACAACTTTTGCTTTCGCCTCCAGGTTAGGTTCCGCGAGTCCTTGAAAACTTCCGTGCGCTTTCAGTACGGGTCTACAAACAGGCCGACGGAGCCTAAGCCAGGCCACAGGAACCCGAGGAGCGGAAACCGAGGTTTCGAAAAGGTCTTCTGAATTTAATGGGCGGATTTGTTGTTATAGACCGCCCTCCAGTGCCGACTTTGCAAATTCATAAGCTAAAGCATGTTTCACAAATAGTGACAAGTTATAAACAACTAACTGTCACTACTTTTAGTGACAGTCAGTGATTCATTGGAATAAACTTAAAATGAAACAAGAACTTTTCTCATTTGTGCTCCTAGTACTAAGTGTAGTTCTAATACTGGCGGTATGTCAGCCGCAGGAGCACGGTCACGAAACTGTCACCGACACTGACGACAGTTACTCCGTTAAAAAAAACATGTCTGCCGCAAGTCCTGTCGGAGCAGTTGTTGGGGCCTTCGTTCTTCCACACGGGGGAATCGCCTTTGATCCCAAACACTTCAACACGACTAACAAGACAGCCGAAGAAGAGGCTCGGCTACTTCACGACTCGGCAAGAGCGGTCGGTGACCTCATCAGTAAACTCAATCCAGACCTGATTCTCCTTAGCACCCCGCACGGCATTGCCGATCTGGACAATTTTCTCTTTTACTTGAATCCCAGAGGCTATGGGACTGCCGACACGGACAACTACGTGGGGCCTTATGCATTATCGGTGAATTTGGACAGTGCTTCGAGCCAAAGTGTTGTCCAAGAGCTTCGCAAAGCTGGCGAGAATATCAGTGGCCTGAGTGCCTTTGGGCCCCCTGGGAAAGCAGATGACCCCTTCCCATTGAGGTGATGTACATTGTTTGGTTTTTTATTTTTAGTACTAGTAGGGCCTATTAAATAATACTTAGCTACTAAATAGTGAAAGGACAGTACTTACTACATACTGTGTAATGACTAGCAGTTGGCACTCGCAGACTAGTGCAGTGTAGTGGAGGGACATGTAGAATAATAGTTGCGAGAATCGTAGGCCCTGCATCCTCTCTGCGACCGTCGGGAGGATAGAGGGTTACGATTATCGCAACTGAGAACTAGTAGAATAATACAACAACTGTGCTAAGGTTATACCCCCCCCCGAAAAAAAAAAATCTTATAAAATAAAAATTGTGTAATTTCTGTTCGAAAGCTTACTTCCCATTGTTATATAGACTAGAGATGGTAAAAATAGTGGAAAGTGTCCTGCAAAATTATTTTTTTCGGAATCATTAAAAATGTTTTAATCTGAGGAACGATTTAGATTTCTGAGGTTTGGTGTCCAGTTTGGAATGCTGCGGCCAGATGCAAAAAAAAAAAAATTGGTACCAGCTGGCACCTTGCTAAATGTGGATGGATGTTCTTGTGAAAGTATTCAGCTGAAACTTTCAAAGTGACTTTTATTGTGTCTTTATTGATAATTTTGCCAAGAAATCAGCATTGCATCTGGGTCTGGTCAGGCTAGCATTATTGCTGAAGGCCTTGTCATAAGACATTGTTACATACAATTTACATAGCAACAATTTGTCGCTTTTTTGTATGCTCCTTTTTGTGCCCGTTGTCTGGCTGAAATGAAGTCAGAGTAGATACACTGTAGCTCAGAACAATCTGTAGCCTAGGGATTCCTTTGTCAGATTTCCCTAGGCCCCAGTCCTGACAAGCCAAACAGTTTTCAGTAGGGTTAGCATGGTACACATTACGTCCTTTACACACATTATAATCTGAACTCCTGAAGATATAGACAAACGGTAAAAATCATCAGAATTTGTGATTTTTCTTTCGCCATTGTTTTTTAGAAAAGTTACACTTGTACAGCAAGGTATTGATATGGTATCTTTATATTTTAAAGTTCATAAAAAAGGATAATTACTAAGGGATTAGGGGTACAGTAATGATTGGGTTGGTGGCTGGCCGCTGTTTGTGGTCAGAGCCAAAAGTGAGGTCCAGCTACACACCGTACCAACCAAGGTCAATATCCATGTAGTGAAGATGGGCTCCCCACACTGTTATTCTCATTAACTTTTAACAATGTTTTTAAAGACAAATGGTAAAAATCATCGGAACTGATAATTTTTCTTTTGCCAGAATTTTGTTGAAATGTTACTCATAAATGTTCAAGGGCCATTCCTTACTACGGTCTTCGGTCAGTGTAAGTATTAGGCTGTTCAAGTTTTGCATGGCACCTAATCTCTTACACATAATTAACATTTTGTGCATATTTCCAAGAACCAGACTACATGATGCTTTGAAAATTAATTCAGCACCATACATGTCAGAGGCCTAGGGGCAATTCCATGGTAACTCACGTTACATTTAATGGGTAGTTCCATGATTGTTTGGGCTGGTATTCTTTTATTTTGAGGTCAGCTAAATAGAATTTCTCTGAGGAACATTACAAGGGTTATGATTAACAACCCCCCCCCCCCCGAAAAAAAAAAATTAAAAACACCTTTTGTCTTCTTTTGGCAACACCTTTATTTTCGGTAACTCATGTTACATAAAAAGGACATAGCATAAAACCACATCAGCTATGTTTTCAAAGTCTCCTCAAACTGGGCAACCCTGATGGAAACTTTTCTGTGTTTCTATAACATAGGCATGTATGATGCATGATTACATTCAAATAATAACAAAACAATTGATAAAAAATCAGAAAGGACCTCTCATGTCGGTAACTCGCGTTACGGTAACTCGCGTTACAGCTTGTCTGCGAAAAAACAATGCCTCATTTCATGCATATCTAAAGTTCATGTCAAGTTTGCAACATGTACTACATACATGTAAAACAAGTTGATAACAAGTAGGATTACCCACTTATGTAACTACTAGCTAACTCATCCAGCTACACACTGGCATACATGTCCGTACATACAGTATGTATGGTGCACGTACAACTTATGTACATTTATGTTGTGAACAAAATGTTGGATGCATCCAGTATGATTCCATTGGATATTCCGACCAGCTGTACACTACACTTACAAAGGTAATGGAAAGAAATTACTGCTTTCCAGAAAAGGTAAATGAAAAAGCCATGGGCATGTTACTAAGGAGTGTGCACAAGTGCATTGTGGGTAGGTCTTCATAATTGCTGCCCTCTTTTGTTTTAGTTCAGTTATACATGTATTACATATAATTACATTACATTAAGCCCTAAAACACACATGGGCCATACATTTGTATTGAAAAACTGCATCAAACTGGTGCTAACTCGCGTTACCTACGGTAACTCGCGTTACATGGTAACTCGTGTTACAGCTTTTAGATGCTTATTTTTTTTATATTGTGATGAATTAGCAGAAAATGGCATCATAGGAAGTTAAAGTATTGGGTTTAATTAGAAAATAATGAATCTCACCATTTTATTTAGTTCAGAAAAATTATTAGAGGAAAAAGTAGGTGTTTCGGTAACTCGCGTTACAATGTCTCTAATGCATAATATTCCCATGCGTAGAATTAAGCAGTGATGAAATATCAACTTTCTTTCTGGCAGGGAAGAAACATGACTTATAACAATATAATTAATCATTTAGCTTGGTTTTGTTCCATTATTTACTTTGAAATATCATATCATTTCTAATTACCATTTTTTCATGGATTTTTTGCACAAATTGTCCTTAAAACAATTTTGGTCATATTTTGAAAAATCTTAAAGCATTAAAAACAAAAAATTCACAATGCAAAACTAGAACTCATACATAAATAAATTGTAGTGCCTAAACTTTCATTTCTTGAAGTTGAAATTTTCATGTAATGTCCACCTTTCCATGGAATTGCCCCTATAGAATTACTTTATAGGTTGGTGTTATGTGCTTTGTATTAATGTTGGTTTCATGTGTGTACCAGCTACCTTAAAGTTGATAAAGTCCTGCACGTTCGACCAATCAGAGTGCATACCCTCTGAGGTGTTTATTAATGAGGCAATAATAGTGTGAGGAGCCAGTCTTCACTGCGTGTTATAGACCAGGTTGGTTGGTGGCTGGCCGTTATGGACCGAGCCATTAACTAATGCCTATAAAAGGCCGACCTTTTTAAAAACAAGGGAAAAATTAGTAAAAATCATTGTCAGCCCTTTTCACTTTTCTTTCGTGGATATTTTTTAGAATTGTTCCATTCATTCATGTTCAAGGGCCACTCTTTAGGCTGTTAATTTTTGCATGGGACCTCTTGCTCTTATTTAACCATTCATGCATTAATTATTTTCAAAAACCAGACTATGAACTCATGGTATGCGCGTGCACTGATGGGCACAATCTCTCCTTGCAAAGAAATACAAAAGTAATACGTACATTGTATACAAAATACAGTAAATTTGATAGTTCCGGCACAACAAGCACATTGTATGACATTTATGCTAAGTAACATTAGGGGCCATTAATTCACTAGTTCACAGAGCCAGTCTTTATGTGTACACCCCCACATGACCAGTCTATGAACAATCAGAGTCGTGAAGCTCTCCGATAATTAGATAATCATTTACTAGTAAAAAATTACATTCTTATCCCACAGATTATATGCACAACAGATGGTGACAACAACGCCTAAGTAGAATTGAGGACACAAGTGCTGTGTTTCACCATTGGTTTCACCCAGATATCACTCCATTAAAGTGGATCAATAAAAGTTAACATTAAAAGAGTTAAAATGAATCTCATTCCAAAAAGTTTAGAACTGTTCAGTCCCAGTGAGAAATTGGAAGCTAATGTCATCTACACCGTGGTACACAACACGTGATCGGCACTGCATGTGTGATGACAAACTCTCGGCTGAGCTCATGTGCCTTGGTTTATGTTTACACAACACTCTTGACGTCATCAATGGGAATATACACACAGAAAAATCTTATTTTGACCGTCCCCGATCTCATCGAGTGAATTTCCCCATTGGACACAAACGGGAGATTGAACTGGCTCCGGATTGTTTCATATGCCATTCCGGCACTAGTTACCATGGTTACTCGGGGAATGTGTGACAGTTAAACTGACAAGTGAAAAAACTCATCACTAGAGTGCTTAGGGTTTTCCCAAATGCAGAGGGCACCATTTACTTCATTACAAAGCAGGGCTGTAATGTAGGCCCCGTGAGCTTGTAGGTCCTTGAGCACTGCAGTGCAAACTTTTAAAGATCAACTTGAACCAAACCACTCAAACTATTATATCCTGCTGATTCAAATAAAATATTTTATTTAAGAAGGCGTTTTCATCCCTACGTAAATTTGTAGAATGTGGCCCAAATGATGCTTAAAAATTCAATTTTTTGTTCTTCAAGCATGTTGTTAAATTCCTAAAATCTTTTATTCAAATTGTTTACCATGTTTAACCCGAGAAAACCAGTAGGCCCTAAGCCCCTAAAGTTATTAAACCACAAACTATACTTGGCCCCTTTTAAAGATTTTGTCATACTTATTTTTCAAGAAAGGTCATTTATATTCATACTGTTCTTGCCCCCATACCATTCCTTAAATTCAAAGATATCTTATATCCATCCTTCCTCCATCTCCGTTTTCTTCCTCATCTTTCATTCACTTGCAGTTGCCTCTTTAGTCATCTGAAACTGTCTTAAAGTGTAGCATGTATAGTACTACATGTAAGTTAAACTACCTATTGTAAAAATTTAGGGGGTGCACAATTTTTTAATTTAATTTTTTTTTTATATTCGGGGGGGTGGGGCTCTTCTGGCCAATTAGAACTAACTTTCGTATGCATTTTTCTTAAAGAAGCCCCTTGTCGGTGCTCTTGTAAATGCCATTCATTTTTTATAAGATAATCTTACATGTACGTGAGGGTAAATTAATACATTGTCTGCCTGTAAATGGAAAAGTAGTTTTTTAAGACATTGAAGTTATCACTAAGCTTGTAAACATGGTAAATTACAAAATTTGTTTCATTTTTACTCTGGTAATAGTCTAGATTTAAAATGAGGGGGGGGGGGGGGGACAGACATCAATGGGGGGGGGGGGGTGGTGGGCACTGGCCATCAATATGAAAGAGCATTCATAAAGTTCATACCAGCTTCAATTTACAGTTCATACATAATTTGTCTTTTGTTCTTTAAGACTGTCAAAGTCCAGAAACTAGCATTTGGAGACCCTGTGTTTTTTATTTTGACGCAATTGAAGTAATTGTGATTTGAACAGGCACAAAATCTCTGACAAAGCGTAGCCCCCCCCCCTAAACCATTTAAAAAATTGTTTTCACTAAACATAAACATGAAATTAGGAGTTGTTTGTCGACATTTTCACAGGTTGGTGTGTTTATTGAAAACTGGATAGGAATATTAACGATGATGTACATTTCCCTTTTATTAAAACCTCCATATACACTGGTCATGTAGCACAGACTTCCACAAAGTATAATACCTTCCAGGCAAGCATTGGGTGCGTGGGTTTCTTCTGTTTGTACAGCTGGCATTAATATCAGGACACCCCATAGCTTGTGTACTGTGAGCAACAGTCTCCTCAGTCTCTTGTGGAATTTTGTAGCAAGGGCCAGTTGGGCTGGGGAGTGTAATGATGGTTTTAAAATAAAACTTGGTCTTTTGTTTACAGATGGGGTGAAGTTATCCCTTTGTCATTTGTCTCCGGTCTTGAGACAATGAAGGTAATGGTCATCTCCCAACCGAGTCGTCGCTACAACCAAAGCGTCAAAATGATTCCTGAACTCCTCCACTTAGGTAAATGAGAACTGTAGGACTAATTTCTAGTTGTTATATTAGGATGTCGACATTATTCCCGGTAGAGGCTGCACAGTAAATCTGTAGGGACAACTTGGTTACTTCACGTCGGTATTCTGAAAATTGTTCGTGCCCACACACGCTTTTAGTTTGTAGAAGTTTTTGGATGCTTCTTGAGTAATCGTTTTCCTTTTGAAAATATTGTTGCCACAAAGAAACCTGAGTAGACAAAGGAAAGACGACAAAGGTTCTCATAATTAGCTCTGGGTTTTGACGTTGTCGTGGGAGAAAATTGAGTAAGAGCTCACTGTGATTCGCAGCACCTTGGCCATGCTGAAAGTCTGCCATGGTATGCTCAGACTTACCTCATATTGAGCTAAACATTTGACGAACAATGGTGGCAGCCTTTTATTCTTGTATGCCACATTTGTACAACAACAGAACAAAGATCTGGAATTGGGGGGTATAACCTCCGGAAAGGGATTTTTCGAAATAAACCTGTGTTTCCTCATTTAGGGGTTAAATGAAATGTATGTTGGTGCTTGCCTGTGCACGCTACACTCTGGAAAGCCTGGGTGCCATTTTCTGTCAGCTGTCCGACTGCCAGCAAATTATTGAGGAAAATCTGAATTTGTTCTTTTCGTAACAAACTTTCGCCGCCAGTCAGTCAAGAACAATTTTGGCCGAAAAACATGTCATTCGACATGAAATGGTTAAAACCAGGGTCAAGCATTTAAGCGCAGCCTGGTGGGTCACTGACCACTCATGCTTGTCACATGCAGTGTATAAGCAAAACGCATAGTTGTGCATTAAAATAATAATAAAAGATACCTGTCTTTTGTGATGTCAAGTGGGAACGATCTATTGTGATTTACATACATGTAGCTAAAAAATGACTGTGCTCTGGGCCAAATTTTACAGAGCTATTTTAAGCAGAAAATGGTGCTTAAAAATGTTCTGTTCAGCAAAAGTAATCAGGATACCAGTCACAGAGGGTACATGACATGGTATCATTGGATGGTAACCTTAAGCCCAGTTCATACATCCTGCGAATGCGAATGCGAGTGCGAATTATGACATCACAGAGCCTCTGTTTTAGCTGCGAATGTTTTGCAGGAGTTGAGCATAGCTCAACTTTTCCGAATTGTTCATTGCGAATTTGTGACGTCGAAATTCGTATCGCATTGGCATTTGCAGGAATATGAACCGGGCTTTATTCTGGTATGCAGCTACAAAAAAGATAGCTCCATGATTCTGGTAAGCATTGTTTTGTTGTGCAAATAACAGCCACTGATAAACTTCTGGTGCTTTCAACTTTTCCAGAAGCGTTTTTAAACACTACAATACTGCCATACTGGAACAGTCCGATGCATTCTACATAGGCAAGGAAAGCAATTGCCTCCTTGCCTCTGGTCATTGCCTTGGTGCCCCTAGAGAAATTCAAAATTCCCTCGATCAAAGTATAGCGGTTGCCTGTTAATCGAAAGTTAAGCAATACATGTGTGCCTTGGCTTGTCAATCTTACAAGAACAAAGTAATGTGCTTGTCAGAGAATATAAATTTCCCCCTGACAAAAACAGGAGATATGAATCTTGCCTCTTGTTTTTTTTTTTTTTTTTTTTTTTTTTTGGGGGGGGGGTTCTCGAAAAAACATACCATGTTTGTTTGAGATGGTTTGAGGATATGATGCACTGTGTTTTATTTGATCAATGTGTAATGTAAACCATCCGGCCAAGCGGTACTTCCATAGTAATTACTCTTGGGGCATGTGGTCCAAATGGAAGGATGGTAAAAGTAACATATATAACAAGATGTCAACAATAGGGGCCTATACAAATATTGACTGCTTCAGAAGCTACGGTTAAAACTAGGACCCCTTGAGGTGATCTTTGGCGTGTTCGTTTTCCTGAGGAGAATCCGAGGGAAAATAGACCGAAGGATCACAGATGTAGTAGCTGTTTTAACCATAGCACAAGTAAAAACAGTCGATACTGGTTTTGTAACACCCCAATGTGCCTAGGTATCAAAATACAATCAGTAAAATTACATACTTTTGAAAGTTTAAGCTCCAGTCTGTCAATGGAGTCCGGAGAAATTTGCGGAAACCCCGTTACTTTTGTTCAAGCATCAGATTTTGGAGGCAAAAATATTTTCAGGCAAAAATATTTCAAGGGAAGTTTTTCACCAAGAACCATCTTTATACCAGGTACAATTGTACACCATGTTGGTGATAATGTAGATCTGTGAACAATGTTATGCACATCCTAAGATGTGCAATGCCCTTTAAGGGCAAAGTACACTTTTGGTAATTATCAAAGTCTAGTAGCCTCACTTTGTGTTTCCCAACATGTGCATAAAATAACAAACCTTTGACAAATTTGGCCTCAATTGGTCATCAGATTTGCAAGAAAATAATGAAAGAAAAAACACCCTTTTGTATATAGAATTGTGTGCTTTCAGATGCCTGAGAAAGGCTTCATGCCTGAAGCCTTTCTCAGATTAAAATTTTGGGGCGAAATATTTGCTCTTTCTCTAAAACTGCATTACTTCAAAGGGGGTCGTTTCTAACAATGTTTTACAATATCAAGAGCTCTCTAGTGCTCTTTACCAAGTAAGTTTTTATGGTCATTAACTTGTGGAGTGATTACCAAAAGTACACCCTGCCTTTAATGAAAATGGTCTTGTTGTCTCAAATATGAAATTTAAGGCATGAACTTTGCCTGTAAATAATTTTAACAAATACCTTTTTTGGGGGTAGTTTTGGTAATAATTCTTCCATTTTATTTATCATCTCAGGAGCCTTGCTTCACCAGCAGCTGTTGTTACTACAGCAACGGATCGTAGTCATCATAAGTGCTGATCTTGCCCATACACACGATAAAAACGGGCCCTATGGCTTCTCACCCAGCGCTGAGCCATTTGATCAAGTGAGTACATTTTACGTGCGTGACATCAGTGGGCTAAATGAAATGTTATCCGTCCACCCAAGGCATGCGACGAGTCACAGGGGCAACCCTGTGAACAGATGATGGTTTCCCACGGGGCAAAATTCTATAGGTTGTTGGTCTTTGGATCATGGAAGGAAGAAGGCAGTTCCTCCATGGTAGGAGTAAGTACCAGTTTTTAAAGAGGGTCTCCAAGGTCAAATGGAGTCCTTATGACAATGGGAAAACAATTAGAAGTCTCTATAAACCTCATGCTAAAATGCCACTGTGTTTTATACCCTCCAAGTGCATTCTTTTGTGAAAATCCAAAATGTCCGATGAAGTCACATTTCAAATATAACGGTCTGTATATTTTTCTACAAAGAGTTTTTTTTTTCCTGACTTTCTAATGATGTTCAGTCAAAATGGCATTGAATTTGACTTGTTGTCTGGCTCAAAACTTCCTCTTTGGAGTGTACAGGCCTATTTATTTTATGCTGTCCAGTGACGTCTTGTTTCAAATTTCGCTCTGAAAGAGTATCAAGTAAAATGACATTTTTCAAACCATTTTAATAGGAGGTTAGAGACTATAAATTTCCACCAACTTTTATGATGACTTTCACTTTTGGAAAATGAGTGCATCACAAAACTTAATTTAAACTTGTAGCCCCTCTTTAAGACAGGGTACTCATCAGTGTTGCAGTCGAGACCTTAAAATCTGAGACCGAGATCAAGAACAAGACCAATGGGAAGACTGGCCCTCCTGAGGGGGAGACCGAGACCAGGTCTCGAGGCCTACAACACTAATACACATAGTATTGATTTCTCATGTCAAAGCCCAAATGTTGACCTTAAAACGTAGGTGGAAGACAGTTACACATACATGTATCCGGGTCATATCTCTCCACACCAAGGCAGCGAATGACGTCATCCAGCCATTTTGCAAAGCAAAATGATCAGACTGAACATGTTTTGTGCACACTGAATGCTTATATTGTGTGTTAATTGAGGATTTTTTGAGTAGCAACGTTTTGGGCAGCATTTTGCTGTGCTATACAAGGTAAATTGCCCATCACAAAAATGCATTTAATACATTGGACATTGCCTAGGATTTACAGTATAGTGCACTAATAAAATCAAGTAACCTGAATTATTATCTTTGTTGTGTTGGTTCACCAGAAGCCTTTCAGGGTTGTACTTGACAGAAATGAATATTAAAATGAGCCGTCTGGTACCCCAAACTCAAGCTCTGGTGTTTCTGAATAGCAGAGTGTGGGTGCAAGCAAGACACCATTAATGCTTCATGTCCTTCAGATGGGGCGCAAAGCTGTAGGCCCCTGTGTGTTGTGTAGTGCACATAAGAACCCAGTACACTTATCGTCAAGAAAAGGGGTTTGCCCCGTTGTTTTCTGTTATGATTGGCTGCAGATTGCACCACAGCACCTTGTCAACTGTTGCATGTTCACTATGTAAATAAATGGGTTTCATAATTCAAACATAGCTCCACATGTTGAAAAAAAAATAATGAGTACTTTGAGATGCCCTTGCGTGTGGTAAAGTGCAATAAAAGAATTACAAATTATGAGTGGTTTTTGAGGTTTTCATAAATAACATTGACTGGTCCACACTCCTCATGTTGTTTTATCCTTATTGAGATTAGGATTACCTACCGGCCAAAACTAAGATGTTTCTCTTTTTAATGAAGAAGTTGCAGGGTTTTATTTTAAACGTAACATACAATTGAGGACAGATATTTTGTCCCTAACTGTCTGTTTATGTTGTTACTTAACCCCTTCCCATTGTCTTAAACATCCAAAGGAATGTATTTTATGAACAGCTAAGGATGTTTTTAATTTTTATTAGTCAGTTATTAAGTTATTTCATTTTTGCTTAACAGCCCATGGCCTACTGTCTGTCAGTGTGACATTTATACATTACCCTTTCATTTCTTTTTTCCTCATAATTCAGTAACTGTCTACTGACCTTTTCTGTAACTTTGGGGTTAGAACAATCAGTGTGGTGAGACCCCAAAACAGTCTAAAACACTACCATTCTCAGTATTTAAAGCTGTCTTATTTTGATCGCCTTGCTACTTTACACATTTTCACAGATTGTTTGCAATATTTCCTAAAAACGTAATGGTCTGTAAAAAATGTGTTCATTCAAAAACCGATGGTGGACCAATATTAGCCAACTGATTTTGTTCATTCACTGTCTTTCTGTACCCACCACAGGCTTGCAGCCAGTGGGCGTCCACTTTGGATGAACAGGCACTCCTGACAACAGCAGCGGGGTATGTAAATAGCGCCCTCTCTTGTGGCTACACGGGGATGGTTATGTTGCATGGCTTGCTGAGAGAGGCATCGCTGAGTAGTTGGAGTTCCAAGTTGTATGCTAACTACCACCCAAGCTATTATGGGATGATGGTAGCTTCATTTGTGAAAAAGTAACCCATACGTGTTGTTTTCACTTTGCATTGACTCTTTTTTGTTCTTCATTGAAATTGTTTTTTTCTTTAATGATTTATTTACTGAAACACTTTTTGTATTGTCTGATGTTACAGGTATACAAGTATTAACATTGGCAAGAGTGAAATATTAATTTTCACAGATTTGCACATAATATAACTTACATGGTGTAAAGATGGTCGTGGTGGAAGACTTCCCTCGAGATTTGTTTGCCTGAAATTCTGGTTTTCGAGTAACTAATAAAACCATGACTTTTGATCCAATGAGTCAAAAACCTGACGTTTGAAACCAGTAAAAACTATTATCAGAGGGTTTTCCACTACTGTCTTCTAGGTGCTATTGACTGACCTTAAAGGCAGGGTGTACTTTTGGTGATTACTCCACATGACGATAACCACTTAAATTGGTAAAGAGCACTGGAGAGCTTTTATCATAAAACATTTTGTAGAAACGACCCCCTTTGAAGTAATGTTTTAGGGAACAAGGTAAATTTTCCGCACCCCAAAGTTGAAGCCTTTCTCAGGCTCCTGAAAGCACACACATCTATTTAACAAGGTTTTTTTTTCTTTTATTATTTTCTTGCAACTTGGTTGACCAATTGAGCCAAACTTTTCACAGGCTTGTTATTTTATAAATATTTTGGGATACACCAAGTGAGGATACTGGTCTTTGACATTTACCAAAAGTATACCCTGCCTGTAAACCATTCGTTTTGTCATGATCAAGGCAGGCATTTGGCTCTATATGGAATTATGAACTCTCACCCTGTTACTATACCGTACGTGCATGCGCCCTCCACGATTCGGAGGAAGGGTGCTCATGTGCAGTAACTGGGTGACAGTTCATAATTCCATGTACAGCCACAGGCTTGTTTCGATCATGACGACATGGCCCCTTTATACTTTTACATGTGTACTGTGATTTCATGATGATGGGTCATACAAGGTGTGGATACTGGTCTTTGAAAATTACCAATGCTGCCCACATGCTGTGACAAGAAAACAGTTCTCATAACAAATGCATAAATTCTGACAGAGATTCAATAGTTTGTGTTTACGAAGCCTTTTTCAGATTCAATGTTTGCCTTATGAAAAATGACCTGTTTCTCTAAAACTACATTACTTCAAAGGGGTTCGTTTCTAACAATGTTTTGTAATGTCAACAGCTCTCCAAGTGCTCTTTACCAAGTACGTTTTTATAGTCATTTATTCTATTGAGTAATTACCAAAGGTATACCCTTCCTTTGAAACTTATTCAGCTGTTACTTTTATAATCCTTGAATTTATCTGGAAACTATGACACAGAATGTGCAATTCCGTATGACCAGTGCAGTATCTCGCCTGACAGAAAAGCCCTGGAATGTAACAAGGTCATAATATTTTTGCCATCAAAGGTTACATGCTCTGCTTCAGTGCAAATATGCATGTTTGTTGGTGCAGTTTTTATGAGTGCAAGCTTTTGTTTCAAATTGATAAAGTTGGTTGACCATTGAAATAGTAAGTTGATTTTCTTGATGTTAGTTTGAAAGTTTCAAACTTTAAACAAATATCTTTGCTTTTCAAATTATTAGCAGTTGCTTTCTTGTACTAATACAGTTGTATTTCAGACAGTTGATATCCAAATTTCCTTGAAGTTATAATTCTTTTTACATTTTTAAGGGCAGCTTTATTGGTTTTACCAAAATGAAGTTGGAAGGAAAACATTTCTCCGTGTTTCTTTGAAATTATTCAATTTAATTCAATTTCAATTCATTTTATTTCCACATCAAAGTGCCTTTTTAAGGATTGTATCCTTTTGAGCACAATACACATACTTAAACAGAGAATACATTCCTTTTTAAACAATGATAGAGTAGATTACAAGGAACGAAAAGGAAACAAACACGAAATTACAGTTAACTTAAAATATAAATAAATAAGTAAATAGGGCAAATATTATTTGAAATAATTGTCGCTAGGTTCAATCTTGCTTGGAATCGGATGGGTAAGACTGTAAACTATTGAAATTCTTATGTCTAGACAACTTTTAAATTGTTTTATGATAAATTCCAAGATGTGGAGCTTTTAAGTCAAATAACAAATGTTACATTTTATACTTCTGACATTAGTGGTGTTTTGTGTTTGGTTTAGGCTTTAAATTTGAAGCTGGATTTTGTTAGTTTGATAACACTGCCTAGAACCGTTAAACACTTTTTGAGCATTTGTTAGAAGTGCTTTTTGATGTTGTATTTTGGGCAGTTGGTAAAAAATTTACCCCAAAACATAATACCACACATACTGAGCCTATAGCTAGACATCATACAAACTAGTCACTCCATGGAAAATAGAATCTTGCAAATATGTTAAAATCTCGGTGTGCCGCTTCGAAAATTACCATGCGATGTACTTCTTGTTAAAACTCAAGGTGTTTGGGACACGCATGCTTTCGTGATCGGACACTGACTTCAAGCTTGGTAATTCCGATGCCATTGTCGGAAATATCAAAAACAAAATTCCGATGGGGGGAAAATGCTTTTACAAAAACTTGAGGAAAAACTGGAAATTTTGTCACAATCATGGCGCGCCGTTCGAAGATATGGGTTTTTCCGTCTGTAACCTCCCCCCCCCCCAAAAAAAAAAAAAACCCTTCAAAATAATAAACAAAAAACCAAGGATCTTTTCGAAACGCAGAATTTCAGGCTCGGAAAAACTAAGCCGCTTGTTAATTCCAGTTCGCCGTTTCGAAAATAAACAGTCTTTTCCTTCAGTAGAAAACTCGGTTTTTCAGGCTCGGACGAAATGGGAAAGTTTGATAATTTCAGTGGGCCGCTTCCAAAATACATGTGACTGTTTTCCTTGAGAAAATAAAAAACAAAACAAAAACCAAGGATCTTTCTAAAAGGTTTTGTAGCTTGGAAAAAACTGGCTTGGTAATGCGGTTGGCTTTTTTCTGCACTGTGCTCATACTCTCGGGATTTGAAATCGTCCCCGGTTTCGCGTCAGTGTGTGGCGGTACAAGCGTTTACAAATGTGATGATGGTTAGTTTAATAGAAATATAGTTCCGTTTATTTTTAAGGTAAGGCCATCGTCCGGTTTTTGTCAGCATAATGCTGATTTACAGTTAAAACTATTAAGAAAGATACAATAAAAGTCACCCGAGAACATTTCAATTGAATACAGTGTGTACTTGTTGAGTAAAGCCCGGTTCATACTTCCTGCGAATGCGAATGCGAAGCGAATGTTGACGTCACAAATTCGCAACGAATATTCGCAAGAGTTCAGCTGCGCTCAACTCTTGCGAATATTCGCAGCGAAAACAGAGGTGTGACGTCAAATTCACGGCATATTCGCTTCGCATTCGCATTCGCAGGAAGTATGAACCGGGCTTAACACGCGAACACTGTCACGGTATTTTCATCAAGAACGTCGCTTCTATCCACGTTTAGCAAGGTGCCAGCGGAAATTTTTATCTTAAAAAGTCGCATTTAGGCGATCTTTGGAGATTCACAATTTTCGACATAAATTAATTTCGACCTCTGACGAAATAACTTTACAGGATGCTAATTGTTATTGCTACCAATTTATCATTTTTATAAAAGGCTTTCGGATACAAAGTACATTTTATTCGGAGTCAAAACCAATGCGTTGTTTTTACATTGCAATGTAAAACCTTACGTAGAGAGAGGACAAAACATTGGCCAACAAGAAAAAATAGTTATGGATACTGCAACAAATAGTCCGACAAACTGAAGGGCCATGTGTACAACTTTTGAACTGTGTAGGGTGTCCGGTCCAAACTTTTATTTTACACAAATCAAAATGTACCTGTACGACCATGTTTTAATCTAATCAAAAGAATCGTGTAAGTGTTAATAGAAAATACATATCGTATATGAAGAAATCGTCTTTCTCATTGCATCTATTGTTTAAGTTTTGTTAGGCCACTAATTTAACAACTGCATACTCGATGATACTTCAGGCATGAGTTTGTTTCCTCCGCGCTGTGGGGTTAGAGATTTTTATAAGGTCAGTGTGAGTTCATTCAGTGTGATACACCTTGCACGACTTTCGAAAAAAACCCAGTTTCACTTGAACAACATCGGTTGGTATAGCAACGCGTCATTTGGGCTGTCCTTCTAAACTGTTGCCCAGCGAGTTTGACTAGCGCCCTCTGTTGAGATTGAGACCAATACTTCCCTTTTCAAGAGAAAACTTGCTTGAAAAAGTATTATCCTTGTTAATTTTCAAAATCTTCGTAACTGATGAACACACAAGCCACACTTTGATTCATTGTGGGGAACTTAGATGCACAAAAGAGGCAAGTGTGCCTGCCCGTCAATCACTTTGATATGCAAATGAGTGACAACAATAAGCGAAGTCATTTTTTAACATGGACGGCCGTTGAGTGGAAGTGACTGTGCCGACGAGAAGTCCTAAAATAAGTTTTTATCTTAAAATCTTCTCAGTGTCACTCTCTCAAGCAAGGACTCCGATGTTCCATAACTAGTGCCCAAACGTTTCAAGAAAGATATATTAGTGGATGTAAAATGGCGAAGAAGGGAGGCAAGTTCGACGTTTTTTGGGAGGCTCTACTCATCAGTTTGTTTTGCTTGCAACAGGTGCGTACCACCACTGTGCAGACTGTATGTATTCTATTACGTGCCATAGAGCAATCTCTGGTCCGTGATGTCACCAAGTTGTATGCACTGTTCGTTATTCAAAAAGCTAGTTTCGTTCCATTAGAAATTTTTCCAGAACTTCTGCTAAGAAACACAAACCATGAACCTTAATTTGTATTATTGTGCTACACTAACTACAACAGGCTGTTTGGAGATGGAGTAGTTTTTTTTCCAATAAATAAATAATATACAAAATCATCAAGCCTTGCTTGAAAGCCATGATAAGTTGATTCAAGACCTAAATCCTAATCTAAAGTGCCTACTAACTAACATGTATCGTATTTTTTAATCATTAAATTAATTTTGAATTTTTAGTCAGACTCTAGCCCTGGTAGGTAGGACACCACGTTCCTTGCTCTTAGGACTATGGTCACACGCTGTACTCATGTCATCGTCGTACTCTTAGAACTATGAGGTTCGTTTCGCTATCGACTCCACAAACGTGGATATGATATTGGAACGAACCACATTTATAGTTCAAGGAGTAGGCCTAAGTGTTCTGTATTTCGGCATAATTAGATTTAGGAACCATTTTTATCATGGAGGGATTGGAAGTACTTCATTTTACGTATCCACCCATGGTTTGTATTTTCGCAGTCTTTTTTTTATATGTACATTTGGTCAATATTTGGCAAATTTGTAAGGACTTGGGATGTTTAGATTTGATACTTAGAAAAAGATCATGCCGAAACCAACCGCCACTTTTTCACTCAGTGGCCAAGTATCATTTGTACACTTTTCACTACTCTTAGAACTATGAGGTGTGGTTATATAGGTTGTCGTTACGATAGCATAACTTTAGTGTGGTAGGCCCTATAGTAATAGATCTTCCAAATTACCCACACAAGAAAATGCTTTTGGCTTCCGGTCAACAAATAAATGAAGAAGTGACAGTTCAGATTCGGAGGGGTTATCCACATGATTTTTTAAAACTAATATTCTGGACCCAAGTTTTGCAAGTCGGACCTAAGCTAGTTGCGAAGATGACGATTATCACAACTAGGCCCAAGCACGCTGAATTGAAACCAGGTTTTCAGACTTCCCAAAATGTTTTTTGACTTGGTGATCTTTTGTTTTAGAAGTCCCACTGGGCAATCTGGGGCATTTAATATTTGTTTGCATCTAGGCCTACCAGCTCTGCAATTTGCACGTATCAGCAGTCAGCACGCAATTCTGTTCAGCATCATTGAACCCTGTTCAGCATCGTTTCCCATAAAAAAAAAAGTCTGGCCTTCACATAAAATGTGGCTCTAAAAATCCAAGAAAAAGCTCAAGTTCATGATTGAAATTAACTTGATCAGGGTTCTCCCCATAAACTAGTGTATAAGGTCAATATGCCCGAATTGTGTATCGATATACGTACAAATTGCTACCAATCCGCCCCCAAAAAATAGTTTTTTAAATATTTTGTTTTACTTCAGATCAATCAATCTTGGGCATTTTTATGTAGAATGCCCTTTTGCATACTGGCTTTAAAAAACCCATGAAGATAGTAACAAACACTCTGTTGCCAGTGTATCACTACACTACTGTATACAAGCCTATTTCTTTCAAAGTTTACTTGTAAAACTTTGAAATATCGAAAAACAATTAAATACCTAAAAAGAAACTCTAGTAGTAAACATGCGGGTACAACCAGGTATAAAATTAGTTTGGGAAAAGTGTTGAGTGTTGAAAAGACCGGTTTGGTCTTGACGTTTCGAATAGTTAGCCTATACTCTGCAGGCCTTCTTGATTCTCACTGCAGACGAGCAGAGTCTAATGTTTGAAAAGTCGAGACCAAATCGGTTCTTCTAAGAACCAACACTTTTCCCAAAAGAGTTTTATACATGGTTGTATCCGCAAGGTGACTATAGTATTTCTTAAATGACCCACACGACGTAAAGCTTTAAGCATCACTTAATTCAATCCCTACAGGTCCGTCAGAGCTCAGCCCAGGTTGCACCAGTCAACGTCGCTCTTAACAAACCCATAACGGCCAGGATCACCTGCGGTCTCAACTCCCCAGAGAGCTTCTTCGCTCACGCTGAGATCTCCAAGCCGTCCGGTCTGCGTGTGTCTTCCACATGCGATGCTAGCAATCCAGCGCTGGCCCATGACCCGGAGAACATGGTTGACCAAGACTCGGCAACTGGGGAAGTGTACACGTGGTGGCAGAGTACATCCAGGAATTTCCTCTGGAGTGCTGCTATGATCAGCCCTGACACGGACATCACTATAGATTTACAAGAGGTAACAAAAACTGGGTTCTAAATAATTGCCTACTGGGTTCTTGTATGTACATGTAGTGCAAGTAGCTAAATCGGTATACTTTCATGACTTTAGAACATTATCTCTGTTCATCGGGCATCTATCCACAAACTTTCCCAAGTGCATGTGGGAGCATACAAGCTCAAGCTGCCTATATGCTACAAGGGGTTTAAAAAGGGACATGGTGCCTTGGATTGGGTGTTTTGGGTCATAACAATTTTTTGTTATGAAATTCATATGTTTGGAAAGATGTTTTAAAGGTGGGAATATATTAGAGATCCACACAAATGTTTGCCTTGAAATTGTGTGTTTTTTCTTTTATTCCAGTAAACTGCACTGTTTGCCATTTTGTAGAAGCAATTTTTTGACTATCTACAAATATGAAAATGGGCAGATCGTGTTGAACATGTTTTTTAAGATTTTGCAAATCAGTTTTTATCCAAGTTATTTATTACAGGCCTACTCATTACTGTAAAACATTTTCAGGTTTCAGTTTCATATTTTACACTTACTAGTATGAGCGACATACATGTATACTATTACTACATTGGCCATACATGCTAGAGCATCAAACTCAAAAGTTCCGATGACCGAGTCTTCAGAGTGTTGGATCTAAGTCATTGCCCTTGTTTTTTGGGGCAAGACCCTTAAAAAATATTTGCTTCTGATCAGCTTTGATTGGGTAGGCCTACCTGCTGATTGTAATGGTAGAGATTGTGAATATGAATGATTCGCAACCTGTGTACGCCAACTTGGCTGCCAGTGTTGCATACTCCAAGGAGTTCATGGTTTCAGGAATGCTTAGGGCTTGGTGAGCAGGGGTTATTGATACAATATTTAAAAGCCCCTAATAAATGACTATTACTAAGTTATTTATAAATATCCTGATTATTCTTTAAATTGTACAAACCTTTCTCAAAAATGTACAGTCTCATTTTGTTTGGAAAAACATAATTATTTGTGTGCGCTCAAACGCATGCAGATGTTTACATGCAGATGTTTATGTTTGCATTACCAACCTAGCAGCTGTCTTGTCTAAAACCAGTGACTCATATGATATTCTAGGGTGTGGATGAATTCAGTTAATGGCTTGCAGCTACAAAGTCATTGTTCTTTTCTCCGTTGGAACAAAAGCCCTGTTCATGCTGTGATTCTTAGCCATCTGCTACTGTGTGTATGCTGAATAATCTACACATGTGCGTGTTGTAGCAGGCATTTTGTGAATACTCTCCCAAATTCTGTATATTTTATAAAGGAAACAAAAGCATTTTTAACAGCAGGATCAATAAAACCATTTTGTGCAAAATTACTAAATAAATTTACATATTTTGGGTGTGTCCTGTTTAGCAGTGAAGTGTCTTTTCCCCAACAAGGAATGAAAAGTGTAAAATTTAACAAATTATGTTTTTAACACAAATTAAACGAGTTGGTCAATAAGGGAGGACATCTATTTTCCTTCTAGGGTCTGACAGTTCTCATGGTTCTTGTCAAAACAGATACTACATATACAGGTACATATTTGTACAACGATATTGCTTTTGTGTGATTCTTTTTTAAAAGGAGTTAAATTTAACTCCAGCTGCTCCCTGGCATGTACATATTGCACATGATATCCTTATTGGCCCCTGTATTACAAATGATATAAACATTCTTGTTTAAAAATTAGTTTTCATCGTTATTTCACCGTAAAATAAGCTTTCTGATGCTCTTCTTTATTTATACATGTATGTACAATCATTAACAATCAGGTAAACTTCAATATCAATCAAATTGTAATGTTACCATAATTTGTAGTATACTGTATATCAGAAAGTCACCATATTTCCTTATTTCTTACAGTAAGTAGAGTGAAAATTGCATTTTGAAGATTCAAAGTCACTCTTCTGGATTAGCAGGCAAGGGAGCAAAATAATCCAAGTTTGCAATGACTTTCAATGCCGAACCTTGAATGAAGCACTTCCATGCAAAATAGGGCTTTAGCAGGAGGAAAAACCAAGTGTTCTATGTCATCTGGGCCCAGTTGTAGAGCTGCTTAAGCAGAAACACTTCTTAATATATTTCTGCTTAGCAAATTTAAGCCGGTTACCAGTTGCATTCTGTACATGATAAATGGTATTTCAGCTGGTAATCTTATTCTGGTAAGCATAATTTTGTTGTGCTTTGCAACTTTTTATGCTCAAGCAGAGCTCTATGAAATTGGGCCCTGTTGTAATGTTGCAGACTTTGAAGGAGTGTGTTATGAAAGGACTACTTTATGCTTTTAAGAATCAATTAACGTAATTTCTGAACTTTGATAATTACCACTGTGAGTGTTGGGAATTTTGATACCCCCTACTGCTGTGAGTGTTGGGAATTTGGATAACTAACGCTGTGAGTGTTTGGAATTTGGATAATTATCACTGTGAGTGTTGGGAATTTGGATAACTACCACTGTGAGTGCTGGGAATTTTGATAATTAGGCCTATCGCTGTGAGTGTTGGGAATTTTGATAATTAGGCCTATCGCTGTGAGTGTTGGGAATTTTTATAACTACCCACCTGTGAGTGTTGGGAATTTGGATATTTATAGCTGCGAGGGTTGGCAATTTTGGTAATTACCACTGTGAGTGTTGGGGTCAAACAATTTTTTACATTTAATGTATCATGTTCTGGTGCTGTCAGAGTGTGAGGAGGGTTAGAAGGGTCCTGTTCGTGGCACATATGCCCTTGAACATGACACTCTACCTAATTATTATTATTATTTAGTATTTTTTTTTTTTATCATCATTATTGGTTTTTAGGTAAAAGCTTCACAGATTTAAGGAGGCTGAATTGAGTTTGAATTTTCCAATATTAAAAAGAGTAAAGATCCTAGTGGTGTATAATGCACATGAAAGAACCTACATGTAGTACATACACTTTAAATCGTTAAGAGTTCTAAGGGTTTTACCCAATGTTTCTGGCACAACGTTGTCTGCAGATTGTGTCACATCACCTTGTACTTCTCTTACAAGGTGCTCTGTGAATGGGTTTCATAATTCAGACATTGCTCTGCATCCCTGTCACGAGAATTATGAGCAATTTGAGATGCCTACTGGGTGTAATAAAGCACTGTAAAAGACCTGTGTATGACTGTTGTTAGTACTTTGTATTTTATTTGTTTTCTTGTAGGCTTACCTGGTGGAAACAATCCGTATTCAAATGGGGGATTCGGTTCGTCCTAACCAAATGGGAGTCTTCAAGTCCTCCGATGGTATTGCCTTCACTCCGTGGGAATACAAAGTAAATTCCATTAGTCAGTGTTCAGCTCAGTTTAGCGTACCATCCAGTACCTCTGTGACTGCAGCAAGCTCCGTACTATGTTCTCAGTACTCCATCAACGGCCAACCAAGAAATGAAGTGGTGAGACCAGAGTGTATTTTTCTTCTGATGCATTTGATATTTGTCGGTTTAAAAAAAGAAAGAAAGAAAAAAAACCCAAAAAACAAACAAACAAACTATGGGCTAAAAGAGGATTGTGAATTTTTCGGAATGTTGGAAAGTTTCAAATAAATTTCTTGCAGCATTAATTTCAACATTAGGGCTTGATCATGTTGATAGCTCAGTTGGTTGCCCATCGGCTCGTTAATCAGGAGGTCACAGGTTCAAATCAGGGCTTGAATTTGACACTGGACTGCAGGCCCGAGGCCAGTGATTTTAGTGTCGGGATTTTCCTCCGAAATTCGAGCCCTGCAAGTCCTGCTCTAGTCAATTTTTCTTTGATCAACCCCAAATTATTTAAACTGTACCCAGTCACTTTCCTTTGTGGTTTATTACTTGATTTCATTAACTTCAAGTACGTTTTTAATGTCAATATAATAATCATTCAACCATTTTTGTGAAGCAACATATCCAACCCACAGCCAAGGTTCAATGTTTCGAGAAAGTTCCATGGAACATTTAACAATATTATTCAAAACTTAAAAAAAAAAAACATTTCTGTAAAATGTGCATAATTTATGCTCACTTCTTGCAGGATCGTGTGCATACTTACGTTGTAAACCCACTATAAAATGTAAAAAAATACAAGACATTCGAGAATTAAATAATTATTCATATTTTAAATTCTATTCAATCATATTTCCATTTCGCTACCTTTTTAACAGTAGAGAGTAAATATAAGCTGTCTTCACTATTTTCCTCCAAAGATCTCGTTTGATTTCTCTCCACCAACGGGACTGATGGAGTGGCAGAGAGCCAGATATGTGCGGTTCAACTTCTACAATATGCAAACAAGCTTTGGGATCTTTTCCGATGACTATGTAAGTTGAAATCTTGTATTAATTTCCCTTCCAGTGTTCTTAGTCAAGATTTTGAGGACGAAGACTCACATACGTGCTCATAAAAAAAAATTTTCTTCATTTTATTACACAAATTCCTTACCAATATGGTCAAATGCACATTATATGAACTCCAAACATTCTCCAAAGCATTATGCATGTTATGCAGCCAATCCAGAAACACAGGACAAGCCCCTTCTCTTTCATGATAAGTGTCCTTGGTGTTTAAGCTAATGCACCGGACCTACAGTTTGACATCAGCAAGCCACCAACAATGACAGTACATGGATTTTGCTTGCCACTAGCTCTTGAGCGTACTTTATTTAAAAAAAACCTCAAATCTAGTGGTCCAATTGGGGCATCTGAATTTACAAACAAGTAAAGAGATGCAAAAATTAATTAAACAAAGAAAAAAGATACACAAAAAGAAACCCCACATATTTAACAATTATTAATTCAAGAGCATTTTAGTTTAAAAAGGGATGGGGGTGTTTTTCTATACTTTGGTTCGGCAAAGAGTTATGGCAAGTTGGTCAGAGTTCTGAAGATTGTTGAACCTATATATAGGGAGGGAAACCATTCTTTGTACTGTGAATTTAAAAGTGTTTGTACCAAATTGAAGGGAGAGCTAATCGCGTGTTACTTTAAATGTTTAGATTTTTTAACGAAATCATTGAGATCAATAGAGAGAATGGTTCTGAGAGCTTGCTTTGTTTTCTCCCGTGTACTTATCCCACAAACTTCACTGATTTCGTTCTTTACAGCATCACTACACTGTTCGCAACATTGATATTCTTGCCAAATGCGAGTGCAGTGGACACGCATCGGACTGCATCCTGCAGCCTCTGATTGAGGATCTCACCAGAATGACCTACAGGTGCGAGTGTGGCGGTAACACCCAGGGGTCTGCTTGCGATCAGTGCCTGCCATTCTACAACCAGTTTGCCTACCAGACCGGTGAAGGGGGTTTCAGTTGCCAAGGTACCTGTACATGTGTGTATATGGCATTTACATTATAGTCTGCAGATAGTAAATAAGTCAACTGTTGCAAATTGGCAAACCTACACAAACACAACCTATCTTCACGTTCGATTTTACTTACTTATTCAAAAGTGGCTCAGCTGTGTAAACCATGAGCCTGAAAAAATGCCTGTGTAGAGAAGATGATGAAGAAGTCTGTCAAGTCATAGATGTCATTTTGGGTTGAACAAAGAATTGTTGACTAGAGCGGGACTTGAACCTGGGACCTCCGGTTGAATGGCTTCTGACTGGCATCCCCGAACGAAGGTATTGACAAATTTGAGAGGTGCCAACATTAGGGCTAGATGCTAGATTGCCTTGATGGTTGAGCACCGGCAGGGCTCGAAATTAACACTGGACCGCAGGCCCAAGCCAGTGTTTTTAGCATCGGGACAGTAAACTTACAACCGTACAAATTCGGCAGTCTTGTGTTTTTTAATAATAATACCTCAAAGCATTTTTAAACTGATAAATACAGATATCTTTCAATTGAGTATTGAAGTGTTACCCATAAGACATGTAAGAAAAACTTGATAAATCTTCTCTTATAGTGCCTGATACAAAAACAGATCAAATGTGAAACTGTGTAGATAGTGTTCTCCTCATTTTGATTCCAGTCTTGTACAAATTTTCTGGTCCAGTAAATGTTTTGAGCTACAAGCCCTACAGTCTTGTAAATATTTTTGCCCAAATTCGAGCCCTGACTGGTTCAAATCCCATTCTATTGAAATTTCTTTGTTCACCCCAAAATTAAATGAATGTACACAGTCAGTTTCCTTTGTGGTTTATAACTAAATACAGATTATAAGCAGAATGTAGCAGATTTAGTGGTGTTTTCATTTTGTATTTCAGAGTGTAACTGCTTTGGGCATAGTGATGTGTGTTCTTTTAATGCCATGGTAGCTAGTCTCAATTCAAGCTTGGATGCAAATGGTAACTACAACGGCGGCGGTGTCTGCCAGGACTGTCGCAACTTCACTGCAGGTAAAGCAGCTAAAAACTAATTGAACAAATTTATTTGTTGCAATATGATTCAGAAGTACTGTGTAGTTTTCCCCCAAATGTCACCTTAATTCAGTTGTGCTTAACACAAAGCCCTTATTTATGTGCACCAACAAAAAATATGAGTTCGGTTAAATTGCTTTCTTATGATTGGTTGTATGATATGCTCATTGAAAACAAGATGTTTGGTATCAATGTCAATGTAGGATTTGAAGCTTTGCATGGTGGAGATACAATCTAGTAAACTTTGGGGCAACACCATACTTGTACATGTACGTACCTAGTAAGGCTTGCGGTAAGACCATGTGCCTAGTACTATTAGTACTATACTAAAGTTTGTGGTAACACCATGTGCCTACATGTACATGTAGTAGGCATGGTAGGTTTGCAGAAGCACTAGGGCCTATGTACCTTGTAGGTTTTTCGGTAACACCATATTTCTAGTAAGATTACAGTTACACCATCATTGTAGTAAGATTTGTGGTAACAGTACACCATGTGTATGGTAAGATTCGCTGTGACACCTTGTACCTACATGTATGTATGTAAAAGCAGTAACTCCATGCGCCTACTACTGAAAGGTTTGCAGTAACACCATGTGCCTACTAGGTTTGAAGTAGCACCCACTATGTGCCTAGTAAGGTTTGCAGTAACATCCACCATGTGCCTAGTACATGTAGTAAAGTTTGAAGTAGCACCCTCTATGTGCCTAGTAAGGTTTTGCAGAAACATCCACCATATGCCTAGTAAGGTTTCCAGTAACACCATGTACCAGGAATGTCCTCTTCCCAAACCCAATAATCTATTGCACCTTCCATGCACCAAGCGATGATTGTTTTCACACACCTACATTTTAGCCATGTTAGGATACTCCAGGGTCAATGACCTAGAAAGAGCCTTTATGATATGTCTTCTTCATTTTTTTCCCTCAAGGTGTCAACTGCCATGAGTGCGAGAGATTTTATTACCGCCCGTCTACCAAGCTTCAGACAGATGAGGATGCTTGTAGCCCTTGTAACTGTTACCTTGCTGGTACTAAGGAAGACTCAAACACTGGCTTGCTCAGAGGAGAATGTCTCGTCAATAATGAAGCGCCTAATCCAAATACTATGGTAACTTTGTTACATCCGATGCACTCAACCTCGTTCTCCTGGGTAACCGATCTCACCGCCTCATTGTTTTCTGGCATGCCTTGCTCACTCATGACCCCTGGAAATGGCTTATTTGCATAGTGCAAGTATATGGTCCAATTCAATTAGACCTGTGGTCAATCCACTCCATGTGCGCGCTCAAGCTTGGCTTGCAAGAGAGGTATAAAGTCATAGAGCAACTGGTCCTTTCTTTGATCTTGTGACAAATTGAAATGTTTGCAGTTTGGGATGACCACGTAAGTGGGATTGCGTATAAATACTTGCATTTTGGCACATGCACACTAAGCTTACAAAAGCAGCCACTTTGGAGAGCCAATCAGCATTGTTTGTCAGTGCTTCCCTTCAGGGGGTAGTGGTGGGAGGGATCGATATGGCGTGCTGTCTGTGGTAGCGAGGTTGTTGCACTGGGTATACATGTATAGGTTTACTGCACATAATGGAGAGTGTCACTCATCTATCTTTACCATTAGCTCATGAGCCAGGGGCTGAAATATCACATATTGGTACCAACTTGAGGGACTAATTCTTATACCACTTTTCTTGTTGCAAATAATCCAAAACTTACCATAAACTTTGATAAGCATTTCCAGAAAATTAGATTAGTACCAGTTTTTGAAAGATTTTCACCGTCAAATCTTAAACCTATTAGCCTCTTCCTTTGTTATTAAGCAAACAGCTGTTTAGATTTTATTGGTTTTTTTAGGCCCATGTATTTGCATGGAGAATGAATAATTCGGTTGTGCACACTCAAACAGCCTCTGTACTCTGCCTCTGTACTCTGTGGCGCGGCGGGTCGGAGGACCGGATGTGGCTTTTTACCGGGACGGCTTTTACCTAGATCGCGTTCGCACTGGACTTTTCGGCTCGGTTAAACTGACCTGGTCAATTTATATGGGCAGACGTGGGTCGGTTAAACTACCCATTCAGGTCGGGTAAGTTACCTGGGAGGGAAACTTCCTGGGCTGTTCGCATTGGACTTAAAATGGTTAAGTTACCCATTTGCTCGGTTAGTTTACCCAAAATAAGTCCAGTGCGAACACGGCTTTTGTCAGTGTCAGTATTGAAGCATTATTGACAGGCAACCATGCTTCCCAGGTGACAAATACAACCGCTGTTTGAGTATGCACAACTCAATTATTCACTATCCTTGCAACTACATGGGCATAAAAAAACAGTAAACAGCCATTGACTTAACAACAACGGAAGACATGGAAGAGACAAAGAGGTTTAAGATTTTAGGGTAAACTTTTTTCAAAAACTGGTGCTAATCTAAATATCTGGAAAGGCTATTATAGTTTATGGTTGGATTTATTGTCAGTTTAGTGTTTTGGTAATGTTTTTGCTATTGTTGTGTTTTGCCTGAACTTCATAGTACATGATATCAGACTGCAAACTGTTGGAACAAACTGTGTACCCGACCGTTGCCCGACAAATTTTCAAACAGGGTTTCTATAACAGTCCATATAACCATGTTTTGTGTGTACTGAATGAGATAAATACTTGATTTGTCAGGTCCCTGGTGAATGCTACTGCAAAGTGAATGTCCAAGGAATCAAATGTGACCAATGCAAGGATGAGTTCTATGATTTGACCAACAGTAACTCCAACGGATGTCTGAGTGAGTCTTTAATTCTGATGAAACATTCAATGTTGATAGAATATTGAGCAAAGCTCAGATTTCACGAAAATCTCCACAAGATCACGGGACCTAAGTTCATGGTACTGCTTGTGGGGGATTTTTACCCATAAAGTCACAAGCTTTACGTGGTGCCATAAGTGCGGACTTCTACGCTTATTGCCCTTGGAATCAGTCACAAGCTTTACATGGTGCCATAAGTGCGGACTTCTACGCTTATTGCCCTTGGAATCAATCACAAGCTTTACATGGTGCCATAAGTGCGGACTTCTACGCTTATTGCCCTTGGAATCAGTCACAAGCTTTACATGGTGCCATAAGTGCGGACTTCTATGCTTATTGCCCTTGGAATCAGTCACAAGCTTTACATGGTGCCATAAGTGCGGACTTCTATGCTTATTGCCCTTGGAATCAATCACAAGCTTTACATGGTGCCATAAGTGCGGACTTCTACGTTTATTGCCCTTGGAATCAGTCACAAGCTTTACATGGTGCCATAAGTGCGGACTTCTACGCTTATTGCCCTTGGAATCAGTCACAAGCTTTACATGGTGCCATAAGTGTATAATTCTGCATTTATGGCCAATAGAATCACGCACGTACACCATGTACACTGACTTAAGGTCATGCTGTCCTGTCAGGGAAATTTTGTAAATCATTGAGCAAAACACCTAATTCACATTAAAGTGAAAAAGACAGGGTCTTTGTGGACAACTTTTCACAGCCAGCACCCCAGCAGTGACAATGTGGCATGCAACACCTGCACATATGGCTTGATCTATATTCTAGTTATGCTCTTGTTTTGACATAAATGCCCCAGTGATAACAAATTGGAAACTAAAAGTTCTGACTTTTATACCGCAGGCTGTATGTGCTTCACCCCTGGAACCGTGGCTGCTTCCAACCTTTGCAACAAGAATGCCACTGGCCAGTGCCCATGCAAAACATTCACCACTGGTCGGCGCTGTGAGGAGTGCATGGATGGCTACTATGATTTAACAGCAGGGAACTCCGTGGGGTGTTTATCCTGTGGGTGCGATGCTGGCGGGGCAAGAAGTGCAACCTGTGACAAGATGACCGGGGACTGTGCCTGCCGGGACCAGGTGGAAGGGAGAGAGTGTACTAGGTGGGTTTTCCTACAGTACTCTCAACATACTCTCATTTAAAGTTTGTCTCGACAAGAATAAGTCAACCAAGATTGTCCTTGTTTATTCAGTTATTCAGTGCTTTATTTTTCCTGTTAGCTAACATTTTTTATTGTCCTTTAAAAAAAACCCCTAATTTCCATTTTTTCTAATACACTCAATGATCATTCTGAGCCACAAAGTTACAATGTATAGAACCCTGTCTCCTTATTTACAAAAAAATTGACCTTATACACTCCGTGGCATTTCCTGGCAGGCAGGATACTACACTAGTTATGAAAAGTGATCACATTTGCTGTACATAGAATTATGAATTACATGTATTTAACATGATCTGTAATGTTGTGAAGTCAACAACTTGGTTCTACAAAATGGCGGACCGTGTTGGTTCACAAAGTTAAAGGAAAACCCACACAATTTTGAAGGACATTTGTGTGAATCATTATATTCTACTTTTTCTAACAACATTCCTTTCATAACAAACTTTTTAATACCCCAAAGCTCCCGATTCGAAGGCAATTTGTCCCTTAAACGTTCAGGGAAAAGTTTCAGATGGATTTATTGACAGCGCTGTGTTATCGTTAAAGTTTACATATCAGAATCTTTTGACAAAGAATCCTCAGCTTACGTTTGTGTTTGCCCATACAGTGTTTCATCTTTTGCATACTACCCAACTCTCCACTCAGTCAGTGCCGAGTTTGAATCAATCGGCCATCCCAACTGGGGGATGGACAGTGTGAATTATGCTGGGTTCAGCTGGTATGGTTACGTTACTCTCACTGGACAGGTAGGTGTTCATTTGCAATTTATCAGAGCCAGCGTTTTCTGCCACAATCTAGTTGTAAATTTTGGGTTGAACATGTTGAATAAAGAAAAATTGACTAGAGCAGGATTTGACCCTTTGACCTCCGGATTAACGTGCCGGCACTCTACCAACTGAGCTATTTAGACCGACGCCTGACATGCTGCTAATATGCACCCCTGAGCAAAGATATTGACAAAATAGGGAGTCCACCAACATTAGGGCTAGATAAGATAACTCAGTTGGTAGAGCCCCAGCATGTCAACTCGCAGGCGGCAGTTTAGTAAATTTGTCTTCGTTGAACCCAACGGAATGTGAAAGTAAAAATGTTTTTCAACATAACAACATTCCAATGTTTTACTGTCTTGGCACAACAGTTTTCCTAAAATTCCTTGATATTTGATTTTCATTTGGCAAGAATTATGAGTAGATGTTGCATTGAAATATTAACAATTCGAAAGTTTGTTCTTTAATTTAGAAAGTACACAAAATAAACAGATGGTTTTCAAATTGGATTTGCAGATGACCACAACTACAACATTGACTGTTCCCCCATCCCAACTGAGTGGCAGGTTCGAGATCGTCCTTAGGGCTGCCAACGAAGGTCCAACTCAACTGAACTTGATCATTTCACCCAAAGGGGCAACCAGTGGGACTGTGCAGCGGGGAACGGTCAGTGTGCCCTTGTGTGCATCTTGGTGCTATGAGGGCAGAGCACAGAATCTAAATGCGAGCTTGGGGTCCCAGTTCATGCTTGGTGTCGGAGAATGGGACCTCACTGTGAGCTTGAATGTCCAGGGTGGTGCAAGAGTGCTCTTGGTAAGTAACATAGTAGCATTGTTTTCCTGCTAACAATACAAAATACTTTCAAGACTATTTAATTTTACCTGGTTATACTTTCAGCTGCAAATAGTTATACTTTTACCCTTAAATAGTGAAGAAAATTAGAAAAAAGAACTACTTCAGTTTTGAGACTAGTCTGCTGGTACAGTCCTGAGGTTTGTGGTAGGAGGTTTAGTGGCTTAAAATGGTTGGACAGGAAACTACCTTCCATAGGTTTGAATGAATCTTGAGATACCATTAGCTTTTTGGAGATATGGTGGACGCTATCAGAGTGCACTCTTTGGATTGGGTGTATACAGACAACTTTATCCAAACCTAATTGTGCCCTAGTCATGTGTCCACCATATCTCAAAATGGCTTATGGTATTACTTTAATACAACAAATCTGGAACCCATACATCTTTTTGTTAATAATTTGAGAATAAAATAAATCTTTATAACATATACTACTGTTCTTCTGGAGTATGTTGGAAATGCTGAGACCACAACAGCTCTTTTAAGAGCCAACACTCCTCCTAAAATAAATTTACACATGGTTCTACCAGCAAGATTCACTTGGCTTGGTCCTTTATTGCTGGTTTTAAACGACAGTTTAAGGCGTTGTCTGTTGTCACCTCCTCTTATATTTCCTTATTATTACATTATGAACTGTACTGCACTTCAATGTCAATCTTTTTTAGCTATCACGCTCTTTTTCTGTAACCCTCCTACTCTAATTGGTAACACTTTAACCTATCAATTAAAACAGTTGGATAGTGTGGGTTGTGTATGGCTAGAATGGATCTGCTGGAGGAGCACCAGAATGTTAATTTGGAGGTCCCAGGTTCAGGTCCAGCTGTAATCAATTTATTCAAATTTCTTCAACCCCAAAAATAAATAAAATTTACCCAATCATTTTCACTTATTGTACTCAACTTTTGTACTCAAAATTAGGAAGTTATTGTTTTGTTCTTGCAGGATCAAGTTATTGCAATCCCCGTGGAGTTTCTTGACCCTACAGCAGTGATAGGTGATGTTGCCCCATTGTTCTTGAGCACGTGTGATGTCTATCAGAACAACATGGGGTAAATAGATCTCTTTAATCCTCTCTGTTTAAGAAAATAAAACGAACAGTTACTATTTTATTTGTTAAAAACTTTCATGTAAAATGACAGACACTGGCATTTGTCTTTGGAAGCAAACATAAGAATACATATTAATTAGGGTTGTGCATCATTGTTTAATTTCTTAAACTGTTGAACAAAACTTGAACTTTTGTATAACCACACAAAGTTTAACCACTTAATGATGGTATTCCGTAAAAGTAATTTTGCATGAATAATATTATTTTTTGAAACTTTTTTGAGCTTGTGGAGTAGTTTTTTTCCTTTGAAATTATTGTTGCCACAATGAAACCCTGACACAACAAAGGAAAGACAGAGGCTTTTATAGGAAGCCCCAGGATTTGATGTTGTTTATAAAAATATGAGTAGGCACTCACTGTGAATCTCAGAATCTTGGCTGTCAGCCACGGCTGATAATCTGCCGTGGTATGCTGGAATCTCAGAACGCTTGGACTTACCTCTCATTGAGCCAAGTACATTGTTAAACAATGGTTTAGCAGCCTATCCATTCATGTATGCAACATTTGTATAACAACAGGACAAAGGTCTGGAATCAGGGATTATGCAATAATACCAGAAAAAAAGGAATATTAAGAGCATGAGTTCCATCACCTTGTGTCCTTCTTTGTACAAGTAAAACAAAGTGTAGCACAGTAGGTGCATAAAACAAAATTGAGGGTGCTCCAAAATCGTTCTTGTCGTTAAAATGTCCGCCAAAGGCCAGTCCAGAAAAATTTGGCACGTATATTCATCATCCTTTGTGACATGGTTAACTGTTTAACCATTTCTATCAGTTACAATCTAAATTGAGACTGGGAAGTACTGTTCAGGGTATGCTCACGGTTGTTAGGTGCCGGCTCTCTGTTTTCTGTGTTTGTGTTTGTTTTGCTTGTTTTCACCAAATGAAGCTTTGATAGACTTTGTTCCGATTTCCTGAGAATTTTGTTTGCTGTAATTTGAGATGCTTAGTTTGATGCTTTTGTTGTATACATTGTTAGTTGCCTGATACCACAACAATAATAATATAGTTAATATACATGTTTTGCTACTTGATGTTCCACAGTATCGGTACCAGTCAGGAATCCTTCTGCCTTTCCAATGTCTTCACCCTGACTACATACTACTTTGATGGGGCCAGACTATGTAATTGTGACCTGACAGGCAGCATCACATTGCAGTGTGAACAGTTTGGTGGACAATGTCAGTGTAAATCTGGTGTAGGAGGAAGGACCTGTGACATGTGCCTGCCAGAGTATTATGCCTACCGCAGTACTGGATGTACACGTAAGTTTTACATCTTTAGCCCCCACCCTTTTTGGAAGATGCCATTAGTTCTGATTGCAAGTCGTATAAAAACCACTGTAAACTCTTACCTTTAAATTGGTGCGCTCATTTAGCTTGCCCAAGTCAACCCAGGTGTGCCCATCCAGGTGAGCCTTCGACAAGAGATATTTCTTCTACAGCCAGTGGTGTCCCCGGCCAATGATTTTATGATAGAAATCTTCCCAGATCTCCCTGCCCCTCATGCATGTAGTTATTTTTTCGTTGTCACAAACCCAGTGTCCCTTTGTAGTATGTCCACATAGGTCAGGTGACCTCGACCTCTTTGGGCTCGACCTTGCTTAGGCTCCCAAAGCACAAGGTCGGTAACTAGAAGCTCAGGGTTATGGTAGCAGTGCCCTGCAAACTTGACTCTTTTCAAAGCACTCTTGGTGTCATTGAACGCCAACTTTCCCTGGCATTCACACTAATGCATCATGGGACAGCCAATCCGGACTACCTTTAACGTGTGCATAGCTTTCGTGGATTACAAAAAGATCATAAAACAGTTATTCTCTCGGTAAATCTGCAATGTTAAATTAGTTTACAAGCTCAAGTTAAAACTAGTGTATTCAATTCCTCAAATAGAAAGTTGCTTAATTTTCTCACAAAAAATCACTGCTTTAAAGGTGAAAATGTGTGTAAACTTTTCGGAAAATATCCGTCTGAAAACTGAAAAATGGCAGCAATTGAGAAATACTTTTGTCATGACATCATGCACACACCTGGTCAGCCCCAAGTAACCCTTCACCACCATCATGTTACTTGGTTACCAAGCAAGCCAAGACACTTACGTCAAAGCCACTGGAACGCTTTTGGGTCAGACCTGTGTCAACAAGGGGAAGCTAATCAAACACACCCACTGACTTAATTACACTTTCTGACATTGATGATTGCTGTTTGTTTTTTTCAGCATGTGACTGTTTTGGTACCAACAAGGTGTGTGACATGACTACTGGGCTATGCAACTGCCCTCCCAACACGGCAGGCCGGCAATGTAATCGCTGTGTGATCTTTGCATGGGGGTTAGACAGCACCAATGGGTGCCAGGTAAAGTTGTATTTCTGTATATCGGAGATCTACTAGGAGACTGTACTGTAGAGACTAAACTGGATGCAGACCTGGAATTTCATCTTTGAGAGGGCAAGGCTGTTTTCATTTAGCAAAAGTCACTTCCATTGGAAAATTTGAAAGTCTATGGGAAAGGTCAAGACCAGGGGCGACAGGCCATGGCCCCTGTGTACTTCTAGGCTTGTGTGTGTGGTATGTTTCCTTGCGTTTCTGCTTATAGGGATGTAGCAGCCTGGACAGAAATTCTTGGGACTTTTTTTTTAACATCTAAAAGCAAACCATCAGATTGACAGATTTTAATAAATGTTTCAATCATTACCAGTTGTGTACGATACCTTTAATTGCCTGTCATGGCTGAGCGGTCGATTGCACCGAACTTGACCATCAAGTCGCCGGGGTGCGGGTTCGAAACCTATTGACGATACTTGTGTCCTTGAGCAAGACACTTAAATAGAATTGCTTCTCTTCACCCAGGGGTACATGGGTACCTGTGAGGGCAGAGATGGGTCTTGTGATTGGTTTGGCTTGATGCGCTACTTTAATGCTTGGCAGCCCAGGATGTATACTCCTCAGAGGGCTGAGATGGTTAAAGGAATGAAATAAATAGCCTGGTGACTGGGGTAATAATAATCCTGTGCCATAAGCTTCGAAATACACCTTTTGCATGTGACGTCAGAAGACCCAAACAGTGCCCTCACTGTTGTCTATGAAGACCTATAGTTGCCTGACAGTTGTTCGCTGCTTGTACATGTGTGCACATTTCCATTGTTTGACCCCGGCAGTGGCGGCAAATGGAAGGGGTGTGTTGATGGATATTGGTGCTTTATAAACATCCTTTGTTATTTTTAATTGTGTATTATGCCTTATGTATTGTTCTACAGTATCAAGCAGTAGAATAAAAGCAAATTTCAATATTTATGGTTTCAATCATTACTGTGAATTGAAAGTTCCACTTGTCCACTACATTTCTTACTTTTACCTCCAGATGTGTAACTGCGACCCCGTTGGGTCGACCAATCCCCAGTGTGACCTCACAATGGGTGACTGCACCTGTCAGCCTGGGGTAGGAGGTAGAAAGTGTGACGAGTGTCTGGACGAGTTCAAAGGGTTGACCTCTGATGGTTGTACAGCCTGCCAGTGTGACCTCGCTGGTAGCCAGAGTGCTGTGTGCAACAAAACAACTGGGCAGTGTCAATGCAAGGTAAGGTTTCAGTGGGTCGTTCTTCACTTATCAAGGAACTGTGCAGTGCTACTATTGGGAAACAAGTTTAATTGCTGTTGCAAACTGCTTACCTTAAAAGACCTACATGTTTTGAAATGAAGAAAGGGGTTATGGCCAAAGTTTCTCAAATCCTAAAAATGTAGCCTTTATGATATGAAGTCCTATATAGTGCACATTTCCACCTATAAGGTGCTCAAGGCGCTTGAACAAAGAGAAACATTTTATAAGACAGGTTTTGAAGTTTTTGTGAACTACATGTATGAGACCCATTTATGGAGCACCTTGTAAGGGTTTGCAAGGTACTCGGCAGCTCCTGCCAGAAACACTGGGGCAAACCCCTTTTCTTATCAATAAGTGTGACTGGGTTCTTTTTCATGTATAATTACACAACACACGAGACCTTCTGCCTTATGCCCCATCCGGAGGACGAAGCAATAATGGTTAATTGTCTTAATACTTAAGGACACAAGTGTCAAAGCTGGGACTTGCAACCCATACTTTCTGTTTGTTATTTTTTACCACTTGTTTTTGCTGACATGTTTAAATGTAAATCTGTTTTATTCAATGTGCTCTTATTTCTTTCTAAGCTACGTAATTTGTAATCTTTTTTTTGTCACTCTCTCTGTTTTTTGTTTGGTTTTTATGCACCTCGGAATAAGTTTAGTCTTAGATAGATGGCGCTTTACAAGTTTTTATTATTATTAGTAGTATTATTATTATTATTATTATTACTCTGCTGATTAGAAACACCAGAGCTTGAGTGTGGTGCGCTTGACCGCTCGACACGCCACACCATCCTCATGTAACTGCATGATCAAGGATAAGTAGAGCCTTCTGATTTGAATATGAGTTGAATTAATCCACTACCTTCTTTTCTCGCCATGTTAGAACTTAGCAGGAGGCTTAACATGCAGTGACTGTGCAGCTGATAGCTTCTACAACTCGCCTCTACATCAGTCTGGTTGCCTGCAGTGTGTATGCATGGGCATCACCACAGTGTGTGATAGCACCCTGGATAGGGCTGTACAGGTATCCGTTGCAGTTTTTATTTTCATTGTATTCCATTATGGGAATGCTCCATTTAAGAAAGAGGCTAAAATGACACATCCTTTTCATCTGGCATTGTACACCTGTTATCTCCATGTAATTCCTTTTCCAAACAGTGGACTTAATTGGACCATGCACAAACCAGTAGTGCTGCTGAATGCCCCAGGCAAACTAACTGCTCATCCATTAAGTTTAATGACCCAAGTAATTCAATGTAAACACACTCACTCACTGAAAAGGATGTGTACTTTCTGAGTTTTTGTGGCCAAATTCTTTAATGTATCTTTCCCTTAGTGGGGATTTACATGTAAACCCAAAACATTGTGATTTGTGTACTGTTCTTCTTTACCCAGTATGCTGTATGACGTATAAAAATGTAATGTTTGCATGTAATGAAAACAATTTTGCCTTCCTCGTTTGTGTCGTTGCAGTACGACATCCCAACACATGTCCTTGGCAACTGGTCTGTGGCGTCAGCTCAGTCACTGTTCCCAAACTCCCCAACGACTGGTGTGATCAACTCCACTGCTGTAGTCACCGTTTTGGTGCCAGCCAGCACAGATGCGTCCTGGAGTATCCCATCCCAGTATCTTGGCGGCAATCTCCTTGGTGTGTATGGGAGCAGTCTAAAGATGTCACTCTACTACATGCTGGTAGATCCACTGCAAGTTACTGTACCAAGAGAAGCTAGACTGCTCATACGGGTAGGGTTGTGCATCTACAACTATTTTCCTAGACTGTTAAACAGAACTTGTGACTTCCGGTTAACCGTCTGACCATACAATTTATTGATTCAAATTCGAACTATGAGCCTTAAGGAAGCAAATGTCAACACACTTTCTAGAAATGACCAGGACTGAAAATGAACACTTCAGCTGGTCTCTACGGTCATAAAACAACAAACCACATGTGTGGCTGGGTACAACACAAAATGTACAACTAATTCTAGGGGATTGAAAATAACGTATGTCATTTTGTAGGGGATTATGATTAAACAAAAGGGATGTCAATCATCTGGGGTTAATATTGTCAAGATGTTAACATTGTTTTACTGTTAAACAGTTAACTGGTTAAACATCTCAACTTTATAATTTTGTTAGCCTTAATAATAAAAGAAGGTTGTATGTTTTGCTGACCGTCAGAAAAAGAAAAAAATCCATAGCAGATTGTACAGATATCATGGAGATATTTCATTAAGCATGTTGAGGCAATGCTTTATTTAAAGTGTTTTGAGTTTCAGGCCTCAAAGTTGGAAAAAAAAATCCTAAAGTTTTCATTGTTTGATTTTGTTTACATTGTGGTTAACTGAGTAGAGTACCTAAATGGAAAGGAAGTTATTTTTCCAGAATAGGTAGCTCCACTAGCTGGCTGAGAAGTACTGGATAGCAACGGAAAGCTATCACTAAGTTTTGCCTTTGAGAAGCCATTCAACCTGTAACTGCGGTATAACCAGGGATCACTCTCAAGTTCACAATACAAACTGGGAAGTGTCAGCAGAGGGATCACTTTATTAAGGGATTGCTTAGTTGGTAGAGTGCCGGCATAATAATCCGGAGGTCGCAGGTTCAAATCCCGCTCTAGTAATTTTGTCTTTGTTAAACATGTTAACCCAGTTAGTTTCCCTTGTAGTTTATTACTTGATCAAGAACTTCCATTAACTTCCGTGTTTAACATTGTCATTGTTACTTTTCTCACGAAAGGGTCTTGAGAACACATTCATACACAGTCTTGGGACTCTGTCTCCAAGTGTCTTCCATGACTTCTCAGTGACTATCACAGAGACAGCCTTCCTGATGGAGGGTACAAACGCAGCTATCAGCCGTGGGGAATTCCTGAAGACCCTCAGTGAAGTCAGAGATGTTTCCGTATCGGCATCGTTCTCAAATGTTGCTCATCAGTCAAGGTAAGGTTTCTGGATTTAAAAATAAAAGCAGAGATGCAACTTTCCCCGATTTAAATTTGAAAACTTACTTTTTAATTTGTTACCTCCCCAAATTACCTTACAAATTGGATTTGTTTTCCTCCCCTCAAAATCCTGTTTTTCCCAATTTGTCTCCTAAAGTATCTGTTTAAACCCCCCAATTTAATAAGAAAACCCTGTGTCTAAAAGATTATATGTTTCTCAGATTCACAAGTTTTGGGGTAAAATACTTTCCAAACCATACTACTTCCTAGGGAATCCTTTCTCAAAATAGTTCATACTATCAACAGCTTTGTAAGTTTGTAAGTTTTTATGGTCAATATTTTTTGGAGTATTTGCCAATCTATGGCCCTACCTTTCAAATTTTATTAAAAAATCTTAATTTGAACTATCCGAATTTAAGTCATTATAAAAAGAATTAAATTTAGTTGTTTGAGGCCTTAAAAATTGAATGAAAAATGTAATTAATTTTCCTATTGGCTCGTAAAAAAACGAGTTAGGCTGTGTGTACAAAAGTAGCATAAAGTGTGAGTGGGTCTCTCTGTTTTTGGTATTAAATTTAGTTAAGGGTTGCATTAAAATGGTCTTAAAAAGTCTTAAATTTGACTTGTTAAAGTGTGCAGATACCCTGCATACAAAGTAACAGAAAAGTAATATCAGTGACATCTTAACAACAGCATTCATGGCACTGTCTAAGATTGCAGCTCGCCATTCTAGGTGTGGAAAAGTTGATTTGAACATGACAGAAATGGTCACTTTAACCATGTAAATGTCTCACACCCATGTTTTGTTTCCTCTTGTAGTATTGGTCAGGTGTCCTTCTCTTCAGCTACAAAGTTTGATTCAGCACAGTTTGATCCCCAGGCTATGAGAGCGCTTTCTGTTGAGCAGTGCAGCTGTGGCAATGCTTATACAGGCTATTCATGTGAGGTAATGTATGGTCAACCAGGCTTGGTTGATAATAATACGCAGTTCTTATATAGCGCTTTATCACACCGCGGGCAACTCAAAGCGCCCGTTATATTTTATGCAAAAATGTGGAGCTGTTGGAAGATGAAATCAGACATGTAGCCGTTTTCAAGCAAATCATATTAGAGGGGACCAAGTGTGACCATGAACAATTTCAAAATGAAGTATGACATGTAATGCGTGTTCCACTAATTAAATGACAAGGATCTATTTAAGCAGAATATAATCACTCACTGAAATCTGAACCTCACCTTGTGAAATGGAAAAGTCCAAATTTCATGATTATATTCTGCTATATTGTACTTGTATATAAAAAAATATACATCCAATATTTGCATAATATTCCCCAGAGATCATGAAAGGTTGTTGACTTATTGTAGGAATGTGCCAAGGGATACAGCAGAGTCAATGTGACTGGACATGCATTCTTCGGTGAGTGTACAGCGTGTGACTGCAACGGGCACAGTCAGTCATGCAATGCAACCACTGGTCAATGTCTTCAATGCATGCACAACACCACAGGTGAGTAGCCTTTCTCATGAAATGATAATTACATTCATGCATGCGTACAGACACTATTTGTTGGCTATTGCCATAGAGTTGTGCACTAGGCAGATTCACAAATGGCACGCGTCACGTCACCATCAACCCCATACAAAACGGTGCAATGTTCCCTAATTTTGTCCACCAACAGGGATAGTATGCAATTGAGGTTGGTCTGGTTGGCAGAGGGGTTTCTGTGCATGCCTTCCACCTCTAGGACCCCGGTTTGAATCCCGCCGGGGGCACTGTGTAAATTGGGTTTTCAATCCCAACCTGATTGCTTGGATTTTCCCTGAAATAATTCTCTGGGGCTTTCCTCCAACATCTAAAACTGAAATTTCCTTCCTAACTTATCTGTTCTCCATAAGGATCGTGGCTAGTATAGTGATTGAGTTTGCTTTTCTGAGAATCCTAGCTTAAGAACAAAAAAAGCATACATCATGCACAGAGAAAGTTTGTTATGTCAGTGCTTTACTTTAACACTGTTCTCCGACGGTCTAAACCACTTTTTTCAGGTTTCAATTGTGAGATTTGTGCCGATGGTTACTATGGGGAAGCTACCCTAGGAACAGCCAATGACTGTGCAGTATGTCCGTGTAGTCCGCCCAGATCTGAGAACACCTCATGTTCTGTGATAGAAGGCACTGTGACTTGTTCTGCATGTTCTCCTGGTCACCTAGGCCCACTGTGCGACAGGTGAATGTTTATGACTCCGTCACTAATGCAGTCCTTATATATTGCTTTATCACACCCGAGAGTGTCTCAAAGTGCTTATATTTAAATTTTTCTATAAGGTTTTGTTATTATTGGTTTTTTTTACATATTTCTGGTAATGAAACCAAAGATGCCTCACAAGCCTGAGAAAACATGTAAACAAGGGTGCTTGCTATGTGAACCAGAAACACAGGGGTTAACCCCTACTCTTCCATGACAAGTGTTCTGGGTTCTTTTACATGCACCAATTGTAGTACACAGGACCTACGGCTTAATGTTCTATTCGAAGGATAAATCAATTAATGGTAAACTATCTTGTCCAATGACACAAGTGCCACGGCTGGGAGTCAAACTCACTTTCTGCTGATCAGAAACACCACAGGTTGAGTCTGGTACACCACAACTGTGTTTAAATTATAAGACCCATAAATGGCCATTTAATGGTTTATAAGGTGCTGTGGCAAATTCTGCAGCAAACTACTGTATATTGAAAAAAACAAACAAAAAAACCCACCAACAGGGCAAACATTAATTCTGTGTCGCTACTAATACTAAAGATATTCCTTTTATGTTGTCTTGAGGACTTTAATAGTACAGAACTTACAACATTATTTAAAATGCATCACAGTGTTGTGGTTTTACTTTTTAAAGTAAATGAGTGATGCGAAGACCCTGGTCTCAGGCACCTGATGTCTTTCAATTGCTGTCTCTGTTTAACCTTTCCCTTTGTACCGTCCACTAGTTGTCAGTTGTATAAGTTTGACACCTTTTTAGTTGTTTCAACTGCAAATAAACAGTTTCTCATTTTCTGGAATAAAACAGTTGTGACGCATTTCACTACGGCCAACCTCAACTCCCCGATGGCTTCTGTGCGCCTTGCTCATGTAATGGAAACACTGAACAGTGTGACGGCATTACTGGTCAGTGCTTGGATTGTGGCTCCAGGACTGTTGGCTTCAACTGCGAACGATGCCAGGACTTCACGTACGGGGATGCATCATTGCGCAACTGCCAAGGTAGGTTGAACTGAACAAAGGGTTCCTATGTATTTCACACGAAGTGCAAGAATGACGTGATCTTTGAGTCAACATCTCTTTGCAGCTGCTTCTCTGAAATGTCACCCAAGACGCACAAATTATTTGTTCAATATTTTCGCAAACTTTCACAGAGTTTCAACAAATGAATCAAAGGGATGTATTACCAGTCACTTGAGGGTTTACTTTGGTAACCCCCTTCAAGTGGACTCAGTTCGTTTAATATTCCGTGGACATAAAATGATCGCTGTTTTGTGTTTAACTCTTACAGAAATATTATTAACCCTTTCGTTACCGAATTGTTTGGACATAAACAACTGCTGGTGACCGCATTGTTTGACCACTCAAGCGTGAAGCACACATTCTTACATAACAGAAAGCTTCCGTTCAAAGGCCATTTTTACAAACTCCATTATCTCCATGGAGATATTGTTTTACAGCAAAATAAGTGATAAAAAAGTTCTTCCTTATTGAATTCCCTTTCATATAATCTAAAACTCATTGAGATTGGTCCAATAATTGTCAAAGTTATTGGTCTTTCTTTCCTCAGTGCAAACTGTAATCTCAAACACTTTTTTGTACACAACCATATGGCGCTCCGTAGGTGTTTGGCATTTCGGATCTTCCTATTCCAATTTGAAAAGATTGCATAATAGCAACCTTATTTTATTTTACCACCATTGGGTATGGAGGGTGAAGATTACAAAACTACAGCTTTATTACAAATTGCCTTTGTGCTCAGGCTTGAGTGCTTTTTTGTGTGCAAGCTTGGGCAAGCTTGGGCAAAGATATTTGCGACATCGCAAATATTTGCAAAGATATTTGCGACGTCGCAAATATTTGCAAAGATATTTGCGATGTGCGATGTCCCTTCAGGGCCACCATAAAGAGGGGGTATGAGTGCAGTCGACTAAAGTCGCCTATGGTAAGGAAAGGGTTAATTTTTGCATCGCAAATTAGTGACCTTGGAAATTCAACCGGATATTGAGTGGAGTTATTGTACTGACTTTATTTGTAACTGAACCGTTCCTATCTGGGCCCTTTTTGAAACACCTTCTTTATGCACACCGTTTTGCTGAACGCTTTTCTGCTAAGTAAAAGTAAGCTGGAAACCAGTCAAAAGTGTTACATGTGATGTGGTATTTTGGCTGGTAACCTTGTTCTGGTTAACAAAATTGATCTTTGCTGTAGAAGTTGTTTTAGACATTGATATTAAGGCTGATGTTTGAATATTTTTATGCCATGTCATTATTTCCAAGAAGACCTCATTTGTGTGCGGAGCGTCACATATATTTTGATGATTTTACAAATCTCACCTTCCACAACATAAAAGTTAGAACTTCTGCTCATGAGATCTGTTCTCATGGTGTTATAACAAACTTTGTAAGAGTTAGTTGTCATAATACAAGAGTTCAAATATACTTCATTCTTCTCACGTTTAGATTGCGACTGTGATCCAGTAGGCTCTACTGCTTTCCTTTGCAACCATACGACCGGTCAGTGTCCGTGCCAGCCAGGCATCGGTGACCGCCGCTGCAGCACCTGCCTACCAAGCTACTATGGTTTCACCAATCAGGGCTGTCAGGCCTGCGAGTGTAACGAGTATGGTTCCCTGACCCAGCAGTGCGATAACAATGGAGTGTGTAGTTGTCGTTCTGGCGTATTGGGTATCAAGTGTAACCAATGTGCGGTCGGGAAGTACGGTTTGCCAAATCAAGCATGTGCAGGTAGGGTTTATTCAATACACTGTAAATCTGGTTTAAAGTTGGTACTTTGGTCTAGAAAGTCTGAGTTGAATCTTGTCTTGCTAATTATTGTTGTTGTTGTCTGATTCAAAGGAAGGGACAAAATATAGACCTTTTATGAACTATTAAGACACGCCCACCATAGCAGCTGTCTAACACCAGCACCCACGTGGGTGAACACAGACATGTAAACAAACATCTCCATTTCACCGCATCATACACACAAGATATTCTGCAGCAATCCAAAAGGCAGAAACTTGTTAAAATTTTGCTATGGGATTTTATTGTGTCAGATTTTTCTCAGGCTTTGGAGCGTGTGTTCATGTTTGTGATTGGTCAATGTATTAGGGGATGGAGCTTAACAGGGCTTGAATTTTATACTGGACTGCTGGCCTGAGGCCAGTGATTTTAGCACTGGGCCTGTTAACTTATGACTGGACAAGGCCAGCACTCTTGTGTTTTTCACTTGAATAATAACATCTCACTGTGTAATACCTTTATCAAAAAGAAATGATGTTCAAATTTTGACTTTTGAGTCAAATAAAAAAAATTGAAGTTCTGTTGAATATCAAACTGTAGGCCTTCTTATCCATAGGAAATATGAGATAAATCTTCTCTCGTTCAAATTAAAACAGTTTTCATGTCACACTTTGTAGAAAGTTCTTTTTCATTAAGATTCTGGTCTCGTAAAATAAAGTCTGGTCTGGTAACAATTTTGAGCTATAAGCCCAGCAGTCTTGTGGAATTTTACCCGAAATTTGAGCCCTTCTTATTGGATTGGTTCATTTTTTGGTTTAATTTAACTTCTTTTCTTGAAATTCTCAATATAAATATATACCAGCTTATATGTGTCCGGGTAGTGCCCTGGCCTTTCAATTCATTTCTCTCTACCATTGCATCTAAGTCCATAAACAGGAAACAGTTTTTTAGAAATAATGAGAGCCTTGTCAAACTTTCTCCCGACAGACTGTGACTGTGATGTAATAGGTTCATTAGAAGGAGCTACTGCTGTTTGTGATGTCATCGATGGCCAATGTCCTTGTAAGCTAGGAGTGGGATCACGGCGCTGTGGCGAGTGCTTACCGACATATGTCAACTTCAGCGATTCTGGCTGCAGTAGTGAGTACCCACAAAATATATGACGCCCCATGCCAAAATCAGGCACTTCATGGAAATATGAAATGGCATTTTAAAAGTGAAGATATCAGCCATGATGTAAACATTCTTTTTGTTGACATTATGGGAAAGCTCCATAAAAGAAAGAGGCTAGAAAAAAACATCCTTTTAATCTGACAACTTATACCTGTTATCTCCATGTAATACCTTTTCCAAACAATAGTCTTAATTCATGTAATTGGATCATGCACAAGTCAGTAGTGCTGCTGACTGCCCCAGGCAGATTAACTGCTCATATATTACGTTTGAAAGACATGTTTGTGAAAAGAAAGAAAACAGAAACTTCTTAATATTGAGAGCTGAATTATTTCACAAAAATTATATCAAGGACGTAACTGTAGTATTAATATGAATTTGAAAGGCCACCAGGGCTAGACTTTAACATCAAGTGTCACATAATATCAAGGATACGTTTTACCTCATGAGTTTCTAAACAGCTGAAGAGTCAATGTGTGTCTGTATTAAGCCTGACGCTCCCCCAATATTTTACAGTTAATGTACAGTTCAAGTTAATGTAGTTAACAGTTAAAAAAAAAGTTCTATGCATTATAAAAATTCTTCTATTGAAACTTTAATGTTGTGTTTATACTCTCTTCCATGAAATATTCAGTCCGTACCACTGTAGAATTTACTGGTCACTAATGGTATTTTGCTCTGCCTTTCACCTGTGTGGACCCTGGTTCGAATCTCACCTCTGATGGCCGAACCTGTCATGTTGATTGGGTTTTCAGTCGCTACCTGATTACTACTTGGGTTTTCCCTATGTGCTGTTCCCTCCCACTTTAAAATTTGTAACAGGTTTTCATCATTGTGTCTCGATCCATCGGTATACTAATAATATTTATCCATGCCCTGACTAGCAAAGTGTCAACTCTTCTCTATCACCAGGATGTGACCAGTGTGTAGAAACTCTGCAGAACTCCACAGTCAACCTGTACAACCTCTGGACCCTACTCTGGGGTCAAGCGAGCCTCTTGAATGACCTGCAGCAGCGAGATGTAGAGCTTGAATCGCTACGACCTCAGGTCAATGCCACAGTGACCGAGCTGACAGACACCCTGACCAGCTTTGATGCATTGAGGCTACAGATTGAAGGAATTGATGAACAGCAGTATATCACCGAAGTCGACAACCTTGTCTCGATGGTCGGTCAATGTTTCAAATGTTTTATTAACCCCTTGCACAACGCAGAATGCATCTTCGCACAATGCGCATCTACAATTTCCATCATTTTGGTAATCAATTTTTTTTGAGTAAATTTTGACTTCCAAAATGGTGGACATGGTTCGTGTATGTGCACTGTGCATTGTGCAAGGGGTAAGTAGCTGTAAAATTGCCTTTTGTGAAGTCTTTTTTTCTCAATTTTTGATGTGTCATGAGTTCTCGTCCCCAGTTAATTAGTTAAGACTCATTTTCCTTACACTTTTTAAAAGTAGTCTGCTGGGCTAGTTAACTGTAATTTGTACTATAAACCCATGGGGAGTTTTAGCAGCCCCACTGGTGTGAAGGCCCTCTACAAAGTCCATGGCTTCAGTTTTGGCTCTGGCTGAGGCTCTGTTCGTCAGTTTAAAGACTTGTACCGAAAGTGCACATTTGAAAAAAAACTTCATCAAGCCGGAGATGAAGAGCTTAAAATTCATTTAGAAGGAATTAAAGCTCAAGGCCAAAAAATAATATGACTTTGATCCAAGTTACATGTCCTTAAAATTAACGGGGTGGGTCAGGATTTCTTTTTCTTTGTTGAGGGAGGTGTTAAGGGCAGGTTGGGAGGGTGGATTATTTTTCAAGTAATTTGATGCTAACATACAGTATATGTACTTGTACTGCATTTGTTTGGATTGATATTTACAAAAATAATTTAGGGGAGCAGGAGTGTGAGCAAAGCACCATACTTGAAAAGTAAAACATGTCGGTATATGTCCGATTATTGACAGGTTGTTTCAGTTATTGACAGGTTATTTCAGTTATTGACAGGATATTTCAGTTATTGACAGGCTATTTCACTTATTGACAGGTATTTCAGTTATTGACGTTTTTTTGCAGCTGTGTCATGTTTTCCACTGAATCAAATTGAAACTTAAGTCAATTCTACATTTTATAGTTTACAATGTACAGGTGCATGTACAAAGTTAATCCCGGAATTTTTCATTAGATGCTTGTTTTAAATAATTTTTTTGGGGGGTAATATTCTGGTTCCTGTTTTTCTTTGCTATCACAGGTTTCCACTGTCACTGGTACCATGGTAACTCATTTCATTTAAACATCCAACGCCTTTTCTTCAAAGTAGTCTATTAACACAATGGAAGTTCAACCAACACTAGCGTAGCAAACAGTTGAATGGTGGCGCAATGCAAAATCTTTAAATGCGCACTGATTGTGTGAGCTTCACTTCTGCTTTTCAACATTCTATTTCTCTTGTTGAAGGTCATCTGCTGCACTCAGGTGGCTTCATTCTTAAAAGTTGTATTAACCACAAGTTGAATGTTAAAAAAATTAAGAGTGACATGTACAATGTAGGCACCGCAGTGTAGAAGTTACAGCTGTCTTCTTTAACCTCTTTTATTCACGAGAATCCTTCCTCACTCTTCCTCACTCTGACATAACACCATGTGGTAACTTGGAACCCAAACCTGTTGGACTCTGATCGTGGGAGTATGCAGAATTCTATTTGAAGCATAATTACTGCAGTGTTCAATCCAACAGAATCATATGAAACATGTGCTATTGGCTTGTGATAGTTAGGGATCTTTAGTGTGGATGTAGAAATTGCTGGCTGTTTGTTGGTCCTCTTAGTTGCAATAGGTTGTGTTAACAGTTTGACTTGCAGATCTCTCCAGTTATCTGGTATTTTCTCTGAGGGAAAAAAAAAATCACTTGCTAAAGCCCAGGTTTATTTCTTGATGTATCTGCCATCTTTATTACCATTTTATTTTATCACAAAGTCTTCATTGATTACAAAAGTGATATTTTCCTCGCTGAGAGGTGTTTCATTGGATTGGTTCCTGAACCCAAAGCCCTACTTAACTTCCCTGCTGAACTCCTCTTTCTTCCTAGGTCGGACAAGCCATGGAGAATTCCCAGACCCTCCTGAACCAGGCCAGTGCTCAGATTGAGCGGATCCAAGGCATTCAAGCCCAGGCCGATGCAGTCCTACTCGGAGTCCAACAGACCAACCAGACAGCCCTTGGCTACATCAGTACCTTCAGTCAGTGGGTTGTCATGTCACAGGCATTTCAAGATGCTGCTACTGTGAAGGAAACAGAGCTTTTAACGGTGTCATTTAACAGCCAAGAGAGGCTAGTACAGGCTGAGTTGACTAGAAGTCTGAATTTGTCCAGAGATGCCAATGCTTTGTTTGCAAGGATCTCCTCACAGGCAAGTAGCACTTATACAAAATGTTTGTTTCTGGAACACTATATTTTTCTGGTAAACCTTACTTTTGGGAGAGTGCCAAACCTAAGTATTTTTCTCTTGTGAGGCAGATTTGAAAACTTTTGGGTGGTATAAAGTGTAGGTCCCTCGCACTGACGTCACACATGGCTATACTGTCTGAAGAGGGTACACAGGGTGGTACATGTACATCATGTTGGAAGTCAAATTGCATGCAAAGTCTTGGTGTTTAGCTTAATGCAGGACGAGTTGATACATCACATGCCTCACAGGGAACAAGCTACTGAATGGTCTCCAGTGCTTTCACGTTTATAAGATACTTAATCTTGTTTTACAGTGGACGGTTATCAATTGGCTAGGTCCTTATGGCATGTATGGTAAAAAAAACGGTGCTTTTTGTAATAGGCTGTAAATTCATGTTATTTACCGAATCTTCAGTTGCACAGCTAGCAAACAAATTTGGCGCTTACCTTGTAAGCCATAACTGGAGGGCTCCTGGGTAAGCTGAGCCATGATGTAGGGCACAGATCCTATGTCAAGTAGATTATTCTCCTGGCTTTGTTTTTTATTTAGGCATCGGAGAGCAACACCGTCAATGCCTTGGTGAATACAGCACAGGCTCGGCTCTTATTGACGGGCCAGCTTGTGGCAGATACTCAAAGCTTGCTGGATAACGTCGAAGCCACTCTTGACCAAGTCAACACTGTCATCATGCAAACTGAGGTCAGTTTTAGCTAATCATGAAGAAAATTTCATTGTGGAATTGTTGTCATTCAAAATGTAGGCCTGGTTATTACTTTTCCCACATTCTTTGTAATGGTCCGAAAAACTTTGTGTGAATGGTCATCAATGCCTTTACATTATTAACATATATTTGATGTGGAAAAATTGTAGTCCTAAAAATTTTAGATTTTGGAGAAAGCTTGAATTGTTGAACTGTATCATTTATTCAAATGAAAATGCACTAAAACCGACACTTAACACCACCAAGGTTCCAGTCTGATATCCACCCCAATTTTAGACTGCGTAGTGGCAAGGCTAATTAAATTGGCCCTCTTTTTTAACAAAGCGTTTTGGTTACAACACACCGCATGACATTAGAAAGACCTTTATCAGGTTTATGGATGTTCAAGTTGTGACCAAAGTTTAGCTTGGAAAGTTAGCTTTGAGCTTGTCTGTATGCCTTGACTGTATTCATTATTCTGCTCCTTTGATTATACTTTGTCATACTAGAAAAAATGTGATGCATTTTAATCACGTGTTTGCACTCTTTGAGGGTATTAAATGCTTGATATCTATGTGAGTATAGGGGAATAAAAGACTGGGATGAGGTCTTGAACATTCGTTTAAAACCGGTAGGGTCCTGGCCATGTGATAAAGGACCAAGTAACCCTGCAAGGTTTTAAACGAACTTTCCAGATCAAGTCACCACTCCTTTATTCCCATTCATAAAACCCTGTTTGTAAAAAATCGTAATAATGTTGGACAATCTGTAAAATTTTCAATTCCTGTCGACAGGCTTTGTCCCGCTATGGGTAAAATTGCAAGCGACGCTCGTTGGTTGTGTGTACGATCCACGTTTAAACATGGCCACGGGATCTCCTCTTGGCCAATCATAATGGATAACTTGTCCCGGGTATTTATGAATACAGAGTATAAACAGGCTTCTGGACTCTCCTTTAGGTTCAGTTGAACTACTCCAGCCAGCTCCTATTACAGTCTAGAGGCGCCCTACAAAGAGTCGGCACCATGCTTGCTATGAGCAATGCAGACATCGCTGAGGGTGACCAAGCTTTCCTTGATGCAAATACAATCAGGCAGGGAAGCTCGAGTGGGACATCCGGGATTCCAGTTGACCCCAGCGTCAACCAGAAAGGTCTGATTAGCAACAGTTATATTATATTTTTACAGTAACTGAACTTCACATCCTACCGTTATCCATTCACGTCACTTTCAAAATTATCTTCAACTGGTTTCGAGAGCTATTTGTATGAAGCCCATTTATATTGGGCCTTGTGAGAGCTATAAGGTGCTGTGGTGCTGTTTTTCAGCCTAGTGAAATATTTTAGTTGCTTTAAACAGAACCGATGGTTTAACATTTCAAAGATTCAATGAGTATGCTCTGATTGTCTTTATTCTCCATTTTTCTGAAGACGATCAGAGCATACTGCTTAAAATATTGAGTTGTTAAACCACTGGTTCTTTTCAGAGCCGCCACAACTTGTAGAGAGATAATTCAATGGTGTTACTGCAAACCTTTACTAGAGTGTATCTCCACCATGCAAAGTTTCAAATCCTACTCATGTACATGGTGTTATGGCAAACCTTACTAGATTGTATCTCCACCATGCAAAGTTTCAAATCCTACTCATGTACATGGTGTTACTGCAAACCTTACTAGATTGTATCTCCACCATGCAAAGTTTCAAATCCTACTCATGTACATGGTGTTACCGCAAACCTTTACTAGATTGTATCTCCACCATGCAAAGTTTCAAATCCTACTCATGTACATGGTGTTACCGCAAACCTTTACTAGATTGTATCTCCACCATGCAAAGTTTCAAATCCTACTCATGTACATGTACATGGTGTTACCGCAAACCTTTACTAGATTGTATCTCCACCATGCAAAGTTTCAAATCCTACTCATGTACATGGTGTTACCGCAAACCTTTACTAGATTGTATCTCCACCATGCAAAGTTTCAAATCCTACTCATGTACATGGTGTTATGGCAAACCTTACTAGAGTGTTTCTCAACAATGCAAAGTTTCAAATCCTACTCATGTACATGGTGTTACTGCAAACCTTACTAGATCGTATCTCCACCATGCAAAGTTTCAAATCCTACTCATGTACATGGTGTTACTGCAAACCTTACTAGATCGTATCTCCACCATGCAAAGTTACAAATCCTACTCATGTACATGTACATGGTGTTACCGCAAACCTTTACTAGATTGTATCTCCACCATGCAAAGTTTCAAATCCTACTCATGTACATGGTGTTATGGCAAACCTTACTAGATTGTATCTCCACCATGCAAAGTTACAAATCCTACTCATGTACATGGTGTTACCGCAAAACCTTACTAGATCGTATCTCCACCATGCAAAGTTTCAAATCCTACTCATGTACATGGTGTTACCGCAAACCTTACTAGATCGTATCTCCACCATGCAAAGTTACAAATCCTACTCATGTACATGGTGTTACCGCAAACCTCACTAGATCGTATCTCCACCATGCAAAGTTACAAATCCTACTCATGTACATGGTCTTACTGCAAACCTCACTAGATTGTATCTCCACCATGCAAAGTTACAAATCCTACTCATGTACATGGTGTTACCGCAAAACCTTACTAGATCGTATCTCCACCATGCAAAGTTTCAAATCCTACTCATGTACATGGTGTTACCGCAAAACCTTACTAGATCGTATCTCCACCATGCAGTTCAAATCCCGCTCAAAGTAAGCAAAGAGTTTTACTTTGTTTTTACACTTAGTTAATATCTATTTTTTAAAAGGTTTTAACGGATGGATTGCTGCTGAGGCAGCAGCTAGAACCCAGATTCAGAGGGTGGAATCCTATCAGGGAAGCACAGACGGTAGTATTTTACTTGCAGAGAGCCACCTGGAGACGTTGACTACACAGGCTCAGGAATCTACAACGTATGTTTATTTATTTTTTATCAGTATTAAGGCCAGTTCATCAAGAAAAGTCCAATACTTTAAGTGCTTGGCACTTTGATTCCCATTTTGAAAATCGGTCGCCCAAAAGGAACCGATAGATATTCTGCCCGTATGAGACCTTGTCCATCATGTCCATACGCCTTGTTAACGTTTATAGGGGCATCAGGTTTAGCTCAGTGGTTTCTTTCGCTGCCTTTCACCTCTGTGGACCCATTTTTAAATCCCACCTCAGACCCGGAGCCTTGCTCGTGGATTGGGTTTTCAGTCCCTACCTGATTCCGCGGCGGAAGTTTCTTTCCATATTAGGGTTTTACCTCCCACATCTAAAGCTGAACATTTCTCTTTTTCTGATCACCATCCTGTGTTGGATGTGTAATGAAGTAGGTATATAAATAAATAATAAATAAAATAAAATCATCTGAAAATGCATCTTTTTCCCTTTATAATAATTTTGTCAATTTGTACAATTTAAAATAATGCTTCCTGGAAACGCCCACAAATAATTGAAAAGGTCATGTAATAAAACTAAGTCTTGTGCGCACAGACTGTTTGGGGGAGCACAGCTCAGTGGCCAGCAAGCTGTAGAGGTCATCAAACGCTACCAAGACGTGGTGTCCTCCATTGCTGAGGCAGAGAGTACGTTCCAGATAGCCAGCAGCAGTTTCCAGACCACCTTGCTGGGTGTAAATACCAGAACGCTGGAAGTGCTTCAGGCTGAGGCCCAGCAGTCTAAGAATGACAGCATGGCGTTGCAGACTGAGGTGACCAGCAGAAGCACCGATGTGGCAGGTGAGGAATTTACTTGTAAAAAAGTTGCCAAAACAATTGTTTTATAGTTACTTAGTAGAAATTAGTTTAACGGTTCACTTTGCCTATGCATAGTTTAATGGTTCAATTGACCAAGAAACTTATTTTAATCTATTATTCACCAAGAACTCTTTTTTTTTCAGTTGGCCTACAAAGTAGTGTTACTCTTTTACATTGGCCAAGAAATTAGTTTGCGGTTCAATTGGCCTGAAAACTAGTTTTACTGTTTTATTGCTAAGAAACTAGTTTTATTGTTTGATTGCATAGAAACTAGTTGTATTGGCAAAGAAAGTAGTTTTATGATTCAAATGGCCTGTAAACTGAGTATAACCAATTCTTATTAGCTACACAAGTTTGTTTTCAAGCAATCTTACTATATTTGGATAATCTTCAGCTTTGGAACAGTCCCTGGAAACAGCCAACGAGACACTCATATCTGCTGAGGAATTGTGGAACACCATTACAGCTAATCATGTAACTCTACAACAGGAAGCTTCAGCGCTGTTACAAGTAGCCAATGGTAAAGTGGAAGATGTTAATGAGAAAAACTTCATGCTAGTCATGTCGGTGCAAAATCGTTGTCTCCTAAAACAGCACTTACATAAAAAAAAAAAAAACATGCAAGTTAAAAATTGTTTAAAACGTTGTATCTCACACAAACTAGCCCGGATGTACACACAAATCAGGTTGGTCCAGTGGGTTCTTGCCCTACCGTTCACCTCTGTAGATCACTGGTTTGTATCCTGCCTCAGACCAGAGCCTCATGTTTGGATTAAGTTTTCAGTCTTTACCTGATTAAGTTTTCCCATTTGGGGTTTTCTTCTTCATCCGTACCTTTTTATCCGATTATTGACATTTGACCTGTTTGAATTGTAATAGATAATTAAACAAATAAATATGTAAGTTAACAAATTATTGATAAATGAAATCCTTGGACTGTAGCCTCTGTGGTTTTTTGTACACTTTTCCCTTTGCAGACATTTCTATACAGTTTGACTTGATTTACAGCTATCAGTTTAAGACATGTGTTTTTGTTGACATCTTAATTCTATTATTAATGAAACACTGAATCATGTCCTCAAAATCTGTTAGCCTAAGATGCATATTCTCTCGTCAACAGACCCTCAGATTCAACCAGCCATCAACCAAGGCCTGGCCTCAGCAAACTTTGCCTTGGAAACCAGCATATCCACCCTAAACAGCACCCAGGCCCTGGGTAGCACCCTGGCCACTAAAGAGGCTGAAATTCTGGCCATTCAGAACACCAACAACAACACAACAAGTCAGCTAGCTGGCATTCCAGCTGTCGGTAAGTTGAGGGCATCAACGCTTTTCTCTTCCTTTGGAAGAGTCTTGAGCATAAACATTTACTGGTAAATTTATCAGGGTGTTTCCCCAGTTAATCCTGGCAGTGTCATGGGATGATATCCACCCAAATTTACGGAGTGTGTATTGAAAGGGCCGACTAAATCATGCGAGTCTCGCGCGTATCAGAATGAGAAAACACTTTAAACGAACATCATATGTTTTTCTAAAATCCAATCTTTGTTATAATTTTATCTGTGACAAAATTTGAGTTTTTTCATTGTTTCTAGAATTTTCATTCGCACTTAAAAAAAAATAAACAAATAAATAGGAACAGAGGAATTTGCAGCTTAAAAATTCAAAGCCAACTGCTAGGGTTAAAAAAGACAAACTTTGATTTATGAGGTAGAGTGTATTAGTGAGGAAACTTTAACTTCAAGTGTTTTTAGCTAAAGAATCTGTTAGAACTTTGTTTCTTCAACCTCCCCTCGGCCACCCGTGCTCAATCTTTTGTCAGTCTCAATGTTCACTCTGTTCTTGCATTGACATTTGTATTTTTAACTAAACCATCTTCAAGATATTTGTAACTGTCTGGTTTTATCCTCCAATAGTGGACCAAGTTGAATCAGACATCACAGTCTTGACCGAGAAAACAGACCTTCTTGTCTCCTTGCGCAATGAGACCACATCAATACGCAGTGTAATTAACGAGCGAATGGCCCGCCTCCGTGAGAAACTCCGCAGTGTGCAGAATAAGATCGCTGACACCAAGCAACCGGCACGCTTCCTTGGCCAAACATCGTTGGAAGTCCAGCTAGATCTAGCGGGAAGTTCAACATTATTCAATGAGGTCCAAGTCAAATTCAAGGTAGTTTAACACTTAATTTCACTAATGGAGTGTCATGGCTGAGTGGTGGAGTACACCAGGCTGAAGCTCTTATGTTTTCAGAGTGTGTGTTCAAGTCCCTGTCTCTGCACTTGTTTCCTTATTTGCTTCGGATAGGATGAAATGCTGTAGGTGCTGTGTATTGTGGGGTGCTTGTTAAAGAACCCACAACACTCATTGTTAAGAGAAGTGGCTAGCCCTGGTGTATTTGGCATGATTAGTTGCAACACCTTATAAAACCTTTGCAAGATGCTGCATAAATGGGTCTTGTATTTACAAAATATCTCTGTATGCCAGTTTTACAACTTATATTAAGCACTTTGAGACACCCGTAGATAGAACACTACATGTACATGTATATACAAATTCATTATTATTACAACTTCTTTTTAAAGTTTTTTTAAAAAGTATGTCAGTGTACAGAACATCATTGTAGATTCCAGATGGCCACATGCATTTGAGTAAGTATAATTGAGGGATACCACACTTGAAATTCTGTCTGGCCTGACGTTTGCGTCTTCTGTTTTAGGCTGATCGCCCAGATGGGCTGGTGTTTCTAATAGAGACACCCGAAGCACAGTACTTGAGTATAGAGATAGTGGGCGCTAAAGTTCAGTTCAGCTTTGACGTCAGTCAAGACACCGTCATGTTGAGCAGTCCCATTGAAGTTTGCTGTGGAGAATGGTACCACGTCATCGGGACAAGGTCAGTGGATTTTGAAATGTCCCAGGCAGGTAGCTTAATTGAATGGCTAGCAGTACAAATTGCAAAGTGAAGCACCACTGACTGTTGTCAGTAATTTGTTGGGAGACAATTCCACGTACATTGTATTGTCATGGTTGGTGGCTTGTCTGGAACATGATAGGGCTTCTTAGCACCAAGCCTATTATCTTTTGGATGAAACATAAAAATACAGGTCTTGTGCATTGTGTAATGCACATAAAAATACCCATGGGTAGATTTCACAAAGATAGTCCTAACTTAGGACTAGTCCTAGGAGTTATCAAAAATTTTAAGCTAGTCCTAAGTTAGGACCAGTAACTCGTCCTAACTCGAGATAAGACTAGTCTTAACTCTTTGTGAAATCCACCCCAGGACATGTTTTGTGAAAGAGAAGACACTTGCCCCAGTGTGACTGAACCGACTGCATAATGCATCCACTCTGGTGAACATGTTTTGGAGTCTAGTTTCTGAGAATATGCACTTGAACGCAATGATATGGAATTTGCGAAACATAAAAAGATAATTTTTTAAATCTTATTTGAATTGTGTTGTTGGCTCTGGGCAAATATTTAGCATGAGAACTTTTTTGATGAAGTGTAAGCAGTAATTGATGGAGAATATGCAGTTCTGGTTTTGTGAAAGTGCAATTTAGCTCAATTCCAATACATGTTTTTATAGTGACGACAGTGTTGGTTGTATGATAATTGTCGCGATTTTGATATTTTTTTATAGTTTTTATAGAATTTTTTTTTAAATCCCCCCATTTTTCCGAAAACTAAAAATGTCATGCAGACCTGTGGTCAATGTAAGATGAGCTGCACTGGCTCATGTGAAGCTTGTAATATCATTTTCAATAATTTAGGTGATTGAACGTGGTAAGGTTTGCCCTTATTTTTAGAGACTGTATACTCTTAACCGCGTCTGCGCAATATCATTTTCTCTAAACTTTTGAGCAATTCCGAAAAAATTTTTGTTGTTGAAAATATATTTAATTATGGAATGTTGAGCCACAGGCAATAATCTGCCATGATATGCTGGAATCTCGGTCTTGCCGAATAAAAGATAAACAATGGTGGCAGCCTATCGGTCTTGCGTAATTCTCGTTTGTAGAACAGGAATAAGGTCTGGAATTGGGGATTGCATAATAACCCCCTGAAAGAGGGAGATTACAAGCATGAAATTCAGTTCCCTTTGTCCCTCTTAGTATGGGGGAAAAGAAGCGTAGTACAGAATGTGCATGTCTGTGCATGTCACACAATGGAATGTTTGGGGGAGTAATTATACTTCATCCGATCAACCAACTGCATGATATTCCGAAGGTGATATTCAAAAGTTGTTGTGAATCGTTTATAAACATCCACCAATATTCAGTTTGGAAACATTTTGCTGAAAAGGATGTCATGTAGTTAACAAGAAAATTGTACGGTGGTCGCTTGTTAACTATCGCCTTTTATTATTCCTATTTTGTCTGTAGATATGCCAATGAGGGCCACCTGTCGGTCGTTAAACTGAGCACTGGTGGAGCATCAACTCGTTATGGATCTAGTCTCTTAACTTATGACAAATACTTCTCCTTCCCTGTGAATAAGACGTCATTCTACATCGGCGGTCTCCCAACCCCTTATCAGGTGAGTCTCAAAGATGTCCAGTGGAGACAGATTTATTCTGTTTAATGAAAAATTTCTTGTAAAAACAACTGAAAAAAGATTCAACAATTTCCAGCACTCTCATTTGTGTATTTTTATTATTTTTTTTGCAGACTTCAAATGTGCAAAGCCGTTATTTCACAGGGTGTATCTCCGACGTGATGATTGATAAGAAGGAGTTAAACCTGTGGCGTCCATCCTCACAAGAGGGCTCCACGTCCTGCTGTGAAAGAGCAGTTCTACCAGCAGTCATTCCTCAGCCTGATGTCACACCAGGAGCTAGTTTCAGTGGCTCTGGTTACTATCAGGTATTGCAACACCCCATTCTTAGATTCTGCCTCGTGATCTGTTCAGAGTGCTTGATAATATGTCTTATTTTTACTAGAAAGTTGCGCAAGCATGATGCACTATACCCATACAGGGTTTCTGCGGATCCTTCAAAAGTATTAAAAAGTCTTAAATTAAACTATCAAAATTTAAGGCCTTAAAAATTATTAAAAATTATTATATTCAGTTATTTGAGGTCTTAAACAAATTGGATGATAAATTTCATATCAGCTTGAACAGAACCAAATAACACTGCATGTGAAAAAGCGACATTAGATGTGAGCAGTTGTGAGCAGTTGCTTTATTCACTTATTTTTGGTCTTAAATTTTGTTAAGTGTAGCATTACAAAGGTCTTAAAAAGTCTCAAACTTTACATTTTCTACTGTGCAGATAACCTGTCATAGTTACCATTGCTCTATACCTATAGCAAGTACCTTGGCTATGTATGTGTATCGTATGGGGTGTATTGAAACAAGTATTGACTGCTTTTACTCTTGCTAAAAATAAAAATACGACTCCCTCAGTGATTTCCAGAGCTACTTGGCCTGCTGCTGACATTGATACTTGGCTTGCTGCTAAAATTACTTGGCCTGCTGCTGATGTTGTTCCTTGGCCTGCTGCTGATGTTGATACTTGGCCTGCTGCTGATGTTGATACATGGCCTGCTCTGACGCTGATACTTGGCCTGCTGCTGAAGCTGATATTGGCCTGCTGCTGAGGCTGATACTGGGCCTGCTGCTGATCTTGATACTGGGCCTGCTGCTCATGTTCATACTGGGCCTGCTGCTGATTTGGTATTTAGCCATGCTGCTGATGATGGTACTTGGCCTGCTGCTGAGGCTGTTACTGGGCCTGCTGCTGATGTTGACACTGGGCCTGCTGCTCATGTTCATACTTGGCCTGCTGCTGATGTTGGTAATTGGCCTACTGCTGAGGCTGATACCTGGCCTGCTGCTGATGTTGATACTTGGCCTGCTGCTGAGTTTGATACTTGGCCTGCTGCTGATGTTGATACTGGGCCTGCTGCTGATGTTGATACTTGGCCTGCTGCTGAGTTTGATAGTTTGCTTGCTGCTGATGTGGATACTTGGCCTGCTGCTGATGTTGATACTGGGCCTGCTGCTAATGTTGATACTGCGCCTGCTGCTGATGTTGATACTGGGCCTGCTGCTGATGTTGATACTTGGCCTGCTGCTGATGTTGATACTTGGCCTGCTGCTGATGTGGATACTTGGCCTGCTGCTGAGTTTGATAGTTTGCTTGCTGCTGATGTTGATACTTGGCCTGCTGCGGATGTGGATACATGGCCTGCTGCTGATGTGGATACTTGGCCTGCTGCTGATGTTGATACTTGGCCACTGTTAATGCTTAGTCTTTCAGAATAACCTTTTGTTCACGAAATCACATATTCACATGTTTGCTACCTGTAAACTAGTTGTGTTTTATTATCCTTATCATGCAAAGCTTCAAATGTCAACACACTCATATTTCTTTCTAAGACATCAGACTTGGTTTGCACCAGCCTTATATAAAATGGTCCATTCCTTCTTTCAATCTAGCTCTCACTTGCAAGGTATAAACCCACCATGAAACCTTTGATCCACGAGATTTGTTTTTCCTGTGGTATGGTTTAGCTCACAACAGTAGTGTTTCACACTAGATTAATGTCAGTTGCTACTTTGCATGATTTTCGTCGGCATACCTTGCTGTCTTCCAGCTGAGTTGTAAGTGTCATGAATGATTTATCCTTGAGGATTTTATCCTTTACTGCTAATAATTCTCTTGTGTCCTTCTTCCTCAGATTCCTAACGGTGGCTTTGACGTATTCCAGGTTGCCAGTGTGTCCTTGGAGTTCCAAACCTCCCTGCCGGAGTCTGTCCTGTTCCTGGTCACCAGACCAGACCTCATCTCATACATTGGGATCTTCATGGAAGCCGGTAATGTCATCTTTGAGATGAACACTGCTGGCAATGCCAGGTACATTTTGAGGAGTCGCAAGACCTACAACAACTCAAGATGGTATCAGGTAAAGTTTCTTCGTTGATGATTAACAGTCTTTCTTTTCTATGCCTTATGCAATTCCCAGATTGCTAAGCAGCAAGATTGTATTAGGTTAAGTGTCTACAATAATAATTGACAGTCTTTCTTTTCTATGCCTTATGCAATTACCAGATTGCTAAGCAGCAAGATAGTATTAGGTATAGGGTCTTCGTTGATGATTGACAGTCTTTCTTCTCTATACATGTGTACCTTACGCAATTCCCAGATTGCTAAGGGTTTATAACTTAGCTGCCAGACTGGTTTTGGAGGATCTCAAAAGTCAACACATTCAATCACAAGAACCAACTTTGCCCTCATTGGTGCCCATTTACCCCTTGGTAAAGAGAAGCAATTATAGTTAGGCTTCTTGCTCACGGGCACAAGTGCACTTAACTGCTTGACCACGACATGCCCCACCACCCAGAAAAAAAGAGTGGAGTATGTTGAAGGATAAGACACCAAAGACACCTTGAGGGTTATTGCTTATTACCCAATTCTGTACAATGTAGGTCAATGTGGCATACAACAGCTCTCACTACAGCATGGATGTCCGCTATGCCAACCAGACTGATGTAATTCTAGAGAGCTACCAGGAGCGCACCCTTGCCTTACTGAGCTTCACCAATCTACGCTATGCCTTCAAATTACTCCTTGGCTCCCCAGATCCTTCTGTTTCCGTTCTGTAAGTAAACTTTTAGTGCTTGCCATATTAACATATGTAAATATCAGGGCCCACTTTTATGGCTCCACTTCAACCAGGCAAATCTCATTTGGGTTTCCAACAATTGTTTTCATGTTTGCCCGAGGGATTAGTTTTGGAATTTTCTGAATTTTTTTTTTAGTTGGAGATAATCTTTGTCACAATGAAACCATGACTAAACCAAGAAAAGACAACAAATATTATCAGAAAATGCAACAGGGTTTCTTTTTTCGTTCACTGCAATTGGCCAACCCTTCATACCCTTGGCCGCAAGCTACGGCTGATAATCGGCCATGGCATGCTGGAATCTTGCACTTATCTCCCATGCTGGATACAATGCAGCCTATCTATCACTCGTAATCCTCATTTGACCATCAAAAGGGCCAAAGTCTTAAATCTTGGATTTTTATGTAAAAGGGGGATTTCAAGCATGAATTCCAGTACCTTTTTTCTGTTTTTTATACAATGAAATTTCTGGGTGAGTTGACTAGCCACTGCTGTTGATCTCGTACCAGAAAATAACTATGGCATGTATATTCTTTGGTACGTCAACACATGCATAATTTTAAAACAGATTTTTCATGCTTTCGTTTGTATGAATGTTGTTTTTCATAACAAGTCCATCATTTCCCTTTAAATGAGGGATCAGGGGAATGAGACATTTAGATAGTTTTAATCTACGAAAAGTATCTTGGGAGACTACCCGCTACAATTATCTGTTGTTAGTCCTTTGGTTAATTTTGTAATAAAAAATACCATTGTTGGTTATATATTTAAGGGACCACAGTAAGGGGCAGTGTTGTATTCAAATACTTTGAAGTCGAGTATTAAGTACTAGGGTGGCCGAGTAATTCTCGAGTACAAGAAGTACCAAGTGTTTTAATATCCGAATACTGAGTCAAACAGCCAAGTACAAAGTACTTGGATATCAAGTACGAGTAGGATTACAAGTACTTTATGAAGAAAAATACTGCAAAATGAGGTATCAACACATCTATTTTTTGTGTGACTAATTTCTAGATGGCATTATGTGTTTGTTATGGTAATTAGGCCTATCCCTTAAACATAAAATCATCAAAGGCAACTTCAGCTATACTTTTTCTGGCATTTTTATTCCTCTATTTCTTGGATAGCAATGGCACCCGTTAACATCAATGCCGAGTACATTTTCAGTGCAGTACCGAGTGTGTGACTTTGAAGTCACATAGGTTATTTGTAAGTCGAGCATCGAATATAGACTTTGTGTACAAGTACTTTGCTATCTCAGTATGAGTACCATCAAAGGGGTACTCAAGTTTGAGTACTGAGTCTGACTACCACATCACTGGTAGGAAAGGGAGGGAAACTTCTTTGGGCTTTGGCGACGGGCGATGTTTGCTATTTAGTGCCTTGAAAAATCCTCAGTCTTACAATTGTAGCCTTATATACATAGTAATCAATTTTAACAAAGGTTTAAGCACAAGCTTTCTTATTCACACTCATAATTTTTGCCACATTTGTGTTTCCTCTTTATGTTTGCAGACGAGGACCGACCAAGCTTCGCTTTGCTGGTTGCATGAGGAACGTCATGTTGTCAAATGGCCTTTCAAGTCAGATGGTCAGCCGTCCTCTTAATGACACTACAGCCGTTTCCTTCGATGGCGTCACATTTGATGGATGCAAAGGAGGCGTAAGTTGAACAGGATGTCAAAGACTTTTCGAAATTTGCTAGTCTTAGGCTTACACTATTGCTATCACTGAGCACAAAATATATAATGAAAATCATCTGGTTTCAAGTAATTTCACTCTGCTTTACTCAGTCTCAATGTTAATGGTGGGGGAATGGGAGAGTGAAGAATTGCTGCAAGTGCTTGATGTTGGTCCCTTTACAGTTGATTGCCTGTTTGTTAATTGTAGATAATGGGCCATTTATGGATGATAGCCCCCTTTATAGATGATGTCCCATTTATAGATGACTGCCAATTTGTTGATGATAGCCCATTTATAGATGGTGGCCCAAGGCAGGGTGTTGTACACCTGGTAATTACTTAAAAAATAATGACCGTAAACACTTACTTGGTAAAGAGCACTTGGAGAGCTGTTGATCTTATAAAACATTGTTAGAAACGACCCCCTTTGAGGTAATGTAGTTAAAGAGGTAAGTACAAAAAATTTAAATCTGAGAAAGGGTTTACATTATGTATCATATTTTAATCTTGTGTCTTGTTCTTCTTTTCAGGTGGTAGCAGGTGCGGGTTTCTCCGGAGCTTTTGCCTTCGCTAAGCTTTATCTCCCTGATGAGTTATCACTCACCCAAACAATCAGTTTCGCCTTCAAGACCACTCAGCCCCATGGAATCCTGGCCTACAGCTATGGAACACTCAGCTTTGTGAGTAATATACCCCCAAAATGTTGTTGAGTGTTTGTTGAGGGGGATGAAATGTCAGAAAATTTTTTAAGAAACAGTTTTACTCTAAAGAGTGGCTTTGGACAGTGGTCATCAGTTTAATAGGTTATCACACAAACGAGTGGATTTTGAAAAAGAATGTCGTATATATGTCCGATATCCAACAAGGACGAAGGCCGAGTTAGATATGGAATACAGACCCACTATATTTTTCCAGATTCTAGATATGGGACAGATTCGCTACATGTTTTTCCGTATTCTAGATATGGGATGGGACACAGACGTGCAATATTTTTTCCATATTCTACCAGCGCAAGTGATAGCGAATTTATCTTCTGGCAGCTTGATGTAGTGCAATATTTGGTTGAATATCACACTGTTGTTGTCATGCATCAACCAATCAAAAATTTAGATTCAATTTTGCTTGAAGATAAAAAGTAGTACTTTTGTGTTACCCTTACACAGATTTGTTATAACTTCTGAAAGCACCGAGTATAAAGTGTTTACATCGTTGGAAGGACAAAAGACAAAATAATATTCAATATCCCAGATTAAATTGATGTGGTACCCACTGCTAATCATACAGTAGGATACAAACTGGCATCTCGATGATGGGCAGAGTGGCATGTCTGAAGTTTATTCTGCCAAGCAGTTAAATAACATCTAGAAAACTTGTGTTTACTCCACAGAACAAGTTGATCTATATCGCTCTTTACCATGGCAATGTGTTTGTACAATACAACATCGGAGAAGGACTGTCAGAGCCACTTCAGACTGTGGGACTACGTCTCAACACAGGCCAGTGGCAGACTGTGGTTGTACAGTTTATTGGACTCTCGTAAGTTGACCTGTTGAAGTGGGCCGCTTGGTCTCCTTCACACGATAAGCGATGTATGGGGAAACCCCAAATTACCCCCAAAATTTCAAATAAATGTGAGGAATGGTGATTGTATGATAATTATTTAACATGATGCATTGGAAGGCTGAAACAATTTTTCCCTAGGACAGACACAACATATTGACTCCCAAAAAACAAAAGAAAAGGGGGAGAAAAGTAACAATCAGAGCTAGAAATTAATTGCCCAGAGAAATGAACACGGAGGGATTTTGGTACTGTAAAAAGTAAAAAGAAAGACTGACTAATGAAAAACTGAAAAAAAAACAAAACAAAGCTAGAACTACATGGGTAGCATTGGTGGCGAGTGTGAAAAGCACTCGCCTCTTGCCACTATGGCCATAGGTCAATTCCCAGCTAGGGCCATGTGTGAGTGCAGTTGTGCGTTTGTTCTCTCCTGTGTCAAGGTTTTTTTTTTTCCCTGGCCCTCTGGTTTTCCTCCCTCTGGAATAAAATCAAACACTTTCGATCTCTGGCTGTGCTCCGTGGTCATAATGGGTCAAATTGGCTGGCTGTCAAAGGTGCCGCTGCATGCCTGTGGCTTATACACGTACATGTACATGTAGTAGTCCAGCCCTTCACAACTCTCAGCTGTGAGTAAAGGATGATTAGCCTCCCAATTATTGGGGGTGTATGGCCATCCACCGAAACCATCTTGGTTTTCGTCTTTATTTTTTAGTTTTTTATTATTACTATTATTATGATTACTATACTTCTTTCCGAACGATTCTCTATGCTATAACCAGATAACACGTGAAATTTGTGATGATTTGATCTCAGAATCTGCAGTCACAAACAACACAAACAATACATCAAATCAAAGCGTATGCCCTAACTACATTGTAAGAACCAACATGACATCATGATTGCGTCACATTTACCTGCACTAGAGATATTTTCAAATTCGTGACAGCCGAGGACAGTGGACTAGCACCGTCTTGTGGAGAATTCACATAATTCTTATACACCATGGGAACTATTAACAATACAAAAGTGTTTAAAGGATATTAAGAGAAATAATAATGAGAAATATTAATAGGGAGACTGCCAACATAGGGCTGGATAGCTCAGTTGGTAAAGTGCCGGTACGTGAATCTGGAGGTCGTTGGTTCAAGTCCCGCTCCAGTCAATTTGTCTTTGTTCAAACCCAAAATATAAAAAAAAATCACCCAGTCAGTTTCCTTTGTGGTTTATTACTTCATAATATTAAAAAGTCACATCCCCTTTAAAGGTGATCCCGTGGCTGCCGCTTCCCAGGTTGTATCGTAAACTTGGGTGTGATCCCTGGCTACATGGCAGCTTACGATTGAATGGCTTCTGACTGGCACCCCCGAACAAAGATATTGATTAATAGGGAGACTGCCAACATAGGGTTGGATACAGTTGGTAAAGCGCCGGTACGTTAATCCAGAGGTCGTTGGTTCAAGTCCTGCTCCAGTCAATTTTTCTTTGTTCGAACCCAAATTAAATAAAATTTACCCAGTCAGTTTCTATGTGGTTTATTGCTTGATAAATATTAAAGCATCAAAGGGATATTTCATGGTTTTTGCCCCACGTAAAATCAACAGATTCCTTCCACCACAATTCCTGTCATGGTCTTACTTTGACCATTTCTTAACTTTTCTTACGGTCCAAACAGAGCTTCTCTGAAGGTGAATGGCTTCCCAAGAATCTACAGCATGCGTCACCTACCGACCAATGGCATAGACATTCAAGGCACCAACATTTTCCTATATGTGGGCGGAGTACCGCAAACCACCCCTGTCCTGATTGGAGGGGACTTCCCCGTGCGAGAATCACTTTCTGGTGATTTCAGGGACTTCACAATCAACTCAAAGTAAGTGGATCTTGTAGAGGGATGAGGCCGAGTATGGTTCAGCTACTCAATTTCTACTTACAAAATCTGAAACTAAAATTCTAATTTCCTAGAGCTGGTTTTAAGCAAAAAATATTGCGTAAGCATTTCCTGTTGAGTAAAAATATGTAGGCTACCAAGGCTACCAGTCCCAAATGGTACATGTGACATCTTTTTGGGGGCTGGTACTCTTGTTCTGATGAGCAAATTTGTTTGTGCTTAAGCAGCTCTATGAACTTGGGCCCTGGCCTGGCATTTTTGGATGCTTTCTTCAAATAGTACACACAAACAAATAGTTGCTTTGTTTTGCATTTTTTTAAAATGGTATTTTAAGCCTTTGGAGCAGGGAAAAGAATTATTGGATATAAAAGCAACACTCATGAATTGTTGGAGGTAACTGAAATATTTCTGGTTTACATGCAGACAGCAGGTGGTTCTGACCGAGAGTACCTGAGAAATACTGTGTTCCACTGAAAGGTCTCGCCCTCTTACAAAAAAGAAGAAGAAAGAAATACAATCCATCATCAATTACACTATTTTTATATTTGTCTCAACCTCTATTTGAACTATTATTATAGGGTGGTGAATTTCACTGATGGATCCATACTCCGTGATCAGAATGGATTAGACCTGTCAGGAGTAACCCCACCTGTGTCAGAGCTACCCCCACTGCCCTATCCAAGTCAGCCCTCTCCCAGTGGTTCCCCACCCCCCGCATCATGTAGTGCCCCAACCACAGTCGTGCCATATCCAGGAGTGATACGATTCGGTGCTACTGATTCCAGCTACCAAGCTTATCGTCTTGATTCCCAACAGGCTGCTTTGTTTTCCAACAGGTAATTTCTTTCTAATCCAAACTCCTGTATTTTGATTCCTGTTGGCAGAAAGCTCTTGATTTTGCTTCATTTGCTTTGATAATTTTGAACTTCCCTCTTTTAATGTAGGTACCATGTGCTACTGACCTTTCCCTGACCTATCCCACCCAATGTCATCACTATGATAACTCTTGGGTGCGACATTTTGGGAGGCAATTTGTCCATATGTTACTGTGTGTAGTGAGCTTCAGTTTACGCTCCCTCTGTCTTTTTGAAGCCCCATACTGAAGGTGCATGTTTTCAAAGTAACTGCCGCTTTGAAGTGGAAGTTGTGGTTTTGAAAAGGGGCCACTGTAAGATCATTGCTATCACCAAAATGGCTGTGTTTTGGAAAGTATTTCTGCGAGGCTCCCTAGAAACAAACAAAAAGAATTATTTTGAGGTCCAAATGTTCTTGTGCCCTTGAGCAAGGTACTCACCATAATTGTGCTGTCCTTCAGTTGGGACATCAAGCCATATAGGTCCTGTGTACCAAGCTAGATAGTGCACTTAAAAGAACCCAATACGCTTATCGTGGACGAGTAGGAGTTAACCCCAATGTTTCTGGTTTACATAGCAAGCACCCTTGTTTTCAGTTTTCCTCAGGCTTTCGAGGTCAGGTGACTAAGTTCACGTACGAAGCATCCTTGGTAACATTACCAGAAATATGTTGTAATAATAATAACATATTTGTTAAATGTGTTTAAGGCACTTTTTACCAATTGAGGCTATGTAAATGATTTTGATTGATTGATTGATTGATTGATTGATGGATTGGTTGACTGACTGACCAGTCGATCGATCGTCCAACCAACTGACCAACCAACCTACCGACCAACCAACCTCATCGACCTGACTACCTGACTGACTGATAAATAATCAGTTGTCTTGAGTGGTGATATCCTTATACAGCTCCATGTATTCCGCTAATTGCATTTAAGAAATAAAAGCGATGAATAAATTCTAGATAGTACTTGTGCATTCAACTTAATATTGTCTGTTTTGGTAGCTTCGTGATTGTGATGTCCTTCCGTGCAATCTCAGCCAATGGTGTCTTGCTGTACGCAGCCAACAGCAACACGCGGCCTCGTCAATTCATCGGCCTTGTCATGATGGAAGGCAAACTGTCTTTCAATATCCTGACAGACTCCCGGGCAATGACAGGATTGAACATTCAGACAGAGAATCGATATGACAACGGGGAGTGGCAGGAGGTAAGTTTAGTACTTTGTTTTCGCAAAAAAAACTCTGTGATCCTCAACACAAGTTGTGACAAGTAGCTCAAAATAAAAATTAATTGTAAACCTTGTTTTCAAATAGATCACAACCAAATAAACTGATGGATATTTATGATGAAGCCCTTCAGATCTCATTAGAAAAACGTTTTCTAGATCTTACACCACCATCATAGAGCTAGATAGCACAGTTGGTAGATCGCTGGCACGTTAATCTGGAGGTCTCTGGTTCAAATCCCGGTCTAGTAAATTTTTCTTTGATCAACCCTAAATTATTTCAATATTACACAGTTAGTTTCCCTTATGGTAAATCACTTCATATTTTACATTCTGGGAAAGCTCCATGAAAGAAGGAGTCTAAAATAAAACATCCTTTTCATCTGGCAACTAACGCCTGTTATCACCATGTAATTCCTCTTCCAAACAGTGGACTTAATTGGATCATGCACAAACCAGTTTAATGACCCAAGTAATTCAATGTAAACTTAACCACTCTGAAAAGATGTACACTTTTTGGGTTTTTGTGGCCAAAAAAAGACTGGTGCAGTACTTCTTGCCAACCTCCGGATTAATGTGCCGGCGCTCTACCAACTGAACTTTCTAGCCCTATGTTGGTTGTTTCCCTATTTTGTCAATGTCTTTGTTAGCAGTGCCAGTTAAAAGCCATTGAACCTGTAACCGCCGTATAGCTAGGGATCGCACCCAAGTTGACGGTACATCCTTGGAAGCGGCAGGAGAGGGATCAACTTAAGGGGATGTGACTTAAGGGGATGACTATTAATCTAAAACAAATACTTTTTCTTTATTACCGTGGTTTATAAACTCTCTTTCTACCTGTAGGTGACCATCCTTCGCATCAATGATTTTGTAGCCATTCTGGTTGAAGCAACACGAGACTACACTAATAACAAAGTGACTGTGAATTCAGTAACTTCCAGCCTCTCCATCAGTACAGATTTCTACATAGGAGGAATGGGGCCTGCGGTTGCTGACAACTCCCAATTGGTTGTAAGTCAAGCCTCCATTTTAGAAAATGATTATCAGCTAGTTAGAAGAAGAACTATAGTAGCAATTTGTGGGTACAACCATGTATATTGATAGTATAAAGATGAAATCGCAACTCCCCCCCCCCCTTAGGGATCACTCGTAAATCTGGTTGAATCCCTGGCTTTATGTCAGTATAGGGTTGAGTGCCTTCTGACTGTCATCCCTGACAAAATAGGGAGAACGCCACTGTAACAGCTAGACAACTCGGTTGGTAGAGCACATTAGACCAGAGTTAACCCCAAATTCTTAAAATTTACTCCGTCAGTTTCCCTTGTGTTGGTATTTGAAAAGTCACATCTCCTTAATTTTAATATGTATACGAAATAGGCTCAGATGAATCATCCTTTCGTCTGCCAACTCACACCTGTTGTCTCTCTGTAATTTATTTTCCGAGCAGTGGACATAATAGGATCATGCCCAAACCAGTATGGGCGGCCAAAAGGGCCAAAACTAATAAATTTATAAACTAAAGGACAACATAAAAATCAAAGAAAAGAGTTATTAAATTAAAGACAAAGTCAAAAATAATTTTAAAAACTCAACAACAATCAAAGAAAGTTGTTTTTAAACAAAGAGGAACTCTGAATCAAACTCATCCAAAAACCCGTAATCAACTAAAAACATAACAATAAAGAAAACAGCAAAAACAATCAAAGAATAATTCCTGTAAAAGAACACACACAAAACCAAACACAAACAAAGACGGATGACTAACAGAATCGAAATAAAGATAAATCCACTGAACTGTCGTTAACAACGAAATCAAACTAACTGTTACAAAAAGATTGAGGGCGGATATCTGAAGCTAAAGACAAACTGCAACAACTATCAATGACCGACCAAGCAACTATCTAATTCAATGTAAACACACCTAATTGGTGAAAAGGATGAAAAGTTTCAGAGTTTTTGTGGCCAAAACTCAGAAATTCTTTAATGGAGCTTTAATTTCTCTGTATGGTTTAGTATGTAATTTTTAATTTAAAAAATGCCAGTAACAGCAAAAAATATATAAAAAACAGAGAAAAAACTTACATTGAACTCTTATTGATTATTCAGGCGTCTAAACCATTTGATGGCTGTATCAGAATGGTAACAGCACAATTTGGCAATGCACCAGACATGACGTTTGACCTTAGGTAAGTTAATACGTCCTCAAACTTGTGTAGGTTGTTCTTCTTTGTGCTTGTCTCGGGAGGCAAGTTCATTCTTGAAACAAAAGCAAGTTGATTTTTCAGGTTGAATTTGTACCCAATCAAGCCCATGTGGGCCTTTCTCTTTCTCCGTGAAAGATCTTTTAGACTCTTTAAAGGGGCTCCGTTGTCATGCTTAAAACAGCCCTGTGGCTGTAAATGGGTTTATGAACTCTCATCTAGTTACTGCACGTACGCGCCCTCCCTCCGTATTATCTATGGAAAGTGGCGTGGGTGCTGTGTGACTGTGTGAGAGTTCATAATTCGATGTACAGCCACAGGCCTGCTTTGTTGATGATGACACAGCCCCTTTAAGGAAGGGTGTTTTCTAGTCAGAGGTGTTTACTGAACTTTCAGTTGGAGACCTTTTGGCTCCGGCTGTGGCTTCAGCCCCATCACCAAATTTGGAGCAGTTTGTATTTTGCACAGAGCTGCAACATCAAACAAAGCCCGCTGGTATTAGTTTCCATTTTAAGTAGTTCTCTACATGTGCAGACTTCCGAAGGCAAAGGATTTACCTGGTCAGTCTGCTGCCACCTAGTGTTCTGGAAGTCACCACTTATGTTGACTTTGACTTAACAAAAATTGGAAGTGACTTGTGGCAGCAAGTATTTGAAGATGACATTAGATTGACTTTTACCCTAGCAGTGGCCTTTTTTTCAAAATAAAACCTACAGCGCAGTGCATTTTAAGCTGTATTTAATTACTTCTTCCTTTTATTTAAATTGCAAATACAAACTCCAAAACAATTAATGCAGCCAAGGCATACACAAGTTCAAAGCTGACTGCCCAAACTGTATTTTTGTCACATCTTGAATTTTCCCAAAGGTCACATGGTGTGTTGTGACCAATCCAAGTTCATTTTTATGAGTTTAGATGCAGACAAACTGACTTATCATTTGATTTGATTTCATATACATGTACAATGACTTGTGAGTTAAACTTACATGTATCTTTCGTATCTTCAAGCATGTGATTTGTACTGATTTCAAGATTTTTTTCAAATCTACATTAAGCCATTAAATTTGCTTGAATTACAGGGAGAAACAAATAGTCCACATTGTGTCCAAACCTGTATTTTGTTTATAATTCTGAGGATGCACCGAGTCTGTGGGGCGGAACCTACTGAATTATAACATCAGGAAGGTACTGGGTCTAGAAAAAGGGAAAGTTTTGATTATGGCAAATCAAAATAACATTATTCTTTGTTTGTTTTTTTGTTTGTTTTAAACCAATAGTGGAACTGTTAAAATGTCTGACAAATGTTCATAATCCATATTACAGCAATCCAAGCCATAGCCTAGATGTTCAAGAATGTAGCTTGAATGAGGTGGACATTGGAGGCTCTTTTGATGGTACAGGATGGCTCTTACTACGTAAGTCCCTTTTCTCAGGATTTCTTTGGAGGATTATCAGGGGGGGGTACTGCTGTACAAGAGGGGAAGACTTGGGGGGGGGGCGCGACTCCCTTTGCCACATATCGGGCACGGTAAAATACATGTGTATATGTACTCAGTGCTTCCAAAGTCCTATGGGGAAAAACCAATAGGTTATAGGTTTGGATTCAAACCTGAGACCCTTGACTTCTTAAAACAGCTGCTAGAGCAACCACGCTCCGTGTATTACAAGAGCGCAGTTCCTATCCTGTAATTAAGAGCAAACAAACTTTAATGAAAATAATAGTCACTTAGAGGATGATGAATATGATTTGGTAGTTTCTACCCTCATACCGGTGTATGATAGGAACTAGCTTGTATACTCCGTCCTTTCCCGAGTCCTGCAGAATATAAAATTCATAAGCTACACTAGTGCAATGCAAGCCCACAATTTCTTAACTGCTAGACAACCGACTGGGCCTGGCATCAAGAAGCCAGTTGAAACCTGTGAATAGCAAACAAATTTTAATCAAAGTTACGACAGGCAGGTGATGGGATTGTGCCTACGATGATACAAGCATGGAATTTGGCTGACAGTCAGAGTATGTCATGAGAAAGATATTTGGCTGTATAAAGCCATGCAGATTTTTCCTTTGAAAAAATGTTGGTTGTATGACAAGCAATGGCAACCATTTTGAAAATTGTGAATTTTTTTTGTGTACCTATAGTTTTTCAAAATTCAAATCTGTGATGGCCCTAAAGCCAGATGTCTTGAGCATGACATACTCTGATTGTGAGCAAAAATCCATTCTTGTATCATCCAAGGCCACCATATAAATCCCCTACATGCCTGATTATCAATATTAGTTTGTTCTGAAGTATCCCAACATAGAACCTTCATTGATCTATGTGACACTAAACATGAAGTCATTGGTTGCTTGGTTGTAGGTAACTTCATGCAAGTGAGTGGCATTGTTGATATCAGCATGACTGTACGCACATCTGAGCAGAACACTCTTCTGTTTGCTGTATCGGCCGATATCGAGAACTTTATTGCAGTCGATATCTTCAATGGAGTGGTAAGGTTGTCCTTAGGGCGGTTTTAATAATTGTTTTCGTTTTGTTTTGGGTTTTTTTTTTCTGAAAAAAGTTCTGTAATTTTTCAAAAAAAATGTGTTATATTTGTTGTTAACGGCAGCTGTTTAACATAAATAATACATGAACATGTGAGTACCATTTCCAATATCATGACTATTTATTATTAATGTGATCTTCTCTGAGCTGGCAGATTTTGAATGATTATGGGGTCTACATTTTCTGTCTTCTTTCTTCATTCATAAGGTGAGGGCGGTAGTTAGCCATGGTTCGTTGTCATCCTACATCGTCCGATCGAGTGCCCTGGTCGGCGAGTTTGACATCTGTAATAACCAGCCTCACGTTATCCAGTTAGTATTCACCTCGGCCTCATTACAGCTGACTGTGGACAGCAACCCCAGCGACCTGACACTATTCGATGCCGGTACGCCCACTCTAAACGTTGCTGGTAGAGGGCTGTACATTGGTGGAATACCCGGTGAGTAGACTCCTGAGTATAGTCACAGCATTGTTAGTTAGGGTTGAAGTACATAAAAGAAAGCAGGTGGAAAACACTGAGTATCCCATTAGTACGTCATTATATCTCACATGCGCATTCGTTGGATCCAAAGATGACTTGTTTTTGAGTAACTTTTTAATAGAAGTAATAATAATATACACAAATGTTGAATGCACGTGAGTGCTTTGTCGCAGAATAGAATCACAAGGTTAAAATCGGAACTAAATTGGAAATGCCTGATTTCACGGAGTGAGTATTTTCTGTGCATAAACAAAGTGCATTTATACCCTTCCTTAAAGTGTTTTATATTACTTGCACAAAGATCTTTGTCATTTGAAAGTGTTTAACAATTTACACAAAATAGACAAGGAAACTGAGCCAGCTCACACTCCAAATATTCTATTAAAAAAAATCTAAGTACCATGAACAGCTCCATGTAGACACCAACCTTGTTCACCGTGACACATGTTCATAGTGCATGTGTATGCAGTTGTGGGTACTTAATTTCCTTAGTTTTTAACATCAAACCTAAATATTAATTAAACCATGTTTGCTTTGTATAGAATCATCAGTTTTGGGACAGTTCGTTATAAAACTACTTTGAATGATTTCAACCATGTTATGGATTTTGCAAACCAGCTTTTTATGTTATGTTTTGCATAAATCACATCAAAATTCCACATGGTTTTCCATTTCAGGTAGCAAACCACAATGGAGACCGACTTGGTAAATTGAATTCAATTTGTTTATACATCAAGTTCACCCATAGAGTAACCAAGACATTGACTGACTATGATCTTTTCTTTTCATGTGTTTTTCCCCTTCTCTCACCAGACACAACTACAGTTCCTCTGATCAGCGGCGTAGCCACCCAGTCCTTCCAGGGGTGCATCCAAGACCTTGTCATCAATGGCGTGACTGAGAACTTGAGAAACAACATTGGGAGCAGTGGCTTTATCACCGGCTGCCCACGTCCTGTCTAGAGTTCAGTGTGGAGCAACTTTACATCAAGTCCATCCATAGAAGGACCAAGACATTGTCTGACTAAGACATTATCTTTTGTTTTTGTTGTTGTGTTTGCCTTTAACCCTAACTTCCTCGTATGATTCACTATGATCCTTCCTCAGTCCAACAAAATCCAACACAACATGGTAACTGTTGGATTTCAATTGTGCTATGATAGTTTACCAGTGAAGTTCTCAGACCATAAGAATCAACACAGAAAATTTGTTGGATTTTGATAGGCTGGTGTGGGTAGGGTTATGTAGGTTTAGCTAGTTGTCAAAGTCTTTTACAATATTGGTTATCACACCAACGCGAGTGAATTACAAAAAATATATACCTTTGGCCTCGTCAAATATCCAACGACGCCGAAAATATAGCACTTCTATGTTCCATATCGAAAAAGGCAGCTGTATATTTCTGTATTCCATGAGCGAGCGTGTAATAACGATTTTATCTTCAAGAGTTAAAACAGCGCGTTATAGAACAGGGTTTGATGTGGGCCATTTAGTTTAGGTTTATATCACACTCTTGTTGCTACGGATGGATCAATCAGGATTCAAGTTAGTGGTTGAAGATAATTAGTTTTAACATGTGTTTTGTGTGAGAGTGCTTTACTATGTAATCAACAAATGCATATATTGGAAAGATTATTTTATTAGTTGGGATAAAAACCCCTAAGTCAACAAGGAGGTGCCATTTGAAGTCACTCTAGACGCATAGATACATATATTTCCGGATTCAGTAAAGTCGATTATTTTATCTTGTGATGGTCCATACCAAAACCAGGCGGTTCTGAAAAAACTCAAAACTGTTCGCTTATGACATAGATGAGAATAAGAGCTTTCAAATAAGCACAGTATATTTCAAAACACAAAGAAATGGTTAAGACGTCAATGTACATCAGTATCAATAGTCTTCAGTTTCAGTCAACTCCATAACACTATTTCTGAGAATATCTTGATTTTGGGATGAGGCATCGAGTTCAATTGAACTTTGTGGTTTTTATCACATATGTTTTTGTTTTAAATTTTCTTTGATATTTTGAAAACATTTGAGTCGGTAAAAGAAATCATTTTGAATGCAAACATTGTTTTCTTTTGCATTATAGCCTAATTAGGCTAAAAAAAATCATAATTATTATGATTTTTTTCAAATATACATTTTAAAGATAATGTAAAGAAGTGGACATTGAGTCCTTTTAATTCACATTTCATTTGCCTCAATCCACACCGGATTACTCCATGTCTGCATTTTTCTTAAACTTAATTCATTTTTTTAGATTAACAATAAATAATTAAATCCTTTCCATTGTAAAGCAAGACGAAAATAAATTAGTGTGTGTTTTTTTGAATTCCTCATGTCGAAGGCCGAATGTATTAGTTTCTTTGTCAGTTGGCTTAAATTACTTTGCTTTTCAGTTGGATTTCAGCCCAGACAGGTTTTACCAAACAGAGGGACCGTAAGTACTATTTTTAATTTGAAAGTTTCCTTTAAATCAAACGAATACATCGGGGGAAAGTCATACTTAAAACATCATGTAAATTTCAAATAAATTCAGCGCATAGTGAGTGGCAATAGCGCCCCCTTGGGTTGACGTTGCGTACAATTATCAGTGGTTGCCGCCTTTGGGGGTTTGTGGCCGCCTAGACTGGTCCCTGTCTTCAGCCTCGAAGTGTTACGTGAGATGTTCGGGCTCGTGGCCTTCCACAGAAAACTGGTCTGGAAAGGATGATTGCTGGTCGGTATTTGTCTTTGGAGAGTAAACTATTACAAGCATTTAACACATTATTCTTGAACATTAGAAGTCTACATGGATATCTGGTGAGTGTTATCATTAAAGCATGTTTTATGACACGGAATAACTGACACGTGGCTTTTCAAAACTAGGTCGGTTTTAGCTCCGTAAATAGTGCTATAGGTGACGTACTCTGGACACCAATCCCTACCGGTTGTTGTCACTGACGGGTAAAGGACGTCGAAAGCATTTTACCTAAATCTATGCTTAAATTTCGCCCGCAAGATTCATCACAACACATGTGGGTCCTACCCTCAATCATTATCATGGTGAAGAAGAGGAAAAGTTCATTGGATGGCTTGTTTTTGTGCAGTTTTATAGAGAATGTTTTTTATGTGCACCCGCGTTAAGATTCAGTTAAATTTATTGTCCGTTCGAAAGCCCTTTTGTTTCTCGATATGCATGCGGCTATTTTATGATTGACGCTCGTTACACAAAAACAGTCTAAGTGCAACTTCCTTTCTTGTTCATGTGAATACGAATTTAGTATAAAAAGTGAAATGTGTCGTTGAGGTTAGTCATAAAAAACATTAGTTGAAAACATTTTGATGAGTCATTTGGCTTCGATCAAAATAGGAACAGGATTCAGAGTTCCAGTTACTAATAATATAAATATATATTTATATATTTATTTAATTTTATTTATTCATTATCTAATAACTAACTTATTTATATATATTTTTTATATAAATTTGTTTTTTATTAAATATCATTATGTTTATGTAGGCCTATTTTTTATTATTTGTTTTCGTTTTATTGCATTTTATGTTATTTATTTATATTGATTAATTAATCAATTTATTTTACTTACATATTTATTTATTTATTTATTTATTTTTATTTTGGTGGGGGGGGGGGCACCAGGAGTGTTATCGTATTAGCGGTTACATGTAGTTAGATTAGTTTAAGTAAAATAAGTGATTATGACTTTAATTTTGGGGTTGAACAAAGAAAACATTACCAGAGCGGGATTTGAACCTGTGACCTCGATTAACGTGTGTTGGTGTGGTAGGAGATTCTGCTCCCCTGAGATTCTGTCTCGTGTCACCCCCCCCCCCCCCCACCGGTTAGGCAAATTGTGTCGGAAATTTCGTCTGATAACACCCTCTTTTCACTGAACTTCCTACAGCCAATTTATTTACCGTCTGGGGAACACACTCACCGGGAGACACCGGGGTTCCATACCAACTAAGCAATCTAGCCCTTTAATGTTAGCGCTCTCCCGATGTCGTCAATATCTTTGTCTGGGGTGCCAGTCAGAGGCCACCATGAACTTCAAACCAGTCCCACTTCTCTACAAAAGCGTTTTCGTCCGAAATAACTACGGCCGTAAAATATAATTCGACACCACCTGCCAAAATCACCAGTGATGAATGTGATTGCCCCAATCGCAAAATTTGGCATTTTATTAGTATATTTGTCCCAAACAAAACAAAACAATTTTTCTTCTTTTTACATGATAAAAGGCACAACATTAGTAAGGTTGAAAATTAATGTCCACAGTTGATTTGCAAATTAACGTGTGGTATAAAGATGGTCATGGTGGGGAAAAATGCAAGGGTGTTTTTACTCTTTTCTCGTGACACCTATGACCGATTGAGCTTAAAGGTTTACTGTTTTGTTATTTCATGTTTATGTCGGGTCACATAAAGTGCCGAGGTCTTTGACACTTTCAATGTAGTTCAGTTGTTTTAAACGGCACAATTTACACCTAGTAAATTGATGAACTGTCAGAGGTTGGTGGATGTTGGGGAATAAAAATATTATTCGAATGAATTTACTTTTCCAAACATAATTGTATTAAAGGTAATCATCATTATTATATATTTTTTTCTTTTTTGTAAACAAAAATCCTTATAAAATAATTTAAAAACCAAACTGCTGTATATTTTTTCTTCTGGTAAAGTAGCAGTCAGACAAATTTATTTAATTCGGGTTTTCCGATTTATTTGAAGTAAAACTGCAAAAAACACTTTATGCATCGATGCTCTCTACTGTATTATACTGTGTGTGTTCGCTGGTAAGATAGTACAATGACTGATAAAATGTCACTGACTGCTTAAAATGTCTTGAAAGACACCAACTGCACGTACCGGTACTGATTGACAGACTTCTTCCCTTACAGCGTGCGTGCTACTCTCTTTGTTATCAATTGGATCATTGGGAAGCTGAAGAATGCACCGGTACGACCCTGGATCAGCGAGATGACGTAAAGAACCTGAGGTAAGATTTGATCAACTTTGCATGGTGCGCGAGATAACAGGATACAATAGCGTACGGAACTCTGGTGAAGCTATTTAATTCTGTTATTGTGATGGGTCCTAGAGAATTATATGAAATCGTGACAGTGAAAACAAGCAGTTTAACCGTGAAATGTGAGTTATTAACTGTTCAAGTGGTTCAGTAAATATGATAAATACGATAAATCCTGTGTGAGTTTACAAGATAATTTGTTGTAGAACATTCCTTTTTATTGTAATGTCTTCGTAAAACACGTAAACAAGTTCCGAATTAGATACAAATGAAAGTTTTCAAAATACACTTTCTTGTAACTTGTTCTTTTGAAATTTTTTGATTCGCCCGGCAACTCACGGAACAAAGTACAAAAAAAGAAGAAGATTTTGTTTACCTTAGAGTAGCAGTCCGCAAGCGTCTAGCCCATGACCTAATGACAATTTCAGACACTCGACCGCGGCCAACCAAGCTACCGCCTTCCTCTTACCCCCCCCCCTCCCTGCAGAGGTAATGTCATCAAAACAGGCTAATCTTAACAGGAGACAAGTAGGAGAAATTGCATTGAGCTGATAATTAATATTAAGAGAAAATACAATGTCTTTGACGAAAGATCGATTATGAGGCAATCTTCGTTACTAACGTAATGATCAAAAGTGTTACGATAAGTTTTAGCGCTATTTTATTTTCGAGAGCAGTTATTTTTATTTTCGAGAGCAGTTATTTTTTTATTTCAAGAGCATTTGTTTTAAAAGGCAGTTTTTGGAGAGCTTTGTGATTGTTGTGTTGATGATTTATGATTGCTGAGTTTAATTGCCGCGGCTGGAGTGGTTTATGATTTGTTGAGTTTTAATGCTACGTCTGTAAGTTACTGGTGTCGGTCTTCTCGACTTGCACTGAAACTATACCAGTATGGCTAACGCATTAACTAAAAATGACAATCGTTGTGGTCGAAATGGGTAACTCAAGACATCACCATTTTATTTAAACGTGCAAACTGAATATAATGTATATTGGATGGAAAAAAAACCTATGTGATAAAACATTAATGCTATAACCATCCTTAACTCATTTATGAATGTCACCATTCGAAGCCTATAGACACATACCGTTGGGTAAAATTGGAGACGTATTGTTTGGCTACGAACCTCTGGAAAAACGACTTCACAATCTATGAAAAAAATTTTCAAACTGGCAGCTATCAACATATACTTTTTCACATACTCTTGGTTTGTAATCAAATTGATGCTCAAAGTTTGTCTAAACTTTCCGGCACTTATGATGTACTTCTGTGTGTTGATACATATCTTTGAATTATAGCAGGTTGGCGAAATTGTAATACACCTGGGGTATGAAGCTATTATCTTATTATTAAAAAGCTTCATACCCATCAAAGAGGCTAAATATATTTTTGCCTAAAATATACAATGGCTTTACCCCTTTTCTCCACAAGCTGTCTTTATGAACGGTTGATGACGACATAAAGGCTTGTTCTAAAGCCCAGCTCCTTAACCTTCCAACCCCCAAACCGTTTATTGGCCTAAATAACTTTTACCCCGGCCTTTGAGACGTTTTGTGTGGTTTACTACAAGCTGTTATTGATAAAGACGACTGATAACAACCCAGAGCCGTACATTGAGAGAGTACTAGCGACAACTTGCGATTAGAGGCCATTTTGTGTCAAAAAACAACAGCAAAACGCATGGGCGAACACAAGGGGGACCAGACTAGTCTGCCTGTTGGGTTGTGCTGCAAGTGGACCGAAAATGGCGTCCAGCAACCACGTGACCAAAGAAAACTGCTCCCTCTGTGTCGCAACTCTCTCAATACACAGCTCTGCCCAACCCCCTTGAGTCCAACTAGTTATTGCTGTACACAGTGCACTGAAGCCCAAAAGTGATCCCCTTCCCAGGCATATGTCAATTGTAATAACATTTTCAGGGTGAACAAAACCCTGTGCTTGTGTTTTTGGATAGTGTGAAGGTTGGATACCTGAAAAGTCGTTTTATTTTTAACTAATGGGCGGATTAATTGCACAGTTAGCTTAAACCTATTGTAAAGTACAACTACTGACACTCGCCGCAGGAGGTGATATACACCGTTTTTATATTTTGCGTTGTGTCATACAGTCATTGGCTGCCACTTTTTCTTACGTAATTATATTGCCTTGGTGTTGATAGACTTGGTTAGCCAATCGAATAAGAACTTCTTAAGAGCTAGTTTAATGTAGGTGACAATTAGCCATTGGGTGCTGTTCCACTCACAGTGAAAGATGGAACAACAAAATTAATTTGAATATTTTTAACCACGTTTTAAAACAAATCTAAATTGTAATGCTGCTCAAACATCTGTTGATCAAATAATTATATGTAGCACGTGCAATAACTAGATCTAGAGATTATTAACGCCTAGCTCTCGCCAAAAAGCAAGAACCCACTAAAGGAAGTATGATGTCTATTATCACTGCGCAAGGAACCGCCTGCACTTAAGAAAACTCGATCACCCTTTTGTAAAGACAAAACTGCACTGTTGCTTGCTTGCGAGGCACTGCCAGTGCCAGATGCGTAAGCCCTTACAATAACGTCATCATTCTTTGTCAGACTGGCGTAAGCACTACTTGAGCTACTTGTCTTGAAAAGTGAAAACATTAATACATAGATGCCAGTAACATTTCATAGTAAATCAAAGTGGGTGCCCTCTTCAAACAGTATTTCTTCAAAAGGCAGACTCCTATCGGTTCTTGTTTCAGTAAAATCTGTGTTTCTAACTACACTAAAGGCCACCCGTTGAGTGCACTTTACACTTTCGCCCTGCTGTCCATTTAGTCCAACTGGTCCGGGTACTCCTCTCTCTCCCATCAAACCAGCTATTCCGGGCAGTCCTTGAGGTCCTTGTTTACCTGGCTGGCCGACACCTTGTTCTCCTTTCTGGCCGGGTTCTCCTGCAGCGCCTCGTTCCCCGTTCAATCCGTCTGGTCCCATGTCCCCCTTAACTCCTTGCATACCTACATCACCAGGAGACCCTATGTCTCCTTTAGGTCCAGCCGGCCCGTTTGGTCCAGCCGGCCCGTATGGTCCAGGATGCCCCGGAATACCAGGAACTCCTGCAGGACTGACCGGGCAGCATGGACCGGTTGGCATTCCTTCTTCCGGTGATATCACGCTAGCATTGAACCCCATCAGATTCAAGACCGTCAGAAACAGGATAACTTGTTTTACGTCCCGCATCTGCAATCCATTAAACACGTAACAGATAAACCAACCAACCAAACTGTGAGACGTGTTTGTCTTAAGAGTTTTGGCTATTTGCATTATTTGTTGATAATATTTATTACGAATTTCTATCGTTATTTGTAAGGACAAATACTTGAAATCTTAAATTAAATTTCTTTCGAACTTGTCCTGATTGTTGTACCTTTACTAGCCGCAAATCGATTCCTACCCCCATGGTCTGATGGAACAGGGGTCATACTCAAATGGGGATTTTAAAAATAAATTGTATTACAACCATTATCCTGGTATTTAATCAGACTAAGATGTGGTCAAACTGAAAACACTCAAAATAAATGAGCAACCAATTAATTGAATCGTTTATCACTAGTTCAACTTCTTAAAATTATGGTTTTTACATTGTTTATACTGTACATTGACAGGTAGTCTTGAAATCAAGTCGGTAATTGTTGTGCGGTCTAAGTGCGGGGACGGTTCACACATCCTCGATCCCAATACGTGTGTGAGTCAGTCGCAATTACCGTCTTGAATAACTTGTACCCAGCTTTGTACAAATGCAATTGGACTTGCTACCAAAATTGGACGGAACAGTTTGATTGGTTAAGAATCGCAAAAACATGAATATTCATCATACATCTTGCAGCGTATGGCGCCATGCAGCTACCAGGCGCACAATTCATTCTTTGATAGGGGGGGGGGGTTAAATAGTAACATTTTATGATAATGCATTGGTCAAATTTATCTTAAAAGAAAGTTAAGAAATTGTTATAATTAATTAAAATATTATGCTTTTTACATTGATGTTGGCAAATAAACTGTCATAAAAAAAAAGCCAACAGAAAAGATACATTCCCATGTTTATAATGAATTCTTCCAATTTTGTCAGACGAGCTACCATTGGCCCTCTCTATGGCAACTTTTGCATATGCAATGTATAATTTACCATATATGAATATTCGGCCGGGAACAAGCTACTCAAGTCGTTAGAGCTGACGGACCTTGCCACGCGCTACCTACGACCGTTGCATGAATGTATAATCGCACTGTGACTGTTGCATGAACGGCGGGATGTGTGTTTGTAATAGGCAGCGCTGGCAGACAAATAGACACTGACTAACGACTTGTCATCAAGTCTAATTGACAGGTTGTTGAAAACCAGACTAGTAAAGTAAAGGTAACGCGCCCTTAACATAACCTCAAGAGTCGTAAAACAATGCATGTCACCCAAGGTTTATATTATTATAATGATTGTGTGGTGCACAGTTAGTCAAGGTCACCCGTATTTAACTCTTATAGATTCTGCTGCATTGGGATTTCGCTCGTCCCCAGCGCCTTGCCTTAAAACCAAAGGCGCTGGGATGGGCAAACGTATCAAGCCCGCCCACTGGTTAATGCTCAGTCCCATCATGCATCACACTCACACTGCAAGCACTGCACGCATGACGTACTTCCTGAACAAGAATCTGTGCAAGCTGATTAGCCCATCCCAGCGGTCCTGGATAGGCCGCTTGGGCCGAGCGAACATTGGGATTGGCCTGGGGGTCAAAATGTGCTTCTAAAGTCAATGAATATTTTAGTTATTTAAGGAGAGTATGGCTGTAGTGCTTAAAAAAAGAAGCAAATACACCCGATCCTTCTTAGACTTGACCCTCATGTGTTTTTGGATGCATTGGAAGTTGAAATTTAACGAAACCATACAAATTCCACATAATGGCAAGTAAGGAGGCCATAAAAACCTTGTTGGCTGCGCCTTTAACCTCATTTAATAATTTTCTGTATACTAATTTGTCCTCAAATCATTATTTGATATCTACAAGATAGTGACAAACAATACCAAGTAAATGAAAGTCTTACTAGGCAAAGAATGCGCTACCTAGGGTTTGCATGGAATCACCGAGTAGTTCTTTTCTAAACCAGACTCGGTGTTTTGTATTCATTAAAAAAAACCTTGGAAAGAATGACTGAGCAACAGTGCAATGTAATTACTCCAATCCAATGTTGTATTTACTATAACCCATCGTACAAGGGTTAACTTGAGTAGTCATTTTTTTCGAAGGCTTTTTAAAATTCAGATCAATCAGATTATTTCGTCCAACTTGTTGACTAATTTGAGTTTGTACAAATCGATGAACAGGATTGCTAAGTCTGTGATTGACGTTTATGGGGCGCAATATCTAGACAATACTAGAAGACCAGAGTGTTTTTTTAAAGGGTGAAATTGTGAACATGCCTTTCCCCAAGTGCGCCTTACTTTTCATGTAAACAAAAAACATTCATTAATTCTGAAAAGTGTCACAAACAGTTGATTTTGTACTGAATTTGAGATGAGTTAAAGAAGCAGTTTTATTCTCCTAATGTTTTTCGGGAGAACAATTGGGGCATTAACAGAATCCATTGTGAAGAAACCGATACCAGCCCATTATTCATTAATTCGGATTGCAACAAACTTGTTACTTAATAGACTAATGTTTTTAACTTAGAAAAAAATCCAAAACCTATAATTGTTTGATTTGCCTTCTGACTTGGCGCAACACCGACTGTGAAAACTGGCGAGTACTTATCAGTATCACATTCCTTTAATGAAAACATAATAGAGTAGATACTAACTTACCATTAGTTTGTCTTGTGGCCTGTCTCTGCTAGTGTTGTAACCTTGATTATCAATGCTGACTGGCTTTTTGGAGCTGTGTGTCTGGTAACTTCTCCTTTAAACTTCTTGAAGATTTCCAGCCCTGTGGCAGTTCCAGTTTGTGATAAACGTCGCTGTCAATCACACAGTATTGGCTGAAAGTCACCGACATGTGGGCGTGGCCTACTTAGCTTTCAGCCAGTGGTATCTATTATAGACGTACACGATAATGATACTAACCTTACCAGGATGTTAGTTAGATCCGATAGAGTGCCCTATAGTGTGATAACTTATTTGGAACTAGTCTAGTAGGTTTTCTTGCATGTTCATGGTTTTTAAGCAACTTAATTTTTTGGGGGGAAACTGTGCAAAGAAAATTATTTAAAAAACAAACTCCTGACACTTGTGTTTATATTTTTGAACTTGCTGTAGCACAATACCGGTAAAAAAAAAAAAAAAAATAATAATAATATTGTGAAGACCGTGAAAAGAGCCGGATTTTTGGGTGAATTTCTGTCTTGCAACCAGTCCACCCCCCAAAAAAAACAACAACAACAAAAACAAACACCCCCAAACAAACAAACAAACAAACAAACAAACAACAACAAAACAATAACAAAAACAAACAAAAACGCGGGCGGTCGGGCGGGCGGGTCAATTTCATGCCACTGACAGATTTATCAGAACCATGACTTTTTTCCAAGTGAGATTATACGATTTCATTTTTAACATCATCCTCGCTCTACTTTGAAACACACACACAGTTAATCATGGCGCATAAGTTATGCAGTGGAAATTTACTTGGGGATTGACTTTGCGGTGGACACAAGCATCTCGTGAGTATAGACCGTGTGACCTGTGACATGACATGTTAAAAAAAGAGCCACACAGCTATGAATGGCTACAGGCACGATTTGTACACCGCTATTTTGAAGAAAACATTACATTGTGTATTTTATTTGGATGTACTGTCTGATTAGTATCAACCTTTGATACGAAAGAGTGCACATCTCAACACTGTAATATCTTTCCTGACAGAATGGGCCTGGAATGTACAAGGTCACTCATTTTGTAAACAAAGGTTTCATGGTCTATAAATGGACATAATAACGTAGAGGGCGACAGAAACTCTTAGGAGAATCCGTCTCGGTATGCAGTTTGGTTCCGGGGACTGAAATTCGGGGCCAGTACCCCTTGCCACACCGGCGTTGCTGAGGTTAGATTATTAAAGATATGTTAAATATGAGTAGTGCAATTGTACTTATTGTCTCTGTATGAGACAAAGTATCAAGTTAAAAAAAACCGAAATATTTTTAGTCGTGTTTGCATTCGGTTTTTGTTTTTCAAATTGATCGACAACCTCTTGTATAATTTGTTGCCCCTGTATCTTTACCCCGAGACAGAGTTAACTTATCGTGGTTAGTTCCGTGTCTAGTGTTCAATTTGCCATAAAGCGATAAGTTAGGGTTAGTTAGTTGAGCGATCAAATTCGAACCTTTTCAAAATGAACACTTTACAAAGATAAGATCAGCTTGAAGGTAGGAAACTGTTTCGCATTGAAACTCCATCAGTATTTACTGAAAAACTCCGGGTTACAAGGACATTGGTGTGATTGTTAAGTTTGACGTCTGCTTCCTTTTAAGTTAGCAGGCTCGGCAACTCAGAAGTGCCTGCATGTGTACTTTTATTGTACCGGTATAGGTAATTTATTAGTTGTATGCATTAGCTAAACATTCCACTTTACGCTGATCATCTTTCAGGTTAGAAATAACAGAGTTAGGACAACACCATTTTAATGCAACATGCAAACTGCTTTACCTCAAGTTCTAAGAGCCATCCAGTTCTCTTTTCAGCCGGGAGCCAACAATGTGGGCAATAATGTTTTGAAAAGCGTTAACATGAATGACACCAATTTATTCATTTCATTTTTAATGATCTGGAGTAAATAGTTATTGATATTAGGCAATGTGTATTACAGGAAGACTTACAATATTCGAGAGAAAACATTGAAATAATTGTATCTTATCTTCTTTTAGGCGTTATTTCTTCATTCTTAATTTTTCAAGTAATTTATGTGTATTTAAGTAATTGTTAACCTTTGACTCATTCACGTTGGATTTATTCACTGAAAAACTGTATTGCATGGTTCAATCTATTGTTGGTACTTTTCACTATTACAATGTCATAAACATCGTTGTGGGTCATTCAAATTTGTTTCCGAAATTTAAGATTTAATCTTGTACTCTACTTTTTACAAACCCGTTCTGCAAAATAGATTTCTTCAAACTTTTATTATTTTTCATCGATGGAATATCTGTAACATACCGAGAACTCTTGAAACAAGAATAATGTTGTATTCTCACTATTACTACCACGAGAATGTTATACCATATTAGAACGGAAAATTTATTGGTTTTAATTAGAGTCTCAAAACTGTCGTCGTGCCTTTGTTCTTTGAGACCTGAGAATCATTAATAACTATCAGTTCAGAAACTTGCATATTTTTTTTCCTTCAAAATTATCCCAACAAGTTGTCGAAAAAACTCAACCATTATCTCAAAGAAATCTAAGATGAGACGATGTTACAATGCGAGTACCATATCTAACTTTGGTATTCCATGCTGAAAATGTAACCGTTCAAATTCGTCAGCAATTATATACATTTTATGACTCTCTTAATGAACTCGAATGAAATTGACATTTCCTGAAACATTACCCATTTCATAATAAAGAGCAATCTCGTTAATCACAACAGTATAGCATTTTAGCAAATTTTATTAAAAATATTTTGTAAATGCTGACTTATTTATCTCAAAAATCAAGCAGTTTGCGAAATTGTTGAAACTTTTTTATCGACATATTCTACTAAATCGAATACAGTCTATAGACAAATGACAAGAGTGGTGGTCATAGCCATGCAATGTTCCACGACTCCAATTTAAACTGTAGGTTACACGGAACCTTTTTTATACTCATGGTTTAAACCATGCTCTTAGTTTACTCCCTTTGGACCAATTAATGGTAATTAGCACGTGATATTGAACAGACAGTGATAACTTCTAGTTCTCGCCATAAAGCAAGAACCCACTAAAGGAAGTGAATTGGTTATGGTTACTGTGGAATGAACCAATGGGTCTTAAAAAAACTTGATCACCCTCTTGCAAGGACACAACTGCACTGTTGCCTACTTGCAAATACCCAGCGGCGGGTGAAATATATCCCGATACAATAATGTTACCATTCTTCACCAGAAAAGCTCTAACTTCACTTGTGCCCATCTTTTTCATAAATGTAAACATGAAAACATAGATTCCAGACACAGAACACGTGAAAGTGCCGGTGTTTAAGTCAAAGTGGGTGCCTTCTTCAACAAGCATTCGATCAAAGGGCAGACTTGTACTCGATACAAGAAAATCCGTATTTCTAACTGCACTAAACGCCACCCGTCGAGTGCGCTCAACACATTCACCCTGTTGTCCCTTGAGTCCAATGGGTCCAACTGGTCCAGGTACTCCTCTCTCTCCCTTCAAAGCAGCTCTGCCGGGCGGGCCTCGGTTCCCCTGGAAGCCTTTTGATCCCTTATCACCCTTGGCACCGTACATGCCTACATCACCAGGAGACCCTTTATATCCCTTTGACCCACTGGATCCTTGAATACCTTGAGTACCAACTGATCCAGGCACTCCTTTCTCTCCCATCAAACCAGCTATTCCAGGTAGTCCTTGAGGTCCCTGTTTACCTGGCTGGCCGACACCTTGGTCTCCTTTCTGACCAGTTTCTCCTGCAGCGCCTCGTTCCCCATTCAACCCGTCTGATCCCTTGTCTCCCTTAGCTCCGTGCATACCAACAGCACCAGGAGACCCCGTATCTCCTTTAGTCCCAGACGGCCCGTAGGGTCCAGGATGACCCGGAATACCAGGAACTCCTGCAGGACTGACTGGGCAGCATGGACCAGTTGGCATTCCTTCTTCCGGTGACGTCACGCTAGCATTAAACCCCATCAGATTTAAAACCGTCAGAAACAGGACAACTTGTTTTACTTCCTGCATCTGCATAATAATAAACAATAACATTAAACAAATATATGTAGCAAGTAAATCAAGGAACCAAACAGTGAGAAGTGTTTGTCTTTACGGTTTTGGGCAATTCGGCTATAGGCCTGTGCTGATATCATGGAATTCAGTACTCAATTTTATGGACAATTACGATAAATCTTACATCAAAATAGTGAATTTTTCCCTGATTTCTTGCTTTTTTCTTACATCTTGCCATACAAAGTTTCACTGATGTTTTGTGTAATGAGGTTCAAACGTTTTATTTTGATGAGATATCGCCTGACATTACAAGTCCGGACAGCTACGTCAAGGTGAGGGCTACACCTTAATGATTTGGCTGTTTACCGAAATCAGCTGTCACCAGGTGTACCTTGCCTCCTACTGTTAGGGCTGAAACAGGGTTACCTCCTTCACAGTCCGTAAGGATGTAGGCATTGGTATCAACTACTAGGAGCCTAGTTGGTAGATCAGAATGCACTCCCATCAAAGTTTTGTTTAACGAAGCAGTTAGGACTAAGTGCCTTGCTCAAGGGTACAGTGTCTCGACCGAGATTCAGACCCACGCTCTGCTGCTTGGGTCCGGTGAACTAGACCGCTCAGCCACGACACGGCGATGATACAACAGTTATTGTGGCTTACAATGTTGGTATTAATGACGAACAATGACAGCAGCTACTAATATTCGTTCAACAATTTAAAATTAACTGGGTTGTCTCTGTGAATTCATAAACAGCTACTTGAGCTAAATAATGTTGTACGGGAATGTTATTTAAACTTGATTATAATTTGGTTGCTGATATTTCTTGGGATTTTGATGTGTTTACATCTCTGAATTGTTCGTAATTATTGATCAATAAATGAACTCACGGCTACTATGTTATGCTTATCATTATAGGGACACATTGCCTTTAGATTCGGCGCTTTGGGCTATACAAGACTTTGTTAAGAAATGAATTTTGGTCAGGAAGTTCGGAAAGATGTTTTGAAAGTAGATCGACACAAATATACTTGGAAATTGTGTGGTTTCCCTTTACTTTGTAAACTAACACACTTTTTGGCGAGCTGCTTTAGCAGAATGCGAACCGATGTAAGACCGATTTTGTCCGTCCATCCGTCCGTCCGTCCGTCCGTCGGCCGGCCGGCCGTCTGCATTGAAACTTTTTGTTAAAGTTTTTGCCTTAGATAGTTTGTTGTGTTATGTAATTGTTTTTGAGTGAATAGATTCACTAAGTGAAAATGGGAATTGTGGTCAAGTTTTTCTATTGTTTAAATATGTTAAAGTTTTCAGGGTACATTTTTACCCTCTGGAAATTAAACAGCTTCTGTCCGGCCATCCGCAAAGAGACTTTTTGTTAAAGTTTTTGCCTCATCGTGTTAGATAGTTTATTGTGTAAAATAATTGTTTTTACCCTCATTTGCAGTTCATTTGTCTTAAAGCCAAAATGTGGTTTGATCCACAGTGTGCAAATGGAAATTGTTTAAAAATGTTAAAGTTTTCATGGTTCAGTATATTACTCTCTGGAAATTAAACAGCTTCCTTCGAGTTTTCTTAATGGTTTTGCAATGAGCTTCGAATAAGAATGCTTTTAAATGGTATATTTAGTATTAACATTAACATAAATCAAGAGTATTTTTCAGAAGAGCATTTTTGGTGGAGATGGAAGATTTCTGGTACATGTGTAACATGTACCACTGACTAGTTCAAAAAATGTGTGTGATATGCATTGAATTGAACCAATGCATGTGTGGGTTTTCTGTTGTATATGAATGACACCATTGAACAATTGTGGCGGGTCTAATTCAATTCCAATTGTAAGGCTTTAGTCTCTCTGTTTGACACAAAGGAAGGTTTTAGGTCATGTTGTAAGTGGCAAAGATGCTGTTAGGTTGGTGTCGAGACCATTCAGTACAATTTCAGAGGGCAAAGTGGTAAGTCATGCAGGCTGGGACTGTATGCATCCTGTAACACGCATCTAAAGGGTGATGTCTTGGAAGGTTCATGTTATGATAATGTGGGCTCTTATTGCGTTTAATGAGTGGAGAAACCATACATATTTGTGTAAGAGGAAATGCAAATAAACACATTTTTCATGTACACATGTACACATGTAACTGTTTCGCCTTTCTTAATGTGAGAGATAGACAACAGCAATAATTTTTTTGATGAGCATGCATCTTTCAAAGTACCTGCAAATTTCAATAAATGTACATAGATGCATCTACTCTGGCAAATTCATGACTTTGACGACATGTGCCAGAGCTGAGAGCTGAGAGCTGTATGTACAAGTTTGTTTGTATTAAGTGGTTTATAAAACACCTGTGTTTCATCGTAATTAGCCCCCACCCAAGCTGAGCCTCTTTCCCACATTTCAAACCAAGTTGGCAATGGTCAACTACACACTTGTTAACTATCCCAAACTTTTTGAACATCAGTTGATTAAATGATTGTTTTCCTATTATTCATTGTTTCTCTATCGGGCGTTCGGCAGCTCGCCACGGCAGCTTCTGCCGTTCTAGTTATGTTTTCAAAGCTCCAAATCCGAACTGTCCTTTAAGTTTAAAAAGTGTTTTATAATTACGGACAAGAAACAAAAGATTAAACTGATATAAATCCAAACCATGTTGTTTGTGCTCTGACTGGGTACGTAAAGACTATTAATTTGCATTTGTCTTTTAATCAGTTGTTATTAAGTAAAATTATGAAGTGCGCAATTTGTTGTTGCTGAATAAGTGAACAAATGAACTTTCTATACTTATTCTATGCTTCATAGGCTTTCTTACAGGCGCGTACCAATGTGTTCAAAAGTGGGACAGCCAATTAGATACACTCCTTGCGAGCAGTGGCGCTAATCCGTATAAATCTTGATCACAGTATCCATCAACCGCGACAGCAGTTGGAGAGGAGAAAGTCACTCCTCCCAAGAAAATCAAATGGTTTTTGACATTATTAGCTCCAATTGTTGGTATGAGTATCGTGTTCTGTGCAGGCGCTGTATACATGTAGCTTCAGAATTCCACTGTTGGCTAACGAAACCATATAATGAAACTTTCCTTCTTTACCTACGTTTCCTAACAGCTCTCGTAAGCTACAGGTGTTTTTGTTTTAACTTGACAAGATCAAGATTCACCACAGTGACTTGGTTTTGGGCTGATTTAGTTTACAATTTTCCTTATGTCTGAATTCTTGAATCTGCCAAACACGAGCAAAAAGTGGAGCGGCCGTGGCCAGCCGACCATACCATACTCACCTACTTTCTTACACTTATACAAAAGTTATATGGTAGTTTGGAAAATAATCAGAACAGGTCTTTTACATTTGATATAGCTTGTTGAATAATGGTAAATCTTTCCTGCGCTTGCCTACCAACCGACTATTAGACAATCTACTTCACCTAAAAACATGATCGTTGCGTGGAATTTGTTAACAGAGCCCAAAGTGAAAGTTTCTTTTACAAGAAAAGAGCACAAAAAGCAAGCTTGGTATACTTTTAAGCAATCGTTTGTGAAGTTTACAGAAAAAAACACCTAATGCCTCTACTGTTATCACGTTGCTATAAGACAAACGATTAGAGAGGAGACTATTAAACTTACCATTGTTTGTCTTTCGATCTGTCTCTGCTAGTGTTCTAATCTTGATCACCAAAGCGGAATGGCTTTTTGGAGCTGTGTGTCTGATACCTTCTCCTTTTAACTTGAATATTTCTAGATCAGTGACATTTTCAGTGTGTGATAACCATCGCTGTCAATCAAACAGTATTGGGTTGAAAGTCACAGACACGTGGGTGTGGCTTGCTTAGCTTTGAGCCAGTGATAATTATGACTGGCACACACGATAGGATATTAACATTACCTTATATTTGAGTCTGGTCTGAAAGGGGTGCTATAATCATTAAGAGTTTATATTGGAGCTTGTCTAGTAGGTTCTTTTATGAACATTTACAAAATGCTTAATCTTTTATTTACAAAATGCTTTATATCCTACATTCTTCAACCGATGCAGCCTACTTCGCAAACAACACCCCAACAATAACAACAAACAAACAAAAAAGCGGGCGGCCGGGCGGGCGGGTCAATTTCATGCCAATGACAGAACCATGACGTTTTTTTCCAAGTGAGACTATAGAATTTCATTTTTAACATCATCCTCGCTCTACTTTGAAACACACACAGTTAATCATGGCGCATGAGTTATGCGGTAGAAATTTACTTGGGGATAGATTTTGCTGTGGAGATAAGCATCTAGTGAGTAAAGACCATGTGACCTGTGACATCACATGTTAAAAAAGAGCCGCACAGCTATAAATGCCTACAGGCTCAATTTGTACACCGCTATTTGGAAGGAAACATTACATTGTGTATTTTTATTGGGATGTACTGTCTGATTAGTATCAACCTTTGATACGAAAGGGTGCACATCTCAAAGCTGTAATATCTTTCCTACCAGAAATGGCCTGGAATGTACAAGGTCACTCATTTTTTAAACACAGGTTTCATGGTCCTATAAACGGACATAATGACCTAGAGGGCGACACAAACTCCTAGGAGACTCCGTCTCAGTATGCAGTTTGGTTCCGGGGGACTGAAATTCGGGGCCAGTACCCCTTGCCACACCGGCGTTGCTGAGGTTAGATAATTAAAGATATGTTTCATATGAGTTGTGCAATTGTACTTATTGTCTCTGTATGAGACAAAGTATCAAGATAAAACAAAACTAAATATTTAAAGTCGTGTTCGCAATTCGGGTTTTGTTTTTCATCGACAACCTATTGTATAATTTGTTTTCCCTGTATCTTTACCCTGAGACAGGGTCAACTTATTGTGGTTATTTGCGTGTCTAGAGTTCAATTTGCTATAAGGCGTTAAGTTAGGGTTTATTAGTTGACCGATCAAATTCAAACCTTTTCAAAATGAACACTTAACAAAGATCAGATCAGCTTGAAGGTAGGAAACTCCGCATTGAAACTCCATCAGTATTTACTGAAAAACTCAGCTTTACAAGGACATTGGTGTGATTGTTAAGTTTGACGTCTACGTCTTTAAGTTAGCAGGCTTGGCAACTCAGAAGTGCCTGCATGTGTACATATATTGTACCGGTAAAGGTAATTGATTAGTTGTATGCATTAGCTTAACATTCCACTCACGCTGATCATTTTTCAGGTTAGAAATAACAGAGTTAGGACAACGCCATTTTAATGTTGTGCAAACTGATTAAAATGCATAAAACTCAACATTTATTACAATCACAATTCTTTACCTCAAGTTCTAAGAGCCATCCAGTTCTCATTTACGCCGGGAGACAACAATGTAAGCAATAATGTTTTGATAAGCGTGAACATGAATTACACTAATTTATTCATTATATTTTTAATGATCTGGATTAAATCATTATTTATATTAGGCAACGTGTATTACAGGTCGACTAAGAATATTTGAGAGAAAACATTGAAATAACTTCATGTTATCTTTTTTTAAGCCTTATTTCTTCATTTTTAATTTATCAAGTAATTTATATGTATTTATGTAATTGTTTACCTAAAACTCAATCGCGTTGGATTTTTTCACCGACCAACTTTATTGGATGGTTCAGTCTATTGTTGACATTTTTTACAATTAGAATGTCACAAATATTGTTGTGGGTCATTCAAATATTTAGAGATTTAAGAAACCTATCTTGTACTCTACTTTTTACCAACACGTTCCGCAAAATAGATTTCTTATTAATGTTATACTTTTTCATCAATGGATTGTGTGTAACACACCGAGAACTCTTGAAACAAGAATTATGTTGCTTCCCCACAATCACTGCCATAAGAATTGTTTACCATTGGAACTGAAAATGTATTGGTTTTGATTAAAGTTTGAAAACTGTCGTCGTGCCTTCGTTCTTTGACACTTGAGAATTATATATGATATAATCTATATATCTATGTATCTATATCTATATATCTATATATATCTATGAGTTCAGAAACTTGCTTAACAATTTATTCTTTTAACTTCAATTTATCCAGCAAGTTGTCGCAAAACTCAACCATTATCTCAAAAAATTTTGAGAAGAGACAATGTTACAATGCGAGTACCACATCTTACCTTAGCATTCCATGCTGAAGATGTCACCGTTCACATTCCCTGAAACATTACTCATTTCATAATAAAGAGCAATCTCGTTAATCACAACGGTAGAGCATTTTAGCGATTTTTATTGAAAAAAATTATTGTAAATGCTTACTTATTTATCTCAAAAATCAAGCAGTTTGCGAAATTGTTGATTTTTTTAACGACAAATTCTACGTCATCGATTATAACTTTCGAAATGTTACAGTCTATAGACAAATGACTGGTGATATTAGCCACGCAATGTTCCACCACTCAAATTTAAACTGTAGGTGACATGGAACTTTTTATATATTTATACTCATATTCGATTATTTAAACCGTGCTCTTTTGACATGCTCTTTTGACCAATTAATGGTAATTTGCACGTGATACTGTAGTGATAGTGATAACGTCTAGTTCTCGCCATAAAGCAAGAACCCACTAAAGGAAGTGTAATGATAAATGTGACTGTGGAATGAACCATGGGGTTTTAAGAAAACTCGATCACCCTCTTGCAAGGACAAAACTGCACTGTTGCCTCCTTGCAAATTGTCACTAGTGGGTGAAACATATCCCGTTACAATAATGTTACCATTCTTCATCAGATTAACGTAAGTTTCACCTGTGCCAGTCATTTTCAAAAATGAAAACATGAATACATAGATGCCAGTCACATTACACGTGAAAATGCCGGTGTTTAAGTCAAAGTGGGTGCCTTCTTCAAAGAGCTTTTGATCAAAGGGCAGACTTGTACTCGTTACAAGAAAATCCGTGTTTCTAACTGCACTAAACGCCACCCGTCGAGTGCGCTCAACACATTCACCTTGTTGTCCCTTTCGTCCAACTGGTCCAGGTACTCCTCTCTCTCCCATCAAACCAGCTATTCCGGGCAGTCCTTGAGGTCCTTGTTTACCTGGCTGGCCGACACCTTGGTCTCCCTTCTGGCCGGGTTCTCCTGCAGTGCCTCGTTCCCCATTCAACCCATCGTATCCCTTGTCTCCCTTAGCTCCCTGCATACCAACAACACCAGGAGACCCCATGTCTCCTTTAGTCCCAGCCGGCCCGTATGGTCCAGGATGCCCCGGAATACCGGGAACTCCTGCAGGACTGACTGGGCAGCATAGACCGTTTGGCAATCCTTCTTCCGGTGACGTCACGCTAGCGTTGAACCCCATTAGATTCAAGACCATCAGCATCAGGATAACTTGTTTAACGTCCCGCATCTGCATAGCATTAAACATGTAACAAATAAACCAAACCAAACTGTGAGACGTGTTTGTCAGACGTGAGTTTCAGCTATTTGCATTATTAGTTGATAATATTTCTTACGAATTTCTATCGTTATTCGTAAGGAAAAATACTTGAAATCTCAAAACAGATTTTTTTCGAACTTGTCCTGATTGTTGTACCTTTACTAGCCGCAAATTGATTCCTACCCCATGTTTTTTTAGATTGAACGGGGGCATACTCAAATATGGATTAAAAAAATTGTATTACAACCATTATCTTGGTATGTAATCAGACTAAGATGTGGTCAAACTGAAAACAATCAAACAATTAATTGAGTTGTTTATCACTAGTTCAACTTCATAAAAATGTAATTGTTTTACATTGTTTATACGGGTTGTTTATACTTGACAGGTTGTTGAAAACCAGACTTACTAGTAAAGTTAAGGTAACACGCCCTCAACATAATCTCAAGAGTCGTGAAACAATGCCTGTCACCCAAGGCTTAATGTTATTATAATGATTGTGTGGTGCACACTTAGTCAAGGTCACCCGTATTTAATTCTCGTAAATTCTGCTCAATTGGGATTGGCCTGGGGCCAAAATTTGTTTCTGTAGTCATATTGTAGTTATATAGGTGAGTAAATGGCTGTAGTATTTTAAAATAAAAAGTAAATACACCCGATCCCTTCTTAGACTTGACCCTCATGTGTATTTGGATGCAATGGAAATTTAAATTTAACGAAACCATACAAATTCCACAGAATGGCAAGTAAGGATGCCATAAACACTTTGTTGGCTGCGCCTGTAACCTCATTTAACAAATTTCCGTATTAACAGGTTTATTTTTAACTGCATTTTTTACAATTTTGGTTATTTTTCAAATTTACAGCTTAAAATTTTCATTATAGTCATAAAATTGCTATCGAAACAGGAATTTAAAGCAACACATTTTTCTTTTACCATGTTCTCCTCCAAATTGTGAAAAACATGCTCCAGATTTTACGAATTAATCAAAATTTTCTAGGCTAACAAATTAAAAATTCATAAATTCCAGTTATTTGTTATCAATATGTTGCACATTTTGTCAGGTTTGATGTTTAAGGGATGAACAAATCTATCCCCTCCTCTTTTTCGCTTGATTCGAGCAGCAAAGGATAAACAAATCTATCTCTTCCACTTTTCGGCTAGAGTTGAGGAACAAGGGATAGAAAGTTCTATCCCTCCTCTTTTCGGCTGGGTTTGAGGAACAAGGGATAGAAAATTCTATCCCCCAACTCTTTTCGGCTTGGTTTGAGGAACAAGGGATAGAAAATTATGTCCCCAACTCTTTTCGGCTTAGTTAAAGGAACAGGGGATAGACAATTCTATCCCTTCTCTTTTCGGCTAGAGTTGAGGATCAAGGGATAGATAATTATATCCCCTTATTAAAATTATTACCACTCGAACCACAAATAAACTCTTTTTGGCGTCAGCTTTCCCAATAATAAAGTATACATTGTAAATAAAAAATGTACCTACTTGTCTTTGATATTATGAGGCAATAATAGTTTGGAGTACAAGACGTTGCACATTCTTTTTGCCAGCAAAAAGGTATAAATAAAACCACTGTTGGAAATATTTTTTAAAGTGCACCTGATTCTAACTTTGTTCCTCCAGCAATATTTTATGAAGAAAAACAGCATGATTTTAACATTTTGAAAACAACTTCAGGAACAGTTGCTATATACTACAAAAAATGGGAAAAATTAAAAATTGTAGTTAAAATGAACCTGTTGTTTACTAATTTGTCCTTAAATCAAATTTGATATCTACAAGATATTGGCAAACAATACCAAGTAAAAGAAAGTCTTACTAGACAAAGAATGCGCTACCTAGGGTTTGCATGGAATCACCGAGTAGTTCTTTTCTAAACCAGACTCGGTGTTTTTTATTAACTAAAAAACTTGGAAAGAATGACCGAGCAACAGTGCAATGCAATTACTCCGATCCAATATTGTATTTATTTACTATAACCCGTTGTACTAGGTTTAAGTTGAGTATCAATTTTTATCGAAGGCTTTTAAAAATTCTGATCAATCAGATTATTCTGTCTAACTTGTTGACTAACTTGAGTTTGTACAAATCGATGAACAGGATTCCCAAGTCTGTGAATGAAGTTTGTAGGGCGCAATATCAAGGCAATACTGGGAGACCAGAGTGGTTTTTAGAGGATAAAATTGTGAAACATTCCATTTTTCAAAGTGCGCCATACATTTCATGTAAAAAATAACCCCCCAAAAAACCAACCAATACCTTATTCATCATCAATTCTGAAAAGTGTCACAAACAGTTGATTTTGTACTGAAGTTGAGATGAGTTGAAGAAACAGTTTTCTTCTCCTAATGTTCTTCGGGAGAACAAATACATTGGGGCATTAACAGGATCCATTGTGAAAAAACCGATACCAGCCCATAAGTCATCAATTCGGATTGCAACTAACTTGTTACTTAATATACAACATTTTTAACTTAGAAAAAAAAATCCAAAACCTATAATTGGTTGATTTGTCTTCTGACTTGGCACAACACCGACTGTGAAAACTGGCGAGTACTTATCAGTACATGTATCACGTTCCTTTAATGGAAACATAATAGAGTAGATACTAACTTACCATTAGTTTGTCTTGTGGCCTGTCTCTGCTAGTGTTGTAACCTTGATTATCAATGCTGACTGGCTTTTTGGAGCTGTGTGTCTGGTAACTTCTCCTTTTAACTTCTCGAAGATTTCCAGCCCTGTGACAATTCCAGTTTGTAATAACAGTTGCTGTCTATCACACAGTATTTGGCTGAAAGTCACCGACATGTGGGCGTGTCCTGCTTAGCTTTCGGCCAGTAGTAATTATGATAGACGTACTCGATAATGAAACTAACCTTACCAGGATGTTAATTAGATCCGATAGGGGGCGCTATATTGTGAAAATGTATTTGCAACTAGTCTAATAGGTTCTTTTGCATGTTCATGGTTCTTAAGCAACTGAATATTTTTCTGTGATACTGTGCAAAGAAAAAAAATCCTGACACTTGTGTTTATATTTTCGAACTTGCTGTAGCACATACCGGTAACAAAAAAAACTATTTAATCGTGAAGACCGTGAAAAGAGCGGGATTTTTGGTTGAGTTTCTGTCTCGCAACCAGTCCATCTACCCCCCACCCCCCCAAAAAAAACAAAAACAAACCCCCCCCCCCCCAAAAAAAAAAAAAAAAAACCAAATAAACAACCAAAACAAACAAACAAATACCCCAAACAATGAAACTAATAAACAAACAAACCCAACAACAACAATAATAACAACAAGCAAACAACAACGCGGGCGGTCGGGCGGGCGGGTCAATTTCATGCCACTGACAGAGTTATCAGAACCATGACTTTTTTTTCCCAAGTGAGATTAAAAGAATTTCATTTTTAACATCATCCTCGCTCTGCTTTGAAACACGCAAAGTTAATAATGGCGCTTGAGTTATGCGGAGGAAATTTACTTTGGGATAGATTCTGCGGTGGACACAAACATCTCGTGAGTATAGACCATGTGACCTGTGACATCACATGTTAAAAAAATAGCCATACAGCTGTGAATGCCTACAGGCACGATTTGTACACCGCTATTTGGAAGAAAACATTAAATTGTGTATTTTTATTGGGATGTACTGTCTGTTTAGTATCAACCTTTGATACGAAAGGGTGCACATCTCAAAACTGTAATATCTTTCCTGCCAGAAAAGGCCTGGAATGTACAAGGTCACTCATTTTGTAAACAAAGGTTTCATGGTCTATAAGCGGACATAATGACCTAAAGGGCGACAAAAACTCTTAGGAGAATCCGTCTTGGCATGCAGTTTGGTTCCGGGGACTGAAACTCGGGGCCAGTACCCGTGCCACACCTGAGTTGCTGTAGTTCTCCTCACTTTTTCCCAGAGGTTAGACAATTAAAGATATGTTAAATATGAATAGTGCAATTGTACTTATTGTCTCTGTATAAGACAAAGTATCAAGTTAAAACAAAACGAAATATTTTTAGTCGTGTTTACATTCGATTTTTGTTTTTCAAATTGATCAGCAACCTATTGTATAATCTTTGTTTCCTTTTTGTCTTTACCCCGAGACAGAGTTAACTTATTGTGGTTAGTTGCGTGTCTAGTGTTCAACTTGTTGAAAGGCGATAAGTTGGGAATAATTAGTTGACCGATCAAATTCAAACCTTTTCAAAATGAACATTTTACAAAGATAAGATCAGCTTGAAGGTAGGAAACTGTTCGCATTGAAACTCCATCAGTAGTTACTGAAAAACTCCGGGTTACAAGGACATTGGTGTGATTGTAAAGTTTGACGTCTGCGTCCTTAAGTTAGCTGGCTCGGTAACTCAGAAGTGCCTGCATGTGTACTTATATTGTACCGGTAGGTAATTTATTAGTTGTATGCATTAGCTAAACATTCCACTTTACGCTGATTATCTTTCAGGTTAGAAATAAAAGAGTTTAGGACGACACCATTTGAATGCAATATGCAAACTGATTAAAATGCATAAAACTCAATATTTATTACACCGTTTACAATCACAATGCTTTACTTCAAGTTCTAAAAGCCACCCAGTTCTCTTTTCAGCCGTGAGCCAACAATGTGGGCAATAATGTTCTGAAAAGCGTTGACATAAAAGAAACCTATTTAGTCGTTATATTTTGAATGATCTGGAGTAACTCATTATTGATATTAGTCAACGTGTATTACAGGAAGACTTAAAATATTCGAGAGAAAACATTGAAATAACTTAATGTTATCTTCTTTTAAGCTTTATTTCGTCATTCTTAATTGTTCAAGCAATTTATATGTATTTATGAAAATGTTAACCTAGGACCCGTTCAAGTTTGATTTATTTACTGACAAACTTTATTGGATGGTCCAATCTATTGTTGGTATTTTTCACTACTACACTGCACGAACATCGTTGTGGGTCATTCAAATATTTTCCGAGATTTAAGATTTAAATCTTGTACTCTACTTTTTACCAACCCGTTCTGCAAAATAGATTTCTTCTAACTGTTATTATTTTCCATCGATGGATTGTCTGTAACACACCGAGGTCTCTTGAAACAAGAATTATGTTGTATCCCCACATTTACTACCACGATAATTTTTTACCATTAGAACGGAAAATTTATTGGTTTTGATTAAAGTCTCAAAACTGTCGTCGTGCCTTTGTTCTTTGAGACTTGAGAATCATTAATAACTATCATTTCAGAAACTTGCCTAACAATTCTTTTCTTTTTTCTTCAAAATTATCCAAACAAGTTGTCGCAAAACTCAAACATTATTTCAAAGAAATCTGAGATGAGACGATGTTACCATATCTAACCTTGGCATTCCATGCTGAAAATGTCACCGTTCAAATTCGTCAGCACTTATATACAATTTATGACTCCCTTAAATTAAATCGATTGAAATTGACATTTCCTGAAACATTACCCATTTTATAATAAAGAGCAATCTTGTTAATCACAACAGTAAAGCATTTTAGCAAATTTTATTGAAAATATTTTGTAAATGCTTACTTATTTATCTCAAAAATCAAGCACTTTGCGAAAATGATGAAACTTTTGTATTGACATATTCTACTAAATCGATTACAGTCTATAGACAAATGACAAGACTGTTGATATTAGCCATGCAATGTTCCACGACTCAAATGTAAACTGTAGGTTTTACGGAACCCTTTTTATAATCATGGTTTAAACCATGCTCTTAATTCCAATAATTACAGGTGCTTCACCCTCATTGACCAATTAATGGTAATAAGCACGTGATACTGAACTGATAGTGATAACGTCCAGTTCTCTCAATAAAGCAAGAACCCACTAAAGGAAGTGTAATGATAACTGTGACTGCGGAATGAACCATGGGGTGTTAAGAAAACTCGATCACCCTCTTGCAAGGACAAAACTGCACTAGTGCCTGCTTGCAAAAACCCAGCAGTGGATGAAACATATCCCGTTACAATAATGTTACCATTCTTCATCAGATGAACGTAAGCTTCACCTGTGCCACTCAATTTCAAAAATGAAAACATGAATACATAGATGCCAGTCACATTACACGTGAAAGTGCCGGTGTTTAAGTCAAAGTGGGTGCCTTCTTCAACTAGCATTTTATCAAAGGGCAGACTTGTACTCGATACACGAAAATCCGTGTTTCTAACTGCACTAAACGCCACACGTCGAGTGCGCTCAACACATTCACCTTTTTGTCCCTTTCGTCCAACTGATCCAGGTACTCCTCTCTCTCCCATCAAACCAGCTAATCCGGGCAGTCCTTGAGGTCCTTGTTTACCTGGCTGGCCTACACCTTGGTCTCCCTTTTGGCCAGGTTCTCCTGCAGTGCCTCGTTCCCCATTCAACCCGTCTGAACCCTTGTCTCCCTTAGCTCCCTGCATACCTACATCACCAGGAGACCCCATGTCTCCTTTAGTCCCAGCCGGCCCGTATGGCCCAGGATGCCCCGGAATACCAGGAACTCCTGCAGGACTGACTGGGCAGCATGGGCCAGTTGGCATTCCTTCTTCCGGTGACGTCACGCTGGCATTGAGCCCCATCAGATTCAAGACCGTCAGCATCAATGTAACTTGTTTTACGTCCCGCATCTGCATAGCATTAAACATGTAACAAATAAACCAACCAACCAAACTGTGAGACGTGTTTGTCTTAAGAGTTTCGGCTATTTGCATTATTAGTTGATAGTATCTTTTACGAATTTCTATTGTTATTTGTAAGGGCAAATACTTGAAATCTCAAACCAGATTTTTTTCGAACTTGTCCTGATTTTTGTTACTTTACTAACCGCAAATCGATTCCTACTCCCGTGTTTTAGATGGAACGGGGGTCATACTCAAATGGGGATTTATAAAATAAATTGTATAACAAATATTATCCTGGTATGTGATCAGACTGAGATGTGGTCAAACTGAAAATACTCAAAATAAATGAACAATCAATTAATTGAATCGTTTATCACTAGTTCAACTTCTTAAAATTATGGTTTTTACATTGTTTGAACTGTATCTTGACAGGTTGTTGAAAACTAGACTAGTAAAGTAAAGATAACACGCCCTCAACATTATCTCAAGAGTCGTAAAACAATGCATGTCACCCGAGGCTTTATATTAACAATGATTGTGTGGTGCACAGTTAGTCAAGGTTACCCGTATTTAACTCTTATAGATTCTGGTGCATTGGGATTGGCTTGGGGGTCAAAATGTGCTTCTAAAGTCAATGAATATTGTAGTTATTGAAGTTGAGTAAATGGCTGTAGTGCTTTAAAAAAAAGTAAATACCCCCGAATATCCCTCCTTAGACTTGACCCTCATGCGCATTTGGATGCATTGGAAACTGAAATTTAACGAAACCATACAAATTCCATAGAATGGCAAGTAAGGAGGCCATAAAAACCTTGTTGGCTGCACCTGTAACCTCATTTACTAATTGTCCGTATAAGTATAATAATTTGTCTTCAAATCATTATTTGATATCTACAAGATAGTGACAAATAATACAATAATAATGTTTTTCATTCAATCAGATTATTTCGTTCAACTTGTTGACTAATTTGAGTTTGTACAAATCGATGAACAGGATTGCCAAGTCTGTGATTGAAGTTTATAGGGCGCAATATCAAGGCAATACTGGAAGACCAGAGTGGTTTTTTAAAGGATGTTATTGTGAAACATGCCTTTCCCCAAGTACGCTTACTTTTCATGTAAAAAAAACCCCCCAAAACAATACCAACCAGCACATTATTCATCATCAATTCTGAAAAGTGTCACAAACAGTTGATTTTGTACTGAATTTGAGGTGAGTTGAAGAAGCATTTTATACTCCTAATGTTCTTCGGTAGAACAAATACATTGGGGCATTAACAGGATCCACTGTGAAGAAACCATCACCAGCCCATTATTCATCAATTCGGACTGCAACTAACTTGTTACTTAATAGACTAAAGTTTTAACTTAGAAAACAAATCCCAAGCCTATAATTGGTTGATTTGTCATCTGACTTGGCACAACACCGACTGTGAAAACTGGCGAGTACTTATCAGTACATGTATCACGTTCCTTTAATGGAAACATAATAGAGTAGATACTAACTTACCATTAGTTTGTCTTGTGGCCTGTCTCTGCTAGTGTTGTAACCTTGATTATCAATGCTGACTGGCTTTTTGGAGCTGTGTGTCTGGTAACTTCTCCTTTAAACTTCTCGAAGATTTCCGGCCATGTGACAATTCCCGTTTGTGATAACCGTCGCTGTCAATCACGCAGTATTTGGCTGAAAGTCACCAACATGTGGGCGTGTCCTGCTTAGCTTTCAGCCAGTGGTAATTATGATAGACAAATCGATAATGAGACTAACCTTACCAGGATGTTTAATAGATCTGATAGGGGGCGCTATAATGTGAAAATTTATTTGCAACTAGTCTAGTAGGTTCTCTTGCATGTTCATGGTTCTTAAGCAACTGAATTTTTCTTTGTGATACTGTGCAAAAAAAAAATAAAAAAAATCCTGACTCTTGTGTTTATATTTTCGAACTTGCTGTAGCACAAACCGGTAACAAAAAACTATTTAATCGTGAAGACCGTGAAAAGAGTGGGATTCTTGGTTGAATTTCTGTCTCGCAACCAGTCCATCTACCCCCCAACCCCCTCCCCAATAAAAAAACCCCCAAACAAACAAACAAACAAACAACCCAACAAACAACAAAACAAACAAACAAACAAACAAACAAACAAACCCAACAACACCCCAACAATAACAACAAACAAACAAAAAAGCGGGCGGTCGGGCGGGCGGGTCAATTTCATGCCACTGACAGAGTTTATCAGAACCATGACGTTTTATTCCAAGTAAGATTATAGAATTTCATTTTTAACATCATCCTCGCTCTGCTTTGAAACACGCAAAGTTAATCATAGCGCATGAGTTATACGGAGGAAAATTATTTGGGGATAGAGTCTGCGGTGAACACAAGCATGTCGTGAGTATAGACCATGTGACCTGTGACATGACATGTTAAAAAAAGAGCCACACAGCCATGGATGCCTACAGGCACAATTTGTAAACCGCTTTTTGGAAGAAAACATTACATTGTGTATTTTTATTGGGATGTACTGCCTGATTAGTATCAACCTTTGATACGAAAGGGTGCCATCTCAACACTGTTATATCTTTCCTGACAGAATGGACCTGGAATGTACAAGGTCACTCATTTTGTAAACAAAGGTTTCATGGTCTGTAAACGGACATAATAACCTAGAGGGCGACACAAACTCTTAGGAGACTCCGTCTCGGTATGCAGTTTGGTTCCGGGGAACTGAAACTCGGGGCCAGTACCCCTTGCCACACCGGCGTTGCTGAGGTTAGATTATTAAAGATATGTTAAATATGAGCAGTGAAATTGTACTTATTGTCTCTGTATGAGACACAGTATTAAAACAAAACAAAGCATTTCAAGTTGTGTTTACATTTGGGTTTTGTTTTTCATCGACAACCTATTGTATAACTTGTTTCCCCTGTGTCTTTACCCTGAGACAGATCTAACTTATCGTGGTTAGTTGCGTGTCTAGTGTTCATCTTGCTATAAGGCGATAAGTTAGGGTTTATAAGTTGACCGATCAAATTCAAACCTTTTCAAAATGAGCACTTTACAAAGATAAGATCAGCTTGAAGGTAGGAAACTGTTCGCATTGAAACTCCATCAGTGTTTACTGAAAAACTCCGGGTTACAAGGACATTGGTGTGATTGTTAAGTTTGACGTCTGCGTCCTTAAAGTTAGCAGGCTCGGTTACTCAAAAGTGCCTGCATGTGTACTTATATTGTACCGGTATCTAGGTAATTTATTAGTTGTATGCATTAGCTAAACATTCCACTTTACGCTGATTATCTTTCAGGTTAGAAATAAAAGAGTTTAGGACGACACCATTTGAATGCAATATGCAAACTGATTAAAATGCATAAAACTCAATATTTATTACACCGTTTACAATCACAATGCTTTACTTTAAGTTCTAAAAGCCACCCAGTTCTCTTTTCAGCCGTGAGCCAACAATGTGGCAATAATGTTTTGAAAAGCGTTGACATAAAAGAAACCTATTTAGTCGTTATATTTTTAATGATCTGGAGTAACTCATTATTGATATTAGTCAACGTGTATTACAGGAAGACTTAAAATATTCGAGAGAAAACATTGAAATAACTTAATGTTATTTTCTTTTAAGCTTTATTTCGTCATTCTTAATTGTTCAAGCAATTTATATGTATTTATGAAAATGTTAACCTAGGACCCGTTCAAGTTGGATTTATTCACTGACAAACTTTATTGGATGGTCCAATCTATTGTTGGTATTTTTCACTACTACACTGCACGAACATCGTTGTGGGTCATTCAAACTTTTTCCGAGATTTAAGATTTAAATCTTGTACTTTTTACCAACCCGTTCTGCAAAATAGATTTCTTCTAACTGTTATTATTTTTCATCGATGGATTGTCTGTAACACACCGAGGTCTCTTGAAACAAGAATTATGTTGTATCCCCACATTTACTACCACGATAATTTTTTACCATTAGAACGGAAAATTTATTGGTTTTGATTAAAGTCTCAAAACTGTCGTCGTGCCTTTGTTCTTTGAGACTTGAGAATCATTAATAACTATCATTTCAGAAACTTGCCTAACAATTGTTTTTTTTTCTTCAAAATTATCCAAATGAGTTGTCGCAAAACTCAAACATTATCTCAAAGAAATCTGAGATGAGACGATGTTACCATATCTAACCTTGGCATTCCATGCTGAAAATGTCACCGTTCAAATTCGTCAGCACTTATATACGATTTATGACTCCCTTAAATTAAATCGATTGAAATTGACATTTTCTGAAACATTACCCATTTCATAATAAAGAGCAATCTCGTTAATCACAACAGTATAGCATTTTAGCAAATTTTATTGAAAATATTTTGTAAATGCTTACTTATTTATCTCAAAAATCAAGCACTTTGCGAAAATGATGAAGCTTTGTATTGACATATTCTACTAAATCGATTACAGTCTATAGACAAATGACAAGACTGTTGATATTAGCCATGCAATGTTCCACGACTCAAATGTAAACTGTAGGTTTTACGGAACCCTTTTTATAATCATGGTTTAAACCAAGCTCTTAATTCCAATAATTACAGGTGCTTCACCCTCATTGACCAATTAATGGTAATTAGCACGTGATACTGAAATGATAGTGATAACGTCCAGTTCTCTCAATAAAGCAAGAACCCACTAAAGGAAGTGTAATGGTGACTGTGACTGCGGAATGAACCCTGGGGTCTTAAGAAAACTCGATCACCCTCTTGCAAGGACAAAACTGCACTGTTGCCTGCTTGCAAATACCCAGCAGTGGATGAAACATATCCCGTTACAATAATGTTACCATTCTTCATCAGATGAGCGTAAGCTTGACCTGTGCCAGTCATTTTCAAAAATGAAAACATGAATACATAGATGCCAGTCACATTACACGTGAAAGTGCCGGTGTTTAAGTCAAAGTGGGTGCCTAAAAAACCCTATTAAACAGTGAAGACCGTGAAAAGAGCGGGAGTCTTGGTTGAATTTCTGTCTTGCAACCAATCCATCTCCCCACCCCCCCCCCGAAAGCAACAACAAACAAACAAACAAACACCCCAACAAACAAACAAACAAACAAACACCCCAACCCAACAACACCCCCAACAATAACAACAAACAAACAAAAAAGCGGGCAGTCGGGCGGGCGGGTCAATTTCATGCCAATGACAGCGTTAGCAGAACCATGACGTTTTATTGTAAGTGAGATTATAGAATTTAACATCGTCCTCGCTCTACTTTGAAACACACACACTTAATCATGGCGCATGAGTTACGCGGAGGAAATTTACTTGGGGATAGATTTTGCAGTGGACACAAGCATCTCGTAAGTATAAACCATGTGACCTGTGACATCATGTATACAGGCATGATTTGTACACCGCTGTTTGGAAGAAAATATTACATTGTGTTTTTTAATGGGATGTACTGTCTGATTAGTATCAACCTTTGATACGAAAGGGTGCACATCTCAACACTGTAATATCTTTCCTGCCAGAATGGGCCTGGAATGTACAAGGTCACTCATTTTGTAAACAAAGGTTTCATGGTCTATAAACGGACATAATGACCTAGAGGGCGACACAAACTCCTAGGAGAATCCGTCTCGCTATGCAGTTTGGTTCCGGGGGACTGAAACTCGGGGCCAGTACCCCTTGCCACACCGGCGTTGCTGAGGTTAGACAATTAAAGATATGTTAAATATGAGTAGTGCAATTGTACTTATTGTCCCTGTATGAGACAAAGTATCAAGTTAAAACAAAACAAAATATTTTTAGTCATGTTTGCATTCGGTTTTTGTTTTTCAAATTGATCGACAACCTATTGTATAATTTGTTGCCCCTAAGTTAGGGTTTATTAGTTGACCGATCAAATTCAAACCTCTTCAAAATGAACACTTTACAAAGATAAGATCAGCTTGAAGGTAGGAAACTGATCGCATTGAAACTCCATCAGTATTTACTGAAAAACTCCGGGTTACAAGGACATTGGTGTGATTGTTAAGTTTGACGTCTGCTTCCTTTTAAGTTAGAAGGCTCGGTAACTCAGAAGTGCTTGCATATGTACTTTTATTGTACCGGTATAGGTAATTTATTAGTTGTATGCATTAGCTAAACATTCCACTTTACGCTGATCATCTTTCAGGTTAGAAATAACAGATTAAGGACAACACCATGTTAATGCAATATGCAAACTGATTAAAATGCATAAAACTCAATATTTATTACACCGTTTACAATCACAATTCTTTACCTCAAGTTCTAAGAGCCATCCAGTTCTCTTTTCAGCTGTGAGCCAACAATGTGGACAATAATGTTTTGAAAAGCGTTAACATGAGTGACACAAATTTATTCATTATATTTTTAAAATCATTAATGATATTAGGCAACGTGTATTACAGGAAGACTTAGAATATTCGAGAAAACATTGAAATAACTTTATGTTATTTTCTTTTAAGCTTTATTTCTTCATTCCTTTTTTTTCAAGTAATTTATATGTATTTATTTAATTGTTAACCTTTCAATCATTCACGTTGGATTTATTCACTGAAAAACGTTTCTGGACGTTCAATCTATTGTTGGTATTTTTCACTATTAAAATGTCATAAACATCGCTGTGGGTCATTCAAATATTTTCCGAGACTTTTTACCAACCCGTTCTGCAAAATAGATTTCTTTTCATTGTTATTATTTTTCATCTATGGATAAACTGTAACACACCGAGAACTCTTGAAACAAGAATTATATTGTATCCCCACTATTACTACCGCGATATTTTTTTACCTCTGGAACGGAAAATGTATCTGTTTTGAAGTCTCAAAACTGTCGTCGTGCCTTTGTTCTTTGAGACTTGGGAATCATTAATAACTATCATTTCAGAAACATGATTAAAAATTCGTACCATATCTAACCTTTGCATTCCATGCTGAAAATGTTACCGTTCAAATTCGTCAGCAATTATATACATTTTTATGACTCCCTTAAATTAACTCGAATGAAACTGACATTTCCTGAAACATTACCCATTTCATAATAAAGAGCAATCTCGTTAACCACAACAGTAGAGCATTTTAGCAATTTTCATGTAAAATATCTTGTAAATGCTTACTTATCTATCTCAAAAATCATGCAGTTTGCGAAATTGTTGAAACTTTTTTATCGACTTATTCTACTGAATCGATTATAACCTTCGTAATAATTACAGGGGTAAATGACAAGACTGGTGATATTAGCCATGCAATGTTCCACAACTCAAATATAAACTGTAGGTTACACGGAACCTTTTTTATACTCTTGTTCGATAATTTAAACCATGCTCTTAAATCAAATAGTTACTGGTGATTTACCCCCTTTCGACAAATTAATGGTAATTACAACGTGATACTGAACTGATAGTGATAACGTCTAGTTCTCTCAATAAAGCAAGAACCCACTAAAGGAGGTGTATTGATAATGGTGACTGTGGAATGAACCCCGGGGTTTTAAGAAAACTCGATCACCCTCTTGCAAGGACAAAACTGCACTGTTGCCTCCTTGCAAATAGTCAGCGGCGGGTGAAACATATCCCGTTACAATAATGTTACCATTCTTCATCAGATGAGCGTAAACTGCACCTGTGCCAGTCATTTTCAAAAATGAAAACATGAATACATAGATGCCAGTCACATTACACGTGAAAGTGCCGGTGTTTAAGTCAAAGTGGGTGCCTTCTTCAAATAGCATTTTATCAAAGGGCAGACTTTTACTCGATACAAGAAAATTCGTGTTTCTAACTGCACTAAACGCCACCCGTCGAGTGCGTTCAACACATTCACCCTGTTGTCCCTTAAGTCCAACTGCTCCAGGTACTCCTCTCTCTCCCATCAATCCAGCTATTCCGGGCAGTCCTTGAGGTCCTTGTTTACCTGGCTGGCCGACACATTGTTCTCCCTTCTGGCCGGGTTCTCCTGCAGTGCCTCGTTCCCCATTCAACCCATCGGATCCCTTGTCTCCCTTAGCTCCCTGCATACCAACAACACCATGAGACCCCATGTCTCCTTTAGTCCCAGCCGGCCCGTATGGTCCAGGATGCCCCGGAATACCGGGAACTCCTGCAGGACTGACTGGGCAGCATAGACCGTTTGGCAATCCTTCTTCCGGTGACGTCACGCTAGCGTTGAACCCCATTAGATTCAAGACCATCAGCATCAGGATAACTTGTTTAACGTCCCGCATCTGCATAGCATTAAACATGTAACAAATAAACCATACCAAACTGTTAGACGTGTTTGTCAGACGTGAGTTTCAGCTATTTGCATTATTAGTTGATAATATTTCTTACGAATTTCTATCGTTATTCGTAAGGAAAAATACTTGAAATCTCAAAACAGATTTCTTTCGAACTTGTCCTGATTGTTGTACCTTTACTAGCCGCAAATTGATTCCTACCCCATGTTTTTTTAGATGGAACGGGGGCATACTCAAATATGGATTAAAAAAATTAATTGTATTACAACCATTATCTTGGTATGTAATCAGACTAAGATGTTGTCAAACTGAAAACAATCAAACAATTAATTGAGTTGTTTATCACTAGTTCAACTTCATAAAAATGTAATTGTTTTACATTGTTTATACGGGTTGTTTATACTTGACAGGTTGTTGAAAACCAGACTTACTAGTAAAGTTAAGGTAACACGCCCTCAACATAATCTCAAGAGTCGTGAAACAATGCCTGTCACCCAAGGCTTAATGTTATTATAATGATTGTGTGGTGCACACTTAGTCAAGGTCACCCGTATTTAATTCTCGTAAATTCTGCTCAATTGGGATTGGCCTGGGGCCAAAATTTGTTTCTGTAGTCGAATTGTAGTTATATAGGTGAGTAAATGGCTGTAGTATTTTAAAATAAAAAGTAAATACACCCGATCCCTTCTTAGACTTGACCCTCATGTGTATTTGGATGCATTGGAAATTTGAATTTAACGAAACCATACAAATTCCACAGAATGGCAGGAGGCCATAAACACCTTGTTGGCTGCGCCTGTAACCTCATTTAATAAATTTCCGTATTAACAGGTTTATTTTTAACTGCATTTTTTTCATTTTTGGTTATTTTTCAAATTTACAGCTTAAAATTTTCATTATTGTCATAAAATTGCTATCGAAACAGGAATTTAAAGCAACACATTTTTCGTTTACCATTTTCTCCTCCAAATTGTGAAAAACATGCTCCAGATTTTACGAATTAATCAAAATTTTCTAGGCTAACAAATTAAAAATTCATAAATTCCAGTTATTTGTTATCAATATGTTGCACATTTTGTCAGGTTTGATGTTTAAGGGATGAGCAAATCTATCCCCTCCTCTTTTCGCTTGATTCGAGCAGCAAAGGATAAAAAAAATCTATCTCTTCCACTTTTCGGCTAGAGTTGAGGAACAAGGGATAGAAAGTTCTATCCCTCCTCTTTTCGGCTGGGTTTGAGGAACAAGGGATAGAAAATTCTATCCCCAACTCTTTTCGGCTTGGTTTGAGGAACAAGGGATAGAAAATTCTGTCCCCAACTCTTTTCGGCTTAGTTAAAGGAACAGGGGATAGAAAATTCGATCCCTCCTCTTTTCGGCTAGAGTTGAGGAACAAGGGATAGATAATTATATCCCCTTATTAAAATTATTACCACTCGAACCACAAACAAACTCTTTTTGGCGTCAGCTTTCCCAATAATGAAGTATACATTGTAAATAAAAAAAGTACCTACTTGTCTTTGATATTATGAGGCAATAATAGTTTGGAGTACAAGACGTTGCACATTTGTTTTGCCAGCAAAAAGGTATAAATAAAAACACTGTTGGAAATCTTTTTTTAAGTGCACCTGATTCTAACTTTGTTCCGCCAGTAATATTTTATGAAGAAAAACAGCATGATTTTAACATTTTGAAAACAACTTGAAAAACAGTTGCTATATACTACGAAAAATAGGGAAAATGAAAAATTGTAGTTAAAAATGAACCTGTTGTTTGCTAATGTTGTCCTCAAATCAAATTTGATATCTACAAGATATTGACAAATAATACCAAGTAAAAGAAAGTCTTACTAGACAAAGAATGCGCTACCTAGGGTTTGCATGGAATCACCGAGTAGTTCTTTTCTAAACAGACTCGGTGTTTTTTATTAACTAAAAAACTTGGAAAGGTATGACCGAGCAAGCGTTACGGTGCAATGTAATTACTCCAATCCAATGTTGTTGTTTTTTACTATAACCAATTGGACTAGGTTTAGGTTGAGTATTCATTTTTATCGAAGGCTTTTAAAAATTCAGATCAATCAGATTATTCCGTCCAACTTGTTGACTAATTTGAGTTTGTACAAATCGATGAACAGTATTGCCAAGTATGTGATTGAAGTTTATAGGGTACATTATCAAGGCAATACTAGAAGACCAGAGTGGTTTGGGATGAAATTGTGAAACATTCCTTTTTTCCAAGTGCGCCTTATTTTTAATTTAAATAAAGCCCTCAAAACAATACCAACCAGCACCTTATTCATCATCAATTCTAAAACTGCACAAACAGTTGATTTTGTACTGAATTTGAGATGAGTTGAAGAAACAGTTTTCTTCTCCTAATGTTCTTCTGGAGAACAAGTACAATGGGGCATTAACAGGATCCATCGTGAAGAAACCGACACCAGCCCACATTCATCAATTCGGATTGCAACTAACTTGTTACTTAATAGACTAATGTTTTAACTTAGAAAACAAATCAAAAACCTGTAACCGTTTGATTAGTTTTCTGACTTGGCACAACACCGACTGTGAAAACTGGCGAGTACTTATCAATATCATATTCCTTTAATGAAAACATAATAGAGTAGATACTAACTTACCATTAGTTTGTCTTGTTGCCTGTCTCTGCTAGTGTTGTAACCTTGATTATCAATGCTGACTGGCTTTTTGGAGCTGTGTGTGCTGGTAACCCTCTCCTTTTAACTTCTCGAAGATTTCCAGCCCTGTGACAATTCCAGTTTGTGATAAACGTCGCTGTCAATCACACAGTATTGACTGAAAGTCACCGACATGTGGGCGTGGCCTGCTTAGCTTTCAGCCAGTGGTAATTAGATAGACGTACACGATAATGATACTAACCTTACAAGGATGTTAATTAGATAGGGGGCGCTATAATGTGAGAATTTATTTGGAACTAGTCTAGTAGGTTCTTTTGCATGTTCATGGTTCCCCCTTAAGCAATTGAATTTTTCTTTGAGATACTGTGCATGGAAAAATGATTAAAAACAAACTCCTCACCCTTGTGTTTATGTTTTTGAATTTGCTGTAGCACAATACCGGTATAAAAACAAATACAAAATTGTGAAGACCGTGAAAAGAGCCGGAATTTTGGGTGAATTTCTGTCTTGCAACCAGTCCATTCCCCCACCCCCCCCCCCAAACACACAAACACCCGAACAAACAAACAAACCCAACAACAACAACAATAACAACAAACAAACAAAAACGCGGGCGGTCGGGCGGGCGGGTCAATTTCATGCCACTGACAGAGTTTATCAGAACCGTGACGTTTTTTTCCAAGTGAGATTATAAAATTTCATTTTTAACATCATCCTCGCTCTGCTTTGCTACACGCAAAAATAATCATGGCGCATGAGTTATGCGGTGGAAATTTACTTGGGGTAGATTTGCAGTAGACACAAGCATCTCGTGAGTATAGACCATGTGACCTGTCACATCACATGTTAAAAAAAGAGCCACACAGCTATGAATGCCTACAGGCACGATTTGTACACCGCTATTTGGAAAAAACATTACATTGTGTATTTTATTGGGATGTACTGTCTAATTAGTATCAACCTTTGATACGAAAGAGTGCACATCTCAAAACTGTAATATATTTCCTACCAGAAAGGGCCTGGAATGTACAAGGTCACTCATTTTGTAAACAAAGGTTTCATGGTCTATAAGCGGACATAATGACCTAGAGGGCGACAAAAACTCATAGGAGACTCCGTCTCAGTATGCGGTTTGGTTCCGGGGACTGAAATTCGGGGCCAGTACCCCTTGCCACACCAGCGTTGCTGAGGTTAGATTATTAAAGATATGTTGAATATGAGAAGTAGAATACTTGTTTTTATTGTTTCTGTATGAGACACAGTATTAAAACAAAACAAAGTATTTCCAGTCGTGTTTGCATTTGGGTTTAGTTTTTCATCGACAACCTAAGGTATAATTTGTTTTCCCTGTGTCTTTACCTTGAGACAGAGGTAACCTATTGTGGTTAGTTGCGTGTCAAGTGTTCAACTTGCTTTAAGTCGATAAGTTAGGGTTTATTACTTGACCGATCATATTCAAACATTTTCAAAATGAACACTTTACAAAGATAGGATAAGCTTGAAGGTAGAAAACTGCTCGCATTGAAATTTCGTCAATAGTTACTAAAAAGCTCCAGGTTACAAAGACATTAGTATGATTGTTGAGTTTGACGTCGGCGTCCTTAAGTTAGCAGGCTCAGCAACTCACAAGTGCCTGCATGTGTACTTTTATTGTACCGGTATAGGTAATTTATTAGTTGTATGCATTAGCTAAACATTCCACTTTACGCTGATCATCTTTCAGGTTAGAAATAACAGAGTTAGGACAACGCCATTTTAATGCAATACGCAAAATGAATAAAATGCATAAAACTCAATATTTAATACACCGTTTACAATGACAATGCTTTACTTCAAGTTCTAAGAGCCATCCAGTTCTCTTTTTAGCTAGGAGCCAACGTGTATTACAGGAAGACTTAGAATATTCGAGAGAAAACATTGAAATAACTTTATGTTATATTCATTTAAACTTTATTTCGTCATTATTAATTATTCATGCAATTTATATCTATTCATGAAAATGTTAACCTTGGACCCGTTTAAGTTGGATTTATTCACTGAAAAACTTGGATGTTCAATCTATTGTTGGTATTTTTTTACTAATACAACGTTACGAACATCGTTGTGGGTCATCCAAATATTTTCCCAGATTTGAGATTAAAATCTTGTACTCTACTTTTTGCAAACCCGTTCTGCAAAAAAAATTCTTGTAACTGTTATTATTTTTCATCGATGAATTGTCTGTAACACACCGAGGTCTCTTGAAACAAGAATTATGTTGTATCCCCACATTTACTACCACAAGAATTGTTTACCATTAGAACGGACAACTTTTTGGTTTTGAATAAAGTCTCAAAACTGTCGTCGTGCCTTTGTTCTTTGAGACTTGGGAATCATTAATAACTATCATTTCAGAAACTTGCCTGACAATTCTTCTTTTTTTTCTCAAAATTATCCAAACAAGTTGTCTTAAAACTCAACCATTATCTCAAAGAAATCTGAGATGAGACGATGTTACAATGCGAGTACCATATCTAACTTTGGCATTCCATGCTGAAAATGTCGCCGTTCAAACTCGTCAGCAATTATATACATTTTATGACTCCCTTGAATTAACTCGATTGAAATTGACATTTCCTGAAACATTACCCATTTCATAATAAAGAGCAATCTCGTTAATCACAACAGTATAGCATTTTAGCAAATTTTATTAAAAATATTTTGTAAATGCTTACTTATTTATCTCAAAAATCAAGCAGTTTGCGAAATTGTTGAAACTTTTTTCTCGACATGTTCTACTAAATCGATTACAGTCTATAGACAAATGACAAGGCTGGTGGTATTAGCCATGCAATGTTCCACGACTCAAATTTAAACTGTAGATTTCACGGGACCTTTTTTATACTCATGGTCTAAACCATGCTCTTAGTTTACTCCCTTTGGACCAATTAATGGTAATTAGCACGTGATATTGAACAGACAGTGCACAAAAAACTTCTAGTTCTCACCATAAAGCAAGAACCCACTAAAGGAAGTGAATTGGATATGGTTACTGTGGAATGAACCCCGGGGTCTTAAGAAAACTCGATCACCCTCTTGCAAGGACAAAACTGCATTGTTGCCTACTTGCAAATACCCAGCGGCGGGTGAAATATATCCCGATACAATAATGTTACCATTCTTTATCAGAAAAGCTCTAACTTCACTTGTGCCAGTCTTTTTCAAAAATGTAAACATGAATACATAGATGCCAGTCACATTACACGTGAAAGTGCCGGTGTTTAAGTCAAAGTGTGTGCCTTCTTCAAAGAGCTTTTTATCAAAGGGCAGACTTCTACCCGATACAAGAAAATCCGTGTTTCTAACTGCACTAAACGCCACCCGTCGAGTGCGCTCAACACATTCACCTTATTATCCCTTTGGTCCAATTGGTCCAACTTGTCCAGGTACTCCTCTCGCTCCCTTCAAAGCAGCTCTGCCGGGCGGGCCGCGGTTTCCCTGTAAGCCATTTGATCCCTTGTCACCCTTGGTACCGTACATGCCTACATCACCAGGAGACCCTTTATCTCCCTTTAATCCAATGGGTCCCTGAATACCTCGAGTACCAACTGGTCCAGGTACTCCTCTCGCTCCCTTCAAAGCAGCTCTGCCGTGCGGGTCTCGGTTCCCCTGTAAGCCATTTGATCCCTTATCACCCTTGGCACCGTACATGCCTACATCACCAGGAGACCCTTTATATCCCTTTGACCCACTGGATCCTTGAATTCCTTTGCCAACTGAACCAGGTACTCCTCTTTCTCCCATCAAACCAGCTATTCCAGGTAGTCCTTGAGGTCCTTGTTTACCTGGCTGGCCGACACCTTGGTCCCCCTTCTGACCAGTTTCTCCTGCAGCGCCTCGTTCCTCATTCAACCCGTCTGATCCCTTGTCTCCCTTAGCTCCCTGCATACCTACATCACCAGGAGACCCAGTGTCTCCTTTTGACCCAGCCGGCCCGTATGGTCCAGGATGCCCCGGAATACCAGGAACTCTTGCAAGACTGACTGGGCAGCATGGACCGGTTGGCATTCCTTCTTCCGGTGACGTCACGCTAGCAGTAAACCCCATCAGATTTAAAACCGTCATATAGAGGACAACTTGTTTTACTTCCTGCATCTGCATGCGTAATAATAAACAATAATATTTAACAAATATATGTAGCAAATAAATCAAGGAACCGAACAGTGAGAAGTGTTTTTTCTTTACAGTTTTGGCAATTCGGTTATAGGCCTATGCTGATTGCATGGAGTTCAGTAGTCTTTTTTATGGACAATTACGATAAATCTTACATCAAATTAGTGAGTTTTCCCCGATTTCTTGCTTTTTTCTTACATCTTGCCATACAAAGTTACACTGATGTTTCGTGTAATTAGGTTCAAACGTTTTCTTTTGATGAGATATCCCTTGACATTACAAGTCCGGACAGCTACGTCAAGGTGAGGGCTACACCTTACTGATTTGGCTGTTGACCGAAATCAGCTGTCACCAGGTGTACCTTGCTTCCTACCGTTGGGGCTGAAACAGGTTACCCCCTTCACAGTCCGTAAGGATGTATACATTGATATCAACTACTAGGAGCCTATATAGTTGGTAGAGCAGAATGCACTTCCTTCCCAATTTTTTTAACGAAGCAGTTATTGTTAAGTGCCTTGCTCAAGGGTACAAGTGTCACGACCTAGATTCGGACCCACGCTCTGCTGCTTGGGTACGGTGAACTAGACCGCTCAGCCACGACACGGCAATGATACAACAGTTATGGTGGCTATGGTATTAATGACGAACAATGACAGCAGCTACTACATTTCCTTCAACAATTTAAAATTAACTAGATTGTCTCTGTGAATTTATAAACAGCTACTTGAACTAAATATGTTGTACGGGAATGCTATTTGCTGACATTTCTTGGAATTTTGTTGTTTTTACATCTCTGAATTGTTCGTAATTATTGATCAATAAACAAACTCACGGCAACTATGTTATGCTTATCGTTATAGGGACACATTGCCTTTAGATCGGGCGCTTTGTGCTATAAAAGGCTTTGTTATGAAATGAATTGTGGTCAGGAAGTTCGGAAAGATGTTTTGAAAGTAGATCGACACAAATATACTTGGAAATTGTGTGGTTTCCCCTCACTTTGTAAACTAACACGCTTTTTGGCGAGCTGCTTTAGCAGAATGCGAACCGATGTAAGACCGATTTTGTCCGTCCGTCCGTCCGTCCGTCCGTCCGTCGTCCGTCCGTCCGTCCGTCGTCCGTCCGGCTGGCTGGCCGTCCGCATTGAAACGTTTTGTTTAAGTTTTTGCCTTAGATAGTTTGTTGTGTTATGTTATTGTTTTTGTGTGAATAGATTCACTAAGTGAAAATGGGAATTGTGGTCAAGTTTTTCTATATTGTTTGAATATATTAAAGTTTTCAGGGTACATTATTACCCTCTGGAAATTAAACAGATTCTGTCCGGCTATCCGCATTGAGACTTTTTGTTACAGTTTTTGCGTCATGGTGTTAGATAGTTTGTTGTGTAAAACTTTTTTGTGTAACCTTATTGGCAGTTCATTTGTCTTACAGCCAAAATGTGGTTTGATCCACAGTGTTCAAATGGACCTTTTCTAAAAATGTTACAGTTTTCAGGGTTAAGTATATAACCTCTGGAAATTAAACAGCTTCCTTCGAGTAATCTAAATGGTTTTGCAATGAGCTTCGAATAAGAATGCTTTTAAATGGCATTCTTAATATTAATATCAACATTAATCAGGTTTACCATTGCAACTATATTTTTTGGTACAACCAATAACAAAAAATGAAAAAAAATGCAGATTATTTTTCGGAAGAGCTTTTTTTTTTTGGAGATGAAGATGGAAGATTTCTGGCATATGTGTAACATGTACCGCTGACTAGTTCAAAGAATGTGTGTGGTGTGCATTGAATTGAACCAATGCATGTGTGGGTTTCTGGTGTATATGTATGACACTATGGAACACTTGTGGTGGGTCTAATTCAATTCTAATTGGAAGGCTTTAGTTTCTCTGTTTGACACAATGAAGGTTTCAGGTCATGTTGTAAGTGGCAGAGATGCTGTTAGGTTGGTGTCTATACCATTCAGTACAATTTCAGAGGGCAAAGAGGTAAGTCATGCAGGCTGGGACTGTATGCATCCTGTAACATGCATCTATAGGGTGATGTCTTGGAAGGTTCAGTTTATGATAATATGGGCTCTTATTGTGTTTAATGAGTAGAAAAACCATACATATTTGTGTAAGAGGAAATGCAAAGAAAAATGTTTCATGTACACATGTACAACGTGTAACTGCTTCGCCTTTCTTAATGTGAGAGATAGCCAACAGCTTTACAGTTTTTGACGAGCATGCATCTTTCAAAGAACCTGTAAATTTCAATACATGTACATAGATGCAGCTACTCGCCATGGCAGCTTCTGCGTTCTAGTTCTTTCAAAAGCTCCCAATCCGAAGGCATTGTGTCCTTTAAATTTAAAAAGTGTTTCATAATTACGGTTAGAAACAAACGATTTAACTGAAATAAATCCAAACCCTGTTGTTTGTGCTCTGACTGGGTACGTAAAGACTGTATTAATATGTATTCGTCTTTAAATCAGTTGTTATAAAGTAAAGTATAACATGCGCATTTGAATCTTGTTGTTGAATAAGTGAACAAATGAACTTTCTGTTATTATATGCTTTACAGGCTTTCTTACAGGCGCGTACCAATGTGGTCAAAAGGGGGTCAGCCAATTAGCTACACTCCTTGCGAGCAGTGGCGCTAATCCGTATAAATCTTAACTACAGTAGCCATCAACTGCGAGAGCAGTTGGACAAGAAAATCAAATGGTTTTTGACATTATTAGCTCTAATTGTTGGTATGAGTATCGTGTTCTGTGCAGATGCTGTATACACGTAGCTTCAGAATTCCACTGTAGGCTTACAAAACCATAAATGGAACTTTCCTTCTTTACCTACGTTTCCTGACAGCTCTAATAAGCTATAGTTTTGTTTTGTTTTTTTAAATTATTTTTTATTAACCCAACAAGATCAAGATTCACCACTTGGTGACTTGGTGTTGGGCTAATATAGTTTTCTTTATGTCTGAATTCTTGAATCTGCCAAACACGAGCAAAAGTGGAGCGGCCGTGGCCAGCCGACCACCCCCTACTCACCTATACTTTCTTACACTTATACACAAATGGAATGGCAGTTTGGAAATTAATCAGAACATATCTTTTAATATTGTTTCTAGCTTATTGAAAAGGATAAATATTTCCTGCCCTTGCCTACCAACCGACTATTAGACAATCTACTCGCCTAAAAACATGATCGTTGCGTGAAAATTTTTAACAGAGCTCAACGTGAAGGTTTCTTTTACAAGAAAAGGGCACAAAAAGCAAGCTTGGCATACTTTTGAGCAATCTTTTGTGAAGATTACAGAAAAAACACCCAATCCCTCTACTGTTATCACGTTGCTATAAGACATACGATTAGAGAGGAGACTATTAAACTTACCGTTGTTTGTCTTTTGATCTGTCTCTGCTAGTGTTGTAACCTTGATCACCAAAGCTGAATGGCTTTTTGGAGCTGTGTGTCTGATACCTTCTCCTTTTAACTTGAATATTTCTAGATCAGTGACATTATCAGTGTGTGATAACCATCGTTGTCAATCAAACATTATTGGGTTGAAAGTCACAGACACGTGGGCGTGGCTTGCTTAGCTTTGAGCCAGTGATAATTATGACTGGCACACAGTCTGGTCTGAAAGGTGTGCTATAATCACTGAGAGTTTCTTTTGGAGCTTGTCTAGTAGGTTCTTGTGTACGCCATATGTTGTATTTAGCAACTGCATTTATCTTTGGAATGTTCTATATAGAAAGAAAACAGAATCACGCTTGTGTTTATCAACTTTGAAATTGTATTGAATTGTAAAGAGCATGAAAATAGCCGGAATCATGGGTAAATCTGTATTTCCTCCAACCATTCCAACCCTCAAAAATATAGATTAAAAAAATTACTGCCACAAAAATAACAAACACCCAAACACCCCAAACAAACAAACAATCAAATCTATAAGCAAACACACACCCCAATACCCCAGCAAATAAACAAACAAACAACCTACTTACCTGGTCGGACAGAATATCCTAAAGAGGAATGTGTTCTCCCGGTAGAATTTGAAGTGATTTTTTTTATTTACTAAATCAGCCCTTCCATGCTGGATTTTGTACTTCTTTTACTTTTTCTTTGGTCGAACTTTCACATGATAACAAGGAAAAAGTTCATTACCTCTAAATTATTTGGACAATTTTGAAAAAAAAAATATATAAATTTAAACCTTGACACGTGCCCTATCTACGGATGGTCTAACTTTTGCCAATGTTCTTCTGTAGACCAGTATTGGTCATTTAATGAAATAAAAACAAAATGCTTCTTCTCCCACATTCTTGAGGCGATGTTTCATCGTATGACTCATTCGATGGAGCTACATTTGGGGTATACACATACTTTGGCCAGCGGTCACCAATCAGTCAGTACTTGTCATTTAATGAATATTTACAAAATGTTTCTTATGCCACATTTTGTAGCCGAGTGCAGGACAATTTCGTTGCTTGTTTGGCTCTAGCTCAACTTGGGGTGTACAAAGATTTTGACCAGTGTTCACCCATCGGTCAGGAGCGCTCAACATTTCAAAACAATGTACATTACATTGTGTATTTTATTGGGATGTACTTTCTGATTAGTATCAACCTTTGATACGAAAGGGTGCACATCTCAACACTGTAATATCTTTCCTACCAGAAAGGGCCTGGAATGTTCAAGGTCACTCATTTTGGAAACAAAGGTTTCATGGTCTATAAACGGACATAATAACCTAGAGGGCGACACAAACTCCTAGGAGTATCCGTCTCGGTACGCAGTTTAGTTCCGGGGGACTGAAACTCGGGGCCAGTACCCCTTGCCACACCGGCGTTGCTGAGGTTAGATAATTAAAGATATGTTAAATATGAGTAGTGCAATTGTACTTATTGTTTCTGTATGAAACACAGCTTTAAAACAGGGGTTTTGTTTTTCATCGACAACCTATTGTACAATGTGTTTTCCCTGTATCTTTACCCTGAGACAGGGTCAACTTATTGTGGTTAGTTGCGTGTCTAATGTTCAACTTGCTATAAGGCGATAAGTGAGGGTTTATTAGTTGACCGATTAAATTCAAACCTTTTCAAAATGAACACTTTACAAAAATAAGATCAGCTTGAAGGTAGGAAACTGTTCGCAATGAAATTTCATCAGTGTTTATTGAAAAACTCCGGGTTACAAGGACATTGGTGTGATTGTTAAGTTTGCTGACTGCGTCTTTAAGTTAGCAGGCTCGGCAACTCACACGTGCCTGCATATGTACTTTGATTGTACCGGTATAGGTAATTGATTAGTTGTATGCATTAGCTAAACATTCCACATTACGCTGATCATCTTTCAGGTTAGAAATAACAGAGTTAGGATAACACCATTTTAATGCAATATGCAAACTGATTAAAATGCATGACACCAATTTATTCGTTATATTTTGAATGATCTAAGGTTAATCATTATTGACATTAGGCAACGTGTATTACAGGAAGACTGAAAATATTGTAGGTAAAGCATTGAAATAACTTTATGTTATCTTCTTCCAAGCGATATTTCTGCATTCTTAATTTGTCAAGCAATTGGTATGTATTCATGTAATTGTTAATCTTGAACTCGTTCACGTTGGATTTATTCACTGAAAATCTTTCTTGGACGTTCAATGTATTGTTGATACTTTTTCACTATAACAATCATGTCACAAACATCGTTGTGGGTCTTTCAAATATTTTCGGAGATTTAAGAAACCTATCTTGTACTTTTTACCAACCCGTTCTGCAAAATAGATTTCTTTTAACTGTTATTATTTTTCATCGATGGATTAACTGTAACACACCGATAACTCTTGAAACAAGAATTATATTGTATCCCCACAATTACTACCACGATAAGTTTTCCATTAGAACGGAAATTTTATTGGTTTTGATTAAAGTCTCAAAACTGTCGACGTGCCTTTGTTCTTTGAGACTTGAGAATTATTAACAACTATTATTTCAGAAACTTGCTTAAATTTTGTTTTCTTTTTTTTCAAAATTATCCAAACAAGTTGCCGCAAAATTCATCCATTATCTCAAAGAAATCTGAGATGAGACATTGTTACATTGCGATTACCATGTCTAACATTGGCTTCCATGCTAAAAAAATTACCGTTCAATTTAGTCAGCAATTATATACATTTTATGGCTCCCTTAAGTTAACGCGAATGAAATTGACTTTTCCTGTCACATTACCCATTTCAAAGTAAAGAGCAATCTCGTTAATCAAAACAGTATAGCATTTTAGCGAGTTTTACTTAAAATACCTTGTTAGTGCTTAATTATCTATCTAAAAAATCAAGCAATTTGCGAGATTGTTAACAAAAAATTCTCGATTTATTCGACTAAATCGATTACAGTCTATAGACAAATTGCAAACTTGTGGTATTAGCCATGCAATGTTCCACGACTCAAATTTAAACTGTAGGTTACACGGGACCTTTTTTATACTTTTATTTATGTTCGATTATTTAAACCATGCTCTTAATTCCAATAATTACAGGTGCTTTCGACCAGTTAATGGTAATTAGCACGTGATATTTAATTGATAATGATAACGTCTAGTTCTCGCCATAAAGCAAGAACCCACTAAAGGAAATATAATGAGAACTGTCACTGTGGAATGAGCCCCGGGGTTTTAAGAGAACTCGATCACCCTCTTGTAAAGACAAAAATGCGCTGTTGCCTGCTTGCAAATACCCAGCAGTGGCTGAAACATATCCCGTTACAATATAGTTACCATTCTTCATCAGATAAGCGTAAACTTCACCTGTGCCAGGCATTTTCATAAATGTAAACATGAATACATAGATGCCAGTCACATTACACGTGAAAGTGCCGGTATTTAAGTCAAAGTGTGTGCCTTCTTCAAAGAGCATTTTATCAAAGGGCAGACTTGTACCCGATACAAGAAAATCCGTGTTTCTAACTGCACTAAACGCCACACGTCGAGTGCGCTCAACACATTCACCTTTTTGTCCCTTTCGTGCAACTGGTCCAGGTACTCCCCTCTCTCCCATCAAACCAGCTATTCCGGGCAGTCCTTGAGGTCCTTGTTTACCTGGCTGGCCGACACCTTGGTCTCCCTTCTGGCCGGGTCCTCCTGCTGTGCCTCGTTCCCCATTCGACCCGTCTGGTCCCCGGTCTCCCTTAGCTCCTTGCATGCCTACATCACCGGGAGACCCCATGTCTCCTTTTGTCCCAGCCGGCCCGTATGGTCCAGGATGACCTGGAATACCAGGAACTCCTGCAGGACTGACTGGGCAGCATGGACCAGTTGACATTCCTTTGTCCGGTGACGTAACAGCAGCCCGTAGCACTTCCAAGTTCATCAATGTCAAGACCAGGCCAACTGATCTTGCTACCTGCATCCGAATAAAATACGTAATTACAAGAGCAAAACTGTTCATAAAAGTAACCTACTAACTAACCCAAAATGGTTTAAAGTTCCCACCCCTAATTTGTTCAATTTTATTCCTTGGTTTTTCCAGGCTCAGATTCCGAATTAATTATTTTCATAGTGGATATTCAGGCAATTGACTCAGATGCCATTTCTTGATCCCTGTCTATTTGAAAGGAAAATTGAAGATGTTTTAAACTAAATTTCTTTCCCAATTTAATTCTTTTGGGAAAAATGGCCACCTGTATGCGTCTTATTACTATGAATTTTCTGATAAGCCTTGTTAGACCTTAAAATCACGATAGAAGCCCGTAAACAAGTAAATACTTCGAAATCAACCCCAAATTAAAAGATTAACGACTTCAACAAAGGCCCCCCAAAAAGGTAACATTTTTAGGCGTTGAAATTCTTGCATTATATGATAATGCACAATTTAAACGTCTTCACATAATATTTTATTCAATCAACATTATTATTTTATTACTATGATTGAATAAAATATACTTGTTTACTCTGCGTAAAGCGTGCACACACTAGCCTAAATATGACAATGTTTTGCGAAAAATGAAACAAATTTAAAACTTGGCTAATAATGAGTGAACGCGTTGACAAGGCATGTGAACACAACTATTATTCGCAGTTATTTGCGTCAAAATTTGTAATGTCAAAGATAGAAACATAATCATGTTTAAATCATGTCTTTCCAGACTTCTTCTAATTTTATAGCACTGGACATTTAGATGTTTTTTCAAACACAGTGCCACAAAACTTTTGTTTAGCCCCGACACGTAAATCCGGAAATCGCAGGTAAAAATTTTTTTGTTTAGTCATTAATTCTTTGTTCAACCCTTCTTGAATTATAAGTCACCCAGTCTGTTTCCGAAGTGGTTATTACTTTGTTCTTTGAATTTAAAAACAAGTCACATCTTCTTAAGGTTATTCCTCTCCTGCCGCTTCCCTGGTTGCATCATAAACTTGGGTAAGATCTGTGGCTTATAAGGCAGTTTCAGGTTTAACGGCTTTTGACTTCGCTCGGCCCAGCGGCCTATCCAGGACCGCTGGGATGGGCTAATCAGCTTGCACAGATTCTTGTTCAGGAAGTACGCCATGCGTGCAGTGCTTGCAGTGTGAGTGTGATGCATGATGGGACTGAGCATAAACCAATGAGCGTGCTTGATACGTTTGCCCATCCCAGCGCCTTTGGTTTTAAAGCAAGGCGCTGGGGACGCGCGAAGCTTTTGACTAGCGCCCAGAACAGAGAGATTAGTAAGATAGGGAGACCTACAATAAGGGCTCGACCAACTGAGCTGCCTTACCCTGTTGTTGGAGGTCTCTATTCTTTGTCTTTATACGTGTTCGGGATTGGAGTCAGAAGCCATTCAACCGAAGCTGCAGATAAACCAGGGATTGCACTCATGTTTATGGTACTACCAGGGAATCCCATTCTAGTCAATCTTTTTGTTCACCCCCAAATCGAATTAACAATTAACCAGTAGGTTCGCTTGTGGTTAATTACACGACCATTGTTCACAGATCCAAAAAGGGTGACAGCTTCCTTTGCTAGCCTTAATTGTTTCAAGTCTTAAGGTCAATTATAACTTATCTTTTAATATAAATCATGTTTTTAAACTTTCACCCCTTGTTGGAGGCAGATAATACTTTTGAACAGATAAACATGTCACGTTGTATTTGATGTTTTACTTGTTTCGGACCTTACAAGCTGAGCCTCAATTTCAAAGTTAGCGGTTCTCAACTGGTAGTATCAGTAATGAACGATATAACCGGTTTTTGTTTGTTTTTTTTCCCTTAGTTTTAATATTTTGATAACGAGGCTAGATTACTCTGCTAGTACGGATAACTCATCAAAAAATGGACGCGTATTCAATTGGTATACTTTTAAAAATGTACAACGCTAACAGTTGCATGTTTGAGTGTCTGCGGGAAATGCAGTCAACCATTAAACTGTAGCTAATCTTAAACTACTCGGTAAAAAAATGACAGACTTACCTTGATATGTTGTTGTTGCATGTTTGTGCCTATATCGATGTCTCTGAGGGTCGTGAGTCTGTTCAGTCGCTATGAGCGGTGACGATGGATACTTGTTCTTATACTAACATTTCCAATATCAAAGCAGTGACATTGGCAGTTTGTGATCACGCCCCACGCTGTGAATCATACATAATAAGCTGACACTCGGCAGTTTATGGGCGTGACTAGACTATGAGCAGCAGCCATGAACAGTTTTTGTTTCTACATTGAGGGCTCTCGATAATTTCAGAGAACTGTTGTTGGGTATAAACTACCACTGGAAACTTTTAATCGGCTATTGAGTTAAACCAGATATTTGTTTTATAATGGAATTAGATTGAAGTTAAAATACATTACTGCTTGAAAGATGAGGTGGGACGGTGCAACAGTTAATATTGTTCTGATCGTATTCAAGAAAATGGACGACTGCCAACCACCATTTCATAATCAGTTCATAGTACATAATGTCTTTAATTGACAAAAGTATAGGAAAGTAGCAAACTGTTAGTGTTTTCTTGCCGATGCTAATCATATAAAACAATCAGTGCTGTCATGACGTTTTGGGGTTATTTTTTTATAACGAGACTTGTATAAGATTTTCTTTGGATAAAGTCAAGCTATGGTTAGGCCGTTGTAATGTCCGTAGAGGTAACATTTGGTCCGCATAATCGTTCTTATACTTTATTGGTCCAGTTTGAACTCATAGCTCTCACAAGTTAGTCATTGCAATTTTTTTCATTGAGAATTGTTTATTTACAGGGAAACAGGTTCAACAAATGAAGTGTATTGAACTTTATACAGGGTTGATTATATCAGATGTTAAAAACCTTCTTTAAAAGCCGAAACCAGCCGAATATTTCATGAACCTTTGCAGAGTCCTAAACAAGCTTTCATCAACAGATACTTTACTACTTCATTCAGTAAATTTCTGTTTTTATTTATATATACATGCAGATTTGTATATATTTTTCAGATAAACAATTTGAAACCAATTCGAACAGATAATATTATATTTGATCTTTCTTGACTACATATTACATCAGCTTAAAAACTGTAAACAATTACAATATTTACATTGTTTTCTTAATTTGCACTTGTAACATTCATCTTAAGTTAGATACTTGATGTACTTACAAACGTCTTTGATTGACCGATTTGTAATTAACCAGTTCATTGTACATAATGTCTTTAGTGGACAAAATCTTAGGAAAAATAGCAAACTGTTAATGTTTTCTTGCCGATGCTAATCATATAAAACAATAGTGCCGTCATTACTTGTACAAGATATTCTTTGGATAAAGTCAAGCTATGGTTAGGGCGTGGTTATGTCCGTAGAGGTAATACTTGGTTCACATTATCTTTCATATACTTTATTGGTCCAGTTTAAACTCATAGTTCTAACAATGTAATCATTGAAATGTAAAAAAGAAAAAGAAATCATCAAATGAAGTCTATCCCAGACGTTATAAACAAATCCTCCCTAAAACCCGAAACTAGCCGAATATTACGTGGATCTTTGCATAGTCCCAAACAAGCTCTAATCAACGGATACTTTACTAGTTTATTCAGCAAGTTCCTTCTTATTTAATTATAAATGTCGACTTGCATATCGTTTCCAAATGAACAATTTGAAACCCATTCAAATAGATAATATAATATTTTATCTTTCTTGAATACATAATACATCAGCTTTAAGACTTGAAACAATTACAATATTGTCGTATTTTTTTATAAGTTTCTAAATTTGCACTTGTAACATTTATCTTAGATGTAGGCTACTTGCTGTATTTTGTTTTAGAAAAAAGTATCTATACAAAATGTTAATACTTGTTAGTATCTTTGATTTGTTTTGAGTCCTTCACTTTCCGTGTAATTTAAAAAAAAAAGACAAATTTACATTTTACATTTCATTATTGAGCCTCTTAGAACCACATTTTGATCCCAATGAACAAGTTATTTTGTTTAAAAACGCGGGGTTAGTTTTGGTGCGAGATATGTTGATGATGACTGTCAACCTTCTTAGCGTCAACCGTTTGGCTAACAGGTCTTAACGTTCTTTAAAAATTATGGGGGTGGCTTTAAAAATAATTTCCCTCAAAGTGGATTTGATATGTCGTTTGACTCAAAGTTTCCGCCAGATCCGGTAGCCATCCTGGCTTTTGTGTTTCAGCCTGTATAGGACAAAATCTCCGGGGGAAGATTTCCATCGGACACCGGTATAAAAAAAACATTGAAACATTATTCTAGTTTAACTGAATCAACCTGTATAAGTCACTGACCCTTACAACCGATAAGGAATTTATATTCACTATTTCCGGGACCTTTGTTGCCCAAAATGAAGCCAATTATTGTGTTTTGTTTTAGCAGTATATGTTTGAAAAGGTTCACTTAGTTTGTACTATGTTTTACTGACAGTTGCCCCGAGTGTTCGTACATAATGTTCGGGTTTTGTATAATTGGGCTCATTCGTTTAAATGAGGGGTAGTTCACTTTATACACTAAGTTGTGAGACCCAGGCCCAAATACATGGCTCTGCTTACCAAAAGCAAAGAATCAACGCTTACGGAAGCAGATAATTCAGTGCTTAGTTACCCATGATGCTCAAACCTTTTTAAAAACACAAATTGAATTAAGAGTCAATTCAGGCCATCCAAACTTATAACAGAACAATGTATTCCCACACTAATTAGCGATTAAGTAGCAAATCGTACACTATGGCTAGCTTGCTGATTTTGCCTTTGCGCAATCGCTATCACCCTGCAAAATAAACAAGCTTGTGCAATCGAATTGTTGTGGAACGCCCTCTAGCGTTCAATGTTTCTTGCATTTATTACCTCAAGCACAATTTTCAAATAACAAAGACTACGAGCCTCATTCGAAACGATAATTATGTGCATTTCAATTTCTTTTCAGCAATAGACGCATTGAAGATTGAACTTGGATTACCGTGACCCAATGTTAACCTTTACTTCCGGGTCAACCGGAAGTGGGACCATATCTCAAGAACTACACAACCCATGTTCCATTTCTTTTCAGTTATTAATCCTTTGAACATTGAAGATTGAACTTGCGTTAACGTGACCCCATGTTGACCTTTACTTCTGGGTCAACCGGAAGTGGGACCATATTTTAAGAACTACACAACCAATTTTCAAACTTTTTTCAGTTTTAGACCTTTTGTGCATTGAATATTGAACTTGGGTTTAATCAAAGCCCCCAAAAACGGAACAGCTTTGTGTTTGTTCACAAACACCTCAATGTCTAGTTATTATTGATTTGTCCGATCCATAATGAAATCAACAACTGTTTTGAGTCCTTTACTATCTGTGTGCTTTTAAAGAAATACACAAGTTTACATTTTACATTTCATTATTCAGCCTAATTTGGAACCACTTTTTGGTCCCGATAAAGAAGTAATTTTCTTAATAAATGCGGGGTTTGTTTTGGTGCAAGATATGTTGATGACGACTGTCAACCTTCTTAGCGTCAACCATTTGGCTCATAGGTTTAAAAAAAATATATTATTGAGTTTTTTCAGGAAATTTTCCCTCTAAGCGGTTGTGATGTGTCTATTGACTCAAAATATCCGCCAGATCCGGTAGCCATCCTGGCTTTTGTGTTTCAGCCTGAATTTAGGTTTTTTTTTTCTTTATCGATGGAATGTTTTTATTATGCTAATTTCCAGCTTTCATGCAGATATTGAATCAATCTCCTTCAGACCATGTAAATTTCCCAGATGAACGACAAAATCTCCTGGGGACAGATATCCCTCGGACACCGGTATAAAACAATTACACATTAATCTAGTTTGACTGAATCAACCCATATGAGTCACTCACCCTTAAAGCAGGGTCTCAGCCCTGCAGCCAACCAGGGATTTGTATTCACTAGTTTCTTAGTTTCTTGGCCTTTGTTGTCCAAGTTGAAGCAAATCTTTGTCTTTTGTTTGAGCAGTATATTTTTTAAAAGGTTCCATTAGTTTGCACAATGTTTTACAGTCAGTGGCCACAAGTGTTCGTAACATAATGTTTGGGTTATGTATACTTTGCTAGTCAATGAATTATACCAATCGTTTTGACCGCTCGTTCAAGTTTAAGATATTAAGCCTATTGTGTATAGCTATAAGTTTACCATGGTTACTCGAAACCATTTCTCTAGTTAGACTATGACTATTTTAACCATGCCTAAAAATGTTCAATAAACGGTAAATGGTATGCGTTACTCTAGAGACAGTTTAAATGTTTAGTTGTCTCCTTAAAGCAAGAACCCATTAAAGGAAGTGAAATGGTTAGAGTTATCATGCATCAAGCCTGTTGATCGTAAGAAAACTTGATCACCGTCTTGTAAAGACAAAATTGCACTGTTGCCTGTTTGCAAATTGTTACCGCTGCCTGAGGTGAATCCCGTTACAATAATTTCATCGTTTTTTATCAATTTAGCATAACTATTACTCATGATATCATCTTTCAATAATGAAAACATGAATACATATATACCAGTCACATTACACGAGAAAGTGCCGGTGGGTAAGTCAAAGTTGGTGCCCTCTTCGAACAGTATTTTTTCAAAGGGCAGATTTCTACCTGATGCCCTGAAATCTTGGTTTCGGACTACACTAAAGGCCACGCGTTGTGTACGCTCAAGACATTCACCCTGCTGTCCCTTTTGTCCAATTGATCCAGGTACTCCTCTCTCTCCCATCAAACCAGCTATTCCGGGCAGTCCTTGAGGTCCTTGTTTACCTGGCTGGCCGACACCTTGTTCTCCCTTCTGGCCGGGTTTTCCTGCAGCGCCTCGTTCCTCATTCAACCCGTCTGATCCCTTGTCTCCCTTAGCTCCGTGCATACCTACATCACCAGGAGACCCCATGTCTCCTTTTGGCCCAGCCGGCCCGTATGGTCCAGCCGGCCCGTGTGGTCCAGGATGACCCGGAATACCAGGAACTCCTGCAGGACTGACTGGGCAGCATGGACCTTTTTCAGGTGACATCACGCTAGCACTGAACCCCATTAGATTTAAAACCGTCAGGAATAGGATAACTTGCTTTATTTCTTGCATCTGCATAACAATAAACAACATTTAAAATGTAGCAAGTACGTCTACCAACCAACCAGTGAGACATGTTTGTTTTTTCCGTTTCGGTAACATGGATTTTGCTTGTAATAAAGTTGCATGGAAATATGTCGCTATTTTATATGACGAATACATTAAATCGTACATCAAAACTTATAAAAAACTTGCTTGAATTTCTTGTTTTCCTATGTGCTGCGTAAATAGGCTCGTTATTTACTCGAATGATAGATTTATGGGTCAGAGGAGACACGTCGAGTGACCGGCCGCAGGACGCTAGCATTGGGCATTCGATGTGCATTCGTTGGCCATTTGTTGCGTGCGTTCTGTATTCGTTGGAAGGACGTGGCGCTTGCTGCCATTCGTTACATGGACGATAGATAAAGGCTCAGCATTCGTTCCTCATTCAATTTGCATTCGTCTTGTACGTCAGGAGTTCGCTAATGAATATATTTTTGTTCGAAAATTTGAGCGTATCTGGACATTGCCAATTGTTCAGAAAGAAATTCAATACGCTTGGAATAAGTTTGCTCTAATCGCTACTATGTGACAGGACCTTTACACTGAGATAAAGCTTACGTTATGAAAGACTTGCCATAAACCAGATCTGGTAGACTGAACAAAGAACCTAGTAGACTGAAAGACTGTGTGAAATACTGACAACTGAGTCCGAAGCAAGACCTAAGTTTGCTGTTCACAAATTGACAACAGTTACACACACACACACAGCCGTACGGATCCTGTTTGTGGGGTACTGCTATTGTTGTTCTATTATTCCCTTTTCTAAAGAATTCCCTCGTGGGGCCCAATTGTTCCTATTGAAATTACCTTGTGTGGTCCATTGTTCCATTGTTGTCAGGACCCCACAAATGTCCTTCCCTGTGTCCACACATACACACACACACACAACCTTACGGATCCGGTTTGTGGGGTACTGCTATTGTTGTTCTATTGTTCCCTTTTCTAAAGAATTCCCTTGTGGGGCCCTATTGTTCCTATTGAAATTGCCTTGTGGGGTCCATTGTTCCATTGTTAAAAGTACCCCGTAAGTTGGCAAGTGTAAGGGCACCCACACACACATGTTTGTGGATCCCGTAAATCGAGGACATCTCTTTGTTCTCCTTTTGTTTGGGCTTCGTTTTTTGTAGCGACGTTCGCGTTGGTTGTGTACACGGAACAAACCGAGGACTGTCCCGATATGACACTTTCCCGGATCCCTGTTGTTAAAGTCATAGGTTTGGATGCGTAGACATGTTCAAAAACACACAACGCAAACAAAAACACAATGCAACACTTGTATGCATATTTATCTTTCAAAGCTATGTGAAGAATGCCATAATTTCTTTCTGCCGGATCATTGTGAACAAAAATGCCAGCCGGCCACCTGCGTTGCTAGCAGCTACTGGCCTGCTTTCTTATACACTTACACATACTTTAAATGGTACTTTACAAAATAATCAGAACAGATCTTTCATTCATTTGTCTAGCTTGTTAAATAGTGGTATTTCCATTACGTTTGTCTACCAACCAACTTTATGACAAAGCATTTGGCTAAGAATATTGTTTCAAGAAAAATTTGTTAGTTAAATGAGTTGGGCATGGGAATACCTCCCAAATAGAAAAAAAGGATATATCCCTTTAAAGAAAATTTTTCCTGGCCCAGGAGGTATTTGTAAACGACCAGCCATGTGTCTGTCAACATTTAATGGGGTTAGACTAACCAGGGTAATCTCACCTTGCCTCAGGGGACAGCTGATACCAGGCAATTCAGGGTTTTGTTTTGTTTTTTGGCTTGGTCCAGTACAACAACATTGCTAGGCCCAGCTCATGAATAACGACTTGGCAAGTGACCACACTGAATTTATTGCAGGTCCTTGCTTGCAATAAAGTCAGTGTGGCCACTGGTGTGTTCTTCATTCATTCTGGAAGTAATTTACCCCCACTGCTAATTAACATAATATACATAATGAGTTGCCTATTGTCATTCCTCCCTAAATAGTTTGTGTAATTTTATAAAAATCAAACAACACCAAGTGTTAACATAACGCGACATGAATTTTTTTTTTCAACAAAAAGCAAGCTTGTTATAAACTTAAGGAAGCTTTTGTGAAGATGTCAGAACAAGACCCACTCCTCTACAGGTATACGTCGCTATAAGAAAACAGATAAGAGAAGAGACTATTAAACTTACCGTTATTGTGTATTGTGATCTGTCTCTGCTAGTGTTGTAACCTTGATCATCAATGCTGATGTCTTTTTGGGGCTGCGGTTGTGGTTACAGCTTCTTTTAACTTCTTGAAGAATTTCAAACCAGTGACATTTCCAGTGTGTGATATCCGTCGCTGTCAATCACTCAATATGTGGCTGAGAGTCACCGACATTCGGGCGTGGCTTGCTTAGCTTTGAGCCAGTGATATGATAGGCATAGATACGATATAAACATTACCTTAGATTTGAGTCAGATCTGATAGGGGCGCTATGGTTTTTTGTGAGAGTTTAATTTTGAGCTATTATACTAGGTTCTTTTGGATGTTCCATGCTGTATTAAGCACTGTGTTTATCTTAGGGATGTTGTGCAAGTCTCACACTTTTATTTTAAGACCTTGAACTTGAAGTAGCACCTATTTAAAAAAAATGTAAATGTGAAGAGAATGAAAAGAGCCAGAATTATTGGTAAATTTATGTCCTCCACACACACCAACCCCCTCAAAAAAAAACCCCAAAAAGCAAACAAACAAACACAAAAAAACCCCAAATAAACAAACAAACACCTCCTAGTTTTATTTTTCACGCGCTGGTATATGTGTTTACCAAAGTAACCAGCGGCAGGAATTTTGACAATCTGTGGTCAATTTCAAGCTACTGACGATTTAGCAAAAAAAAATTGTTTGTCCAAGTGAGCAAGGAATTCTAACATATATTATATGACTTCTTTTTAACGTCAAAAGCTTAAAGTTCCTCGCTCTACTATGAAACGCGTAAAGTTACATGAGTTATGCGGTGGAAATGTTGTTGGGACGGAAAGTTCAAACTTTTCCTCATGACCAGTGTAACATTGTGCATGCCGGAAATACCCTCGAATGTACAAGCGACTCATTTTGTAAACAAATGTGTCATGGTCTAAACAGAATAACAGAGAGGGTGACAAAGATTCCTAGAATAATCTGTCGCGGTAGATAATTTGGTTCCGGGGACAAAAACTTCTTGCACACTGGCGTTGCTATAATTCTGCTCATTTTTTCAGAAGTGTTGAAACAATGCTATTGCGACTGTCGTTCTTGTTTCTGCTTCAGACCTGAGTTTAAGGTCTGCGTCTTTATTTTAGCAGGCTCTGTAAAGTGTAATTGCCTGAATGTGTGCGTCTATTTTACAAATAAAGTAAATAATGTGTTTGAAAATTAGAATAAGCTGTTGCCAAATGCTCATAACCAAAAAGACCCTTGGTATAAGAGAAGGGGTTCGCCCGGTGTTCCTGGTTTGATTGGACGTATATTGTGCCACAGCACCTTGTAAACCATTACATGGTGCTATGTAAAGGAGTAGGTCTTATACTTCAAAAACGTAACTCCACATACCTTGCAGGAAAGTACTGAATGATGAAACTCCCAAAGCGTCACCGAGTGGCGGATATAAACGCTATATAAGAAGCCATTATTATAAATGCAAAAACAAATAGTTAGAGGCCTGACGTTTACAATGCGTTGAGACACAAGGAAACCATAGAGAGACTGTTTCTCTGAGTAGAGAGAAACTGTGGAAAAGGCGCCACTGACCATTCAACCCCATGGTCTGAACATCCAAAACGGAAATGACTAGTAACTTGTTGTCTTTGCCTCGTCCTCTCCACCACAGATACCCCCTTTATTCTGAATCATTCAGTAATTAATTACTTTCCTCTCCCCTTCCCATCATTGATCTTGTCTTTTGTGTTCCTGAACCTCTTTTGATCAAACGAGCCCGTTTCCCACCTCACTTTTTGTCGCCCTCTGCATTGTTCATTTATTTCCACTTGACAGCTTTTTGTTACACCCGTATACCGTTCCTGTTTATGTGGGTTGTATTGTCATTTATCCCCGAGAAAGACTCTGGTAGGGTAGAAACGTCAGGCCTCTAACTGTTTTTTTTTATTGATATGCTTGTATGCAATTTATAAATATTCCACTTTAGTCTTATCACGTTTCTGGTCGAGAAAAAAGTTATGACGTCGCCATTTTAATTCAATATGCAACTGATTACAATGTAGATTAAAATAGAGAAAACCCGTTACTGATTAAAGCGTTTCTCATCATGCTACACCTTGAGTTATAAGCGTAAGTCAGGGTGTGTGTTTTTTTTAGTCGGAAGCCAACATTTTGGACAACAACGATTTTAAAAGGCGTTGACTATGACGAAAACGAAATATACTTAATGTGAAGATAATATATGTACCATATGTAATTATTTTGAAAGATTTGGAGGAAACCATTGTTGAGATTAGAAAGCGTGTATTACAGGAACACTTTGGATACTCGAGAAAAAATCATTTATATAACTTTATGCTATATTCTTCAAGCTTTATTGCTTCATTGTAAATTTGCTTACGTCGTTTGTATGTTTTCATTTTTTACTTTTGCATTGTACATTCGTTCATTGTAAATCATTATTGGATAGTATAAAGTAAAACAGTTGGTATGATTCACTCTTATAACACGGTTATAAGCATCGTTGTGGGTCTTAAGATCATGCTCGAGTTTAGAACATTGTCTGAGCTTTAAGAAACTAATTTTTTACTCTGATGCTTACCAACCCGTTCTGCAAAATCGTTTTCGTTTCAACTGTGTATTATTAGTATTATAGATAATGTGAAAGCTTACTTGTTTATTTATTTCAAAATCAAGTATTCAAAATTGTCAGAACCTTTTGTTATTAACATAATTTACTAAATCGAATATAACCGTCGTGTTAATATTAGCCAAACAATGCTCCAGAACTCGAGTTGAAGCTAAGGGCTTCACATAACAACATCTAAGTTTGATTATTTCAACCCTGCTCTTAATTCCAAGAATTAAAGCTGCATCACCGTTTTCGATCAATTTTTGGTAATTACTTTTAACGAATTTTATTCAATATATAATGTTAATCCTTACTGAGTTAGTTTGCAAAATTGTTGAAACAGTTGCCTGTCTAGTTCTCGCCGTAAAGCAAAAACCCACTAAAGGAAACATGATTGGAAGTATCACTGTGGATGTAACCTTCTGGTCTTAAGAAAACTCGGTCACCCTCTTGTAAAGACACAACTGCACTGTTGGCTAATTGCAATAACCCACCAGTGCCTGAGGCATGTCCACTTACAATGACGTCACGATTCTTCATCAGGGAGGCGGTAGCCCTAACTTCATTACTCGATTTCAAAGCTGAAAACATGAATACATAGACACCGGTCACATTACACGTGAAAGTACCGGCAGGTAAGTCAAAGTTGATGCCCTCTTCATACAATATTTCTTCAAAAGGCAGACTTGTATACCTTATTGATCCCAAAAAAGGCGTGTTTCTGACTGCAGTAAAGGCTACCCGTTGTGTACACTCAACACGTTCACCTTGTTGTCCCTTTAGTCCAACTTGTCCAGGTACTCCTCTCTCTCCCATCAAACCAGCTATTCCGGGCAGTCCTTGAGGTCCTTGTTTACCTGGCTGGCCGACACCTTGGTCTCCCTTCTGGCCGGGTCCTCCTGCTGTGCCTCGTTCCCCATTCAACCCGTCTGGTCCCTTGTCTCCCTTAGCTCCGACAAAACCTACATCACCAGGAGACCCCAAGTCTCCTTTTGGCCCAGCCGGCCCGTATGGTCCAGGATGACCTGGAATACCAGGAACTCCTGCAGAACTGACTGGGCAGCATGGACCAGTTGGCATTCCTTCTTCTGGTGACGTCACGCTAGCATTGACCCCCAAAACCGTCAGAAACAGGATAATTTGTTTTACTTCCTGCATCTGCATAACATTAAACAGGTAACAAACAAATAAATTTACCAAGCTGTGAGACGTATCTTTACAGGTTTGGCAACATGGATTCTGCTCATAATAAATTTGCACGGAATTCTGTCGTTATTTTTAAGGACAAATCCATGAAATCTCACATTTAAGTTTTGAAAAACGGTTTTCTTTTCTTTGTTTTCTACATCTTGATTCTTTTTCCATTTTGCGTAATGAGGTTCTTAGCTTACTCGAACGAAACATCTACAACAGTAATTCAACCTTTTACATCGGAGCGGATTTATTTTTGGTTTAAGTAATCACGAGCAATGACACTTAATAATATATGTTAAATTTTAAACTCAAATACATACTCTTTGAGGATCTTTTTATATTCAAAGTGCATCTTTTTTTTTACTTGCAAAAAACACAGGTTTGGACTAACACAATTTGTTTTTCGTTTCTGATTTTAAACTTAGACACTTCAAGTTTTACTTTGAAGTGAATTTCTCATTCATTTGGAAATTTATGCGGTTAGTTTGGAGATCTAGATCTTTGTTTCCTTTGCTGGTATACGTTCGTTCACCACAGTGATCATCTGCATGACTTTGGGACCTCTGGGGTCAATTCCACGCCACTGACAGGTGTAAGTTCCTTGCTCTACTACAAAACACGCAAAGCTAATCATGGCGCGTGGAGTTATGTGGTGGCAATTTTCTTGGGGACAGACTCTCCGGTGGAGACAAACATCTTGTGAGTTAAGACCATGTGACCTGTGACATCACTTGCTTACAAAAGTGCCACAGACCTGGACTTTCTGCAGACACAATTTGCACACAACTCAATGAAAGACAAATCTAATTGTTTAGTTTTACAGGAATTGCCGTGTCTGAATTTTGTCAACTTTTGATATAAAAAGGGCGCAATCTCAAAACTTGGTAAGCTGCATGTACTTTCACAACACTTGGATTATGTGGAATTTATGAAATAAAATGTTAACCTTCCCATGCAACAGTGATCTTGTCTATCAGTGATAAAGTTCCTGGAATATGCAAGGTCATTCATTTTTTCTATAGACGGACAGAGTCACCTAGAGGGCGACAAAGATTCCAAGGACATTCCGTCTCGGTAGACAGTTTGGTTCCGGGGACAGAAACTCGGGGGACAACAACACATTGCCACACCGGCGTTGCTATATATCTGTTCACTTTTTTGAGGTTACACTATTAAACAAGATGCTAAAATAGTGCTACTGCAATTTTCCCCATTGTTTTTGCGTTAGTCAATGTATCAAATTCAATGTATGACACTAAACAAATTATGTCAAGTCGTTTTTTACATTTCGGTTTTGTTCAGTTCGATTGCGAACCTATTTTCGTATTTGTTTCCAATGTTTATTTACCCCGAGACAGAGTTAACTTACCACCTTAGTTGTCTGTCTGGTGTTTAAGTTGCTTTTTGTTGATAAGGTAGGGTTTAGCAGTTGACCGACTAAATGTAAACCTGGTCAAATGAACATTTAACAAGTGGTAGGCAACTGGTCACATTGGAATTTCACAAGTATTTACTGAATTTTTCGAGTTACATGGACATTGATGTGATTGTGAAGTTTGATGTCTGCTTATTTCAGTTAGCAGGCTCGGTAACTTTCAAGTGCCTGCATTCTTTTTCTAAATTTCCGGTAAGGTCACTTAATAATTTCATTGGATTTACTTAACATTCTACTTAACTGTAGTCACGTTTCTGGTCAGGGAAAATTAAAGTTAAGACAACACCAGTTTAATTCAATATGCAAACAGATTACAATATTGGATTGAAATGCGGTTTACACAAGTGATTAAACCTTTTAGGATCACGATGCTATACTTTATTAAATGCACAAGTTATTGGGGTCATCAAGTTTTCTTTTAAGTCGTTAGCCAACACTTTGTGCAATAATATTTTAAAAAGCGTTGACATGGATGAAATGAAAATATTAATAATATTTTGAATGATTTGGAGGAAATCTTTTTTTGAAAGTAGGCAGCGTGTATTAAAGGAAGACTTAGAATACTCGAGAGAAAAGCATTATTTAAATAACTTTTAATTGTATCTTACTTAAGCTTTATTTCTTCATTGTAAACTTTGTCAAGTAACTTATTTGTATTTTGTTGTTAACCTTGGCCTGGTTGATTCATTCACTGTAATTCATTATTGGATGATTCAATCTAATGTTGGTATTTTTCACTCTTATACCGTTATAACCATCGTTGTAAGTGTTTAGAGTATTGTCCGTGTTTAGAACGTTGACCGAGTTTAAGAAACCCGTTTATGGTGGATTTATATATCACACCAAGACTTCTTGAAACAAGAATATCATTGTTTTCCCACAATTGCTACTTAGAGAATTGTCAACCATTAGAACGGGGAAAAAAAATTCGTTTGATTAATTCTCAAAACTGTCTCAGTTCATTGAAATTAATTGATTTGGGACAAGCTTTAAAACTCACTTGTTTTTCATCTTAGTAAGGAGTCGTAAAACTTAGCCATTTTCACACAGAAATATGAGATGAGATGTTGTTACAATGTGAGTACCACTATCTAACATTAACAAACCATGCTAAAAACTCAGCAGTACATTTAACTCAACCTTTATCTTTGACTTACTCGTTTAGACTTGGAGTTTCCTGAAACATTACAAAGTATAACTCTTTAAACAAAAGCAGTCTCATTTCTTTGCAAGGTTATAGTATTTTAAAGAATTTTATTCTAAATTTAATATTAACGCTTACTTTCAAAAATCAAGAATTAGTTTGTTTGGTGATATTATTCATGTAATGTTCCACAACTCAAATTTAAACTAGGTCTAAAGGTTACGGAAAAATTTGTAAAGTTTGCATATTTCAACCATGCTCTATATTCAAATAATTAAAGCTGCTTCACCCCTTTTGGTCAACTAAGTAATAGGCACTTGATACAGAACAGATAGTGATAACGTCTCGTTCTCGTTATTTAAAGGCACAATATACCCTTGGTTTTTGCAATTGTTTGATTGTTTAAACCCTAACAAATGTAGATACATACAATGAAGTTAACCTGAGAACATTTCATTTCCAAAGGTCCCGTTTTTTAGATATCGCCGAAAATCCGGAGCGAATATGCCACGCAGGGACAATAATCCCTGATAATAGGAATACACATTCTGAGAAACGTTACTGACAGAAACGTTTCACAGATTCAAATTTGGGGGAATAAAATGTGATATCCTTTGCCATAACCGCAGTACTTCGAAGTGAAATGTTTCTCAAACTGCATTATACCATTCAAAGCTGCTGTACTTCTCACCTAACGTATACAGACCCTTTAAAGCAAGAACCCACTAAAGGAAGTGTAATGGTCAGTGTTACTGTACATGGAACCTGATCCTGAATACAATAAGAAAACTCGATCCCCCTCTTGTAAAGACACAACTGCATTATTGCCAGTTCGTTGGAAACCCCCATTGTATGATGATGTATATCCTATTACAATAACGTTATCATTCTTCATCAGAGTAGCGACAGCGCTATAGTTGTATATGACATCTCCTTTCATAATTGAAAACATGAATACATAGATACCAGTTACATTACACGTAAAGGTGCCATTGGCTAAGTCAAAGTTGGTGCCCTTTTCAAAGAGTATAATATCGAACGGCACTTTTCCAGATATCGTAAAAGACGTGTTTTTGACTACACTAAAGGCCACCCGTCGCTCAACACGTTCACCCTGATGTCCCTTTAGTCCAACTGGTCCGGGTACTCCCCTCTCTCCTTTCAGACCAGATATTCCAGGTAGTCCTTGAGGTCCTTGTTTACCTGGCTGGCCGACACCGTGTTCTCCCTTCTGGCCGGGTTCTCCTGCAGCGCCTCGTTTCCCATTCAATCCGTCTGATCCCTTGTCTCCCTTAGCTCCTTGCATACCTACATCACCAGGAGACCCATTGTCCCCTTTATGTCCAGCCGGCCCGTATGGTCCAGGATGCCCCGGGATACCAGGAACTCCTGCAGGACTGACTGGGCAGCCTGGCACAGTGGACATTCCTTCTTCTGGTGACGTCACGTTAGCATTGAACCCCATCAAATTCAAAACCGTCAGAAACAGGATAACTTGTTTTACCTCCTGCATCTGCATAATATTAAATGTGCAACTAATGAATCAACCAACCAAACTGTGAGACGTGTTGGTCTTTACGGTTTGGCAATTGGTTTATAGGCTCTTGCTAATGGCATTGGATTCTGTTGTCATATCTATGGACGACTACAAGGAATCTCACATCTTTGTTAGCTAATTTTGCCCTACCTTCTAACTTGTTTTCCTCCTTTGGTAATTACTCCAAAACATTATGGCCTTAAAAACTTTCTTGGTAAGTAGCACTGCAGCTGTTGAAAGTGTGTACATTGAGAAACGATTCCCTTTCCAGAAATTGTATTTTAGAAAAAGGGACAATTATATAAACCCTGCAAGCTGGCCAATATATTGTAATGCTAGAATTCTTTCTTTATTCCCTTCTTTTTCCCCTTCGTTTTTTTTTCTCAAAACAATTGACCTTGACACATGCCCTATCCATCTTTATGAATATTTACAAAATACTTTACCCCATATTCTTCAACCGATTCAATTAATATTTGCAAAATATTTTTCTCTCACATTCTTTAGCAATCTGCAGAAAAAACTTGCTCTAATGCTTTACTTGCTCCAGTTTCATTTGGGGTGTACACAAATTTTGGCCAGTGGTCACCTTTCGGTCAGTACAGGTCATTTTAAAGTAGGATTTACTTTTTAAAATGTCTGTTATATATCTAGGAAATTTTAAACAATTTTGCCATTGAAAATCTAGTGGTCAGTATCGGTAATTTTATGAAAATTTACAAAATTCTTTATCTTCCACATTCTGCCAGTTACAGCCCAACTTGATTCAGTGATGTAATAACCAGAGAATGGGCACCTATTGTGCAGCAGTGGTCATTTCATGAAAAAATGTTGTTTTTCGCATTTTAATTAATTTATTTAGTCCATCCAAATTGGCCAATGGTCATCTAGTGGTCATTTGACAAAAAATTACAGAATGCATTACCTTTTGCTTCCCAACCTGGTCAAATGCTTAAAAGGCTCGAGCCCCATTTTTGGTGTACATTGACCTGTCGGTCAGCAGTGGTCGTTTTATGATAGAATCAATGTCGTTTATATATGGCAAAGTTATTTAAAAGTACTGAAATTTGTGTTTTGTGAAGCACTTTAGCTCTAGTTTTAAATTGTATTCCTCTTCAAATCAGTTGTTATAAAGTTAAAGTTGTCAGTGAAGTGCGCAATTGAATCTCGTTGTTGAATGAGTGAACAAAATTGAAACCTTTATACGTATGCTATACTATAGCATACTATAACAGTGTGTTTAAACGTAGTCAGCCATTTAGCCACTCCCTGTGCGAACAGTGGCGCTAATCCTTATAAAAAATCCTGACCACCGTACCCACCAACCGTGGCAGTAGTTGGGGAGGGGGTACATCGCCCTCACAAGAAAATAACTAGTTATTAACACAATAAGTTCTAATTGTTGGTATGGATTTCGTGTTCTGCACAGGCGCTGTTTACGTGTGAAATAAGAAGTCTACTGTAGGCTTACGAAAGTAATTTCCAATCTTTGCATTCTTTTCCTAACATATATCATGGGCTAAAGAGTATTTTTATAGAACCAGACTCAACACTGCGACATAGTTTTAGGCTATTTTAGTTAATTACTTTTGCTTAATAGTCTGGAGTCTTGAATCTGCCCAATACAAGCAAAACACAACCGGGGGTGGCCATGGCCAGCCTTCCAATCTGATTGCTACTTGCTACGGGCCTGTTGTCTTACACTTACAAAAATACACAAAAGATTTGTCAGATTTCAAATACTTTGTCTAGCTTAGTATATCCATTCCCACGTTTCCATACCAACCAACCCTAGGACAATTAACTCCGCCTAAAAACATTACCGTTTCAAGAAAAATTGTTAACAGAGCGCATTGTGTTATGCAACATAAACAAGATAGCTTATTATAAATTGAATCAAACTTTTGTGAAAATGTCAAAACGCCACAAAATACCTTAAAATGTATCGCGTTGCTAAAAGAAAACAGATTTAAAGACACTATTAAACTATGTAACCTCGAAGGTTGATCCTACACTATAGGCCGCTGTTTCGAGGCAATATTGGAAGACCCGAGGGGTTTTTAAGTGGAATCGTGAAACATTCTTTTTTCCCCAAAGTGCGCGTTATTTTTGTTAAAACATCCGTTGTGAAGAATTTGTCACCAACCAGTCCCTTGTTCATCAATTTCGAAACTGTCTCCGACTGTTGATTTTATAATGAACTTGATATGACTTGGGAACATAAAAATGCAACACTAACGAGATCCATTATGATGAAACTGATACCTACATTATTCATCAAATCAGACTCCAAATGACTCGTACTTAAATAATAGTCTAAAGTTTCAAATTAAATAAATGCAAAACCTAGGACTGTATGGCTTGTCTTCTGACTCGGCACAGAACAACTGGCAAGTCTCTAACAGTCATTCACGTTGCTGAAAGAAAACAGACTAGAGAATATAAATATAGCTTACCATTGTTTGTCTAGGGATCTGTCTCTGCTAGTGTTGTAACCTTGATTATCAATGCTGAATGGCTTTTGGAGCTGTGGGTCTGGTAGCTTCTCCTTATAACTTCTTGGAGTTTTCCAAGCCAGTGATATTTCCAGTGTGTGATTGGTCTGAAAGTCACCGACATGTGGGCGTGGCTTGCTTAGCCAATGATAATTATGACAGGCATACACGATAATGATGTTAACCTTCACCTTTAGATGATAGTCAGATCTGATAGAGGCGCTATAATCATTTATGAGAATTTGTTTTGAACTACTCTAGTAGGTCCTTCTTAATAAACTACATTTAAATTTAAGAAATTGTCTATCAACAAATAAATTAATAAAACAGTGTCTCACACTTACAAAAATAAACGTTAAACCTGGTGTACCACAAAATACACAATTACTGGACTGTAAAGGCAGTAAAAAAGAGCCGGTTTCTGAAATCAGTCTCGATTCTAGAACTTTCCAACCCCTCCCCCACCCAAAAAAGACAATCAAACAAACAATCTAGAAACAAAACAAACAAATAAACAAACAATCAAGCAAACATCCCTGAATACCCCACCAGACAAACGGACTGGTTACCGATGTCGGTCCGCTGTCGGTTTTTGAGCAGCAGGCCTCTGGTGGTATGTCACTGGTTACCGATGTAGTCCAGCTGCTAAGGTCCATATGTGGGAAAATTTTGCATTGTGGTAAAAGCATAAAACTTCCTACAGTTGTTATTTACACCCTAAATAATTTTTTTAGACGTGGACCCATCTCGGAATGTTGGGGGTAAAAAACTAAATATGTTCATTTTGACTATATTTTGTTTTTCTCTGCACCTTTTTTAGAATTAAAATACAAGGTAACAGTATACAATATTTATTTTAAAATCAATACTTATCTTTATTTCTGCCCCTTTTGTGGGCGGAGTTACATTTTTGTAAAGTGGGGCAAAATGTCGGTCCACTGTTGGTTGTTGAGCGGCAGGCCGCTGGTGGTTTGCCATTGGTTACTTATGACGGTCAGCTGTCGGTTTTTGAGCCCAGCCCCCGATTTCACGAAACTCGTCGCAAAAAGCGATGCATCGTATGGTTTGCGATGCATCGTTAACCTAAGACACGTCGCGGCTGCGACGAGTTCTAAATTCCGTTTCACCATACACGTCGTAAGCGCGACGAGTCGCAGCTCAAAACCATTTTCACTCTTAATAAAAACAACCCTTTGGACGAGGATGAACTGCTAAAGTTGTGTGGCTGTTTTGTGTTGTATACAACTTGGTCATAAAACAGTCGTGTATACATGTAGTTCATTCAAGATTGCAGAATTCGCTGCTCGCACTAGTCTTTTTCGTGCTAGTTAGTGCATGGAATTCTACCTCCATGGTTAGTGGTTGCGCTGTTTGTGTATCACTATCCGGGCGGCAGCTGCCCGGGCCTTGACTGAAGGCTAAGATCACTGTGGGTTGTTTAACCATGGTTTAACAACCACGTAAAAAGCGGTTACATAAAATGGGAAAGGTTATAATCCACAAGATTGTAGCAATAGACGTAAAATCACGATCTTTTGTCAATCAAGAAACGGTTAATCTTTTGCAACCACCCCCCCCCCCCCCATCACCCAAATATTATTTTATTTAGGTCTAATGAAAATTTTACCCAATAAAATAGTAGGGGCCAGCATTGAATATTTTAAAAGCTTACCCTTGTGACACGTTCAACGCTCCATAAACCCTCTCGATGATGTGATAAATACCTTGTTTGGTTAATATATACCGACGAAATATTTCATCATCAGTTAGACTGTCGAGAGGGTTAGGCCGTGTCCGAAACGGCGGCTTCGGCTACAGCTACGGCTAGATCGCGCGCGTCTGCCTATTTTTTCAACACTGGCAGACGCGCTGATCTAGCTGTAGCTGTAGCCGAAGTCGCCGTTTCGACGGCCTTAGTTCGGTCGCGAAACAGTCTCTCTGTGACGCAACGCTCTTCCGGTTCTTCTGTCGGTTTCACAGTGGCAGGCCGCTAATTGTATGCCACTTGGCTACCACTGGCGGACTGCCGTTGGTTTTTGGTTGGCGTGCCGCCAATCGTAAGCAACTTAGACCGCGTTCCCACTGGATCCACAATTACGAGATCCTGACCCCGCAAAAGGATTAGTCGCAGACGTGAATCGCGGTCGCGTTCCCACTAGAGTATGATCGCGCATTGATCTCCCTTTTGGGAACGGAAGTGGATTCAAAGTTCACCAACGCAGGTCGACCAAGTGGGCAGTGCGCAGGCGCAACGTATCTATGGCGACCACACAGTGTTGGATGGCTCCTCTACTACGCGCGCGCGGCAGTCGCCATTTTTTTGTCATGATAGTACATGTAGGCCCTACTGTACACTGACTACTGTTGACCGACATGATGGACTTTTTTGTGCCATTTATTTTGTTGCGCCATCATCTACGTCTTCAGAATAGTATTAGAATATCAGCTTTTTTTGAGCTTCGTTCTCGACATCGAAGACATTGTAGACGTCGGAGAAATGAGCGACGGTTGCTTTTTCTGCGACGAAAATTTGTCATGTATGCCCTCATGTTCGAAACGGCAATCACTGAAGACCATCACCAACAAGTCGACAGGTACTTCTAGAAGAAACATTTTCTCAAATAAACACTCGCGCCATTCGGGCCTACCGTACCGGATGTTCGCCCTCAAATTGCGGGGTCTGATCGCCCTTTGCGTTCCCACTAGACTTTTGATCGCCCATTAATCCACAAGGGCGATCAGATCCCGCTTTAATCCTACTCCCGAGGTGGATCAAAATTGCGGGGTCTGATCCTGATCGCCCTCGCGTTCCCACTTACGCTTGATCGCCCTTTGATCGCCCTTTTCGAGAAATTGCGGGGTCTGATCGCCCTTTTCTCGAATTGCGCGATCAATGCGAGGTCCAGTGGGAACGGGGCCTTGGCAACCACTAGCTGACCACTATCGGTTTTATTTCGGCCTGCTGATGCCGACGAGCCGCTCGTCGGCCACCACGGCGGTCCAACGGCGGCTTGCGAACTGCGATTTGCTGTCTGGAAATAGTCGATAGCAAGTGAAAATGGATAAGCAACATCCCCGAAGAACTTGTTTGGTTGGCGGAAAGGCCGCTTGTGTCTCCACTCTCCACGCCCCAAAAAGAGCTAGGGCACACTGGTAACTCGTGAGTTAGATTTTGGTTCTCAAGATTGTTTACACAGCCATATTCTGTTTTCCTTTTGTTTGGTCATGGTTTAATCGTGTCCTTTAGTTTCGTGACTGCCACTCGTCTAAGTTCAAAGTTGTATGATTAAGTTTGATGGCTCAATAAAACGAAGGTAGTTTTGATGATAACAATGAATGAAGGCAATATTATGTACACCTATTTTCAAAAAGCTTCCAGAGTAAGTAATTTTACAGTTGTGATTCTTACTGTGTTTTTTCATGTTTTAATGCCAAATATAAAGCACATCAGCCAAGAGAATTTGGGTCATCTTGTTTCTAAGTTAACGACGTGTACCCGAGTCAACTCGTACCCAGGTGCATCCATTCACCTTTCATCCACCCATGAGAGACGACCCAAGAAGAAATTACATGGTTGTTAAATACTAATGTCTTCTTAGAATTATGAATATGTGGAATAACGATTTTAAAAAAAATGTAGCAGGAGCGGACAACATTCAAATTGTTTTGTTTATTTATGAAAACTTCTTTTAAAAGTTGACTCAATGGTGACAACAAAATATAGTTTCAAAAGAAAGAGGAAGAAACAGAGACAAAAGTATTGTCAATGGCAAAATGTGAACAACTTGACATAAACAAATGAACTTGACAATGCCTACTATTTAGTACCCAAGCACTACGAAACAGCATTGATGTTAAAAAAAAGCTTATTGGAAAAGATTGATCCATTGTTTGTGTTGATCTTTTCCTTGAAGCAATAGCCTTTACTGTTTTGAAACAGATACAAATTTCTTGAAAGCAGTTATGAACAAAAGAGGTATTTCTTCACACTTAAAATCAAAAATTAACGTGTCTTATTATAATAGCTACAAGGGCGTTAAAATCTTCTCCGGGAAATAAACAAGGGCAAATATGTTCGAGGTGTAGTGTTTCATGGACTCATTTTTTTTAAATTTATCATATAGTAGTTTACAAGCAAAAAGTTAAAAAATAAATCAATACAATTATCCAATCCCATCTAGATCAATGGATATTTCACCCTATTTATAATATAAATAAATAGTATCCTCAACTCATGAGGGATGATTTCAGGTACACGAACTGTTTCATAGACTGTTTCTCTTGTAAAATGTGTTCTATCAAGAACTTTAAAAGTTCCTAGAAGCTCATTCTAAAACATTATGCTTGGAGGTACCAGTACATGTAATCAGACCAACCAATCTCTCCGATATATACATTTTTTTTTCTTTTCTTGTTATTTTTTTTCCTTATTTATTTTCTTCTTTTGAGTGGAGTTAAACGACTCCGTTTATTCAAGGCTCATCAACAGACATACAAAGACTTAGACAAAATACACTGTACAGAGCGGCTTTGCCATTAAATAAGGAAATAACAAATAAACAAATAAAAACAAATACCGGTACATGTAAATACAAATTAAAGTGGCAATATTATCACTTGGAACAAAATTAAGTAATCGGAAGCTAAGTAAATTCAGTTAGCAAAAATGATGCAATGTAATGTAATGTTTCTTCGTTCATCATTTCGTGTCATCACACAACTGCTTGTCAATGTTGGGCAACTTGAAGTCCATTGCCATTGGCCTCTGCAAGGTCCTCCATGGTGCAGGTGTTATGCAGCAAGCCACAGTTCAGTAGGTGGTCCATAGTTTGGGGTCCTTGTCCGCACTCGCAGTCTGCAGTAGCTTCGGAATACCCCCACTTCTGCATGTTTCTTTTGCACATTCCCACGCCTGTTTCTTCGTTGATGGAACACAAACAGTTGTTTCTAGTATAATGGTTTTTAAATTGTCCATGCTCATTCTGTCTTTTTCCAAAGTTAGGAGTTGCCTGCATGAGTTTGTATTTATACTGTAGAATGATAACGATGTCTGAGAGACTTTTATAACTGTCGAAAAACTTTTTACATCTTATATTCCAAATTTGCCGGAGCATCTTAAAACACTTAAAACCATTTGTACTAGTTTTAATTCATGACCTAGGATTCTGTTGGGGTCACTAAGATGATAGTGTTGATTACCGGTGTATTTCTTTATGAGATTCTCTGCAAAAATCCAAGCATTTTAAGGTATTTATGCATTAGATAAATAAATGTCAGTGCGATTAAGGTTCAGTTTCACAAAGGGGACATGTGACGTCGACTACTTTATCGATGCTGTGTAAAACATCTCTAGTGGCAGAATCATGTGTTTAAACTTGTGCCAACAGATTTTGTCCTCAGAATTTAGTAAGTTATTAATTTTGTCCAGCCATTTTGCCAGATCAAAGGCCAGTCATGTTTTCGTGTGTAATAGAAGACTTGTTCCCAAACATTTTGAGTTATGGGTGTAATGAATTTTTTAGACATCATTCTGGCGTATCTCGTTTTAGTAGTTGTTTTGCTAATTTTCACTTTCATGTTATCTTTTTGATCTGGGAAAACTAGCCAATTACAGACGTGGTTCATTGGGCCATGTCTATTCTCTTGGATTAAGGAGAAATATACATGCTTCTCCCGCATTAATTCTTTTGATGGCACATTTGTTAGCTACTGATTTATAGGAGATCAGGTTGCCTCGTCTAGTGACATCGTTTACCTTAGTCATTCCGACTGATTTAAGTACAGGACTATTTAAAAGGGTGTTATTTCTAGTAGCTATACAGTTGTTAAATATTGAGACTTTCCTGGTCTCTAAGACACTAGAAAATGTACAGCTAAGAATACCGCTAACTTTCTCATACGCTACAAATAACTCTCTCTGAAGTGGTTTTGAGGCGATTTTTACTGTTCGCAAAGACATACCAACCTAAGTTATTGTTCCTACTGGCTTTATTGAGCCAATAATAATAAAACAAAAGCTTCCATTTTGTGTCTGTGTAGTGGTAACGAGCTAACCAATCAACTTTAAACTGTTCAGTTTACACTGGATATCAAGGAGGCCTGTAGCTCCTGATGTTTTTTGGGCCTCTACCAGTAGCTCTCTTGATTGTGTTAATTTTGCCATCCCAAAAAAATTCCAAATGATGCTATTTATTTTTTTAACCCAGTCCGCGGGACAGGCTATAACACTGCCCCAAAAAGTTAACACTATTAATTCTTGGTCTCATTACCAACAAAAATACCGAGAATCTTCAACTTGTCATTGCTTCAATTAAAATGACAAGGTTAGTCCCGTCTTTGTTTCCATCTACCCAGCCAAAGGCCTTTAGTTTTGTTGGCATTAGTTTGGACCCACTTCCCTTGCAATATGTGTCGAAGATGTCTTATACAACTCTGAACTCACTTTCTTAACCATTAAATATGTTCGTGTCATCAGCGTGCTGGATTAACGTGACACGCGTCTCACCTTTGGGAGTCTCGATACCTCTTTGATTATTGTTTCTAATTAGATTTGCTAGGCCTTCGGCACATATCGCAAACTGGGAAACGAGGGCAACCTTGTCTGATTTCAAAATTGTTTAATATGATTCTGCAATAAGGTTCCCTGTGAAACAACTTAATCCATTTGATGAAAGAATGAGGAAGGTTCATTTTACGCATAACATATAACATGTAGTCCCAATTTATTCTGTCAAAGGCCTTTTCTTGATCGATACCGATAACGGCAGCCTCAAGGTTTTCCCAATTAACATGATCTATGGTGTCTCGCACACCATGAGATTATCGTGAATATTTCGACGGGGAAACCCCACATGAATGTTCTTGACCAATGATGAAAGGCATAGCCGATTTAAGGCGATTTGTGAATGTTTTCGATAATATCTTAGTCAGCATTAAGTAAACTAGTGGGACGCCAGTTTTTAAGATCATAAGTTCCCCGTTTTTAAGTTCCCCGAGTACTTGTAAAAAAGTTTTACTAAAGCAGTATTCATAGAGTTACACAAAACACCAGTGGATTAACAATCGTTATAAACTTCAAGCATGTCTTTTCCTAGAATAGGCCAAAATCTTTGGTAAAGTTCAACTGTCAGGCCATCTATACCGGGACTTTTATTTTTGTTCATTTGTAACAGAGCATTTTTTAATTTCTTCTTCAGTAATCTCTTTGTCCATGCAGGTTTTCGAGGATGCTGTTAGGAATTTCGGAAAAAAAATTATCCAAATTTGTTTGAGACAACTTTTCTGAATTGTACAATTTACTGTAGAAATCACTGACAACGTTAAGCATAGTATCAGGCTGATTAACAAGGACACCTTTATGGTTAAGAAGTTTATCCATTCTACAGTTGGGATTTTGTTGAAGATTAAAGGCTTTTTCTTTTCCGTATTCCATAATAGTTTCTTTCAAACAGATTTTGCCCCTTTCCCACCATTTAGAAAGAGAATTGTGGTTCTGTTTTCGAGACGTACAAAAATAAAAAAATAAATGATAATACAGGATTTGCATTATTGGTCTTCAAAGCGGGAATTTTTGCAAAGCCAGCTGCCTTGGCCGTGTGGGTGTGGATATCATAAATTTTAAGACATATAACTTGATGGTCAGACAAACCACTTGACATGACATACACCTCGTTAACTTTTTTTCTTTCTTCTTTGAGTGGAGCTCTTAGACTCCGTTTATTCAAATCTACTTAATTACAAAGTAAACTCGTCTTCTATGAAACATTGATGCAAATACTGATAGATCAATGCATCAAGTACATAGAGGTTACTAGAAACTAAAAGACAATAAGCAAAAGGTAATACATATCAAACCCCCCAAAAAGTCAATACATGATAAAAAGTAAAATTAGTACAAGTAAAAAGACTAAACTTAAGGCGAACACAAAAAGACAGTAACTGAAATGAGGTGAAAAAACCCAATTTAAACCAAAATGTACATTTTTGACTCTCATCTTCCTGGAGAACACACAAGAATGTGTACCATTTATTAACATTACGAGTTTGAAGCCTATTCCTCTTCCTTAGTAGAAATGATCTGAGAGTTCGTCTGTAGACCTGGATAATGTTTGTATTTGTGAAATCTTTGTCCTCGTTGAAGACAAGATCACACCGGATTCTCCAAATAAAACTTATCATCATGTCAACAATTATCATAGATACAAATGACAAAATCATACACAACATTCGTGTACAATCATTGAGACAAAAGAAGCGGCAGCCAGTTTGTTTTCTGATTAAAGATTCGACGTTTAACCAGGGTTCAACCATCTCATTAGAATATAGAAACAAATGTTCGACAGTTTCAATGTCGGATGTACAGAAAGGACAGTCGACTCTATCTATGATTTTCATGCATTTCAGTTTATCCCGGGTTGGCAGAATCCTGTGACAAAGTCTAAAAAGGATGTTTTTGTCTTTGGCATTCATAATGTTTTATAGTTTAGTTTGGTCCAAATATTGGCCCAGTCAACATTATCAGTTAGGCCTAAAATCGACGCCCACTTTTACTGTGCTTTTGGGCGAACAAAATCTTTGATCTTCAGTGATTTGTACATTATTTTCGTGGTAACTTTAGAAAAGGGCAGCAAACCCTCGTTCCCGGGGTCAATTTGGAAATTCAGCCACCTGCTTGGATGGTTATTGGACCCACAACGTTTTTCTTTGAAGAGGACTGGATTGATGTTTTGTTCAATCCGTTTAGTTATGCGTCCAGCATTGATAGGATTTATTTTACACTTCCTTGCCAATTCCTTAAAAGTAATTAGTCTGTTGTTTTTAACTACATGATGACATTTGATGATGTTGTTCTTTGTTAGAACATGACTTTCTAAGTCTTTATCCGCATTACCAGTAACCACTGAATTATTCCAGAGAGGGTTGTGCATAACTTACAAAGCTGGAGAGAATTCTTTTCTGAAAACACCCCCTGATTTTCGTAGGCTGCAAAAAGGTCCGTGTAAAGGGGAGTGGTCTGCAATGATTTTTCTTGGCTTTTCCAAACGCATACCACCCCAGTTTATGGCTTTCGTCGATTTTTTTTTCGATCCAATAGTTAAAGAGAGGTTCTAGGATGCTCTCAAAATTTAAATTATTACCTTTTTATTGCCGTATAGACATCGTAGATACCGGTTAATAACTATTTTACACTTAAAATTTTGCATTTAGTAATAAAGAATTAAAAATGCACCTCTCCGCGCGGCTTTTTCAGCCGAGAGTCAAAACTGCTACGATAATGATATGCATTGACCCGGTCAGCATTTGACACAAACATATAAACGTATCTTTTTTGAGGAAACAAAACAAAATCAAGAAGAAACAAACCTTACGTTATACGGTAAAATAATCTTTGTGTCCATCCAGGGTATCCTAAAATGTGTCATTGTAAAATGGAGCCTACACTTTGCGTAGTTTTCTTGTAAACAAGCTGTAAAATTTCTAAGGATCAAAGCTCCGCAGACCGTGTGCGAGTAACCCCCCCCCCCCCCGAGCAGACCAGCGATGACATCACTGTGTGGTTTTAACGTGGGCAACCAGCGACGATTATTGCTATGTCATGAACATGTGGAAGGGGTTTGGAGCCAGACCACCAACTAAATTTTTCCACTTCAGGTTTGTCAGGCGGCACACCTAGCTTTTCAAATCCGCTGTTTAAGAATTGCAACGTTTCAATGTTTAATGTATGGACTTTCCTCCTTATAAGCAATTTGTTTTGATGATTGAATAAGATTTATATCGACCATACATGAAGACCATTTTTATGATAGTGATGGTGCAATCTTGTTTATTGAAAGTGTTAAAAAAGGATTTCTGACAAAAATTGAAAAGTCGGAGCTTGGATAGTAGGAACTGGTGGCAAAATGGAAAAATGCGAACAATTCAAACAAAGTTATTTCCCCCTCAGAATGATATTTTGTTCCTTCGTAAATATTTGTTGTTTCCGAAAAAAACAATTCAGTCCCTGCACATGATTTTATTCCCTTTGAATTTGGGTTTAGAGGGAACGAATTCATTATTTTAATTAAATCTTGAATTAATCGTTTTTGTTCTGGGGAACGAAATTATATTTCGGGGGAATTAAAACATGTCTCAATGGAACGAAAGCATATCTTGTGGGAACGCTAGCGTACCTTGAGGGAACGAAAGCGTATTTAGAGGGAAGAAAATCATATTTCGGGGGAATTAAAGCATGTCTCGAGGGAACGAAAGCGTAACTTTTGGGAATTTGGGAACGAAAGCGAACTTTGAGGGAACGAAAGCATACATTGAGGGAACGAAAGCGTATTTCAAGGGAACTAAAGCATATCTCAAGGGAAAGAAAGCATTGAAGGAACGAAAGCGTATTTTGTGGGAACTTGTGCATGTCTCGAGGGAACGAAAGCGTAAAGCGTATCTTGAAGGAACGATATCGTATCTCGAGTGAACGAAAGTGCTTTTTGCAGGATCAAATAATATTTTGGCATTAAAACATTTTTTGAGGGAAGAACAATTACTTCTGGGAGGTATTAATTTGTCCGATCAAAACAATCTGTATTCCCTTGAATTCATGGCTTATATTTTGAAAGAACAAAATAACACTTTTATTGTGAAGGAATAAACTAACAATTCAGGGGAACCAAATTTTTATGAGGGAACATAATATTATTTTGAGGGAACAAATAGATTTCATCTTCCTTGTTTTATCTATTTTTTTAAATATATATTTTCATCTGTCCCGCCCTTCAGGGGGCTCTCCGTCCGAAGAGTAAAACCTGAACGTCGGTTGGATGGAGGGTTACGATCACTTTGCAACTACTTCTGGCATGCAGTACATGGAGTAATTATACATCCATGGTATATAGTGGTACATACATTTTGCTGCACATTTTAATATTAGTCGCCTTTGCATTATTATGCTTTTTGGACCTTTTCTCGTTGAGCTACTATATTTTGGGGTTCTTACTTTGTGTTTTTCGGGGGTCGATCGTTGACTGTCAAAGACTGTACCACCCGATATTGCTGAACTTCGATTTTCTTTCAAGTAATGTTTTCAATTCACTTGTACTATTTAGAATCCTGTGGTCAGCTAGCTCTGCTGCGTTTATCATCAGATTACTGTATTGCCAGCCAGCCGAGAGTTCGTGACCTCGTGTCGGATCACATGCATGCCAAGCGACTGGCGAGTGAATCTATTTCAAACACTGATCTCTATTTTACTGTCAGTATAATAGAGATCAGTGATTTCAAACCGCCAGAATCGGTATTTTTACGATAACGACGTCAAGAGGGCGGTAGTACTTTTTTTAACGAACTACAATTTGAAATGTCGAATCTGTTTACTGACTCTTCTCCTGTGTGGAATTTCCGCTCTAGATTTTCGCTGAAACCTCAAGAATTCTATCACTTTTTGAAATGAAAATTTCAAAGGTTTAGTTTTATGGTGTATATCTACAACTACATAGCATTGAAACGAGCAGCGGGGTCCCTTTACAAAACGTATTCAATCCCTGAATATTTCCGAGCTTGAAACCCATTTCGTACTCTTTTCTTACGGACCCGTTTGTTTTTGCAAAATCATTTTTTTTTTCAAATTTTCATATTTTCATTCTTGGATTATGTGTTACACGCGAAGAATACAACAATTACTACCAACGGAATTTCATCATTTAGAACAGATCATTCGTTGGTTGGATTAAAAAAACAAAAAAAATTATTTGTGCTATTATTTTTGAGACTTGAATTCATCAAAATTCATCAATTCAGAAATTTGAGATGAGATGTTGTTACGATGTAAGGGCCATATCTAACCTTGAAGTCATGCTTTAAAATGTCACCGTTCAAATTCTTCAGCATTGTTGTACATTAAACAACTCTTAAAACTCAGTCGTGTGTTTGAACATTTTCTATGACATCTTTATCATTATTGAACTTCACATTTCATTGAACATAAACCGTTTTTCAATTAAAAGCTATCTCCTTTAATAACAAAAAATCATTCTAACGAAAGTTAATCAAAGTATAATACAATTACTTAATTATTTCAAAAAGCAAAAATTTATTGTTGAAACTTGTTTAACCCTTGCTCTTAATTCCAATAATTAAAGCTGCTAATTCCAATAATTAAAGCTGCTTCTTCCCTTTTTGATCAGTTAGTGGTAATTAGCACGTAAGACTCAGCAGATAGTTTTAATGTCTAGTTCTCGCAATAAAGCAAGTGCCCGCTAAAGGAAGTGTATTGTTATAGTTCCCGCTCAAGGAGCCTACTGCCTTTAAGGAAACTCAATAACCCTCTCGTAAAGACACAGTTGCACTGCTGCCTGTTTGCAAGTAACCATCAGTGCCTGAAGCATACACCATTACAATAACGTTATCAATCTTCATCACAGTAGCGTAAGCAGTTTTTCCGCCACTCACTTTCAAAACTGAAACATACATTCACTGTACTTAGATACCAGTCACATTACACGTGAAAGTACCATTGGCTAGGTCAAATAAGCGCCTTTTTCTAACAATATTTCTTTAAAAGCCAGACTTGTACTAGTTTTAGTAAAATCGGTTTTTCATCCATTCACCCCGTTGTCCCATTAGTCCAACTTGTCCACGTACTCCTCTCTCTCCTATCAATCCTGGCAGTCCTTGTTTACCTGGCTGACCGACACCTTTTTCTCCCTTTTGGCCGAGATCTCCTGTAGTGCCTTGTTCCCCATTCAACCCGTCTGATCCCTTGTCTCCCTTAGCTCCCTGCATACCTACATCTCCAGGAGACCCCATGTCTCCTTTAGTCCCAGCCGGCCCGTAAGGTCCAGGATGCCGCGGAATACCAGGAACTCCTGCAGGACTGACTGGGCAGCATGGACCAGTTGGCATTCCTTCTTCCGGTGACGTCACGTTAGCATTAAACCCCATAAGATTCAAAACCGTCAGTAACGGGATAACTTATTGTACTTCCCGCATCTGCATAACATTAAACATGTAGCAAATAAATCAACGAACCAAACTGTGAGAAGTGCTTGTTTTTTAAGTGTTTCGGCTATTGGGTTATAGGCCTATGCTGGTTGCTTGATATTCTGTCGTAATTTCTATGGCCAAATACGAGAATTCTCGCTGTTGCCGAAATTTGCCTTGCTTCTAACTTTGTTCTTCATCTTGCTTTAAAAGTTGCACTGATGTTTTGCGTAATGAGGTTCATAATAAAATCCGTAATTCTTAGGCACATTAAACAACAATAATACAACCATTAACATGGCGTCAGATTAAGTTTGGTATAGTAAGCAATAAACGAAATTGAGAGCAGCTAACAATTTCCGCGCTACAGTTAAAATTAAAATAGGCTGTCTCTCTGAAGTTCTTTAAACAGCTACTTCATCGATGTTTTGCGCGTAACAAGGTGTTTCAAAGTGGGGCAGCCTTTAGTTACACTTCCTGTGAGCAGTGGCGCTTATCCGTATAAAAATCTTGATCACAATATCCATCATCCGTGGCAGCCGTTGGGGTATATCACCCCTCCCCTAAAAAGCTTTTTGACATTATTACTTTTTTATTGTTGGTAAGAAAATTGTGTCCTTTGCAGACGCTGTTTGCATGTAGCATCTGAAATCCACTGTAGGCTACGAAACTAATTAATTTTGTCTTCTTGACCTGCGTTTCTTGAAAGATATCATAGGCTAAACAACATTTTTTTACGAAGCATATGAAAATCCAGACTTACCACTGCGATTTGGCTTTTAGTTAAACATTTGCATTATGTCTGAATTCTTTAAATCTGCCAAACACGAGCAAAAAGTGGGGTTGCCATGGCCAGCCCCGTTGCTTCTTGCTACGCGCCTGCTTTTGTATGCTTTTTTAGGTACACAAATTGTAAATGGTAGTTTTAAAAAATAATCAGAAAACATATACTTCAGTATCTTGTCTAGCTTGTTGAAGAATGGTATATCCGATTCACACGTCTGCCTACCAGCCAACTTAAACAAAATTTTAAAAAATAAAACAACGACGACGACGACCAACTAACCAAACAGATAAACAAACAAGCAAATAAACGAACACTTCCAAGACCCCAACAACCAAACAAACGAACAAACAAACAGAAACAACCTTATTGTCCAATCGGACAGAATATCATACATGGAAATGTCTTCTCCTTGTGGGATTTATTTTCAAGTTTGAATTTGCTGCCTACACCCCCATCAACATTGCAAAAAGCACCAGCTAGTCCTAATAATACATTTTGCAAGGAATGCTCGCATAGAATATACTATTTTTTATATTTGAACATAGTGCTAACAAGGGTGTAGAGTTCCTTGCTCCATCGGAAATGAGCTATAATTAAATATGTGTATTTCTTTACCTTGGATTTTCCTGCTTACGTGTATAAAAGTGTCGATTTTGCTTGGTAAGCTAAACCAGGTCATTTGGCCTGAAAACGATTTCATTAAGACTGTAACCATAGGCCTAAGCAAACCAAAAATGCACGGTACTGGTGATTCATGTTTGAAAAAAAAATACTGTTTAGTAAACGTGTAATGCAACATATTCGGAATGCCGGGTGTCAATGCATTTTGATCATTACGCTCTTTCGGTTATAATTTTCAAATCTTATTGGTTTTTAATATTGATTAGAGGCAAATTTCAAAACCTTGTTAGATATAATTTCCTTCCATGTTAATTGTTAAGGTTATGTCATCTGCACTAGGCCTTAGTATTCTATAGAATAGTTACCACATAAAATCATTTCCAGTTCAAACATCTCCCCTTAGGGTGTTTCGAGAAATTGTTTCACGAAAGTGTGCCAAAAGGCACCATCTCAAGGGAAACAACACATTTTGAGGGAGAAATTAAAAAGTAGAAATAGAAATAGTGAGCATTTTCTTTTTTTAATATCAAACCATAAGGCCCCAAAAGTATACACTGTGAAATAATTTTACTTTATGACACCTTTAAGTGGCTGGGCATAATTTTTCGCAGGAAGATCAACGGGTTTTCGTGTTTTGTTTTTGTTATGTTTAGTTTTTTGTCTTATTCCCTACAATTTTTGGCAGAGGAAATAATGTTAAAGATAAACTAGTTTTTTTTGTATGTGTGCCACGCACAACACATGCACGAAACGCATGCAAATTGGTAGTACAACGTTGCTATAACTTTAGATAGTTTCGTGGACTGGACCCCGACAATAACTTGTTTTTATAACTTATTATTACCAATTGTTGACAAATCTGTTATTAGTTCGGTGCCTTAAAAGAAAGCTTATAAATAATCCAACTAAAGGAAAATAGCTGTCATATAATGTTACAATCGATTCTGTTAAATATAAAATTAAGGAAACAAATCGGGCGATGCATCTTGAAAAATGTTGATAAATGCAAGGCCAATACTTGTTTTTCTTTTGTTGTTTTAACAACAAAAGAACTTGTTACTTTTAAAAGTTCTAATTTCAAACAAGATTAGTATGTTATAAACAAAATCTTCCCCGAAGATCATTAAATTTTTTTATTTTACAAAGGCAAATTGGTTACAGCCACTATATTGATTTAGTGGAGTAACAACAGGACATGAGCGTAAGCCCCCCCCCCCTTTCCTGCCCTCTATACATCCCTGTGTATTGTCTTTACCCCCATCATGGCTGCCTTGTATTTGTATATCACCCAAATTAAACTGGCAGTGCTAGCCTGCGTATTGGAACTTTTTACACGTCATAAATACTTTATTTCTCGTACAATAAAAAACCTGAGAATGATGTATAATGGTTGGGGGACAGACTGTCCACGGGACCGCTTGCAGTGAGATAAACCTCATCATTTTGATTCAGGGAGAGTACTGTACTACCGCTAACTGGGTGTGACCCTGTAGCAAACACAACTCCAACGACAATCACTTGAGTGTTTTTCCGCAGGTGAACAAACAAATGTGATTCTGACGCCGTTTTTGCAACTGAGAACGTGAAGAAATAAATGCCATCCAGATCACATGTAAACTTGCCGTTGAGCAAATTGAAAGGCGTTCCTTCCTCGGAAAATATTGTTTCTTCAAATGGAAGTGGTTGGTTGGTTATAGGGTCGATGGGTGTGTTCCTTACGGCAGTGAACGCTACCCTCCGATTAGGACCTTTTCCCGCGGAGTCTTGTCTGCTGAGTTCGGGTGAGACCGGGAGCCCCGGAGGTCCTCGTTTCCCTGGTTGGCCGATGCCTTGTTCTCCTTTCTGGCCGGGTTCTCCTGTTGCGCCACGCTCCCCTATCACTCCAATCGTTCCCCTGATTCCCTTAACTCCGATAGATCCAGGAGACCCCGTGTCCCCTTTCGGCCCAGTCGGTCCAAATAAGCCGTTATTCCCCGGAACACCGGGAACCCCTGGCATACCCGATGGTCCAGTGCAGCAGGAGTTACATGATGGATTTTCTACTTGCGTCCCCGTGGCTGAAGCCAGAATTGCATCCGCATACATCAGAATCAGACTTTGAGTAAGAATAAATCTGATATTCATCTAAGTAAACACAAAAATATTCACTTGAAATTCAAAATTGCATGTCAAACGGATTAAACACATTATTTGTCAGTATTTGCTCCCGACCTTGGCTCAGTACGTTTGTGTCTAAATATAAATTAAAATGTTTATACTTTGCAGAAAAAGCACTTCTAAATTATTGGTAAAGAGGTAGCCTATCCAGCAATTATAAACATTAAAAAAAAAATATAGGATATTTGTTTGCCATTCAAGTTTAGATATATTTCTCATTGTGTGCGATCCACTTGTCTTTTATTACACAGCAATTTCAGCTTGGAAGGTAGTTTCCCATGCTGGTACCAGTGTTATTTAAAACTTCTAAACTTTGACAGGGAGTTATGATAACTGTTTTTGTATACCGCACACAAAGATCCTTGTCATGGAACACGCGTCACTTGTCATACTTTATTTTGTCTTGTATTTTTTGCCACGACGCGTGACAATCCAAAATTTAATATAGGAGTCCTATATTGATAAATATATAGGACGTTTGGGGTCTTCATTGCGAAGCTTCACAGCGTTATTTCAAAAAAATAATCTCTCCCAGTTCACCCGTTCGTCCAAACGAAACATGTATTGTCACGGCGCACAGGGCAAGGTTAGTGTCAAAATGGAGGTTGGACGTTTATTTTTGTGGGTTTGTTTGTGGGTGTTTAGTTTTTTTAAAGGAACTTTCAGGGTGAGGTTTTTCGAGTGTCAGTGTAAATTTGTATTTATTGTGATAACAAATTCGAAGACAAAGATCTGTGTGTGTGTTACGTTTATATTGTACTAATATGAATGCATTTCGTTCGTGCATTGTCGCAGAATACAATCACGAGATGAAATCTGGCTTTTCATTTTCCAACTTCTGTTTCGCCTGGTCGAACTATCCAGATTTCACTTGGTAATTATATTCTGCGACACTGCACTTCAATGCATTCAATATGTATATAATATCATTTGAACTGAGTTGTGTTTCGTTGTGTTTTGCTGTAAAAAAATTCATGAAGTGAATACAAATATTTATTTTACTGTATATTTTACGCCTGGTCGTTCAAGCACCAAGTTTACTTTTAATCACGCATATTTGTAATTATCTGGGTGCATGCCATTTATACGAGTTAAAAAAGATTTTCTGTTTAAAAGATAAGAACATGATACATGCGGTAGTTATAATACAAATACGAAGCTTTCGGTGAATTACAAGAGTACAATAACAATCTATAGAACTAGTAATTTCTGGTTATGGGTTCTATTTGTATCAATGGTTTAACAAAACAGTTCAAAGAATATACTGAAAGTTTTTTTTAATATTACAAAATACAAGTAACGCTCAACAAAAAGAAAACGAAAGAACCAACACAACCTTATCAAATCTAAACCTATGGTAGGTAAGTGGGTGGTCGATAAATTTTTCAAGCATTACTAACTCTGATTGGCCCCTTACTAAGCAATAACGAGAGAAATACTTACCCTGAAAATTGCAGCTTGTTCTTTTTTTCCTCAAAACAGATAACGTTTCAGCTGAAATGACAAACTCTATATTGAGCCCCTTTATAAAGTGCAGGTAAAACAATCAAGCAGTGACCGATCCAATGTACTAATGGAACTCTGTGATTGGTTAGTTTTACATGTCAATTGCAAAGCCACGGATGATGCACGTGGTGTTTTGTACGGAAGCGCTAAAGGAACATTGAGAGAGAAAGAAAACAAAAATCATACGTATGTGTTAAACCTCATAATTATGACTTTACGTATAAGACTGCTAAGTACAGGTCACGACTTTATTATTATGACACATATCATAAATATGATTAATTGTCATAAGTCATAATTATTAATTATGTTCAGTTATAATTAAGAGTTATAGTCATTACTATGACTTGGTTTTCAATACGTTATTTCGAAGGAACGAAATGATTTTATGAGACCAATATGACCAATAAGACCGATGTTATTTTTAGGGAACGTAATTTTTTATGAGGGCTCAAAATACATTTTCGAGGGCATGAAATATTATTTCGAAGGCACAAAATACCATTTTGAGGGGGAAATATTATCTTATATTATGGGGACAAAATGTGTTTTCGAGGGCACGAAATATTATATTGAGGGACAATAGAGTTATTTCTAACAAACGAAAAGTTTGTTCGAGGTCACAAGATATTGTTTTGAGGGTACATAATATTACTTCGAGGTCACAAACTTTTTTGAGGTGATGAAATATTATTCTTTGAGAAAGATGTTTTGAGGTAACGAAATGAAAATATAGAGCCTTATCCTTTCATGTGCTCAATAATTTTTGGAGAATGCATAATTCAACTTTGACCATTGCCCATCATTTGCAAATGGGTGGAGACGTTCATACACAAATGAATGCGTGTACTCGCTGCGTCTACAAGCGTCGTTGACTCAAATACACACACACAAACACACACAGTCTTGTTTTGCAGTCGTTGTGTGGACATTCCTTTGTTCTGTACACTTAAGGAAAATCCTATTCCTCAACACTGCAATTGTGTGTGTGGACGTGTGTAAGTCCAGATAGTGCTTCAGATCCCTACATTATGTGGACCTCTTTTGTTCTCAGGTCCACACTGCGTATGTAGCGCTTGCCCACATTCTAAAAAATTCATACTTGTGGAGCATTGGGTTTTTTTCCTTTGTCTCTGCACTGAACAGTTTCCTACGGAAGCCGGATAGTGCCATGAGATAAGAATTGAAATAATTTTTTCATGAGTGCGAGAGTTTTTTTTTTCTTCTACCATTTATCTGGCGGCCGCCACTTAATTATCCAGCGGCCGCCACTTAATTATACTGCGGCCACCACTTATTTATCCCGCGGCCGCCACTTAATTATACTGCGGCCGCACTTAATTATCCGGCGGCCGCCAGATAAATATAATATTCTCGTGCTCATGAAAAAAATATGTAACTTCTTATCTCCTGGCACTATCCGGCTTCCGAAGTGGCGGCCGCCAGATAAAAGGTTCACAAAAATATTTTCGCGCTCGTGAAACAAATATTTCACTTCTTATCTCCTGGCACTATCCGGCTTCCGTAGTTTCCCATAGACTTTTTACACAAATTTTCTTGTGGAGCACCCAAAACCTTTTGTTTTTCCTTTTTTTCTTCTTCCCCACCCCCCCTTGTCTCCATAGGGTATCGAAAATGAGCACGCACACATCCACATGGCATTTACTGGGTACTTCCATTGCTGTTCTATTATTCCCTTAAGAAATTCTCTGTGGCGTACCATTGTTAAAAGAACCCAGTAATTGGCATGTTTAAGGCCACTGGCTGTAGTGTATAATATGTAAATGCACTTCTGCCGCACACAACCTTACGGATCGGGTTTATGGGGTCCTGCTATTGTTGTTCTATTATTCTCTTTCTAAAGAATTCCCTAGTGTGGTCCATTGTTTCAAAGTGTAAAAGACCCTACAAGGCCACTCCCGTAAGTCAACCTGTACGAGCGCGATGTGCGTTGCTTGTATATATATATAAGTGAAATTAAAAAGTGCAACTTGGAAGTTTTAAGTCTAGGGATTAAAGGGATTTTAATAATTTTTGCTTCTAAATAACTGCCTTTAATCCTTGGCGATTTTTCGTTCAAGATATAAAATGAAAGCGTATAACTTTTTACTACTTTGTATTTTTTTTTATTGGTATTTTTTGTATTATAATTTTTGTACACTGTCAAATTAGCCCAAACACGGGCAATGTATCTTTAATATTGACTTGTTGATTTCATGTTGTAACGACCTTCCCAAAAACAAATGATTGGTAAAACTTTTTTCTATTTCCATATCACTCTTGGTATATTTTAAACACCATTTAGCTTTTATCTGCGAAGTTTGAATGTTTGTAACAAACCAATAATAATAACAATCATAATATTAGATGAAGTGATAGTTTTCAACACTGAACTAGCCAGTCAGACCAATTGGTGTGGGTGCCCTGAGGAAATTAAAAGTATCCCTTGATCACAATTTAGACGTTCCTTTAAAGGGGCACATTGCCTTTGGATTTGGCGCTTTGGGCTTTAATTGTTTTTATTTTTTTAATGAGTAGGGTTGGTGGGACATTTTAAAAGTAGAATGTGATGATTAACAGAAATTTCCCGCGAAATTTGTGTGATTTTGTGTAATTTGATGACAGAACATGGACTGCCATACCAAATGTTTGACAAAATGGCGGACCGTTAGTAATAATCACTAGTTACTGATTACAACACCTTGTGTTTTGTGCATGAAAACCCCTTAAAAGGGATAAGGAGTAGTTCCAAACAGCAAAATGTTGAGTAGATCGGAAGGCAGTGTGCCCCTTTAAACTTCAGAAAGATTACAGGGAAGGAATGTTGTCCAGACTGGATATTACTCTATCGGGTATCCTATACGGTTACCTTGGCGAGACCTTCATTACACTAACTTGTGGATTATTCATGTCTACATCTCCAACACATCTTATGATTGGTTGATGTAAGGACAACCTATTTCCTTTCTGGTGGGAGGAGCTTCAACTCTCCGCATGACACACTGCCAAATAATCATCGTGCTAGCTTTTGGCACTGGCTCAATGACTGCATTACTCGACCTACAATGTTCCGGACATGCATTGAGTTAAAAGTGGCTGTTTAATTTGTTTGCCATGTCAATGTTGACAGGTATGACCTTCAGCTAAGTCAGAATGTACTACACCCAGTCCCAAGTTACTCTTATCAAATGGTTATACAGGAAGGTAGAGACACAGATAAATGTGAGGTCAAAGATGGATTTTTAAGGAAAGGTTTAAGAAAGACATTTCTATTATGGGACTGAGGTCTTCTCACAGGTTGCCAGAAGAAATGTTTTCTGAGGTGCCTCGGCCAAGTCTTGCTCTCGATGGGACCAGCCGCATCATCTGTCACCGTGACTTGTCAAAAGTCTAGGCCGGTACTCATTATAGTATACTTTCAAAACAAGATCAGAAGGAAGTGGAGACATAGAAGTCTCTAGGTTCACCATTACTCATGATGACTTGAAGAATTTTTAAAGTAAAGCTACGCAGTGTGAGTGTATTTTATGTAAAATATATTTTCCGTCAATTAAAGAATTGTCCGACTCGTAAAATAAATGCTGCTAATTGTAACTCATCAAACGTGTATCAGTTTCGACCATAACTGGAACTTCAAAAACTTAAATTCAACTTTTTGAGGTTTAAATTATCTGCAGTTTTGGGGTGTTGATTTCAAAATCTTACTCCATGTCGCAGTACGAGAGTTTATACCAAAGTTAACAAAAAAAGCCGCCATGTTTTAAGTTTGAAAAAAAAGTGCACTCCGTAAAGCCCATTTTAGTCGAACTCTAAAACAATAATTAGGAAGGCTTGTGCTACCTAGATCCGCCATTTTTAGGGCATAAATGTTTGTACTGCCCAACCTTCCCCTGTTTGAGTTGTGGATGGAGGTGGGTGTGTAAATGTATTTCTACTTATAAACATAAACTAAATCTTCTAATGGTAGCTGGGCTGTGTTTCGGAGAGGTACTATGCTATTTTTTTTATCTAGGAGGGCCTAGTGGTAATTTTTACCCAGTTTCCCTTGTGGTTTATTGCTTGATTTTTTTAAATTTATTTCTATCAACTATTGACTAAAATATTCCCACTCATAAATACCAGATAATTATTAAAGTTGAATAATCGCGGACACTGACCTTATTTACAATATGAAACAGTCTGCCAAGAATGAATACTGAAGCTTTGATTTATAGATTGATTAATTAAATTAACTCAGAAAGAAGACGACGTTGCAATATGAGCCGCACAGATGCAAAGATTTAGATTGATGATGTGCTCTGACAAATATTGGTTTTCCCGGTCATTTTCGGCAAACAAACATCCAAGTTAACCGTGGCGTTATTCTATTTCGCACTGACGAGAGCTACCCAAAAGTCAATCCAGTTCACCTTTTGAGTAAACAATACTTCAGTCGCGTCATGTGATTGAAATAGTTTAACAATCTAAGTTAACAACATTCAATTTCGCAGCAGCTTTTCGCATCTCTGCTTAATTGAATGCCGATTTTGCTTGGCTAAAATTAACGCCTTATAAGTTTAAATAAATGTATGCTGTACAATTTCGCATGCCCCAAAGTGAAATTGAATGACGGTTTCAACTGTAGAAGCCAAAACGCTTTAGTACGAATGCATTAAAATAAACTGCTTTTTACCGAAAATGACGGGGAACCTTTTATCTGAACATTATTTTCCTGTTATGATGAGATCAACTGATGGACTAGGGCTGAAACTTTGATTTAGAAAGACGCTCCGTCTTGTCCAAACCATCTGCACATTTTTAGTTAGACGTATTTCATTTACTTTCAACGAAACTTTCTTTTACTTAAAGAAGGTAATGTCATATCTGAGCACGTACAAAGTTTCCTTCATATTCATTAAGATTTCCGTTGTATTCCCAAGAGAGGAACTTGACTCATGAAGCCAGCAGGCTGCGCCTCCAATGTTGTTAAACTGTGGCCTACTTGGCAGTCGTCGAAGTAGGTGTGACACGTCCCTAGTTTACATTCGATTGAGTCACTGGAAGCAAGGATTCTACTGAAGCAAGAGCCACCATCTTAATAACCAAATACAACGTCAGTGAAACGATCGGAAAATGCCATTCTGAACCTTACAACAGTTTTCATCATTCACAGAATGTCTCCCGGAATTGTCAAAATAATGATCTTCAAATTGTTGATTTATCTTAAAGAAACTAATGCTGTACCACTTCCTCCAATTGGTTTGCAGAGATCAAGAGTGCCGTCTTCGCAATCATGGATAAGGACGGGATTACCAGAAGTTGAAGGTAGGTATACTGAAAGTTAAAACATAGATTCTACATTGATGTTTATGGCTTGAAATTATGATTTAGCAGTGACAATTATCAGGTTTGTTTATCATAAAAACTGACAAGATTAAAGGTTTGGGCGCTACTACCACTGTCCCCTTTCATTTAAATGTTAGGTATGTGTCTCGCAAAACATTAACTAATCTCAAAAATGCCTAGTCTGAATTGGTATTTTGGCCGGACGCGTTATGTATAACCTGGGAAATCATGACCCGACTTTTGGGTCGTTATTTACAAGAGTCTGGGTCAAACATACCTTACACACATTCCGGGTCACATTGATTATAAAACAGGTCATGCTGACCTTGACATGAGTACGGTATGGCAGATACTCAAGGGCCCTTCCACGGTTCATTTCAGAGCCGGCACTTTCTGCTCACATTACTCATGTGCTAACGAAGCTGCATTTGCTTCCAGTAAAATTTAGAATTATTAATAAATTGTGTCTTTTAGTATTTAAATGTCTAATAATGGTATTTGACCTCAATATCTTGTTGATCTTTTACACTCGTCTAATTCCTCCAGAACGTACTAGACTTTCTTGTGATAAGACTAGATTTGCGGCGTGTTAATACTAGGTTATGCACTATGGGGCTTTTTTTGCTATTGCCCCTAAAATGTGGAATGACCCGGATGTCTGTATTCGAGAAGCAGAGAATGTCAATCGTTTTAAGAGTACACTTAAAACACACTTTTTTTAAGACAGCTTTCGAGCAACCCCAGGTTTTAGCTTTATCTGTGTGTTGGCTTGTGTTGTCAGGGGGATTTTATTGTCATTTAATTTTTCAATATTTAAATTTAAATATTCCTTTGTACCTTTTTGCTTATGTAAATCGGCTTAGTGCTTTTTATATACCTTTTTAATGTTTTTGGTGAAGCGCCTTAGAGCATTTTACAAAATAGATTTGGCGCTATATAAATGTAGTATTATTATTGTTATTTTTTTTTTTTAAAGTTAAAAACAGTCTTAATGTGCGCCGGTTGCAATTTGAAAATTTGATGTGACGCTCGGTTGGTTGTGTTTACTGACGTAGAAAAAAGGGAACTTGTGTATATTTTAACAAATCAGAAAGTTTGACGGCATGCATTGCTTTCAGATGAGATTGTCACTACTGTAGCAAGAGCTGCCGACACTTCAGGGCTGCCTCGACTTCTGCCCTAGTTTGTCCAGCACTTGTGAAATTAAAAACTTGCCGCGGGTTATATTCTTACGAAGAAAAAGCGGCCCCCATGTGAACAAGATCAATTAGGTTAGAATGATGTAATAACAATTATTAAGCTACAAATGAGAATCGAGTAATACCTCACCGATAGAGGGCCCAGTCTGTACCGATGTTTTGTATTTTACAATCAAGACTTGTTTATAGCATGGCGCGCCCTCTGGAGTTGACACCGGTCCCTAAGTCGACGGCCCCTGTAGCCAGAAATTTCGCTTGGCCCCACCGGTCTCATCCAAGACCGCTCGGATGGGCTGATAAGCTTGTAGAAATTCTTGTTTAAGATGTGGTGATGCATGGTGGGAATGATTGTACTGCAGTTGGCGCAATGTAAACGATGGTGTTAAACCAAAGTAAGAAGAATGTTGCGACAGGCCTTAGTTTTGGTACAATTAAGGCAAACAATAATTATAGGTTTAAGTCATTTTCCTCTAATCAACTTAAACTAGGATTTCTGTGTAGGTATTAATGCATTCAATTTCGTTTTCGTGCACCCATGGTTTCGTTTTTCAAATTATTTTAGATTAGTTTTAGTCATTCAATTTCATTTATATGCTTTCAAAATGGCTGGCGTTATTCACGAGCCTCGAAGTGTGACGTCAGATGTTCTGGCTAGAATGTGTGTGGCAAAATTCTGCAAGGGGGCAATTTGCGTGGCTGACACAGATAAATACCGCAACCTCGGACTTGAAATCAAGTCTAACATCAACCCTGATAGGATCTTCGGTGCACACCGCCTGTGCTGGGATTCGAAACCAGATTGTGTAAACTTAAAAGCAACGCAAAGCAATTTGATTGCTCGGAAAATGAACCCCATGACGTTATTAAACATAAGATGAAAACACAATGAAATCTTTTGTTGCACTTGCTCTTTAATATCTATTTTTATTCTTTAAGAAAACGATCAATCGATTTAGAATAGTGAGAAAATTATGTCTTGCAAACTATTTTTAACACTGAGGCAGTCTTTGTTTTTTACATATCAAAATGTATAGAATCTATGAGCAGGCATGTTTCTTGTTCGCGGATTTGGTATTAGTTCTCTTAGCCTTACTTTACAATGCATATCGATAGCGCCTACTTATGTATATCTAATAACTATAGGCCTACTTTGGTATTTTATGCAGTCATAACAACAACATTCGTCGTCCATTGTTTACGCCGTCAAGCTTTGAACATAGACTCAAACATGATTGTTGGTGTGATGACAAATGGAGTCACCACAAAAATAGAAACTCATTTTAAAAAAAAACGTGGATTGTTGACACAAGTATATTGTCATATTCTGTATGGGCAAACTTTTTTGAAAGTAAATGTTTGCAAACTTATCGAAACAAATAATTCTTCGTTACTTACAGTTAAATGTCATATTCACTGCTTTTTGTTAGTACTTTAACAATCCCACGTAATTAACTAAGCTAAACGTTTAACTACTTTGTGTATTAACATTGTGTTGACCAACAGGGTCAGGGAAGACCATTTAATCAACGTTTAAAAGTAGCGAATTGTTTCCGAGCAGCATTTTACTTTTAGTTAAGATTGAGGTACGATGGCTTTTATTGCTCATGTGCTTTAGGGGCATTAAACCCCAATCGAATACGGCAGTAAAGCAGCTTTATTTTTGAGAGGACGGAAGATCAAAGTAAGGCCAACTCTTTTATTGGTTTTAACCTAAACCAAAGCATTTCATTCATATTCACTCTACTCTCTGCTCTCTGAGACCTGCGCGGAGGGGAAAGGAGAGCTTTCGAGAGGGATCTGAACCAATGACCTTCACATTGGTGTAAGGTAAAGCCTTTTATTCTTTTCTTTTTTATTGCACCAAATTAGGGTGGAAGTTTTTTTCCTGCCGATTTGACCCTAAAATATTAAACTGAAGTTTGGAAATAGCTACTTTTTTTATTCGAGATAGTTAATATCTGAAGCTTTCATTTAGTTTCTTGTAAATATTTTTTCAAATATCTAGTAATAAACCACAAGGGCACCTGACTGGGTAAATTTTAAGTAATTTGGGGTTGAATTAATAGGTATTGCATGAAAAAAACGCCAATCATAAACTAGTAATTGACCATAATTTTGACCGCATGGGGGCGCTTTCATCAGGGAACGTCTTGTATCACAATTACAGTTTCATCTCATTTTAACTGCCTGTAAGTAGTTTTCTTGCATCAATGACGAAATACATAAACATAATAATAACGAAAATGAAAAAAAACCCGTTTGTTTACTTGTTTTCATCACGTGAAATTGGTCCACATACGCCCTCACGCGGTCAAAAATATTACAAATTAATAAAACGCTAAAGTAAAAGTGAATTATTGACGGGATCCCGACATTATCTAACGTCCTAACGTCCATGTACAAACAGTTTAGCATATTTACATTATAATTTATGCATTGTCCGCATTTTTATTTATTTTTGCTGCCGCTGCTGCTGCTACTGCTGTTATTGCTGGTGCTGCTGCTACTGCTGCTGCTTCTACTACTACTGCTGCTGCTGCTGCAGTGAGGCTTAGCTGCTGCTTCTATATAGCCTTACTGCTGCTGCTAATAGCTGTTCAGCAAAAAACCAGTGAACGAAGTTGGATGATAGCTCTCACTGTATACTTGTCCATTTACTACAACATAAACTAGATCACCCCGCCTGAGCGAGATTACAGCGCTGTTGCTGACGTGATGAATACTTACGTCGGCTACGAAACTGGACACAATGACAAAGTTATTCTTTTTTAGGGCTGCGAACAATGCAGTGCCATCGTTTTTCCTAACCGAAAACGTAAACACGTATGTACCAGGAATAGTGCACGTGAAAGTACCCGTCGACAAATCAAATAGTGTTCCTGCTTCAGCAAAGATGGTCTCCTCAAAAGCAAGATGAGTGGAATCGGAAGTTGATCGAGTAAACGGCGAATTTCTTACGACAGTAAAGGCTGCCCGAAGCTTACGCTCATCAGACTCCCCCTTCTGTCCCTTAAGTCCACTTGTTCCTGTAACTCCTTTTTCTCCGATCACACCAGCTATTCCGCGCGGTCCTTGGGGTCCTTGTTTACCTGGCTGGCCGACACCTTGGTCTCCTTTCTGCCCGGGTTCTCCTGCAGCGCCTCGTTCCCCGTTCAACCCGTCTGATCCCGTATCTCCCTTAGCTCCCTGCATACCTACATCCCCAGGAAACCCCAAGTCTCCTTTAGGTCCAGCCGGCCCGTATGGCCCTGGAACTCCTGGAATGCCCGGTACTCCGGAAGAACAAGAGCAGCACGACCCCTGCCCTTCACCTTCTACTCCTTGACCCTCAAGTACCTTAACGTTCATTAAGGCTATTATCAGAGCAGTTGCTGCAACTTTCATCTCCATCTGTAAATTTTGTTATTAATAGAATGAAGTATATTTTTACAAATTTGCAAATGATTTAGAAATTATGATTTTGGGGTTTTCTGCCTTGGAATGCGTGGAGATTCGGGGATTTAATGTTCTTTTTCAATGTACATGCCGTTAAATACCTCCAATATGGGTGACGGGGCGGGGGATCGGTTGCACTTTTAGGAGACAACGAAATTATCTAGAACCCGTTTGTATTTGTCAGCAAATACACAGTTGTTTCGGTAAGTTGGTTACGAATTTTCTATGTGAATATATAATGGATCACCTAAACTGTTTTCATTTTTTATCTTGTAGTCTAAGAGAAATTAAAGTGTATAGTTTCAACTGAACTTCCTGTTTGGACCGGACATCTGCTTATAAATTGTCCTTTTTTACGAACAATGACGCAATTTTTGTGAGTGTCTTGTGCTTCAGGGGATATGATTTTCAAGTAAATCGAAAGGCCTAAAAATAGTGCAATATCTGACAATAAAATGATGACGTCAGTTGTTTTGTAATGTTTGCTCCTTTAGATAATGAGCTGCAATGTGATAAAAAACTTGCCCCAAAGTAAAAATTGGCAACCATAAAAAACCACTTTTTTCATCGTGTCGAAGGTGCTTCTCTGTCATGATTTCATACACTGTAATATTGCCCGTTTTGAACCATGTTGCATGTACCCCTAGCCATTGCAGTTAGTTTGAATTTCCGGTTTCGACTGTTACGAAAGGTTAAATTGTTGTCGTCTCTGCGCACGAAATTTCAAATAGAAAATAAGCATATGGCAAAAAATCAAAAATGTAACTTTTGTTGTCCAGGGATTATTAAATTTGTCAAATCATATTAAATACTATTCTTTGATCCACTTGTAATTTGACACCTGGTGACGTAGTCATCACGGCGTCACAGCAAGCACACCATTGTAAACCTGCCTTGAGTGGAATTGTATTGCGCTTCCAGGGGATGGAAAGCGCTAAAGAAAATATTTATTATAAAAGGTAACAGATTTACACGGTGAAGGAGCTGAACTGGAGAAAACCCCGCGGTTTATCAAAGCGATGAATTATTCCGACAACACACAAATTTTGACACCAAATTAAACCGAATGCAGTCAATTGTTGTTTCGACAATTTGAAACACAAAGAGTCCGTTCATTACTGCTCTAACCAACTCGTGTATTATCGAGTCTTGGGCAGTCGAATTAAACGTTTTGGAATTAAAACAAACTTATTTACATTTATACTTCATCGTGCATGATGCCTCAAAACTAATAAAACAGTTGTTGATGTACGGAAAACTCATAACGACTGCCAAGTTAAAAAAAAAAAACTCCCGATCATCGTTTCAGGTTGTCCTCTAGCCATGTAGGTCCCCAATTAGAGCTTTCTAATAAAGTATTAGAAAGCTCTTATTTGGGACCTTCATGGCTAACGTTGATATAGTGAACAGTTTCGAAAATCTCCACTCTTACCTTCAGCTTAACAATTTCTTGTAAGTGTTTCTTAGAATTTGTGCACTCAGTTTTTGGTACTACCTGGTACGTTAATCAGACGACTGCCTCCAACAAAAGCACTTCAAAGTACATGTACGTGCCAAGTTTTTGTTTATAAAGATCAACGGCCACATAATAATCTAACCAATAGATTAAAGCTGTGCTACAATTAGTCTTTAATGAAAACAAGTTTTAGCTTTTAGGTTTACTAGTTTTACCTACGGTATGAATGCTAAAAAATAGTTAGTGGCCTGGTGTTTCGACCCTAGCAGAGTCTTTCTCGAAGGCTAAATGACAAGACTACAAACATAAACAGGTACATTGTGTATACTGATGTAACAAAGCAGTCAAATGGAAATAGATGCTAGAGATAAAAGCACACTCTTCCCCTCCCCTCTTTCCCCCTCTCTTTGTTTTGTTTTAAATGTATTTCAAGAAACAAACAAAACTTGGATAAGCGAAATGATTTTTCCATTCGGATAACAAAAAACTAGGCTACGAATCCACACGTGGGCACATAATTTGCTTTAAATATTCTTCAACATTGTTTAGCAGATTTCACAGATGATGCTGTTGAAAACGAGGAAATAGTTATACAACAAATTTGCATTTGGCAAAGATAATGCGCAACATGTATTTTGGGCCGCATGCACTTTTAAAACAACGGCATGTATTTAATGGTAGTTTGAGTTCAAACTATCTATGAAGCTAACACTAAACATGGTGAAGCGACTCTTAATTCATGATAGTCACATTTTTTGAACTATAATATCTTTACTCAAAATCATTCGGATCGAAGGGCTTCTATGGTATCAATTGAAAATTAGAATTGCATCAAGGCCAGCAACATCGAAGTCCAACCATTTTGACATGAACTTCACCTCCGATGGGCCGGTCGGCCTACATGAGCAAGATTGTAACATTTGTAGTTAATTATTTTTATAAATCACTTATCATTAAAAATGGGAAAACCAAAGTCCAATTTGGTCATTAATTGTGTCTGCCTTGCAAAATTGCATGTAGGCCCTGCGGCAAAAGATAAAACGGTTTATCTTCTTATTTATTTATTTAATACTTACTTATTTTAATTATTTTCAAATCATCGATCGTAAATAACAATTACATAGCCTACATAACAACACCCATTTGGTTGATGTGGACATTCTAGTAAATCTCAACGAAGGATCTCAAAAAATAATGTGCAAGAGTTGACCTTAAACAAGATAGGTGTTTGAACATCCACTCAATCTGCACTTCTGTCACCTCCTCGATGAAAATACAATAATAGACTCGCTAGGCAACAGTAATTTTGTGCAACATAGAACATAGAAGCAGCAAGTAGTTTGTTATAGACAATATACTTTCGCACAGGGTCTAATATTTAGTATAGAAACGAACTGATTATCCTAAGGATTGCTGTTTCTTTGTTTGAACTAAACTAAACAAAGCTTTACCGGCATTTTGAGCATAAAAAGAAGGGGACTTAACATTAACAATTTGGTTTTTTTTAAAAGTTAAGATTTTTTTTCAAAGGTCTTAAAGGGACGCTGTAGATGCTAATGTCTTGCAATTTGGTGCCCATGGTCGATCCCATGTTGCGGTTTACGGTGGTTAGCTTGACATAACGGGCCGCGATTTTTTTTTCCATACCACAAACTAACTAAGGGGCCACAATAAAGCGTGTTATGATTGGTCCATCTCTACGTGCATTTTAAATAAGGTAAACCAAGGAAAGCGTTATTGTGGTGGTACAGGGCGCTAGCCTTGGAGCACTAAAGAACGCCAAAGAGGCAAATAATCCGATCAACACATCAATTGTTGTTTTGCATCAGTCGATCGTTGTTTTGCATCGATCGATCATTCTTTTGCATCGATCGATCGTTCTTTTGCATCGATCGGTCTTTGCATCGATCGATCGATGAAAAAAGACCAATCGGAAGACCGATTGAAAAAGACCGATGCGCATACATCGATGCGTAGGCCTATACGCCTCACACACAGTCCGCCGCATTGTACGTAGACCGCTGTGTAGACCCTGGTGTGTAGGCTGACAGCATTCCTTGTCCTCCCCGAAGGACACGGTTTAGCCAATCATGTGTTAGATGCATATTCATGATTAAGATCTTGTATTTGCCATCGTTGTACTTGAAGCAGCACGGATGAAGTCTTATCCAATTTTACAACCGAAGATTTTGCATCTCTATTTTGACACCTACTCAAGTAAAAGAATGTATTTCATTTAACCTCCTAGCTAAATGTAGTAGTCCAGATAGCAAGAGGGGAGATGTTTTTTGTTTGAGTGATTTAGTTTTGATTGCATATGATTACAAAGTAATTACTGCCATTTTCGCTGAGAGCCTGTCAGCCTGCATTCATTTTTTTCCAGGATGGGATTATTTAGCTATAACCGTAAATAAAAGGTTCGGATAATTTGGGGGTGTGCAGAACCTCAATATAGTTTCGTCAAGTGGTCAAACCTAAAGCATCTGCTCACTATCAGAAGCCAATTGACTAACTTGATTTGGCAGTAAATACAGTCGTTGGTCCTATCAGTTTTAAAGTACGCTGCTCATAAAGAATATCCAGTTCATATCAAATACAACCAAATGTGACTGTCGCACACATTATCAAAACTGGCATTAGTGAAAGTGTCTAACACAACTTGTTTTTCGATGTCATTGATCTGTTATTTCTCAAGATGGATATTGGAACAAATCACAGGGCAGGGCGTTGAATGAAGCGTACTATATATTTGCAGCAGTTTAGTCAATAGTTTCTTAACTTTAACCCATAGATAAGAAATGAGTAGCAGCCCATCAGTCATTATCACGCTTGGTGCACAAGTGGTTAACTTTGTAAACCACGAATATTGATCTCAATAGTAATTTATGATCCATGTCCTGTTGGGGGTCACCAACGGTAATTATTATAAAAACAATAAACTATCAGAGTTAGTTATAAATCGTCACGGGAAAAATCTTATTGCAAATTCTAACAAAAGTACAGTTTGGAAAACTGTAATGTAATTTGTAGGTCCAAACAAAATTTGGTCACCAAGCATTGTTCTAACGGAAGCCTGTGCACTTACGTGTATATTTCGACATCAATAAAACATTCGGATGCATCTCCTTCTTCGTTCCACAATGTAAATACTGTGGTAATTTATCTTTGAAATCAAGCCACTTTGAAGGAATAAGTGCTATTTTTAGTTGATTGTGGCCTATGGTGTCAAAAAGGCAAACAAATAGTTGGTGACTAGCCTGACGTTTATCCCAAGCACAGTTTTTCTTGAAGGCTAGGTCATTTTTGCCTTCGAGGATGACTCGACTGCGAAACGTCAAGACGATTTGTTTGCATTTATACCAGATTCCCTTTTCTTGGTTGGTATAAAGCAACAGCTAATTCTCTTTTTGCATTTAAGTTGTCATTACATTATGGCAAAGTTAGCCTGATTTTAATGTTGAACAGACAGACTCAAACATTTTACAATGTACTACCAGTGGTGTAGCTCCATGTATAGGGCCTACAACCATGAAGCAAGGACAGAAGTCGCTAAAATTACTACAAATGCAATCGTAATCTTCGAGTCGCGCGCTGTACTCTACACAAAATCTTCCTTACGTGCGCCGCCATTTTGATTGTTGGGGACGCGGTATCGCAACGCAATCTGGGAATTTTCGTTACGTCACATCGGCAGGAAATGCGCCCGGGCTTGCTTATTATGAAGTCATTATAGCGCTGGTTGTAAAACAGCTGGTTTACGACCGCGGTCGTATGGTCATTCTCAAAAAAAAAAACTTAAAATGTAGGCCTAGTTGTAAAAATTGTTGTCAATTTAATCGGTACATTGGCTCATAAATTACGGGACATCCCAGGGTGTCCCACCCCCGTAATCAGGGCAAGGGTTTGGAGTGGTGACAAGGGTTTGATGCAGCAAGTTAATGACCCATCGGGATCACCCTGAAAGTGTCCCAAACAATATACATAAGAACAATGTGGTGAATGACAGCGGCACTTGGTACATTGTGTGCTTTTCGGTGCCGCTAGCGTTAATCGGTGATAGAGGCAAAGGTATAAGAAAAACACCGTCGAAAGTCATCATAGTCTTCCCTGTAATGAATTATATATGCCTACGTGTCAATGCCCCATTACTCTGTCATTTTGAAGGTGTCCTAACATAAACACAACAACATTCTTCAAATCCCCCAGTACTGACCAGTCCCTGTTCACCACAATCTTGCTCCAGGAAATTATATATTAATTTTTGTTTATTCGGCCGTAATTTCTAAACGTTCATATAGTCTCAGAACAAAGAAATCAAGAAGAAAATACGGCAACAACAATACAACAATAACAACAATAACAACATGGGAATTTACATAAAAAACAAACTGCCCATTTCAAGTTGACCAGAATTAATTTAAACGTGTACTGTGACTCAAAAGTTTGCAAATCTCATTTTAAATATGGGAACATTTAGGGCCTATTTTATAGAAGAATGATATAAAGAAAAATAATAGGCCTACTGAACAAACGGTAAGGTAAAGAAAGCATAGAGAAACAATAGCTCTACTACCAAGTATAATAGAAAGGGTCCAGAATAGAGAGTAAGTGGGATTCTGCCATCGATCCACACACACATACATAAAATATGTACTGTACTTCTCGCGCGAAAAAGTTCAAACATAGTGTGACCTACAGTGAACTACAGTGACCTACAGTGACCTATATGCATAATGCATTAGCACCTGACCAGTCAAAACGCTTTGCTGTGACCCCGTCGTTTAGTGTGTGTGGTATGGGGAAAAATCGCTAACGGGCCGACGCGGGACGTCCTGACTGAAACCGTCCATAGGGTCAACTCGTACTCAATAATATAAATACTCGTCGCGTCGATCGTACTTCCAACCAGATACTAGCGCACCTACCTCCTGATTATCGAGCAGGGCAGGCTGGCAGGGAGAAGGATTTCGTCAACAACTGAAGCTGATTTTGGGAGGAATGGGCTGTTCTAATCTGCCGTGAAATGCCTTTTGTTGAGCTATTGTAAGTTTAAAACGCCAAGTACGAGCAAGTCGAAGTCGTACCACTGCACTTTTGTACGACTTTGATTGCGAATATCGCCCTCCTTATGAATCCCTTAATTTATAAACATCGTATTTTTTTCCAACATACTTCACGATATTCTTTTACATTTGTAGAAGAATATAATTTAGTGAAATTTAACCAGAACTTAGGGAGATAAATTGGACCATTGGTGGCTGGCAGCGGAAATTTTTCCTAGAATTACTACTCTACATCTACATGTATGCGACATGATCATGATGATGTGGCGTACCAACAATTAATCCGTGCAGAGAGAAACCTGGGGCCTTTCTCAAACCTCGGCTTGGGCTCCGTCTCCGGCTTGGGCTCCGTTATGAATTGTTGGTGCATTGTGTATTTGTATCACATGGAGCCGGCACGGCACGGAGCCCCGGCACGGAGCCGGAGCCCAAGCCGAGGTTTGAGAAAGGCCCCTTGTAAAAAAAACGTACACCTGACTTAGCGAAAGCTAGGCCGCCATCTTGGTTAAGGCACAAACAATGCTTGTCTGTGATCTTGTTCCGACCCAACTTGACAATTGTCCCAACTATAGTTGGGACTGGTCCCAACTTGACTGTTAAGTTGGGACGTCCCAACTGTAGTTGGGATCACCCACGGAGTTCATCAGGACACCGTGATCGATCATGCGTGGATTACTGTTGTGTGACACTACTGCAGACACAAAAGCTGATGGGATCGGCGTTAATTAACAAGATTCTTTATTTCAAACCCGGGTCTCGGCTCTGTATACAAACTCATGTCAAAACTGATGATGGAGCTAGAGCCGGTCGCAAGCCTGTGCCCAGGACGAGGTTTGGAATGATAGTATAACGCGCATACATGTAGTCATACTGTCATAATGGACCGCTAACTCGGTGTAAATAGATTAGTAGTGTTTTTTAGAGCATAAAGGGTTCTGAGAGTGGCGTCATGCTCATGCCGGGTGACGCTTTCAGTCTCAAATTAGGCCTATGCATTTAGTTTCCTTTCTCTCGCTCGAAAAACAACAATTCTAAAATAATCTAAAATATTCTCACTTGAGGAAAATTGGGCTTAAAAACTTCATACTATGATACATGTACTTCCTGCTATTGTAGTTTATTCATGGGGGTGCTTTGTGTTTACTGTGTACCCAACTAAAGTTGGGACACCCCAACTTTAACACTCAAGTTGGGACCAGTCCCAACTATAGTTGGGATTATTGTCCAGTTGGGGCGAAACAATCTATTAAATCACAACCCAAGTCCAGGTTTTGTGCACATCCTTGTCTCTGTGTCTTTGTCCCAGCTACCTCCAAAGTCCCGAGGCCCACAGGGCAGGGACTACTCATTGTTAGTGCTAGCACTAACATTACAATTGGTACGTGAAAGAGCATCTTATTTGGGGGATGAAAGAGCATCTTATTTGGGGGATAAAAGAAAAAAGCAAAAAAATGCCATGGCTTGTTATAATTATTATTATTACCTCAAACATTTAGCTACATAATAGATGGAAAGGCTATGCAATGTATAATTTACTGGTCAGAATTTGAGGGCTATGTCGGCTACTCATGTTCGCTAAATGAAAACACACTTACACAAAATCGCATTTATTTTAATGCCATCGTAAATGCAATGAGTTACAGTGTACATGTAGCCACCCAGTCGTTTCTGCATCACATGAAGTTCATCAGCTAACCAACAGTGACTACTCTGTGATTGGCATAATAGACCTACACAGCGAATTAATTACAATCAGCCCTCTAGTGAAAAGTTCAACAATGTTGCGCTCTATCAAACTAATTATATTTTCCAAAGTGGAAATCAGGAATGCTGTGTGTTCTATTTGGAAGCAAAAACAAGTTCTATGGGTTTTTTTTTTTTGGGGGGGGGGTTTGTGATCGGCTCTGCCTCTTTTGTTATTGTTTTATTTATTTTTTTACTTTTTGTTAATCCAGAATCGTTTATTTTTCTATTTGCCTAGAATTAGTTTATACTCCTTCTGTATTTTTTTATTCGATCCATTTATCTTCTCGGGTATCCTCGATCCCTTCCCATTCTCATAATCCCTATCCACGCATCTACCGATTATCCATACCCAATCCTTTTCAGCCCCCCCCCCCCCCCGCCTCTTCCCCTCCCACCCCACCTCTTCCCCTCCCTCCCCCGACCCTTTCACCTTCTTTTTGCAATGTTGCATGGTCTTTGGGGGATTTTTGTCTTTTGCTTAATCTTGTTGACTTCTACTCTTGTTGGATTTAAATATTTTACCCCTTAATACACTGCATGTAACTTGTAAACTGATCATTTCAGGCCGCTTCCTGTCAATCAATGTTTTTAAACCAAATAAATAAAAGTAAAGAATTGTTTTAAAAATGTTAGCCGATACCGGCAATGTAAATCCACTCCCTATTATGTCTATTGTTTATTTATTAACCCATATAGCAAAAGGTAGCGCTATCAGTTGGGTTGACTTATCCATACCATGCCCAATATGTTGCAGGGGGTGTCCCCCAAACATGGTCAAATGTTCCTATACTTCATGTACTTGTACTTTAACACACTTTTTTCCTTTCGTTCAGAAGTGCCCTAAAATAAAATCTTGTGAAGAGTTCCTGAGATTCCCAGAACACAATGAAGATCTGTACAATAGAAAGTTCCCAATTGACGCCATCTTTACGGGCAAATTGCATTTTGGCTTGCAGGCGCGTCAAGCGCTCAAATTATTAACGCAGCCGCGCTGTTTACTAACCAATCCTGCAATGAGTTTTGTGAAATGTGCGCGTGCTGCACGCCGTTCTCACGCAAAACGCATGACTGTGTGTTCCAAATTGCCCGTAAAGATGGCCGACTTACGTCGTATTGCAACCTATCTATAGCAGTGGGGGCAGGGTACACCATGCCACATTTTGAGCGCCGAATGTCCATCATGTGTCCAGTCCATGCCACACCAGACTCAGTCTGATCATTGTCAATGCTGGCTTGTTGCTTGAAGATTGAATAATTCCGGTTGGAATTGAATGTGTTGGATACTTAAAAAACAATTTAGCCAAATCATCCAGAAAGATATTTTGCTGTACCTCAAATTTGGACTTTATTTACCTAAAAAAAAAATCATAATCAGGATCATAAACAATAACAAGAAAAGGTGTACTGTCCCGCATCTAAATGTACATTTTTAGAAAACCCACCTAAATAGCGCCAGCAGGCTTTTGAATGCAGTGTGTGTAGGTTGATAAGCGGGAGGGTAGTTATCTCAGCTACCAGGATGTGGACGATAAATTTGGTAATTTATAATGCCGGCTACATGTGTACCTGTCAAAGAGGGGGCTACATGATCTGATGGCGAAACAGAGTTTTTGATTATTTTACCATCGCCAGTAAATTAAACACAACTTACAATGACCTAATCGCAACACTCGATCCTCCACTGTCGGGAGGATGGAGGGTTAGGTTCATTGCAACTGCATTTAATGTTGGTGTTAGCCTAAATCCCGATGACAGTCGTCCCAACTATATAGTAGTTTGGACCGGTCCCAGCTTGAGTGTTATACATGTACATTGTTGTACTTGGGATGCCCAACTATAGTTGGGATGCCCAACTATAGTTGGGAGTGCCTGATGGCAGTTCAATGATAGTGATAATGGTAGTGATAGTTATATAGTGATAACCACAATCAACGGAATAATTGTATTAAATAATCATTAAATAATTGTCAATCTTCTCACTTAAGGTTCTGTGGGCTTGCAGTGGTTCTCTTGTGTGCACAGTATAGTTAACTGTCATAGTCATAGTATAGCTTGAGCAAATACTTGAATTTACCCTCGACACCTGCAAGCAGTCTAGACTTAGAACCATCAGTTCATTATATGCAATGTATTTAACATTGGTCTCTGAAAGATCTCGGGATCCGAGCTATAGGTTGTCCAAACTTTCTCACTCAAGTAGGGACAAGTACCGATAGTTGGGACGATTCTAAATTTGAAATGGAACACTGACACTAAAACACACTCAGGTCAACAGTGATTACTGCAACAAGAGTCCCAAGACTTAGGTTTATGTAGTTTTGACAATTTCTTACTATTCGAAACATTCAAACATCCATTCCTCACACTTGCCCTTAGCCTTGTACTCACTCTTTGTACAGGAGGGAGGAAAACCCCAACTTGGGAATGGCTGCCCAATCAGGTGGAGATTCACTGAAAATCTAATCCACATAGGAGGCCCCCGATGGTCTAAGTGGGATTCAAACCGGGGTCCACAAAGGTGAAGACAGGGAAGAAACCACTGAGCCAACCTGAAAGCCCAACCTTAATGCTTACCTCAACTAAAACCCGCTCTTTTTTATCATTTTTATTTTACAGGGTAACTGGAAGCGGTCATGACAACTCTTTGATCACAGCATGAAGGAGGTTGCATTATATACTGAAGTGTATCGACCTTAGAGAGCAAGGATGAACAGAGAGGAAAGGGTTCACCGGGCAATCGTCAAGCAGAAATTTCACGAGAAGGTGCACGCATCATTTGCGGCTTTTGTCTTCCAGCCTCGGACTGCCTTCATCTTTGCTGTTATTCTACTTGGAGTAGCATTCTCTACGGGATCTTTAAGGGTGACGGGACTTGCTGCGTCTGGATTATGCCTCTGCCTTTTGGTGTTTTATATTGTGTGGTTTTCAGTGATGTACTTCATAGCATATATCTGGACAACGATTGTGCGTTTTTTTGTTACCATGGGGAAGGCAAAGAAATACTAGATTAAAAAGGATGTGCATCGTTGATGTTGAACGCGTACATGCACTTAAACCAACAATTTATAGTTCCAGCCCCAAAACTTCACTACCACTACCGCTATTAAGTTGTGAGTCAAGGAGACTAACGATTAATAGTCAATAGACAACTTTTTGATGTCCTGTTAAAATTTCTATGCCTGGCTGCATGAATGAAAGATATGTTTTATTTGACAGTGTACATGTACATAACATGAAGAACACATGTCGCCTACGCATTAATACCAAGACCTTCATTTGTAAACCACGCAAATTTGTATCGTACGAAAAATTTGTGTAGTCACAATGTAGCGATAAGATGGACTTAAGGTGAAATACCAGAGAAAAATGAGAACAAAATGTATTGACACCAAAAACTTCTACATAAGTTCTACATAAGTAAGGATATTACCAAAAATAACATGTGGTTATAATGTGGTAACCAAATGGTGATACCGCAAACATCCTTAATGATTGTATTTCCGCCATGCAAACCTTCAAGTCGTACTTAACACAACTTCTGTTGACCAGTGGAGTACAAAGTGTAGATACATTATGTACAATGAACGTTTACTAATGGTAAAGCCAGGTTGAATGGAACATGTTCCATCTACATGTACAATGAATTGAAAATGATTATTATCTCAATTGCACCAATGCAAAACACTAATTATTTGTATGTACATGTACAATCCTCCAACCAAATGACAATAATCTTCTTGGGTTTATTTGGGTGTTACTAGGCCTAATGTAATTAAATCGTCTGAAAAAGTGCTCAGTATTTTTTATGTTTGTCTTCAAAGGGAAAGTACCTTACTGTGTTCCAATTCTTAAATCTTAACATACCTCAAAAGGTACCGGACCAGATATGACTTTTGGCCCTTGTAAAAAAGAGTAGGAAAACTTGATTGAGAGCAAGCGATGTCCAACATGCACATTTCAGGCTATTTAATAAAAATGTTGCGGATTTTTCTGAGGGCCAACAAAATTGGAAATCAGGTTTGAGTAGGAAGAATACCACGCCTGTGAGCAACCATTATTTTGTGCCTTTTTTAAGCATAACATCAAATTTGAAAATAGGGCCTCAAATCTGTGTAAATCAGAAGGGGTACATTCAAGTCCAGGATTTTATCAAATTTGGGCCAGTTTGTGTGATTGTCACATGTTTGTATGTATGATGCCATAGGCACTACTGTCAGACTGAGGACTTTCTTGACTTGACCCATTAATGAAATATTAAATTTTGCTTAAATGTTGTAATACTTTGAGAAATATGCAATGGGTCAGGTCAATTTCATGCCTCCTTCATTTTAGAGCATAAATTCGAGCTTAAAATTTAGGCCAATTTTGAAAAAATCATAAGGGGGAAGTCCAGCATTTTTATCAATTGTCACTTATTTCAAAAAAAAACAGTTGCAATTCAGGCAAAAACATTTCAAGGGAAGTTTGCCATATGTTTTGTTCTTCTTCAAAACAGTACTCAGAATAATGATGAACACACAAGCATTTTGCATAAACTTGTTTTTATTTAGAGATATGTATATATATATAATATTACGTATGCAACATTTGTTAGCGACACATGTTTACCATAAATAGTTAATCATTAAAGCATCATTAAGTACGATTGCTGCATTTCTTTTGATATTTTTTGTCGATAAGTTTAAAGTATCTATGTTATATCTATCTAACTCTGATCAAGTGCAATGTCGATTTCCAACAGTAACTAATTTTTATAGCTCTGCATTAAAATTGAGAAAGCAAAGTTTCATAAGAGAGATGAATAAATAATATCACAACAAAAAGTACACTCAACAGATAATCTTTCCTTGTTCTACCAATTTCTTATAATTGGAATCCCAGACCTTTATCAGTCTGTAATATTCTGAAAACATACCCCAAAAATGAAGAAAAAATCAAAAGGGGTAAGTCTAGTATTTTTATCAAGTTTGGGCCAACTAGTGAAAAATCACAAGGGGAACATGTAAGTCCAGCACTTTTATCAAATTTAGGCCAAATATTGAAAACCCACAAGGGGTAAGTCCAGCACTTTAATCAAATTTAGGCCAAATATTGAAAACCCACAAGGGGTAAGTCCAGCGTTTTTATCAAATTTAGGCCCAAAATTGAAAAACTCACAAGGGGTAAGTCCAGCGTTTTTATCAAATTTAGGCCAAATATTGAAAAACTCACAAGGGGTAAGTCCAGCGTTTTTATCAAATTTAGGCCAAATATTGAAAAACTCACAAGGGGTAAGTCCAGCGTTTTTATCAAATTTAGGCCCAAAATTGAAAAATCACAAGGGTTAAGTCCAGCACTTTTATCAAATTTAGGCCAAATATTGAAAAACTCACAAGGGGTAAGTTCAGCGTTTTTATCAAATTTAGGCAAAATATTGAAAAAACCACAAGGGGTCAAGTCCAGCACTTTTATCAAATTTAGGCCAAATATTGAAAAACTCACAAGGGGTAAGTCCAGCGTTTTTATCAAGTTTGGGCCAAATATTGAAAAAATTACAAGGGGTAAGTCCAGCATTTTTTATTAAATTTAGGCCAAATATTGAGAAAATCACAAGGGGTAAGTCCAGCATTTTTATCAAATTTAGGTCAATTATTGAGAAAATCACAATGGGTAAGTCCAGCATTTTTATCAAATTTAGGCCAAATATTGAAAAAATCACAAGGGGTAAGTCCAGCATTTTTATCAAATTTAGGCCACAAAATATTGAAAAAATCAAAAGGTGTAAGTCCAGCATTTTTATCAAATTTAGGCCAAATATTGAATAAAATCACAAGGGGTAAGTCCAGCACTTTTATCAAATTTAGGTCAAATATTGAAAAAATCACAAGGGGTAAGTCCAGCACTTTTATCAAATTTAGGCCAAATATTGAATAAATCACAAGGGGTAAGTCGAGCATTTTTATCAAGTTTGGGCCAAATATTGAAAAAATCACAAGGGGTCAGTCCAGCACTTTTATCAAATTTTGGCAAAATTTTAGGGGCATTTGACTTTTAACAGCTGAAAGAATAGCATGTAATGTGCCTTTATTGGGGCATTAGCCTGTGGGAGAGCTGAAGATTGGCACAGCGCTACATGTAAAGTGACAGCCTGCGCAAATAGCCTACAAGCAGATATGCACAGATACCTACACACACAGGCTCTACTAGTTCTACAGTTCTATGGTCACACCATAGACGCCTTTGTTAGGTTGCTTGCTTTGCAAAACCCAACATTTCAGAATCCAATTTTACTTTCAATGCATTTGCTTTAAAGACTAACAAATTTTGCCACCAAGTCGATAACAAACCAGCAACATTTAAGATTACGCCAGAATACAGTTCTCTGTACTGTACTATCACAAACTTTGACAATGTAATTAAACACCATAGAAAGAATACAGATGTGTGGTAAACTCCATGTTTTGCAACTACTGTAGAAAAAAATTCTCAGGCTACGACCCCTATGCAGCCACTAGAACACCAATCATGCCCAGTTATAAAACTGACTACAGTACTTATATCCTGTTTTTGTACAATCTGACAAAGTAAGCCTTGTGTACAGCGAAGACGAATTTAGGCCCGATTCATTATCAGAGGGACCACTTTCTGATCTGTTTTTTTACACTCGACTCGTCAATACTGGCACGAGTCAAGTCAAATTGTGAAAAATGAAGTCAAACGAACCTTTGATCTTCAACACTAGCCTGAACCAAGATTTACCATTTTGCCAAAAGTACGTAGGGGTAATAGTTGCAGACACTAATAATTAATCAATCAGCACTAAGTATATTCTCCATATTTTTGCCACCAGACAAAACTTTACGCTGACAATTACGCACTTACTGAAAGTCATTGTACTATTTGAATGCTTAAAATACAGAGTTAAGATGTTCACATTTACTTTCATTTAACAACATAATGAATGAATCTCACTGTAGTTTTCACAGATTATTGTGGTACACTCATCAACCAAACTCTGAATTAATTCAAATCCTGAACCCCGAAAGCATCAAATCATATCCCATGTTTGGTTCTTCTCAGAACCACCACTTCTTCAAGGTAGAGGTCTTTCAAAACCGTCAACAGCAATTCCATTTTCCTCCCACATTTTGTACCTTCCACACATAGAGCTTTTTGTATACCACACACAGAGATCCTTGTCATTTGATTGGTGGAACACATGTCATGTGTCATTCTTTGTTTTGCCATGTATACTGCTGAGAATGAAAAAGCATGCGGATAATAGACGCTCCAATATTTAATTTAGAAGTCCTATATGGATATTTATAGGACGTTTTGAACTCTCGCAGCATTGTTTCAAAAATAGCCATTCCCCGCTTGTTGTCTAAACCAGACATGGTTGTATCACAGTGGTTCATATCTTTATGAAGATGTCCACATTGTTTTGAAGGGTCTTTTAGAATTTTGAGAGTGTGGGGTAGTTTCTGTGGTTTTTTGGTGCTATTTTGAAAAAGAATTTCAAACGACAAAGGATCTATGTGTGAGTTACACAAAACAAACATTGAATGCATTTCATTCAGCTGTGCCTAGTGAAATGGAATAGTCCAAATTCCACCTTGTGATTTAACTCTGTGACAATGCACTCATATGCAGCCATTGTTTGTCTAACACATTGACATGAGCGCTAACTACCCGTTATACGCGCACGAACTTATTAAAGCCTCCTAGTTGCAGACCTGCTTAACACATGTCTGAACTCTGGAATGATTTAAAATTGAAGAGAACATTCGCCAGCGAGAATTTTGCTTTCTGCGTGCGTGCCTACACAACTGCACATCTGAGGCACAGGTTGCGCTCACACTCTCATACGCACTTAAACATAATATGCCTTCACATTTGATGCAAGTTTGATTTGATGACGTATTGAAAAGAAAAAAGCCCTAATAGGCAAAGGGCCATAAAAAAGGCCATCAAAACTTCAAACATTTATCATGCTTATATAGGTTTGTGCAGAAACACGGCTTCAGAATGCATGGCTAGTTTCCGCTCTTGTCAATAGCTCTATGCTTCCCCACCATACAAGATTGAAGTCTCATAAATTTTACAAACGTAATCCTCTATTCCTAGGCTTATTTCAATCGAACGAATCATTGCTGAGTAACCTCCACAAATGTATCCATCCAATACCATTGAAAGATAAGTTGATTACTGACAAGCACGTAGGTCCACACCACATTCATATGAAATAACACCTTCAGCTCCACATGATAAATATTCCTGAAGTACAAACAGACCCTTTTCATACGCCACCCTAGCAGACAGGGCTCAAAATTTAGACTGGACCGCAGGCCCGAGGCCACTGATTCTAGCGTCGGGCCAGTAAACTTGCAACTGTACAAGTCCAGTGATCTTGTGTTTTTAAATAATAACACCTCACTGTTACTTTTTATTTAAACTGAGAAATACAAGTATCTTTCAATTCTGTACAGTATTGAAGTATTACCCGTATGAAAAATTAGATCAATCTTCACTTAGTGCTTGTTCCAAAAACAAAAGCTCAAATGTGAAACTGTGTAGATAGCGTCTTTCTCTTTTTGACTCTTGTCTTGTAACAAATTTTCTGGTCCAGTAAAAGTTTTGAGCTACAGCCCTGAAGTTGTGTGGATTTTTTTCCCCCCAAATCAAGCCCTGGCAGAGGCCAGACAGTGAAAAACCACTCGCATTTTCTCGCCTGATACTGATACAGTAAAGGCAACTTCTCTAGATCTCAGTGAGGGCACTGTAAGAGCTTGTGATGTTGTACGCAAGGGTGGTCTATTGCATTTAGTTGACTGAAGCTATCCACTTGATTCTAACAGCTTGATGCACAGAAGTTTTACTAGCAATATTACTATGTTCTGATTTTTGCTTCACAAAATACTTTGACAGTATAGATTTTGTAACTACTGTACATGTACAACACATTTACACAAAAAAACACGGTTTCAGTTAGTAAAATGGGTATGGGGTGTTTTTTCCCATGATACCCTACATCCATACACATGAACACAGACACAAATGAGTTGAGGGTGTGTGGCTTAATCAAGCTGCACACTCATTTCTTTAAAAGTGGTACTAATTTCTTCAAAACAGATGTTTCAAATGTTTAATAATGCTGAATAGACAATATAGATTTTGATATAGAAAAGACTTTATCGTCGGCTCCGAAATTCTTTCAGATGATTTTCATAAAATTGCTTTTGCATTTTTGGGGGGATTCCTGTTGATGGTGTTTACAGGTCAAAAACGTCCTCAAGGAAATTTTTTTGCTGGGCTTTCGTTCTTCGTTCAGATTTATCTGAATTTCACATTTACTGCCCTTTTAACCATGAAGTTTCACATAAGAACCTTATAGCTCTGAGCCGACACTATGTTCAGGATGTAGTCTGACTGATGCAGTCAGCATTTTCCGAGCTCGTTTGAATGTTGCATTCAATGACCTCACTATTGGTACTGTAAATCGCTCCCACTTTAACTTGTCAACCCCTCATCTACCCGATGGAATGCCTCACTAATTGATATACGGAATGATCTATTGTGAACTTAGGGATGTCATACTTTAACAAGTACCTTCTTAATGTCTTTCACTAGCATACTACCAATGACCATCTTCTCACAATTGCTGGTAATTTTTCCCTTTCCGTCGCTGGATGACTTGACCGTGACAAGTACCACCGCGCCTTTAGATAGGGTTTTGGCAGCAAAGCGGAAGGTCATGACCTGGGGGTCGCTGGCTGGGACTATCTGGACATTGGCGACCTCGGCTACTTTGGCAATGATCTTCTTCTCTGTGTTATCTGCCTCGGGAATGGTGATGCTGTCCGAATTCTCATTCATACCTGTCAGCTTGCCTGAAATCAACCAATTGGAAACATGACAATTAGAACTAGCCTTGGTAACATTTACCAGCGGGTCGACCAACCATTTGAAATCATTCACCTGAACAGGTGAAACAACTGTGAACTGAACTATCTGTGTACTGTGTATGTAGATGCAATCACCACATGATAATAGACTGCAGGCTGTCCATCATTCAAAACCACAGTGGATGACAATGAATGGTCAGACAGTAGGTGGGTTTACGGTGTACTGTGTAGATTCACCATCACATGATAATATACTGCAGGCATACTGACATAGGTTATCCACCATTCATGATGATTTTGAGAGGTCAAACAGTAGGATGGTTAACAGATTTTAAGAGTTGAAAAAAAAAGCCTCCTGGGTAAACAGTTAGCACAACTTTGCAATTCAAAACCTTTGTCCCCACCTTAAAATAAAACTAGCTCAATGCATTTCCTGCGGTCTTACAGTGGACATGCACATGTTGAGTAGTGTAGCCCCTGTCCTGTTTGTAAGTGTGATGCATGCTTGCATCAACCCTACAAACAGCATGGGGGCTACGCTACTCAACAACAATTGGGTGATGATGACTTACTTTGCTGTAGGAGGAAGTCGCTCTCGTTCATACTGATCGGTTGAAGAAGCTCACCAACAGGGGCCTTGATGCTCACACTGAACTTGCGGGTCTCCGTACTGTTAACACAAATAAATCACAGTCGGTGATCGTGCCTGGATGCTGTGCTATAGACTGTGCAAGTCTCACGCCTATTCAATCTTCCGGCACCAAGTTGGTCCCAACCAAATTGAGTTTTACATTTGCCTAATTCTGTTTCTTTAAATGCTTAAGTTTAACATGGTTTATGGCTATGCAAGTTATATCATCCTGTTGAGACAGTAAATTAAGCCATGAAATATTTGAAAGTAGAATGAATTTAACGAATCAACAAAGAAAACCTTCTGTTTCTGGTTACTTGTAAGCAACTAAGAATTTTGCCCAACTGACGTCCCTGTTATCATTAAACCTATGTCATCGTTGCACAGACTCAGTCGTGACTGGCAAATGGGGGTTTCTAACAAAATAAGCTTCCTCGTTCCAAGGTTTCAATTTTGTTTCAATCTTTTACAATTGGAGAACAGCACACTGATTATTTGTGACATGCAAGGTAACTTTGTATTTGCTTTTGCTCCTTAAAATATGAACCAGGCTTTGCTCTTCAACAAAACCACTGATTATCCCAGTAAGATTTACCAGATTTCAAAGTTAGCCGGCTGTGTGGTGTCTCCGTAGTCGATGCCTAATGTGACAGAGACTGACTTTCCCACTCCAAGATTTGTCACCTCTGGAAACTCATGCAGCTTCATCCCTGAGGAGAGTTTACTTTCTCCTGCATCCGCAAAGAAACAAAACACAGAGACTGGAGTCAAGAAATGGAGCAAAGTACAGTCCTGAGGACATAGAATTAGCTAAGTGATGGATCTAAAATCCCAAGCGCAGTGAAAAAGCTCCTGATCGTCTGTAGCGTTAGAGGCCTTGAAATTCTTCTTTGAGAGGGCATGGCAATTTTCATTTTGCAATAGGTGCTTTCATTGTCAAAAATCTGTATAAAGCCTATGGGATACTTTTTGTTGTACGGTTGCAGCCAGCCATACAAGGAACACTTGGGCAAACCCTTTCTGTTAACAATGCAGTGCACTGGGTCCTTAAGCAATGCATTACACAACACACAGGACCAACGGCTTTCGTCCCATCCCAAAGACGAAGAAACAATAGTTCAGTGTCAATGCTGGAACCCGAAGCCACACTCTGCTGATCAGAGCATCAGAACTTTAGTCCGGGTGGACTAGACCACTCGGTCGTGACACACCACGACAAAATGTGTACACAAAATAGATTAGCTCTCGCTTGGATAGAACTGCAAAGCACTGATCAACATTTCAGAGTTACTTTTTGAACTTTTTATGAGAAACAAAAAAACCAACGTTTGCCAGCAGGCCAGGTAAGCTCTTTGTTTCTCTAACATAAAAGCCTTTGCCCGAGTTCATATTTCATGTGATACTTTTCAACACTGAATTAGAGATAATTTCGTCTGGTCTTCTAATGTTTGAACTAGCATTTAGCTTGAAAATAAGATTGAAAATATAAATGTTCCCAGATTTGCACACAAACTAAATGGTACGTATATAAAGATGGTCATGGTGGGAAAACTTCCCTTGAAATATTTTTGCGTAAAATGTTCTGATCTGCGAGTTCAAAACTTGATGTTTAAAAACAGTGAAAACAAATAACTTTTCGTTTTTTTTCTTTTCACTATTTCACTATCTTTTCTCTCAACTCCCAATGCCCTTTTGAACATAAGCTTTCACAGGTTAGTTATTTCAAGCAGATGTTACTGGTCTTTGCCAATAAACAATAATGTACACGTGCTGAGCATCCTACTTACAAAAATTCAAAAGTTTTTTTTATGATGATATGTAATTCGCAAAGAACAGCACTTACCCAGTTTGATGGTCTGAATGACAGCATCGCTGCTATTTATGAAGTTGACTTCAACAGACACCATAGTCGTGGAATACATGCAGGCGTTACGAGTGAAGCGATACGTTGCTGCAAGGCCTTGGCTGTTCATGCGATTCAACAGCTCGTACGTCTGGGTTGGAGTGAACATGGCGCTACTCACCTATACAAGAGCGAAATTAAATTTGTTATTTCGTTACTTGTTAGAAACTGGCTGGGTTGCAAGTCAGTCGTCAAGTTGAACAGTGTTTCAAGAGCCGGCAGGGGTATTTCCATACCACTTTTTTCAGAGTAAGACCAGACATCCATGTATCCATCATGCCTTGTGCGTATGCATAATGCCCAGTGTGTAAAAAATGAAAGCACGCGCCAAACACGAACATGATTCCATGTATCTGTGTTACGCACTGTGTTACGCACTGCGCTATCTGTAAAAGCTATGTCCATTTCTCAGCAAGTACTTTCATTTTATATGGATTTCCAGCCTTATTGTTGTATAGGCTGTGTGACTTTTGGCGTCACGGCAAAACCTAAACATTTCAGTTTCTGCCTGCCGGTGTGCGCACGCATCATGGTTTGCATAAATATTAATTAGGAGTGGCTTCACAGGTCAGATCACCTTTGAATTGTGTGACCTTTCATCCCAACACTCAATGGGAAACAAACTATTACTTAATGTATAATTAACTTATATGTATTGCAACTGCCTTGTTTTCATAACAAAAAGATTAATGACAAGCTTTTGACACGATTACAGGGCCTTGATTTGGATGTAAATGCTGTGATGGGATCATCTTCCAGCCAGCGTTTAGTAAACAAGAGTGCGATCTCACATAAACGAGGGACGTCGGGAACGCGATGTGTGTGATCTTGTGAATGTTTGTCATGATATCGCATGCAACCTTTGGGACAGCAACTGGCGCCCAAAACGATGGTCATAAGTTTTCGGTTCTCGTGTGAAAGGGGCTTATGTAACATTTCCCAGTGAAAAGACCAACCAATCAACTCGCTGGACTACTGTCAGACTGTGTACTGTGTAGATGCATACACCACACCATAGTTCAAAACAATGTACATGTGCAGATTATATTGAATGGTCAGCAAGAGGGTTAACTAGGCACCTTATCAAAACTATTCCAGGATAATTTGCGAAAAAGCTTATCTACAAAGGGTAAATCATTGAGAATAATTTGCCAATGGGTTTTTGTCATAGTTAGATATTTGCCAGGTACAAACCTATTTTATTGTCAAGTATGTTGACAGACTCCCCAATGAGCAGTCTATGGTTTGGCCAACTGATATGATCTCATAGCCCTTGGCAATGTTAAGGCTTGTGACATGCCTAATTTATTGCTCATTGTTACTTTTACAAAGTCAATGAAAGTGCCCAACCTGAACGGTCTGCTGGTTTCTAGCAGATGAATCTCAAGGTTTGCGGTTCAGTCCTCTTGTAAACAAATCGCCTGGTTTTGTTGCAAAACTTCCCCCTTCAAACTTATCCATAATATACATGATATAATTAGACTGCTTTAGGATATCTTTCTGGTTGGAAAATCAACTGTTAAAAAGTCATTCCTGGATCCGGAAATAGTTTTTAGAAGGTGTCTTAGAAATAGTTCATGATCAACAAGCAGTAAAATGTTATGACCTATTAAGTATTATGGAGTGTATCAACAAGCATTCTTACTGTCATTCCTTGCGACTTGTTGCTGATGGAGAGTCCTTGAAGATCAGTTGCCAACGCCGGCGTCAACATCGTTCCTCCCATACCGCCTCCCTGCACTGGAGGACCAACTGTCATGGATGAGTTACCATGACAACCACAAGGACAACAACCATGCACAGTACAATGCCAGCAGCAAGCAGGAAACCAAAGAACATTGGAGGATTGGACGAAAGCAGAGGTTTGAGAAAGGAAAACAAAAACAAAAAAGGGGGAAAGGGTAAAACAACGTCAAGCAAGAGAAGGTGAACAAAGCCCAACTGAACACCACCCCAATCCCAAAATCCCCAAACTGATGCGGCTGTTTTTTGTCTTTGAATGTAATGCAATTGAATTATAATGTTGACCCCTTACATGTTAACTACATTTCACACTGTACTGCCATTTCCCAAGTTGTATTGAAAGCTTGGGTGTGTTCTCTGGTTATATGGCAGTTTCAGGTTTAATTGCTTCTGAATGGCATCCCCCGAACAAAGATATTGACCAAGCAGGGACACAATCAACATTTGGGCTTGATAGCTCAGTTGGTAGAGGTGGCAGGTTCAAATCCTGTTCTAGCCGATTTGTCTTTGTTGAAATTTGGTAGATTTTTCTTTGTTCACCCCACAATTTATTTAAAAGTTACTAAGTCAGTTTCCCTTCTTGTTTATTGCTTGATGAATGTGCAGACCTGGCACTTTTGTATGCAAAGGTCCCCCCATGACAACTATCACCACAGTAAACGCCTAGCAATGCCATGTGAGGCAAACAACCAAGAGTTTCTAGCACTACCCTGCATGCTCCTGCCGTACCAGCCACATCTTGGACTCGGTCATGTACTTTGGATATGAACTTCACGCTTTAACTGGTTAAGTATGTACACCATGGGGGCAGGCTTTTACAATGGATCAATCTACCAATTACATCAATGTGCCACACCGCACACAAAATAAAAACAAACCAATTACCCTCAACTACATGTATGTGTACTTATTCACAGCATGCACATAAAAACTAGCAATGAAAAACTAATATCAAGATTTATGTACATCTCTCATGAAAGCAGAAATGACTATCTGAGCATGAACTGCTTGCCACACAAAGATGATTATGTTAACACCCAGCTACTCTCTCTGCCATAATGGATGCTAAATAACACACACAACAAACCGCACAAAAGTAATCCATTAACCAATGTTAAAACAAATACTTTGAAAATGAAAGCGCACAGAAAATTGCATCGAAATTTGGCATTTTTGACTATAGAACAGTGCATCAGTATGGCATAATATATATATATATTTTTTTACAAAGGTAACAATAAAACTTTGATCAATAAATTCAAAATCTGCAACAAAGTTCCAGCATTCTTTTTCCAGCATGTCCAGAGTGGACCTATGCTACAGCACTAGATACTTCTTATTCTGAAAACAATTCACATTCTTCAATCAAATCTGTATTTTGTTTTTAACCTTTCTATTTTAGGTCTTCCTGATGACCAAAAAAGAACATGAACAAAAATCGCTTCATGTAGACTTACAGTCGTCAAAGTTGAGGAGCTGGACGTTGGGTTGATTCTCTTTCTGTTTTTTGGCGGCCTTGCCTTTGGAGGGAGTTGATTTAGGAGTAGCCTACAGGGAAGATGTAAAGGCGTTCGTGTTAACTGAACTCATTTTTATCTTTAATATCCACTAACCTGGTTCAAGGTAGGGTCAAAGTCTATTCTTGCACAACACATTTGCAAGAATCTGCACAAATATTTGTTGTAGACAAATTTTCTTAATACCTCGCAAAATATCTCACAAAATTACTGCCGCTCTAGAATGGCAAAAAGCAAAAAATTATAAAAGATCAAGAATAGAATGGGAAAAAAGGGGAAAAAAAGGACTAAAAGTAAAATAACAATGCATTTTAAATTTGCATAGTCAGCTTCCCTTGTGTTTTTATTACTTGATATTTGAAATAGGTGATCCCGTTACTGCTACTTCTCAAGTTGTATTGGAAATTTGGGTGTGATCCCTGGAGATAAAGTAAATTTTAGGTTAAATGGCTTCTGACTGGCATCCCAAACAAAGATGACAAAGTATGATACAGCCATTATAGGGCGAGGTAGCTCTTAATCCAGAGGTCGCAGGGTTAAGGTTTTTTTAACGGGGGGTTACCTTTTTGACAGGGACGTCGCTATCAGAGTCACTCTCGTCGCTGCTCGATGCAGATGAAGACGAGTCGCTGTCACTACTCGTTGCATCGCTGCTGCTGCTGCTAGATGACTCAGACTCGCTGCTGCTGGTGCCGTCGCTGTCTTCACTCTCAGAGGAGCTGTCTGACTTGCTGTCAGAGTCCGATCCCTCGCTGCTGCTCACATCTGACAATCAAAAACAATGACAAAATAATAAATCCATTCCGTTCATTCCTTTATTTTACTTGGGGAAAACAATAAATACCAATAACTCCCCTGGAGTGATTTACTTGGATCCTTCCTCCAAAACCCAACACCTTAACCATTATGGAAAAGCTCCATTTAAGAATCCATTTATGAAAGGATGTTTCAGTTGAGCGTCTTTCTTGAATGGAGCTTTCCTGTAATGTCAAACTGTTGGAGTCTGATTATGGTGGTATGCCTGATCCCATGTAAAACACAATCAGTTTACTAGAGCAGTCCAACAGAATCAAACCAAAAATATTGTTTTGACGGTTTGGGGACGGTTAGTGTGAATTGCACATAAAGATCTTCAACTAATACTATTACATGGGAGGAGGGACACGAACTTTGCTAAAAGCTAACAATGTTAGCTTAGTAACATATGAACCATCTCCCATGCCCCTAAAGATGAAAGAATTATATACATGTATAAACCACAAACAGTCAAGATTACCAAATGAAACCACAAAAAACAAATTTAAACTGCTGCCAGGTGCACAATGAAACTTACATGAAAATCGCGCTTAGCAGGAAAAGGTAACCAGGCAAAATGCCAAGCAGTTTACAGTGTTCCGACCGGTACCCCCAATTACTGCTTTACACAGAAATTTGCTCCGAAGAATTTTCTGCTCACGCAAATTGTTATGAAATTGGAACTGGGGCACTTACCTGATCCAGACAGCTCCTCGGCCTCTGAGCTGCTGCTCGAGTAGAAAGATTTAGATTTACGGGTCGGCTTCTTCTTGGATGTTGGTCGGTCGTTGCTCACCCAGGAGCGGACCTCCTGAAAAAAAAATATATATATCAGTAATTGACTGAGTAAGTTCTGGGTCTAACTCCATATAGCTGCTTCAGCTTCAGCTTAAAGTCTTCTGCTAAGCAAAAAAAAGCTGGAAGCTAGTCACAAATTGTACATGTGCAGAAGCAGCTCTATGAAACTTGGCCCTGCTGGGCACAGCTAGCTGGTTGTACATGCCTGGTGCTGCGACAGAGAATGAATGGCGTCTCCAAGACTCCTGCACCTTCATCTCTAGTGTGTACCGTTAGATACCGGGTTAATACTCTGACCAAAAGATCTCTTAGTAATACAAAACCAGAGAGACAAATATTTTTGTTTTAAGTTTTCACTGACCAAAATTGTTTTGCTAAATTGAATTGTTGTGCCGCTGACCACATGGACTCCTACTCCAGTGTTACATAATCATATTAATTTTCAAGACTCATGACTCCAGACATGGTCTGAGGTGACATGTCTTGGAATAATATCAAGTTGTTTTGCTACAGCTTATGTAAAAACAACCTGTAGTTCTTTAATGCATATGGCGCTTAATCACACCCAACAGGTGCCTCAAAGAGCTCATTATTTTTACAACAGGTATGCAAACCAAAGTATTAGACCCAATTATATTGCACCTTGCAAGGGTTTATAAGATGATGTGGAGCACTCTACTGCAAACCAAGGGCCAAGTTGAAACACCAAGGCCAAGTTCTTCTCTTAACAACAAGTGTACTGGGTTCTTTTATGTGCATTACACAACACACAGGTTCTAAGGCTGAACATCCCATCTGAAGGACGAGGCATTTATGATCAAGAGTCATGCTGAAAGTCATGAACCCACACTCTGACAACACCAGACATTGAATCTGGTTTCCTAGACCACTCAGCCATGACTTTCATCTAAACTTAAATGTACAACCATGCTCAACCCTCCTACTTTCTGACCATTCACTATCATCCACCAGAGTGAATATCCACGGGATTTTTCAAAACTGTGAGGCATTCTGGACCAAAATTTTGCAAACTTGGCCCGAGCACACTGAATCAAAACAAGGTCCTCAGAATGTTTGTTTTACTTTATACTGGCGTTTATCTTTGGTATTAAAAGCCCTACTGTGCAATCTGGGATATTGTAAATGGTTTAATCCTTATAATTTTTGTTAATTTGATCCGAATTCCCCCTCCAAAAAACTTCTTTTTTCTTTCTTTCTTTTTGTATCGGCTGCAATTCACACAATTGACACATATCGGCCCTATACACTAGCTTGTGCTGCAGGAGAACCCAGAATCACTATAGTTTTGAAAGACATATAATCTATGCCGGCCTACAATTTTTGATATCATGCTGTGAATGCTTCTTCACAGTGCGAACATGCACACAATTATTGTGGGCGCACAGTTGTGACACCATACCACAACCCATGAATAGTTTCAAATTTTTGGTCAACTCGCTGTAAATTGTTACTAAGAGTAGGAGGGTCATCAGAAACTTGGCCCTCTTTTATCCGTTCCTCCTACCTCTACATTGCGAACAGAGGGGTCTGGCAGCTCCTCAGGGAAGTTAGGCAGTTCAATGTACCCCATAGCTTTAGAGTTGATGATGTGGGACAGTGATCCAAGCTGGAAATGGTCTCGATCTACATGATGGGAACAAAGAAACCTTGTTTACTCACAAATCTACATTGGTAAGAACTCCAACAATTAATGACCCTACAATCTTGCTTGGTGAGATGCACTGCAGCTGTTGATAGAATAAACTACATTGAGAGAGGATTCCCTTCGAAATGGTTTGGATAATTATTATCCGAAAACTTTTGAATCTTGAGAAACGATTCATTTAGGAACTCTCAGATTTCTGAGGGTTGGTGTCTGTTCGCAAATGACGCAGCAAGAGAAGCAGTTGGTAACCCGTTGTAAAACTTGCTGTGTGAACCAGAAACACCAGGGTTGACCCCTACTCTTCCCTGATAAGTGTTCTGGGTACTTTTACGTGCACTACAAATCCTAGGGCACGGGACCTACAGCTTAATGTCCCATCCAAAGAACAAAGCAATTATGGTAAAGTATCTAACTCAAGGACACAAGTGCCACGACCGGGACTCGAACCCGCACTCTGCTTATCAAAAACACCAGCACTTGAGTCTGGTGCTCTCAACCAATCAGCGAAGCATGCCACAATATTATTATTTGTTGTTAAAGATTTATTTTAAAACTAAAGTACACTTGTATACATCTTTGGTTATTAGTGAAAGAAAAAAACTGAAAGAACTGTCAAATTCAAGGAAATAGCAATTGAAGTCCCCAAACATCACCATCGCTCATTTCAATTGCCACAAAATTTGAAACAAACCAGTTTACTCTTCCAAAAAACCAATAATGTACTTTCCCTGTAACTGTATGAAAAATAGTAGCAACAGAGATTTAAACTACTAAACTAGTATTAACAAAGGAATGAAATGGTCTACCCTTAAAGACAGACTCCAGGACAGGGGCAGGCTTCGGCGACAGAAAGATCTTCTTGGCGTGTTTACTAAGGGCCCCGCCCTTCTCTCCTGGGAAGATGAGCTGACGTAGGAAGCGGGCCCGATCTCTGATGTCGTAATTCTGGTCGTACTTGGCCAAGTTCAGCACGTATTGGAAGAGTAGTTTGGTCTGAGAAGGGTTAATACATTAGATAACGAAACAACTCAATTGTAAAGAAGATTCACTGCTGCTTGATAACGTTCAAACTTTAACAAACATTCATGTGGCACAAGAGGAGTCTCCCAATTCAATTCACTTCTTTTCCTACGGGATAAGTCATCCTTGATAGAACTATTCTCAACACACTCATTCATTCATTCATTCATTCATTACAACATTTATTTCCTAATTCCTCAATCAATATAAATACAACGTAAGTAGAGTGATACAAGAATTTTAGGAATTGGGGGCACAGCCAAATAAGCACAGCTTGTGTTAGGGAGTGCCCATACAAAAAGCAAATCACAATAGAGTAGATACAGACATAAACAGACAAAGCACAAAGCACATGACCAACAAAGACCGGGACAACGAAGACACACAACATTCCATTGGTTTGGTCCTACACTCAAGTAAGAATAAAAATGAAAACAAGATTACGGGGGGAAAACAAAAAGAAAGTCAATTTTGAAGAAGGTATGACTTAAGATTACGTTGGAAACTGAATAGATTATGACTATTCCTTAAACTAACAGGTAATTCATTCCAGTGGAGAGGCCCAGAGTGCCTGATGCTATGTTTAAAGGCAAAGGTCCTAAACTTAAACACCACTAAATTGATTTTTGTTTTAATAAAAAAAAAGTACAATATATAGGCCCTTCAAATTAAAGTTAACGCCTTTACAAATGTAACTTCATTACTCAGTTCAGCAAAGGCATTCTTTATGAATGGACGTATTTTAACTCCAAATCAGAGTTTCTTTACAAACTTAAATGTCAAGAATGCAGGACAAATAAAACTCTCAAGCAAATCTAAAATGTCTAGAGTGTGCGGGGCACACATGACTCAAGCAATAGTTGGGTTTTACCCTAAGGGCTCTGTCACACAGGGCAATTTCTACTGGCAACTTAGAGGCAACCAACAGCACCGCATGCAAAAGGAACACTTTGGTTGCACAGGAGTTACTTTTCTAACGATTTGAAATGTGAATGACTTTTCTTTTTGGAAATTGCCCTAAACTGGTTGCCTGTAATTTGCCTCGTCTGACATGGCCCTTACACCGAATTATTATAAATACCGCATCCTAAGTCTTTTCTGAGTCCTGCTGAAAAAATAAAAAATTCCCAGGCATGAAGTTCGAAGCCATGACCCCCACATTCTAGAGCAACTGTCTCAATAACTAGACCACCGAACTTGTCCGGTGAACCCTGTAATTTAAGAGAGTGCCTGAAAAATCGGGCTTGTTCTCAACAATGCTGTAGGCATACGCCGGCAATCCAATGGACAAACATTCTGCTGGACTGCGACGTTGTGCTAAACTATGGCAACTATCCTACTAGAAGGACTATGCAAGTTTAATAGCCTTGTGAAAGTTCCAATAAAATGTTCCAGCAGTCCAACGGACTACACCATGTACTTGAGCTGAAACTAATCTATTTAGAACGCTCCGACCGATCGGACTTTTAAGACGCTCACTTGTCAGCAGGTACCGTTATGACTCAAATACCTGTTTGGAGTTGGTAAGATAAAGCTTTGCTCCTAGATTCAAGATCTGCATCTTGACAATGTCTTCTTCATTGGTAAAATCTTTAGCCATCTTGCGGAGGACGTCTGGAGCAATCTTTGGTACCCGGTCAGAGTACTCCCCGATCAGCCAGAGGATGCTGGCCCTTGCCATTGGCACCTGTTACAGGGAGAGAGGGTACAGACAGACAAACAGAAGTGTTAATGAAAATATAAACTAAATATTGAACACTGACCTCATAAAACACTTTAGGTCTTGAGGCATTGCATGGTGGAATATAAATATATTTGCAGTAACACCACGTGATTGAACCTACTTTGCTGTCTAGATTATTCAGTTAAGAATTTGTCTTTCTGTTATTCAACTACCCGCACAGTAGATTTGGGAATTCCGGGGGAAACTCTGAAATGAGCTGTCCTGCTATAGTACTTTAGCTTAGTGGATTGAGTGGATTTCACTGCCACGGAGTGAGTTATTATTGGTCTCAACATTTCACCCCAGCCTGCTCTAGTCATCATGTAAGAAACGGGCTGTATTTTATGAGCATTTCCAATAGCCAAGCACTTGTCGTTTGTTCAATATACTGTCAACTAACACCTTTAGGTAAAATAATTCCCTGTGGTTCCTGGCAGAGTAACATCACACTATTGCACGGTAGCGTTCATTAGTTTGAACAACTTTACTCATTTGCTCGTGTGATTTCGTCTATAATTAAATCTTTTCGAAGAACGGATGGGCCATAACAATCTGGAAGACACAACAAGTTTCTTTTTAATCCGGAAATCCGCAAAGATCCAGAAAGTTCTCACCCCTGGTATTGACTATTTTTAAAGGAGCAACACTAGCCCATTATTGGTAAAGTCAGACGTACCGTGATGGCATCAGCCAGCTTAGCCATGTGGCGGATAATCTCCTTATGCTCTGTAGGATTCATCTGCAGTAGTTTCTTGATCACTACTACACTCTCCGCAACCACAGCCTCTGCAGATGACCAAAGAATAACAATTAGTGCTAGTCACTTAGGCCTGCACTAAATGATACACATTTGTCGGGCCGAACTCAAATGATTTTCACACGGCAAAAGTGCGGCAATTAAAAAGGAAGTTTGACTTTCTCAATACATTAATACACTCAATGAACTATTATCAACAAAGTTTCTGAGTTTCAGAAATGAGCAGGGAAGAATGGCAACCTCATTCAAAAAATTACAATGCCTTACCGTCTCTATTCGACATGAGCCCCATCAGACCATTCATGCAAGAGTCCGTCACCTCAGAGATGTTACTGGCGCACCTCCCTATAGCTTGAATGGTAGCTGCCACAAAATCTTTGTCTGAGCTTGTCACATAGGTCTGAAGAAAATGATAAAGGGATGTTTATGGAAGACATGTTAGGAGGGGATTAGAACATCATGTAATGTAATATGATATTCACGCTTTTAAAGATAATCTGCCATGGTGATAAAAACAAATACATTGTCTACATGTAAATAGAAATCTTAAGTTTTAAATTAATTCTGAAACTACCACTTAAAAGCTCATAAAATGTCATTTTTATTTTGGCAATATTCAATCTCAAAAATCTGGATTTCAATAGAGGGCGGGGTGGGGGGGGGGCACTGAGGAGGGAGGGTCAGGGACGTCGATTGGGGGGCAAGTTATGCCACTGACCACAACTCATATAGAGGGATTATGTACATCTTACTAGATTAAAATCAATAAGTGTGAATGTCAAAAAGAGATGTAATTATTGCTCTTCCTTTGCTACAACTTGTCTGTGATTGGACGATATCATCTCACCTGTAACTCTCTGAGAATGGTCGCAATGCTGGTCTCGCCGGCGATGTTAGTCAAGATCTCCAGCTTGAGGAGACGGATGTGCGTGGGGTCACTTGATCGCACAAAGAAACTCTTGAGGAAGGGCTCAAACATTCCCCGCCTCTTGGCACTCATAGTGGCGATATTACTCAGCACGATGGACTGCACTTCCCTAAGAAATATTTTGAAAAACATAATACAGTTTGCTGTTTTGGTTTGGAAAAACAATCTTATCATAAGAATTTTGACAACAACATTACACAGTTTATTGAGCTTTCTTTTGAATTCACCATGTAAAGAAATCTCTTAAAGACATGTGCCATACTACATGTACATGTACCTTGTCCATATGCCATCAGCTGAAAATATACTTATTACTTTCCCTTTTATACTTGTAAAAAATTAGTTCATTTTAAATAATCCTCCCTGCAAACACACACAGCACTCAGCAGCAGGCATTTTTCATGATGTGACTTCACTGGTGGAACAAGAAACGTAACCAAAACATCCGAGTTTCATTGCTACCATACAGGCACATGCAATGTTGTGGTATCACAAGCATTTCCTAACATTTCTCATTCCATTAGTGACATCATATAGTTACATCATGAGCCGCCAGGCTTTTTTTTATGGGCGTTCCAAAAGAGCATTACTTGAAATGAAACAAATTGGACAAAAATATGAAAAGTGGGTAGCAACATTTTAATTTTCAGCTGATTTGCTATTTAGTTGTTACAAACTTTCACTTGGCAAACAGATAAGGTAGTACGGCATACATCCTTTAAGAAGAGGTGGTGGTTCTGCAAAAAGCTTGTTTTTATTCTCAACATTTCGACTTGTGTGCTGTTCTGGTCATCATCAGGAAACTGGAGAGACATGGTGAGTTAGAGGATCCTTCCACAAATCATCAGCTCCGTGCTATAAGGTCCTTAATTGCAAATCATACCCGTAATAATCAAACAGGCATTAAATGTTTAATGCTTATTACACATGTACATGTATGAGGAAACATTTGTAAGTCAAATAAATATTTTTCTTAGACTGTTAGAGAGCGAATATTTTTATTTACCGACCAGTTACTTTGGCGACCACTATAAAAATATACTGCATTTACCAGGAGCTCCAAAAGATGCAAATGTAATTTTATTAAATCCATTAAAAACTGTAATATTGGGATCTTACAGTGCTGAGCCAACAAAAACAGGCTAACAAAATCAACCACTCTCATATTAAGCTAGTCAATAACCCCAAACCCAACTCATCTCCTTCCCTCATTTGTCCACTATGAAATGCCTCAAATCACATCTATAAAAATAATGACGCCAAAATAAAATAAATAGACAATGATTACCTATGGCTCCTGAGTAGTCGTACCAGTGGCTTAGCAATCACTCCGACTTCATTTTTGGGGGCTAGATGGTGATACATCTGGGCTACTGCCATCACAACCTGTGCACAAAATAAAAAATACATCTATATCCTCCAACAGCGAGACAATTGATTACTTCATAATCACACTATAGCATATATCCTTTTACTAAGTCAGCAATGTATGTCACATGAGCCTGCATCTGCTGTTCATGCACAAGGTTTTGGCTACATTCAACTCCAAAGCTGGCATACATTTGTGTGTAATTTTATCCCAAAACACCCACTTCATCATTCAAAGGTATTTTCTATGACAGAAGTTGATAATTCTGACAAGACCTTGAGACTCTGCAAAACATCAGTGGATTTTAGGTCAACAAAACTATCATTTGCATGCATAAATTCTCAAAGAAATCCTTGCATTTCCTATAATACATGTATGGGGTTGCTGTAATCGTTGGAGCCAGTCGGAGTGAAGTGGGCGTGGCTCACAGTGAAACTAAGTCACACCCATGAACAGGACAGGGTAGATCCCCTCGCCCTCAGGACACTTAACAATGCTTAAGGCTATTAAATGTATACCCATAATCTGTTATTTTGGGGGTAAAATTTGCATGTTACCATATAGTGTGTGTCAAACTGCACGGGCATCATCGAAAATACACACCTCACAAAAACACACAGGGGAATCTGACCAAGATTCATCGTGGGTGATGACGTCAGGTGCATTGGGTATATAGGATTGGTATTGTTACTGATATACATTCTTACTCTGTATGCAATACGCTTCAGACTTATACCCGACTTACAGTACATGTAAGGAAGCATCTAAAAAGTCGGAACAGACAGTCCGTTCCACAGGGAATACCAGCGCAATCCCCCGCACGAGTTGTATGCCCAGCAGAATGATCGGCAGGGATTATTTCTTTAGAGGATTGCTACTGGTACTGCTACTGACCTGTATTCTGTGATCTTTCAGATTGAAACTGATAGTGTTTTCTCTAAATTAACAATGATTTTAACTTCTTTGTATAATTTGACCCTCAAGACTTGAAACTCAGATATAACTTGGCCCCCAAACACTTTCATGGACCAACTGCTCCAGTCTCAACTTCATGGCTCTGCTTACCACAGAAGTCTGCACTAACTGCGCCATGTCAGGCATGTATTTCTATCGGCTGTGAGCGCAGAATTCCACGATAAGCAGTGCCATAAGCGGTTTGCACTAACTGGTGGTTCTCTGATCCCCACGGTATCACACATGTAGCAAATCCCCTCCAACCCTTCAGCTCCAACTTTGAAAAGTCTGATACTGTTTTATAACTTACAGCAGAGTTTCTGCTCTGTAGCAGTGGTTTGACACTCCTCAGCAGTAGTCGGTGATCGGTGTCCATCACGTACGGCTTCTTGACTGTCTCATCCTTCTCCTTTTTAACTTCTTCCTCCTCCTTGTCACTGTCCGAGCCGTAGAAAGACTTCTCATTCTCCTCTTGGATCATTTCCTTGGAGAAAGAGACAATTGTGAAAACAAGTGAGAGTCTGATTACAGACATGGCATATGACAGGAACACAATGAGGGTACCATTTTCCTACCGCCACGTTAGCAGTTTTTCCAATGGCTGTACAGTTTTTTTTAACCATCCCATAAGTGTTTCAACAAGTAAATGGAAATGAAGACTTATACTGACAATAATTTTGAGTTCGGACTAAAAGTATTAATTTATTGGCCTATTCGCAGTGAAAACATTCCACACTTTCTTCAAAGAGAACAACAAAATCCAGTTGCATTTTTTGAGAACTTCATCTTCACTTTGTTTAGTCAGGATTTCATTGTGAACAGGATATTCTAAAAAAATGTATTTATATTTTGGTAGTTCCAAAAAAGGGTAAAGACTTTTTAATACTGGCACTGACTGGAGGGAAGTAACAATAGCTTTTGTTAAACACATGAATACGCTTTCTGTAGCTACTCCTGCAATTGTACTAAGAAGTTACAAAGCTCTGATAAGGAATATAAGAAATGAGATGGAGAACTAGTCAGAAGGCTACACTTACTGCCTTGTTGGGATCCAGGAACTGTGTCCTGGAGTACCTCGTCAGCATGTTGATGATGACGATCTGCCCCCACTCCTCCACATCGATCAAGAGGTTGCACAACTTGCGGAAGTTTTTATGGATGAGGTCAATCCTGTCTGGACAGACCTCCTCGAAGGCGTTCACGACACTACCAGCAACAAGCTGATTCACACAGAAGAAACAGAGTAATGAAGCTTTAAAACCCTTCAGAGACCACAGGGGCCACAAGAAGTGGCTTGTACCAAAATAGTGGCCACAAACGACCGCAAGATTAGACTTACTTCCACTAACCAACATTGTCAAAGTAAAGGTCCTATCCTGAATGAACATATTCCACTTTTTCCATGTTAAAATACTAGCTAAATCTTTTCACAACAAAAAGTTTAACTTCTTCTTGTTTTTCCAGACATGCATACCAGAAGTTGTGGGAAAAAATTAACAAATATTAGCCTGACTAGATGTACTGACTAGATGTACAGTGTATGTCTCTCTGTCTACTTTGTTTAACTATTGTATATTTAATTACTGTTATTATTTCTTAATTCTACAACTAGTGTTGTTTATCTTTGTATTGTTGTAATGGGCACATCCACCACAAGCTTCGGCTTTTAGGATGATGCCTCCATGTGCAAATGTGGTAATAAATGTTCTATTGAAGTGTATGGTGATGACTATACAGACATGAATGACCTCTAAAGGGTTAAAAATTTAACAGATAATCTATATTAAAATAAGCACAAAAGCAAAATTTTTATTTTCCACAACACAGGCCTGGAGTTTGATTTTTAAGAGGGCCATTTTCGTTTTGCAGAGGGCACTATCAATTGAACATTTTAAAGTCTACATTGTACTTTGGAACATTCTGATGGGGCACCAAACATGCCAAAGCCAAGACCTGTGTAGTTCCAGATAAAAAAAATACTTACGTGTATTGACGGTTCAGCTAAAACTTTCCCCAATAGACTGATAGATAGTTCACAACTTAACGGGCAATTCAATCATTTTCTTGACTGCACAACTACGCATTGTGCGTAAATACAGCATGCGGCACGCAGGAGTTTGATCAAATTCCCTGCATGATTGGTTGGTGACCCACCTAGCTGCTCAGACAAGTTAGAACGCTTCACGCCCCAAGCGAAAATCTACGTTGCTTAAAGATGGCGTCTATTGAGAATTATCTTTATGGTTCATGTACATGGAACTTCTTAGCACACAAAAGACAGGACAATATGTCATTTGTGACATTCAGAGGGGTCATTCCATGAATGTCCGACCCAAAGCGTGTCTTGGAGGTCAAAATTTCAAGTTCAAAGTAAAGCAAAACAAAGATCAATTTTGTTACCTGATTTATCATAGTTTTGTATTTTGAGGTTTATTAATTGGAGTTTTGTATCTTCCTCAGAAAAATTCCTCAGAATAACAAGAGGACACCGTATCTATTTAAAGAATGTGTTTACTTAAGAGTGATTACTTACCGTGGTTTTATCAGCGAGTAGTTTCTCAATGACTTCTATTAGTTGGTCCTTTTGTTCTGGATCAAGGCTAACATAAACAAAGAAGGGTCTCATCAGTTTGCCATCAATATCAATTAATCCTTTTCATGAAATATGCAAATTACATTCATGTAACCGCATAAACACCATTGATCAGTGCAGTTCAGCGAAGGTGGTATGACTATACAAAATGGGAAAATCACAAACAATGTGTAACTGCACAAAGCCCAGGATCTGCGGCTCTTTAGTAAAACATGTAATATCACAGGTTACATGGTCTATTGACTTCTTCCGGAGTCCTGTAGAATTTTAGTGAGTGAGGGGTGATGACATTTTTATCACCAGCACAGGTACATGTTTACAACATCTGTCTATTATGAACTGATAAGTCTCAACACAGACACGCAGCAGAACCAGGGCCCAATTTCACACAGCTGGTTATGTAGGAAAGTTCTCAACTTGCACGCTTACAACACATATGTAAGTTTTAAACTATTGCTTGGAGGTTTCAACTTGCGCAAGCCAATAATGCGATCTACCAACTTAAATTGGGCCGCCATTTGATGGCGCCCTCTTTTGACTTAATTTCCTAAGGCCATATTTAAACACTCCCCACCGTTTTTATATTGCAAGTTTAAACATGGCCACGTGATTTTCTCTCGACCAATCAGAATGGATGTACTGTCCCAGGTATTTATGAATGATAAATAAACTACATCACCAGCCTGAAATATATTAAGTTATGAATGCATCCAAACAGTACACACATGTACACAGCAACATGGATGTCTGTGCACAGTTGTGCCACCATACACAACCTGTGCGGTTGAATGGCTTGCCAGAAAATGTCACTCGATAAAAAGTTGAACGAATTGTAATTGAACAGATGTTAATTTTCCATTGGGGATAAAGAATATTATTTAGTTTTTGCCCTTACTACACCAATGCTCCAGCATGACAAAGGTCATGGGTTCAAATTCCGACCAAGCAAAATGGCTGTGGAATTTTCTTTCACGAGACTCCAGAAAGTACAGAGTATGCTCTACGAAATAGACGTCGGAACTGAAATCAAATCAAATAGTTATGCTCCTCGACGAAACAGGATGACACCTTCCAGTTTACTAAATACAACATTATAAACTATTGTGAATACCTGTAGAGTTTAGGAATGGCATGGGCGGCAGTCTTCCTAACGTAGGGTGACATATCATTGACACTCTCCTTTATAGCCAGCATCATGATCGGTACAATCATCGGTACTCTGATGCTGGACAGTACACGTAGGGCAGAAGCTCGAATCAACTGATTTGGATCCTGGAATCAAGAAATCAAAATCAGTCTGAATAATTGATTTATTGATTTATTTATTTAACACCACATTTATCAATGGAGGATTTCCCATGCAGGGTTGACTGAAGCTGAGCTGAATGGAAGTGTACAAACAGGCTGAGGACTGGTTCACAATGTTGTAAAGTGACTCTTCATGAGAGGGGATATCAGGACGACCAAGATGTCACCAGTGAATGTGGTTTCAACGTCTCACTCCGCGGCAGTGAAATTATGATGAGAAGTCCCCTCGATCCAGTCAGCCAAAGGAGTAGTCCCATGTAGTAGTTAAAAGGTCTTGCTGGCCCGTCACTCAAAAATTTAAGGGCAAACCCTGGGAAGAGCCAAAAAAGTAAACAGGCTCTTCTCAAAGCCACCACAACTAAAAGAGATTTATTACGTGGTGTCACCCCAGATCCACCCATAACATCTTATGAGAGTCATACCTTTAGCGCCTTTTGGAATGTACTGATGGACAGCAAGGCCAAGTCTTGCTGCTCTTCTGCGTATCGCACCAGGTAAACATACACCAACTTCTTGATCTGCAACAGGGAGAAATTCAGCCCACCACACTGGTTAACTCAATTAGATCACAATCATATGTTACCTAACTTCAAAATTATGCAAGTACATCCACAGTTCGATATATTTGCAGCAGAGTTCTGACTCAAATTTCACTTCAGAGAGCCCCCTTTGTAATCTTCAGTCACGTCCGTCACCACTTTTTTTTAAATGTCACTGATGAGGTTTACCATAACAAAAATGCACAAAGTATTTTCCCTCGTTATGATGGGAATTCTTCTTTCCTTCACTCAAATCCTATGATTATCTCTGAGTTCCACTTCAATAAAAAGGCAGTTACATGTAGGTGGTGGGGTTGTGCCTTCGATGACACAAGCATGGAAATTGGCACACAGAGTATGTCATAAGAAAAAGGTTTGACCCCCCCCCCACAAAAAAAATAAATAAAAAATAAAAATAATGGAAATGTTAGACGCGCATTTTTCGAAGGTGAGTTCCGCGTCTGCAAGAAGTCAATAGGGAAATTGCAGATTTGTCCTTTGAAAAAACATCCATAGGTACATTGTAGGATAACAAGCAATGGGAGCCATTTTGGAAACTTTGAAAATTGCTTGTTATTCTACCCATATTTTTTCAAAGGACAAATCTGCGACTGCGATGGCCCTACAGCCAACTATCTTTCCCACTCTCTGCCCCACCATCAATAGGATTCTAGGTTTCATGGCCTTTTCTTCCATTGGTTTCAAGACAAAGCAAACAGACGTCTTCTATGAGAAAACCTGGGTGTTTATTCCGCTTTGCATTTTGACACTTAAGACTTTTACCTCAATATTCTTTGAAACAACATTTTTCACAACAGCTGCAAAAAGATCGGATGCATCCTTCCCTTTGGCGATCATCTGAAAGTTTTGAATAAAAGAAGTTTAATGAGTTATACATGTACTTCATTGCAGGCCTGGAAATTCATCTTTTGAAGGAGGCAAGGCCAAGACCAGGGCAACAGAGGATATGGCCTCCATGGCCTCCATTTAAATCCAGGCATGAATTGAAAATGTTGTGTTGAGAAAAATTTACACCATTCTTCCCTGACAATTTATAAGCAATGCCTTCCTTCCTCATGCTGAAAACATTCAGACAAGTTTTAAAGAGTGGGTTCCCTTCCTCTAGTTTGCAATAAACATACCACAACCCTCTTCCTTAAACAGGGGCCCGCTGGCCAAATGCCAGTTTAAACACCTGACATGCCTGAGGACCAGTCATAACTCTCTCCATGTAGTTCTGCTGGATAATTTAGTGTTAAAAAGCATCCCTATTTTTGTATATGCATTATGGATAAAGGCAAAATCTGATGGACCAGAAAAATGAAAAGCTAACTGCTCCTGCTGGCTAGTCACTGAAAAAGTTAAGGGCAAACCCTGCACCACCCAATCGACCTGAGAAAATACCATCAAAAAAGATGGGCACCTTTAAACATACAAATGAAAACATTTGTTGTCATGTCTGGGATTTTATGCATGTTTATACAGATGTATTTGTAGGCTTATTTTCACTGCACCAATTGAAATGCGCAGTGGTGATTTGGGGTAATCTTCAAACACTAATATTCTTAACTTGGACATGTTGGACAACGTTGAGAAAGAATTAATCCTCTGGAGAATGCAGGGTTCTAATTTGGGGGAGAAATTCACAAAACTGCAAGGCTTAAAGCTCAGAATATTTACTGAACCAGAATCAAAATGAGAAAATACAAGAAAAGGCCAGAATCAAAATAAGATAACAGTTTTAACTAATTGTAAACTGTTTTTACTTTACCAACATTTGACCAAACAATACTCAGCAGAATTGGAAGATATTCATCAGACTCAAACTTCACATTTGAACACCACTTTTTTTTTAAACTAAAGACACATGAAAGATATTGAATTGAAAAACACAAGACTGCCAGATTTGTCCTGTTGTGAGTGTACTGGCACGCCCGCTAACTAACTAAAGTCACCGGCCTCAGGCCTGCAGACCATTGTAATTTCAAGCCCTGTGATTGGCACTGGTTCAGTGTGGTATGAGGTTCACAATAAATTAGCTACTGTACTGTACTTTGTCTTTCAGAACATTGTACATACATACATGTACATGTACATGTAAGCACTGCTTCTCAACACCATGCACTATATTATGTACATTTGCCTTTAAGCTACATGTACATGACTCATTGACCTTCATGGATGTAACAGGAATCACAGGGTGACCCTCAGTGCCTGGTACAGATTGGGATACTATTTTATAAGTTACTTCCAGCATTGATTTCAACATTTTATTTTTAAGTGCATTTTTCTTCCCACTCAAATCCATAAGACTGAACCAAGGCCATGTCCTGAGATACTGCCTCAATGACTGATGGACAGAGATTGGTTTGTCCATCAGTATGATGAGTACTGTACACGGTAGTTCAGTAGAAGAGTGGGTGGGCAGGGGTTAATAGATTTTTTAAAACTAAATGTATCAAATTGAATTGAAAATCCAACAAAAGTGAAAGGAAAAAGATTCCATAAATACTTTATTCTGGACAATATAATCAAACAAGACAGAGTACTGTTTGAAATGTTGACTGTACCTAGAGTTCTTCCCAGACCCACACTTACTACTATGTAATGTATGCATACTAAATTGAGTTGTTGATACTGTACATGGGTGATGCTGTTATCACAAACCCACATCTTACAGTGTAGCACTAACTCTACAGCATGTACAGTAGTCAAACATGTCCTTTGTGCAGCCTCAAGCTTCTCCCAAACCTCAGCCTAGACACCAGCTCCAGCTCTGTTTGATGTTGAAGCACCATGCAAACTGCAAACTGCTCCAAAATTCAAACAGAGCCCGAGGCGGAGCTAGAGCCTTTGAAGCCTAGATTTGAAGAAGGCCCCTGAAGAAGGAAGGTCCCTGACTACCCTTCAGACAGTGTTTGTAATACTTACTCCAATAATTCTCTTCATAGCCTCCAGTTTGAGACTGTCCTTGCTCCCATCAAGCATGGATTTGAGGTCTTCATGCCTAAAGACAAAACAAACATCCAGGCTGAAATCATTAGCTTTTGTTCATTATGTCCACAACAAAAGGGGCATTGCAAAGTCATAGGATAAGCCTTTAAATTGACTTTTCAAGGTGTGTCTACCTTGGTATTGGATCCGGCAATTAAATATACCTTGCTACATCTGCCCAATGCGCATTGTTATGTACATGTGGGTAAGAAATCAGGCATGCAGCGGTGTCAGTAAAGAAAAATTTAAAAAGGAAACTTTCAGACCACGCAGACACAGCAAGACTCTGCACTGTGTTTTCATTTTCAATGTCACAGTGGATAATCAAAAGAGAAAAAAAAAAGGTGAAAAGTTGCATGCCTAGTCTAAAAAGGACTACAGAAAAGAGCCTGGACTTCATACAGGCACAGGTCAATGAAATAAAAGGAAACATTAAATGGCTTGTGTCATAATGATCAAATCGGTCCTGTGGCTGTACAACAAATAAAAAACATGGATACACGTACGAACTCAAATACATTTACTGCATGCACGCAAATTTCCATGTACAGCCACAGGCTTGCTTTGATCATGACAACATAGCCCCTTTAATTGGAAATAGCACTAAATGCACATAATTATTAATTATAGAAAAGAGCCAAAAAATGAAAAGTAATATTTACAAACCATACTGTAACTGGGCAATAAAACAAGAAGAAGAAAAAAACAAAGCTAAGGGAACCATACGCAACTATCACTAATTCACTAATCAGGTTTAGTAGTTTTTCAAATGGTTGTATATGCGTGTACTTGTGTGTTGTTTGTTTTTGTTTTGTGTACTTTTAAGCACCTGAACATGATGAAACCATTAAAAACGTGTTTATGTGTGAATGAATGTCACTGGTCACTGGTTTTACATGTAGTTTTTACTGAACAAAAATTTGATTACTATTACTATTACTATTAGTATTAGGACTTTTGTTTTAAAAATTCCAATGTAATGTAGGCCTTGTGCTTGTAGTACCCTCACATTTCATTCAAAGAAATGAAAAAAGGAAAAGTTTATTTTTTCTGTCCATTTTTCTTTAAAAAAAAAATAGTAAAACAAAATACACATGTTATAAAAAGAAGATTAAATCCATGAAATAATTAACTAAAAATTTACTCAAATGTGAATGTTTCAAGTTTGGCAAATTATTTTGGTAATGAATCAATAGAATCTTGTCATTAATTCATCGAAATTATAAATTGGCTCACAATCCAAAACGCAATTATTATTATTTATATTAATTTAATCATGTTTATTGTTATCTGTCATGTCTGTTGATTGAAAAAGTGGCAGACAGACATTCATTCAGTCTTTCCCTATCAAATTATTAAATAAAGTGGGCAACCAAACCTGAAGGCCCGAATAAACAATACAATTTTGCTTCAATTTCAGATTGTCATTATTTCATAAAAGTAGTGTCGAAAATAGAAGCTTAATCGTGAAGTTTACGCATGACAATTGTCGAAATATCTGCCAATGCCATGCATTGCATGCAAATAATGGGGATATCTGAACGTACTTTTTGTAGTCGGCAGCAAAAAAACCTCCGCTTGCGGGATCACTGGCAGTGTCTGTATCCGCTGGAGCTGTTGACGGGGTCTTCTCGTTGGCATACGACCGCTGTTCAGCACTATGGTGCGCCATTGTATTTATATTTTCGTAATCCTAAAAAAAACGGGATATGAAACGAAATAAATCAGCAATATATCAGAAACAAATTTCCCGACACAACGTCAGGGAATCCAGCCGGCGACACACACAGGACATGCAGGAGAGATTGACTAGCTGTGTGACTGCTTATCGATAAATCGATAGCAGAAACCAATTCGAAACGCGTTCAATTCAACCTCGTTTGATACATTGCCTGTCCTTATCTCGTCCCCGTATGTTTATTTGAAATGAAGGGCGAAGCAAAATTGTAAAAAATAAAAAATAAAATAAAATAAAACCTGGGGAAAAGGGGTCGAGCAGAGCTGTTACCTGCGTATTATTACTTCCTAAACGTTTAACCTTTGACATAACCACCGGTTCCTGAAAAAAATGGGGGATGGGCGCGTCGTCGTTTTTCTCCGATTTTGTAACCCAACATCATCCTTTTCCTTTTCGTTTTACTGATTGTTAAAGTTCACATCTTCTTATCAGGCCCCCCCCCCAATAATCAACATTGTTTTTAAGAGAAGAGTCCACCCAAAATTTTACAAAATGTTGCTCACACAAAAAATCAAGCGCAAAAGTGGACCAAATTTGTTATAAATGATAAATAAATAAATAAATAAATACAAGATAAATAAATAAATAAAATAAAATCCTCGTTACGGGCCTTTGCTGCTCTTCCTCAAACAAATAGTTAGTGGCCTGAGTGACCTGACGTTTCGACTGTATAACAGAAGACTCTGATATAGGTCAAAACGTCAGGCCACTATTTTATTATTTGTATTCGTATTATTATTATTTATTTATTTATTTATTTGTTTGCATATACATCATCATAGGTCCTTTTGGTTGGTATTTGCAACAGTTAGTTCTATTTTCACAGTCGTCAACTCCTCTCAAACAAATTTTGTCTTCGTTTTATTATCTGTATTTGTCAAAACAAAACAGGGATGAATTTACATTTTAAGTGGCTTGCTGATTTAGATTGGATCATAGAGCAATAATTTAATAAACTAGCTTATTTGCTCCATGATTTGATGCATGTCGGGGACTTGATCCGAATTGTGACTAAAATAAAATAATAGTAATACCCATACCAATAATAAATATATAAAAACATTTTTAATGGGTCCATGTATACCTCGTTGACTATTAATTGTATCCCCCTCCCCCCCCCAAAAAAAAAAAAAATAATAATAATAATAATAAAATAATAAAAATTAGGTCTGCTGTGCCGCCTCACACTTTAGGAAAGTGACAGAGAAATTAAAGTTTATTTTTAAAAAATCCACTCCAGAGGGCGGTATGCTCTGCCCACGCATCATGGTTTTGGTCCACAATTCCCGTCTTTAGGTTGGAAGAAAACATGAAATCACAAGGGGGAAATTCTACGTAATTTTGGGGTGGTTAACAGTGTTTCTTTTGTCCCACTATCGCCCTCAGTTGTCATAGGGCCGACGACGAACTTATAATTTTCACGTGCAAGATACAAAGTAGCTAAAATTAGAATGACGTAAACCACGCGCATGCTCATTATTCGCCACACCGCCATTTTCTCGTGACTGATTTTTTTAAGTAATGGTCGGTCTAGTCTATTGATACTAAGGCTCAGGTAACGGAATGAATTAAAGGTTTTCATAATTCTCACTCTCTTATTTTCTCATATATTCTTGGTTCGTATACAACCAGAATATTTAAACGCAGCTGGTGAATACATATTATGACAGATTACGATAGCAATCCCTTTGCTGATCCCGAGGCCGCCAATCCTTTCCAGGTGAGTTTGGTTATAAAATAGAAATTTGAAAGCCGTTGATTTGCCTTTGTGAACGGTACGGGGGTCCTTTGCCGGTGAGATGGTCGGAGGCGGCGGCCACGTACCGTCTGGTTCAGTTGTGGGCGTCGGTGATTTCGTTTTGCCATGTTGTGATGTGGGTTATCCATCTTTAGTTTAAACGAACTATTTTTGGCTGGACAATTAAATAAGAAAAGTGAAGTCACACAGGTGACAGTTGTCCACTAAACTGACTGTCTAGTGTCTATCATCATCATCAGTATCATGTCTGTGTGTAGTGTGTGTCAGTCCATGGAGGTAGAATGGTCAGTCAGTCCAAATAAATTTGTGTCTGTATTTGTTTAAGTGTAATTTTATTTATTAATTTGTTGGCAAGTATTAAATTAAGAAAGGTTGCTTAATTTAAATTTAAAAATATTTTTATTGGCATTTTAATTGCTGTTGGTTCATTTGAGAGTGGGTTTCTGTATTTTATGTTTAAATTAATGTATGCATGGGGCCGGGGGCCATGGTCCGGTTGGAATGGTAATGCAAAATGTGGTAAATTCAGTGAAAACAACTGAAATTACACATGACCATGAGGAGCATGGTCATGTTGTTGCTTTAAAACTGTTGATTGTTATCACTCAGGTCAACAAGGCCCAAGTGGACCTGTTTTTTAGATTTTATAAACCTCTGTCGGATGATCAAATCATGGAGGTAGAAATTAAACATGTTAAATGGTCAGATCTGATGACAGCAGTCCAGTTATGATTTAATGATTGATACGATATAGCGTACTTTCTACATGTAACAACCTCGTTCTTTGAGAACTGCACTTAAATCTACATACATGGAAAGATTGCAACTAACTAAGAAAAGTAGTTTGATGTTCACTGTCCTTTTCATTGTGAATGTTGATACATGCAGGATGACTTTGTACATTATGATGTATTACAAGTTTTTTCTTTTATGTTTATGAATGTTTGACCAAGTGAAAGCTGGGCTAAGATAAAGGAATAAATTTGAAAAAATTTGTTAAGTTTAATCATGAAGGAATGAGCACTTTAGAGTTGGAATGAGCATGGGTTCAATTTCAAACTTTGAATCAGAAAGAGCCAAAGTTCTGGTGTAGTGGTTGTCGCAGGTGCAGTGGTTGTCGCAGGTGCAGTGGTTGTCGCAGGTGCAGTGATCCCGACCACATTGGACGGGAGGGCCGTAGGCTCGCACCTGTACCGCCAGCCAGAGGCTATGACTGGATTGAAGAAAGCTGGATGCGTCCCCCTCACAATGTGGTAAAGATGCTCCTTGTACATGTATGGACCATGCAGCTTCCTTAAATACCAAGGAGATAGGGCCTGACAGTGACAGTTCCTTCATCAGGTCAAAAGACAAAACCCAATCTGAGTCTCAGATTTCACATTGTGACGAAAATGTGCTTGTTGGGCTGTATGAACACATTTAAGTGGGCTTCACACATGTGTTTTATTTTACATAATCTGTGCTTTAATGATTGAATACTTGACAATTTCTGTGCTGTAAAAAACAAGTTCGGGTATGAATTTGATAAAGATTAACATCCATCAAGTTGTTGAAATGCATTTTTACTTCACACCTGCCTTTTTTTAAAATTGCACGCAAGTGAGGACATATGGGGCAGGTTCTGAACAAAAGAATGTCCAGTGAAGAGAAAGAACACTGATAAATTGTACAGGTTTTTGTACATGTAAATGAACTGCTCAAAGCATGTGTATTGGCTCAGAACTTTTGTCAGGGATCAGAAATCTATCTTATTATAGTCAGGACCAAAATATATTTTATTCCTTTTTCAAAGTGTGTTTCCTTTACTGAGTTTTAAGGGAAGCAGCATTTCCCATTCAGTGGTCCGCTCACCAAATGCCAGCTAAAACACCAGAGGACCTGTCAAAGTTCACTCCAAGTGGTCCGACTTTCCAGTTTAGTGTTGAAAAGCATCCTTTAGGCCTAGATTCAGTATGAACTATGAAGTAATGAAAAAAGTGATGGACTAGTGAAATGGCAAGTTAAGTGGTCCTGCTGGCCAGTCGATGATGTGTCATCGTATTAAATGAGACTTGGCAAACAATCTTGTGATTACATGTAGGTACATGGTGTACCATACTGACATGACTGACGGTGAAAACCAATGTGGCATTCTTATCTCCATGGGAACTGTCATATTGACCTGATTGGGTGTTGATCTTCAGCAGGAAGTGATGCCAGTAATTAGTAAACCAATGCACAACAGTCACAATATGAAAGATGACAAAATCTGTACAATACATTATACACATGTAAATACTTTTGTTATGTTCAAAATTTGGTAAAGTTTCCTTATTTAAAAAAAAAGGATGTTTCAGAGGAATTAGCAAAGGGGTGAGCATACGTTACGCAGGCCGTGAACTCTGCTCTTGAAGGGGCACTCTATGAGGAAAATGTAAAGTTGTATTGGAACTTTGCAAAGGGCACCACAGTAAAAGCACAGGGCACCAGGGCAATTGCTGTGGGTGCTGTCGGTTATTTCGAGGCCTGGGTACCTGTACGCTATTGTCACAGATGATTGTAATGTATGTTTACACAACAAAGTATGGTACCATACGCATTCATACAAAATTTCTGGCACTTTTATGAAAAAGCTGTTTTCAGGATTCATTTCAGATTTCTACATTATGGTTTGTTGGATAAGTGCCCTTCCAATGAAAAGGAGTTTCAAGTTTTTCTTTCTTCACTACACCAGGGCTCGAAATTAACACTGGACCACTGGCCCGAGGCCAGTGATTTTAGCATCGGGCCAGTGTTTTTTTTTTTTTTATAATAACACCTCACTGCATTTTTAATTTAGACTGATAATATATATATCTTCCGATTCTGTTGAGTATTGAAATATAAGGCCCTACCCATAAAAAAAATGACATAAGTCTTTTCTTTAAAGTTAATGCTTGTTCCAAAAAACAGCTCAAATGTGAATCTGTGTAGATACATCTAGTGTTCTTCCGGTCTTGTACAAATTTTCTGGCCCAGTAAAAGTTTTGAGCTACAAATGTACAAGCCCTGCAGTCTTGTGGATTGTTTGAACCCCAAATTCGAGCCCTGTACACTAATATGTACAATGTACATTGACGTGTATGAATGTATTTTATTTGTTATAGGCCTACACTTTTGTACTTATGGCCTACATGTACATGTACATACATTAGAAACCAGGAATTCATTTTTCCTTGCCCTTTTCAACATGTTCAATGTTCAGAATATAACAGAAGTTTGATGTTTTTACCAGTGGTTGTAATAATTCAATGTCACACTGAGTACTGACAGTCCGAGCCCAAACATTGCCAAACCCTCTGGTGGCGTGTCCTTAAATGAGACCCCTGTTGATGTCACAACATTGTTGCTGAAAGGTTAAATGTACACGTGTACATTTGGGAAAAAATCATGGGGATAGCTTTTTTCTTACATGTACATTGCAAAATGTATTACAATGATTCGGGGTGGGGAGGGGGGATCATTGGCACTAGACCATGTGTTGACACTACAGTCATGATTGTACAGTACAGGTAGTTTTTGATCAAGGGGAAAAAATGAAACACTTTTCATGAGACATTAGATGGCAGCAGACATAATTTTGTCATTGTTCAAATATTTCTGAGCGTGGGGTCTTTCTGAGAACAATTAATTTGATTAGTAGAGAGTCTGGGAAGTCTTTTTAATGCACTAAATTCCACAGTACAAATATAGTGCACACTACATCATGTACATTGTACATGACATGCATGATGCTCTGATGTTTCCACTGGCAGGTGGTCAGGTGGTTTGCTTGGGATGCGACATGTACATGTATGGACTTCTAATGTATCATATATGTTCTGTAGAGCAAGGAATGCATCATATACACTGTACACGTGCATACAGTGCATTTTGTACATCATTGATACCAAAATACATGTACATTACGCATCCAAAAGACAGGGAAGACGTGTCATACATGTACATGTAGTATAAGAGACCATTTATTGCAGTTTTATCTACATTGTACATGTAAACGGGACTTTAATGGGGGAAACTTAAGTTACTGTCAGGCACATGTCAAGGGGCACAAGGACCATGACCAAGGGCACAGAGACATACATGTACATACATGTCCGATATGTACCTGTGTACATGGTGTACATGTACATGTATGCCTCTTTTGCCCACATCATGCCCATTGAGTAGCAGGCCTGTGGAGGGAACTGCCAGTGACTAATTGTGGTCTTGTATTATTTTTAAAAAAAACCTCCCACCAGCATGACTTTTAGGTTGACTCATCCGTTTACAGTGGTCTAGTGTACATGTAAACATGGATCACTAGTATCACATGATGCTTGACAATCAGGTTTTACTGAATGTGTGCTTACAAAATGATTTTATTTCAATCAATATTATAGTCTCTTATTGACACAAGACAGTCAGTCCATGTTGGTCCGTGCACTTGGAGATTCCCAGACAAGAGCCACGCAACCTCAGGTGACTACGTGTACATGTAACTCTCAACATGTTGGCCTACATCCATGTACATGTCATGACAAGTTGATTGCTTACCCACTTTGTGACTGTCTACTGGATTGATCGATTGTATCAATCAATACTCAGCAATGTGTATACAAAGTACCTGAAACATGTGAACAAACACTGTACCGGTAGGTAGAAATGCAGTTTAATTTAATGTTGAAACAATTACTCTACAAGTACAATGTGTACATCAGGTATGGTTTAATCCCTTGCATATTGCCTCTTTTGCGGCATTCTTTTTTATCCGAAAATGGCTGATAAAAAGTCTATGTACAAACTGTATGTACATGTACATGTGTATGTGTACTGTAGTGGCCATGTCTTTGTCTATTGGTTACTGAAAAAAAAAAAATAAATAGAGTACATGTAATAGACAGGCATTGTGTGATCATTGAGGTAGAAATCCTCCATGGTGTGGTCTACACTTAAAAAAAAAAACTTCCGGTGTGATATTGTATGCAATGTACAATATGTACACCACTTACCTCCATATCTGGTTATAGACCCCTTGCATTATAATTTGACAGCACAAGCCCAAACCCCTCATTGAGGTCAATGAAGATACATATCATCATTGGCTGAGAGTCGTGCGCAGCGTGGGCGTGCATGTTTCCATTGTTTGTCATCAAGGATGGGGGCCAATTCTAGGGGTCTATTTCCTTGATGCCCCATGAAGTGTTTGTACAAATTTAAACTCTCCTCATAAGCCTACAAGCTCAATTACAGTTGCCCATAGAAGCCGCCCTGCCCTTACAAGAACGAACTATCAGACCTGCAAATGATATCACTGTTAGTACTTGATTATGGCTCAGAAATACTGTAGTGACATGTAAATTAATCAACCGCGTGCGCGAGCTGTTTGCAAAGCGTGTGCGTGGTTGGTTTCTTTTTCTAATTGATATTTTTTAATTTTTTTTTTTGAAAATGATGAATAACAAAGACTGGAATAAAATAAAGAAATGTAAGAATAAGAGGTCAAGTTTGGGAGAGATACTGGAAAGGAGCAGAGCTCCTAATAAAACCTTGTTTAGAGATATCAATTTGTTGTGTCAAATCATTTCATTGGGGATTACCGGTTTTTATCCATAACCATTCTGAACTGAAGAAAGGATCCCTGAGGAGAAATCCTACCCAGGCTTTGAAGATACAAACATGAAGATTTACTCAAGAATTCTTGGCTAAATCGAGTTTGATTTAAATCTAGAATAAGACTCGAGAGTTGTACTCTGGTTTCTCCCCAGGATTTTTCAAAACTGGGAGGCTTTCTAGGCCCAAATTTGGGAAGTTTGGCCATGAAGCACACTAAATAAATTGAAACAAAGTCCTCAGAATGTGTTCTACTTGGTGTTCATCTTGGTCATGCTGGTTTATTAAGAAGCCTTACTGTGCAATCTGGAGAATTCTAAATGGTTTGATCTTTTAGATTTTTGTGAATTTGATCTGAAATAATTTATTTATTTATTTTATTTTATTTTATTTTATTTTATTTTATTTATTTATTATTATTAATATTATTATTTTATTTGTTTATTTATTTTTATTTATTATTATTTTATTTTTTTTAATTTTTTATTTTTTATTTTATTTTATTTTATTTATTTATTTATTTATTTTTTTTTTTTTTTTTTTGGGGGGGGGGGGGGGGGGGGGGTGGGTTTGCCAAATTGTCAGAGTATTGGCCCAGTATGCTAGCTAAAGTGCATGGGGAGAACCCTGGTACTGTGGTACATGTACATGTACTGTACCAGTAATTTATGTCACCACATTACATGCACTGTAGGAATAATGTCACCTCAAAGGAATATTTTGCTCATGTATTATAACTTATTTTCAAACTGCTTACCCTTTGAGAAAGCCTCTGCTAGAGTCAAAAAGTCAGGCCTTAAATTATTTTCTTCTGATTAAATGAACAGGTTCTGCAAATTGTTAAGACTTGTAGCACAGGCTGACAATAATGAAAGTATTAGACCAAGATACTTACAATAGAAATGTATGCAAATGAAAGCATGTTAAATCCAGTAAAATACATGAAATAATTATGATTACATTCATATAAAATGGGAAAATTGCAGTGGTATACGATTACGACTGACTTCTGCTTTAGGCTCTCGAGCCCGAAGAGTTTCCCGATCTATTACACGCACTCAACAGAATGTAGGGCCCTACATCATGGTTTTTGAGTCAAATTCAACAATTTGTACAAAATCCAGTTAGCAAACAATTAGTACATTTTTAACAGTTTAAAATAAAACCAACTACAGTCGACTCTCGTTAATACTAACTCGGAAGATACGAGACGCCGGTTAATACGAGGTATTTCACCGGTCCCGAACTGTCCCATGCGTGTTTCTATGTCTTAAAAAACGGAAGATACGAGCACGGTCGTAACAAGAACACGGATATTACGAGGTATTTTTGCGGCCCCGTGATGACAAAATGTATTGTTTTTCATACTTTTATAGCGAGGTCGGAAAAAATATTGTTGCGTAAAATAAAAGCTTACCGTTCAGTCAGCCAAATTTCTGAAATTACATGCGTTTTGCCAAACTATTTTTCGGATCGGACCGGCTACACGGTTCCGTCCGATCCGAAAATCAAAACATTATGCTGGTAACTTATGCTTGAATTACTACTTCGCCCACACGTCTAGCGGCTACCAGCGAAAACAACGTTCAGCATAGGCGCTACGCAGTATCGAATCTGTCACATCATGGTCACATGAACGGCAAGTTTGACATGACTTTGCTATGATTTGTATTTTCAGTTATACAAAATATTAAATTTCTATGATCATAGTCAACAAAATTGCATTTATCATTGATATTTTTGTGTACATGGTGCTCGTAAGAACTGTACTAGGAAGCCAACCGCTCCGTTCTAGCCTAGACACGTGTGTAGTGCATGCACTATGACGACGTGTGTATACAGTACATGTACATGTACGTGTAAATACATGTAGTGCGCTGCGTTTAAGACGAGGTTCGGATAATACGAGGAAAACGGGCCAGTCCGGCGGACCTCGTATTAACGAGAGTCGACTGTACATGTACATGTAGATCTGCACATACAATCATGTGTACACATGTGCACTGTCAGACTGTATGCAACTTTATAATAACTACCAATACCATCCAACAATATTGTGCTTCTTTGCTTTCACGACTCCACTCACATGTCACAGACTCATGTCAAAACAAAATGTGCAGTACATGAGGCCTGCATTGCACTGAAACCAACTGTGCATCCATATTTTTAATAATGTGTCTGTGGTCGCTCGCAACGGATCATAATTATTAACATTTTTACACTTGATAACTCACCTTATGTCTGATGATATTGCCAGGGATCCCCATGACCTTTTCTGGGAGTCCTAATATCTTGGCAGCCGAGGGAAGATGCATGGTACCAAACTTTGCAGAGATCCCTTTCTTCATTCTCGGTGAATCCACCACGCACTTCTTGTCTTCTGAGCCTGCACAGTACTGTTTGTAAAATTGTGATTTGTTATTATCATTTTGTGTTGTTGAATTATCCTGGTCTGTCTGCACACGTGTTGTGAAACAACGACATGCTTGAGCTGTTTCTGAAGCCAAGGCAACTTCACTTGTTTTTTTGTATCATGTACTATGTACATATATTATGTTAATCTGGGTTTTTTTTTAATGGTTTTAGCCAAACACTTATTAAGTATATTGTGAACTTGTGTAAACAGTTTCACCATCAAAAATTACTTTTGTGAAGCTTCTTGTTCTTGCATACAACACCCGACAATTTATGCATATGGCTGCAGTGCATGCAAGCAGATACTCCTGGCTCTGTTTGCATTGTCGTAAATTTAATATTTTACCAGATGTTGACATCGTTTTCATTCCCAGCCAAAACATTGCTTGGCGTGGACACGGTTGATTACATGTAGGCCTAATTCAGGTTTACGACCCTCTTTTTCGGTGTTCATGTGGAGTCAATTGTTCTTCCTACATGTACATAGCATAATGTTATGACATTGGTATTTGTATTATTCTATCAGCATCAGGCAAACGCTTTACGCGTTTATAATAACAAAATACAATCAAAATAAAAAAAAATTGTAATTATCTTAACAGTTTGCAAACTATAGTCTTATTACAAACGATGGCTGTTTCATTCCTCATTTTTCACTCCTATATACACAGGATAAGCAGTCATGACCTGGTGGCAGTACTGTCATTCATTAACTGGTTCACATGTCGTGCAAATGTCGGAATGAATCGAAGATTCAGATTTCTTGTAAAGTTTAATAGGCCTACAAGTGGAGTGACTTTGTTTGTCCTACATGTACCAGCAGAAACTCATTGGTGACAGTTTAAGAACACACACCTGCACACTGCTCAAATCAGCATGAGTTACATGTAAGATGATACACATAGTACATAAAAATGCCCAGTATGCAAATGTAGGTAGTCCCGTGTATTTTGGAGATTTGGGATTTACACAGTTTGAGTGACTTTGTTTGTCCTACCAGCAGAATAACGCTAATGGTGACAGTTTACAATCCGTCATTGCTCAAATCAGAATAGAGTAATCATTCAAACAAAACCTGATCTTTGTTGTACATATGACATGTATGAACGTACATGTACGTATTATTAAGAGCGTAGGAAGTAGAACTGTAGAAGCAGTAAATGTACAAACTACAATGTACAAGAGGGTGTGCTCTCACCCTAGACTGCTATCGATGGAGTTCGCATTAGAGCACGCCCTCGTATGGCGATCGATCATGGGATCAATACAAGTGAACGTTATGTTTAACTTTAATGTGTACAAATGTAGGTTATTAATAGTAACCAGGACATTTAATGTAGACCTATAAAGCGCCTTTTACCAGAGGATGCAAAGTGTAGGAAAAGGAAAAGAAGAGTACATTGTGTAGGCCAGAAAGATGGGATTGGGGGGGGGGGGGGGGCGGCAGACTGGAGAATTTTAGATTACATGCTAGAATTTCAGATTACATGTGAGCAGAGAAAAGATGGGACTTGAGCCTAGGGCCTTTTTAAAAGCAGTGAAACCAGTACAATTTCTAACATGAGTAGGAAGTTTATTCCATAGCCTTGGGGCAGAGATAGAAAAAGCTCTGTCACCAGCCTGAATGCGAGATTTGGCATGTTTGGGAATAAGAAAAAGTTCACAATTGTACAAAAAAGACCCAACTAATAATGTAAACTAAAGTTGATAAAGAAGTCCTAATTAATAAATGTAAATATATGGCAGTTAATCAAGGAGGCGATTTTCTGAATAAAAACATTTACTTTAGATCATGCTGTAATACTACACACAATAGATTATCCTGGTGAAAATGGATCTTTCTTCACCAGTTCACAATAGTCCTTAAAAAAGTAACTTTGTTTAGTGATGCATGGCAGAGTGATGATTATAAAGGAAGTTATTTTTTCCTTAATAATGTTTACAATCAAAATAGATACGTAGAATTAAACAAGTTTAATAGTTGTTTGTTGACTCGGTGGTTCCTTAATTAAGATATAAGTCATGTAAAGTACATGACAGGCAAACCAGACCACCAGTGATTAACAAATAAATATTAAAGACATCCATAACAAGATGATGATTCCATTTCTTCTAACCATGAACAAGATAAACACTTGGTATCAACTCCTAATTTGGAACTGACGTCACAAGCACTGTCTTCGTGCCCCTTTGGGAGTCGAGTTGCATAAATGTCAAAGTGGAAGTATAGTGAGCGAGTAGCACTTCGATACTGAAGAGAATTGGAAGATACTTATCAGATTCTTAGTCAACATTTTTTCACACAAATATTACACAATGATGTACAGGGGTAGCCTATTATTACTCAACTGAAAAACACGAGACCACCGGGCTTGTCCGTTCCGTTTGTGAGATTACTGGCCCAATGCTAAAATCACTGACCCCGGGCCTGTGGTCCAATGTTAGTTCCGAGCCCTGCCATGGTTGTTTTATTGTTTGTAAAGGCTTCCAACTTTATTCAAGGAGACCCACTTTGTTAAATAACGTTAATTACATGTATGTTCAGATGTTGGAGCAGGCAGTCAATGCACATGCATTAAGGCAATAAGGCTAATCTCCGTTATGAGTCCACTGGTGGTACTATCTAAAGTGGGATTATTTATTACATACATGCTGATTAATTGATAAGAAAATGATCAATAAAAAAACTCATTTTAACTTGGTACAACAATGATGTCAATTAAAATTTGCTCTGTGTGTTGCTCAAGATTGGTCATACACAGCTTGTATACATGTATGTGTTGTACCATTCCTAGAGAAATTAACTCAGTGAAGTGAAGCCAAAAGATTGGCAATTTTAAGAATATAATGCATACACATGTACTTGTCATGCTTGTATGGAATACCTAGTTTACATACATTACATGTAATATTATATAACATGCGGACTACAACATTAGAAAGACAGCATACTAAAACATTTGTGAATTCACATTGTACTTTGTACATGTACCTGCACTAACAGTGCACATGTGTGTGTACGTGTGTAATAAGACATGTACAGTGTGCATAATGTACAATAATCATGATAATACAGTAACATACATGTACACTGAAAGTATGCCCTTACACATGCCAACTTACGGGGTATTTTTAACAATAGAACAATGCTACCCCACAAGGTTTTCTTTGTTCAAGTGGTACCCCACAGAGGATTTCTTTAGAAAAGGGAATAATAGAACAACAATGGAAGTACCCAGTAACTGCCATAAATACACTGTACGTACATGTATTAGGGAGCGTGTACAGTGTACATGTACGTACATGTCACACGTATGACATGTGGATAGTATGCAAATCTTTCTGACATCTGGGTGTTGCACATGCAGCACATGAATTATGCATTAAATTATGTTAATATGATTACTTTGTACTGGCATATTGTTTGATGCTATTTACAATGCATTGACAGGCCTTGTTGAAATATTGATTTTTATTACACGCATATTTAACATGTTTAACACAGACAGTGCTAATTTTGTATGCCAGACTGAACCATTGGTGGTTATTTATGCGCAGTATACAATCTGCCACTATGTAGCTGTTCTGCATAATGTGGTGAACTGTGCGCTACTCCTTGCTCTATGGCGATACCCACTACGCACACGCACACACCTACTTTACCCTGTGCAAATTTAGCAGGATGGATTTATACTTGACTAGCTAACCATTGGATTGGATTTGCACTGATGAGTACGAGGTGAATGTTGTAAGGTAATATATGTACCATACTGGACTTGGCAATTCTGTTTTAATATCAAACCATAATCTAAAGAATGGTGTTTCTGATGTGGAGAGGCCGATCAATAAAATGAATCGTACAATGCTACATGTTCACTTGCTGTAAATGGTACATGTACATGATGCGTACATCATGTAGTATAGGGCTACGAACACCTGGTATACGTTTTTTTGTCTTATTTTAAAAGAGCAAGGTGGTTAGTGGGCAGATCAGTGATGTAAACTACATCTATACATGTAGGTGTAAATATTTGTCACTGGAAAATTTTGAGGGGAACCGACAAGGCTGTGACCAAGGGAATTGAGGCAAATATGCTCTGAATTATCATATCATGCCTTCATACAATGTACCATCCCTATTGTACATGTATGTATAGGCCTACATTGTACATTTAGACATCAGATTTAGCATTATTATGACATTCAGTTTTTGGCTAAATCTCATGTGTATAGATGTCATGGATGCACTCCATTACAAGTGTCCAGCACACTGTTCAACTACAATGTACGTTTTTGTGGGTTTACACAACAGAGCAAAGGTACTGCTTCGCTCGGCCCCAGCGGCCTATCCAGGACCGCTGGGATGGGCTAATCAGCTTGCACAGATTCTTGTTCAGGAAGTACGTCATGCGTGCAGTGCTTGCAGTGTGAGTGTGATGCATGATGGGACTGAGCATTAACCAATGAGCGTGCTTGATATGTTTGCCCATCCCAGCGCCTTTGGTTTTAAGGCAAGGCGCTGGGGACGAGCGGAAGGTACTGCCATCTTGATTTACTTATTTTTTTGCTCACAACTGCAGACCTGATTGTACTTAAGTTCACGGAGGTGTACAAAATGTAGCAGAGGCCCCTGGTGATTGCCTTTGTGCCCCTTAGAATGTTCCATCGTACAATCAATCAATAATCGCAGGCCTGGAATTACACAGAGGCCACAGAGGCCATGGCCTCTGTTGCCCTTGCCCTTGGCCTTGGTGGCCCTTCAAAAGTTTCCCATAAACTTTAGGATTTTCCCAATGGACATGATGGAAGTGCCCTTTGCAAAATGAAATGGCCTTGCCCTTTCAAAATTGAAAAACCAGGCCTTTGTTCATACATACATGGTATGTAGAGGTACACATGTACATGTACCCTTTATCAGTCGAAAACTGCCTTGCCATCACAAGAACGAATCAGCCCTGCAATTTTGTACAGATTTTAGATCTAAACCATGTAAACATGGTAAACTGAGACTAGACATGCTGGATGAATAGTTTAAAACAAACATTGTTCAAGTACATACTGCCAGGACTGTCATGACTGTAGGTGTGCATGGAAATTGGAATGTGTGTATGGTGTGAAGTGTAGTATGGTTTTATTTTTTAAAAGGCAAAATAATGCTTTTGTCATTGTGTTGTACATTGTATGTTTGTAACCAATGTTCTTGTCGTTCCAAATGCAATGGTTTAACTCAATACATGCAATACAGGCAATCGCTTTGGTTGTTGGTCATGTTGGTATTGTACATGTACATAAAGTGATGCTAGGCACCATGCCGTGGGACACGTGCACGATACCCTGTATGCTTGGTTTTCCACACTTACTGTTACCATACATGCACTTGTACTGAAACAGTGAGAAGAAAGTTATGCTATGATAAGTAAGGCTTCTTCACAAGTAGAAAACTGCTGTGCACAGGCTTCAACTATATTTAATTGACATTGAAATTTATCCAGTGCATAAGGCTGCCTGCACCTAAAATTGTAGCCTGGTTCATACACCCTGCGAATCAAATTTTGATGACGCAATAATCGGTACGCGCTGTTTTTCCAATTGTGACGCAGGAAAATTTGCCTCGCACAAAATATTCACAGGAAGTATGACATACATATGAAATAGGCTTCAATATTTCTACTGACCACCTCTCAAAAAAAAACCTTTAATTTTTGTAAATGTACCGTCATTATCACCACGTTTAGATATTGTTATGGTCAGAATAGAAGTGCTCTATGCCTGTGGAAAATTTCTAAGCCCCTTCAAGACCGAAGTTCAAGTCCAAATAACTGTCTAATTAGTGTTTTGATTTATTATTGTAAGCTGTGACATTGTGTTTTTCTGTTTTGATTTGCTTCTTCTTTTTTTTGTATAGGACCCCTCGGTACAGCAAGCTACCAGCAACTCCTCCAGAGGGCTGGAGGAGTTCAACCCTTTTGAGGAACGCAATTCACAGGTGCACCTTTAACCTTAATGTCATAGAGCTGCTTACAGGAATACAGTGTTTCAATCTCACGAGGGGAAAACAAATCCCACATAAAAATAACTTTTACAGGAATCCAGCCGCAAGTCATGTCAGGATTGTTTGCATTTGTTGAAGCATAGAGCAAGGACTGGTCCTTGCTCTATGGTTGAAGGTGGTCTCCACCATTTGGGGCAGAAATGCAAATGAGCTCTTCGATAAGTAGAGCGTCTGACACTTTCTGATCAGATAAAATTGAAGGGGAGAAAAAAAAGAAGGACAAAAAGGTTAAATAAAAATTAGTAAAACACTAACAGTTCCAGGTTGCTTCCAGTGAATGCTTTTATCTAACTTAAAAAAAACTATGACTTGAACATGTAAACATCAGTTAATGGTGTAAGCGCTTTCATATAACCTGTGGAGAACCTTAGTGCACTTAAGCTGATTGATTGATAATGTACATTTACATAGGTGTACGGTTTTGTATCCTAGTATTTTGGTACCTATTTGTCAATTGACATCTTTATTTCATTTTCATGTGCCTGTTTTTGTTTAAAGCGGCTCTGTGATGTTGGTCTCTTATTTAATTAAGTTTATTTATTTTATTTTCGCTATTCTAAAGAAATTGGCTGTTACACCATTTAATTGCTTTTTGTGTGCCGATTGTACCTTTTAAAAGGTAATTGTAAGTGATATCTGTGGCTTTGCACAGTTTGCAATGTCTGGCAGTTAGTTTTTAAATTTTTTATCACACTGTAGATTGACCATGTTGTGTGACCTGACAAAGACATTGACATACATGTGTATTCACCAACATGATTAGCATTTGTTTACAAACTATGTTATCGTTCACTTTAAACTGCTTTAAAATTAAAATTAAAATTAAATTTTTAAAGATGAAAGGGAAGTCCTTTTTCACAGAGAATCTTCTGAGCCTACATGGCCTATGTGTATGTATTTTTCAAGAAATGTGTGAAAAACATCACAACATTTTTGTGGCGAGGAACACAAGATTGAAACCTGGATTTGAATTAAATTTCCCGATCAATACCGGGAGAGGTTTAGTCCCCTTGGCATTCATGGGTTCAAAGGTGTCCCTGCACAGCATTTGCATCAGTACATGTAATTATGTACAATGTAGGTCATACACTGTACATCTAAGTCATCTTGCAGGATTGATCACCGACTTGTGTTCAGCCTTTGTGCCCTTTCAGAAGTTAACCTTAGATTTCAAGATTTTCCAATGGAAGTGCCCTTTGCAAAATGAAATAATATGCGAGGGTCCCCTCAAAGATGAAATTCCAAGTCTGTGGTCGTGGTTTTTCGTCTACCTGCATGACCTGATAGCGAAAACAGTCAGAGTCACAGACCTATAATGGTTAGGATAGCGCCTGAAATAGCGCCGGTGCCCTCTTGTCCTTAACCCCCGACATTAACCTTCGATCACAGACTTGGGAATCTTGTTCAACGGTTTGTACACACCCTATGGCGAATTAGTCCAAAAGTGGGCGTATCAATATGATTGGTCAGAATCGCAATAGCTTCAATAAATGTGCGTATACATTGTACATGTTATGATGACCTGCCAACTTGTTGTTCTTTTACCATAGTTTAAAAGCAAAATTGCTGGTAGAGCTTTATTAAACTTATACTAATTTCTTTAATACACTTAAGTGAGCTTTAGTTCCACCAACTGATTTTCTCTGGTTTACCCCATTTCAGACAACCACATCCAAGAAGACGACACCAGCTGTAGTCCCACCTACTCAGCCAGCCGTCATGGAACCATTACCACCACCATATTCCCCCTCGGCTGCTCAACCAGTAAGCCAATCTGAGCCTGAATACTTTATCAAATGATACGTGTCATGGTTATTTCTTAAAACACTCCCTGCTGTAATCAGCCTCAATCCAACCAAATCAACCAGTATGAGTTTATCAAAATGTCAGAATGTAGGAACCCTACTGCCTCAATCCTCATAAATCAACCAATATGAGTTTATCTTGGAACCTTACTGCCTCAATCCCCCAATCAATCAATACAAGTTTAAAAGTAAGATCCCTACTACGTACCTCCATCCTCCCAACTCAACCAACATGACTGTACAATATGTAGAATCCCTACTGGTTACTTTTTGTTCCCCCAAAAACAAAATTTACCCAGTTATTTTCCCTTTTGGTTTATTACTTGACTCTGTTTATTCAGCAGAAATGCAATGAAATTTGATTGATGCCAAACCAGCTGATAACCTTTTGTGTTTTTTTAACAGGCACCACCACCAGGGCAAGAGGACATTCTGAGGCGACAGGAAGAACTTGAGAGGAAAGCAGCTGAGCTTCAGAGACGTGAACAGCAGATGCGAAGTGCACAGTACAGTAGTAAGTCACTGTCATGGGTTCCTTGTAGTACGCGTCATGTTAACCCTTGAGTGACCGTAGCGGCCGCAAGTGGCTTACACCTGTAATATTTATTCGGCGAGTTTTTCTTGTTTACTTTGAAAACTAAAACTAACAAAATAGTGAATAAAAAACAGCTTATAAATGCCAAACTAAAAGGATAAAAACAAGTTCGGGTCTTATTCAGTATTCTGATCCAGAAGAAGTCTTGAGCTACAAGCTTGGTCTCTGTGATAATTTTTTTCAAACTCAAGCCCAGTGTCTCTAGGAAGTAACAACACAGACCTGACAATTATCAACTCATAATTATTTGTTTCTCAGCTCGTGTTAACAACTGGCCACCCTTACCAAACTTCTGCCCAGTCCAGCCATGTTTCTATCAGGATTTTGCAGTTGACATTCCCCTGGAGTTCCAACGTATAGTCAAAATTGGCTACTACATTTGGATAGGTATGTACTTTTCATTCAACATGTTCAATAAAAAATTCCCTGTTTTTTGCAAGAGATTAAAGGTAGAGTCATGTTTAGGTTTTTGTCAGTAATGCTTTTTAAAGGCAAAAGTTATTATAAAGAAAGATACCATTAAAGTCACATGTGAAATTTTCAGCTGAATATAGTGTCTACTTGCTGAGTAAACAGCAAAAAAACTGTCACGGTATTTTCATATGAACGTCGAATTTATCCACGGTTAGTAAGGTAACAGCAGGTACCAACCACATCTCTGGCCGTAGCATTCATGAACGGACACCAACTCTCAGAAATCTGCAAAACAATTCATCTCCGAATCGAAATGTTTTTGGGTGAAAAAAGTTATCCTAACCACATTACTTTGAAGGGAATCCTTTCTCAAAATACTTTACATGTATACTGCAAAAAGTACATGTATCAACAGCTGAAGTCATGGAAGTGCTTCTTACTAACATTTTTATGGTCATTATTTTTTGATTTACCAATCTATTACCCTACCTTTAAATTATAAAAATAACTACGAATGTTAACCCTCCTGCTCTCCATAACAATTGCCAGCGAGTTGACTATCCATTCAAAACCATTCAACTGCATGGATTTTGGATGGTGGAGCAACTGTGCACAGAACTTTGTACTGTGTAGATGCATTCACCACATGCTATCATAAGATATATTATTTTTTTATCAATGTGGTACCTTAACAAACATAATTTGTCACGGTATCAAGCATTTACAGTTTGCTGCAAATTTGTGTTCTGCAATCATCTCATCAGAGTCTACTGTGAAGTTGGCAAATCTTCCCTAATCACACTTAAATCGACAGTTACCATTTATTTCCAGGGTTAGTCGGAAGTTGGAGAGAACTGAATGGAGTCTCCCCCTCCCCCACCCCACAGTTTCTAGATTTGCAGCCAACTCTCAGCTTCACTTGGTGATAATAGACCAAGTCTATTAAGACACGTCCTCCATGATAGCAAGTATCTATCAACAGTCCCAATTGAAAGGCGCGTACAGCTTGTGCGTCTCGCCTCGCTCCAGACCACGAACTAAAGGCATGACATGCATAAAAGCTGCAGCATGTTTACAAATTTGTAGTGGGATGTGTTGGCGTTTTGTCTAGACTTATGCATAAACTTGTTGTGATTGATCAAAACATTAAGGTTGGAACCTAATGGACAGGTTTATTTAGCTCTGATAATTGGGCTGTGTCTGAAGTGGCGCTTTTGGCTGTTTCTAAGGGTGTCACTATCGGCCTCCAATGCATGTTGACATGATGATCAAACCGTAGACACAGCCGTGTCCAAGTTGGCAGCTGCAGCTGTTTCTAAGGGTGTCACTATAGGCCCCCAATGCCTGTTAACATGATGATCAGGCCATAGCCACAGCCGTGTCCAAGTTGGCAGCTGCGGCTGTCTCTAAGCGTGTCACTATGGTCCCCCCCAATCTGCCATTGCATGTTAACATGATGATCAAGCCATGGCCACAGCTGTGTCCAAAGTGGCGCTTGTGGCCGTTTCTAAGGGTGTCACTATGGGCCTCCAATGCATGGCAACGTCGGTGACGATCAAGCCGTAGCCACAGCCACTAATTCAGACATGGCCGACCTCTCAATGTTTTGTTATGCCAATTGCTTTCAGCCTACGCAGTTTTGCTCCTACTGAACATGTTACTGTGTCTGATGTACTTGACGATTGGCATCAGTTCTTCGGCTGGACTCTGCTTTGGCTTCTCCTTACTCTTCCTAGCCATCCTGACGCCTTGCTCGTTTGCATGCTGGTACCGACCAGTGTATAAATCCTTCAGGTGAGGCTGGAGATGATGGCTGACAGAGGAAAAAGCTGAATTATCCATGTCATTGTGTGGAGCGTTCGTTTGCATCAGGCGGCAAATCATGGACATTCATTTTCATTTTCACTTTGTTGCCCCAATTCACCTGACGTCCTCATCACACTAATCTTGGTTGTGCTGTTTTTGGAGTCATTGTCCCAGTGTGTTAAATACAGTGTAGTGCGCATTCTAGGCGATGTTTACAAGCTAACCGTATGGGCAATCTGTCTACCCAAATGGCGAATGTGGTGGTGGACAGAAGCTGCGTGTGATGTTGTAGCAAGAGGTCAATAGAGTGATTTTTCCCTTGTAATGGGTTTGTTATCAAATAATGAAGTGCAAGATTTTTGCGAGTGTTTTTGTAATAATGTTTGTTTTCTGCTTCTGCTGGAAGATGCCAGGTACTGAGGGCATAGTTGCATGTATGTTTAGCTGGCACAAAATTCAGCAACAACAAAATTCAGCATCACCATTAAATAGACCCTTGCGTTATGAAACAGCGCCCTCACTGAGGTCAGTGAAGACCTACATGTATCATTGGCTGAGAGCTGTGGGCGGCAAGTACATGCAGGCACGCTTCCATTGTTTGACCTTGGCAATGACGGCCAGTGCAAGGGGGTCTATTTGGGGATTGTAGTCAACTGCTGTAAATAGTAATTAAGATTTTTTTTTTTCCAAAGAGGATCTGGCTATTAACACAATTTTCACAATTTTTTTTTTATGTATATATGTTTTACTTTGAACTAGCCACAGATGTTTTTGTGAACAGTCAGGGTTTCCTCCACAGGATCATTTTGTGATTTACCCAAAAGAAAAAAAACACCCGCAACTCACTAAACATCCACATTGTGTTTGTTTTTCAGCACCACCAAGAGATCATGTGTCAGCATTTCTTCAAAGCAAAATCAAAACTCAAACGCATCTCATATTCATAACCTCATTTGCCTCCTTTTTTTCTCTCTTGTTTTTTGTTCTATTTTCATGCACCTTGGAACCTCAGTGTATGTCACATTGCTGTTCTGCAATGTCGTAGTATCACTTTTGTTCATGACCACTGGAGTTGACGCCAATGGCGGGGTAACATTCGGCTTAGCCATCCTTTTTGTAATCATTTGGACACCGTGCTCATTTGTATGCTGGTATCGGCCTGTTTATAAGGCATTCAGGTAATGTGTTCCACATCATAGTCATTCGTAAGGTCAATTTATTTCCACTAATATAACGCATAAGTATGCATTATCGCAGAATGTATTCTCAAGGTGAAATGGAAAAGCCAGGTTTCACTGAGTGATTATATTCTGCGACAATGCACAACGAAATGCATTCAATAATTGTCACACATAGATCCTCCTCATTTGAAATTTGTTCACAATAAACACAAAATAGATATGGAAACTCGCCCACTCCATGATTATGGACAGAATTCAACCCAACGTTGATTTTTTCAGCAGACCTTGTCTTAAATGTTTTAAGCCATATTTCTTAGTCCAGGAATTTTTTGGTATATTTTTGTAAGTACACGATATACCGTAAAAGTTGCCCTGGGCAGTATTTTAACAAGTCAAGTGCTCATAATTTGAATTTCTCAGTTGCTCAACATTTAACTCATTTTTGTCGAAACCAGTCATAATAATGAGAAGTCGTTGATCATAAACCATTTGTAAACAATAGACTGGCGCTGCTCAGTGCTCCATGAATGCACAGCAAAGAGGCTTCATGAAAGTCAATCATGTGTGAATGTGTGTGTGTATGTGTAAACATGTATGCCAGTTGATACTGAGGACTGTAAACGCCTCGGGCTTGTATTTGGACAATTTTCTGTGCCCACCCATAGTTTTAATTTTCTGAAACATTTTGGAGCTGCCGGAGTGATTGTTTTCCTTTGAAAATATCGTTGCCACAATGGAACCATGACTTGACAAAGGAAAGACAATTTAGGTTCTCATAAGAAGCCCTGGGGTTTGATGTTGTCTTGTGAGAAAATATAAGTAGTACTCACTGTAATTCGCAGACCCTCGGCCGTAAGCCACGGCTGAAAATCTGCCATGGTATGCTGGAATCTCAGAACACTCAGACTAACTCCCAATTAACTAAATCCAATGATAAAAAATGGCAGCAACCTGTCTGTTCTTGTATGCCACATTTATCCAACAACAAGACTTGGGTCTTGAATCGGGGATTACACTATTACCTTTCAAAAAAAGGGATATTACAAGGCAGAATTGCCAGTACCTTCTGTCCCTCTTTGTTTTGGTGAGACAAAGCAAAGCACGGTAGGTGTATGGGTGGGATGTTCACGTCATCTGTCCAAATGCCAGCAAAAAATTTAGGGTGCTCCAAAGTTGTTCCTGTCTTAGTAAACCAATTTTCATAGGCCAGTTCAGAATGTGAAGTCGTTAACAAAAGGGATCCAATTGAATTGACAGACCAAATACCTCCTCATTTTGATTTTGTGTGCAAAACCATCAGGAAAAGTCCAAAAAGTGGCAGAACTAGAGAAGTCATGGTTTTACTGGGTCGACAAACGGTGTGTGAAGCCGGTGTTGGTGTGTGTATGACTTACAGTAGCATTGGAGTAGCATTCAAAAAGCTTGCATATTTTTCATTCAAGCAGAGTCAACGCTTTTTGGCAAATTATCAATGCTACTTTTTCACTTAAATAAGTTAGTAATTTAAATAAATAGAAATTATTTATAATGGAGCTGTTCCATAATGACATTCCATGAAAATGTTAATCCACAGTTTATACTTACTTACTATCTTTGTTTTCTGTTTTTACAGGAGCGACAGTTCCTTCAATTTCTTTATGTTCTTCTTCATCTTTGCTGTACAATTCCTGTGTACAGTTGTGCAAGCGATAGGAATCGACCAGTGGGGATCATGGTAAACCCTTACCCTCTTGCAATTATTTCATGTTCCTTGCTCCCAAGAATATTGATCATTCTGAGGGGAGCAGAAATATAAGATTTTCAGTGTTTTCATGATACTTAATGATATTAATGCAGATTTCAGCATAACTTTCATCGACCTATTACTGCTTTTGTTCTTAAAGTTGGCTAATGCACGCTAGTTCTTAAGGGAGCATCTTAGAAGTTGGAACAGTGGGAAAAGTATTCCTCCGCATGCCCATGGGCTGTTCGGATTGACCGCTGGAATGTTCCGTTAGAATGTTTAAAATAATAATGCAGGTTTTTTACTCAGGTAGGTTTGCACCCGTTCTTTGGCACATTGATGCGGTCTAATGGAAGGTGGGAGCGGTCCATTCGATTGCGTGCTTGTGCCCATGGGACACTCCATTGCACCTAGAACAGGCCCAACTTTTGAGACACCCCCTTAAGCCGCGTTCGCATTGGACTTAAAAGGTTAACTTACCGCCGCAAATTGTTAACTTACTGATATTAAGTCCAAGTGCGAACAGCCGGTAAATTACCGGGGTGGTAAATTACCGCCACAGCGCTGTTAACTTAACAGGCCGATTCGATTTGCGGTAACTTAACAATGTTAACTGAACAGGGACAAGAAGTCCAATGCGAACACACCAGCCGGTAACTTATTGGTCAGGGAGTGCGCCCTTTCGAAATCTAATTTGTCAACCTACACGGCATCCCTGGTAAGTTACCAGACACAAATTAATCCAAGTGCGAACAGCTGTTAACTTACCGGGCCGGTAAGTTAACTTACCAGCCTGGTAAGTTACCAGACCCAAAAGTCCAATGCGAACGCGGCCTTAGTTGGCCTACCTTACACGAACATGACTAAAGACCTCTTCAAAACTTTCCCCAATTTTGAAAAGGAGTGCGAAGTGCAAGTTGTTTCAGGTTCACATACTTTTAAAATCTTTTTAATTTTTTTTATTTTGTTTTGACCTTTATATAATTCAACTCCTGAACTTGTCATTGTTACTGTTGCCTTTTATCTTTGTAAACTTAACTTATTTACTCTTTTTTACAACTACAGTGTAGTTGTAATTTTTGTATTGTACAGTAAACCAAGTTGAACATCGCTATCTCATCATTGACAAGTATTTCCAAGCTCCAGAGCTGCTGTTATGGGCATAAAATGTTAACCCCTCTTCCTCAGCCTCCTCCCACCCCCTGCATGCACAACAAAATTGATTTATAGTTCAGACATGTGATTTATCAAGATTTTTCCCGATTTCTGGATTTTCTGAAAATCTCCTGGACCCTTTAAGATTTCTTGATAGAAGTAAAACAGTCACCAAAGGGAGAAAGAAATAATCCACATTGTGTCCAAACTAGTAGTTTCTGGTGATGCATTGTGTCTATAAACCTCCTGAATTGTTACATCTGGGAGGTTCCAGTTCTAGAATAAGGGGAACCCAAGCCAGCAAGCCAGTTATCAGGAATTTTTACATTCATCGAAATTCATCCTTGATAGTTATTTGATTCTATGTTGATTTTTGCAGTGGTTGGATTAATGGCTTCACCATCATCGGCGGCGCCAAGACAGGGTTTCATACCGCAGTTGGCGTCATGATGCTCATGATGGGCTTGCTGTTCACAATACTTGCCGTAGGCATGGCTGTTTATCTCACAACGGTAAAAATAAATACATTGTTTTGTCTTGTCACGCAACGTTTTTTGTCACTGAACTAATCAATGACAGGCTTTTTCCTAACCTCAGCTTAAGCTCTGGGCTCTGGGCTCCGGAATCCGGGATCCGGTTTGATGTTGAAGCAATGTTGAAATGATGGCGGAGCCCAAGCTGGAGCCAGAGCCCAAGACAGGGTTTGGAAAAGGTCCAAGGTTTGTCTTTGAAGAAAATGTCTGCTGATACACAAGTGTGTATAGATCAGTGAAACAAGGTGGCTAGGGCACTCCATGTATGACCTCACAATGTTGTACATGGTGGTAAACGTGGCTGAGACAAGAATTATTAATTCAACACATTTAAATACATAACTTATTTTATATACTGCACTGATGGATCCTTCTCATTTGATTGGTGGAACATGCGTCACGTGTCATACTTTATTTTGCCTTGTGTACTGTTCCGAAACTGTAGGAGTGCTATATTGATAAATATAGGACCCTTGGACGCCTCGCAGCTATCCTTTGCGTGTACAAATGGATTTTACATTGAGTACCGTTTGTATTGACTGCGTTATGGGTTATTAGCGTGCATGCAAGCTTGTGTGCCGACGTTTCTTTTACTGCTGTGTGGATGTGACAAGCAAGAGATAATAATTTGTTTATCCGATTGGAAGGCTTGCAGCAGCCATTTGACACATATACCACATAAGTTTCAGCTTGGAGCCTCCATACAAGTTTCCATGGTAGTTGCAGTTATTGACCTCATAACACCAACTCTTATGCTTTATCCTTTAAAAAAGGAAAGAGTAAACAATCTAGTGATTTCTTCCCCAATCTAAAGTTTGTGTGATCTGGTTCCTTTACACCATTGTAGGTACATAGGTTGTACCGGAGCACAGGCGCTAGTTTCCAGAAAGCCCAGGAGGAGTTTGCGCGAGGAGTAGTGACCAATCCTGGTGTTCAGTCTGCAGCAAAGGATGCCGGCAGAGCAGCAGCGAGTGGTGCTGCTGATGCTGCTGTCGGGGGTGTTAGTGCATCCTTGAGTCCACAGAGCATGAATAAAATGTAAATTATCTTCAACATAGCACCTGCAAGTTTAGCTCCCAGCAAGTTTAGCCCACATAGGTTTATAATACCTACAGGTGAGTGACACCAAAAGGTGTCATGTAGTACCTTTGACTGTAGCGTTCATAGGTATGGCACCTTCATGTACAGGTGGGTAGCACCTGCAGGTGAGTGGCACCTACAGGTGGGTGGCAACTTCGGATTTAGCACCTGTTGGTGCCATACGTACAGGTGTAGAACCTGTAGGTATGGCACCTCCAGCTGGATGGCACAGTTGTTGCATCTGGAGGTGTAGAACCTATTGGTGTACAACCTATATTATGTGAAGCAAGTACTGGTGTTGCACCTACAATTACTGGTGTGACACCTACTTGTTTAGCATCTTTTGGTGTTGTACCTACATTTACTGGTGTTGCACCTACTGGTGGAGCACCTACTGGTGGGACACCTACTGGTGGGACACCTACTGGTGGGACACCTACTGGTGTGGCACCTACTGGTGGCACACCTACTGGTGGGACACCTACTGGTGGGACACCTACTGGTGGGACACCTTCTGGTATGGCACCTACTGGTGTGGCACTTACTGGTGTGGCACCTACTGGTGTGGCATCTACTGGTGTGGCATCTACTGGCGTGGCACCTACTGGCGTGGCACCTACTGGCGTGGCACCTACTGGTGTGGCATCTACTGGTAATGCACCTAGTGTTGCACTTGCGTATTGCACCTGCAAGTGTACCCTTGGGTAATATATTTCTGTGTACATATCATTTAATACAGCTTTGTGATGGCCTAATACATGCATCTATTCAAAATGCAACTGTTTTACGCTTGGAATTTACAATTCATTTTTGAAAAGTTTAAACTCACTGTGGCAAGGGGTCATGTTCTTGTCACTGCCGTATTGACTTTTTTTTAAATTGCTCATTCTGTCGAGTTTGATCAAGGTGCGGCCATCTTGTTTTTCTCCCACTCAAAACAATGTAGGATCATATTAGTCTGGTTCCATTTTTTTATCTGATTAGAATCGGTATTCATCCTAGCATTTGCACACGGGGAAGCTAACACAGATTGTGGTAGCACGATACAGATCAATTTAGCTTTAGGACCAACAGTTTACTTGTGTACTCATTGCTTACACTTATCACCATGGGTTTTGTTTTGTGAAATGGCCATGGTTAGCCCATTGGTGTTCTGAAGAATTTGCGAGGGAATCTTTGCTCTCCATTAATCATAAATTGCATAATTACGTTCATCAGCTCATGGAATGAATGGTGACTTCTGAGGGACGTAATATTGGGGTAGACTTACTGGGTAAAGTCTGTTTTTTGTTTTTTTGTGTTTTTTTATATGTGCATGCCCAGAACTGTGTTAAACTTTAGATACCATAGTTGCGTCAGCAAACGACTGCTTAGTGTGATCCTGTGTTCTTCCACTTTAGGTCGTGTCCTGATTCAACATTTTCCAATATTCCCCACATGGGCATGCTACATGTTGAAAACAAAATCAAACTTTTCTTCAGATTGTTTTTCCCATCCTTTTTAACTGAAACATTTTGGTAAAAGAAAAACAAAACAAACAATGTAGCCATATCAGCATTTGTGGTGATGGTTTTACCGAAAGGAATGGTTTGTCCTGTTTGTGCGTATCTGCTGCACGCTCAAGTTTTCACTACTTCAGGCTCCACACCTGGCAGACATTTGTGTGTAGTTTACCAAATATCTGCCATTTCTTATGAAAGAAACTTATAATTATGAGAAGGCCGTAGTCTTTGAAGACTGTAAGTAAAAGCCAAGTACAATTATTATTGTTTTCTTTTTTAAGTCATCAAAGAAAAACTAGTTCAATACTACTCCTGTGGGCTTTTGGGATCAGTGGAGCTAATCATGAAGTAGGCGTGGCTTACAGTGGAATTATGTCACACTTACATACAGGATAAATGGTTAAATAATGGTAATTTGCCCAGTGTGTCTGCTGCCAGCTTGGCCCAATTTCATAGAACTGCTAAGGCTAAGCACAACAAAATTATGCATCCCAGAACAAGGTCACCAGCTAAAATACCATTTCATGTGTAACATCTGTGACTTGTATCCTGCATATTTCTTGCTCGGCAGAATGTTTTGATGCAACATTTTCTGCTGAAGCAGCTCTCTGAATCTGGGCCCTGAGCCCAATTTCATAGAGCTGCTTAAGCACAAAAATTTGCTAAGCACAATAAAATTCTGCTTACCAGAATAAGGTTACCAGCCAAACTACCATTTGTGACTGGTATCCTGCTCATTTCTGCTTAGCAGGAAATTGTTAAGCATTATTTTCTGCTTAAGCAACTCTATGAAATTGGGCCCTGGTGTCTTGTGGTCTCCCATTGATGTGATCGTGGTATCATGCTTCCCTGTTTATGGCAAACAACTGTCAACAGTGTGTAGGATTGGTGCAAATTGGGAAATGTTTCAGGAAGTAATTAGCCTTTGAAAATTCAAGACTTAATGAAGAGACTAGCTGTGGCAAGATTTGTGAGTTGTAAGATAGTAAATGTAATATGCAGTACTAGTGTATAGAAAAGAGTTTGGCTCAGACAGGCATGTCAAAGTCACACAGAATGCAGCGGTATAACACCCGATTGCATCATTTATTAATACATGATGTGCTTTTTGCTGCGCTTTTTGTTTGTTTTTGTTTTTTTGTGGCAAGGAATTCAATGAACAGATTGAATCATAGTAGAATGCTATGGACCTACTAATTTGCCCTTTGTTTGGGATGTTTGTGGAGAATTAATTTGCCCTTTTTTGGGATGTTTGTGGAAAATGTTTGACTATCTGAAGGGCTAGTTTTCTGAGCGCTGGTTCTTGTGGAAAGTGTGTGTCGTATTTCGTAACTGCTCAATCTCTGTAGGTGAACTGTTCCTACACATCACACACACATTAGAAGAGCAACTCCGCTAACCCATAAATTTGAGGCATAACGCACGAGGTCTTTGCTATCCTAAATATTCAGTTTTACTAACGGTAAAAAGAAGGCTTTGTAGCACCACATAATTTGGTCTTAGCCTCTAAATTGAGTCAGTACAATGCATCCAGGTAGACAAAGGCACACTGTGTGCATGGTTCAAGATACGAGATCATACCCCCCCCCATTGTTTTTGTTGCAACCGTTTTCAGGTAGTGATTGGCATTTTCATAAAGCTGAAAGAGCGTTCATTGGATACTAAACCCCTCCCTCTCTAGCGCACGGTTTGTATGTTATTGACAATGTTGAGCCACTTCTAAGTAAGAGCTTCAGTGACTGATTGTTTAACCATGGCAAATGTAATATAGATGTACTTCTTAAATCACTTCGGTCACCAGTTTAAACAACGTTAAGAAGATGAAGACTGCGCTACAAAAGAACATTGTATGATTGTACCAGTTATATTAGGTAGGATTCATGTTTTTGCCTTTACATGGACATAACAGCTCCCTTTTTATACTCTGTATTGCTGTAAGTATGATGTTGTACTATCTGTGTTGTATTTGTGAGAAGTACATGTATGGGCAGACTCCCCCCCCCCAACCATGTTCCATAAACTCCCAGATCGTTTAGGATAATTAACTATGTACCTTTTCCCTTGACCGTTAGGTGTCTGTACATGTTAACAACAGTGGGATAGAATAGAATATGTGATTAGCGACAGTGTTCAGCGTCATGGACCTGTCTGTAAAAGGCATGTGATTTCTCAGGAATTTTCCTGATTTCAGGATTTTCTCAGAAATCTCCTGGAGCCTTCAAGTTTTTTTGAAAGTTTTAAAGCAGTCGCCAAAAGGGAAAAGACAGAGTCCACACTGTGTCCAAACTTGCAGTTTTGCAGTTTTTTGTTGTGATGCACACAGCCTGTAAACCCTATGAATTGTAACATCTGAGAGGTTCTGGGTAAACCATTTATTGGGAATCTTCACATTCATCAAATCTCAACCCCTGTGGATAAAATTATGATTCCTCACTAAAGAACAAACCAATTAAAGAGTTTACAACTTGGTTAATATGGAACTTAAATACTTCATGTGTTAGTCGGAATGCCCCAAATGAGGCAAATTTTTGGTGTTGCCTGTTGATCTATGTATAAATTGAGGGCACAGTTTATAATCTCAAAGTGAACCTGTGACTCTTGAGTTTCTAGTCGTTAGGTGTGGCTAGCATGCTTTCAGCTCTTGCTAATAAGCTCTTTAAGCTCTCTTGGGTGGTGTAGTATGATAAATTAATAATCCAAGTGCACGCATAAATAAGCTTTTGTAAAAATGACAAACCAACTATTTTGCCATTTATCGGCATGTACATAAAGTCCCTTGTTTATTTCAAATAATGAACAGATGGTATTTGTAAGTAAACATTCCAAGTATGATTTTGCAGTGGTCGTTTTCACAATGACAGTAAATGATATATCAAGCAAATGCAGTTTTTGGTTAATCCTTAAGATTAACTTTTTGTTTTATTTTCCCCCATCTTGTGTCCATCTAGAAACCTTGAATGTTGATATCAATTTGTAGGATCTGTTGATTTGCAGAGATATTAAAACAGTGGGGGTTTAAGGGAGAACGTCTTCATAAAACCATTGGTAGCCTCAGTCTGCCTGAAAAAAAGATCAGTCTAAGAGATAAAATAACTTGAATTTTGGGGAAGTTCCCATAGAAGAGAATGCCCAAACCTAGACGTTTTCCATGGATGGGTGACAGCCCGACACAACACTAGAAAAGACTCTTTAATCCAGGGAACCAGCATTCCAGTCAATGTAGTTTTCCCATGTAAAGTATTGTACATGTACCAACATCTTGTTTATAACCAGTGATTTATATAGCACCCCTTGAACTCATGTGATTCGTGATAAATACGCTATTATACAAGGTTCTTTGGTGTAAAGACGCATCAGGGGCCAATTTCATGGCTCTGCCTACCGTGCAAAGCTTACCGTGCAAAGCACACACTTCCTACGGCATGGACCTAGTTTCATAGAGCTGCATAACAACTAGTGCTCAACATTTTTCTGCTGAGTAAAACTGAGCAGAATACTAGTGACGTTTGACACATGTGGAATGTTATGTTAGCTGGTAACGCTATTCTGGTAAGCATAATTTTGTTGTGCTAAACTACTTATTGTGCTTAAGCAGTTCTATGAAATTGGGCCATGCAAGCGCAGAATTCGGCGGTAAGCAGAGCCATGAAATTGGGCCCTGCTGGTCACCCTTCGTGTCCTTACGAAGAATTCCGCTCTGAGCTTGAAGAAGCAATAATGAATGTGTTATTTTTAAATGTAGCATTCTTTGTGGAAACAATGGTACTGTAGGGTTGTGGGCATTTGTTTTAGTTGTATGTAGTTGGTACGGCATGGTCAGGCAAGTTGAAGCATGAATCTCACTTGCCATTTGAAAGCCGTTTGGATAGTCATCAGTATTCACAAAGCCAAAGATGGAGATGAGATCTGTTTTCCTAATGTCACGCATGAGTAGTCTTGCAAACTGATGTATGAGTATAGGAGGGATTCAAACAGGGGACCTATAACAAGGGATAATAGAATGCCCACTTGGATAAAGGTCCTCAGTTGGAGAGTATCATGTACAAAACAAATTGGAGCTGTTACCAAAAAGTGAAAGTGCAAACAGAAGAGGGACAAAAGGAGGTCCCCTGATTGCAGGTGTTACACGCTTTGGTGAGAGTGGATAACCTACCGCATTGCAGTTTGCCAACCTTCTGTCATGTGTGTTTTTTATACAAATGCTATGGTGATGCAAAGCCAGGGCTCGATTTCACTGTCAGTATTGCCAGAGTGATTTGTATTGTGGCGTCGCACTTTGCTCCACATTTAAAAGTGATACTTATTTTTAGGTCAATCTCAGCTCTTTATGATATCGAGCCCAGGTGCCAATTTTACAGAGCTGCTTTGGCAGCCGATATTGCTTCAACAAAAAACTAGGAAGGAAACCAGTCCAAAATGGTGCACATGACTTGGTATTTTCTTTGGCTAGTAACCTATTTTGAGTAAGCACAACTTTTTTTTTTCGTTTTTTTTCTTCTTCTATTTGTTTACTTGAGCTTCTCTTTAAAACTGGCACTATAAAAATTAAAAGGCGCTGTTTTAACATAATAGTAATAACAATCATACAATAGTGTTCTAAGGTAAATTTCTGGCATGCCCTCCTCCCCACCCCCTTTTTATTAATCAAAATCACTTCGGATGTTTCAAGAGTTATTCCCGAATCAACGTTCTATACTGACGATACTGCGTCTTTATAGTAAAACCTAAAATATGTAGGGTTTGTAGTATTAATTAATTGAGATGTATAAATGAAAACGGTAATAAAACATTAAACTGTAAAGGTCTCTGTACATCTTTATTTTATTCTTGAAAAGAAAGCCTTTCAAATAATCTGTTTCTAAATTTCCTTTTCTCCTTTGGACTTTAGTTTCTGAAGGAGTTTTTCCTTTATTTTGCTATAATATAATAGTAGATATTAATACAGTTGGCTGTTCTGTGTTAATGTAACGTTTTGGGTTTAGTTTTAAAATGCAAATTATCAAAATGAGCTGTATCACATTCGTAAACAATAAAAATTGTGTAAAAAATATCAAATGTGATATTAATGTTATGTTTATATGGTAGCATTAATGTGAATAAATTACATAGAAGTTTTGTTCACCCTCATTCTCTGTAAGTGTGATTCCATGTGTTTGGGTTAAGGAATGACCAATCAATCAGAACAATAGAAATGGGAGAGAAAATTACAAGGGTAGCGTAAATAATTGTTGCCAAAGAAAGGGTTGAGAAGGGTACAACCTTCTATTATGACACTCCCATAACACTTTTCCTTTTAGGGTTTTTATTTTATTTTATTTTTATTTTTTGTTCTACAAATTATTTAGTTTGAGACTCCTACCCCGCTGACAGTGAACCAGATTCAGGTTTGTCCCTCGTTTGAAGGTTTTAATAAGTCTTGCGTAGTAAAGTCTCCGGTGAAAACGCACGCTGTGTAGTTTTGCACTGCGCTTTAACAATTAAGAAAAAATGTATCAGCAGAACCATAGTTGCTACAAACATCATTATGCATCATTGAAAACTCTTGATGAATTGTACAAATCTTACACGTTTGACCCTTACTACTGGTCGAAAGTGGAAGTTGAAATTTCCTCTTTAAAAAATCCATGTAGGCCCCTACAAATAACCCGAAATGGTACACTAGCAATCATTACATCATCCGAAAGCCCTTCAACTAATATAATTATGCCATACGTTCATAAGGTGTGACCAAATTTGATAGTTGCTTTACTCCTCACCATCTCTACTAAATTTTGACATGTCTACATCGAAAACCTGTTTTTTGTTTCAAAAACAAACAAAAACTTAACAAAAACTCATGTAGTAGTTTTTGAGCGTTTTTGAAGGTGCTCGGCCTCCAGCCGAAGACCTATTCACTTTGTTCGAGCTTTTCGAGACTCACTCCTTCATCTGTCTCCCGCCACAATTACCCTTATGTCATAAGTTTGTCTAATTACATTATCAACAATTAAAAAAAAATTCTAACTCCTGAACCGCACTGGATTTTAAATACATAATTGGATTTGCTCTATCGCTTAAATTCCTAAAGTGGACGGTGTGCACAATACACCGAGGGAATTGGGGCTTTATGGCGGGGTCGATCATGTTTCTTTGTTGTGTCACTTTCTTTACCAGAGGTTTTTCCGAATAGAGGTAATTGTGAGGTAGAATAAATGGTCTAAACGAATGAACGTCTGAGCCACGCTGACCTTTTTACTCTCTGCTTGAATAGTCGTTGACAGTAGGTTGTTGATAGTTCACTAAATATACCGTGGTCTAGCTACACCACTTGGTCAGATTACTGGACCATATCCTTCTGCAAAAAAAAATGTCTCCCAAATCCAGCTCAGAATCATCGTGGCGATGGATGATCCTCATATCAAAGTCAACCAACTCGTTCATTACTTTGGGTGTGTTCAAAGGCATGGGTGTTTTTATTCCTTGTTTTGTGGACGAATTCCAGACATCCGTTGCTTCGGTGGGTCTTGCCCTTGGTCTCTTCGGTAGTATTTGCTCAATGTTTGGTAAGTAATACCCAGTTGAGCACTATTTCACAGGCTATCCCGCAACTCTGGAAGCACAATGCGTCAGGTTCGATTGATTTTCCTGCAATGGTATGCTACCCAAGCTAACACAATGCGTTGTTACAACATTGCACAACGTTGTGATAAGGTTGCAATTTGTGTCGATTGGATGACAACGTTTTGACTAAGTTGCACTAAACGTCAGATCTTAACATGATTTTCAACCAATGTTGTACGTTGGTTGCATGCTGGTAGTCTATGCAACGTTACCGAAAAGTTTTATATGCAACCTTCACAACATTGTATTTTGGTATTACTACAAAGTAATACTTAGTTAAGGCAACAACGTTGTGGATAAAGTGCATTTAGGTCTCATTAAAACGTAGTAATTATGTTGTGACGAGGACGTTGTCTGCACGTTGTATTTTGTTTTTGTCAAACGTCATTTTTAAATTGTGGCGGGCACGCTGTCTTGTCGTTGTATTTTGGTAGGCCCTATCAAAACGCAATGACAAAGTTTTCATCACTTTGTATTTTGGTGTTGTACATCTCAACATTTACACACGTCTAATTGTGAACATCACTTTGGAGGCCTTTTACAAAATGTATCACAACGTAGTATCTTTGTTTTTACCATCACGGTCTGAAAATGTATTAGTTTAATAACAACGCACACAGCCATCAATTTATTGCTATCTATGTGACGGGACTTTCCTTTGTCCCTCTAACTTAACACTCTACATAGACTTAGCGCACGAAAAAATGTGAGGACACAAAAATACAAAGGATTCCAATGTGAGGACAGCATTGTCCCTTTTGTATTCCTTTGTTCTACTGTCCCCACTCTTATGGTATTACCATTACACTATTATAGACAGGTTTTTGGGAACATACACAAAGCTGTTCCGTTTTATGCTTTGACTAAACGCCCATACCTTTAAAATTAGCCTGACTTTGAGATAGAGGACCCTTTACCTTCGACATACCCTTATTTTGACTTTAAATGTGCCTTTAAATTTTGAATCGGAAGTACAAGTTAAAATAGGGTCACATTTCATAATAAAATATTACACATATGCTGACGGTCCTCAATTTTAAGCAGTACACAGCCATATACTAATGCAAGTAACGTGTCTGTTTGGGTAAGAAAAAATCCCGGTGCCTGTATATAGATCAGGCTGCAAATTTTCGTACGGCCTTTTTCCGGTCCGGTGATCATACTAAGGGGTACATTTTTTTTCTTTTTTTCGTATTTCAAAATTTGATTTATTTCACTTTTTTTTTTTTTTTTTAAGAGGATGAACGAACGCTGATGATTTACGAAAACATGCGCAACGAAAACAACGTTGACGTGCGGCATGAATCACGTGCGGCACCAAAACCTGGCCCACAACCCACCCGCAAAATCCCATAGCGTTTGTACACGTTTTTGCTTTAAGCCTAATATTTTAAAGCGTAAAGATGAAAGAGTTATATCATATATCGAATTGAAGCTTAGAACATAAGCTTAACTCTAAATGTAAATTTTTATAAAATTCTTAATTCATTAACCACGTGATCTTCATTTGAATATTTAAATAGTTAATCTTTGCAGCACCATATCTCAAGAAGTACAAAGTCGATTTTCAAACTTTTTTCAGTTATAGACTCCTTGGGCATTGGAGATTAGCCTTGGGTAACCGTGACCCCATGTTGACCTTTACTTCCGGGTCAACCGGAAGTGGGACCATATCTCACGAACTACACAGCCGACTTAACTTCTTTTCAGTTATAGACCCTTTGAGCATTGAAGATTGAACTTGGGTTACCGTGACCCCATGTTGACCTTTACTTCAGGGTTAACCAGAAATGGAACCATATCTCAAGAACTACACAACCGATTTTCCATTTCTTTTCAGTTATAGACCCCTTGTGCATTTAAGATTAAACTTGGGTTTAAACGAAGCACAACCAAACGGAACAGCTTTGTGTTTGTGAACAAACACCTAATGTCTAGTTATTTTTATTTTCTGAATCAATCAAACGATTACCTCGATCGATCACCACACTAAAATCTTCAGAGTTGGTGCATTATTTTAATCAGGTGCCGTACTGATAAGAAACTAAAACTGAACTTTCGAGGGCCTTTTTATAGGTCAATGCAGGCACCATTTTCCGAAGGGTTTTGATGTTACAAGCAAACTCGATTACTTCTGAAATAAAATTAGCTGTTTCCAACTGCATCAAAACTAAAACTAAGTGTACATGTAAATGAAAATATTTTTTAATGGCCTTACGTTTTGACCCCTCTACTAGAGTCGAAACATGAGGTAATAAATCATGTTTTCAATTCAAAAGAATAAAAGTGTGTCGTCACTCCCACAATGTGTTTACTGATTAAATGTACACAACAGTGTCTAGACTCCGAAGTTTGATGTAGTCATACATTGTATTAGAATAAACCATAATAGGCAGTTATGCGACAATTCGTGTTTACTTTCAATACGGCTTTTATCAAGGTTACTGTGAAACGTTCAAATATACAAATGTATGACTGGTAAAAAGTCTGGTGTCTGGCACTTTTTAAAGCCATGGGTTTTTTACACACATACAAAACGCGCAATTAATTATTTCATGGGGACCTCGTCTAGCGTTTTGGGGCCAACAAAAAGTTATAAATTATCCCACAAGTATATAATCGAAAATATTTTGATGATCGGACCTATACTTTTGAGGTATGGTGGTCTCAAGATTGGCTAATTAAATATTCATGTCTTTATAGCTAAGTCAATTAATTTATTATATTAAGCTAATTGTGTTTTCTGGTAATTTCAAGACATAAGCTTTGATAGGATATTAGATCTGACTTTCGTATTGAGCAAGTATGACACAAGTATATAATCGAAAAACAAGACTCGTGAACAAATCCTATGTGATTTTGACCGAAATAAAGAATAAGAATAATGGGAAAGAAAAACAAATAACAATCTCGACAAAAAACAAAACCTGTTCCAACAGTAGGTCGAACAGGAATTCGTAAGCGTTGCATTTTCGTTTGTATTGGTGAATTATTTATCTTTAGACCAATGTTGAATAGTTCAAGCGCAGCTCGTTGGGATGTTTTGGAGAATATTTATCAGCAAACAACTTGTTTGACATCACAACTTGTTTGACATCACAACTAATGGTTGTTATCTCAGTTTAATTGTTTATATCGGTTGTCATAGATAAAATAGGCACTTGAGGATTATCCCTATCACAGGGCATTTAATGATCTATCTGAAAAGTACTAATCATTCATAGATCTTAATTAGGCTTACTGTTTCAAGCAGCAGTGCGCGGAGTGGGGAAATATTTTATCCCTCATCTGCACAGCAGCATTCCAAGCCGTGGACAGAATCTTCTAGAGAAATATTTTCCCCTGACAAGATTTTCTATCCTCACTTGGGTCGTTTTGTCCCCCACTAAAAACTTGCTCTATAAAACCAAAGTTTGCTCCTTAATGTTTCAAAGACACTTTCAAAATTTCAATGACGCTTTTAAATTACTTTCGGGTACTATTAATTGTGTTTTGTTTTGAAGAACAAAGACATACGTTTCCGTTTAGGTATCATAAGCTCATCTTGCCGCCTTGAGCAGCGTTCTGAGTGCTGCATGTCTGTTAAAAAATTAGTATGACAACGTTATGACAACGTATGTATCACATATGCAAATTAGTAGATCGGGCTTAGAATCTCCTGCCACACCGCCCTACTTCCCGTGGCTCGTCATAAATGTAAGCCCACTTGATTTGGCTTTATTGTGTAGTCATTTTACAGTCATGGATCAGACATTTTTATTTGGTTTGTGGAGGCCTGCAGATGTACTCTTTTCACATTAGTTGCACCAATTGCAAACGATTTTTGATGTTATACACCTCATGGAATCTTTCCAACGACTGCCCAAAGTCTTTAATAAGAACATATTCACTTCCGATTCAGACGATGTGTTAAATGTGTTCAGGGTTTTGTTATTTTTTACGCAGCTCCCGTTGCTAGTGCGATGACGTCATACGGGCCAAGGAAACTTGTGATTATTGGCGGCGCTGTTACTGCCATCGGAATCATTGGTGCAACCACGTCATCGTCCGTCATTCATCTTGCCATGTGGTTATCGTTGTCAAGTATGGTTTTATTCGTAACTCTGTTCCATTCTTTGAGAGGTCTGACACTCTGTATCATCAGCATTTAACAAGGACTTGAAAAGGGAAATTGGAAACTTTTATTATGGGCACACACGTCAAGGGCGTGTTGTGGTGCTGACTATCTGCTAAGCTAGGAACAGTTTTGCAACTGAAAACAATCATAAAACAAGCGCTACTATTTTGTTGTCAAACAAACAATATTTTGTAAATTTTTCGAAACCATGCAAACCGAAGCCCAAACTAATTAAACCAAAACCCAACTTAATAGCTGTAGGCTCTACGTCATTGTAAACAACGTCTGACAACTCGCAAAAAAAGTGTTTTCAGTAAAACAAATCTTAAAGGGTCACCTAAACCCATCCAATGATTGATATTGTACGCCTTGCTTTTTCAGTATAGCACCTCACACGGATTCTGCTTATCTCAGAGCTCTTTGTTTTCAAAACGTTAAACATCGTTAACCCTGGGAAAAGTGGATCCCCCAAATAACCCTTAACCTTTAACACTTTGAGGTGAGACCATGTCAGATTTTAGTGGTAAGTTTAAAGTATTTTAGTTTTTTATTCACTTGCAAAGGCCTGAGCGACTTGATCATCCATGATATCTGAGACAGGACCATTCCGAATATCTAAGATAGGGGGGGGGGGGGGTCATTTCCCAGAGTTTTTTTAATTTTTTTTTATGGGCTGTGAAACTTGTTCCTGGCATACAACTGTACACAAAATGTGCTATACCAATGCACACAAACACAGATGACCAAGATCTAACCCACTGATAAGTGGAACAATCTGTTCAGCTGTCTGTTCTATGTTACAGGCTTGGCTTGTCATGTCATGTCTTGCCCGCTGCTTGAGCAAGTCCACTCAACTCACCCCCCCCCCCCCACCAGACAAACTGGCACCGTTCTGTGGGAGGGACCGTGGAGAAAGTCAGGCTAATACAATTCAATTGTTTATTACAGGGATGACTGGATTTGACCACGGAGGTAGGATTACACAGTCAGGCTAATACAATTCGATTGTAAATTGTATTGATAAAATACTGTTTGAGAGTGAGAAAAATGTAACACAAACATGCAATTTGAAACTCTTTGTTTTTTATTATTTTTGTTTTCAACCCAAAATTCTTTATTATTTGTCTCTATCTAATTTCTATCTAATTAAAACCAAATTAATTAAAAATTAATTAAAAACAAACAAAATCAAGCTAAAGTAATCATCGACAACAACTGGGCTTGTAAAGAAGTCACTAGGATGTCAAAAAATTAATGGGAGATGAAAATATAACAATAAGAGGGGGCGACAGTAACTTTTGTCAATGTCTTACAGTTAGCAAGTTTCTAGGGACCTGTAATACTTAAAGGTGACTCGCGCCTCATCGGAAGGCACTTTTTATTTAATAGGGAAATTAAGCCTGCTTGGGGTGGTTGGGGTAGGGTGGGGTGTTAGTGGTTGTTGGAGTGGGCGGGGAGTCGGTGGTGGGCAGGTTGAGTGGGTGGGGGGGGGCCTGTGTTTACAAGTGCATAGGCAATCTGTGGTGTTTCAATGGACGTGTACAAACGTATGGGGTTTTGGGTGTATACATGTCAATGGGGAGTGCCGTCGGCAAACTTCAAAGGGTCATGGTGACCTTTTAGGGAACTCAACCCCATGAATGACTACACTATCTCAAAGGAGGGGTTCTAGTAGAGAATTACATGTAGTATGACCGGATTTGAACGAACGGTTCTTATGTTATTAAAAAATTTAAAAAAGTGTCTACCGCTACTGCCCCCTTGCGTGTTGCAGGTTTCATGATCCTCAATTTTGATATTTCGATTATACCCTTATATAGATTTACTTTTCTGTTTGAAGGTGCCGGGGAAGCTTTGGTTCTTCTACCAGCTTTTAAACCACTCATAGACTATTTTCCAGAAAGTTTTGCTACCGTAAATGGGCTTTCACTTGCAGTTGGGGCATTCGGCATGATGCTCTTCCCGCCCTTTTCCGATTGGTTAATAGAGGTGTATGGATGGAGGGGCGCCCTTTGTGTCGTTGGTGCCGTTAACTTTAACTTGTGCGTCACCGGAGCCCTTCTCAGACCATTAGCAGAAAAACAGCGACCAGTGTCACAAATGGAGTATCATGAAGTTCCTGATCAAGAGGTGACAAATGATCTTAAAGAAAAGAAACATTCCAGTGAACTGGAGGGAGGTTGTTGGAGACACTCTCAAGCAGTATTCTCTACTTTGAAAGATAAATTTGACACGGTGTTATTTGTAGACGAACCGTGGTTCACTGTGTTTCTGGCGGGGTCTTTTTTCACCGGAGCAGTGTACGCCAGCTGGCATTTATTTCTCGTTCCTCATGCCATAGCCCTTGGTTATGGGTCCCAAATGTCTTCATTTTTATCGACATTTGGCGGGATAGGTTCGTTGGTAGGTCGCCTCGTGAATGGTTTCTTGATTGATAACAACCTCATCAGACCGGTGAATTTATTCATCGTTGCCTCATTCATCTGTGGGATGACGTGTCTCATTGACCCCCTAGCCGTCTCATCTTTCTTTGCGTTGTCTGTTCTTGCTTCAATAACTGGACTTGCTGTTGGGTTCACCTATCCCTTGACTTTTGTCATCGTGCGCACGATTGGCGAAGGGCGAGAAATGGCGGCAATCGGATGGCTTTACGTGTTTATGGGAGCTGGCCAAATATTTGGCGGGTATTTATCAGGTAGGCCTCTGTTTTTCTTTAAATTCATTTATTTATTTTTTAATATTTGTTTTAATGAAATTAGTTAATATCAGGATGATTTTTTAAAATCTGTCTTTCGACCTTGACAGATGATCTTGTGAAGAGTTTGTGCTGTACAAAACATTGTTTTACCGCCAAATAATGAAAAGTTTCCCAGCAGTACCACAATGCTCAGTTCCCATGAAGATAATAGATATTGGTCAATTTTCTGGTCGATAATAATTTGGTTCAATAATAAGGCAAGCGGTTGGAAATTGGAAGAAAACATGTTTATTTAGTATAGGGTCCTACTGGCGGGAAAGGACTGGACCTCAAACAAAAGAAATTGAACTGTGCTCAAACCGCAGACTTTAGGGCCTATACGCTAACTAAAATGCGCCAGTTCGACGACCCCGTTAGGCATGTTTTGAAGCCCGGCTCGTAGTCAAATTTGTGCTTATCAATTTGAGGTCACCTTCGAAATTCTACATGAAAACTCATTACAATAATCATACGATATTATGGTTTTCCCCCATGTGTGCACTACGTTTAGGGTGGATGGACGATGCGACTCAAGACTACGAGGTTGTTTTTATGGCATACGGAATGATGTCTCTTGCTGTCGTGATGTTAATGATGGGTCCCAAACTAACTGAACTGTGCTGTCACTCTGACTCTAAGGATTAAAGCCTAAGAATTGTTTTTGTATTTTGCCTTTCCCTGGGTTGTCCAAACCGTAGGCCTATGTTTTCATACTGCTAATGTAAGACACAGTTGACATAATAATAATAATAATTTTAAAAAAAATTTTTAAGCATCAACATTTCGTGTCATCACACCACTGCTTGCCAATGTTGGGCAACTTCGAGTCCGTTGTCATTGGCCTCTGCAAAAAAATAAAGAAAATAAAATTAAAAATAAAATAAATAAATAAATAACATAACATAAAAAATGCAAAAAATAATAACCCGTTATAACATCACCATTCCGAAGACGCTAGTCCCAGCAGGCTTTGTCGAAAGAGGCAAAGAGAACTTTAGGAGGAGGGGGAACCTTTGATATTTCTTTTCATAAACATAACTTAATCTTTTCTGTGGCGAGGCTGCAAGGTAGTTATTTTCACTTACGGATGACAATTTTTCCCGGGTTTATATAAACATTCTGCCTTTCGTTGTGATAAAACACTGTATTTGAATACCAACTGTTTGACACTGTATTCACTGTATAAATAATAAAATGCTTAGAAAATGTTTAATCTTTATCAAAATTGAAATGATTAATTTTTGTATGTTTACTTTTTGTTCATATAATTGTTATGACGGCTATGGGGACTCCTTTGCTGGAGGTTGATCTTTTTTTTCGCGAGCTGCAAAGCAGAGTGTGAGCCTACGCTTTCCGTCCATCCATCTGTCCGTCCGTCCGTTCGTACATATATATACAATCTTCACGTCTGTCCTGCCGGCCGCATTCAGTATGAGTGTTAAAGTTTGTTAAGCTTCAACCTGTGAGAGCCGAGTTGTTTTATGGAATCAGCTCAAAAAGAGAAGTTTCTAAATAATGTTTTTTTCTTTTAAAGAGGCACCAATTTGTGAACAATGTTGGAATTTTGCCCTTTCTAATGTCATGTCAATCATTTAGGCGGAATTTGTGTCGACTATAATCCAAATGAAATCAACACAGCAGGCAACTCGGTCCAATTTTTTTTTTGGGGGGGGGAATGAAACACTATCCGAAATTTGTCTTTTAGCGATTTTAGAATAGAAATAGAATATCAACTCAAAATTGTTATCCCAGATTGTTTTTCAGGAAGGTCCAGAAATGTCGGGTTAACTACCCGACATTGCTTCTCGCGAGCGTTTTTTCCCTCAGTGTCGCTTGTTTATTCGTTGGGGTGTTTGTTTGTTTGTTTGTCTTATGGGTTTTGTATGTGTGGGTGTGTGTTGTTGTTGTTTTTTTTTTTTGCACAGATAATACCTGACGTGATTAGAAAGTCTGAAGTCAATCAAAATTCACATGACAAATTCATCAAAATAATAGGCAGTGTCCACCTGTTTCATTGAAACTTGCATCCAATGCCATTCCCCAGCATCCCTTGTCTTCTCTCATCGATCAAACAATTGGTATAAATACTTTTGGGTTCACTGCAACTTGCATCCACAGAATTTCTCCAGCAGATTTAGGGGAAATCACTGGCATAGGTCAAGATTTCTTTTAGACACTCATCACCTCAAAATGTGTATAAAATCGCCTAAAAAGTTTTTAAATAAACAATCATAAACCTTGCGACGTTTACAATTTTTGAACAAAATTTCAAGGCCGATTTATGCGACCAAATTTCTCACTGGAAATCCGCATCTCATGTGTTTCGAAATTGACGATTTCGATTGATGACGTAGAATGAACATCAAATATTAATACTTCCCCATTTACCTGGTCCACACATATGCAGTGTCAATAGAAGTCCACATTGTAGGTGTACCAGTATCACCATAAAATCATACACAAGTGTTAACCCAGTAAAAAGTTATAGTCTTAGGCCAGAAGCAGTCAACAAATTTTTATATTCAGAAGTCTTTGCTACTTAAAATTTTTGAACAAAAATGTCAAGGCTGATTTTATGCGATCAAATGAAGCGGGCACCTCCACTGATCCCATCGATGCTCAGTGCTCCAACATAAAATCAAACAAAAGCGATTGGCCATATAATGATGTCAGATATGTCCCAGCCGTATGAGTGGGAAGGAAGGAGTAACGATCATCTAATGAAAAAGGACAAACATTCATCAAAAGTTCTAAATCCACAATGGCGTCTTAAATACAGAAGATAAATATCCATCATATGACTTTTTAATAAGACAGTAGCAGTACACAATTCAAAAGCAAAGTGAAATACAAAAGGACTACAACATGGTCGTTCCTCCGTCCTCCCCTTTTATATAGAAATTTTGTTGATAAAACAAACTGCGCAGGTTGGCATAGATAGCAGAATGTTCGCAAAACATCCAATGATGTTAAACACGGTTGTGACCAAATTCAACGTTTCTGCACACTTTAAAATGCATCCCATGATTGTGCCTTTGTTTCCAACAAATTCATTACAGTTTTTGAGTTATGCTTGTGTACCATTCATGCAAACTGTGGATATCTGTTGTTGTGTTTTTTTCTCCCTTTTTTTTTTTTTTTTTTTTTTTGCTTTGCATTTATGGCTTCTCATAGTTGCAATAGAAACGTCTATTATGACGGGTGCAGATCACTTTAATATTTCAATTTAATGAGGGATCGCCATCTACTATGCAAGTCTGCTGCCTTGCTATCATTCCAAAGTTTCCCATTACCATAGAGTTATATTATGCCACAACAGTCTGTTCGTAATCAACTATACTCCCCGCCAAAAAGTTGTAAAACAAAATCCCGCAAGAAATAGTCAGTGGCTATGCAGACACTCCTAGCTGAAATCAATCTGCCTTCCAGATGGCTCGATAGTCTGGTATTTGTTTTATTGGCTCCGATGGGTAAACTCTGATGGGTAGACCATAATATACAACGGAATGGTCCACTCTACACAAGAACGTACTGTTCAAAACAGTGCAATTGCAATTGACAATTATTAATTATCAGAAGAAAAACTTTTACTTCCGATGAAAAAAAAACCTACTCGAAGTACTCCAATCTCGTTTACTTTTCCGCTTGCATCAATCACAAATCCCTGGCATAACACAGTTTTTGTTTAAACGTAGAATTCACTAAAACGTGATCACTGAATTTGATATGAATTACCCGGTCATTTTTATGATTTGCTTATTTTAAACAAGAGGATTTGAGTTAAGGATTACAAAGTAGTTCCGAATGCCACCACCTTAAATTTACACCCCTTTCAGTACACTGCAGCAATGGACTCCCCAAATGAAGTTTGCATATATCGTGATGTATGTGAAGTTAGACAACACACAACCTGATAAATCGTGTTTTGTGTGTGTGTTTTATTTTACTCACACGAGATAGCTTGTATACTCTTATCGATTCCCTCAATTCAGAACTTCTTCAGGTGTCTTGCTGGTTTAGAGCAAACAAACTTTCTTTAAACCACACCAAGACTAATTTCATTTTCTTTAGTAAATCTTCTTCTCCTGTCGCTGTCCAATTGCCTTCTGTGCGAATATTCCCATCAATAGGGTGTTCTCTACGAAGTTTAGGAGTCACTGTTGACCACAAACTGTCCTGGACCGCCATATTTCCTCTATCATCAAAACCACCTCCCGAAATACTGGTGCTCTGTCCAAATTACGTTACTTTCTTCCTTCTACTTCTTTGGTTTTACTATATAACACACTTATTCTTCCATATATTAAACAGTAGTATGGCAACCGAACTTGTATAAGACAGACTCTATAGTCGCAGAACCCCGAGTCGAGCGAGTCGAGCGCCATTTGAGTAGCTCCTGCATTTCTGCCACTATTTTTACTATTTTGACTACTTTTTAATGTATTGTGCCCGTCGTATTTTATATGAGTGTTTGTATTAATGTTTCCTGCTGCTCGTGTGCCAAATTGATGAGTAAGTTCCTTTGTCTTCTGCTGATTTCAACTGATTTTCTTCGTCACCTTGGGAGACAGTTGTACCGCTGTGCTTTATGCTGAACTGTACGGTGCTCATTCAGCCGTTTAGCGTGAAACGCATACTCCAAGTACTCTAAATCCACGGAACTACTTCGCATTGAAATGCGGTGGATGTACTCGGCGATTCAACTTCGTTTCCAGAAATCTAGCAACAAAACAGCAAGGCTCCCTTGTGATGTTTTTGCTACCTTACGTAAGCTAAATCTCTGCCGTAAACCACCGACACGTCGCGACGTGTCGGCTACGTCGTGGAGGACAGCTTCTAATTAAAACCTGTTGCCACAAAAACATCAACGGTGACGGGGGGATCCCTGCGATCGTTGGACGACGGCGGCCATCTTTAAATGGCGTAACAACTACTACTGTGTCACCATTTTCACTGCGGAACTACGCTAATTTAGCATACATTTCAAAGGAAACCACAAGACTTGATTGCATTTTCAATGTGAGTACTTTAAACGCACGTTCGATATGTAACAAAACTACATGTACCGACATTTTAGAGATATTCAATGAGAAAAATGTTGATGTATTGGCCATCACTGAAACCTGGCTGAAGGAAAATGATACTGTCACCCCCGCTGAACTCAAGTCACTCGGTCATAAGTTTCTTCACAGTCCTAGGCTAAATAGATCTGGTGGTGGTGTTGGCATGTTGTACAAGCCTCACATCGATTTACGCAAATCCAATAATAACTTTGCAGCTCAATCCTTTGAACTCATGGAATGTGAGATAGTTAGCGAGAATTCGATACTTCGTCTCCTTGTTCTCTATCGCCCACCTGCCTCGAACTTTGGAATTTTCTTGATAGAGTTCAGTAATCTCATAGAGCACATGCTTGCTTCATCAACTGAATTTGTAATTGTTGGAAATTTCAACATACATTGTGATAGCTTGGAAGCTCGTGACACAATTGCTTTTATGAATCTAATTGATTCTTGTAATCTTCAACAGCATGTCCAAGAAACCACTCACAATCGTGGACATATTTTAGACTTAGTTATTACTGGCTCGACATTAGACATCATCAAGAGAATCGACGTGTTTGATTATTCATTGTCCGACCACTTCATGGTAACATGCTTACTGGATGTCAACACACCTAAGCGGCAACGGTCATCCATTACTTACCGTAAGATCAGGGAGATTAATGTTACACAGTTCTCTCATGATGTTGCTGTTTCTTCTCTTGCCAACACACACACACAGCAGCAACTACCCCAGATGATCTTGTTAACGCCTACAATTTAGCAATGAGTAATCTTCTGGATCAACATGCTCCGTTGAAGACTAAATTTGTCACTATTCGGCCAAACACACCATGGTATTCAAGTGAAATTCGCAAAGAGAAAAATCATCACAGGAAACTGGAAAAAAGATGGCGTTTCACAAAACTTACCATTGATAGAGAGATGTACAAAACTCAGCGGAATAAAGTTGTTCGACTAATCAAGAAATCCAAATGCACGTATTACAGAGACCTTATCGCTGATTGTAGAGGAGACAGTAACCGCATGTTTAGAGAACTCGATAAGTTACTTGGTCGCAAGACAGCAGCTGTTTTTCCCTCTTGTCGTTCAGCCTCGGATATTGCCCACCGATTTAGTCAGTTCTTCGAGGATAAGATCTACAATATACGCATGAAATGTGAGGAAGTCTCAAACTATGAAGCTGATGTACTTGAGCCTGCAGTGATTGCTCCAAAAAATAAACTCAAATTTACAGCAGTCTCGTATCTAAACGTTGAGAAAATAATACGTCAATCCCCTCCCAAATCCTGCGTTCTGGATCCAATCCCGACCAAGCTTCTGCAGTCATGCTTACATGTGGTTGCTCCCATCATCACATCTATGGTTAATTCATCGCTCATCCATGCGGTGGTACCAGAAGCTCTGAAATTAGCATCCGTTACACCGATCTTAAAAAACAGAAAGAAAAACAAAGATGACTTGGACAACCTTCAGAATTACAGACCAGTCACCAACCTGCCTTTCTGTGCCAAGATTCTTGAGAAAGTTGTGGCTCAGCAACTGACTAATCACATGTCCCAGTATCAAATGAATGAGCCTTTTCAGTCAGCCTTTCGGAAATTCCATGGAACAGAATCCGCCCTGACCCGCATCAAGAACGATATTTTAATGAGCGTCGACCAGGGCAAAGTATAGCCATCCTGGTTTTGTTGGATTTGAGTGCAGCCTTCGATGCACTTGATCATGATATTTTGCTTCGGAGGATGCAATCACACATTGGCCTGTCGGAGGATTCATTAGGCTGGTTTACATCCTACCTCTCTGATCGTTCTCTGAATGTTAGAGTTTCTACGCGGTGTCACACGGGACAATCGAGCAACCCACTTAGGTATGGCGTTCCACAGGGGTCGATACAATGCTGTATGTTTCAGCATTACCAACACCAGATAATGTAGCAGAAAGTATCATGCTCATCGAAAAGTGCTGCTCTGACATCAAACAGTGGATGGCTTCAAATTACATGAAACTTAACGCGGACAAGACTGAGGTGCTTGTAATTGGTACACCAGTCAACCTAAAGAAACTTCCCACTCTCAATATTAAAATTGGGGATAGTTGTGTCACACCTACTACTGAACTTAAGAACCTTGGTGTTGTATTTGACTGCAACTTGAACATGCAAGCCCATATCCGTGAGGTTTGTCGTAATGCATTCTACCATTTACATAATACTAGTAAGGTTAAACGGTATCTGAATTTTCATGTCACTGAACAAATCACTACAATGCTTGTAATGTCTAGGATCGATTATTGTAACGCCTTACTTGCGGGTCTGCAACAATGTACACTTGCACCTTTGCAACGGGTCCAAAACTGTGCTGCTAGAATGCTCACTGGCACTAGAAAATTTGATCATATTACCCCTGTGCTTATGAGATTACATTGGCTCCCCGTGAAATTCAGAATTATCTATAAAGTGTGCTTATTAGTTTGTAAATGTATTTTCTTACTAACCAAACATGAATTCAATTCTTATTGCATGAAGCCAGCGAAGACTTCTTCCACAGTGCTTTAAAAGCTTCCTGGGGCATATCGTGGTCCCATGAACCGCGCAGTATCATGCCTGCCCCCATCCGGCCGATTTCGTCGGAAGACTTAGCACCGTATCCGTTTCCCCCGACCAGGACACCGAGGCGAGGTGTAACCATGTCACAGTACAGCTTCTCCGTTGGAGTAGCGACCGTCACGCAGGTATCTGAATGTGTTGATAGCGGCACCAGCTCTGAAATTAGACACCAACAAATTATAATTATAAAGGCCATGTAACGCGGTTCAATTTACAGGCAACAAGTTCTAGTCGATCAAAAGAATTGAAATGTAATGCAACCTTTTTGAACAAAATCATCTAACCTGGGAATAGCTGGCTAATGTTCCCACTCAGTCTGGTTGCTGTCTCCGACGTGCCCTGACTACGGTTCCAGGCTACCAGTTCTTCATTTGAAGTTATTTCTTCTTCACCAACTACATTGTGGCCAATTTTCAAGTAGTATTTACCTACTCGAAAAATGCAAAGAAATGCAAATAGCTTTAACTTTACAAGTCAAAAATAATGTCCATGCAAAATACGTTGCTGTTCCCAGCATTGTGAATGTAAACGATGTACATGGGCCACTGTGAGAAAGTAGGCCTACAGTACATTTACTGAATCGTGAGGAAGAAACAATCCAGTAGGGCCTATTTGTTTTTTATTGAGATGTTAGTTTCATGTCATTTCGTATATCATCTATTTGTTCATTTATGGGGTTTTTTCTAATTTTTTAATTTTTTTAAATGACGTTTTCAGTAAATCCACGTATTTAGGTCGGAATTCAAACTAAGTACACATTGCGAGGCTCCGCCAGAGGTGACTTTCTCACTGGGTCTCAAAGGTGAAAGGCAGGAGGTAACACCCTCGACCAACCCATCATCAGTTAAACAGTTTGTCTTTTCTTGATTGATATTAGGGTTAATTTTCCTTGCCAATTTTTTTTTCAAAATCAGCTCATTATCCAAACTTCAAAATTCGCGTAGATTTTAGTATTTCCGTTGAACGGGGGGTTTCTTTTTCCACATCCGTTGAACGAGGTTTTCTTTTTACCACATTCTTGTGCATTGTTCGTCAGCGTGCACTACGTTTTTGTTTGTCATTTAAGATCTAATGGTTAATGGAATAAATTTGTTTGTTTTTTTCTTAGCAATGATTGTATAGAAAGAGTACAAAGACCTATAACAAGGATTCATTGTCATAACATTGTAATGATAGATCCTCAAAAATGTTCTGAAGATAGCGGTTTAAAATGGAATAGGCTAGCCATTGTACGTAATTGAATAAACAAACTTATTTCGAAATTTCGGCTTTTCATTGGCAAAACAAGAAAGCAATTTGGAATGCAAGAACATTTTGAAATAAGTTCCAAAGCTGACGATGTAGAATCATTCGTCAACTTCTTGAACTGGACGAAATTGAATAGAATGACAGAAGGCACTTAAATTTCATACCATCTGGGTACTGGATTGGTGGTAGAATGTACCCATCTCGTCCATAGTCTCGATCCTCATGGATAATAATGGCAGACATACCACTCAATCTTTCTCTGTCTTTCTCACTCAATTCCACGAAAACCACTTGTTGCTTGGTCACCTTCAAATCAAGCAGTTGCCCGCATGGCAATAAGCCCCCAACGGCCGTGTAGGCGCCGGTGCAGAGCAGGACGCGTCTGGCTTTGATGATCCGGTTACTGTATGTGGTGAGATCAATGATGTCCTCATCTTCGCGGTCTGTCACGTGATTGACCACGTCATTCACTATCTCACATCCTCGACGACGGGCGATTTCCTGCTGAGCGGTGAGGAGTTTTCGTGGGCTGATGTGCCCCGCTTCTGTCTCCTGAAACAACGTCACAACGCCTTTCTCGCCGTGTTTTGAAGTTAACATGTCCAAACGCAACAACTCAATACGCTGTAAAGCATTTGCATGGCTGATGACTTTGATGGGCACACCGTTCTTCTTTGCAACTTCGCTAGTGTGTTTGTGATAGTTGCTTCCCTTCACTGTCACAAACATACATCCAACTTCTTCATGGAACCCTAGACCTGAGTTGATAAATACAGAAACGAAAGGGTGAGCCACACTTTGATACTTATTTTGAAATCGAACCGAAATACATGTACGTTACCAGTAGGCTCAATTACACAAAGAGCTAAGATTGATCTTATAACATTTATATTAATCTTAATTATGATGTCACTATACAAATCACTCAAGTGGCAATTATCATTTACAACTCAATAGTGTGTGAAATCGAACGCTGGCGTAGGCCTACCTGTCGTTCGTTCGATGTCTCTATACTTTTCAACTGATCGACGGGCAAGTTCCCCCCACTCAAAGATTGGGTCTGCTGTTCTATAAATGCGTCCCTCGTCGTAATGGGCACCGAAGACACGTCTACTTTGTCGATCCTGACGAATCAAGTACAATCATAACAAATCAGTTTAGCGGAGTAAAGAGATACCACGAACACTAACTAAATTTTGGGGGATGGTTTCACTCTATATGAATTTAACTCTTTATAAATTTATCGAATGATTGATTGATTTGTATGAAGACTTCCGGGTCAGCAGGGTTTGGGGTTCTAAGGGGCTGATCAAAATTCTGGATCAGGCTGTCCCGAAAATTTGTTTCAAAAATGTGAATTTAGCTCGAATTCTTGGTCATTTTGACGACAAATTTTGGGCCACACTGACCCAAAGAATGGATCAAGCCCCCTGGGAATTCCCCCTCCGTGACCAAAAGCCCGTGTTGCAGAAAGTATAATAGGCAAGCCAAATTTACTTTTTCAACAACTGGACGCAAAAAGCAAATCAAAAAGGCAAACTGTTGTGTGCCCCAGTAGTACATCAGTAATTTAAATCAATTATCTTTTCTTATTTGGTGAACAGATTTGTCACAATACAAGTTGACCCCTAACAGACGCTCAAAATGTGCGTCTGTGCTTATATAGACCTTTCTATTGCAACGTCTCAGCCGCTAGGTTTTGCCAAACATGGGCAAGTATATGGGCCTATAGCATAAAAGTACAATAATCTATCATTATTACAAATCTATCAACTTAAATCTCTGACGAATTATGAGTTATCACCCCCCCCCAAAAAAAAAAAAAAAAAAAAAAATCAAAAGTACTTGATAAATTTTTCATAGCAAAAGGTGATTCCCCCCCCCCCCCAAAAAAAAAAAAATGATTTGTGCCAATCCATTTATCAATTATTGTGTGCCGCTCAAGACTGCCTACGGAAAATGGGGTCAATATATTTGTAAACAAAAGAAAGGCAAATACAATTCCACAATTTAGGAGATCAGAATTCCTTTATGTACCGGTAAGGGGGGGGGGGGCGGCGGAAGGATAGGCCCGGCTAAGTGCGATGCACGTCGTGCAAAGGGCCACTATAAAACAAATTTAAAATGGTGGTTGGTGAATAGAATACAAGAGACGGGAGATCTCGCAGGCCAACCTTTTGTGTCTTTGGCTCACTGGGGCCTACCAGACATACTGAGATACCAGTCCGCCCAGAGCAGTACTTTGCGGCCGCACTGCCCCACAGCCCAGCACCGACGATGCACACATCAAACACCTTGGCTGTAGACATGACGTTTATTTCCCGCTGTGGAAACGAAAGTATTATTTTACTTTTAACATGAACAATTGAAAGAAAGTTTGATTGAAAAATAACACAGGGAAATAGATCAGTCACAATTCAAGGGTTATGTACTGGAAATGTTTTCACTTGTCCAAACTAAACTTTCTCCAAAACGTTCAAGAGTTATTACAACTTCTTATAGAGTTTATTGGCCTATTAGCGTCTACGTGGCGGTGGAATTGCATTTATTTTAGAAGCTTGCAGATTTGGCTGGCCGCCCTTGAAAACCAGCTGGGTGGGGGAACGATGAGGTTTACACGGACGAAACAATGTTTTAAAGAACAGTCCATAATAATGTAAAAACACTAGTAAAAAATAATGAGTATTTCTTGGGCTCAACCTCATACAGGTCGATGACTGGTCTTATTGCACTGAGGCATTTGGTAATCTAAGCATATATCGATCAGAAGTGGCACTTTGCGTGTGTGTGTCTGTTTGTCCACTCCATGTTGGCCCATGACCGTGAGGCTGACAGGAGAGATGGTGACTGGCCCCTGATACTGTAGATAGGTCCCATCTAGACAGACCAGTTTAAACCATACCAACATGAGCCCCAGTGGGCCGGGGGGGGGGGGTGCAAATGCTAACTCTGGGTCCAAACTGTCACTATGGGCCCATGTCCAACCCACATAGCCCATGTGTGTGTGTATGTATAAGCTGGGCTCATGTGATAAGTTGGCCCCGTGTCACATCAACAAATATTGGCTTACCAATGTACAGGCCTGTGAAATGAGCTTGCAGATTGGTAACAATTCGAGTTGTAGGTTTTAACTCGACTGACAGACTGATGAAACTGCACTCGGTGGCAAAACTTTCATAGGCCTACGTTGTTGTCGTCATACCGCACATGTTCTGGCCTACGTACACGAATACAACTAGACTTAACATGTTTGTAGCAACAAACACTAGGTGTTCGGGTATCGCTGGGGTCAAATGCTGTGTCAATGCGTGAGCTATTTCGATAAGTTGAACTTTGGTGATTATACTGTTCCGAGGAGCGAACAAACTACACACTTTAGCAAAAGTCTAAAAAGCACACGATCAAAAGCCAAGCATTTGATTGTTGAACGAAGTTAGCGTGGACGGCTGTTTTAGAGACAGACCACAAGCATGCTAGATGAACTTAGTACCTTGTGGTCAATGGAGCAAAAAGTATGAGTATCATGTACAAAACCAATGGGAGCTGTTACCAAAATGTGGAAGTGCAAACAAAAGAGGGACAAAAGGAGGTCACCTGATTGCAGGTGTTTACACACTTTGATGAGAGTGGATAACCTACCGCATTGCAGTTTGCCAACCTTCTGTCATGCTGTGTGTTTTTTTTTTTTATACAAATGCTATGGTGATGAAGAGCCAGGGCTCGATTTCACCGTCAGTATTGCCAGAGTGATTTGTGTTGTGGCGTCGCACTTTGCTCCACAATTAAAAGTGATACTTATATTTAGGTCAATCTAAGCTCTTTATGATATCGAGCCCAGATGCCAAGCTTACAGAGCTGCTTTGGCAGCCAATATTGCTTCAACAAAAAACTAGGAAGGAAACCAGCCCAAAATGGTGCACATGACTTGGTATTTGGCTAGTAACCTAATTTGAGTAAGCACAACTATTTTTGTTGGTGCTTTTTTTTCTTCTGTTTGTTAACATGAGCTTCTCTATAAAACTGGCACTATAAAAATTAAAAGGCGCTGTTTTAACATGATAGTAATGTAAACCCCGGGCCAGGTGAAGGGGCTGGAGGGTTCTGGAATAAAGGGATGAAGAACAGAGTTCTGGTGAATCAAATGTTTTATTACTCTACACACCATCTGCAGCCATCCTTGTCCATAGTGCTGGGGATAATACTGAGGTGGCGCTGGCGGGTAGTGTCCAGCGTGAAAGCCTGGGTACATCGGAAGCGTCGGTTGAAACAAGTAGCTTGCTTGGGGTACCGGAACGTATCTGGGGTCAACTGGGGATGCCTTTACGGGAGCGACAACTTGTTGGGTAGGGGTGCCCAGCTGGTCGTATGTGAACATACTAGTCGGTTGTCGGTTTCGAGTTGGGTAACGGGCTTCTGGCTCCTGTGGAGACGAAACTGGGTGCTCTGGTTCAGTTTCCAGCTGAAGCTCAGGTTGAGGCTCTGCATCTGGCTCGGGGGTTGGTGAGGGAAGTTCTACCGGGGTTGGTGAGGGAGGGTCTACCGGGGTTGGTGAGGGAGGGTCTACCGGGGTTGGTGGAGTTTGAAGAAAGATGTCGTCATCTTCGTCGGTACTACTGTCGTCCCTTGCAAGCACTGCTGCGTAGTCACCTTTCCTCGGAGAGCGTCTCTTTTTGATCGTTGGTTGCTGTGGTGGTGTCTGTGTATTCTCCGAAGGGGCTAGGGGTAAGTGATCGCAGGGAAGGAGGAGGTTTCGGTGGAGAACTCTAGTTCTTCCAGTCCCATTTTCCGGCTTGACTTCGTAGACAGGCATGTCATGGTGTAACCGTCTAATGACGACATGTATTCTATCCTCCCAATAGGACCGCAACTTCCCTGGACCCCCAGTCTCGTTCAGGTTCCGTATCAGTACACGGTCCCCTGTCTCGAGGCTGATGCCATGGGCCTTCCTGTCGTACTGGCTCTTGTTACGGTTCTTGTTCTCCGAACAACGCTTGGAAGCCAGGGCGTATGCTTGTCCCATCTGTGCCTTCCATCTCGTGACATAGTCTTTATGAGATATGGTAGTGCCTTCCGTATTAGCTTGAAGGTTGAACATAATGTCAATAGGGAGTCTGGGTGACCTTCCATACAGAAGAAAGAAAGGGGAGTATCCTGTTGCCTCACTGCGGGTGCAGTTGTATACATGTACAACTTTGCTAAGGGAGTCTTTCCAGTTTGCTTTCTGGTCTTCTGGCAGGGTGCGAAGCATGGACAGTAGTGTGCGGTTAAATCTCTCTACTTGTCCATTGCCCTGTGGGTGGGCGTGGTTCTTGAGTGTTCAATCCCACAGAGTTTCTGCAGGCGATCAAACAGCTGGTTCTCAAACTCTCGGCCCTGGTCATGGTGGATTCTTCGAGGAAATCCGAACTTCAGAGCGAAGTCGTTAAAGATTCTGTCTGCAGCTGTCTTGCCTGACTTGTTGGTTGTCGCATATGCCTGTGCGAACCGAGTGAAATGATCCATTACGACCAAGATATACTCGTAGCCACCTTTGCTACGCTCCAGATGCATAAAATCGATGGAAATCAGTTCAAACGGTTCAGTTGTTGTTATGGTCTGCATCGGGGCACGCGTTGGTCGATTGGGTCGTCGCTGCTTCAGACAAGGACATTGTTGAGTGACATAATGCTCTATGTTCCTCTGCATGTGGGGCCAATAGAATCGGTCACGGGCGAGGCTAACTACTCTGTCAGCACCAAGGTGGCCCATATCATTATGCAGCTCGTGATATACCTTCTGCCTGTGTGTTTGAGGGAGAACAAGCTGTGGCTGGGATCCTCTCTTCCGATATAGTGTACCATTTTTGATCTGGAGTTTCTCCCATTCATGAAGGAGAGCTGTTGTTTCTGGGTGTTCTCCTTGCCGCTCACTCATCTTGGGTCGCCTTCCTCGAGTTACAAATCTATGGACAGGTCCAATGCCGGGGTCATTCCGCTGGGCTTCAGCCATGTGCGGTAGGTCCTGCCGCGACACATCGTCAGGCGTCTCTTCTTGGTTTTGAGGAATGGATGATGTGATGGCTGATATCCAGGCCAGGCCTGCCTGTTGGGCTTTGAAAGCATTGACTGTGGCATCAATTGAAGCTGGTGTTGTTCCTACAATGCATTCTGCCATGTACTTCTCAAAGTCCAGAGGAAGTCGTGAAAGTGTGTCGGCATCAACATTTGCTTTCCCTGGTTTGTATTTGATCTCAAAATTGAAGTCAGACAGCTCTGCTACCCAGCGGTACCCGGAAGCATTCAACTTGGCGGAGGTGAGTACATACGTAAGTGGATTGTTATCTGTATATACTGTGAACTCCTTCGCATAATACAGGTAATCCCGAAACTTCTCACAGATTGCCCACTTCATGGCCAAGAATTCTAATTTGCCGGAGTGCAGATTGTAATTCTTCTCAGCAGGTGTCAACGTTCTCGAGCCATATCCAATTACCCTCAGCTTGCCCTGTTGGTGCTGATACAAGATTGCTCCAAGGCCTTCGTTTGACGCATCTGTGTGGAGAATAAAGGGCAGGGAGAAGTCTGGAAATGCCATCACTGGTGGGTTCATCAGAAGATCTAGAATGGAGTTCAAGATACACTGGTGTTCGGCAGTCCAGGTAATTGGTTGGTTAGAGGGGGCTTGTCCTGCACCTCGTTGGGTTGATCTGGCCTTGCTCTTCTTGTCTGTCTGTTTGAGTTTCTCCTGATTTGCAGGGCTTATGGTGAGGAGATCATACAGGGGTTTTGCTTTCCGTGAAAAGTCTTGAATGTATCGTCGATAATACCCAAGAAATCCAAGTAGTTTCCTCAATTCTCCAACAGTTGTAGGTGTCTTCTTTTTCAGGGCTTGGACAGCACTGGTGTCATTGGGGTCCATCTTGTGTCCCTCTGCAGAGACAACTCGGCCTAGATAGCGGACTTCATGTTGAAATAGGTGGCATTTACTGGGCTTCAGTTTGATGCCATGTAGTTGCAGACGTTGAAGTACTTTGCGGATGTTCTCCAAGTGATCTTCAAAGGATGCTCCATATACCAGTATGTCGTCAAGGTATATAGTGGCTATTTCACCAGTCAGTCCCTCCAGGCAGGTTTCCATACAGCGTTGAAATACTGCGGGGGCATTTGTTAGGCCAAATGGGATTCTGAGCCATTCATACAGTCCCCATGGTGTTACACACAGAGAAAAAATTACACAGCTTGTGTAAAATTTTACCTAATTGAGTATAGTTGCAGGTGAACCTCATAACTGTTATATAAAACTTTACCCAACAGGGGTTGGGTAAGGTTTTAGTTAATAGTTGTGTGAAACTTTACCTCGATAATGGGTAAATTCATTTACTGAATTGTTAGGTAAACCTCAGTTATGTAAAACATTACCCAATTATGAAGTATGGCTTTACCTCGTTACAATGTAAAAGATAAGATCTTAGTAAATAGTTGTGTAAAACTTTATTTCGGTATTAGATACATTTATTTGTTGTATATAATACATTGCTAAAAATAATTTGGGAAAATTGTACCAAATCAGTGGGTAAGCAGGTAAGTTAGTTCTTGCGACATACACACAGAAAAAAAAATACTCGTAGCAATAGTGTAAAAATGGGGGGGGGGGTCAGCCCGGCAGACAAGGTAAAAAATCTCTTCTGGAAAGAGGTGCTGGCTCTGAAAAGAGCCGGTTGGTTTAATCAGACCATTTCCGACGGTTTAATTTGCCCCAGTGCTGAAGCCTTCGTGTTAAAAAAAGTCTTTGCAGCTAGTACGCCATGGTTTTCCTGGATGAGTCCTTTCCCTCTTCGACAGACTGATGTTCCACGACGACCATAAAGCCAAAGTCCCCCTTGCAACTTTGAACACGCGAACTCCAATCAAAACCCTGCAGCATCAGCGTTCTGTCCACCCCCGTCCATCTTGGATTGTTATGTGTGCCTGCGACTTGCTTACTCTATGCTTATACATGCACGAGTGTATTACATTTTGCATTATGGGAAAATGTTTTCACGTGGACCAGTTTACTTCAATTTCGGTTACTTTTTACCACTTCCTTGTAAAACTTACAAATTACATGTAAAGTTTACTCTTAACTTTGGTAACTTTACAAAACATAAAGTAAACAGTAAGTTTATTCTTTGATTATGTTTTTATTTTTTTACAAAACAAATTAGTATATTTTTTTCGTGGCTTTTTTCTTCAATTAAGTAATTCTTACACAACTTTTTTTACATAACTTTTTTTTACCTTTTGTTCTGAGTGTGTACAAATGCTGTCAGGGGTCTACTTTCTTCAGACATGAATCCCTGGTGGTAGGCTTTACCCTGGTCCAGAGTTGAGAACCATGAATTTCCACCTAAACCATCAAGGACGTCCTGGATGCGGGGAATGGGTTGTCGATCTGGTATCGTCTTACTGTTGAGTTCCCTATAGTCTATACAAAGACGTAGACTGCCATCCTTCTTCCTGACACAGACTATTGGGGAAGAGTACGGTGATGATGATTTTGCAATCCACCCTCTCTTGATCAGATCCTGAAGGTACTCTTTAACTTCTTGATAAAGGGGACGGGGCACTGATATATAACTCTTCTGGACAGGCTTATCATTGTTGAGTTGGATTGTCATATGGAGGTTTTTAATACATCCCATATCGTTCCCAAGATGACTCAGGTCTACGGGCGGGGTCCACTCTTGGGGTGTTGAGAGGGATGTGGCTGTGGCTATATTGACTCGCGCCTTGAAGGTGGGTACGGTCTCGCTAGGAGGATCACACTCAGTTGAGCAAGGAATGACTGCTCTAACTTGTTGGAGCACACCAAGCATGGTATGGCCTCTTAGGGGAACATCATGTCGAGATTGGTTAGTCACTGGCACATGGATACGTGAAGTGGAACCTTCCTTCACTGTCACTAAGCATTCTCCTATCTCTAACTCCTCTGGCCAGGGTGTGCTGATGTTTGGAACGAACAGAACAGGGGTGTTCTCATAGACTGGTCCCGTCCTTACTGTGCAGACTACTTCTCTAGTTGCGCCTCTTGGGAACATTGCATCCTTCTTTCCCAACCGGACTGTGCACAAGTCGTCACAGCCTGAGTTGTGAAGTAGGCTCACCAACGCCTTGATTGAAGATGCTTTCATTTTTGGGAACCCTTCTTGGAGGACACTCCTTACATCACCTTCGTGGTCTTTCGAAATTCTCTCTATAACATTGTAAACAGTGATCGGTTCCGCTAGAGCATCTGATGTAACTAGCATTGGTACCAGCAAGGATATTGCCTCTCCTCTTCTACTCAGCGAAAACTGTGCTTCGATCCAGCCGTCAAAGGGGATTGGGGTCGAATTTGCGGCTCTCACATCTAATGCAGTTTCATCTAGCAACTGCTGAATAGGTCGGAGAGAGACATCAGGAAGGTTTTGATGAATCCACGAGCGAGGGAGAAGAGAGATCTGGGACCCTGTGTCCCAAAGAGCCTCAGTCGGCTTCCCATTAATACAACATTGCACCATACATCTGTTTCCGATGAGTCGGCTAACTTTATGGCGTTGTTGTGGGGTCAGGTGCGCACATATCTGTGCAGGTACACGTTCTCTATCCGTCCTCTTCCTGCTCAGGGTTTCCTTCTGTTGCTGGGACCCTTTGTGTGGTTACTGCTTGTCCCTTGGCAGTAACCCGCTGTCGTTTCCCGACGTGCACTGGCGAATGAAGTGATCAGGCGATCCGCATCTGAAGCAGTGGCGGCAATGATCACCTACTCCTTGCTCTTGACACCGTTGACAACCCCACCTCCGGGTGGGCCTCTGGGCCGAGGGGTTCTCTGGGGCTGGTCAGCAGATATGTTGCCTCTAGTCTGCAGGGCGCAGACAAGAGCGGCGACCTGTGCCTTCAGCTCTCGTACGTCGTCAGCAAGGGGGTTGGGTTTCGGGGACTTCGGTGTGGGCGTTTGGGGGGCTCTGATTCGGATTCAATATTATTTGCAAGACTGCTTACTGTTACGCTCTTTGATGGATGAAGTTTTTGCTGCCGCTCTGTCTCGTGGCTTGCAGCGATGTTTAGCTTCTCCAGCAGCTCCTCATCCCCAACAGTTGGATTCTGCAAGTATGGACGCATGTCCATTCTCACGCCTTCACTTCTGAAACCGGTTTGAAGGGAGTGAAGAAACATCGCTCTCACTTGTTCGGCTTCATACTTTGGACCAGTTGTCCCCTCCTTCGACACGAACAACACCTTCTGGTGCAGGTCCATGGCTCTTATAAGGAACTCCTGTGGGCTCTCCTTAACCTCCTGCCGTGCCCGTGACAACTGATAGTATAGCTCAGTGGCATCACTCTCGCGGTAATGAGATCTGAGCACCCTCCTGAGGTCGGTGAGCCCGAGGGCGGTCTTCCCTTCCAGGTAGCTTCTCAAGAGAAGGGCCGGATTTATCGCTCTGATCACTGCTTCTATCACTTCTCTTTCCTTGTACCCCTTGGCGAGGCCTGATTCGATCTGATGCATAAGGGACAAGAAGGTAATCTTGTCCTTCTGCCCCGCCTCGCCGACCTGACCGAACATTTTTAATTCTCTGCGGAAAATCGGGCCCACCGCTGTCTTCACCATCTCTGCATTGGCCTCAGGCTGGCTGCTAGTGGTTGCCTCCGCTGACTCTGGGGTGGGGTCCGTCTTCAGGGCTTGTACCACTTCTTTCAGTGTGGACATCCCTTGGTCCTCTGCATCTTCCACCGCAGCACTGTACAGGAATTTTCGGATTTGGTGGAGGATTGCGGGCGCAGACTTGTCCCCAGCCTCAATGTCTACTATGGTACACACCTTCAGCAGGTCCTCTCTCTCCGCAGCTTGTAGAAGGGAGTGCACCTCATGTTGAAGGTCGCCCAACGCTGCCATCTCTACTGCCGTTATTCTACTCCGCACATCAGGTTATCTCTCACTCTCTCACTTCTAGTTCAAAGTCGCAGGACAGGCGCACATCGTCTGGTTTTGCTGCAGACGCACCTGTCCTGGCAAGATCGCCAAATGTAAACCCTGGGCCAGGTGAAGGGGCTGGAGGGTTCTGGAATAAAGGGATGTAGAACAGAGTTCTGGTGAATCAAATGTTTTATTACTCTACACACCAACAGTCATCCACAATGTGTCAATCACAACTAACTCTAATAACTTTAAAGAACCCTTACATAATCTATCAACAATTTATATACTAAAATCTATTGTTTATCAACAAGACATTTTGGGGAAAACCCCCTTAGGTCAAAACAACTTCACTGCATTTGTTACTTAAAACTATTACTGACACCAACTAATGCCACATAAACAGTCTTAGTTTAGCTAATGTCTGGTAGAAACTAACATAAAGAAATACATAAGGTTGTTAGATAAAGAAAAACAAAGTATTTGATGGATAAAGGAAAACATAAGAAAACCATTTGTCCTTGGCTAATTTGTTCTTATAACCAATACCAACTTGGGGAAAACTCTGCTTGTGGTTACTAACCTGGCACTTGCCTCTTATAAAGTAAAACAAAGAAAGGTGTTCAGGCAGAGTGGCTATCCAAAGCTACTTAATCTCTTTGGCCCACACTGACCATAGCCCTGGGTTGGAGTTAATTACTGTACCACCTGTTGTGGTGCCACTCAGACTTTAGCACAGTCCAGCCTGGAACTTACGCAATGTGTGTGGACTCTTGTGTGTTACACAGCTATATACATGTACAGTTGTCCCAAAACTGCAAACTAAACTGACTTTTCCAACGCTAAATACACTAAGTTGGAAAAGTACTTTGACAATAATCTTACAATAATTAAATGCTATAAGCCATGAACTTCTAAGTACTCAAATAACTAAGCCAAAGTATCTTTGGAAGTAAAAGGAAAATTGAGGATGAACTGATGTCTTCTCTAGCTATATCAAGACTTTACAACACACATTTTAATGACAGAAGTTTGATCAGAAGCCTCACCAAAGTTTAAGTCTAAAAGTGTACTTTTACTGTACAATGGACATCCAAGAATGGCACTGGAGAGATCTATGTCCTAAACAAATTGCATCTTTGGTAACTAGAAAATAATGAAAATCAACATACCTGGAATAAAGGGATGAAGAACAGAGTTCTGGTGAATCAAATGTTTTATTACTCTACACACCAACAGTCATCCACAATGTGGCTGGCTGGGTGAGAGAGCATCTACAGTACCCAGTCTGGCTGATCTGCTGGGGGTCTAGTTTGGCTGTTGAAGAATGGGGGTGAAGGTGGGCTGCTGTTCAAAATTTAGGGGGTGGAACAAAACTACTTATCTATCCAGGGGCCGGTCCCTACATACTACCCCGAAAAATTAAATGTTGTCTCAACATTTGTAAATATCAAAATAACAACACTCTGCTGTACAAAAAGTATGTTCCTCCTATCACAACTTAATTAAAAACATTAAAACAACAAAACAAACTTAAAATCTCTATACTGGAACTAGTGGGTAAGAAAAGATGTCAATGTAACATGGATTACCGGAACATCTGGAAAATACCCTATCTCTCTTATCATACCTGTAGTGTATCTGCCTGGGATACCTATAAAGCAACCTCTATCTTGCAAAAAAAAAAGTTCAACAACGTGAGTACCCAATAGAACTTGCGAGGAGTAAAATATGCGTACTTGGAGAAACTCTCCAACTATAAACCAAACAATCTCCTCGATGAATGGGTATAGTTTGATGAAAGAAATTTGTGAAGGTGAATTCAGGCCTTCACTGTTTTCTAAAATCTGGTAAATTTATACCGTAAAAAGTAACGCATTTTACTGCAATGAAATTGCCTGTAGTTCCAAAAGGCACAATGATAGTAAATCGCTATCAAGTGGTCAAACTGAAATTGGCATAGGTCTACTGTGCGATTATTGGGTTGAAGGAGACTGGTGAACTTGTCATCTGCAGCCATCCTTGTCCCATAGAGCAAGGCCATAGTGCTGGGGATAATACTGAGGTGGCGCTGGCGGGTAGTGTCCAGCGTGAAAGCCTGGGTACATCGGAAGCGTCGGTTGAAACAAGTAGCTTGCTTGGGGTACCGGAACGTATCTGGGGTCAACTGGGGATGCCATTACGGGAGCGACAACTTGTTGGGTAGGGGTGCCCAGCTGGTCGTATGTGAACATACTAGTCGGTTGTCGGTTTCGAGTTGGGTAACGGGCTTCTGGCTCCTGTGGAGACGAAACTGGGTGCTCTGGTTCAGTTTCCAGCTGAAGCTCGGGTTGAGGCTCTGCATCTGGCTCGGGGGTTGGTGAGGGAAGTTCTACCGGGGTTGGTGAGGGAGGGTCTACCGGGGTTGGTGAGGGAGGGTCTACCGGGGTTGGTGGAGTTTATATTATGCCACAACAGTCTGTTCGTAATCAACTACTCCCCGCAAACAAGTTGTAAAACAAAATCCCGCAAGAAATAGTCAGTGGCTATGCAGACACTCTTAGCTGAAATCAATCTGCCTTCCAGATGGCTCGATAGTCTGGTATTTGTTTTATTGGCTCCGATGGGTAAACTCTGATGGGTAGACCATAATATACAACGGAATGGTCCACTCTACACAACAACGTACTGTTCAAAACAGTGCAATTGATCAAGCGTGTGCGTAGATTCCAACGGTGTCATCGAAAATTCAAATCGTATTACTAAGACAATTGTTAATTATCAGAAGAAAAAGTTTTACTTCCGATGAAAAAAACCCCACTCGAAGTACTCCAATCTCGTTTACTTTTCCGCTTGCATCAATCGCAAATCCCTGGCATAACACAGTTTTTGTTTTTAAACGTAGAACTCACTAAAACGTGATCACTGAATTTGATGTGAATTACCCGGTAATTTTTTATGATTTGCTTATTTTAAACAAGAGGATTTGAGTTAACGATTACAAAGTAGTTCCGAATGCCGCCACCTTAAATTTACACCCCTTTCAGTACACTGCAGCAATGGACTCCCCAAGTGAAGTTTGCATATATCGTGATGTATGTGAAGTTAGACAACACACAGCCTGATAAATCGTGTGGGGTTTTTTACTCGGGCGAGGTAGATTGTATACATTCTGTTCCTGTATTTATAGTCTCAGGATAGGACAAGTCTTAAAGCTACGCATGACGGTGGAAATACTAAGTAAGTAGGGTTTGCGATGACACCGCGAAATAAATCTCCTGTAGTGGCGGCTCTGAAAAGCGCCGGTTTCTGCTCGAAGTTACAGTATTCTCTGACCGTCTTCTGGAAGACGGTGAGAGTATTCTGATCGAAACGTCGAGCAGAAACCGGCTCTTCTCAGAGCCACCACTACTCAAACAAAAAAAGGGGTGATATTTATTACATGGTGTCACAGCAAACCATACCGACTTAGTCTCAATGAAACCAAACATGAATTCAATTCTTATTGCATGAAGCCAGCGAAGACTTCTTCCACAGTGCTTTAAAAGCTTCCTGGGGCATATCGTGGTCCCATGAACCGCGCAGTATCATGCCTGCCCCCATCCGGCCGATTTCGTCTGAAGACTTAGCACCGTATCCGTTTCCCCCGACCAGGACACCGAGGCGAGGTGTAACCATGTCACAGTACAGTTTCCCCGTTGGAGTAGTGACTGTCACGCAGGTATCTGAATGTGTTGATAGCGGCACCAGCTCTGAAATTAGACACCAACAAATTATAATTATAAAGGCCATGTAACGCGGTTCAATTTACAGGCAACAAGTTCCAGTCGATCAAAAGAATTGAAATGTAATGCAACCTTTTTGAACAAAATCATCTAACCTGGGAATAGCTGGCTAATGTTCCCACTCAGTCTGGTTGCTGTCTCCGACGTGCCCTGACTACGGTTCCAGGCTACCAGTTCTTCATTTGAAGTTATTTCTTCTTCACCAACTTCATTGTGGCCAATTTTCAGGTAGTATTTACCTACTCGAAAAATGCAAAGAAATGCAAATAGCTTTAACTTTACAAGTCAAAAATAATGTCCATGCAAAATACGTTGCTGTTCCCAGCATTGTGAATGTAAACGATGTACATGGGCCACTGTGGGAAAGGAGGCGTACAGTACATTTATCTTGAGGAAGAAAAAATACAGTATTTGTTTTTTATTGAAAATGATAGTTTCATGTCTTTATGTATACCATCTATTTGTTCATTTATGTATTTATTATTTTGTTTTAATTAAATTACGTTTTCAGAAAATCCACGTATTCAGGTCGGAATTCAAACTAAGTACACACTGCGAGGCTCCGTCAGAGGTGACTTTCTCACTGGGTCTCAAAGGTGAAAGGCAGGAGGTAACACCCTTGACCAACCCTTATCATCAGTTAAACAGTGTGTCTTTTCTTGATTGATATTAGGGTTAGTTTTTACTTGCCATTTTTTTTTCAAAATCGGCTCATATAAGACATTATTCAAACTTCCAAATTCGTGTATAGACTTAGTATTTCCGTTGAACGGGGGTTTCTTTTTCCACACCTCCGTTGAACGAGGTTTTCTTTTTACCACACTCCTGTGCATTGTTCGTCAGCGTGCACTACGTTTTTGTTTGTCATTTCAGATCTAATGGTTAATGGAATAAATTTGTTTGTTTTTTTCTTAGCAATGATTGTATAGAAAGAGTACAAAGACCTATAACAAGGATTCATTGTCATAAGATTGTAATGAGAGATCCTCAAAAATGTTCTGAAGATTTACACTGGAATAGGCTAGCCATTGTTTGCAATTGAATAAACAAACTAACTTCGAAATTTCGGCTTTTCATTGGCAAAACAAGAAAGCAATTTGGAATGCAAGAACATTTTGAAATAAGTTTGCCAATGTTGACGATGTAGATTCATTCGTCAACTTCTTGAACTGGACGAAATTGAATAGAATGACAGAAGGCACTTGAATTTCATACCATCTGGGTACTGGATTGGTGGTAGAATGTACCCATCTCGTCCATAGTCTCGATCCTCATGGATAATAATGGCAGGCATACCACTCAATCTTTCTCTGTCTTTCTCACTCAATTCCACGAAAACTACTTGTTGCTTGGTCACCTTCAAATCAAGCAGTTGACCGCGTGGCATTAAGCCCCCAACGGCCGTGTAGGCACCGGTGCAGAGCAGGACGCGTCTGGCTTTGATGATCCTGTTACTGTCTGTGGTGAGAGCAATGATGTCCTCATCTTCGCGGTCTGTCACGTGACTGACCACGTCATTCACTATCTCACATCCTCCACGACGGGCGATTTCCTGCTGAGCGGTGATGAGTTTTCGTGGGCTGATGTGCCCCGCTTCTGTCTCCTGAAACAACGTCACAACGCCTTCCTCGCCGTGTATTGAAGTTAACATGTCCAAACGCAACAACTCAATACGCTGTAAAGCATTTGCATGGCTGATATCTTTGACGGGCACACCGTTCTTCTTTGCAACTTCGCTAGTTTGTTTGTGATAGTTGCTTCCCTTCACTGTCACAAACATACATCCAACTTCTTCATGGAACCCTACACCTGAGTTGATAAATACAGAAACGAAAGGGTGAGCCACACTTTGATACTTATTTTGAAATCGAACCGAAATACATGTACGTTACCAGTAGGCTCAATTACACAAAGAGCTAAGATTGATCTTATAACATTTATATTAATCTTAATTATGATGTCACTATACAAATCACTCAAGTGGCAATTATCATTTACAACTCAATAGTGTCTTGTGAAATCGAACGCTGGCGTAGGCCTACCTGTCGTTCGTTCGATGTCTCTATACTTTTCAACTGATCGACGGGCAAGTTCCCCCCACTCAAAGATTGGGTCTGCTGTTCTATAAATGCGTCCCTCGTCGTAATGGGCACCGAAGACACGGCTACTTTGTCGATCCTGACGAATCAAGTACAATCATAACAAATCAGTTTAGCGGAGTAAAGAGATACCACGAACACTAACTAAATTTTGGGGGATGGTTTCACTCTATATGAATTTAACTCTTTATAAATTTAACGATTGATTGATTGATTGATATGAAGACTTCCGGGTGAGCAGGGTTTGGGGTTCTAGGGGGCTGATCCAATTCTGGATCAGGCTGTCCCGGAAATTTGTTTCAACAATTTGAATTTAGCTCGGATTCTTGGTCATTTTGAGCCAAATTTTGGGCCACACTGACCAAAAAATTGATCAGGCCCCCTGGAAAGCAAATCAAAAATGCAAACTGTTGTGTGCCCCAGTAGTACATCAGTAATTTAAATCAATTATCTTTCCTTATTTGGTGAACAGATTTGTCAACATACAAGTTGACCCCTAACAGACGCTCAAAATGTGCGTCTGTGCTTATATAGACCTTTCTATTGCATCGTCTCAGCCGCTAGGTTGTGCCAAACATGGGCAATTATATGGGCCTATAATAGCAAAAAAGTACAATAATCTATCATTATTACGAATCTATCAACTTAAATCACTGACAAATTATGAGTTACCACCCCCCCCCAAAAAAAAAAGTACTTGATAAATTTTTCATAGCAAAAGGTGATTCCCCCCCCCCCCCCCCAAAAAAAAAATAAAAAATTAAAAAATTAAAAAAAATTCAAAAATAAAAAAATAAAATAAAAATAAAAAATTGTGCCAATCCAGTTATCAATTATTGTGTGCCGCTCAAGGCTGCCTACATAAAATGGGGTCAATATAATTGTAAACAAAAGAAAGGCAAATACATTTCCACAATTTAGGAGATCAGAATTCCTTTATGCACCGGTAAGGGGGGCGGCAGGATAGGCCCGGCTAAGTGCGATGCACGTCGTGCAAAGGGCCACTATAAAAAAAAATTGTTTAAAGGTGATTGGTGAATAGAATACAAGAGACGGGAGATCTCGCAGGCCAACCTTTTGTGTCTTTGGCTCACTGGGGCCTACCAGACATACTGAGATACCAGTCCGCCCAGAGCAGTACTTTGCGGCCGCACTGCCCCACAGCCCAGCACCGACGATGCACACATCAAACACGCTGGCTGTAGACATGACGTTTATATCCCGCTGTGGAAACGAAAGTATTATTCTACTTAACATGAACAATTGAAAGAAAGTTTGATTGAAAAATAACACAGGGAAATAGATCAGTCACAATTCAAGGGTTATGTACTGGAAATGTTTTCACTTGTCCAAACTAAACTTTCTCCAAAACGTTCAAGAGTTATTACAACTTCTTATAGAGTTTATTGGCCTATTATCGTCTACGTGGCGGTGGAATTGCATTTGGAAGCTTGCAAGTTTGGCTGGCCGCTCTTGAAAACCCGCTGGGGGATCGATGAGGTTTTGACACGGACGAAACAATGTTTTAAAGAACAGTCCATAATAATGTAAAAACACTGCTAACAAATAATGAGTATTTCTTGGGCTCAACATTATACAGGTCGCATGACTGGTCTTATTGCACTGAGGCATTTGGTAATCCATGCATGTATCGATCAGCAAAGCAGCAGCATCTTCAAAGTGCGCGTAGCGCTTTGCGTGTGTGTGTCTACGTCTGTTCACTCCATGTTGGCCCATGGGGCCGACAGGAGAGATGGTGAGTGGGCTCCCATCTAGACAGACCAGTTTGACGACCATAACAACATGAGCCCCAGTGGGCCGGGGGGGGGGGGTGCAAATGCTAACTCTGGGTCCACTGTCAATATGGGTCCATGTCCAACCATGGAGGATTCTACCTCCATGGTCCAGCCCACATAGCCCATGTGTGTGTGTATAAGCTGGGCTGGGCTCATGTGATAAGTTGGCCCCGTGTACGGTCACATCAACAAATTGGCTTACCAACGTACAGGCCTGTGAAACGAGCTTGCAGATTGGTAAAAATTCGAGTTGTAGGTTTTAACTCGACTGACAGACTGATGACACTGCACTCGGTGGCAAAACTTTCATAGGCCTACGTTGTTGTCATACCGCTCATGTTCTGGCCTACGTACACGCATGCAATTATTTACTGGTAGCCTAGGTATGCAATAGTCAATCAATTTGCAACATGCGTCGACGTATAGATGCGCATTTTGGGGGAAATAAATATGCTTGCACAAAATTACAAACGCATACATCATTACAGTAATGCGCATTCTGTCATTTTGCGCTGATTATTTTTCACAAGCCTCTCAAGGCCGGTGATCATCTAGTCTACTGTTAATGTGTGAGTTGAGTGGGTGTGTGTAGCTAGAATAGGACGGGATATTACCATTCAAAAGAGGGCGCTATCAGACGAAAGGCTGGGGATATATCACAGGGATATACGTGCGATTTCACAAAGAGCTAAGGTTGTTCTTAACTGTATTTCACTCTTTGCTGAGCAAAGTGTGGTGTCACAATCCAAATCACCATGGCAATATTAATAAGTCATCTTATAGACGAATCTTTATGCTTTGTGAAATCATAAAGGACCCTGCCACAACGCGAGGCAACTACAGTATTTGTTTTACTTTTCATAGGACCGAAAGGTACACGCTAGCGTTGATTCATGACTTGCGCCCTCTTTTGTGTAGTTACATAAACACACATGTGTGTGAGTACATGAGTAAGGCAGTTTGTGTGTAACGATTGCAACCCAAATATAAAGCGTACCGTTCGGCGCAGCATGTTAAGTGCATGCACATGACGAGCAGAGTTAAGACGATTACTTTATTTTTGTAAACTTTTTCTACACACAGCTGGTTTCTGAGAGTGGACAAGAATGTCTTTGAGGCATCTAGCACTAGCAGGAACTGCGGCCCAGCCGCTTAGACTGGGACGTTCCGTCTACAACACGCCGGCTTTGGCTTCGTATCGGACATACATGCACCGTTTGTACACGTCGTCGAGCGGCAGACCTACAGCAAGAACGTGGAGGAATAATGACGCAACATCTTCTGCTGTTTCGCTCGCAATTCCACATCACTGCAGCTCAGTAAACAGAAACACACTGTTTCACAGGAATATCAAAGATTGGCTTTACAATTCCAGGACAGTGACCACTCTAAGTTGCCCAACCTTGTTTGGCAAATCAACCGAACCATTTGACTACAACAAAAAGTCAAATTATTCAACATGTGTAGGCTTGGACAGAAGGTTGTCGTTATGGGATCACTCAAGGTTTTCTTCGCGTCAGACATCTGCTCTGGTAGGGACAAAATCACTTGGGCAGCAGCAACGAAAGTTTTTCTGGAAAGGAAACGGCCAAGAAGGGTCTGGCCAAGATAGCAGAGACGGTGAAGATTCTTCAGACTCTGCTGGCGAAGGAAACGGTGGGAGTGAAAACAACAATCAAGGGAGGGGTGACAATGGAGGTCAGCAAGGAGATCAACCCCCCGGACACCCACCCTCTCCCGGAATACCGACACCGATGGTATCTTTGGCTACAATGACTGTTCCTGAAGTCTTCACACCATTGCCAGTGATTGCTGTTCAGAGAAATCCGGTTTTTCCCAAATTCATAAAAATTATTGAGGTACAACAAAGGAGTATTTTTGTGCCATTAACTTTTCTGTTTCCTATCAAACAGAATTGGAACAGTGAAAACTAAAAATGTATGTGCCAATGCACTTAGCCTCTACTCATTATACGTCATAATTGCATGACGTGACTGTTTTTGTAATTTTATGATTTCGCACCAGAATACATGAACACGTGTGGGGAACACGTGTGAACACTAGGCAGTGGATAATTTGAGCAGCAAAGGTCCAATTGCTCTTTTGCTTGTAGCAGATTGTACAGAACTGTCTGTGAGTTTTGTGACACATGCGTGAATACTCGACATAATAATAAATTACCCAAGTTTTCAACCACATCCTGGTAGGACAGTGGTAGGTTTATGCTCCCACTTATCAACTGACACATTCCACATCAGATAGCTGATGCTATTTTGTTTTAAAATCCCCCCCCCAAAAAAAAAATAAATAAAATAAAATAAATAAATAAATAAATAAATAAATAAATACATAAATTAATAAATACATTTTAAAGGGAAATAAGTCCAAAACTGTGGTATGGAAAAATAGCATTTGGATAATTTTACCATCGCTGGTACAAATATCCTCTGCCTTCAAATGCATAGTATGTATTTAATGTAGTCTAGTAGTTATGATGCAATGGGAAATGTTTTTGGTCTGTAAGTGCCAGCATACTTGCACAGTAAATTCAATGTGCTCGGAAGTGTACAATGTTCAACATTCCAAAGTGTGTTGAAGTTCTGAAAAAGACCTCCATTCCAAAGTGAGGGAGTAGGTCATACAGAGTATTTGAACAAGCCGCAGTCTCTTTCCAGTACATTACAGTTTACTGAACTGTGAATGCAAGTATGCATTGTTTGATTTGACCTTTGCCTTGACGATCAATTCAATACTTGTGCTCTTGTGCTTACTTTAATTAGATCAGCAACAAACCACTCATAGAACTTCTTCGAAGAAAGGTGCGTCTTGCCCAGCCATATGCAGGTGTTTTCCTTCGAAAAGATGACACGTAAGTCAAGATTGCATTGTTAATAATAATAATAGTGGCCTCTTATAGAGCGCACAGGTCCGTCAGGCATGACGCTCATGGCACTGTACATTGTACAAGCGAAATATAAATACAAATACAAAAGAGAGTACAATATATCTATACAACATTGACATTATATATTGACTAACTTAGGCAGACTTTAAGTTAAAGATACATGTACAGGGTAATCTGTTCAATGAAACAGAATTACAAAGTGAACAGATAAGTTTTGAGTAATTGTTTGAAAGAACTAGCGGAGGAAGCTTGGCGGAGAAGAAGAGGAAGATTGTTCGAGAGAGATGGGCCTGCGTGGGAAAAGCTATGGTCACCCCAAGAGTGCCGCGATCGGGAAACCTGAAGTAGCAAAGAGTGTGATGACCGTAGTCTGCGAGAGGGTTGATATGCCTGGATCGAGTTCTGCAAGTAGATTGGTGAGGAGCCATGGACTGCGTGGTAGACCAGCAATAGAAGTTTGAAGGTGATTCGCTTTTTAATAGGTAACCAGTGAAGAGACTGAAGAACAGTGTTATGTGACATGCTTTCTTGGTGAGGGTTACCAGTCTAGCTGCAGAGTTCTGAAGGCGTTGAAGTTTAGACAGCTGTTGTTGGGAAAGGCTGAGAAAAAGGGAGTTCATAATAAAGTAACTACAGTATGTGAATTACGATTAAGGAGTGTCTAAAAAATGGACTGCCCGAAGTCATTCTGCTGGACTGCATCAATGTGCCGAACTTCAGGAACAATCCTGCATGTAAAGTAAGATTACGCCGCTAGCATTTGGACTGGAACGTTCTGGCTGTCCAACGGACCAGTCCATGCACTCATGCTGGAATGTACAGTGTATTCGATCCAATTAGAACGTTTCTACCATTCAGACTTTTGAGATGCTCCCTTACCTGTTGGTCTGTACCTGTCCCCTTAGTTGGGAAAATTGAGAATAGAAAACTTTCTCCTAAGTAGTCCTATTCAAAGGGAAAGTTCTTTGGAAAGTAAATTCATTTCCGTCCTCTGGATTTTTAATGAACCCACTTTATAAACATCTTATAAATAAAAAGATTATCGATTGGGTGGTCACGTTTTAGAGAAAACATTTTTAAACATTAATGTTTTTTTTGTTTTTTTATGCTCTTAAATTGGGCTTGTTTCAGTACAAGTGAGTTTGTAGGCCTTATTCACAGACTGAATATTTCTCTTGAGGAATGTTGGCGTGATCTACATTGTACGTAGATAATCAGTGAGCTATTAGGTTTAAACTAATCAATTTCTGTTTCAGTAATAAGCAATTCTGTAATTTGTCTTTAATTAGTGGGGGCATGTATTCATGTGATTTCTTAGCATTCGTTTTGATTTCAGGAGTTTCTCAAATTCTCCTTGAGCCTTCATTTCTTGAAAGAAGTAAATCAGTCGTCAAAGGGAAATGGAAGCAGTCCACATTGTGTCCACACCTGTAGTTCTGTATTTTTCTAGTGATGCACAGAGTCTGTAAACTTCCTTAGTTGTAACATCTAGGAGGTTCCAGATGTAAATAAGGGGGCCTAGACCCACAAGCTATCAGGAATGTTCACATTCAACAAATGTCATTCCTGTAACAAACATGACAAACATGCTACAAAAACATGTATGATTCACATTTTATGATGAAGAGATTTGTTGCGGTCTTTACAAGCCTTGGTTATTTATTTATTTGTCTACTTTTATTGTTTGCATACACAGGGAAGTTGACACGGAGGTTGTAGAGGACTTGGATAAAGTCTACCCTCTGGGTACATTTGTACAGATTCATGAGATGCAAGACCTGGGTGACAGACTACGTATGATCGTTATGGGACATAGAAGGTAACAGGTGTACTCTCTGATTGATAATCACATTAACCACTCAAATTCCTTCTATACATAGACCTTGATGTCATTGATCTTGATGCACCTGATGTCATCGGCCAGTGCAGTCTTTTTGGTGGTCACCGGTGCGTGTTTGAGTCGCGTGTAACTGATACAATTAGCTGTTGCGCGATGCAATTGACGCAATATTGAGCCGATTGCTACCAAAAATATGTTATTAGGAAAGTAAGCTTGGTACATGCGTTTATTAATTTTTCAGTTTCCGTGGGCAAGTTGTATAATTTTATCAATGTTTGTTAACATCCCCTCACCAGGATCAAGATTACATCCACTGTAGACAATGCTGAAGTGTTTCCAGTAGAAGACCCAAAACCCAAGGAGGTAAAGGAGCAGGGACAAGAGACGAGCTACGAGAAGGAAGAGGATAAAGTCACTACTACATCCATCCCTGAAAACCAGGTTTATATGGCCGAGGTAGAAAACATCGCACATGAACCCTTCAAATCTAACGATGAAATCAAGGTACTGATTGTGAAATAAGACTATAAAACTACCGTGTGTCAAATTGTCCAAACTTCATGCTACTGTGGCGGTCCATGGACACCATACATGTAGATGGGATCGGGGGGGGGGGGGGGGGGGGGAAATGCATGAATAAATGGTTTGATACATTGAATATCCCCCCCCCCTAAAAAAGAACCGCCAAATAAATAAAATTATGTTATTTTTCTCGCTTGCTTCTCCACCTCTGAAAATGAATGGTTTGCCACTTTTTTGTGTGTAGAACCATGTTGAGACTGTTGAACATTTGTAAAGTAGGAATTTAAAGAAGGGCATAAACAAATATCTTTATCGTATGCAGTTCGCTGTAATAAGAGTTTGCAGCTAACTTTCATTCTCAGAAGGAGTATAGTTATTTAACCATCCTACCATGCCCACTGTCTGAAATGCACCTCTGTGGTTTTGAATAGATGTACATGTAGCATCCTAGTTTGCATTTAATTTACTTATGTCGTACTAAACTATCATGACGTACTTAATTCATGCAACTTATTGGTTTCAATTGGTTTGTCAAATTGCTGGAAAATTTTACCAGCGGTCATGGCAGTAGGAACGTTAATTCTGACCTGCTTAATGCAAAGGAACACTATTAATACCAATCTGTTATTGTTTCTCTTTTTTAAATAGGCATTAACTGCTGAAGTTGTCAAAACTGTAAGAGACATTATCTCGCTGAATCCTTTGTACAGGTAAGGATTGCATCCTTTCAATTAAAGACAAAACAAGAAAATGGGCAGGGAAAGAATCAAATTTGAAGTTATGAGGTGATGTCCATGCACTCGTACTGGTACATTACACAAAAATATTGATGAAATTATGAGGCAGCATCTTGTGAAACATTTGTGTCTGTCTTTCTGTCAAAGTGCAGAAAGATACATTGTGCAATTAATACAAGACGGTTTCTCTTGCATAAAGTATGAAGACATTATTTTTGTCCTACACACTGATCTGTGTTAAAGCACTTAAGTATATTTAGAGTCTTCCAGGATATTAAAACAAAAACGTAATAAATATTTATATTTATGATAGGATTCAAAAGTGCTACTCTGTGCAAAAACAATGCTATTATTATTATTATTATTCTGCTTTATTAAAAACACTACGCTTGTAGCCAAAAGCTAAATTGAGACAATACATACGTCAAGATAGAAATAGAAAACTTGCAGAGGCTTAGTACACAGAGAAAAACAAAAAATGGATCTACATGTGTGTACACTACAATAATTACATGAACAAATTTATCAGGCCTGCTACTCTGTTGTTGTAATGGCAAGGCTTTCTTCCCTTAATATAAGGGCACTATGAGGGAAAAGTTAAATTTCTACTGGAACGTTAGAGGGGCACCAAAGCAGGGGCATGGAGGCTGCTTCTGTTGCCTTCGTGAAGCACTTGTATCAGGTCCGAATCATATAAAGTATGGAGTTGTGGCAATGATTGTGATAGAACACTGTTAGTCATTCATAACAATTCAAGAGCAACAAAATGAGGGTCTACATGTGTGTTTTTTGGTGGTAATTATTGGGTGCTTTTCAAAATGTTTATTAAAGCGCTTTACACTTTTACTTCCCCTATCATTCCTGTTCATTTGGCCTTGAGCATTCCTGAAACCATCTCAACTCATGCAGCACCAGCAACCAAATTAGCGCACAGGTCAAGGGCTGAAATTTTACACTGGACCACAGGCCCGAGGCCAATAGTTTTAGTGTCAAGCCATGACTGGACAAGTCCAGCAGTCTTGTGTTTTTCAATTGAGTAATAAAACCTCACTGGGAAATATCTTTAAACAAAAACAAGTTATGTTCAAATGTCAAATATTGACTGTGAGTCTGATAAACACCTTTCACTTCTATTGATTAATGAAGTATGTATGCCCATAAAGACAATTAAGAGAAATCTTCTCTTATACCCTGCTGCTTAGTGCTTGTTCAAATAAAAACATTCTGCATGTTTTAAACTGTTCTGGTCTTGTTTTGAGCAACAAGCCCTTTGGTCTTTTTGGATTTTTCACCCACATTCGAGCCCTGAGGTCATTAAATCATTCACATAACAATCTCTACCCTCACAGGTACCCATTTACTCCAGCATGTCCAGGTTGGTGAGATGTAATTATAGTTGAGTGTCTTGTCCTGAGAGCACAAGTGTCATGACCTGGGTTCGAACCCACATTCTGATGACTCAGCCATCAGAACTTGAGTTTGATTCTCTAGACCGCTCAGCCACTACACGCTAGGTGTGATGTTGCTGGCCCATTTCTAAAACCTAACATTCCAAGTATTAGCGCCAACGATAGATGTTTTGTGATTTGTGTTGGTGGTCCTTTTCTAAAACCTCATAATGCTCCAAGTATTAGCACCAATGTTTTCTGATTTTTGATTTGTGTTACTGGTCTTTTTCTCAAACCTCATAACATTTTAAGTATTAGCACCAACGATTGATGATTTGTGATTCGTGTTGCTGGTCTTTTTCTAAAACCTCATAACATTTCAAGTATTAACACCAATGATTTGTGATTTGTGATTTTCAATCTTCAGAGAGTCTGTAGCCCAGATGATCCAGGCAGGTCAGAGGGTGATTGACAATCCAGTATACCTCAGTGATTTAGGTGAGTCATGCAGTGTGCCTTTCATTTAGATGAGTGTAGTAGAAATATACAAAGTCTGACCATCTTAAAACGTAGACTGATCAAATACTATAGCAGAACCCCACTATATGGAATTGAAATCTTCAATTCTATACTTTTGTCCTTTCATTATACAAATGTTACTTAGTGGACTGGATGCCACTATTATTTATCATGTATTCAGCTCATTGGTAGGTAAGTCCAAGGATGCGATTATTGGCCATGGCTTTTGATTCATGGTGAATGCATACTATCTCTAAATCTCTATGCTTATTATGAGAACCCTTGTTGTCTTTCCTTTGTCAAAACATAATTTCATCATGACAACGTTTAAAAAAAAGAAGAAGATAACTCCGGAAGCTCCAAAAAGATTTTTAAAATACATCTGCGGGATGGCACGGAAGATGTTTTGGAATACCAACCCAAAGTGTTTACAGATCTCACTATCTACATGTAGCTGTTCTTGGTTTTGATGATTTTTTGCAGCGGTTGTGTCACCAATGTAATATAATCCCTCATAGGTTCATGTAATAAATAATTAAAAGAAACATTTCAATTGTTTTAACAGGTGCTGCATTGACTGGTGCCGAGTCCCATGAGTTGCAGGAAGTCCTCGAAGAGATGAATGTAAGAATCATTCATTTTAAGTATAATCTTTTAGCTTTAAACAATAGACCCTTCCCATGAAATATGCTGATTACCTTCAGACATGCGTACATACACTCTTGGTTGGCAAACACTATAGAGTTGTGCACTATGCAGACGCACAAATGCGTGCGTGTTACGACATCATCAGTCCAATGCAAAAAGGCGCGATGTGTCCTCATTTTGCCAACCAAAAGGTTCATGCGTGGAAGTATAACAGAGACAAAATCAAACAGGAAATTGAAAAAGCCGAACAAACGCACTACACAAGCAAAGATCCAACCCAAGTGCTTGGTATTATGAAATCTGAGCGATGACTTGCGGAAATGGTTCATACCACAGCTCAATAGATCGCTTTGCATAAGCCGCCATCTTTGGTGACAAATAATGGAAACGTGCATGCATGTACTTTGTCACTCTGCGCCTGACTCTCAGCCAATGATTCCTCTTCACTCGTGCACGTTTCATCAGCAAAGGGTTTATTGCAAATATGCCAGCTTCAAGCTTTGCACAAGTTGCCGAAGATCTTCAATCGCTGGATTCAGCATCCCTTCCAGCATGTTTGCCACCTCTGCCAATTTCAGCAGTTCAACCATGGCAAGTCTTCCACCAACTGAGCAGGGTTAAAACCAGAATTTAAGTGGTCCCGACAACATCCCAGCCAAGTTGCATCAGTTTTGCACAATTGCATGGCTAAGCCCAAATTGTCACAGGTTTGTAATTTCATGTACAGTATATGGTTGATCACACAAAATATGAACACTGTCTGCGACTATTTTGTCAGCTCTACCAATCCTGTATAATACCTTTAATTTTGTTTTTGTATATAACTTAAGCAGTGCCACTTTGACTGGTTTAAGTTTTATCAATTTAATTTTATGTTTGTATTCCAGATAACCAAAAGGCTAATGCTGGCCCTTAATCTTCTCAAGAAAGAATATGAAGTGAGCAAACTGCAGCAGCGTCTTGGCAAAGAGGTAAACCAGCATTAATCCAGAAGTTGCAGGTTCAAGTCCTGCACTGGTCAACCTGTTTCTGTTCAACCACAAGTTGGGTGGAATTATTAAGATTGAAAAAACTTTCATAACAAGTGACAGATTGATACTTGTACCAACATTTCTATCAAGTGTGTTGCCAGATATAATGAAATAGTTTTGATGTATGGGCACTATCTGGGTTCAAAGAAGTAGCAGCCGCATCACATTTATTAAATAGACAATTTAAAGACAGGATTGGCCCCCCCTTCTGTTTTTCCTCTGTGAACCTCGCACAGGTGGAGGACAAAGTCAAGACGTCACATCGCCGCTTCATGCTTCAGGAGCAGCTGAAGATTATCAAGAAGGAGCTTGGGTTGGAGAAGGATGACAAGGATGCCATTGAGGAGAAATTCAGAGAAAGACTCAAGGTCTATGCTCATTTCACAAAAAGATATTTTTATTGTATGGCACTGGCAGCTGTCTTTTTCAGATTTCTTGTGTACACACAGGTGTCTTGCTCTAATTTCCCCCTCGCCTAACTTTAAAGCTTTACGTTTCACTAGCTTTCATTAATTTTAATTGGCATGTTATAGTGTGTTTGATGGTTTATTTTTTTAGGTTGGTACAGTGAGTCATTGAATAAAAAGTAATTACAACAGTCTTACCAATTAGTAAGAATTTATTTTCCATAAATCTTATCTTCAAAGTGACAAATCGCTAACTTTTGAGTAGCTAGCTGGCTACCTATTGTTTGATTAGGTCAAGTGGTTCCTGATGCAACTTCATTAGTTGCACATTGCCATTTCCATTCTTATTTTATTATTTTTTGGTATTTTGTTTTAAATTGCGATCATTTGTTTGATTTGTTTTGCCATTCAAGACAGCGTGCACAATTGATATGCATTTTTTTTAAAGTCATTATTTAGAAAAAGTCTGCCATCAATCATTTGTGATTTGCTCATGTAACATGTGCAAAGAGAAAGTGGCCTAATACTGAATCAAAAAATGTTGCATGTTGATTCATTTTTTATCATTGAGCGGACATAATATGAGAGAAACAACCAAATGTTACCAGTCTTTTACATTGCTAATTAAAATTTTTAACATTTGGGATATAATCTACCGTGTATTTTCCTTTTAGGGAAAGGAGGTTCCCCGACCAGTGATGGATGTAATCGATGAAGAGATGAACAAACTCTCCTTTCTTGATAACCACTCCTCAGAGTTTAGGTAAGAGTCAAATGCGTAGATGTGATGGGACATCATCTTCAAAGTAGACCCTGACATCCCTCTTTTTATCATACTAAGACAAAATCTTAAGGAAGTGATGTAAGAGATTTTAGGACAATTATTATGAGTTTATTGAAAGTAAGGGACCGCCCAAAGTTGTCAACATTTTTCATGTTGTACTTGTACAGCAAGTACTACTTTTGAGAAACCCCCTCCCTCCCCCAGAGCAGTTTTTATAAAAACAAATTGTTTTGTAAATGATTGATGCACATTATTTGAATATCAATACTTTACACACCTTTTAAAGTTGTATAAGGTGTCTGACCCCTGACCCCTGTCATACCCTTTGTATGACTGTGAAACTGTTCACATCTTTGTACGGTCCCTTAAAACTACCATGACAAAAAATACCATTGTAGATTTTATAAAACAGCAGCAGTGTTTACACAAAACTTCTAAATCCCTATAAAGAGACCAGCATCTGAAACACCCTTTGGTCTCCTGACGATGACTAGAGCAGGCTAGTCAAAATGTTGAGACCAATTAGAACTCACTCCTTGGCAGTGAAGTTATTAAAGAGAAGTCCCCTCGATCCAATAAGGGAAAGTAGTGGTCCCTTCTACCCAGGGGCCAATTTCATAGAGCTTCTTAAGCACAAAAATTTGCTAAGCACAATAAAATTTTGCTCACCAGAATGAGGTTACCAGCCAAACTACAATAACACATGTACAATTTGTGACTGGTATCCTGCTCATTTCTGCTTAGCAGGAAGTTGTTAAGCAGTATTTTCTGCTTAAGCAACTGTATGAAATTGGGCCCTGGTAGTAGTTAATAAGCAGGCAGTTCTTTACGGAACTAAGTAGTCTCCTAAATTCCGAAATCTACTCCGCGGCAGTAGAATAAATAGCAAGAACACTTCTGATAGAACAAAATCTACACAGCAAAGTACAGGTAGATACCTGTACATGCACATTGTGTTACCGTAAACTGAATTTATATGCATTGATACCTCATCATGCAATGCCTCAAAACCCACTGAAGCGCTGTTGCAAACTAACAATTTAAAATGTGAAAATACTTGCATGTGACAGTTTAAGAGTGTTGTATGCATGATACATTTATTCCCTTTTCAAATATTGTCTTAATGCATTTACAAATATCATGCCGTAATTTTTTTTTTACAGTTACACAACCAACACAAGTTAACTCTGGTTGTTGTTTTGTTGTTTTTGACCTTTGTTCCCTTAGTGTGACACGTAACTATCTAGACTGGTTGACGCTCTTACCTTGGGGTGTATGGAGTGAAGAGAACCTTGAAATCAAAGAAGCTAGGGATATCTTAGAACGAGATCATTACGGCATGGATGACGTCAAGAAAAGAATTCTGGTAAATTCACCCTCCTTTCTTCAGCTAGTAATTCTACTGTCGGGGGGGGGGGGGAGGTGCAAATTTAATGAATGTATTACAGAGATATTTACATGGTGTCACAACAAACCTCAGTTTCTAGACTTACATTGTTGACGATTGCGTACCTTGAAATGAAAAGTGCCTTGGTTTTCAATTTGTGTACATTTTGATATAAATTTGGTCCATTCCACAGAGTAATTTTCAGTGTCAAAATAAAATATTTAGGTTGAAATGAAATTTGCCCAAAATAATGAAAAGCAGAGGGTTGAAATGAAGCTTTCCTTTTCTAGAAACAAAACTGTTGAAGTTTCTTTAAATTATTTTCAGTAATTGCAGTAATGGGCCCGAGTTAGCATCCACTTCGGCCCATGCTCGCTGATGAAAACAGCAGCAAGGTCAGTTTACTAATCAGTAGGAGCTATGCAAAAGACCGATCCGTTACACTTGCCGTCAGTAGTAACTGTGTATGAGAGGCGCATGACACATTGGTCCGGCATGCTCCTCACAACACCACACACTAAATGTATGATGCAGCAGTTTAGTAGTTAATAAGCAGAACAGTTCTTTTCAGAGCTAAGTAGTCACCCTAATTTCTCCGCAGTAGTAGAATAAATAGCAAGACAATTTCTCAAGAACAAATCTAAACAGCTAACTACATGTAGATATGATCACATAGTGTTACCCCAAACTGAATAAACCTGTCTTTTGTCCAGATATTGGATACACACATAAAACCCATGGTCTGGAAGGTATGGTGCTTCATGACAGTCTATAGTAATGATTTGTTTTGATTGGTTTGTAGGAATTCATAGCGGTCAGTCAGCTAAAGGGATCAACCCAGGGTAAAATCTTATGTTTCTATGGTCCACCAGGGGTTGGAAAGACCAGCATTGCCAGGTCAATTGCTAACGCTCTCAACAGGGAGGTAGGTTTGGGTTTCTTGTTCATTTCATACATGTAAATAATACACTATTCAGGTGAAAAAAAGAGGTAAGGAGAAAACCCATAGCTAAATGAGAATTTCATTAGTTGTATGAAGGGGGTGTGTATGCATTACATTCAGGTATGCAACTTTTTAGCAGATTTCCTCTTTTTTAGTTTCTCAGCTGTGCTGTTAAAAATTGAGAAGAAAAAATGCCAAAACAGTACAGAACATGTCTGTGTCGGGAAATTTCCACTTTTTCGACAAAGGACAGTTGCATGCCTGATACATTATGAACAGTAGATTGCACATATTGGTATGAAAATGTTGGCCAAATATACACATTGACTTTCATGTACATGCAAGTACATGTACATACATACATGCTGAATTATAAGAATCTGTGTAATTCAAACTTACGGTCATGTAATTGAAAGTTAGGGTCACTGTTTGGTTTTTGACAATATAATGCTGATTTATAGACAACAAAATTGTTGTACCTTTAATCTTGGTATAAAGTAAAAGGTACTTTTATTATGTACATGTACTGCGCATGTATATCAGTGAATTTGCGAGAATTTGTAAGGCTCTACCGATTTCATGTCACTGCCTACTGTGTATTTCTGCATCTATGACTTACAAAACCATGTGCTTTACTGGCACCGTAAATGTAGAACTGTGCTGTAAGTAGTGCCTTGAAATCGTGCCTTGATCTGACTTTCAAATTTCAATCAACCACTTCCATCGCTCGTAATATAATGTCTTTTTTTCCAGCATCTTGGTTTTTTTCAAACTAAAGACAAAAACAGAGTTAAAAATATTTTGTAACTGGGTTCAGTCATGTCAGTGTTTGAAGTATTGTGGCATATTACAACATTGTTTTCATTCATCTATAAATGGATTATTAAATTTTGTAAATTGACAATAAAAGTATACAAATTTAAGAAAACACAATAAAGGAACAACATTAGAAAATTAGAAGAAAAGGTTACACTAACAAAGCTACTGAAATGGCACAAGGAAAAAGGATTTGGTTAAACTTAAAAGTTATATACAACATGGTAAACGTTTGAAGAAATGCAGTACTAACAATTCTGTGACCATTTGCTCAGTATTTCAGATTCAGTGTGGGTGGTATGACAGATGTTGCAGAAATCAAAGGACACAGGTAAACTAACTATAACCAAATCATTGTGACTAAAAAAACGAGGATAGAAGGAAAATAGTAGTAGTAGTTCAAAATGCCCTTGTATAAATCATTATTCATAAATACCTTTGAGAGTCTATGCATTCTGATTGGTCAAAACATGATCATGTGGTAGTTAGCTCATATTCGGTATCTTATGGAGACCAGGGGAAAAGGAAAGAGTAGAAGTCTCTACAGGGATATATTTTCCAGAACGTGTGTTCACCAGTGCTTAAAATCACTGATAAAGATAGAGTAGGAGTTGTTTCAGCCCAGTTGGCTAATACGCTTTCGGCAAGCTTACACTGGCCTTATTTACATGAAATGCAATCGATACATCCCAGTACTCATTGCAAAATCTATTAGTCTATGTAGTACACACAACCGTTGAGCATTGCATACAATTTGACTTGCGAAACGGAGACTGTGGACAGGAATTACGAATGTGCAAAACAGAAAAGTTTTACAGAGTTTCTTATATTATGACACGTTTTAACAAAAAGGGTATAAATTTTATGAATAGGAATAAATGCGTGGTGACTTGGTCTTAAACGTTTGTTGGAGACCTTGCATGTTCGTGGCTGTGTGATAAAGGACCTCCAGCCATCACAACCCTGTGGGTTTTAAACTTTTCTTTCAGAAATTGTCACCACTCTCTTAGTCCCTTAATGCAAGTACATTGTAATTGAATAAGACTTGTTCTTTTCTTTTTACAGACGAACGTATGTTGGGGCCATGCCTGGTAAAGTCATCCAGTGTCTGAAAAAAGTCAAGACAGAAAATCCACTCATTCTGATAGATGAGGTTAGTTAATTACACATTGTGAATGTGTATTTGATTTAAAACAGAATCCCTCATGGCAATAACAGATGAGTTAAATGAATCATTTAAATCGTCCCATTGAAAAGGTCTCAAGTCTCAATGCTTCTCAGGGGATTAGCTGATCTTCTCCTTTTTTATCCCCTTTTTAGTTTTTTTCTGGATGACGTGTATATTCGCCAATTTGTCTAAACTGGCTTATGGCAGACGTTTTTTGTGACCAGAAAAAATTTGGAGTGCCTTTAAAAATTTTGTTGCAGTCAGTTGGACTGCTGACATGTATATCCTCCTGGTCATTCCATTGTGTAAAATGCATTACCGTGCTATGTTTCGCTCCCCAATTCAAAGAGGGACAGAAGGTACTCGAAATTATGCTTGGAACTTCCCTTTTCCCGGGGTTGCTGTGTAATCCCCGATTCCAAACCTTTGTCCCGTTGTTGTACATATGTGGCTCACAGGAATTGACAGGCTGCCACCATTGTTGATTGTATTCGTCTCAATGGAAGGCAAGTCTGAGCATTCCAAGATTCCAGCCCACCATCACAGTTTTCAGCCTTGCCTTCGATTCACTCAACCACAAATCCTGTTGCTTATTATGCAAACTTGTTGTCTTTCCTTTGTCAAGTCAGGGTTTCATTGTGACAACGAAATTTTCAAAGGAAAATGATCGCTCTAAATGTCCAAAGATAATACCATGCAGAGGCATTGAAATGTTTTTGGAGTACAAACTGGAAGAGATTTCAAACTGAAAATCACGGCACAAAAATTGTTGTCCACATTAATAGTTAGTACAAGTTCAAATTCTTCTTAATCATATTAAGTGTAATTTCTGTTCACCTGTTTCAAATAAAATTTGCATATGAAGTATTGATTATTCATTTTATTTAACTTGATTGATTTTTACAACAGGTGGACAAGATAGGAAAGGGTTACCAAGGCGACCCATCATCAGCATTACTAGAGCTACTTGATCCGGAACAAAATGCAAACTTCTTGGACCACTACCTGGATGTCCCTGTAGATCTCAGCAAGGTATGTGCTTTATATGTACATGTACATCCCTTGTAAAATTTGATAATCTAATGCAAAACTTCTAACATCGCTTCAAACACTCACTTTTTACTATTCTCTCTAGTTCAGCCTTTCCACATGTTCCATGGCAAAACAGCCTAACTAAAAAAATGACATTTTGAGAAAAGCAAGTACACAGATAAGCTGTTTTGCCATAAAAAACGGGACTAAAGTGTAAAAAGAGGCCGAGATAAGACATTCTATATTCAAAACCATACATAGTATGCCTTTTAAACTTTGAAATGGAAAAAGCGCCCTCAATGTACCAAGAAACGATCTTATGTAAAAAAAACAATTTTTTAAGTTGGGCTGTTTTGCCATGGAAGGGCTGAGTTGCCATGTCACCATCATTTTTCTACATTGCTATTCTGTACGTTTTAGGGCTGGGCTTTTTTTTTTCCTTCTTGCTTTTTGTTATATAATTCTTTGATTTGCCTTGTATTGTTTTTGTTCTTGTATTGTTGAGGTCGAATAAATAAATAATAATAAAAATAATAATAGTAATAATAACTTAATTCCTTTGACCGATATGGGTTGGCGCCCTCCTCTCAAGTGACATGCTTAAAGTCTCTGATTCATTTGGATTGATACAGGTGCTGTTCATCTGCACTGCAAACGTGATCGATACCATACCAGAACCACTTAGAGACCGGATGGAACTGATTGACGTTTCTGGTTATGTCCCTCAAGAGAAAGTAGCTATTGCCCAGGTCAGTTTACCAATATGGATTTTTGTTTCCGTTATTAAGACTGCACATGTAGCTTTGAGTGTCCCACCAGAAGCACTTGTGAATTTTAACCCTTTAGAGACCATAGCGCGGCCTGAAACAGCTTGTACCAAGATGCACCATAGCGGCTGCAGATGGCTTCGAGATTTAAAAATAAATCTACTCGACCAAAAAGGTCAAAGTAAAGGTCATGACCTGAATTGACATTATCCAACGTTTCCCACGTGGACATTGTATCTATGTTTCTAAAACTAAACCAAATTTCTGTTTTATTGTATTTTTTCAGACACTTTTTCAGAAGAAATTGTTTCAACAAATTAACATTAACACTTTGTCTGCGCATTTGGGAATGATTATACAGAATTGGATGGTCACTAAAGGGTTAACAGATGTGTGCTCTAGGAAATGCTTACCCTTACTGCGAGCAAATTTGGTTGGTTACAATAACAGACAACTCACACTTTTGCAAGCTTCTTTGGGGGTTTTGTTAAAACGAGTTCATCCTGTGCTATTTTGTATTTCATGTACATGTATAAGGATTCACAGGTCAATCAGCATGCTCAATATTAAAAAAAAAAAATAGTGAGTGGCCTGACGTTACGACCCTGCAGAGTCTTTCTCGAAGGCTAAATAACAACCCAACACACATAAACTGGTATACGGGTGTAACAACAGCAGTCAATTGGAAATTGATAATAGAGATGAAAGCACACAAAGAGAGCAGGGGATGAACAAAGAGAATATCAAAAGGGGGTCTGGTTGTCTGGTTGTCAAAAAGACAAAATTAATGATGGGAAAAGGAAGAGACAAGTAAATAACTAGTGAATGAGGCAGGCATGAGGGGGAATATCTGTGGTACAAAGGAGAAGGTAAAGACAAAAAGTTATTAGTCATTTCCTTCGTGGATATTCAGACCATGGGGTTAAATGGTCTGGAGATGCCTTATCCATAGTTTCTTTCTACTCAGACGAACAATCTCACTGTGGTTTCCTAGTGCCTCAATGCCCTGCAAACTCATGTCAGAAATGGAGTGGTTAGGAAGATTGAAGTGATGTCCTACATGTGTATCAAGCTTATGGGTGTTGACTGTGGATCTGTGGCCATAGAAATATTTTTCAACAATATTTGTTTCCTCAATCCTAACATTAAATTATGGTTATGGAGAGAATAAAGTGTAAGGTCAGGGATCCAACTCATTGTCATGCATTTAAGGCAAAATACAAAACTGTATGCAAGGCAAAAAGCATAGATCCATGAGTATTGTGTAATCCATATGAACACGCTGTATGGAGTTGTTGAAATTTATAACAAGCAAGCCCAGAATGTGGTGGCAAAAAGTATCATTCAGGTCACACTGGGGTCATTTAAGCATCGGTCCTAAGCTAACCTGTTCAAACCATGAACTTGATGGTGTATACCTGATGCTAGATCAAAGTGTCCGTGCGCATGCCGGCTGTGTCATATCACAGCTGTGACGTAAACGTGGACTTACATTGTGTCTGTAGAAAAAGGTTAACTTTTATTTATTGTTTTGCTATAAAGGCAGGGTATACTTTTGGTAGTTCGTTGTCAAAGACCAGTATCTTCTCTTGGTGTAGCCCAACATATGCATAACATAACAAACCTGTGAAAATTTTGGCTCAATTTGGGCATCGAAGTTGCAGAAAATAATGTAAAAAAACAAAACACCCTTGTTGCATAGAGTTGTGTGCGTTCAGATGCCTGAGAAAGGCTTCATGCCTGAAATTTCTTCACATCTGTTTTTGTTTAGTGTGCATTAAAGTTGGTTTCCTATTTGGGCTCCCCCCCTGCTGATTTGCCCAAATGATTAGGACTGCAACTAGGAAAAAATGTATTTCAATTTCTGAAATGTATTATACTTGAGCTAAATGAGGCATCAGGTAATGACTTCTATTTTTGTCAATAAATGGACGATTTAGTGGAGGATTCGATGTTTGATTTATCATATTATGTCTCATTTTTTGTATGCAGCGATACCTGATTCCCCAAGCACGTGAGAGCACCGGTATAGACCAAGATAAGGTCACGATTGAAGAGGATGTATTGAGCACGCTCATCAAATCCTACTGCAGAGAGAGCGGTGTCCGTAGTCTTCAAAAACAAATAGAAAAAGTAAGTAAAGACAGTGCTTTTCTTGGTTTTTGTTGTGAAAATTTTACCAGGGTTGTCAGATTGGATGTGAATGATGCCAACAACTGTGTTATTACTTAACCCTTTAGAGACTAGAATGCACTACCTTCCCAACTTTTTTATGAAGCAAATATGGTTCAAGTGTCTTGCTCAAGGGCACAAGTGTCATGACCGGGTATCTAACCCACACTCTGCTGCTGACAACACCAAAGCTTGGGTCCAGTAAACTAGACCACTCGGCCACGACATGCCGCAAATACACATAACATCTTCAATAAACATAACATGATGTCTTTCATTCATTTGTAGATATTTCGCAAAGCTGCATATAAGATTGTGAACAAGGAGGCGGAGGGCGTTGAGGTCATCACTCATGAGAACCTTCACGATTTTGTCGGAAAACCGATCTTCACTAGTGAAAGAATGTATGATAAAACCCCTGCTGGTGTAGTCATGGGTCTAGCATGGACAGCCATGGGTGAGTGAAAAGAGTTTGATAACGATAACCAAACATTTATGTCTGAAAAGTATTAACCGACGTTTTACATCAGAATTCATGTCTTTAGGTTTTGAAGCATTGCATGGTGAGGTATCAATGTGTATTCGGTTTGGGGTAACACCATGTGTGTATCTACTTTGCTGTGTAAATTTTTTCTTTGGGAACTAGGTCTTGTCTTGGTTGCCTCCAAGTTGCCTGTAAAAGTTAGGGTGACAAAGCCCTAAGATTGCAGATTCTAAGTGAGCCCTCTTTTTCTTTGTTACAAACAGGTGGTTCAACTCTTTACATTGAGTCGGTTCTACGAAGGAGAGGAGCAGAGGAAAGCAAAGAAGCCACTGGCTCCCTGGAGATAACTGGTAACCTTGGTGAAGTGATGAAGGAGAGTGCTCATATTGCATACACTGTGGCCAAGTCATTCCTATTGGCTGAAAAAACAGGCAATACTTTCCTGGAGACTAACCATATACATTTACATGTGCCTGAGGTGAGTAGATTTGATTAGTCAAGCATTAAAGCAAAGGTTTAATTCACAGAAACACCAGTGAGAGCCCCCATTAATGATAAATGTACTAGGTTCTTTTTGTGCGCTTATTAGCACACAGGACTTGAGGCTTAAGGTCCTGTTTGACGGTCGAGGCAGTTACAGTAAAATGTTTTGTTTAAGGACGCAAGTGCCATGACTGGGAGCCCAACCCACACTATGACACTGTGACAGCATCATAGCTGGAGTCTGGCACCAGACCTCTTCATATTTACTTTCACAGATTACTTTTTTTTACAAACTTCAGATGCACAAGTTACTCAAGTGAAAATATTGTGTTGTCTGGAAGCGTGGGTCAGTTGTGAACAGTTTTAGCAGCTCTGTCAGTTTTAAATACTCTTTAAATACTCTTAAAAACCTCATTACAATCTATTCTTGATCTTTTCTTTATTCAAAGGGTGCCACGCCCAAAGATGGACCAAGTGCCGGCTGCACCATAGCAACGGCTCTGACATCATTAGCTCTGAATCGTCCAATCAGACAGAACATTGCCATGACGGGAGAGGTGTCACTGACTGGCAAGATCTTACCAGTAGGAGGTATCAAGGAAAAGATCATTGCGGTAGGTTTGGTTTTCTAAACCGTTTGATTGTTTTAATCCCATATAGATGTAGATATATGCAAAAAAAACTAACCTGTGAAAATTTCATTTTGAAAGATGGTAGCCTTTTTGAGGTATCTTAAGCGGTTATGTCCACGCAGGAAGAATAATCCGTTTTGAATGTTTATGTCGTTATCTTATGACAGGCTCGAAGGGCTGGGGTTGACTGCATCATCCTCCCAGCTGAGAACAGGAAAGATTTTTCGGACTTGCCCAACTTCATCACAGAAGGCCTAGAGGTACATTTTGTGGAGAACTACATGGAGATTTACAGGATCGTTTTTCCATAAATAGAAGATTTATAATGAGGCCATGACACAACACAGCAAAGTTTACAGGCAGCTTGGAGGCGACCAATTGCGCTGCGTGTAAAAGGAACACTTAAGCTTAGGAGGACAACATACATTTTACTGACAGTATCTTACAGTCCCCAAGACTATATCCGGTGGAATTGACGTCACAAGACCCGAGCAGCGCCCTCACTGAGGTCAACGAAGACCTGTCATTGGCTGAGAGTTGTGCACGGCCTGTGTGCACGTTTCTGTTGTTTGACCTCAACAATGGCAACCAATGCGAGGGGTCTATAATATGTGGAAATTAACATGTAGATGTTTTTTTCCTTCTTGGAACTGGTTGCCTGTAACCTGCCCTGTGGGACATGGCCCTTGGCATTCAAACCCTCCAACTGCTTTCTTTTAACTTCAGGTATTATGAACATCAACAGATCAAGTAACTAAACCACGATTTTAGTTTATTCCTATGTGTAATTTGTAATCATGGATAATTGACATAATGCGATTAGCAATTCGAAGCTCCTCAAAGACCCTTTGCAATCAGCTGCTGCTGCATTCTTTGGTATCTCCTATGGGCATTTGACAGTACTTGGATGGAACCATCAACAATGCATGTGTAATTTTAGCGTTGGGCCAGTAAACTAACGACTGTACAAGTCTGGCAGTCTTGTGTTTTTGAATAATAACACCTTACTGTATTTGTAATTTAAACTGATAAATATTTATATATTTCAATTCCCTTGAGTATTGAAGTATTACCCATAAGAAAAATGCTTGTTCCAAAAACAGCTCAAATGTGAAATTGTGTAGTAGTTTAATTCTGGTCTTGTAACAAATTGTGCATGGATTTTCACTATTTTCTGCTCACTCACGCAACGGATTAAGCCCAAATTTTCACAGGTTTGTTATTTCATGTCTATGGTTGGTCACACAAAACATGAACACTGTATGCAACTATTCTGTTAGCTCTACCCATCCTGTATAATACCTTTAACAAAGAACAAAGACACAAAATTATTGCAGTTGCATGATTGTAACAAGCCTTTGCTCATGTTAGAACATTGCTACACTAACTTAACAAGTGTGTCAACACACATGAAAAAAGGTATACAATGTCTTGTGACATAGTTTTTATTATTTTAGGGAATGAATACATTTACTTAGTGTTTTCAAGGTGCTTTTATTACTAAAATCGTAATTATCATCATTATCATCATCATTAGATCCACACTGTATGATAGAAATCAGTTATGTGATTTTATTAATTAACACTGTTTGATAAGGAATAGTCACTCTTTTTTGTGCAAGTAGGGTGCTGTGGGGCCTTGTATTCATCACGTTTAGAGTCTTAGTTGCTGAAATATCATGTAGTGAAGAATTACCGAAATGTAGATTTTTCTCTTATCAATGTAAGGTTTTACATTACATGCTTGATTTGCTGACTAAAACATTAATTGAATTGAATTAATTGTTTCATTGGTGATTGATAGAGAGCTGGAAATATTTGAGCATAAACCTAAAATACAATAGCAAAAAAAATATCTGTAAATAAATTGTAAAAGGTGCAAAAAAAGGTATTCAGAGTGTTACTTCACTATCCTGTCATAAGCAAAAGGGGCTGTGTCATCATGATCAAAGCAAACCTGCGGCTGTGCATAGTATAATGAACTCTCACCTAGTTACGACACTCGCATGCCTTCCTTCTGTATCCTATCTATGGAGAGCATGCATGCCCGCTGTAACTGGGTTAGAGTTCATGATTTTATATACAGCCACAGGCCTGCTTTGATCATGACGACACAGCCCCTTTAACTTCAAGAAGTAGGTTTGGGGTTTATACTTAGGATGGTAGTGACCCTACTAAACACTGCCATATGAATTATCAACAAAATCCAGACATGAGGGAGAAGACAAGTATTCTTCCTGATATATTGAGGAAAATTTTGATTAAAATATGATCAGCTGTTGCAAACTGCTTACCAATCAAAAGGATCTATGGTATAAATGCAACAATTAGTTAGTGGCCTGACGTTTCGACCCCAGCAGAGTCTTTCTCAAAGGCTAAAGAAAAAGCAGGAGATGAGAAAGAGAAGGGTGACAAGGAGGGGGGGGGGGGTGGGTGGTAGGGGAAGGGGATGGTTTGACCAGAAGAGGTTGGGAACACATAAGATAAAATGGGAAGAAGGAGAACAAAAAGTAATTAGTTAATGAGGCAGACTCAAAAGGGTGCGGGATAATTGTGGTAAAAAGGTAATGGCAAAGACAAAAGTTTTGATTGGATTGTTTGAATTTATCACATACAGTCTAAACATAATCGATTTCAACACTTTGCACAAACCAACTTTTATTCATGTAATGAAATTACTTTAGTTTTTCTGGCTTAGTTTTATTTACATACCTTTTGCTCAGATTCGGACAGCTGGTAAACAGGTCAATATGTGCTCAGCAAAAGTTAAACCAAAGCCAAAGCTAAGCCAAAGTTGGCAGGGTACCATTCAAGGGCGTCGATCGCTACTGAAAAGTAGGGGGGACGGGCGAGCAAGTCTTGAAAAAATACATCTTACATAATAGACCTAAAATACCATTCTGCGCGTGGTCCATCAGAAAAAAAATGAAAATGTAAAAAACATTTCACCGTTTGTTCGCTATTCTTTTATCTGAACAAAATTGTAATGAAAAAAATTAAATAAAGAAAGTAGTGTATATTTTCATATTTTGTTGCATATTTCTAGTGAACAGTCAATCAAAAAGTGGAGGGGACATCTGATATGCTGTCCCCTCCAGTCTAAACAGTGAGGGGGACATGTCCCCCCTGTCCCCCACCCATCGAGGCCCTTGGTACCATTCAAAAACATAAATTATATCGGCCTACATTTTGGCTGCTGGCCTGCTTATGGTATGCAACATTTTGTGCTCTAGCTTTTTGGAAATTATGATAATTATACTAAGCCGGATATTACAAACATAATACAAAGATTGTGCCAATTGACACAACAGCAAGTTACATTTAATTGTGTTGGGTCCCATACCATGTTTGAATTTGATTGGTACTGTACTTGGTGTGGATGTAGAGAAGGAAATTGAAAAAATACAAGGAAATGCATACATAGATGGGAAATTGGTAAAACAGAAATAGAGAGGGGGGAAAACACAAATAAAAGGAATTAATAATAAAAAAAGGCACCACCCGGATTCGAACCGGGGATCTCCTGTTTACTAGACAGGCGCTTTAACCAACTAAGCCATGGCGCCGACGTTCGCAGGTGGGGATTTTAGCTATTATAAACCTACGTGTTAAGGGAAAGGGGAAAAATCAAATTATTGTAGTTTGACGATTTTGTTCTTGTTTAAACCCCCCAGAGGTTAGTGATAAAAACAATAAATTTTCTCTTTGAAACTTTATTTATGTACATTAAAAACATTATAATACGTAGCTTTTACACCAGAATGCAGTTGATGCGATGGTCAATAATTTGTTGTACGTATTGAAAGAGGCAAACATGGCAGCGCTCTCAGTCAGAGGTTGAAAACGTAAGTGTTTACGGAAGTTAATTAGCACAGTTGTTAAGTTAGAGACACGTAGCACTAGCACCGGCGGGTTGCATGTTCTGTGTTACGTAAAATGTCATTGACCTTAACTGCGCCTTTTTGTGCAATGAAAACATACCTAACCTAGACTCTAGTGACTAGTGAGTAGTGTATTATTAGTAACTAAGGAAAGGTTAGACTACGTACGTACGTACATATAACTCACTATAGTGTTACAATACCATGAAAACAGAAGTTTCATACAGGTATACAACACACCATCAATGAACACAATATTTAACATGTTTAGCAATGTACGTAGTACTCAACACAACTTCAGTTCAAGTCAAAAGGTAAGTATTAGTAAGTGCAATTGAGTCTAGCCCATGCTATTGCTAGTTTTGCGATGACCGTAACCCTCCATCCTCCCGACGGTCGCAGGATGGAGGGTTACGATCATCGCAACTAAGCCCATGCCATGCATGATATCTGTGTACATGTGTGTATGGAGGAAGGAAATCAAGTTTCAGCAAGTGGTGTGAACCCTTGGCCTTGGCGCGCAACACGACAGTGAGTAGTGGGGCTAGGACTTTATTAAACAATTGTACAAAAATGACTACAAAATATTTAAAAAACACACAATTACTAAAATCTATTAGTACTAGGGGCTTCATCATATTAATTATGAAGTAAACTTTATATACAATCGAAATACAACAAATGTATGTAGTCAGGGTAGTCTTGTCTCTAACTAAGCTTCTTTGATATTTACAAACCTATTTGTTTCATTGGGGCTATTAACCATGGGCACGTAAAACTATTCAACGCATTTATAAAAGCTCCTGCAGACTTATTGATGTTTGAAGATCAACACAATTTTATACCTGTCCATTTGTTTCCTTGGTTCTTGTCCAAATTACAGTAAGTTCAAAACTGTTGTCATAAATGGAGGAGCTTATCAGCAAAGTACTTGATAAGATCCGATCGGATGTAACTGCAGCTGACCTGCAGTGGAGTCTCTTCCAGGCGGCATTGGGAAGCTACAGGCATGACAGTGTCCTCAGACCATTCCCTTCTGCATTGTTGTCAGATACCGGTCAAAATGATGAAAAAGACTTCACTGCATTGGTAAGTAAAGGCAGAAGGTTCGTTTGTTTGTACACTGAAGGCTCTACGTGTACGTTTGTTGTTCATTGTAAATCAGAGATGAACTTGTAGTCCCTAACCTCACTGGGAGAATTATTACTTTGAGAATGCAGTCAACTCCCATACAGTAAGGAAAGAGAAGGGATGATGCTTAGAGTTAAATTTGATGTTAGTTAACGGAATCAAGATTAATTTTTGAGCACCATTCTTGAAAACAACACCTGATGGTCTTGTTTCATAGATTTGAGGATTTTTCTTTAATCTCTCTGTTCCCTAAGACATTTAAGATCTTCTTGAAAAATGAAAAATTGCCATCAGATGAAAGACTCTGCCCTTGTTATGACCAAACCTTCAGATAACTAATTGAAATGATGTAGAGAGTCTGTAAACCTCTCAAATGTAACAACCTGTAAATGGAGGGTTTCATCTCCTCACCAAGAAGAAACTTTCCTCCAATTGTTTGTATTTTCCATTTGTATACAATCTCACCCATGTACATATGTAAGTAATTTTGGTTTGTTTGTTTGACACAGAAATCAATGGCCGATGAGATCCCCGGCTTGAGGTCTTTGCTTCAATCGCAGGCAGCAAGGAAATCCTTGTCTGAGCAAGCATGGAGGCTTCTCAGTTGGGTCTTACTACAGAATCCACTTACCGTCAAAACTCATGAAAAATCAAAGGTAATTCAGTTCCTAATACTGTATTTTAACAAAACTGAGCTTTCAAATTGCCTCACGCTACGCACACTTGCGGGTACACCCATGTATAAATCTCTGTTGTGTGGGGCGGTGGCTCTGAGAACAGACAACAGCTGTTTGGTCTTGACGTTTTGAACAGTATAGTCTACTCGTCTTCAGGAGTCTTCACATTCTCCTGCAAATGAGCAGAGTATACTGTTTGAAACGTCAAGACCAAATGGCACTTCTCAGAGCTGACACTCCTCCCAGAAGAGATTTATACTTGTCTTAAATGTGCCTGCAACTTTACTTCCTATTATCCACACCTTGCAAAGCTTCAAACGTGACTTAAATAGATTAGCAAATCACAGAAATTCTAATTGACAAAATTGAGCGACACAAGGTAGTTCATAGCCATATCCATTGCTGGAAATCTGGCAGGACAAGGTTTTTAACACAAAGATATATATATTTTTTTATGCAAATTAAGTGACTTGCTCAATGATTTAAACCATTTCCCTGACATGACATAACGATGTAGAACACTGACCATAAGTAGCTGCAACTAAACTCAATCCTGAAAACAGCAAAGACAATAGGTGAGTTTAAGTGTAACATAGACACAGAAAATGCACAGTCAAGCTTAATGCATTGCATCAACAAGTTCTTTTGTCGGTCGGAATTTCAGCGTTCACTTTCTGTAATAGTTGCAAGTATTTCATAATTATGTTTGACATTCTAATGTCATGCTGTCCTGTTAGGGACATTGTGTAAATTTTTGAGAAAGACACTTACTATGCTTTGAATAAGACAATGGTTTTTCAAAGCTTTTGTCTGTTTGTGTACCAACCTCGCTGGCAGCGTTCTAGCGATGGCGGCGTAGCGTGCAGCACTTGTTTGTACAGTCTAAAAAGAGTTGGTCTACACAATCGGACGGTGTAGTTGGAAGATTTAAATTAATTGGTCAAGTTACTCGCCATTGTTACCCAGGGAGAGTAGGAGGGGGGTATTAATACCCCCCCCATTATCCTGTTAGTAAGTCATTGCATCACACACACATGCACATCTGATGCACGCCCAAGGTTTTAGCTAATTCCAGATCCAAGCCTGGCGTACGTTTGTGTGTAATTCTACCCCCAGGATTGTTTACTTCTGAGAAGACCAAGTCCAATTATTAAACCTCTTACATAAATCCTCATAGAAAAACTACATGATTTGACAACTCCTATGGGCTTCTGTCGACAAGCCATTAAATGTCTGTCGCATTGATAGCGAATAACGAACGACTCTCTCGCAACTATCTTGCATGAGACTACTGCTCTCACAGTTATGGTCCCAATTGTGAGAGAGTCATTTCGCTATCACTGCGACACAAATTTAATGACTTGTCCGTAAGTCTAGGTAATCGGTGGATCCAGTTTGTGTGTATTGTTACAGTGGAGCTACATGTACATGTACATGTAAGTCACACTTACAAACAGGTTTAGGGTGAATGAATCATTGCCCAATCATAAATTCATCATCACATACTCTCCAACAGTTTTCAGCAATACAGGATCAGACTGGTCAATCGAGCTACCAAGTGACCCCGAGCTACGTCTTTGAGGTGCAGTATACTTCTGCCGCTAATCAGAGGTTTGAAGAGCTGCGCCAGGCCAAGGATCTGATGTATGCGTACCATGGGAGCAGATTAGATAACTTCTACTCCATCCTACACAACGGCCTGTATGCACATATGAACAAGGTAGGCTGGAAACCCCTCGTCAAAGTCTGATTGAATAACAACCAGGTCTCAATTTCACATAGAACTAAGGCTGTGCTTGAATCAAGCGACTTTGACTATGGCTATGGTCGTTGGCTGCGACTGTATGGACAATATTGGAGAATAGGACTTCTTGGCATTCCAGCCATTAATAATAATAATAATAATGGAGTCTTGTAAAGCGCCGGTATCTGCCAAAAAAGCTGCTCACGGCGCTCGCTCATGCTACAAAAGAAAGGGAGAAAAAATATGTTGAATGTCACTGGTCAACACAAACTTTAAAAAGATGAGTTTTGAGGGCAGTTTTAAATGATGATGTTGTAGGCCACTGCCGATGCCATCAATTTGGACACGGCCAAAGATTGATCTTAACTGCCAATCAATCTTAATTGCTATTAAGCAAAGTGTGATGTCACAATACAAATCACTATGGTTAATATAATAATAATAATTATCGATTCTTATGTAGCGCTTTATCACAGCCCGAATGCCGTATCAAAGCGCTTCTGACATTATTACCCCTGGTCACTGGGCCATATATTTCATTCCTTAAACCATCTCAGCTCCCTGGGGAGTATACAGCCGGTGCTGCGAGTTTACCGCGCTCCAAGCTAATCATTCACATAAACCATCTCTGCCCTCACAGGTACCCATTTTACCCCTGGGTGGAGAGAAGCAATTATGGTTAAGTGTCTTGCTCAAGGACACAAGTGTCATGACCGGGATTCGAACCCACATACCGATGACTTAACCACCAGAACTTGAGTCAGACGCTCTTATCCGCTCGGCCACGACACCCCACAGGTTCATCTTAAGATGAATCTTAGTGCTTTGTGAAATTGAGCCCAGTGGCCTGTTAACAACAACCACAGAGACTTTGTCCATGTACTCACACATGTATGCATGTACACGAACCAGAAAAACAGAAACTTGGTTTAATATACATTTACTCCAGTGCAGCAGTGAATGCAACTTATAATCTTGTGGATTCTTATTGCACTGTGCAGAGAGCATTGTCATCAACTGCTGCTTCATTTTAGGCATCGTACTTCCTGTGTCAGTGTACCAGCTGTAGCCTCCTTCATATATATATATTTTTTTTACATTTTGTATGTGTTGTACTGTTGGGCAGCTATGCACTAAAATGCAACTCAGTCAATGAATTTGAAAACGAAGTATTTAAATACGAGTAATTACGAAAGCTGTACACTCCCTTTAAGCTCTGTTAATAAGTGCTGTTCCTTTGTTGCTGACTTGATACTTCACAGAGGCAACAGAGACAAGTGCCTCTATGCCCCTGGTCATTGCATCAGTCTCTCGCGAATTTGTCCAGTACAACTCACAATTCCTTCATAGAGGGTCCTATGACTTAGGAAAAGTGTCAGGCCGGTTTGATGGATGTGACTCAATTGCCTTATCTTTTGCTTCATTTCAGAACTCACTATTTGGGGAGGGCACCTATCTATCTAGTGACATCTGTGTGTGTATGCCATACAGCCCTGTCGGCAAAGGCTGGGAAGGCAGCAGTCTGGGTACCACAATGAGCTGCGTTGTTGTGTGTGAACTGATTGATCACCCTGATGTGAAATGTCAGACTAGAGGTAAAATAAACAGCCAACTGTTCACAAGTATATTTTTTTAACAGGAAAATACTTAATGTTAAAGTAAGATAATTAAAGTGATAATTTCTTCTTTATTTTTCAAATAGAACTTGAAAATGCAAACTTTGATACACCCCCTAAAATGATAACAAAAATCCAGAAATTTGGGATCCCACCAAGTATCAATTTGATGACTGAAAGATGACCTTTTGCATGGTTGTGCTAAAATCCATGATTAAAGGGGGGGGGGGAACTGTTGTCATGATCAAAGCTGCAGGCCTGGCGCTGCACACAGAAATTGTACTCAGCAAGTTACTGCACGTGTGCGGGCTAGCAGTAGATCTGATACAGCCAGTGCGCCCGCATGTACAGGTTTGTAATTTCCTGTACAGCCACAGGCCTGCTAGGATCACGATGACAGTGCCCCTTTAATGTTTAGCTATTGTCAAGTTTCACTTCTCTGTATTCGCTTTCATTTATCGTGCAGAGGAGCGGAGTCCACTGTTCGAACCATCCCACATTTATCCCACCCCCAGTTCTTCTCAAAACCACCACAGAAATTATTACAATGGTTGTTACAGGTGTGAGAGTCATTGCTGGCAAAAAGTCTGAAACTGGGATCCAGATCTTAGGAGATACATTGAAATGATAGCATGTCCACCTTAAATGATAACCCCTGGGCCCAATTTCATAGAGCTGTTTAAGCACAACAATTTGCTAAGACAATAAAATTTTGCTTACCAGAACAAGGTTACCAGCCAAACTACCATGTCACGTGTACAAATTGTGACTGGTATCCTGCTCATTTCTGCTTAGCAGGATATTGTTAAGCATTATTTTCTGCTGAAGCAGCTCTATGAAGTTGGGCCCTGGATTCCAAGAAGCTATTGGGAAAAGCATCCTCAGTGTCTAGAAAAGTTGATCAAAGAGCATTACTTATGTTATTTGGAGAAAATCACAGCATGTTTTGTTTAACAGGCATGCCTTAAAATGTCTGAATTCAGATATAAGTCTGAAATTACTCATTCCTGGTTGTTACCTGTAAACTAATTTCCTCTTCACTCCTCTGCTCATCAGACCGCAGCAGTAATAATACAGACAGACATAGACGAAGCCACGCGCCACAGAGTGTTGGAGGGGAAGTGCCTGAGAAGTACTATGTCGTCACCAATAACGAGGTTGTTCGAGTCAAGTATGTTCTTGTATTTGCCGACAGCTCCAAGCCAAAACGGTAAGTGTTCAAGTTGTAGATGTCTGAGTTCACCCATGCTGAACATTTTGGCAGGGTGGCTGGTTGGATTCTTGAGCCCTGCCTCTTACCTGTGTGAAACCAATCTTGAAGCTGGCCTCATACTTGCGGCACTGCTGTTGAATTATTTACATGGTGCATGTTTGCGACATTCCTATGAACTAGCTTGTTTCAAGCACTATCCAGATCCTACCATGCCTACCTTCAGCTTTTGTTTTTTTTTTTCTTTTTTTCGTTGTAGCCAGGTACTGGAAGTGGCTGTTTTCCTTATGTGCATACGAACAAAACAAACAAAATATTTCAAATAAAAAAAACCTAAGTAATTGGTTGTTACTCTTTATTTTTTCATGAACATTGAAGCAAAAAGTAACTCCATCTTTTACGGGTACAATCATGAGTACATCATGAGTGTTGGCTCTGACAAGAGCCATTGGGTTGGTATGATCTCAAAGACTGACTTATGACTGACTTAGCATTTCTATAGCAAGTCGGGAGGTTCGCCATGCTGGAGTACTACGCATGTGAAGGATTCATGCCTGCAGTGCCATTGCATTTTGTAGCACATGTTCGTGCAGTTCTAGTACTTGTGACGTGTGTGTGTACTCCAGCAAGGTGAGTGATAAAATAGTGACACCATCTGGGAAGGGTCTCTACTCTTCAGGAGAATATTGAAGCACTAAAATAACTTTAAAACAGACTGTGGTTGTGTACTTTAACACGTTATTAATGCTAGCTTTGAGACAATAATTGGGTTTGTTTTGTTGTTTAGGTTAGCACAGTCAAGGTCAAAGATCACGACCTTTGTATGTAACCACATCTTCTCCCTGTGCATGTTTGGATACCTGCTTGTGCTTTTGCTCATTGGACTTGTGAACTCGAGGACATTCCAGGCGTTTTACAGGAAGAACTTTGGTTCCAGATCGTGACGAAGATCACCAAAATCATGATTTTTATCAGGGAAAAAAGTTAAGTGCCAAGTAATGTTGACTTTCATCAACTGCCTGACTGCTGTAGATTATGGGAAGTAGAGGAATCAAGACCAATCTGAGTCAATTGTGGATTTCTCTCTCCTGATCTCTAAGGCACAGAACTATATTACCTTCTGGTGACATTGGTGATGGGTGATACATAAATAACTTTTCTATCATCGAGACAAAGATTTTAAAGGAGCTATAACGGAGCTAAAACAACCTGGCAATGAATTTTAAGGAAGATGAAGATGTAAAGAAGACAAGTTGATTCTTGTACTGTAGAGCCACAAGCAATGGATCCACACTTAGAGATGGTAAGGTTACCCACTCAGAGTGTTATAAAGCAAAATTGATAGAATGGACATGTATGGTAAAGTACATGCACATCATGATGCATAATATCATGCATAATGTAGACAATTTAACTTGTGACATCTCATCATCATGTTTATAAAAGAGCCTGGACTTACTGCAGGCACAATTTGTGCACAGCCAAACGGAAGAAAACGCAAAAACTTACATTTGATAGAGATTGCACCATCTCAAAACTTGTTCAGCTGTAATTTTGTTAACACTCCAATTTATGTGACTTCAATTTATGCGGGAACTATGACACAAAGTGTAAGCATTTTCCATTTGGTCAGAGTAGTATCTTGCGTGACAGAACAGCTCTGGAATGTACAATGTACATGTTTGAAGTATATTAATGAGCATTCATACACCAAGAAACTTTGAATTAAGTAGTATTTTTCCTCTCTTTTTTTCTTATTTTATTTATTTATTTATTTATTTACATTTTTAATTTATTATCTTTTATTTTTTATTTATTTATTTATTTATTTATGTATTTATTTATTTATTTTATTTTGTTATTTTATTCTATTTTATTTTATTTTTATTATTATTATTATTTTTTTTTTTTTGGGGGGGGGCTGGTATTCTCAGTTCGATCTGAAAATGTTGAAACCTTTGGATGACCTTACATGTACATCTAAATCCCTTACATGGATGTACATGTACATAGATAATATTAGACAACTACAAACTCATGCTGACCATGCAGTCTGTATAATGAGCAAAATCCAAAGAACAGCAAATATTGACTCGGTTATTAAAAGATAAAAATGAAAATAACTTGTAACAGATACGGTATTACCCAAGCTTATCAAGGATACATGTAGTTGTGTTTTAGCAAGTACTACATGTACTATACATTGCGCTCTCGAAAGATGACTTTGCATTATAAGAATTCTGTAGAACTGTTACTCACTGCACTTGCTTTACTAAAAGTCAAGTTTATAATTTGTTTTGACCCTTACACATGTTACACCGATGTGTATTAAGCACCCAAGTACCGAGCATACTTAAGTACTTAGTATACAGTGCATAATACACATCGGTGAAAGGGTACAAACAAATACATTGTAATATTCTTTATCCCCGATGCAAAATTAACATATCTTAAACTTCAAGGTTATCTGATGTTTACTAGTTGTATGTTTGGAGGGAATCCCTTGTTTGTTTCAAGAAAACTTATGCTCATTACTTTAAATTTAAATATTTATTTAAGTACATATAGGCTTCATGTTTTTAAGATGAAAATCATTGCAACTTTACTTTATAATTATTATTTGTTAATTTTTAAACAAGTAAACATTTATTCATTTAAATTCTTCTGCCAACTCTCCCTGATTCTGCGGAAAGTTCCCTGAAAGTAAACAAATCTTTCCATTTTCTGATGAACACATTTTGAAATCTCCCTGATTATGGAAAATGTGTCCCAATTATGTTGAATGCAATTCTAAATATCTTCCTGATTGTTGTACAAAATCTCCATGATTGCAAGATGCAAATGTTGGCAGCTCTGTAATGGTTTGTTAGGATGTTGATTTCTGTATTCTGTCTACCATGTACTGTACTTACACATGTAAAGGGAGGATATACCATCAGACCTGAGGCTTTGTTTTGAAGAGACAAGGGCACCAAGATGTTTCTCCTTGGTAAAAGGGCAGACCTGATACTTTGTTTTGAAGAGGCAAGGGCACCAAGATGTTTCTCCTTGGTAAAAGGGCAGACCTGATGCTTTGTTTTGAAGAGGCAAGGGCACCAAGACGTTTCTCCTTGGTAAAAGGGCAGACCTGATGCTTTGTTTTGAAGAGGCAAGGGCACCAAGACGTTTCTCCTTGGTAAAAGGGCAGACCTGATGCTTTGTTTTGAAGAGGCAAGGGCACCAAGACGTTTCTCCTTGGTAAAAGGGCAGACCTGATGCTTTGTTTTGAAGAGGCAAGGGCACCAAGACGTTTCTCCTTGGTAAAAGGGCAGACCTGATACTTTGTTTTGGAGAGGCAAGGGCACCAAGACGTTTCTCCTTGGTTTAAAGGGCAGACCTGATGCTTTGTTTTGAAGAGGCAAGGGCACCAAGACGTTTCTCCTTGATAAAAGGGCAGACCTGATGCTTTGTTTTGAAGAGGCAAGGGCACCAAGACGTTTCTCCTTGGTAAAAGGGCAGACCTGATGCTTTGTTTTGAAGAGGCAAGGGCACCAAGACGTTTCTCCTTGATAAAAGGGCAGACCTGATGCTTTGTTTTGAAGAGGCAAGGGCACCAAGACGTTTCTCCTTGATAAAAGGGCAGACCTGATGCTTTGTTTTGAAGAGGCAAGGGCACCAAGATGTTTCTCCTTGGTAAAAGGGCAGACCTGATGCTTTGTTTTGAAGAGGCAAGGGCACCAAGACGTTTCTCCTGGATAAAAGGGCAGACCTGATGCTTTGTTTTTAAGAGGCAAGGGCACCAAGACGTTTCTCCTTGATAAAAGGGCAGACCTGATGCTTTGTTTTGAAGAGGCAAGGGCACCAAGACGTTTCTCCTTTGTAAAAGGGCAGACCTGATGCTTTGTTTTGAAGAGGCAAGGGCACCAAGACGTTTCTCCTTGATAAAAGGGCAGACCTGATGCTTTGTTTTGAAGAGGCAAGGGCACCAAGATGTTTCTCCTTGGTAAAAGGGCAGACCTGATGCTTTGTTTTGAAGAAGCAAGGGCACAAAGATGTTTCTCCTTGATAAAAGGGCAGACCTGATACTTTGTTTTGAAGAGCCAAGGGCACCAAGACGTTTCTCCTTGGTAAAAGGGCAGACCTGATACTTTGTTTTGAAGAGGCAAGGGCACAAAGACGTTTCTCCTTTGTAAAAGGGCAGACCTGATACCTCGTTTTTGAAAGGGCAAAGGGCACCAAGGCCTGTTCTGCTTGGTGAAGGGCACCTCTATGAGGAAATTGTAAATTTCTATTGGAATATTTGAAGGAGCACCCAGGCAATGACCAGGGGCAACAGATGGGGGTAGTTTGTGAAGCATCAGGCCTGAACGATTCTTCTTGTAATTTGTGGTGGTTCTGAAAAGAACCGTTAGTTTAACAACTCAACGTTTTGCTCAGTATGCCAGAAGACTGTCATAGCAAACTTATTTAAACTTCAAGTTTAGTTATAGCACAACTTGTTCTCATAGAGAGGCTTTTACATGTAGTACATGTACTACATGTACTACTAGGTTAGAAATGTACATGTACATTGTACCGGATGCATACATGACGTTTTTCTTTTTTCCCCTTTTTTAAAGTCTTGGCTTAATATGTGAACAAGTGTTTACATCGTTTGTATCGTTTTGTATGATGTAATATTAGTATGCACACTTCCATTTTATCAGTGCATATGTTGCCACAATTGCTAAACACATATCCTCAGTATAAATACTTCCTTTCGACCTTTGTTCTGTTTTTAAGTCATACCACCAGTGCCCTTAGTCACCTCATATCCTCAGCTGATAGTAGCCAACCAATGATATTTTGCCGCTTTGTGCAAGGTATTTTATCTACAATTTGGTACCTCTTGACATCAATTAAATGATTAATAAGGACATGTTTGTCTGCATTTAGTGCGTTTTGTCTCAATGTGTATGCCTGAGTTGTATGGTATGAGTATTTAACCATTTCATGGCTGGGCAAACACCTTATTTGTTGCCTATTTTAAAGCTGCAGCAATAGAGTGCTTTACTTGCTACGGACATAATGGTATTTTTTTAAAGACCTTTTTAGAGGGGGGGGGGGGGTTATGGTCAAAAATGAAAAATAATACACAGGCTATAGCTCTGGCCATCTTGGATTTGTTGGTGAAAATTTAAGTGTAATTTTATTGATAGTTCAGACTGCTACAGTAGGTTGTTCTTTTTTCTAGGGGGTCCGGGGGCGACAAGGTCAATTCCCAATAATTTGGGAAGTGTTAATAATTTTGCCATGTTTATTTGCAGCTTCAGGCCTGGAATTTCGTCTTCGACAGGGCAAGGCCATTTCCATTTTGCATAGGGATCTTCCATTGGAAAATCTTTCTAAGGGGCACCAAGGCCAAGACCAGGGCAACAGAGGCCATGGCCTACGTGGCCTCTGTTTAATTCTTCTCCTGATGCTTACAAAATTGTTGTATTCAGGGAAGAATACTTGACAAACTCATCTTTTAGGTGAATAAGTTGCCAGATCCAAGACATTGTACATTCTTGCTTTATAAGATTAGAATTTAGGAATATGGTATTAAGCAAAGTTAATGTCTTATTCTATTTAGACCAATAATCACAAGGGTTAAGTCCAGCATTTTTATCAAATTTAGGCCAAATATTATAACAAATCACAAGGGGCAATTCCAGCATTTTTATCAAATTTAGGTCAAATATTGAAAAAATCTCAAGGGGTAAGTCCAGCATTTTTATCAAATTTAGTCCAAATATTGAAAAAATCACAAGGGGTAAGTCCAGCATTTTTATCAAATTTAGGTCAATTATTGAGAAAATCACAAGGGGTAAGTCCAGCATTTTTATCAAATTTAGGCCAAACATTGAAAAAAAACAAGGGGTAAGTCCAGCATTTTTATCAAATTTAGGCCAAATATTGAAAAAATCACAAGGGGTAAGTCCAGCATTTTTAATCAAATTTAGGCCAAATATTGAAAAAAACACAAGGGGTAAGTCCAGCATTTTATCAAATTTAGGCCAAATATTGAAAAAAATCACAAGGGGTAAGTCCAGCATTTTTTATCAAATTAAGACAAATATTGAAAAAATCACAAAGGGCAAGTCCAGCATTTTGTATCAAATTTAGACCAAATATATTGAAAAAATCATAAGGTGTAAGTCCATCATTTTTATCAAATTTAGTCCAAATATTGAACAAATCTAAAGGGGCAAGTCCAGCATTTTTTTTGCAAATTTAGGCCACGAAATATTGGAAAAATCACAAGGGGTAAGTCCAGCATTTTTATCAAATTAGGTCAAATATTTAGAAAATCACAAGGGGTAAGTCCAGCATTTTTATCAAATTTAGGCCACGAAATATTGAAAAAATCACTAGGGGCAAGTCCAGCATTTTAATCAAATTTAGGCCACGAAATATTGAAAAAAACACAAGGGGTAAGTCCAGCATTTTAATCAAATTTAGGTCAAATATTGAGAAAATCACAAGGGGTAAGTCCAGCACTTTTATCAAATTTAGGCAAAATATTGAAAAATTCTCAAGTGGCAAGTCCAGCATTTATCAAATATAGGCAAAATATTGAAAAAATCACAAGGGGTAAGTCCAGCACTCTTATCAAATTTAGGTCAATTATTGAGAAAATCACAAGGGGTAAGTCCAGCACTTTTATCAAATGTAGGCCAAATATTGAAAAATTCTCAAGGTGCAAGTCCAGCATTTATCAAATTTAGGCAAAATATTGAACAAATCACAAGGGGTAAGTCCAGCACTTTTATCAAATTTAGGTCAATTATTGAGAAAATCACAAGGGGTAAGTCCAGCATTTTTATCAAATTTAGGTCAATTATTGAGAAAATCACAAGGGGTAAGTCCAGCATTTTTATCAAATTTAGTTCAAATATTGAAAAAATCACAAGGGGTAAGTCCAGCACTTTTATCAAATTTAGGCCAAATATTGAAAAAATCACAAGGGGTAAGTCCAGCATTTTATCAAATTTAGGCCAAATATTAAAAAAATAACAAGGGGTAGTCCAGCATTTTTATCAAATTTAGGTCAAATATTGAGAAAATCACAAGGGGTAAGTCCAGCACTTTTATCAAATTAAGGTCAAATATTGTGAAAATCACAAGGGGCAAGTCCAGCATTTTTAATCAAATTTAGGTCAATTATTGAGAAAATCACAAGGGGTAAGTCCAGCATTTTTATCAAATTTAGGCCAAACATTGAAAAAATCACAAGGGGTAGTCCAGCATTTTTATCAAATTTAGGCCAAATATTGAAAAAATCACAAGGGGTAAGTCCAGCATTTTTATCAAATTTAGGCCAAATATTGAAAAAATCACAAGGGGTAAGTCCAGCATTTTTATCAAATTTAGGCCAAATATTGGAAAAATCACAAGGGGTAAGTCCAGCATTTTTATCAAATTTAGGCCACGAAATATTGAAAAATCACAAGGGGTAAGTCCAGCATTTTTATCAAATTTAGGCCACGAAATATTGAAAAAATCACAAGGGGTAGTCCAGCATTTTTATCAAATTTAGGCCAAATATTGAAAAAATCACAAGGGGTAAGTCCAGCATTTTTATCAAATTTAGGCCAAATATTGAAAAAATCACAAGGGGTAAGTCCAGCATTTTTATCAAATTTAGGTCAATTATTGAGAAAATCACAAGGGGTAAGTCCAGCATTTATCAAATATAGGCAAAATATTGAAAAAATCACAAGGGGTAAGTCCAGCACTCTTATCAAATTTAGGTCAATTATTGAGAAAATCACAAGGGGTAAGTCCAGCACTTTTATCAAATGTAGGCCAAATATTGAAAAATTCTCAAGGTGCAAGTCCAGCATTTATCAAATTAAGGCAAAATATTGAAAAAATCACAAGGGGTAAGTCCAGCACTTTTATCAAATTTAGGTCAATTATTGAGAAAATCACAAGGGGTAAGTCCAGCATTTTTATCAAATTTAGGTCAATTATTGAGAAAATCACAAGGGGTAAGTCCAGCATTTTTATCAAATTTAGTTCAAATATTGAAAAAATCACAAGGGGTAAGTCCAGCACTTCTATCAAATTTAGGCCAAATATTGAAAAAATCACAAGGGGTAAGTCCAGCATTTTATCAAATTTAGGCCAAATATTGAAAAAATCATAAGGGGTAGTCCAGCATTTTTATCAAATTTAGGCCAAATATTGAGAAAATCACAAGGGGTAAGTCCAGCACTTTTATCAAATTTAGGTCAAATATTGTGAAAATCACAAGGGGCAAGTCCAGCATTTTTATCAAATTTAGGTCAATTATTGAGAAAATCACAAGGGGTAAGTCCAGCATTTTTTATCAAATTTAGGCCCAAACATTAAAAAAATCACAAGGGGTAGTCCAGCATTTTTATTCAAATTTAGGCCAAATATTGAAAAAATCACAAGGGGTAAGTCCAGCATTTTTATCAAATTTAGGCCAAATATTGAAAAAAATCACAAGGGGTAAGTCCAGCATTTTTATCAAATTTAGGCCAAATATTGGAAAAATCACAAGGGGTAAGTCCAGCATTTTTATCAAATTTAGGCCACGAAATATTGAAAAAATCACTAGGGGCAAGTCCAGCATTTTAATCAAATTTAGCCACGAAATATTGAAAAAAACACAAGGGGTAAGTCCAGCATTTTAATCAAATTTAGGTCAAATATTGAGAAAATCACAAGGGGTAAGTCCAGCACTTTTATCAAATTTAGGCCAAATATTGAAAAATTCTCAAGGGGCAAGTCCAGCATTTATCAAATTTAGGCAAAATATTGAAAAAATCACAAGGGGTAAGTCCAGCACTTTTATCAAATTAAGGTCAATTATTGAGAAAATCACAAGGGGTAAGTCCAGCACTTTTATCAAATTTAGGCCAAAAGATTGAAAAATTCTCAAGGGGCAAGTCCAGCATTTATCAAATTTAGGCAAAATATTGAAAAAATCACAAGGGGTAAGTCCAGCACTTTTATCAAATTTAGGTCAATTATTGAGAAAATCACAAGGGGTAAGTCCAGCATTTTTATCAAATTTAGGTCAATTATTGAGAAAATCACAAGGGGTAAGTCCAGCACTTTTATCAAATTTAGGCCAAATATTGAAAAAATCACAAGGGGTAAGTCCAGCATTTTATCAAATTTAGGCCAAATATTGAAAAAATCACAAGGGGTAGTCCAGCATTTTTATCAAATTTAGGTCAAATATTGAGAAAATCACAAGGGGTAAGTCCAGCACTTTTTATCAAATTTAGGTCAAATATTGTGAAATCACAAGGGGCAAGTCCAGCATTTTTATCAAATTTAGGCCAAACATTGAAAAAATCACAAGGGGTAAGTCCAGCATTTTTATCAAATTTAGGCCAAATATTGAAAAATTCTCAAGGGGCAAGTCCAGCATTTATCAAATTTAGGCAAAATATTGAAAAAATCACAAGGGGTAAGTCCAGCACTTTTATCAAATTTAGGTCAATTATTGAGAAAATCACAAGGGGTAAGTCCAGCATTTTTATCAAATTTAGGTCAATTATTGAGAAAATCACAAGGGGTAAGTCCAGCACTTTTATCAAATTTAGGCCAAATATTGAAAAAATCACAAGGGGTAAGTCCAGCATTTTATCAAATTTAGGCCAAATATTGAAAAAATCACAAGGGGTAGTCCAGCATTTTTATCAAATTTAGGTCAAATATTGAGAAAATCACAAGGGGTAAGTCCAGCACTTTTATCAAATTTAGGTCAAATATTGTGAAAATCACAAGGGGCAAGTCCAGCATTTTTATCAAATTTAGGTCAATTATTGAGAAAATCACAAGGGGTAAGTCCAGCATTTTTATCAAATTTAGGCCAAATATTGAAAAAATCACAAGGGGTAAGTCCAGCATTTTTATCAAATTTAGGCCAAATATTGGAAAAATCACAAGGGGCAAGTCCAGCATTTTTATCAAATTTAGGCCAAATATTGAAAAAATGACAAGGGGTTAAGTCCAGCATTTTTAATCAAATTTAGGCCAAATATTGAAAAAATCACAAGGGGTAAGTCCAGCATTTTATCAAATTTAGGCCAAATATTGAAAAAATCACAAGGGGTAAGTCCAGCATTTTTTATCAAATTAAGACAAATATTGAAAAATCACAAGGGGCAAGTCCAGCATTTTGTATCAAATTTAGACCAAATATATTGAAAAAATCATAAGGTGTAAGTCCATCATTTTTATCAAATTTAGTCCAAATATTGAACAAATCTAAAGGGGCAAGTCCAGCATTTTTTTTGCAAATTTAGGCCACGAAATATTGAAAAAATCACAAGGGGTAAGTCCAGCATTTTTATCAAATTAGGTCAAATATTTAGAAAATCACAAGGGGTAAGTCCAGCATTTTTATCAAATTTAGGCCACGAAATATTGAAAAAATCACTAGGGGCAAGTCCAGCATTTTAATCAAATTTAGGCCACGAAATATTGAAAAAAACACAAGGGGTAAGTCCAGCACTTTTATCAAATTTAGGTCAATTATTGAGAAAATCACAAGGGGTAAGTCCAGCACTTTTATCAAATTTAGGCCAAATATTGAAAAATTCTCAAGGGGCAAGTCCAGCATTTATCAAATTTAGGCAAAATATTGAAAAAATCACAAGGGGTAAGTCCAGCACTTTTATCAAATTTAGGTCAATTATTGAGAAAATCACAAGGGGTAAGTCCAGCATTTTTATCAAATTTAGGTCAATTATTGAGAAAATCACAAGGGGTAAGTTCAGCATTTTTATCAAATTTAGTTCAAATATTGAAAAAATCACAAGGGGTAAGTCCAGCACTTTTATCAAATTTAGGCCAAATATTAAAAAAATCACAAGGGGTAAGTCCAGCATTTTATCAAATTTAGGCCAAATATTGAAAAAATCACAAGGGGTAGTCCAGCATTTTTATCAAATTTAGGTCAAATATTGAGAAAATCACAAGGGGTAAGTCCAGCACTTTTATCAAATTTAGGCCAAATATTGAAAAAATCACAAGGGGTAAGTCCAGCATTTTTTATCAAATTAAGACAAATATTGAAAAAATCACATGGGGCAAGTCCAGCATTTTGTATCAAATTTAGACCAAATATATTGAAAAAATCATAAGGGGTAAGTCCATCATTTTTATCAAATTTAGTCCAAATATTGAACAAATCTCAAGGTGCAAGTCCAGCATTTTTTTTTTAATTTAGGTCAAATATTGAGAAAATCACAAGGGGTAAGTCCAGCATTTTTTTTCAAATTTAGGCCAAATATTGGAAAAATCACAAGGGGTAAGTCCAGCATTTTTATCAAATTTAGGCAAAATATTGAAAAAATCACAAGGGGTAAGTCCAGCATTGTTATCAAATTTAGGCAAAATATTGAAAAAATCACAAGGGGTAAGTCCAGCACTTTTATCAAATTTAGGTAAATTATTGAGAAAATCAAAAGGGGTAAGTCAAGCTTTTTTATCAAATTTAGGCCAAATATTGAAAAAATCACAAGGGGTAGTCCAGCATTTTAATCAAATTTAGGCCAAATATTGAAAAAATCACAAGGGGTAAGTCCAGCATTTTTATCAAATTTAGGCCAAATATTTAAAAAATCACAAGGGGCAAGTCCAGCATTTTGTATCAAATTTAGACCAAATATATTGAAAAAATCATAAGGTGTAAGTCCATCATTTTTATCAAATTTAGTCCAAATATTGAACAAATCTAAAGGGGCAAGTCCAGCATTTTTTTTGCAAATTTAGGCCACGAAATATTGAAAAAATCACAAGGGGTAAGTCCAGCATTTTAATCAAATTTTGGTCAAATATTGAGAAAATCACAAGGGGTAAGTCCAGCACTTTTATCAAATTTAGGCCAAATATTGAAAAATTCTCAAGGGGCAAGTCCAGCATTTATCAAATTTAGGCAGAATATTGAAAAAATCACAAGGGGTAAGTCCAGCACTTTTATCAAGTTTAGGTCAATTATTGAGAAAATCACAAGGGGTAAGTCCAGCACTTTTATCAAATTTAGGCCAAATATTGAAAAATTCTCAAGGGGCAAGTCCAGCATTTATCAAATTTAGGCAAAATATTGAAAAAATCACAAGGGGTAAGTCCAGCATTTTAATCAAATTTAGGTCAAATATTGAGAAAATCACAAGGGGTAAGTCCAGCATTTTTATCAAATTTAGGCCAAATATTGAAAAAATCACAAGGGGTAGTCCAGCATTTTTATCAAATTTAGGCCAAATATTGAAAAAATCACAAGGGGTAAGTCCAGCATTTTTATCAAATTTAGGCCAAATATTGAAAAAATCACAAGGGGTAAGTCCAGCATTTTTATCAAATTTAGGCCAAAATATTGAAAAAATCACTAGGGGCAAGTCCAGCATTTTAATCAAATTTAGGCCACGAAATATTGAAAAAAACACAAGGGGTAAGTCCAGCATTTTAATCAAATTTAGGTCAAATATTGAGAAAATCACAAGGGGTAAGTCCAGCACTTTTATCAAATTTAGGCCAAATATTGAGAAAATCACAAGGGGTAAGTCCAGCATTTTTATCAAATTTAGGTCAATTATTGAGAAAATCACAAGGGGTAAGTCCAGCATTTTTATCAAATTTAGGTCAATTATTGAGAAAATCACAAGGGGTAAGTCCAGCACTTTTATCAAATTTAGGCCAAATATTGAAGAATCACAAGGGGTAAGTCCAGCACTTTTATCAAATTTAGGTCAATTATTGAGAAAATCACAAGGGGTAAGTCCAGCATTTTTATCAAATTTAGGTCAATTATTGAGAAAATCACAAGGGGTAAGTCCAGCATTTTTATCAAATTTAGTTCAAATATTGAAAAAATCACAAGGGGTAAGTCCAGCACTTTTATCAAATTTAGGCCAAATATTGAAAAAATCACAAGGGGTAAGTCCAGCATTTTTATCAAATTTAGGCCAAATATTGAAAAAATCACAAGGGGTAGTCCAGCATTTTTATCAAATTTAGGTCAAATATTGAGAAAATCACAAGGGGTAAGTCCAGCACTTTTATCAAATTTAGGTCAAATATTGTGAAAATCACAAGGGGCAAGTCCAGCATTTTTATCAAATTTAGGTCAATTATTGAGAAAATCACAAGGGGTAAGTCCAGCATTTTTATCAAATTTAGGCCAAATATTGAAAAAATGACAAGGGGTAGTCCAGCATTTTTATCAAATTTAGGCCAAATATTGAAAAAATCACAAGGGGTAAGTCCAGCATTTTTATCAAATTTAGGCCAAATATTGAAAAAATCACAAGGGGTAAGTCCAGCAGTGTCATCAAAAGAACTACATGTGCATGTATACACAAAAATAACAACATTTTTATCAAATTTAGGCCAAATATTGAGAAAATCACAAGGGGTAAGTCCAGCATTTTTATCAAGTTTAGGTCAATTATTGAGAAAATCACAAGGGGTAAGTCCAGCATTTTTATCAAATTTAGTTCAAATATTGAAAAAATCACAAGGGGTAAGTCCAGCACTTTTATCAAATTTAGGCCAAATATTGAAAAAATCACAAGGGGTATTCCAGCATTTTTATCAAATTTAGGCCAAATATTGAAAAAATCACTAGGGGCAAGTCCAGCATTTTAATCAAATTTAGGCCACGAAATATTGAAAAAAACACAAGGGGTAAGTCCAGCATTTTAATCAAATTTAGGTCAAATATTGAGAAAATCACAAGGGGTAAGTCCAGCACTTTTATCAAATTTAGGCCAAATATTGAGAAAATCACAAGGGGTAAGTCCAGCATTTTTATCAAATTTAGGTCAATTATTGAGAAAATCACAAGGGGTAAGTCCAGCATTTTTATCAAATTTAGGTCAAATATTGAAAAAATCACAAGGGGTAAGTCCAGCACTTTTATCAAATTTAGGCCAAATATTGAAAAAATCACAAGGGGTAAGTCCAGCATTTTTATCAAATTTAGGCCAAATATTGAAAAAATCACAAGGGGTAGTCCAGCATTTTTATCAAATTTAGGTCAAATATTGAGAAAATCACAAGGGGTAAGTCCAGCACTTTTATCAAATTTAGGTCAAATATTGTGAAAATCACAAGGGGCAAGTCCAGCATTTTTATCAAATTTAGGTCAATTATTGAGAAAATCACAAGGGGTAAGTCCAGCATTTTTATCAAATTTAGGCCAAATATTGAAAAAATGACAAGGGGTAGTCCAGCATTTTTATCAAATTTAGGCCAAATATTGAAAAAATCACAAGGGGTAAGTCCAGCATTTTTATCAAATTTAGGCCAAATATTGAAAAAATCACAAGGGGTAAGTCCAGCAGTGTCATCAAAAGAACTACATGTGCATGTATACACAAAAATAACAACATTTTTATCAAATTTAGGCCAAATATTGAGAAAATCACAAGGGGTAAGTCCAGCATTTTTATCAAGTTTAGGTCAATTATTGAGAAAATCACAAGGGGTAAGTCCAGCATTTTTATCAAATTTAGTTCAAATATTGAAAAAATCACAAGGGGTAAGTCCAGCACTTTTATCAAATTTAGGCCAAATATTGAAAAAATCACAAGGGGTATTCCAGCATTTTTATCAAATTTAGGCCAAATATTGAAAAAATCACTAGGGGCAAGTCCAGCATTTTAATCAAATTTAGGCCACGAAATATTGAAAAAAACACAAGGGGTAAGTCCAGCATTTTAATCAAATTTAGGTCAAATATTGAGAAAATCACAAGGGGTAAGTCCAGCACTTTTATCAAATTTAGGCCAAATATTGAGAAAATCACAAGGGGTAAGTCCAGCATTTTTATCAAATTTAGGTCAATTATTGAGAAAATCACAAGGGGTAAGTCCAGCATTTTTATCAAATTTAGGTCAATTATTGAGAAAATCACAAGGGGTAAGTCCAGCACTTTTATCCAAATTTAGGCCAAATATTGAAAAATTCTCAAGGGGCAAGTCCAGCATTTATCAAATTTAGGCAAAATATTGAAAAAATCACAAGGGGTAAGTCCAGCACTTTTATCAAATTTAGGTCAATTATTGAAAAAATCACAAGGGGTAAGTCCAGCATTTTTATCAAATTTAGGTCAATTATTGAGAAAATCACAAGGGGTAAGTCCAGCATTTTTATCAAATTTAGTTCAAATTTTGAAAAAATCACAAGGGGTAAGTCCAGCACTTTTATCAAATTTAGCCCAAATATTGAAAAAATCACAAGGGGTAAGTCCAGCATTTTATCAAATTTAGGCCAAATATTGAAAAAATCACAAGGGGTAGTCCAGCATTTTTATCAAATTTAGGTCAAATATTGAGAAAATCACAAGGGGTAAGTCCAGCACTTTTATCAAATTTAGGTCAAATATTGTGAAAATCACAAGGGGTAAGTCCAGCACTTTTATCAAATTTAGGCCAAATATTGAAAAAATCACAAGGGGTAGTCCAGCATCTTTATCAAATTTAGGCCAAATATTGAAAAAATCACAAGGGGTAAGTCCAGCATTTTTATCAAATTTAGGCCAAATATTGAAAAAATCACAAGGGGCAAGTCCAGCATTTTGTATCAAATTTAGACCAAATATATTGAAAAAATCATAAGGTGTAAGTCCATCATTTTTATCAAATTTAGTCCAAATATTGAACAAATCTAAAGGGGCAAGTCCAGCATTTTTTTTGCAAATTTAGGCCACGAAATATTGAAAAAATCACAAGGGGTAAGTCCAGCATTTTTATCAAATTAGATCAAATATTTAGAAAATCACAAGGGGTAAGTCCAGCATTTTTATCAAATTTAGGCCACGAAATATTGAAAAAATCACTAGGGGCAAGTCCAGCATTTTAATCAAATTTAGGCCACGAAATATTGAAAAAAACACAAGGGGTAAGTCCAGCATTTTAATCAAATTTAGGTCAAATATTGAGAAAATCACAAGGGGTAAGTCCAGCATTTTTATCAAATTTAGGCCAAATATTGAGAAAATCACAAGGGGTAAGTCCAGCATTTTTATCAAATTTAGGCCAAATATTGAAAAAATCACAAGGGGTAGTCCAGCATTTTTATCAAATTTAGGCCAAATATTGAAAAAATCACAAGGGGTAAGTCCAGCATTTTTATCAAATTTAGGCCAAATATTGAAAAAATCACAAGGGGTAAGTCCAGCATTTTTATCAAATTAAGGCCAAATATTGAAAAAATCACTAGGGGCAAGTCCAGCATTTTAATCAAATTTAGGCCACGAAATATTGAAAAAAACACAAGGGGTAAGTCCAGCATTTTAATCAAATTTAGGTCAAATATTGAGAAAATCACAAGGGGTAAGTCCAGCACTTTTATCAAATTTAGGCCAAATATTGAGAAAATCACAAGGGGTAAGTCCAGCATTTTTATCAAGTTTAGGTCAATTATTGAGAAAATCACAAGGGGTAAGTCCAGCATTTTTATCAAATTTAGGTCAATTATTGAGAAAATCACAAGGGGTAAGTCCAGCACTTTTATCCAAATTTAGGCCAAATATTGAAAAATTCTCAAGGGGCAAGTCCAGCATTTATCAAATTTAGGCAAAATATTGAAAAAATCACAAGGGGTAAGTCCAGCACTTTTATCAAATTTAGGTCAATTATTGAAAAAATCACAAGGGGTAAGTCCAGCATTTTTATCAAATTTAGGTCAATTATTGAGAAAATCACAAGGGGTAAGTCCAGCATTTTTATCAAATTTAGTTCAAATATTGAAAAAATCACAAGGGGTAAGTCCAGCACTTTTATCAAATTTAGCCCAAATATTGAAAAAATCACAAGGGGTAAGTCCAGCATTTTATCAAATTTAGGCCAAATATTGAAAAAATCACAAGGGGTAGTCCAGCATTTTTATCAAATTTAGGTCAAATATTGAGAAAATCACAAGGGGTAAGTCCAGCACTTTTATCAAATTTAGGTCAAATATTGTGAAAATCACAAGGGGTAAGTCCAGCACTTTTATCAAATTTAGGCCAAATATTGAAAAAATCACAAGGGGTAGTCCAGCATCTTTATCAAATTTAGGCCAAATATTGAAAAAATCACAAGGGGTAAGTCCAGCATTTTTATCAAATTTAGGCCAAATATTGAAAAAATCACAAGGGGCAAGTCCAGCATTTTGTATCAAATTTAGACCAAATATATTGAAAAAATCATAAGGTGTAAGTCCATCATTTTTATCAAATTTAGTCCAAATATTGAACAAATCTAAAGGGGCAAGTCCAGCATTTTTTTTGCAAATTTAGGCCACGAAATATTGAAAAAATCACAAGGGGTAAGTCCAGCATTTTTATCAAATTAGATCAAATATTTAGAAAATCACAAGGGGTAAGTCCAGCATTTTTATCAAATTTAGGCCACGAAATATTGAAAAAATCACTAGGGGCAAGTCCAGCATTTTAATCAAATTTAGGCCACGAAATATTGAAAAAAACACAAGGGGTAAGTCCAGCATTTTAATCAAATTTAGGTCAAATATTGAGAAAATCACAAGGGGTAAGTCCAGCATTTTTATCAAATTTAGGCCAAATATTGAAAAAATCACAAGGGGTAGTCCAGCATTTTTATCAAATTTAGGCCAAATATTGAAAAAATCACAAGGGGTAAGTCCAGCATTTTTATCAAATTTAGGCCAAATATTGAAAAAATCACAAGGGGTAAGTCCAGCATTTTTATCAAATTTAGGCCAAATATTGAAAAAATCACTAGGGGCAAGTCCAGCATTTTAATCAAATTTAGGCCACGAAATATTGAAAAAAACACAAAGGGGTAAGTCCAGCATTTTAATCAAATTTAGGTCAAATATTGAGAAAATCACAAGGGGTAAGTCCAGCACTTTTATCAAATTTAGGCCAAATATTGAGAAAATCACAAGGGGTAAGTCCAGCATTTTTATCAAATTTAGGTCAATTATTGAGAAAATCACAAGGGGTAAGTCCAGCATTTTTATCAAATTTAGGTCAATTATTGAGAAAATCACAAGGGGTAAGTCCAGCACTTTTATCAAATTTAGGCCAAATATTGAAGAATCACAAGGGGTAAGTCCAGCACTTTTATCAAATTTAGGTCAATTATTGAGAAAATCACAAGGGGTAAGTCCAGCATTTTTATCAAATTTAGGTCAATTATTGAGAAAATCACAAGGGGTAAGTCCAGCATTTTTATCAAATTTAGTTCAAATATTGAAAAAATCACAAGGGGTAAGTCCAGCACTTTTATCAAATTTAGGCCAAATATTGAAAAAATCACAAGGGGTAAGTCCAGCATTTTTATCAAATTTAGGCCAAATATTGAAAAAATCACAAGGGGTAGTCCAGCATTTTTATCAAATTTAGGTCAAATATTGAGAAAATCACAAGGGGTAAGTCCAGCACTTTTATCAAATTTAGGTCAAATATTGTGAAAATCACAAGGGGCAAGTCCAGCATTTTTATCAAATTTAGGTCAATTATTGAGAAAATCACAAGGGGTAAGTCCAGCATTTTTATCAAATTTAGGCCAAATATTGAAAAAATGACAAGGGGTAGTCCAGCATTTTTATCAAATTTAGGCCAAATATTGAAAAAATCACAAGGGGTAAGTCCAGCATTTTTATCAAATTTAGGCCAAATATTGAAAAAATCACAAGGGGTAAGTCCAGCAGTGTCATCAAAAGAACTACATGTGCATGTATACACAAAAATAACAACATTTTTATCAAATTTAGGCCAAATATTGAGAAAATCACAAGGGGTAAGTCCAGCATTTTTATCAAGTTTAGGTCAATTATTGAGAAAATCACAAGGGGTAAGTCCAGCATTTTTATCAAATTTAGTTCAAATATTGAAAAAATCACAAGGGGTAAGTCCAGCACTTTTATCAAATTTAGGCCAAATATTGAAAAAATCACAAGGGGTAAGTCCAGCATTTTTATCAAATTTAGGCCAAATATTGAAAAAATCACAAGGGGTAGTCCAGCATTTTTATCAAATTTAGGCCAAATATTGAAAAAATCACAAGGGGTAAGTCCAGCATTTTTTATCAAATTTAGGCCAAATATTGAAAAAATCACAAGGGGTAAGTCCAGCACTTTTATCAAATTTAGGTCAAATATTGTGAAAATCACAAGGGGCAAGTCCAGCATTTTTATCAAATTTAGGCCAAATATTGAAAAATTCTCAAGGGGCAAGTCCAGCATTTTTATCAAATTTAGGTCAAATATTGAGAAAATCACAAGGGGCAAGTCCAGCATTTCACAAATTTAGGCCAAATATTGAAAAAATCACAAGGGGTAAGTCCAGCATTTTTATCAAATTTAGGTCAATTATTGAGAAAATCACAAGGGGTAAGTCCAGCATTTTTATCAAATTTAGGTCAATTATTGAGAAAATCACAAGGGGTAAGTCCAGCATTTTTATCAAATTTAGGCCAAATATTGAAAAAATCACAAGGGGTAAGTCCAGCACTTTTATCAAATTTAGGCCAAATATTGAAAAAATCACAAGGGGTAAGTCCAGCATTTTTATCAAATTTAGGCCAAATATTGAAAAAATCACAAGGGGTAGTCCAGCATTTTTATCAAATTTAGGCCAAATATTGAAAAAATCACAAGGGGTAAGTCCAGCATTTTTTATCAAATTTAGGCCAAATATTGAAAAAATCACAAGGGGTAAGTCCAGCACTTTTATCAAATTTAGGTCAAATATTGTGAAAATCACAAGGGGCAAGTCCAGCATTTTTATCAAATTTAGGCCAAATATTGAAAAATTCTCAAGGGGCAAGTCCAGCATTTTTATCAAATTTAGGTCAAATATTGAGAAAATCACAAGGGGTAAGTCCAGCATTTTTATCAAATTTAGGCCAAATATTGAAAAATTCTCAAGGGGCAAGTCCAGCATTTCACAAATTTAGGCCAAATATTGAAAAAATCACAAGGGGTAAGTCCAGCATTTTTATCAAATTTAGGTCAATTATTGAGAAAATCACAAGGGGTAAGTCCAGCATTTTTATCAAATTTAGGCCAAATATTGAAAAAATCACAAGGGGTAGTCCAGCATTTTATATCAAATTTAGGCCAAATATTGAAAAAATCACAAGGGGTAAGTCCAGCATTTGTTATCAAATTTAGGCCAAATATTGAAAAAATCACAAGGGGTAAGTCCAGCATTTTTATCAAATTTAGGCCAAATATTGAAAAAATCACAAGGGGTAAGTCCAGCAGTGTCATCAAAAGAACTACATGTGCATGTAGACACAAAAATAACAAGGTAACTGCTCTTAAAGTGACTGAGTAGATCATTCCATTCAAACCACGTTTGTTTGAGGCAAAAACAGCCAAAATGCCTACCTGTGAAGAAATGGAAAGACACCGTTTTGATATGCACTAACATCACCCTCCACAAACGTCTTTATTGGTAGTATTTAATAAAGTACAGTCACCTGAGCCACTGGCATAAACAAATAATAGGCTACAAACATTCCCGGTAGCATCTTGTATACAATGTGGTAGTCCTGCAACGCACATTACATCTAATTCTCCCTCTAAATAAATATGGAATCAGCCATCGGTTTTACATGTTAGAATTCAAACCATTCTTAGTTTCGTTGGCCAGTGTGGCAGGAGATTCTGTCCCCCAACAGATTGATAATAATACTAATAAAAACTTGTTTATATATATCGCATTTTACAAAAATGTATCAATGCGCTTTACATTAGTGCCCTAATCATTGGGCCAATAATATTCCTTTAATATTTCACAGGTCCATTGGAGGAGTATATAGCCACGGCAGCCCGATGTCATGACCGGGATTCGAACCCATTTGTCCCCAGATATACGTGACCTGTGTACAAATGTATTCTGATAGCACCCTCTTTTGAATCAACCTCCTTCGGCCCATGTTAATTTCCCATATGGGGGACAGATTTCCCTATCAAAACGGCACAAAAGAAGTTTCCTTTACTTTTTCCTTCACTGTTTTTACCCCAGACCTGAAGCATTTCTTTCCTGTCTTTACCCCATCATCAGACGCAAAATAACTAAAAACATTACACATGATGTAACAATACAATCCTTTCTATTAGTACAATTTTTTCAATCACTTAAAAATACTGAAAATAACAAATGGTCCATATATATTTCACGCAAATCAAAGTAACAAACATTAAGTGACTATTTCACATGTAAGTGCTTCGATTTATCAAACATTTAGCAATTACATATACGTTTTTCTAGAATGTGTCACATCAGCAGAGACTTTTTAATACAGAGCAATTGTTTTATATCTTTTGTTTCAAGGTCCTCTCATTTAAATATATAAAATAAAATGAAAGTTCAAACATCAACATTACCATAAGCAAAAAAAGGTAAATAAATTTTTAAGTTTTGCCTGTAAAAGGTACTAACAATATTCGCTTGGCCCTAAGGGTCTCATCCAAGGCCACTGGGATGGGCTGACAAACTTGTACAAAGATTTTTGGTACAAATGTACTAGGTACAAATGTACTAGGTTCTTGTTCAGGATATAGAGATGCATGATGGGACTGATTGTACTCCTGACGAATAAAACTACTTGGGTAAGTTAGTCATTTTGATATCGAGCCTCATTTTTGGTGAAAGGCAAAGAGCGACAACAGTTATTTCCAAAGCATTTGCATCATAGAGCTACACTATTATTGATAGAGGTTGAATCTTTGGTAAAAAGGAAGAGGTGACCGAGGGTCAGGGGAATGGTCCAATGTGCATGGCATGCGTACATGTATATGTCAGCCCATCCCAGTGCCATTGGTCCAGGCCCTAGGACCGAGTGAACTAGCAATACATTAATGTTTAGTGCGAACTTTGAAAATTAATTTCAATAGCACAGCCCTCACACATGTGTTTGGCAAAATGTTACAATAACATTTTTTTTCTCCATTTTTTTAAGTCGATAGTTTACCCGTCAAACAAGAACAGTTCCCATTATGATTGACACTTGTATTTACTGTACTAAGATTTCTTAACTTGTATAGTTTTTGATTACATAAGTAAAACTCCCTAAATTTTGAGCCCTGAGGTCTTGAGTTTTCCCGCATTTGTTGTTTTCTACTGTTAAATGTTTTGCACTACTACAAGTAGTGAATCATCTGCACACAACCAAATGTATAGTAGAGAAAGTTGGTTTTGTCACTTATCCGTTTGTTTTTGTAAAAATGGAAAAAGTTGAAAGCCTGACGTGGAATATTCTTTGATCGAAAACCATATGTCTCTCATTCTTAACCATATAAACTAACTGCCAAATCAGAAAATACTTAAAATATACAAAGCCTGACTAAACATTGTTTTTAATCATCATAAATTTTGTCTCTCTACTAACGAAAAAACACTCAAAACAAATCATAATAATATTAAAGTTGTATGAATAAATGTTCAAAAGCAAATTTAGGAATCACACACCCTCCAATCTAACTGAACTAAGTGTAAATATCAAATACAAATACTGTGATGTGGAAAAAACTTTATCATTAAAGAGAAAGTAGGACATATTTCAAATCCAAACGGTGCAAGTTTTAAAATTCACTACAGGTTAATAAAGTAAAACTTAGATAACCACTTGGGAAAACTACACAAGTCCCAATCAACCCAAACAAACATTATTGTACTCCTGCAATTGCAGTATATGGTTTGCAATGAGGTTATCAACAAATCCAACGATGTTAACTTTTTGAATAGAGGCACAATCGTTGAAGTAAGGCTCACTGACTGTAATTGTCACATGTACATGTACATGTACGTTCACTTTGACAGGGCTCAAATTTTACACTGGACTGCAAGCTCCGAGGCCAGTGATTTTAGCACTGTGCCAGTAAACTTATGACAGACCAAGTCCGGCGGTCTTGTGTTTTTGTTAAAATGTTGACTTTCAGACTGATAATTATAATTGTGATCATTATTATTGAAGACGTACCCATAATTGTTTGTTAAACTGTGTTGGCATTTGTTGTTCTCATTTTAATTCTGGTCTTGTACACAAATTCTGGTCCAGTAAATATATACCTTGCAAGCCCTGCAGTCTTGTGGTCCGGTTCCCCCCCCCCCCACCCCAAATTCGAGCCCTGTTTGATGGGGGAACTCCTTCATGTACATAAACTATAGTCATGGTTAGTAGGTGGCTAGTCCAGGGCCTATGCATATAAAAGACCTTTGAACTTGTTAAAAAGGTGTTGGTCCCATATTGGTCATGTTTTTGGAAAGCCACCACTTTCATACAGTCGTTAAGCAGAACAAAAAAAGCATCAAGGAAAAAAAAAGAGAAGAATAACTGATTAGTTTCAATCTCAATGCTCAAAGATGACAATCCTCCACAGAAACCTTTACATCTGAAACACTTAAACTGTCGAAGTCAAGAAAATGGCATTTGAAGACCCCATAAATCTCCAGTACTTATTTTGATTGCTGCAATCGAAACAAGCCTGATACACATTGTACACTTTAAACTCCTTTATAATTTTTATTTTTATTTGTTTTAAGCAACAATTAAAACCGTTGTTATCACTTAAATGTGACAACTGAGTTTTATAACAGTTACACAGAGCAGTTGCACGCTGTGTTTATTGAATAAATAATAGAGCATACATGTAGCATATGGGGTTATTTTTCCAAAACCCAATATAGTACACGTATATATTTCACTTACAACTGTAATGGGCTGCTAAGCAAATATTAACAGATCCTACTTATGGGCAATGTACACTTTATGACAGTTTGGGCTGGTTACTTGTTTCTGCTAAGCACACATTTTCTGTTCCTTAAACCAATGTTTGGGCTTAAGAGCAATCTAAAATTGTACTTCGACTAATGTGTCACTGTGCCTAGATCATGAAGCCCAAGGGAAAGCTCTGTTACATAATTATATGTAAGTTACACATAAAATAGTTTTACCCAGTGATATAATCTACCCAATCTTGATCCGAATTATATCCGAGTTAATACAAAACTATTATCTCTTATATTGAGTGGTTTATCAATGCCATTCATAACGTATAGTAGTTAAGTAAACGTGGTAAAAGGCACTTAGCCATTCTTCCAATGCTGCAGTACTGCATACAAGCTACAGTAAAAGGCATGGTGCATGACTGTTGTTGATAAAGAAATTGATTTATTAATTTTTTTTCAATCTGAAACATTGTTTATAAACTTTATCTAGTTAGTTCTTTGAGAACTTGTCTTGCTTATTTGTTTTACTGATGTGGAATAGATTTCACAATTTCGGGAGAACACCAAGTTCTGAAAAGAACTGACCTACTTATTACATGTAAGTACTACCTGGGGAGGTAGGAAATCGGATGGGACAACTACTTTCGCTTATTGGATCGAGGGAACTTATCTTGATTAACTTCACTGCCACATAGTGACTTACTATTTGGTCTCAATGTTTCGACGAGACTGCTCTAGTCATCGTCTAGTCATGATCAAGAGACAGTGTGAGAAAAGTTTCAATAAAAATTAACTTTGTATTTGCACTAAATTCCTGCTAATTGGTGCTTAAAGTTTTTCTTTCCCAAAGCATGTTCCCCAAAGTTGATGGAAATTGTAATGGTTTGTTGACAGGTTATAATCAAGAGGTTTAGAATGAAATAACTTTTCCAAAAGCCAACAGAGTGTTGTTCAAATTAAACTACTGTATGTATGCACTCCAACTTAAACAAAAAACGGGCAGTTATCCATTTTAATCATCATCTTGGGAGGGTTATTAACATTGCTATGACGCAGATCACATGCAACATAAACAGCCAAAGCTTGGGGTGAAAGGTGTGCATGTATGTATGTAAACTAAAATACACTTCAAATCAATCCCATGTTCTCAAAAAATACTGTAAAGTATCGTACGTGACATTCGTAAGCTACACAACATGTAATATCGACTGTCCACCGGAAAAAAAAAATGCTATATTTGCTACATGTACACGTCATACTTTTCTTGTTCGGCCTCATAGAGCTTGACATTTATGTGTGCCACCATCTTTGTCATCTGAATATAGCTGTTCGGTGTTCGTGCACATGTAATATACTATGCGACAGTTCTATGATTGCTTCGTTATGCTAAGAAGACTGTAGCGCATAGGACAGTCTACTACGCATGCGTATTTACCTTGTGCATGAATACTGGTGCCCATGCTTGGTGAACAGCAAAAAAATATTATCTGGCACGTGATGGTGAATGGAACAGTGAGAATTCAGCTCTCAATCTCAAATACATGTATGTACATGTGTATGAGGTATGGTAAATACAGATGTAAATTTATATTACATGTTTGGCAAACCCTATGGAATAAACAATCAGTAGTTCCTAAAAAGACATTAATCAAATATAAACTTTAGTATATTTCAAACAAAGCGTACTGTAGATGTAAATTGTATACATGTAACAGACGGTGGGAAAACTGATTTCTTGATCATTGACAAACCTCTTTAAACCTGAGTTTATCGCTTCACAGTGAAAATTGGAATTGAACATGTTATAAGTGTATGTACAAACCTAATGGAAGGAGAATAACGATTTTTTTTTTAAAACATCTTAAACAAAGTACCCTTCATGTACAGTGCATGATTTGACAATGCCGTAAAAAATTGAGACGCAATTGTCATTTATGTTATCGACGCGAGTGCCCATTGTTATGAAGTTGCTACATGTATGTTGGTGGGGGGGGGGGGTGGTTAGGCTTTACCATGTTTACAGGCCAAATTCTTCTATCCAATTGCAAGAGTGAATGAAGAATTTAGAAGGGCCAGGGCCGGTAGGCCCCCAAAAATGTGCGTATCAGCCACTCCAATCTTATCTAAGTTCAAACAATTTGGTGTGGAGGGACATACATGTAGGAGAAGAGAATATAGGAGGATTGAGGCAAAATGCTAGCAAAAATACTTAGACTGTACAAGGGTTAATGGATTGAAATTAATTACAATGGGAAGTAATTTGCTTTTTTGGTTTATCTAAACCAAATCATACATAATAATATATATATATGCAATTATCTTTCTCCCATACAATCACACCACATAGAACTTACTAATTAATGTTTCACTTTTAAAACATCTCTTCTAAAAATAGTGATTTTTTGTTGTTTCCGATTTCATTTATAATAATCTGCTAAAGAAACTCACACCTCCTCGTCTAGGATTTCAGCAGCGCATTGTCCGATGTGTTCTCGGTAAGAAACCATCAGATTCAAGCCGTGGTAGTGACAGAAGGCTGCAGCCACAACAAGCACATGGAAAAACTGGTGGCTGTGGAACTGTGAGAACAAAACAAAAAAGCAGTGATGGTAAATTCTCCAATGTCAGACTGAGGTTTTTCTTCGAAAGGCTGGACTGACAATCCTTGGACCTTATTGTGATTCAAGGGCAAAGACAGATTTAATTATTGAATACGTACATGTTAACATTTGTTTATATAATAATAATTACAACAAGAATACTTTGGGAGGCTAATCATCTGTACTAGCAGTTGAGAAGCTGAATTGCAAAGTTTGCGGCTACGACATGTTCGAGAAGCAGGCATGCAATGGCGCCTTTGGCAGCCAGCGACATTAAACCCATATACGTAAATGACCACAAAGGAAAGCCAGAAATCGAAAATGTTGGATTTTTTCAGAGGGTTGAAAACCGGAGGACCAGGAGAGAAACCCTTGTGGCAACACACAACTCTACTCACATATTGCCTTAGCCGGGTATTGAACCCATATTGGTAAGAGGTAAGCACTTTATGCACTAAACACCCATGCCACCCAACAACTACTAATATTCATTGCACACACAAAAAGGAACCGCACTATTTTTTCTTCCAGCTTCGGTTTACAGATTGGACAATAAATCAAGATGGCAACACCATGATAAAGGTCTATTCTCAATGGGTATCAGTACTGCCCAGTGTCCTGTTTGGTGTACTCGGTGTCTTGGTTTTGTTCTTTTGTAAAACTATAATCAATAATAACCCTAACCTAACCCTAACGAGCTTGCAAAGTCCAAAGTTTTATGGCTTTTTTGTTTGTTTTATTTTGCTTTGTGCTGTGTATAATGTTGTTATCTTTACAATTTCTTAAGCCCTTTTCACATTGTAGAATTAGAAGAACTAGAATGGTTTAACAGAGCCAGAACAAAGACCAGCCCCAGGAAATAATGTAATGTAAAACCGCAGTGAATATCTCAGGGTTGGCCCTTCATGTTTGGAAAAGAGAAACACTTACCCAAATATCACACTTTCCTGGAAAGAACCTTTCTGGGATACGCACAGCGTAGACTATAGCTCCCATAATGTACAGGCCAGCCATGACCAAGATCCATCCAAAGGCAGCATGTTGAAACGCTTCCACTACACCGCTGATGGCAAGGAAATGCATCGCTGGTATGATGGCACTGAGACCCAACCCTAAAAATAAACCTGCAAGACAAATGGGAAATATAGTCAAAAATTCAGTACTTTGGTTTTCTACTCATGTACACAAACTCACCACCAAAAATATGAACTGTTTTCCTTTGCTTCTCGGGCAATCGACCCAAGGTTTTTCGATGTCAGATTTGTTTAATAATTGATCGGAAACTCACTGTCGAGCATACTTGATACATGTATATCGAAATCCGCAAAGACATAACAAGGTTTTTTTTCTTTATTGTTTACAAAGACCCCTGCACAAAAGCATTTTGACTTAGAGCAATCAACCCACAAAAAAAAGGAGAAACTAGACATTAGGTGTTTGTGAACAAACACAAAGCTGTTCTGAGTAGTTTTGCTTTGATTAAGCTCTCCAGGACTTTAAAGTGGGTCTGACGAAGAGGTAGAAGACCCTTCACCTTTGACATGCCCTTATTTTGACTATAAATATGCCTATCAAAATCAAAACCTTACCTTTATTCTGATACTAAAGTCTCTAAAACTGTACAGGTCTCACAAGATCAGAAGATAAAACGTAAAACGAACTATTAGGTCTCACAAATAACTATGCAAAGTGGAATAACCCTGTATATAAAAAAACAGATCTCATAAGTTAGTAAAGTGAACTACATTACCTGTCATTGGTCATATCAAGGACACATCTCACAAGTTATTACGCAAAGCGAACTACCCCTCATATCAACGAACAGGTCTCACAAGTTAGTACGTAAGGCGAACTAACCCCCATATCAAGAAACAAGGCCACATTTTATGGCTCAGCTTACTGCTGTTATTTTAGGCCGGAAAACACATCTACAGTATCCTAATAATGTAAAACTGAATAACAATTGACGATTTGCGGTATACTTTTTGAGATATAGTAACAACAAGGTTGGCTAATTAAATAATCACCCCGCTGAAAACTGGCTAATTAATTAAGAATTTTAACCATTATTACATTAAATTTTAAGTTTATGCACTAAGCTTCAATTTTATAAATATAAAAAGTAATAATAATAATAATAAAAATAAAAATAATAATAATCTTGACGAAAACAAAACCTGTTCCGACAGCAAGTCGGAACAACTAAAAAAAAAAGGACGAACCCAGAAGGAAAAAACCCAAATTTGTATCCCTTTTATTGTTCTTGCCTTTATTGTAGCATGCAAAGTACATTTTAGCCTATTTATTTATGGGTAATATTGAGTCCTCGTGTTCGTCAGTGTGCTCAGGCGCATTGTGTTGCGTTGTGCACATTATGATCACAAAATAATTGGTCTTTGAATTATCATTTCACACTATGTGTAACAAGTTATAACATGCTGTAAATTAAAAGACGGGGACAAACTTTCTCAATAATCTGACAAATTGTAAATATTATTCAAATACTCACAATTTGCAATATTTTGATATGATTAAAAAAGTGATATCGGCAATAAATATCAATATAGTATAGAGTACATGTACTTAATTTGGTTGCACTGTGTGTTCCTTGAAATGAGTGGATAGGCAACAAAATGATAACCTATAAATAATGACCAAAGAGCCCTTGTGATTTTGCAGTGCCTTTAAAGGCAGGGTATCGGTTTTCCTTTGGCAACCAAGGTAACTACTCCAAAAAAGTGTTACCATAGAAACTTATGTGGTAAAGAGCACTTGAGAGCTGTTTACATGTATAGTAGAAAACATTGTAAGAAACGACGCCCTTTGAAGTAATGTACATGTAGTTTAAGAGAAAGAGGTAAATGTTCGCCCCAAAATTTGAATCTGAGAAAGGCTTCAGGCATGAAGCCTTTTTCATGAAAGCACACAATTCTATGCAACATGGATGTTTTTTTCTTTCATTATTTTCTTGTAATTTTGATGACCAATTGAGCTAAAATGTTCACAGGTTTGTTATTTTATGCATGTTGGGCTACACCAAGAGAAGATACTGGTCTTTGACAACGAACTACCAAAAGTATACCCTGCCTTTATAGCAAAACAATAAATAAAAGTTAACCTTTTTCTACAGACACAATGTAAGTCCACGTTTACGTCACAGCTGTGATATGACACAGCCGGCATGCGCACGGACACTTTGATCTAGCATCAGGTATACACCATCAAGTTCATGGTTTGAATAGGTTAGCTTAGGACCGATGCTTAAATGACCCCAGTGTGACCTGAATGATGCCACCACATTCTGGGCTTGTTTATTATCAATTTCAATAACTTCATACAGTGTGTCCGTATGGATTACACATTACTCATGGATCTATGCTTCTTGCCTTGCATACAGTTTTGTATTTTGCTTTAAATGCATGACAAACAGTTGGTTCCCTGACCTTACACAACATACATGTACATGTACTGTAGGCCTATTCTCTGATAACCGTGGTTAAATGTCACGATTGAGGAAACAATCGTGCAAGCTGACTGACCTGTGAATCCTTAAATCTACATGTATGTACATAAATACAAAGTTGCACAGGGTGAATTAATTTTTCAAAAACCCCAAAAGAAGCTTGCAAAAATGTGAACTGTCTGTTATTCATATTATTGTACCAACTGATTTTGCTCGCAGTAATGGGGCAAGCATTTCCTGGATTACACATCTGTTAACCCTATATAGACAACCTGTATAAAGTATAATCTTCACAATATACAAAGACATGGTGTTATGTCTTCTTCTTTTTTGAAAATTAAATTTTCTTGTAGAAGGCATCTCAAAGTACACAATTACATGTAAATGCAACAAGTGTGTTTATATGTTGATTTTTTTAGTTTCCTTTAATATTTTCGTGCAGCTTCGATGACCAATTGAGGCATTTGTTGGGACACGCCAAGTGAGGATACTGGTCTTTGAAAATGACCAAAAGTATACCCTGCCTTAGATGGAAAGACTCACTTGCTACCGACACTTTACTTTCCAGGCGTTGGTAACCACCAAATGGTTTTATATATGAGCCCCCCACCCCCCCCCCCCCCACAGTGGATCCAGTTTACAATCAAGTCAAATGTAAAATGAAAGCCGACTCGCAGATTTGTTTTTATGAGTACCTACCTGCTCGAAGACCACGGAATTTGCGTTGGCTGAACTTGTCCCTCAGAGCGACGACCATGCAGATAAAACCCAGGAGCACGATGAGAGAGATGTAGAAGTAGCGTAGCGCATCGTGACAGTAGAATCCAAAGTAAAGCCATGGTATGAAGGAGCCCACAATAAGTAGAGATATGCCTGAGTAATCCAACCTGCGATTCAATCACAATTCTCATTAACAATGGCTTAACTGTATCAACACTGAAACCCTCCTTCTCTCCCTAACTTTCGCCAGTATCAGGCCTTAAATTCTACCTTTGTGCATGTTGTGAGGGCAAGGCCATTTTCAAATTGCAAAGGGCACGTCCATTGGAAAACTTCAAAGTCTATGAGAAACTTGTAAAGGGGCACCAAGGCCTAGACCAGGGGCAACAGAGGCCATGACCTCCTTGTAATTCTATGCCTTCAGTATTAAGTGACCATTCATTTAAAGGTACAAATGTAGGATCTTCATTTGGTTTTTTTCCAACGTAATGTTTACATTGTGTATATACATGTAGGCAAATTTATCAGGAAAGATACAGTAAGTCACCTGTGCAAGTGTCTACTTGCTGAAAAAACCCCAGCAACAAACTGTCACGGTATTTTCACAATAAGGTCAAATTCATCCACGTTAATAGCAAGGTGACAGCGGGTGCCAACTGCATCTCTGGCCACAGCATTCGGGAACTGACACCAACCCTCAGAAATCTGAGAAACGATTCCTGCATGAATCGTTCCTCAGATTTTAAGGTTTTCATTGATTTCTAATCAACAGGGGCATTTCAGACAAAATAATTTTGCAGGATTCTTACTTCATCTTTATAACAAGTAAGATTTTTTTTAGAAATTTAACAATTTTTTTGGGGGGTCATTACCAAACAATGACCCTACCTTTAACTGCACGGTTTTCGGTGGAACACCCGGGCACAGATACATGTACACTTACTACATGAATAAAGAACCCAAAATCAGTAGCGATCAACAATTGGTAGAAATACATACATCTGTATGTACACATACCTGAGTGATCCAACTTGTGTTTCAATCAGTATTCTCATTATTTGAGAGTTTTATTTATAAACCTGAAACCCTCAAAATTTCCATAGCATTTGCCAGTATTAGTTGAAATTTGGGGTAATTGCTCAAGTTGTATTGAGCAACTGTGCAGAGAACAGGCCTGGAATTTCATCTTTGAGAGGGCAAGGCCATTTTCATTTCGCAAAGGGCACTTTCCATTGTAAAATCTTAAAGTCTATGGTAAGTTTATAAAAGGGCACCAAGGCCAGGAGCAGGGGCAACCGAGGCTATTGCCTCCGTGTAACTCCAGGCCTGAGAGAACTATCTGCGGGTTAACCCTCTACCCTCCCGAGTCCTCCAAAGTCAACCGGAGGATTTGGATGATTATGAAGGATTGAGGGCAAATTCATAATTAAGTCTGGATAATTATGGAGGATTGTAGATGTATGAGGATTTTGGAGAATTGAGGAAGGTCAAAGTTGAGAAAGCTGTCTGGTCTGATATTTGCTTTAATTATTATTATCTACACGAGAGAACAAATTTTGACAGATGATGCTGTTTGAAACAAACAACATACATGTACATCTGTACATTGTACATGTAACATGCAATTCAATTGTTTGTACATAAGGCTTATGGAAGTAAGATAATGTCAAGATTCCAACAATAATTCATTTTTAGTTTTTAACTACATGTGATCTACCACTTATCAGTGTGCAATACACAAGATAAGAGTTTAGAACTTGCCTGACTCTTTAAAAGTACATGCAGCTATTTAAAATTTAAAAAAATTTAAAAAGTCTAAATTTTGGGGTCAAGTCAGTCCTAAAACAGACCTAGCATCTTCAATAGATTAAGAGTCTTACTTGCTGAAGATCAATGACGTCTTAGATGAGTGACAATACACTGTGTGGAACACCCAGGAGAAAAACATACACATGATTGCTCCGGTGAAGAAAGCCATATACACAACGATCTTCTCCCAGTCTTCCTGACCCGTTATGGAGACCACAAGGAAGTAGATCATCAAGATGACAAAGGCAATGAAGCCTGGAGAGATAGACATATGGAAATTGAAAGAAAAAAACAACACAATTAAATAAAAAAAAATTATCAGAAATTGAGATGCCAACAGGGTTTCTCTTCTAGAAAGAAATACACAGCTCAGAACAAATGATTTTTTTATTTTCGTAATTACATGTAGTCAAAATGGCTTTTAAGATTAGAATTGGTATAAAAAAACTAAAACTTATCCAGTTTGTATTACCCCAATCCTATCAAACAAAAACAACAGCCGATCAAATTAGTTACAAAATGTGAAACATACAATGTATTGTATTACACATCCTATACCTGTATACATGTCCAATGTACACATTTAATGACATGGCGTGTAGATGTACAGAATTGCAGGTGCACACTAAATTAAACTCTAAGCAAGCGGCAACCTTCAATGCTTTTGTTTAGCCATAACCACCTGTTTCCTGTGTGTGTGTTTTTATTAGTAAAACCGGATAGATATTGCAAGGACCAAAATGCACAGAAGTCAAATCTGTACTAGGCTCGTCATGCTCGTACACAGAGCTACATGTATGCCAGAAACACCGGGGCAAACCCCTTCTCTTCGCGATAAGTGTAACTGGGTTCTTTTACAGGCATTACACACTACCCGAGACCTACGGCTTTTTGTCCCATTCGAAGGATGATTCAATAATGGTTGTTGTGGTTAAGTGTATTGCTTAAGGACAAAAATGTTATGACCAAGACTGGAACCCACACTCTGCTGATAAGAAACACCAGAGCTCGAGTTCGGTGCGCTTGACCGCTCGGCCATGTTGGGCGCAATCTTTGAAAATGGCCTTTTTAAAAATTCGCGCAAGCCAATTTTAAAATTTGCGTGCGTGCAATCTTGAACTGAAGTTTGTCCACACAAATAAAAATTGCGCAGCTGGGACACGAAATTGACACGAACTACATAGTTTGCATAAACAATTTCCTTCCGAACAATTAGGCTGCGTCCTATCGCGGTTGTTCGTGACAAGCTGAATAACTGCAAATATGGAGGAAGCCTTTGAGGAGTTTAGCAAGGGAAATTACCGATCAGATTCGACAACAAGCTTGACCATAAGACAAGAAAAAGGGGAGAGGATTATTAATTACATGTGTATCTTAAAGGATTTCCCCTGCAAGAGGCTCCTTCGGCGACATTTAGAAATTTCGTGAAAAGGAGAGCCTTCCAAATGTTGAACTTTCCACTACTGGAGTTACACGTAAGAAATTAGGAACCTACAGTTCATGAGCATTCCTGTTTTTACAACATTCTCCAAGTTTTTGTACAAAAGAATCGCTTTAGCCATACGTAAAAATTTCTTCATACAGCTTATATTTCACGACAAGTTTGACAACGTTTGAACGACAAATATCGCGCGGTGTTCAAAGTTTGCGCCAAAGCTACTCTGCGCAAATTTTAAAATCATGCAAGGAAACAAAGATTGCGCCGTAAAAAATGGCATACCGCGCGAATTTAAAAAAAGGCCATCTTCAAAGATTGCGCCCAACAGCCAGTAAAACTGATTAAAGTACATAAAACATTTTGTACCTAAAACTTATAATCTGAAATACTGTAAGTCTAAGTACAGTCATCAAAAAACAAAGATAAATGTGTACATAGTTGACATCCTTATCGAAAATCTTACCGAGTAGATGTGTCCAAATATTACCAGTTTCTGTATGTATTCGAAAGATTGAGCCAAAACAACTCCTGAAGGATGGGATCTGGGGACGATGGCCAAAGTGGAGAAAATCATTATCCTTGAGCCAATCTGGTAGGAGGTTGTGGTGGGTCACACGCCAGCGCCAGGCAGCCTCTTTCACTTTTCGGACAAAACGCTCAGCCTGCCTGGCAGCAGTCTGAGTGATGTTGGTACCAATGACATCTGCCTCGGGATCACTGGTTGGAGCGTCCACGATCTGGGGTGTAGAAAAACAAAAACAGAAATGTTTAACCTCAATTTCTTTTCTTTCATTAGCCATCTTTAACGAGGAGCTCCAAGGTCAAAATCATTTTTGTGATGTACTCATTTTCCAATAGATACATACATGTAGAGTCCTGTGGGAAACATTTACAAGTCTCTAACTTTATGTTAAGATGTTGTAAATTGGTGTAAAAATGTACAGACCAATGATGACCGAGGTGATGTCATGGGATTTTTTAGGATGCTGACAAATTTTGCAAAGTGGAAGGTTAACAAAGTGGTTTTGGTTAACTAATAACCAAACAAACTAGCACATTTGATTGGTGGAACATGCATCAAGTGTCATCCATTATTTTGCCATGTGTTTACTGTCGCAACACTCTAAAATATGGGTGGGGGCGGGGGGGGGGGGGACGCGTTTCTGTGTCTATTTTGTGTCTATTGGTGAATGACAAGGATCTATGTGTGAGCTACTTTACAGTTATATGAAACATTGAATGTATTTCGTTCATGCATCGTCGCACTACAGTGTATATAATCATGAGGAGAAATCTTGACTATTCACGAGGCGAGGTCGAGTGAAATGGAAAGCTAGATTTTTATGCATCCAATATTTGTATATATGTTCAACCAGTTTGTTGTTGCATTAGTTTTGCAATACATTGAGCAACTCTTTAATTAATTCTTGGACAAAGTACATTTATAAGGGAAATTGCTTTTGCACATGTTGCACATCGACCCGTTAAAGTGTGAGAATTTGTTTCCTTCACATGTGGGAGCATTGCCCACAAATATTCAAGACTTGCCACTGTATAAGATCTTAAAATTAACTCTTTCAGCTGTTCAGTGCCTCTTCCTTGCACAATGCGAAACGCTCCTCCGAACAATGCGCGTCTACCGTTTCCATCATTTTGGGAGTCAAATCTTGTATGCATGTTTATGTGCACAATTTTGACATTACAAAATGTCGGACAGGATAGGCGCGTGTGAGTGCACTGTGCAAGTGGCAAGGGGTCTATACAAGGTGTGTAGCGGTGTGCATTAAACCACAATGTATACAAATGGATTGTGAATATCTAAACAAGAGTCATGACCATGTGACATCTTCAAATTTGCCACACAAGTACATGTAGATAAAATAGAAGAGGAAATGCCTGCATGTACATTTTACGTGTACATGTGCAGTACACTGTGCACATCCATCCAGGGAACAGACCACATGTCCGGTGTGTGTGAGTTTGTTTTCATATTCAAACCAGGGACCTATAACAAAAGAGGACAATAGGGTCCCCGGTTGGGTAAAGGTCCCCAGTTAGAAATTGTGTACAAAACCAATGGGAGCTGTTGCCAAAAAGTTAGAGTCCAAACAAAAGAGGGACAATAGGAGGTCCCCGATTGGAGGTGTTTACACACTTGTGTGTGTGTGTGGATGTGTAGTCATGTACATACAAGGGATAACTGATATTAGAGGAAATTACTAACTGTTAACACTTGGTATGACCTCCAGGTCCAATTTACCCAGAAATGAAAGGATAGTTTTGCAGGAAGCAATCTGTTTTGACAACATCTGGGGACACGGACATTGTGCACACATTTACACAATGTGCACATTTACATGTAGTTCTTTCTACATGTACATGTATATTTAGTACATGTAGGCCTACCATGTAATCATGTGCAATAATAGTAATACCTTACATGCATTAGTGTGCTTGCACGGTGTTGTGTAAAAAATTGTTTCTGGTCTTAATGTCTGGTCTACATGTTTATGTAAGCTCTCTGATTCATCTTAGGGGCCATTCACAAATATTGTAATTTTCATGAGTGTACAAACCGTACACTGGGGTGGGGGGGGGGGGGTGGGGGGTCTGCAGCCCATACATAATACAAATAAAAGATTATGTTGAAGAGTCAGTTTATCATCATATCATGCCAGTAATGGATGGCTGAAGTAACAGTAAGATCACTGATTTGTAGAACACATTGTGGATTAGAATCGAATGTCTGCCATCGTCACTCGCTGCCATCACAAGGCTGTAGTCATGTAGCTTCTCCAGGGTTTGCCCTTCACTTTTTCAGTGACTAGCCAGCAGGACCAATTAACTTTTCATTTCACTGATCTATCAGCTTTTGCACATTGTCCATAATTCAGATTTAAGACTTAAGTATACAGCAGGACAACTTGGAGAGAACTTTGACTGGTCCACATGTGATTTAACTTCCGCTTGGCCAGCGGACCACTGTAAAGGTAGAACGCTGTTTCCATGCATGAATTGACTGCAAACTGTACTTGAAATCCAGTCATGGCTGTCATGAAAACATATGAATGCAATGAGCCCACGTCGCCCAGTTTCTTCAATATGTGCACACAACGCAGCATTTAAGCCTTGTGTAGATGCACCCTGTGTAAAATAGTCACCTCACATGCATGATCTTGGCAATTCTCTTCTGATTTCGCATAAAGTCGGGTTTCCTGACTTCTCATGATCAACAGGCATTGTGCCTTTTACTAAGATGGCGGCCTCTAGTCGCAACGTATTTGAATACAATTTTGACCACAATCTTTTTTATTCGTCATTTTCAAACCAACAAATCCGGATGATTTAATCGTTTGGTCATGTTGGTTAGACCCATCATGTATCATAGTAATTCCACTATGTACATGTAAGGAATAAGGTGAAGTATAGTACATGGAGCAATATATGTGATGTTTATGTAAGAGGGCTAAATTTGCAATCAAAGTGGTACGACTTGCTTGTACAGTTCTTTGAAAATTTAGCGTTTTAGACATGGTTAGAGGGTGGGCTGTAACAGTGTAATGGGGACTAGATGAAAAGATCGATGTAAAAAGAGAGCCCTGATAACATCCCAACAACAAGGTGGGCTAGACTACCGCCATACATGTGTACATGTATGCACAGAAGTCGACACCAGCTTGAGACCGCCACTGCATGTTGCATAAGAGTTTTTCCCATTATTGTGTCTTCCTAAGAGAACGAGTTAACTAGCATGGACCACTTTCTGGATTTCCGGGGAAAAAACAGAGAAATCACATTCCTGAACAACCTTTGCCTTCTTCCATGCCACTATTTTTTATTAAATTGTAAGATGAGAATTCCAACTACACTAGTTGCCACAAGCCTACCTCTTCCGGTTTCTCTCCCTGCTTAATCTCTTCACATTCTTTCTCCTCGTTCTGTGGTGTCTCATCAGTTTTATCTGGTAGACATATTGTAGACTCCTCACGGTCAGGGTTTAAAGCCTTCTCACAATCACTCTCATCTGAGTCTGAGGAAGAGTCATCATCGGGGACAGACACAACATACTCATCGTCACTCGCCAGTGGCACATGAGATAACATTGTTCTCTGAGATTTCACTGACTGCTTGGCGACTTTGTTCTTTTTCGGGGAGTTGGAAACCTTTGCTGCTGGTGTGGAAGTTGCTACTGTTCGTTTCCGAAGCCAGTAGTTTCCATTTTGTTCGGGGCCACTCATAAAACACGATGTAAGTGCTTGTAAACTCCTGTGTCTGTTCGAAGTTACTCACCTGAAAGGTAGAGAAGGAGGAAAAAATCAAATGTGAGTTTTTAAAGATGAAGTGCATCAGGCTCTTTAAGAATAGTTTGCACCATTAAACATTAAAAATAAAACAATTTGGGGTTGGACAATCATCAACTTAGCCAAAGTGGCCTTGATGTAATTCAAGGGCTCGATTTCACAATGAGCTAAGATCAATCTTAACTGTGAATCAATCTTATTGCTCAGCAAAGTGTGATGTCACAATACAAATCACTATGGAAATACTGACAACTAATCTTAAGATGAAACTTAGTGCTTTGTGAAACCGGCCCCAGGGCCCAATTTCATTGGTCTTTGCTTACAATTCTTTGCTTACGTCAAGTGTATTTCAGGGGTCAGCAGAGAATTTTTGCTTGTGGGCGTGCGTACTCCACATTACTAGGCATTCTTCTGTTACACAGTAAGCGCAGAATTCGGCGGTGAGCAGAGCCATGAAATTGGGCCTGGGCCTGTTTGTTTAATACAAAATGTAGCTAATCACATTCGTGTCCATTCAAATGCCATTCGTTGTTCCACACTATCGTGTCGTGGTCGAGCGGATAAGAGCACCGGACTCAAGCTCTTGTGTTTCTGATCAGCAGAGTGTGGGTTCGAGTCCCCGTCATGACACTTGTGTCCTTAAGCAAAACGGTGTTCCTGGTTCGATTGGCAGCTTACTGTATTGCGCCAAAGCACCTTGTAAACAATTATACATGTATGGTGCTATGTAAAGGAGTAGGTCTCATACTTCAAACGTAGCCCCTCATACCTTGCAGGAAAATACTGAATGTTGAAACGACTTGAATGAGTGTCACTGAGTGACAGATATGAGCGCTACATGTACATAAGAAGCCGTTATTATTATAAGTCTAAATTCATATAGTCTAGTAAAAGTATGGCTTTAACGTTGGTCATATTATGGTCCAGGAATCAAGGATTAGGAATGGTACAACTCTATGCATGATGAAACCCTGAAAAAATTATGACTGTCCTTGTACAAAATTTCGGGATAATGGATGACAGTCTTTCTTTCCTTCTACTTAGGCTCTGAGAGGAGTGAGAGACGGTGCCTGTGTAGTGTAAGATTACAAAAAATACCCTAAGCAAAGAATCGGAGCTTACAGAAGTAGCTGAATTTCGGGCTTGTCAAGCCTATTTCTCAGGTTAGCAAGGAATTTTTGCTAGGGCATATGCACACCACGTTACTAAACTAAATTACTAGACATTCTTTGCTTACACAGCTAGCGCAGAAATTATGCGCTTGCACATTAAACGGAGAATAGTGATCGTAAAAACAGGATACGGCGGTAAGCAGAGCCATGAAATTGGGCCAAGGTAGGACGCCTGTCTCTGTTGCACTTCGCTGATGTCCTGGGTATAATACTATTTTCTCTACAAAAAACAATGCAAATATAATAAAGTTTCAACTAATGATTAATATTTTCACCTGATAAGAAGCTGAAATTTCATTCAGCTTCCTCCATCAGGTAAATAATAAATATGACAAATTGTGAACAATAACATTGTTCACAATGGTATGGCTGGGATGATAGGAATCATGATACCCTGCGTGACTCTATTCTGTTGTACAATGTATATATGCAATGCAGGAGTCCAACCTACAATTGTCAATGTAGGGGGCCTACGCTAGATTACAAAGAATAACTAGTAAATGACTGAATGAGATGCAACATCAATGATCATTCTCCTTCCTTCAAAATGTTCAAGTTAAAGTTTCACCAAGAAACTCATGGAAGAGGAAGATTTTCCAAAAGCAGCGTAGCATGCACTGCACTCTGCAGTGACCCATTTGCGAGTCGAGAACAATAACTTACTTTAAAGCAAGATAAAAACTAATAAAAGAAGCATCCATCATTCATTGATCAAGTCCATCCCATGGTCCATCCATTGTCCATCCTGATCCATGATCCACCGCCCGCATATTTTGCCCCTTTTGTATTGATTACAAAGAATTCATTCCTCTAAACTTAAACACAGTCTTTCTACACAGAACTAACCATAATTCTGCTGAAATATATACGCTAATTTAGATATTATTACTTACCAAGGTTTTCCTAAACAAATGGTGCTCACAATTGGTGCTGCTGCAATGGGAATGCCGTGAACTGAATGGAATAAAGTGATGCGCAACTACTGACTGTATATTACTTGCACTCCACGCACGACGTATGTACGAGACGTATTAATTGTACATGTACATTGTGTACATGTACATACTTCCGGCAGTAAACAATAACTACGCTGGTACCAGTTTTATCGAGGGACCAGCGATTTAACTACGTAACAAACCTTGAGACCCTGCACATATCATTACACAGCGCGCAGAGAATGTAAAGCCGTATCCGAATGGGCGGCTACAGCTACGGCTACGGCTGTTACTAAGTGTGTAGACTGGCCCAATTTCACTTTTGCGTTACGTCATTCATTTTCATACGTAAGCACTGGAAGATTAGCATGCCTTTTCGTCGTGTGCTTACGGTTAGCAGCGGTATAACATGGAAATCGCACAGTAAGCACAAAATCGGCCGTCAAGCAGTTCTATGAAATTGGGCCATATCCTGCAGGTCCCCTGTCTTCATCCGCAAAGATAAAGATGGATCATCATCAGGCACTGGTTTTACAGACCCAATGATTTTATTGGATACACGGACGTGCAGCAGTGACGTAAGCTTTCTGTATTTGTCGGTATGGTTGGTCTGCTCCGAAGTGGCGTTTGCCAGCTACACAATGATCAGGAATTTTTCGATCGTCTGCTGCTGCGCACGTGTACATGATGTTTGTATGTAATGTTGTTTTATTCACAATGGGGTGTGTAGGCTACACGTGTGTGCAAACTACGAATCTCCACCGTATGAATGGATGCGAAGCAACTGACAGGATCCTGCCAATAGACCGTGCAAGTCTCGCGCGTATTCGAACATTGGGATCCGTTAAAGCGCGTGAGTTTGTTTCTTTAACGCGTTAAAGCAATGTACGTGGGACCACAGTGGTCCCAAAAATGTTCGAATACGCGCGAGACTTGCATGGTCTATTGCTCAAGGCTGGTATATGGCGTTATTTACTAGCCTCGAAGTGTGACTTTAAATGTTCGGGCTACTTAGTGTGTTGCCAACGTCCTATACTTCAACGCACGAAGTTGGGGGAGCTAATACATGTAGCTTGATCCGCCAATCAGATATACGACCTCTCTTCAGTTTGCTCAATCATGCGCGGCCCTGCTGCTCCACTTTCTCTCCAAAAAGGTGTCGCTCGATCATCATACCAGTAATGTGCTCAATGAGGACTATTATTACTTAGTCGAGTATACTATGACCGAGTAGAGTAGGCCTATATTCACTGAGGAGTACACGTCTGCAATAGATAGCCTACAGCGGTTTCCAATAAATAAATAATAAAAGAGCCGCTGATCTATCCGAGCATTACTGAGTCCAGCACCCGATCGTAGGGAGAGCCCGAGTACGAGTAGGCTAGGCATTGGTCCCTGCGAGTATTCATTTTTAAAGAACACCTGCAAAATGAAGTATAAGTGTTGTTGTTGTTGTTGTTGTTTGTTTTTCTTTTTCTTCTTCTTCTCCCCCTTTTTTTCTTGACAACATTTGTGCTTGTTATGATACAACTATCTTTATAGCATATATCATAGACGCCACTTTACCTCCACGAGCTTTATTACAATTTCTTTAATTTATCTTTTTTTGAAATGGTGGCTTCAATATTGATGTATGCCCCCGGCTGCTCACTTTCAATTTTGTTGTGGCCGGGCAGTGGGTTTAGTTGCAACTGATTTTGTGCCAGTTTCACATTATGGTCGAGTTTCGGCGACCGTTTGTTTCCCACCATTTCTGCACAGGATATAAGTCCTCTCTCTCCACCTCTCTCTCTCTCTCTCTCTCTCTCTCTCTCTCTCTCTCTCTCTCTCTCTCTCTCTCTCTCTCCCTCCCCCCCCCCCCCCCTCTCTCTCTCCCTCTCTCTCTCTCTCTCTCTCTCTCTCTCTCTCTCTCTCTCTCTCTCTCTCTCTCTCTCTCTCTCTCTCTCTCTCTCTCTCTCTCTCCAAAGCACCTAGACTTGATTCCAAGTCATGATATCGCGGTTATTTCTTCAAACGCAATCTTCCCTGTAGACTGTTTCCCTGTCCTTATCCGCAAGGATAAGGACAAGCACCGGTCTATTAATCCGGTGCCTTTATTGGACAGACATGCAATCTGCTGAGCAATCTGTTTAGCAATCTGCAGTGGCGTCACCAGAGGGGGGCAGGGGGGGGGGCCTGCGCCCCCCCCCCCCGCTCAGAACACTTGCCCCCCCCCTCTTGCCTCTTACAGAAAAGTATATTCTTATAATATATCAATCGCTGCATAAAATGCTGCCGTAAAAAGGAAAACTGTTATTCATATCAGTATGTGGACTATAACGCAGTCATGACAAATGCATGGAAACGCGCGCACGATCGTATTGGCGGTAAATGTATGTTGTTTTGCGGTTACAGAGAGTGCTGGAAGTCACAAAGTTCAGTTTAATATGTGGTGGTCTGAACGCAGACCAATAGCCCCGTTAACACAACGTAGTCAGATGCACAACAAAGAGATTTAAACAGCAAAATGGCCAGCGAAAAAGGTAGCTTAGACCATTTCTTCTCCATATCAAAGCGCCCGTCTTTGCCTCGTGCTCCATGCCCCCAACACCTAAGTAAGAGGCAGAGACGGGAAAATACAGAAGATTCTGATTCTGGTAATCACTGTTGGTATTTAATCCTTGTATACAGTCGAAAAGTTTTATCTTATAAAAATGACAAGTTCTCTAAGATTTGGTTGTTTTCGCAATCTTTTGTTACCTGCAAACTATGTAGACTGTTTTAGAACTGCATTGGTGTGCTCAACTATCAGTTAACATATGTAATGATAATCTTGCACTTCTTTGCCCCCCCCCCAATTTAATCCTTGCCCCCCACTTGCCCCCCTATGAAAATGTCAAGTTACGCCACTGGCAATCTGCTTAATAACCTGCTTAGCAATCTGCCTAAAAATTTGCTAAAAAATCTGCTTAGCAATCTGCTTAAAAATCTGCTTAGCAATCTGCTTAAAAATCTGCTTAGCAATCTGTTTAGTAATCAGCTTAAAAATCTGCTTAGTAATCTGCTTAACAATCTGCTTAAAAATCTGCTTAGAAATCTGCTTAGCAATCTGCTTAAAATCTGCTTAAAAATCTGCTTAAAAATTTGCTTAGCAATCTGCTTAAAAATCTGCTTAGCAATCTGCTTAAAAATTTGCTCAAAAATCTGCTTAGCAATTTGCCTAAAAATCTGCTTAGCAATCTGTTTAGTAATCTGCTTAAAAATCTGCTTAGCAATCTGCTTAACAATCTGCTTAAAAATCTGCTTAAAATCTGCTTAAAAATCTGCTTAAAAATCTGCTAAGCAATCTGCTTAAAAATCTGCTTAAAAATCTGCTTAGCAATTTGCTTAAAAATCTCTTTAGCAATTTGCTTAAAAATCTGCTTAAAAATCTGCTTAGCAATCTGCTTAAAAATCTGCTTAGCAATCTGCTTAGCAATCCGCTTAGCAATCTGCTTAAAAATCTGCTTAGCAATCTGCTTAGAAATCTGCTTAGCAATTTGCCTAGCAATCTGCTTAAAATCTGCTTAAAAATCTGCTTAAAAATTTGCTTAGCAATCTGCTTAAAAATCTCTTAACAATCTGCTTAAAAATCTGCTTAAAAATCTGCTTAGCAATCTGCTTAGCAATCTGCTTAAAAATCTGCTTAGCAATCTGCTTAGCAATCTGCTTAAACATCTGCTTAAAAATCTGCATAGCAATCTGCTTAGCAGACTGTTTAAACATCTGCTTAAAAATCTGCTAAGCAATCTGCTTAAAAATCTGCTTAGCAAACTGCTTAAAAATCTGCTAAGCAATCTGCCAAAAGCGCATGAGCAAAAGTCAACTTATAGGAGTGATGTTAATCTCAATTGCTGAAATAATATGAGGACATCTTTCGATAATCGATTCTGGTCCCCATTTGTTTGGGGCCGTATCCGAATTGGCTGCTACAGCTACGGCTACGGCTGTTGCTAAGGGTGTTGTTAAGGGCGTCCTACAATTTCAACGCAAATAAACTGCCTCAAGAAAACGTTAGCATAATTATTTCATCGCTAGTGTAGGAAAATGGAGTCCAGCAACCACAGGACCGAAGAAAACTAGTCTCTCATGTCGCAACTCTCTCATACAGCTCTGGCTAATAAATCTATAATGCACTGCAATAATACTAATATTAATAGCTTAATAAGTTTTAAGAATAAAACTCGAATCATAGGTTCATTTAGGTTGATTCGTATTATTGTATCACGAGAATTAATCGCGTTTCATTCGCTGCAGAAGGTGTAAAAGTTCCAGGATACAGGAGCGCTTAAGTACGACGCGATACCTATATAGTTGACAGTTACCCTCCTGGTCTCATCATACCACTCCAAGAAGGGGGTAATCTCGCCCCCTCTACCCATCTCTATGGTTCCATGGTCGTAGGTCAACCAGAACCGACGGTATTCCAACTTGGACACGATGTCTGGGGTTGACTGCTCGGCGTAGTTTGGCTTACAGTGTTTCTCGCATCGGATAGCAGACTTGATGTTGCTCCAGCCGCCGATTACTGGTGGGGGGGGGGGGGGAAAGACATAAAGCCTGAGCGTAAAACGATGCTACTTTTTAATAATCTGATATTTAAAATAAAACCTTGTCTTATGTGATGAATACACAAAAAGTTTGATATGTGCCTCAGAAGTGAATGCCGTCTAGCAAACGTTTAGCAAAAAAACTTCACGTCCGGTCTTAATAATTAATTATGAAATAAACCCTACGTAAATATTGTAGAATTAATCTACATAGCGCTTGGTAAACATTTTTGGACAATAAATTTAAAATTATGATCGCGGCTTGTTTTGCATTGGTTGCCTGCAGCTTGTTGAAAACAAATGGCGTCGCAATCATTGTCATTTCTAAAACTGGAGAAGAATCTAGATATGTTTCAAGTTGTATCGACTGAATTCCACATGGTATGAACTACTTTTCAGTCATCATGTCATTTTCATCTCTGCAACCGATGACAGTTTTTTGAAATTATGTTTTTCATTTATATTGGCTTTTGCTAACGCCAGGATGTTTTACGACCGAGGTTCCATTTTTAATGACACGTGCAGTTCAGTGACCCCCGAACTTTGAGATGTGCGAATAACGCCAGATACCGGCCTTAGAAACCTTCCTGGTCAAATTATAAATTTACCATACTGCATGCATTATTGATTATTTGAATTCATCTTACCTACGTCATAGTATAAAGTCTCATCCGTAAATTCAGAGAGAGACAAGATGGCGTCATTGGAACCTTTCACGGAGAAATCAAGTCTGAATACGTCGCTTGACTGGAGCCGTGGATATATGAAATTATAGACGTAATCACCAGAAGCTGTATCAACTCTACACTCTGTAAGGAAACATAGGTATGAGATCACTTAAAGACCTTGCCCCCAAACCATTAACCACTACTGTATTAATTAAAAACAAATGTACATTTTCTAACGTGCTCAAATCTTGCTATTCCTCCGTTCGTAGTTTATAAATAATGAAAAATCACTAAGTTAGGCCTACTCAGGATCTTCTCTTGGAGGTATGCGTAGTCGAAACGTCGGGTAGTCAAGCAACTGGTTCTTTTCAGACGACGAAGTTACGCAATAATCACGCAATCTCGCCCGTTTAAAACTTGAAATCGTTTAATTGTCACATTTTAAATTAAGAAACTATCTTTCCTTAGTTACCTCCGTGATACTCTTCGTCAAAATACATCCAGCCGCTGGATGGTTGAAGGTCAGATTTATCTCTTGCATACACAGCGGAGTTTAACTCACAGAGTTTTGCATCTTCGCAGTAATTGAAGGACTTGCAGACATCGTCTTGTAGACAGAAGACCGCACAGGTGACTTCGGAGTGAGCCGTAGCGCTGCGGTAGACTTTACCACTGAGTACATGATCGCGTAATGGGCCGTGGTAAAACGTATGTTTGGTTACTTTTCGTATTAGGTCAGTACGGGAGCCGTTTTGGCATTGGGTATTGAATCGACCAGAAGCGACTGCAGCGTAAACTAACAAAGAAAGAGCAGTAAGAAATACAGGGATACCCATGACGTCATAAACAAAGAGACTGTTGAATTTTAAGATTTCCTTTCACGATGATGAGCCGTATTTTTGTCTAATGAATAAATTAGGTAATGATTTAAAAAACGTTTTGTTGGTTACTGACGTTTCAACAGATGCGATCCAAAACACTGAGATTCTATACCTGGCGGTACACGGTATTGTTGAATTTGTAATGGTTGATTGGGCATTCCCACTAAAATAAATTATCGGGTGAGTATGGTGGCCATGAAGGGACATCAAACATGTATATTAACGTGAATATTTACAATTTTTTGCCCCAAATCGCAAACATTCACGTAAATATTTACGTTAATAATTGCGATCTGTGTCCAACACACAAATATTTACGTGCATATTAACGTCAAAGCTCGCGATTTGTGCCCTAAATAGCAAATGTTCACGTACTTACGTATATATTTGCGTCTTGGCACAAATAATAAGTATTCACGTTAGTATTTACGTGAATATTTGCGGCACGGACAATAATCGGAAATATTTACGTATATATTTATGTGAAATTTACGATTTGGGGCAAAAATCGTAAATATTCACGTAAATGTTCACGTAAATTTATATGTCGGGGTGGTAATTCTGTTGTTAACAATAATGAGTTTTCCCCTATTGTACAATTAATCCCTAGTGGCCACATAAAGCAGTTAGTAATACAAACTATTATATCCTACGTTGGATTGGCAATACTTTATGGAGTTTATAATTGGATGGGAACTCATAAAGGACTTTTCTCAAGACGGGGCTTGCTATAAAATAAGCTGTGAGTAGGCCTTTAAATGCTTTTATGACTTATCGTTTAATTCATGGGAAAAACAAAAATAATTGCCCTCGTCTCTAAGGGTGCAATAACTATTGATCCATTAATTAACGGGGGACTAGGTGGTAGCAGGCTTAACAATACTTTATTCAGGCATACCACAATACATAAAACAAAAAAGTATATACAAATTTTGCAAAACTTGATAAATATATATAAACATATAAATACCGTCCCACCTCAATATATACAGCAAGAATAGTAAACAAATGATAAAACTAACGATACCATTACGCGAACTTCCCATTAACCAAAGTCTCTGAATTGTACTCATCGGTTTCAATGTGACTCATAATATCAGCTGTTATCAGTAAAGTAATTGTTATAGACACATTCACCCTGGAACCCACTTCCCCATACAAGGCTAGGGATCCTGACCCACAAGCTATATGCCGCTGGTGCCAATAACTGAAATGCTGTAGAGCAGATTTCAAAACGTATACTTGGTCGATTTTTATGATTCAAAATGCTTTCATGTTAACATTCAACACTATTTCTCAATACTTCAAGTTGTAAACAAGAATCTGTGAAATTTTGTCAATATTTGTGTCAATAAACTCACAAGCAGTGACACCCTAAACTACAAGTTTACGCCTCATGAACTTTTGATCAGATAAGAAAGATCTTGTTGAAAACTGCTCACTCCCAAACCGTTGAGCATGAGCCCGAGTTTGTCATATAGGCAAACTAGGGTTTGCTTTTAGTGGGTGATTCACGCGGGTGATTCCAGCACTCCAGACCCCACATCCGTACAGGTGTAGATTGACAACCGTGAGATATAACCCTTTGTTTACGATCACAGAGAGAGAGAGAAAAGAATCCATGAAAAGAGAGGTCCTTCAACCTCATATGTTTCCTGTAATTTCAGAATATAGTGTGGTTGTGCGAAATCGAGTCGAAAGCTTTACTAAAGTCTAAAAGTCTAAAGATGAGACAATGTGAACACAGCATTTGGTTTTGTCTAGGATGTGACACCACTTGGTTAAGGTGTCGGCCGGAATTGTGGTACAGGAGAGCCCAGGCAGAAAACCATCCTGAAGATTGTACAAGAGGCCGTTATTCAGGAGATGCAGTTTAAGACTCTCGGCCACAAAACCTTCTAAAATCTTGGAAAAGATAGATGTCAGATCAGAGCGATAGGAAAAAAATTGTTTATCACTCCAATCACCTTGTTTAAAAAATAGGCACAGTGTAATAGCAGTTATACAAGGTAAATCCATTGTTCTCGGTAATGTGCGCACGCTCAGAACTACGTAAACAATGGAAATGTCTGCTGCCACCTAGCGTCCCAGCATACTCCCATTGCTTGCCTGTCCGCGCTGCTAATTACGAGGTTCAACTGCCCTCCCGTCCAGCACTACGGCTATGAAGGTTGTATTAACCCTTGACAACACAGCTCACTTTAAAGTCGGGAGTATAATATATGGGGTGGCCCAGACGGGAGACAACACAAATATACCTATCTTCACATTTGTTTGAGATGTCGCAAAACATCTTTGCTAATCTCTTTGCAAATATCTGTGAAGTCGCAACTTTATTATCGCAAATGAAAATTCGCAAAAATTCTTCCGGTGTATGATGTCCCTTCGGGGCTACCATACAGAAGTGAACACACTGATAAGTCCAGGTTACTATCAATTAGGAGTTTTATACTGACCGCAATTTCATAGCTTAAACCAAAAATTGCTTAGCATGGAAAATTCTTGCTTATCACAAAGAGCTGACCAAGCAGCCAAAATATTATGTGTTCCCTGCAAATTTTTACTATAAGAAAAACCATTTCCTAGGCATAATTTCTGCGTCACAGCTTTTTGAGACTTTTGTAGAAGTCGTTAAAATGTCTGTCGCAGTGATAGCGAAACGGCTCTCTCGCAACTACCTTGCGAGACGTGTTTTACATAGTGGCATTTTGAAGAAGGATTATAATAAACATGTTTAAGCATCCCGTAAAATATAGAAACATTATTCTTTTTTCCCCACTGTTTATTGTTTTATTTGGTGTATTTCAAACTTGTGTCTATAATTATGCCCACAGTGGGGAGAAATTTACATTCTGTATCTATCCAAGGCACGGACACACTGGGCGTGGCTTTATTGATAAGGCCATTAATATGATTCATTATGCAGGTTTACCTCATTACGTATAATAAGAGGGGGTGTTTGTTGGGAAACATGATTGTAGTAAACAAAACATTATATATATGATTGGCAGAAAAATGCACATCAAATACACTGTCTTTTTAACTTCAAGCTTTAAATATCCCATTTATTAATCACAAAATGGCAAATTGTACATTATTTTTAAAATGTCGATACAGTAAATCTACCTTGGGTCTTTCCATTAGAAATGAAGTTGCTAGTTGCTAACACACTTTCTAAAGTGGGATGATCTACTATTTAATGCACTTTTCATAGTTAGCATTTACATGCTATAACTTTCCCCTTCATTTACTAATCGATTAAACCGAAATTAGTCTAATCTCAACCCTGCTTTCAATTTTTAATTAGAACTAAAATTACAATTTTGCTTGATATGAAGGGATGCTTTCTTACAATGTGATTGTTTTAAGAAACAGTCTAAAATAAAACAAATACAACTATTTTAAAGAATTGTACAATAATTTACATATTATTCAGACTTCATTCGAATCCATTTTATTTTCAAACACGACAAAAATGTATGTTAAAAACAGAAAGTCTTAAATTTGTTTAAATTTGTTTTACAAGAAATTATTGCAACATAAACTTAAATAACTATTTTCAAATACTCAAAAAAAAAAAGTCCATGGGGAATAATTCCGATTTGCTTTTACTTACAATAAATCTTTTAGCTATGTACATTTGGAATAATTAATAAACTTCAAAATAAAACAAATCTTAATCCAAACAAAAGTAAAGAAAATCCCGCATATGTTTTTCATAAATCTCTTGAAATTCGAAGTGGACTACAAGAAAAATTTCAAAACAGTGGTTGCAGGGAAAATGATGTTTTAGTATACCGGTAAAACTATGAAATTTTAGGAAACATTACTTGAAAATTAGTAACCTACAATCGGTGGTTAAAGGTGTGTTTGGAAGCCTAAAATATACAAACGCTCATGTAAATCGAGGGCTGCTAAGTATTACTTCTGTCTTTGTTATGAAGTTCCACCCCCCCCCCAAACTGTATTCTCACGTGTGGACTAAAGTCAACAATTAAGTGGGGCAAAAGAAGAACATTTCCTCATTCGAGTGAGTGGTTGATATGATGTTTACCATCAAAATTGTATGTGGGAAATAACTTGAGCAAATACTTCGTGTTTTTTGCGGAAAGTGGAACAAGTACAGTGGCCAGAAACCACACTCTAAAAACTTCCGTGGATTGACCCACATGCCGTGTCAAAGGGGACTCGGCATTGACCTCGGAATTGACCAATGAAAGTGGTTAAACAAGGGTGTCATTTTGAATCATTTTAGCGCCATTTTGACAAAGATTCGAGGTCGTACTGAGCCAGATAATGCTCAGGCTCCACGCGACCCGGATTTCTGACCAGAAAGTTTCTAGAATGTACTTTCTTTTAACGGTTCTTGAACCAATTCATTGTTCAACTCTTTGCTTTTAGTTCTACAACCTTAAATTCCCCCGATAATGTTGAAAGTTTGTTTACTTGTTGGCTCTGAGACTATAGTTAACCATACGCTGGACGGAGATTTCCTTATACATTATAATCTCTGCTGTGAAGAAGTGGGGTTAAAAAAAAATTGTCTTGTTTACAGAGCTACACAATGATAGTGTACTGTTTAATGAACATTTTCACAAAATGGAAGCCCACTTACAAAAGTACTTGTAACGTCAGTCGCTTATAAAAAATACCTGTATTAGTCTAAGTGTTGTTTTGTTTTATATAACGGTACCATTTTGCAATATTATTCTTATATTTTTAGAACAAAATAAATTAGTTTTGCATAGATACATTTTCTTGCGAGTGTATGCAGTCTAACCCATGTATATCTGCGCACAATCGAACAGCGTGCGTAATTAACCTATACCCTAAGGGTGTTAACTTTTAAGATCTATACATTTTTTCATTTGGATGCGGAACCCAAATGGGGACAAACTTGATCAAGGTCAACAGCCACATTGGCTGAGTTTTGAATGCCATTAAAGTCTATGTAAAGAGCACCGGCAAGTCTGTTTTAATATTTAAATTGGCAATTTTCGATTTGGGAAGATAATTAGGGTACATTACGGATCCTTTGGATTGTCAAGGTAATAGTTAATTAAGGTGCATCCCAAATGTCTTTCTTCCCATTAAAAATCAGTGTAACAAAACTGGAACTGCAATGGGAACCATTAGAACTATACCCCCCCCCCCAATGCCGAGCAATAGACAAATTAATATTTCGATACATTTCAAAGGCCCCCCGCCCTCTAAACAGGAAAAATATTGCCCACGCTTGCCATTACCCCACCCCCCCCCCACCTAGAATTCTGGTTACGACACTATGGTATTTTATACAGGGATAGGCTATAGTTTTATAGCATGACATCTCGGTCTGGTCGAGTTGACATTTCTTTGTCTCTGATGTCCTCTGTAGCATCAATCGTTGGTACGTCGTCATCACCGTCATCACCATCGACACGATACGCCACGTTGTCTGACTTATACGACTGCTCGGGAATTGTGGGGGTTGCACTCCTGTCAACACCATAGGCGCTAGGTAAGGTAAGGGTCTGCCCAAATGTCTGGCTGGTCATGCTACTGTCCAGGTCTGGATTGATTGAATTTCGCCTCGAGCCTTCAATGCTCTGCTGATGCCGGTAGGCAGTTGACGCCTTGCGCATCTCAACCATGAGTCTGTATCTCCTGAAAGCTCTTTGTATCTTCTTGGCAGCCGTGCCCCTCTTTTTAATCTGGAGGGTGGTTGTAGTAGGTTCAGTTGCAGTCCTATCCGGAAAAGATTCCTTAAATTTGATGGACATTTGTGTCTGTAACTCTCTGAATTCCTCACTCTCTTCGACATCGCCGAGAACTCTTTTAGTGAGCGCAAAGAGCACGTCTAGACAATGAAGTTTAATGTCATCATAGATTGGCAATTCTAGTCCGGCTATTTTGATATTGTTTGGCTTCTCGAGGCGCAGGGGATGCTCCAATGCATCACAGAATGTGGATAGCTGCTCATACATTATGAACTGCGTAGCATTTGGGTCAAATCGCTGCCACACTTGATAGAACATCCCAAAGTCATCCTCGGTAATTCCCACTTCTTCCTGCGCGTGGGCCTGACTGAAATTCTCCAGAATAACAGCTACGTACACGTTGACTACCACCAAGAAGGTCATTACCAGGAATAGAAAGCAATACAAAGCGGCGAAAATGTAGTTGCCGCAATTACCGCTGGGTAGGTCCATGTAGGTGGGATCACAGTCAGGTGGGGCTGTCATCAACGGATCCAAGACGTCGTTCCATCCGGCCGAAGTCGCAAACCGGAACAGCAGCATCATGCTGTTCAGCCACGTTTCGAAGTTAACCGTATCGTCGAGGGCGCCTTGTTTCTTCACGTAGCCAAACTGCGCCATGCCGATGATGGAGAAGATAAAGATTATCATGAAGAGCAGGGCGCCGATGTTGACCAGGGCTGGCATCGAGACGGCGAGGGCGAAAAGAAGTTTCCGGATCCCCTTGGCAGACTTGATGAGTCGAAGAACCCGACCGATCCGGATAAGCCTGAAAACTCGGAGGATTGTAGGGTTGATGAATGAAGATGACAACACATCATCCAGTAAAATTCCTGTACCAAGGAAAATAGAATGAAAGCGTAATGAATATAATTTATCTGAACAATCTTGTTATTCTTACCTCAAAATGCTGAAACAAAAGTATACATTTATAACTGCAGCTACAAAAGTTCTAGGCCTGCAGCAAATACAATTTGATAACTGACTGCATTAAAATTCAAACAATTTCCTCTAACATCTACAATGTTTTGTCGTAGTATTTTTCACATTATTTAATTCCTCTCAGAATTGTTACTTCGTCTGGAAGAGTTTTTCTTTTGGATCGTTCTCTTACGTATTCTGCATTTACTCGTTAAAGTCAAAGTATACCTTTGGTTTTGGGAACCGTTTGATTGTTTTAAAACATATGTAAATAATACAATAAAGCTAAACTGTTTCTAAAATTTCAAAAGGTGGTAGCGTTTTTGAGATATCGCAAAAAATCTGGAGTGGTTATGTCTACGCATGAAGAATAATCCGTAATTGAAAATCACAATCAGAGAAACGATTCATACATGAATCGTTTCTTATAGGGAATTTAAAAAAAATCCCCTTCTCTAGAACTACATTCCTTAGAAGGGATTCGTTTCTCAAAATGTTATACATTAGCAGTAGCTGCAGTGCTTCTTACCAAGTAAGTTTTTATGGTCATTATTTTTTGAGTAATTACCAAAGGTATACCCTTCCTTTAACAGTGTTACAGACCACACTTACCAAGCAATGACATTGTGACTACGATGAAATCAAAGACGTTCCAAGGCACCCTGAAGTAATGAAGACGGTATCCAATCCACTTCAGGATCATCTCGAACGTGAAGATTACAGTGAAGATAATGTTAAAAACCTTCAGTACGTCAGAAACCTCTGTAGACTGTTTGTAGTGCTCTACAGTCATAGCGATCATATTAGCGAAGATAACCGAGACAATAACTATCTCAAACTTGGTGCTGGTAGTCAGTTTGAAGAAGAACTCTTGGATTTTGTTCTGAAAATGACAGTGTATTGATTACAATTTAATTCGTGTTGATCAATTGATGTATTTGATTTGGGGGCAAATATGTTACAGTAAAAGGCCCGTATCAAATGTATTATAACTAAACTGGAACAGCAACGCAGGTAATGATGGATTATCAACGATTTTTTGGTGTGTTTTTGTTATTTGTTGGTGCGAACAAACCGGTTCAAAATTCAAAGTGAAGATGATGTTTTGTTGATGATGTTTTGTTGAACTGCATCATTTAATATTTCAATTTCACAATTCTGTTGGATAAAAGGACGATGTACTTGTCAAAAACACAAACTGCTGTCAAAAGAAATCCACATTTAACAAGTACAGTTAAAAAAAAAACTAAAGCAGCCCACATGTTGCAAATGTCTCTAAAGAAATTGCTACATACATTGTCAGACAGGTGATGTATTTAAGATCAGTATCTTTACTCAAATAACATTAATTGTTTTCCTTTGCTGGTGCAAGTAGTGAATGGGGTACATATAACGGACATCATGTAAGTGAAAACAAATATGAATGTTACTGAGAAACAGCAAGCTAACAAATATTAGTTTTTTTCTTAGACTCATTACTTACCCCAGCCTGCAATTCCAGATAAAAGTAAGTATTTGAGAGACGGGAAATAGAATATTAGCACACAGATACCAAAACAAAATAATCAGTGACACAACCAAGGTGTTTACTACATTATACTACATTATGTTTGTCTTTTGATGCGAGAGTAGGCCTACTTTTTTTCAAATTGATGTGGCAAAGATTAGTTTAAGTTTAAGATTAGTTTAAGATTCATTATTCTAAAATTGCTTGTAATAAAACCAAGGATGACTCATAAGTGAACTTAATCACTGTAGCTCACAAGCCTGAAGAAACATGTAAACAAGGGTGCTATTGCAATGCGAACCAAAAACACCGGGGTTAACCCCTACTCTTCCACGATAAGTATTCTGGGTTCTTTTACGTGTATACTACCAATCCTACGGGATTGGTACGGATGCCCCATCCGAGGCACAAAGCAATGGTGGTCTTGCTCAAGGACCAAAGTGTCAAGATCGGGACTCGAACCCACTCTCCGCTGATCAAAAACACCAGAGCTTGAGTCAGATGATCTTAACCGCGCGGCCACGACACGCCACTAAAAGTCTTATAATATCAAATACAACAATTAATTGATTGAGTATATGAATGTCTTGAAGAACTCTTAACTATTATCAATGTAAAAAAAGAAGAAGGAAAAACCATCTTATCTACAACATTACCGTCATCTTATTTGGATTAAAACATACTAATTCCTAGTGCAAGTAGATCATACATTCTATCCAAAATGAATCAATCCAGAAAGGAGAGGAAGACAAGGATAAGTATCACAATGCATGTGTATTTTCGATGAGGCAAGTTTTTTTTTTGACTGTCTTACCGTTGGTTGTTTAATCTGCTTTGTAGGTTTCTGGACACCAAGACGTCGCATAGTTTGATAGTAATTCTTCTGATTGCTCGTAAGAAACATTCCGAAAGAACTGTCACCTTCGTACTGTCATAGCGAGAAAAAGAAAACTGAATTAACCTTCTGTAAACCTTCAAAGGCCTGGTTGATTTTCTCATAATGCAAGTGGTTAAAACATCTGTCACATCTTATAGAAAAAACTTTCTGTTTACCTTCCTCTTGAGCTCATTGAAGTTATCAATGATGACACCGATGAATAGGTTAAGTGTGAAGAAAGAACCGAAGATGATGAAGACAACGTAGAAGATATATGCAATTGGTGATGCTTCGTAGGACGGCTGCATATCTGGACCTCTGCTGTCTACACTGTCCTGAATCACCTCCAACCAGCCTTCAAATGTTGCCTTAAAACAGGAAGAAAATCACGAGAAAATGTTGACTTGGCAATGTTTACATTTATGCTGAAAATGTCCGGTTTTTCTATAGATTGGCACCGGATGTTTCGAGACAGGACTCCGTTCCAGCTGGGTGAAAATGTTCCTCCTTCAGAGATCGGCGAAGAGCCCTTGAACAGACGAGATCAACTCCTACACTTAAGTTACATCTCAACATAGGTGTGTGGGGAGATGCAAATTCAGTGATGCACAGTCAAAAGGCTGGAGAATACTTGACACAAAATGTGAGTCGACAGCTCGCAGTGAAAACTTAGCACTGGTAAACACTAGTTCAAATAATGTTCCAACTTTTTCAATGTTTTAGATTTAATTCTCTTGTGTGCTGTCAGGATTTTAGTGGCACGATGAGTTGTTCGTATAACGAAGCCACTGCTTAATACACAAGTTACCTATACTTGAATTGTGCCTATTTTCTATCATGGGTTGAGAAAATTTTCCGATTAGAGTGCCTTTTCTCTCAGGAGAAAGGTGTACAAACTAGAAGTTTTGACTAGAAGTACTCATCTGATTTCTGATTTTGCCATACTAATTATAAACAAAGGAATAATCCACCAACCTATCGTTTTTGTTTACAATTGATAAATGTTAACTTTAAATCTCTGAATATTTTCTTTATTTTTGATTCTATACTCGAGTATCATATTTCCATTCTAAACTTTTCTATAAATAATCTGTTTTCATAAATTAAGTGGTTAATTTATCTGTATTATTAATTTTATTCATGTAAAATCGAATTGTATCAACCCTCGAGCTGTTTTTATCGAATATGACTTTCAATAGACCAATTCAATTCAATTCAATTGAAAAGTTCACCAATCAAATAAACTATCAAGGTTCATGAAAAGAATTAGCGTAAACTGAACAGTTGTAATCTCACATGAACTCGACCGATTTCCTTCAACTTGTTTTTGTTATTTTTATTTTTTTTTTAAATGGCAGGGGTGGGGCTATTTTCTTTTCTTAGCATCTTCTTACCACTTGAAATAGGGCCAAGTAGCCGTTAAAGATGTTATCAAAGTTGACCTTTGCTGGCTTCCACGTGTAGTTGAGGTTGATACAATCTGTGTAGTTGTTGACGATTGTAATGGGTAGGAGTTCCTCGTTCTCGTCCAGGCATTTAGAGAAAGAGCCTTTGAAGAATTGCACACCCATGATACTGAAGATAAGCCAGAAGACTACACACACCACCACCACATTGAAGATAGCTGGTATTGCATGGGCGACAGCATTCACCACAATCTAAAGTAAATGAAGAAATAAAAGGAGTTGTAGAACGCATTGTCTTTGAAAAGGGGCTCTTGCTTCCACAGACAAAAATTACTTATTCATAATCAGTTTCAACGTTTTTACTCTAAACTGTTCTTTACCTGTCAAAAAGGTGGTCCTATTTTATTGTTGGTATTGATTCCCCCTAAAAATAATCCCGGAAAAGCAGGTTCAAAAAGACTGACTTCTCGTTACCTTCATGCCCTGCCAACGGGAGATAGCTCGTAGAGGGCGTAGTGCCCGAAGTGTACGGAGAACCTTGAATGCAGAAACACCAGACAGACCTAACGAATCCCCAATTAGACTCACAACAGCAACCTGTGAATGAACAAAAATACACATAAACTAAAACACAACTTAAAACTTTAAAATAGAACCAGGTCTACGGCTGCTTACAAATTAACCTCCATTGCGAAGGCTGCGCAAAGCGCTTCACCACATATAACAAGTTTCCATACTGAATTATTTGGTATGAGCGATTTGTTTCTAATTTGTACAAAAAAACTGTGGTGTTATATTTCAACATTCTCAATAAAAACATACCGAAAAATGTAATTTTGGAAACGGATATTGGAAATTATTGCTAACATAAGGTACAGAATTGGATGCCCAGGAGGCCCTTGTTGGCTTCATAGTTGACGAGAACTATACTTGAAATGAACAGTTGTAAAAAATTCAATTGAAGTATTTTGTTTATAGTATTTGGTTTTACCCATACACCGATGTGTGTGAAGCAATGTGTACTCAATACTTTTCCAGAGTCTTGTGAAGAACAACAAATCCACAGGCATATTACTCGATATTCGAACCCACGACCTTTGATATTCTAGAGCAGATGTCTTACCAAATAGACCACCGAGGTTGATCGGTAGCTGGAGGCAGCGGGTACTGCAACAACTTAATAGATAAAATTGTATCGCGGATAAAGAAAAACATTATTGGTTTTACCCATACACCGAAGTTTGTGTGAAGCACTGTATACCCTTTGGCCGCAGCATTCACAAACGCGCGCCATGGAAATTTGAATCCCCAAAAGTCGACTGACGGTGATCTTTGAGGATTCAAGTTCTCGACATACTTTTATTGATTTTAGTTGGGTCACTTCATACGAAATAATTTCGGAGAATGCTTATTAACATTGACATTTTCATATAAAAAATGGGCTTTCGGATAAAAATTTCAAAAACATATTCACGGTCATTACAAAAGTGCGACACTAATAGTTACTTTGAGAAACGAAAAAACAGAAGTTTGTCCACGTTATTACTTTTTTGCAATACCTGTGAGACTTAATACTTACAATCACAACAATGAAATCCAACCAACACCAGAAGCTGGTGAAATACTTGACGAATCCCATTCCTATCCATTTCATCAGCATCTCAATCACAAAGACTACACAAAAAACGATGTTGCAAACTGCCAAGACTTCTTGCAGCACTAGATTGCCTGGAAGATTGATATCTTCAAATGTCTGTTGAACAAAACAAAAAACAATTTTGATATTAACAATCATAACATTCAATTCGTCACAATCAGTGTCGCAATATGATGGGTTGTTTACATAGTTTACAAATTGAATTTAGGCCTACCAAATTACTTATTTTATTAATTCGTAACAAAATTATTTCCACACTCATCAAGAAATAAACAGCAGAATACAGAGAAAGAGAAGCATAAATAAAAGTACACCATTAATTGTAAAAAAAAAAAAATGGCCAGAATCGACTGAAAAAATAGGTAACCGAATCGGTTAACAAGCAACGTTTTGCTTGCAGCTCTCAGCCACATTATGATACGATTCAAGTGTAAAATATTACATTTTAAAAAGATGATTTCAATGTTTTTACAACTATACAACTACTTATCACTATTTGCTTTTGCCTTCACGTGAGGTAATCGTAAGTAAATGGCATATAACAAGAGCGTTGAAAAGGGGCTTGTTAAATAAAGAGAAATATAAACGGGTACAGTTTTAATTGGCCAGTATAGTGCCCCCACCCTAGTTTCGGCGCTGTTTAAAAGAAAACATACACATTAAGATGGATGTCTGTTATGCGAACGTACCAGTGTGATGCTACTTGCACATATAGCTAACAGAATGAAGCCCTCAAAGATTCGATTCTCGACGATCGTGCACACTGTCTCTCGGAACTTCCTCCAATACAAGAATGTGCGGGAGTTGTCCGGATCCCGGCAGAAAGTGCAGGCGCACTTACGGCTGCAGAACAGATCACACTTCTTTGGAAAGCAATCATGCACAGGGTCATCAATGATACCCGCTTCGACGAGCGCATCTCCAGGGGTTGCGCTTTTCACCCGGACTTCCACCACTTGGTCTGGAGGTACCTTGCTTGCCTCCTGCTCGCCCGTTTCTGAGTCGGTGTTTCGGACGACACCCATGCTGAGGTTGTCTCCCATGTTGTCCACTTGAAGGTTGGCGATTGAGGAGTAAATTGTGTGGGACATGGTATGCTGTTGGATTGAAAAAATATCCATAATGTGTTGTTATAGTTGTAAATATTTCAAGGCAACGATCCAAAAAAGAGGATTGAGCAACTATAGTTGCTGTGATAATAGATTCTTTTTGAAAATTATTTAATTTGAAAAACAAACCGTATCATATAAAGACATAATAAGTCTACACGATTATGTCTAGATGAAGTCTTCGTAATTTATTAGTATTGAAGTTTACACGTTGTCCGTGCAGTGGATTTAATTAGTGTTTGAAATGCACGGCCTGTCGACGAATAGGATGTGCACTTCAACAAAAGCAAGTTGAGATAATCATCCCAACAAGGGCCAATGTAAACTGAACCCAATTTTATGACTCTGCTCACTGCGGAAATATGCACTTACAGCCCATAGAATCACACTCTTTGCAGGGTGCTGTAAACGCAGAATATGTGGTAAGCAGTGCCATGAAGATGGATGCTGTACCACTTGGGCAGCTAAAGCAATCCAAGCCTGACGCTCAACTCGGTGATGTTCACTTGTGGATACCGGGTTGTGAAATTATGTGAAAATATCAAAGCATCTGGGCCCAATTTCATAGAGCTGTTAAGCAGAAAATACTGCTTAGCACTTTTCTATGCTAAGCTAAAAATGAGTGGGGCACCAGTCACAACAATGTAAACTTGATGGAATTTTGGCTGGTAACCAGTTTTTTGCTAAGCAATATTTTTCTTAGCTGAGCAAGTTTTTGTGCTTACAGGTTTTATGAAATTGGGCCCTGATGTGAGTTATAGAGAATAATACGTGTCTAACCTTAATGCTTCTTGCGCTGCCAATCCTGCTTGGCCCGTTACTGTACAGTCCGTTTGGCATCAGGGCGTTGCCCATAGGGACTGGTGAATGAGCACGTGCAGTTGGTTGCATCATTCCATTCAGCATGACACCATTGCCTACGGAAACTCTGTGGATAGAGCCGTTGTAGATGGAGCCATCATGCAGTGAACCGTTTGGGTGATGGATCATTGATACCAGTGAGTTCCTGTGACGGACGGGCGATAGTTCCAAACCGTTACCTGTGAATAATGCGAAGGTAAAGAAAAAACCCCACACTTTTTAGTTAAAGAGGCACTAGCCACAATCACTGTCCCTACTCGTTGATTTTTCCTGCTTTCATTTTCAAGTAATTTCGAAACCAGTGGTCCTAAGGCTTCAGTGGCGTACCGTAATAAGACATTTTCAATTGGGGGAGGGGCAAACAAAGACGTATATTTAGGGGGCTGTTTCAAATAGCCCATCATTCATTATTTGCATTTTTTAGATCTCCTTTTGGGGGCAAGATGGGTGCAAGGGTTCTAGAGGGGGACAAGGGTTCTGAGAGGGGTGATACCGCCCTCACCCTGCAGGGTTACACCACTGTAAGGCATGTACCACAACCCAATGTGCTTGGTTGCTCGATCAAAACGTTAATTAGTTGGAGACGGCAGAAAACTCACTGCAAATCAACATGTGTTTTAAGGAATACTTGATTTGTTTCAGGCTGACTCAACAATTGAACACTCACTTTTATAATGTTGCCCGCCATTATCCAAACTGATCTGCGAGATCCTGTCGTCCTCATCGACAACCATGAACTTGGTGACACTTGCTTTCTCAGTCTTGTTTGTACCGTTCTCACCCTTTGCCTCGGGTTCAGCAACATCTTTCGACCCCTCAACTCCAACTTTGCTGGGTCTGCGGAGTTTCTTGCAACAGCAGCAGAATATAGCTGTTGACCAGCGTTTAAGCTTAGCGACGGCCAAACCAATGCGGTTTTCTGCTTCATCTTTCTTCTTCAGTGAATCCGAAGCGAATGCGTTGATTAGTAACGCAAGGAAGAGATTCAGAATCTGTAGCAATTAAGGAAATACCAAATCCTCTTTGTATAATGGTCCGTTTGTTTCTGTTAAGCCCATCAATAAAAATGTAAAAAACAAAAACGCAACAAGAACAATTGCTCAAACTAACAATTTAGGTATCACATAAACATTTAAACAACATATACAAGTAGTTTACGCAGGTATTTTACTAACTAACGGTGAAATATATAATTCCTTACATTTTTTGCCATCTTTGTTTATTTATTTATTATCTTTGGGTGTCGCATTTTTGTTGGCGTTGCGTTTCCCTTTTTTTTTATAGCATATATGTATGTATATATTTTTTTCGGTGTTGCATTTTTTGCGTCACATTTTATGTTTGGGTGCAAATGTGGGTTTTTTTTTGCGTCGCAATTATCTTTTTTCGTAGCATTTGAACCCGACAGCGAGCCTTATCTGCGACGGAAAAACCCCCAACTGAATAAAGGTGGCAAATAAAGGTAAACACCATGTCAAGTACAACATTGTGAAATGTAATTATCATTTTAAGATAAATCTGAAAGTGCCGGCACTCTGCCCACTGAGCTATCTAGCCCATGTTTGTCTCCCTATTTTGTCAATGTCTTTGTTCGGGGTGCAAGACAGAAGCCATACAACCGTAATAATTGCCGCGTAAAGATATTGCCCGAACATATGACAATATTTTGTTCTTCTTCTTACCATAATGTTGCCCACAATGAAGGAGGAGATGAAGATGATGATGCACACCGCACCGTCGGAGCAATCCATACAGTCGTACAGCGGCTCGATCCACTCACCGCACAGGATGCGAAAAATCAGCAACAGCGAGTGGTAGATGTCCCGGAAATGCCACCGAGGTATCTCCCCGTTAAAGTTTGCCTCGGTGTAGTTTATACCGAACAACTGCATCCCCATGACGGCGAAGACGTAGATGATAATGATGAGGACGAGGCTTACGTTACCAAGGGCGCCGATGGTGCTGCCGATGATGGTGATGAGCATACGCATCGTGGTCCAAGATTGAGCCAATTTCAGGATTCGCAACTGCGGGGGGAATTATAAGAAGATTTTGTTTTCTTCAAATAATGTAAGAGCCGGCAGTGTAAACAAAAAGAGTAAGAAAATTGCGTTCCAAATTCGTGGACTTTCCATTTAACTTATTCTGTTTCAAGAAGGAAAATGAAGTGAATGTAATGTTTGGTTGCTTTACGAGTGGTTTGTGAGGTTAGGACCCTTTTTTCTAAACGTGAGGAGCTTAGACAATATGTTTACTGATAAGAATCACTGTTTACCCATAAAGACCCACAACTAAAAACAAATAAGTAACCACAACGGAAAGAAACTCGGTAAATTTTGAATATTTTGGGGAATATTGACTTGAGTGGGACTTGAATCAATAGCCTCCAGATTAACGTGCCGGCGCTCTACAAACTCAGGAACCTCTATGTTTGCGGTCTCTATATTTTGTCAAAAGCTTTGTTCGGGGTTCCAGTCACGAGCCATACCACCGCTGACTGCCTTGTAGCCAAGTTAACCACGCAACCTGGGAAGCGGCAGCCAGGGAATCACCTTAAGTGGATGCGCCAACATATAGCATAGTTGGAAGAGCGCTGGCACGCTAATCCAGAGGTCACAGGTTCAAATCCCGCTCTGGTCCATTTTTCTTTGTTCAACCCCCCAAAACAACTAAAAACTCGACAAAACCACCCATCAAGCCTATGGTTATACTGTGGACTTACAGTCTGCATGGCTTCGGACACTTCCTAAAATGTATCGTTTACATTAATCTGCTGGAATAGAGTTTTGCAAGGCTCAACTTGATCGATGTGCCCGTCAAGCGTTATGCATTATGTGGAGTGCACAATCCTTCAAAATGAAAATACACGTGTACATGGAACATGTGCATTGCTTGGCGTGTATTTTCAATGCTACTCATTGTGCACTATGCATTATGCACAACGCATGACTTTAGGCCTTATTCAACCCAACTTACCAGTCTAAAAGTTCTCAAAACGGATAAACCCGGAATGCTGGAGAGAAACAAATCCATCAGGCTGAAGATGACAATGACGAGATCAAAGACGTTCCATCCGCCCTTGAAAAACTTCACTTCTAGAGCAATCAACTTAAGGGCACACTCAATGGTGAATATGACGGTGAACACCTGTTTGATATTTTGAATAAATCAATATAAGTTGCACTCCAAAAGCTCCAGGGACAGAATTATTGGATAGGATTTCGGGTCTCAGGAGGCCTGACCTATTTCCGGGTGAAGTTGACCCGGAAACTGTAGATTATAGACGGGTTTTAATTCGGAATCTACGTAAGTTTGACCACTTTCTTGGCCATTTTGACCCATTCATTGGTCATTTTGACACAGATTCGGGGTCAGCAGAAAGGAATCAGACCTCCCATATTGGACTCAGATCCAGGTCGATCCTGACCCGGTAATTTTTAGATATAGATAGTTACAATGAGTAAAACAATTTAAACCGCTCACTGTTTTCTCTCAAGTTTCTCTCGAAATAATTTCATAAGAATTCTTTATCAACACAATCTGTCTTTTTATTTTCCTCCTCAAATTTTAAACCAGGTTTCTCGCATACCTAAGTTTTGATTGGCAACGCTAGTTTTTAAACGCAAATTTGATTATAAACGCCAAAAACAATACCTTGTTGCCTATGTCCAACACATTGTCCATTTCAGCATCGATATTGTAATGATCCAGCATAAGGAAGATGGTATTCAGAAGGATGCAGAGCGTAATGAATAAATCCATCAGAGGATCCAAGACGAACAAGGCGCAGTAGTATTGGCCTTTCTTGGTGATGCGGTAAATACTGCGGGGACACACGCAGCACGTCTTGCAGCAGACACAGCAGCGTGTGTACGGAAAACATGGCACGGGCTCGTTGCTTCCATCGTCGGTCTCATCGGGGTCTTGAGAAAGAATGAAGAAAATTGTTGGTTTGTTTGAGCACAATACACAAAGTCAGAAACTTTAAATATAGTACGGTCACTGTTAAAAACAGAATAGACCTTGTTGGCTGGCATTGATGGCCGAATGTTCGCAATCGTGTTAACATACATTGTGACCCGATTCAACATTTCTGCAAACTTTCAATCAAAAAAATGCTTTGTTTCCAACAAGTTCAACACTATTGCAAACTGTGGCTACCTGATTTTGCTTTCTATGTATGGCTACACATTGTTTTCTAACCTTGGTTGTCTTAAACTTATGCTGAAAGGAGGTTGCAATAGAAAGGTCTATAGGCAGGTAAAGTTGACGAACAATATGGAGTGACCTTGGCGTAACTTAAACACGTAAACAAGAGATCAATCGAGAGCAGAATTCTAAAATGGCGATGAGAATCTAGCAGAAAATACTTCATTGTAAATTATGTTGACCTTGACACAAAATGTCATCTACCTGGTAAGTACCCAATACACTGTTTAGCAGAGAAAAAAACTGGTAAAAAGCCTAATGCTCAATTAGTTTACATTCCATGTGACTGGTTCCCTTCGTAGCGTTTGCTAAACAAATATATTTAGCTGAATATAGTGAGACCGTCTCAAAATCTAAGGCAACATTTTGTTTTTGAACCTGGTGTGTATTTTCTGTCTATAAAGGAGCAGAACTTACTATCCATAATCACGTTGCTTCCATCTTCACTACCGTTCTGACTCTTCGAATCATCTTTGCTCGCATCAGGAGAATCTTTGTTTGAAGCGTCGTCATCATTCTTCTGTTGATGTTTAAAGACAAATATAAAAATAAGACGTACCGGTATGTTGCAAACATTTTTGTGCAAGCCGACCAGCTGCTACCAAAAAAATCCCACTAAATCATGAGACTTTGGAACGCTAGGTGGCAGCAGACTTACCAGGTCAGTTTCCATTGTTTACATAGTTCTGAGCATGTGCACGTTAGCGAGAACAATGCGTGAAAATGTTACCAAGGACGACTGCTTTTTGATCTTGAAGAACTTTGGTAATTTGGCACGAGAAGTTGATAATCCTTTAAGACAAAAAATACTTAATGGCCTGAAATTCCGACGACTACTTTTAATAATAACAATAATAATAATCAATCACTCAATCAATCAATTAATAATCACAAAAGGCCATCTCTTAGTTTTTCCAAAACACAGCTCCCTGTTTGTTATGTCATACTTACGTCATCATCAATAGGATCGGCCTTAATTTCATCCTTTTGGTAAGCATTGCATAAAATAAGAATAAGAAGAAAAGTTTCCGTGTTAAGACGCTCCAGGGGCAGATGATGTTAACAGTGACTAATTTCTTTTCATCTCAACCATCCCGTATGGAATGTTGATTGAATCGGCAATATTTATTTCGTCTCATATTATGTTTGGGTTATAGTCAATATTTATCTAAGGTAAGTATAGGCGTATAACGTGTAAGCATCACAACAACAGTAATCTGCGTTGCTCCTCCGTTTCCCTACGATATTCGATTTTGTTTTATTATCAAAGCTTGCTGCTATCTTTCTTTCTCTTCTTGTAAAATATGCGAGTGATATTTTGAAAGGAGACCATTAATTTGAGCAATTCCCGTTTGTGCATTTGCACAAGATTCAAGACATGCGTCACATCTGAATGCACACATACAATCTAGGGAGAGATAACGGCAGATAATGCGGGTTTATTGTGAAGGGAATACACTTAAGTCAAGATCGTCTTCGAAAAAGCATTCCCAGTAAAAAGAAGAAACAAATATTGCACTCACTAATTTCTCACAAACCCTGAAGAACAAATCTCTCACAGAAAGATGGATGCATTACCTGTGACATCTTGGAGGTGTTATCACTGTCATTGTCCATCTTCTCATTTGCTTTGAATGCCTCGTTATCATTTCCTTCTGCCCCTCCTCCTCCTCCTTCATTTTTTTCAAGGTTCTGCAACTGTAGCTTTCTCATATGATCTCGCCTCTCTTTCCTACGCCGTTTCTTCTCGGCTAACCTCTTCAGTTTTTCCGCATCCATGTTCAGGATGTTCTCGCGGACTTGCTGGGCCTTCTTTTCCTTTTCCTGAAGATGAAAACAATAGTAATAAGTCAATTTAAACTTTTTACCTACGACAAAAATTCTGCCTATGAAAGATGAAACGTTATAGGGTCTGGAGTTAATACGTCACCATATTCTCTTGAAAGGGAACAGACTATAATGTGCTTTGGCTTACTATGCAGCCAATCAAACCAGGAACACTGGGGCGAACCCCTTCTCTTTACTATAAGTGGACTGGGTTCATTATACATTTTATACATGAATTATACAACACACATTTATGTTAGAATAGGTCAAATGCTGGTTGGCACCCTACCTTTCCCTGGTTCTCCATCTCCTCCGTGTACGCGAGGAAGACAACGGCGAGCATGAGATTGATCAAATAGAAGGAGCCAAACATGACGGCCAAGAAGAAGAAGATCATGCTCCATCCGCCCATTGCTGCGATAACCTGAAATTAAAAGCATCAAAAACAGTATGACAAAGTGGTATGAGCCTCTTGCTCTCTTCTTTCAAACCACAGACTCCCAATTAGTGAAAGCATCATTTTTTATTCACTTCAATAACTCCTGGGTCAGAATGACCCAATTCAGGTGGCCCAGGGCCTGACCCATCTATGGTTCAGTGTGAACCGGAATCTGTGTCAAAATGACACAGAAATGGGTCAAAATGACGTCAAATTCGAGCTAAAAACATTTTTTTAAACCAGTTTCCGGGTCAACCCGGCCCAGACATGGATCAGGCTCCCTGAGACCAGGGACCTCGGCTAATTCTGATCTGGGAATGTATAGATTTACTTGAAAACGTTCCTTAGATTATGCCAACTTCATCCTAATTTGAAAAGCCGCAAAAAAGTAATAAATGCAATTGAAATCCTTAAAATTGAAAGCTGTTAATTTGTAATGTTCATAAAGGCTGGTATACAATGTAGTCCAGATATAGCAACTTTAGCAAAACAAAAGTACAAAGACACAAAATATAGGGATAATCAAAGTCGGACTCTTCCATTTTAAACAGCTTACCAAGTTGTAAACGTTTTCCCAGTAGTCCAGAGTAAATATTTGGAAACAAGTCAACATCGCCCAGCCAATGTTGTCAAAGCTAGTGTAGCCATAATCGCCATTAGGGTTCTTCCCTATGTCTGGAAGGCACGTGTAGTTCGTGTCACCCATGCATGATGTTCTGTAAAACAGACAGACAAATTTAACTTGATTTATATTTATCACATTCCTTATAAAACCAATATATTAAAAGTACACTAATGCTGAGGTAAACAATATATGGTAGATGGAAAATTTACAGAAAGAAAACATTTAGGTTGCAATGAAGCTGAGGAGTTTGTACCTCAACCTATTGACAGCTACACAGACACAAGACGAACAAACATGGCTAAAGAATATACAGGCAAACATGACTAAAACCAATCGCAATCAAAAATAAAGTTAAAGATGTATATAAAGTGTTTCTAATACACACACACACCATACAACTTATAATTTTCATAAAATTTGTTTGTCAACGAATAGCTTTGTAAAGCTCAAGTCTTTCAGACGGAGCTTTTCTTTCTGGACTAGGACCAAGCTTATAAAAAGTATAATTATTCAATTAAAAATAGCTTATTTGTTCTTCCAATCAACCCATACCAATCCTGAGTTTGTGTTCGTCTTGTTCATACATGTTACGAGCATTACTTGGTATTTATTATATTAATTCTACTCACTCCGAACCGGTGATATTATTGCAAACAATGGGATCGCCATTCCAGTATTTCCAATGGGCTGAAAAACAAATCAAAATGGCGTCATTAGCATAGGCTACACACTGCAATTTCAAAAGCTGGGACACGTTCCTTTGGATAGAGCGCCTTGGGATATAAAAAGTGTCCGCCATTTTGTAGAACCAATATTTTTACTTCACAAAATGGCGGGGCGTGTTAGTTCACGAAGTAAAAGGTAAACCACACAATTTCGAGGGATATTTGTGTGAATCATTATATTCTACTTTTAAAACATCTTCCCAACCAAATTCATTTCATTACAAACGCTTTTATAGCCAAAAGCACCTAATCCGAAGGCAATATGTCCCTTTCAGCTATTGAACAAACAATTTGTTCTACATCCTGCAGTTTTCCTCCAGGCAGAGGGTGTCGTCTCAGCAACTCAAATCTTCAAAGAAATGTTTGTGAACAAGGGCGTAACTCCCAAGTAGGTTATCCTTGGGGTTTTCATAATAATACTAGTTGGATATGTCTCCAAAACGTCCCAGGTCAGATTGAAACAGTTCCAAGTCCCAGAGGGCCTGATCCATTTATGGGTCAGTGTGACCCGGAGTCTGTGACAAATGATACATAATTTCGTAGAGCTGCTTAAGCGCAAAAAGTAGCCGAGCACGAAAAAAATTGTCCTTACCAAAATAAGGTTACCAGCCAAAATACCATGTCACTTGTACCATGTGTGACTAGTATTCTGCTTATTTGTGCTCAGCAGAAAATTGTATAAAGGCAATTTTTTCTGCTTCAGCCGTTCTATGAAATTGGGCCAATATTCCGATATAGCTCACAATGGTTGTAAAGTTAAAGTGAAGAACGATATACTCACATTCATTCTGGACGAAGTTATACCAGTACTCCTCGGTTTCATTAATTTCAGTAATATTTAGATTCAGGACACACTTCTGTCTTAGGACGCCCATGTACAGTTGTAAGGAGACCAGGGCAAAAATGGCTAGAACGAAAATAGTCAGCAAGAATACTTCTCCCAACATCTTCGCTGATCGAAGTAGAGCGTTGATTATACTTTTCAAACCTGTCAAAAGAAAATGTGTGTATTTCACTAAATTGCATGTACACTAAGCAGATGATTGATCAAATACAACACTCACGCACAAAAAGTAACCAAATATGGCCATTTAAAAAAGAAAATATATATATATTAGAAAATTTTCAATGATTTTAGAGAGACAAACAAAACGGAAACTGGGACGACAAACTCACCCGGTATGACCGATATTGTTTTGAAAGCCCTAAGAACCCTGAATGTTCGAATACCAGAGAGATTGCCGACCGGTACTCCTCCAAACTTTAAACAGAATGTGACGTATCTGAGAAAGAGAGAGAAAGAGAGAGAAACAAACAAACATCTCATAAGTTACGTAAATTATTCATCGTGTTGAGAGATTCAAAAACAAATTCATGTTGTTCCTTCTCCTTCTATTATTTTGTTATTTCCCAACAAAAAGCACTGCATATATACTCATCGCTTATTTGATGAGTGAATAAAAAAATTCCGTAATTATAGGCACCTCTACTGCTTACGAAACCAAACAGCCTTTAGACAATATTTGAAAAACCATCGGGACAACCATTCTTACACACATGGGGATAAAAACCTGCTCTGTGCTTTACACTGAAAATAAAATGTTACTCTCACTGAAAGTTTTACACCCGTTTCATTCTACCCCAATAGACCGATTTGCATATGACGTCAAAATCCCAATATAGCTTCCTAATTAAGGTAAATGAAGGCTTATTATTGGCCGAGAGTTGCACGCAGCGCGTGCACGCACGCATGCCTGCTTCCATTATTTGACCTCAGCGATTGCGCGTCCAATGCAAGGGCGCTAATAATGTAGTTTTAATGATATAAGAGGTGGGGAGCCTACAACATTATTCTATGAATATATTACAATTGTTTTGCAGTGTTTCCCCTCAGCAGAATTATCCATTTTAATTAAGGGTGTTAATTAAGTACTCACGCTAAAACGATAACCGAGAAGTCCAGCCAATTCCATGGATCTCGTAAATATGTGTACTTTTGTAGTATAAAACCTCTGGCGATTATCTTAACAACCATTTCTACCGTGTATATTCCAGTGAAGACATATCTGTTGGAACAAAATAAAGTGCCAGCACATGAAATGAGCCAGATGATGGGGTTCCAAAACGTTAACAATATCCACTGACAAGCTGTGAGTTATTAAGGTATTTTTCAAATTTGTCAATTCGGTTAATTTGTATGGGTAAACCTGTTCGGGTATTCGAGCACTAGAACCTACCAATGAAATGCGAAGAAGGGGGAAACAGACAAGTACTCCATGCTTTGTTTAATTAATTAACAAATTAATATATATATATATATTTTAAATATCAATAATAATAGTATGTGGAGCAATCATTGTATTCTAGCCAATCAGTTACTTTGAAAATTCCCCAGAAATCACTTGATTTATGACCTAAACAACGTTACTATTAACGTCGTCGAATAAAATTGAAACAGTGTGGAAATCAATAGAATCGATTATTAAATCGGAAAACTTCAACGAGGGCAAGAAGCGAATCAGGAGAAATTTGTTTTAACTGGAAGCAATTGAAGTATTTTAAAAGATTCGGGAAATGCTAGAAGAACCTTTTCCAAGAGATCTTATCTCAGACAACATACCGCTATTCTATTAATTTCTGACAAATACATATCGATATTTTTAAAATAACTTATCCATTCTCACACAGTCGTCACTTGGTATGATTGATGTAAGTTTTTGTTGTGTATTTACAATGAATTGAATCAAAAAGTAAATAATGACAGTTTTTTTCAAATGTTATTATGCTTGAGTTACAATGAGATCAAGTACTTACTCTGCAACCTCTAGCAACACCGACCTGGATACGAAGAGGGGAAAGTTATCAAAAAGTTAGGTCTACAAACTATGAGTTGTTCTCTTATTGTATAAATCATGCACAAAATAGTAAAATTATGTTCTTAATCCAATTTGTTTTACTCTGAGTTTACTCTAAAAAGATTCCCACGCTGTCTGAAAACGTTTATATTGACATTAAGAACGACAATCATCGGAAACATTTATATTACCTATAACCCAACAATGCAATCATATGATGAGATTAAATTGCTTAGCCATAATATGACGCTAAAAGAGGGAAATGATGTTGTTCAGTTATTAAACTTACTCTTCTGCGTTTGCATCAAACTTGGGTGCATCTAACGCCAGAAAGACACAGTTGACTAATATAGTTAGGATCACGAAGACATCAAAAAATGTGGAGCTAAGTGTTAAGGTCAAACATGTAAGTATTTAAGGTAGGTCTGATAGTATGAGCCAGATTGAACAGGGCTCAATTTCTTAGCGCTGCTTAACGGTAAGCAAATTTCCATGCTAACTATAGCAGGAAAAAATAAGTAACTGTCATAACTAAAGCGCTGAAGAGGGGCTTGTTTAAAAGAAGTGCAATCGGAAAATACAGTTATAATGGTCAGAAGTGTCCCCAGTAGGAAAACAATGGTGCACCCCTTGCGCCCCCTAAAATTGTACCCGAGTTTCGGCGCTGAATTTTTCCCACTGAGTGATGTTGTCATTTTTCTTTTTGAAAATCATGGACATAAAAATCTGTTTGAATATTATTTTCAAAGGATATTGGTTGGTCAGGACGTACAGCATGAACTTCCTGATAGGGTTCACAGGCGAGAGTAAGAAAATTGCATCGGTACTGCTGAGTCGAAACAGGTTGCTCTTGCCGAATCGCTTGCCGACCACACAGAACGTCTGTAGGAAAGGTAAAAAAGTAATCAATCCATTATCAAAGCATTGAAAATGTCATGACAAAAAAGCATAGCAATGTAGTCATTAACAATTTCAAAGGAACTCAGATTTCGAAACCTAATCACAGAAAAGCCCGCAGGCCCTTTCTACTTCGAACTTCTGCAATAACTTTTTGAGTATATTATACTAGGAATTATGTGATCTAATCATGAAGTTATAACGGACTTTACAGCAGAGAGAGTCTCTACCCGCCAAAAGGCAAACTCTGCTAGAAACAAACCTCAGCACTACTATACAGTCTAAAATTTGACCATTAGAGGTTGATTCTATAATATGTTGTTCTCTTCGCTCTCCTCTTGACAACAAGAAAAACAAATCAGACAAGGAAGATTAATTTAATCATGTCAAGATGATATCTCTCCCTTTGGGGATAATTTGACAGAGACTGTTGATGCTTTGCACAGAAAGACAAATTGATACCCTTCGACTACTCTTTTGAAAACATCATATTGTAGCAGTGTCTTTCCACAAGAAGGGTATATGCCATGGAAACAGCTGTATGCAGAGGGTTAACTCGCAGTCTCTTATGTCTTCAGAATACTCAACAAGGGCTCAAATATTCTTGCTTTATAGGAATTTGTCGCAGTGACATCATAGCCATGCACGTTAAATTTTGTTGCTGTGATATCGTTTCAAATGATATTGTTTTAATTTTGTTAAACGTTCTTTGAGAGACCACTCACTGTGTAGGTATAGAGTTTGCCCGAGGAACCAAACAGATCAGAAGCAAATCCATATTAAGAAACTACCACATCACTTCAATAAATAATAATTGTACAACCAAGGAATACTGCTTCAACTTTACGAAGTTGTTCAGCTTTGAATGGAGTAGGGTCTGATTACTAGACCACCTGAGTGCATGATTTGTTTGTTTTTATAAAGATGACAACTCAAAGGAACAATTTGAATCTAATAATCATGACTTAGTACAAGTCATATTTAAGACGTAGGCCCTATATTTCATAATTGTGATTTTAAATCATAATTATAACTTTTTTTTAGACCTGTACTCAGTCATAATTATGAAATGTAAAAGTCACAATCGTGGTTTAATTTCCTTTCTCTCTTAATCTGACTCCCTTCAACTCTTCTGTAGGCCTATTTTGTTCTGAAGGTTTTTCACAAAAGATGCTAGCATAGTTAAGAAGTGAAGAATGTCCAGGGTAGTTGTAACTTGAATAGTTGGACAAGTAATTGCTAGCGTCTACTGTATTCATCGAACATTTCCCACAGAGCACAAAGTGTTGTTGAATGATTGTTGCATTGTGCATTCTGAAACTGTAAGAGGCCATTTAAAGTGGTTGCAATTGGGGTGGGTGTGGAGTACCATGTCGTGACAATCTTACCCATTTGTACCCATTTGATAATTCAATTCGTTAAAAAGCCTTTGAAAAACCATGAGAAGCCTATAGAAAGATCACCAAATTCAACACGGTATTTGTATTTATCGCATTGCTATAACAATAGTAATAATACTCTACGCACTTATATAACGTTCTTACACAAAAACAGTACCACAACAAATGAATAACAAAACAATCACTACTAAAGGAATGGGAATGAAAAGTAGCAAGAGCAAAATAAGTCTGGAAAATGTGAGTTTCGAGCGATGTTTTTAAATTAGTAAATGAAATGGCATGACGTATTTAATAAGGAAGATTGTTCCAAAGATTTGGAACAGCTGCATAATAACCTTTGGCAGATGAAGTGTATTTGGCTTGAGGCTTTGACTGTTAGAAATAAAAACTGTACCAATATCCCCATTAAAACAAAACTGCTTGATATTCTTGGATTAGATTTCTCTTTCAAACCGAAGATTTCAACCATGCTTATCAGAATGGTCACTCTGAGCTCGAACAGACATTTTCACAACCAGTTAATTTAATTTCTAGCACAAAGCCGAAATTTAAAAAAACACACAATGATGGGAACTCTTTATATACATGAGTTGAGCAGAAGAGCCACTCCTAGAAATGTGTTTACTCTTTTCAGCAGTCCGCAGCCACTTCACAAAGAGGGAAGCAACTCCTTTACATAAGAAGTACAAAAGAGGTGTGTGTTGATAAGACCTTCAGTGTATCAGTACAATTTGCTCTTATTGGGCTTCAGACAAAACCTTTCCGTTGAAGAGCTTTTACCCCCTGCACCCGATTGGCAAAGAAATAAGCATTCTTGGCGGATAGCTAAGCTAACTATTCGTCTTCTGTGCCGTGGAGATTTGAGACTTAAATCTTCGGCGTTTTTCAAAGATTTTTGATGCGATTTAGGTAGGCTATTTAAAACTTTCTGAACAGATTTGTCGGTTTTATAGGGAGGTTGCTTGCATCACAATCTAGGTTAATGTAAGGCTGATTATTCTGCAGTGGGGAAAAAACGCTACCAAAGTACAAAAACATGACGTTGAAATCATGTCATGGAGTTTTCTATAGGCCTATAAAGTGATTTGTTTCCATTGAAATTTCAGAATATTGTAATTATTAATTTATTGTAGTGATTATAATGACATAATAAAACAAAGGAAACATAAATAACAATGAACGTATGAACCATCAAATGGGATGTCTCAATGTTTCTCGCTTTACTTTTTGTTGTCAATAAAAAACAGCTATAAAAGAAACTGTAACATAAAATATTACTAAGAAGAACAAATGTTAAAAAATTTGGCAACAAAAAAGTATTATTTTGTGATTTTAATCTCAAACCACTTCATGACATTAACTTAGTCTTAAGTTAAACGGCAATTACAGACGTTGGGTTGAACTAAAGAGCACGTTATTTTTTTTGGTCGTATCTATTTCATTCCCAAGAAGGCGACGTGTAACCTTTGAGAACTAAAGGTTCCCAAACTTTGTCCAATACGTTCAGGAGTTGTATTATGAGCCATTTAGGCTTGCCCTTAATTTATTCATTGCTCTTTAATTGATACATTCACCCGCATAATGAGAAGCTGTCAAAGACATTGCCAATGAAAGAAAGTGTTTAAACAGCTAAATTGAAATCTCAAAACCACACAAATTAATTTGACAGTGTCAATTAGACACAAAGAGTGCTATTGGTGAGCTCATTGGTATGTATTACATGTGGGGCATGTTATGCGAGTCGTGAATGACGGGCTCGATTTCATGGCTATGCTCCAGATCTCCTTAGAGCAAGCTCTGTAATTCCATAAAGTGGAAAATGGTAACAGTAAGCGCAGTTTCCGTGGTAAGCAGGCCCATGAAAACTGGACCCTCATGCCATCTTGAAGTAAAGATGTTCATTGAAATTGTACAAGCTTATGACGATCTCAATGTCTTTCATTGAGACACGGTATGCTGTCAATTCTAAGTTGAATAAAAAGTTCAGTTAACAATTAAAAAAAATAGCACTCCTAAATATCCCAAACAAGTGAATGGCTTCTCTATTTACGTCTTTGGGATTTCACGAGTTGGTTGTTCATATAGAATTGGGTTCGCCTTCTTTTAAAGAGCAAACTAGCGGCAGTAATTAGGTAAATAATTAATATTCAAAGTGGTGTACATTATATTGATTCAGAGAGGGTCAGAACCAGAATAAAGCTGCACCAAACTAATGAGAGACGCAGCAGTCTTTCCAAAATCACGTGTACTGTTTCTTAACAAGACTCAAAGAGAGTAAGCCATCTGGGCCTAATTTTATAAAGCCTGTAAGTACACAAACTTGCTAAGCACAGAAACAGGTTACCTGCTAACATTCCATAAAGTTTACATTGTTGCGACTGGTGCCCCACTCATTTTTCGCGAAGCAAAGAACTGTTCTAAGAAGTGATTCACAGCTATGTGAAATTGGGCCAAGACGCTTTGCCGACGTTTGCCGCCTCTTTTATTGATTGGAAAAGAGTGAAAAAACAGCATCCTCACGGTAAAACGTATGAACACGTCGATTATGCCTGGAGAGAATGTTATGATTGTTGGAAGAATTACATTTTTGGGTATAGTCATCTAAAATTCTCCCTTGATACTTGTAAGATTTTGGGCCCTAGTCGTACAGTTAAGTAAACTTTGATATTGAATCTGCAAAGAACTGGCCGCAATTGTAACTTTCATTATTGGTAAAATACACAAACATAGAGCCATTGTATCTATTTATTTTGAAACGACACGACAAAATAACCCCGAGACAATTGTATATTTACTCTAGGTGAATTGCTTTCCACATCATTTTAAGTATTATTTATCGAAGATGTACATCTTCCAACAGTCAAGTTGTTGACAAGTTTTATAAATGCAAATATGGAACTTTTGTCTGCAAAGTTGTAATGTCTTCGCCCCGGCAAAAGCTGTTTCTTGACGTCACGAAACAGGCGGGAACGAGGAGAAAATCGATAAACTGCCGGGGCCAGCCAGCAGTTTGGTGCATGCTCATGCTCCTTGTGGTACAACCGGACAACACCAAAGGAGAAAATATCGAACGGAGGGACCCGAAGGGGCACGGTATTGAATTCGTTTCTTATTTTGATCGATTGTTTGTGCCGCAAAATAGCAACCAGAACTTACTGAGAGACCGTTGTTTTCCCACGTAAAAAAAAAATTAAGCACAACTTATTCTGTATTTGGATTATATACTATAACACGAAATGGAGATGATTGCAATTTCATGTTAATGCCTTTATTTTGATTTATGTTCGGTGTCTATATGACAACACTGACACACGGTATTAGTTATTAATATATCTGTTGGTAAAATTAAATTAACACCGTGTCAGTGTTGTCACCTAAAGATACCAGAAAGAATCAATTGAACACAATTTTTTTTTGCAGTAGAATGTCCGGCACTCTTTAAAATAAATAATTTAAAAATAACAAAAAATAAAAGTCAACATTCAACAAAGAACACACAAAGACAAACATTGCTAAATGAGTAGCCAACAGTACTAAACCATCAGAACCTAAAGGGCAATTACGAGAAAAGTCAAGATAAAAGGACAACAAAAGGACAACATAGAGACAAAGAACTAGACAACACCAACCGAGTACCTAAACACTACAAACAGGGGGAAATCTCTTAAAATCTTTGGAGTACAATAAGTATACCTGGTATTTTATTTGAAAGCAGCATCTTATTTTGAACAGGAGAAAAGTGAAAAGGATTCCATTTTAAAATGGACGGATTGGGTGATGAATTTTGTATATCGTCCGATTTCCTTTTCAAGGGTACAAAAGTTACATCTAATCTGAAATAGGAAATTACAACAAAATATCTGTAACATGATTTCTAAGTTACGCAATGGTTGTTCGCAGGTTCACATCTATATAGTTGTCAGATGTAATGTATTCGCCAAACTGCTTACAATTTTGACGCGATATTGTTTGTGACGCCGAAATGCTTTACTCATTGCTGTGTTGCCTCTATCACTCTGAACGGTTTCCCCTGGGTTCTAGTTTTACATGAGCGCCACGTTTGCAACAAAACACTGCCAACTTGTTCGTTTCGGGATTGAAAATGTATTTTTTCATATTTTTTATTACTTTAAATTGTTTGATTGACCGCACTTATTCCCCAGGCGTTTCTAAACTGAGTTGAGATCAAAAGCTATAATGAAGTGGTTTCGAAAAACATGTTACAAAAATTGTCGGATTCTCCGAAAGTCCTGACTGTGTTTGACTCTTGTGTACACATTGGTCTGTAGCTTGTCTTTAAAATGTCTAGATTTGTTGATCAAGTAATTGGCCCATGTCGGTTGATTTTCAGGAGTTATAAATGTGATTTTGTAAAAGGCTAGCTGACTAATTAAAATTTTTATTTTCGAACTGGTCTCTCGTCACCAAGCGCGCTCGGTGAATTACAGCAGCCAAGAAGTCCCACTCAAGTAGCTCTGGATTTTCGTTCCCAGCAGGACTTGGAAAGCACTGGGTATACAGGGCTAAACACACATCGGTGTATTGGTATCCTGATACTATTATATAATTAAACTGATATTTTATTTTAACCATCCAGGTATGAAACAAAGATTTTAAAAAAAACTTTGCTAAAAACAACAATAAAAAAACCCAAATGCATACTTGCATTGCTTCACGAATGTAATAATTATCATCAAAATAATTCGCTCAAAATTTTGACCTAATACTGTGATAAACGCAAGATCCTTATACGAATTCGGGATTCTATTGTACACATCAGGTAGCCGTGAGAACTTTCAAATTTTTATCCCCGTAATGAGGTTGATAAAATTGGGGTCCGTAAAAATCCCACCACTGTGTCACTAAAGGGTGATATCATCAACCCCAGCTAACCCGCAAAGGGCAGTGGGTTAAGACGTTCGTTTTGAAAATGTCCTAAATAACGGTCTCACCTGTTCACTAGTTTGTCAATGCATAGTATTCAGAATACCTTTGATAATCACGGTAGTGGATTATTTCTGCTCTTACTGTTTTCATTACGCACAAACGTATAGGACTACAAGGATCAAAAGTTGGTTGGAATTTTTTAATTCGAATTGTACGCGATGGGGATCTCATTTTGAAGCAGTTTTTAAGCAACATATATTGAAAATCACAGTTGTTGACCTAAAGAACCTTAATATAACGAAAGTAAAACATGTACACGTCCGCTAGTGAAATGAATCAGTTAACCTGTAGGTGTTTAGACGCAAGTCGAATCAAAACCACGAGCAGACAACACTAAGGAGTTGGTGGTATGGAGAGGAAGCAGGGATAGGTTGTACAGTAGTAAAGGATTGGTCGAAAAGACAAGGAGAAAAGATTGCATGAAATGAGCAACGTTTAAAAGGAGGAAGAAGGGGTGGAAGAGGAGCAAAGTCAAGAAGAAACGGTTATTATCTTTGGATATAGCGTGTTTCCTGTGTGTACCTGTTCATCGTGCCGTACTGCATCCAGCTCCTCAATCGGTTTTCCGTACAGAGACTTGGGGAATGTTCCTAACGATTCTGGTAAATCCTTACCATCCATCAGCTCAGTGTCATACACTTTCCCGGTCTCAACCTCCTCCTCCTCCATTTCCGACATGAGGCTGAGCCGGCTGAACGCCCGCTCTGCCGTCGGCTGGGCATTAGCACTGCTTTTCAGCTTCAGGTTCAGAAGATGTTCTTTCGTGAGCGCTTTAAAGTTCGGGTTCGGACTTTTGTCAGTCATTTTGTGGTTTCTTGTATATCCCTTCAATTGGAACGGATAGTGGTTCCTGAGACGAAGGGATTCAAACCCAATTCATTTGTGATCACCTCCGTACGGAATAGATAGGAATCATATCAAGTTTATCATTCAACGCAGATGACTTGGGTCTTAACGCCGCCATTTTAGGAGGGTTAACTCCAACCCGCTCCTATCGATCCGTTTCATTTCAGTCTAAAAACACAACAACCAACTGCCTGATTGAAGTTCTAACTACGGGATGGAACTTTTCTTGCCGAACTTTTAATCTACACAGTTTTACCGTGAACGTAGAACTTAACAGCCAAACTATGGAGTCCGATAAGTTTGTATTTGGTATCTGTCCAAACACCACTCCTCACAGAATATCGATCGTCGTTGCAGTGCGATGTAACGTTACACAATGGCTACTCTCTTTTACAGGTACGATGGACGAATGTCTTATAACTGTACCCTGTTCAATTTATAAGAACTTGGCAGTAATTTCCTCAACTCTTGACTAGTCGCAATGGCCGTGACAGTTATATTCCAACAGACGACCCCAGCAACTTCAACACAGTATCACTTTTCTAAATAGATAGACATCCAAATAGGTCCTTGTGATCTATGTTGATCTGTACTGTGCGGCTGCTGTCTGTTGTATTCGGATAGGATTAAGCGATCTGAGGGGGGCCATCTTCAAGCAGTTGATCCCCAGTTACCATAGCACTCACTATTATGCCGGGCTGGCTCTTATTTGACGCGCATGCGTCACGTATTATATCCGTATAGGTATTACATTGTCATGTTAATTAGGGCTTGGGGAGATTTCTACTCAGCTTATTGTGTGGCCCTTTACTTGCAGTAATCTCCTGGATGGTGCCATCCATTCTCTTATTGTTTATGTAAGACATGTAGGTCTAGTGTGCTGTTGTGAGACCTCGATGGTGTACAGAAAGCACTCAGCTTGGCTGAGTGCGGCAGATTGGCTGACCTTGTGATGGGGAACATTGGGAAGTGTAAGCTTTAGGCGCGGCTGACGCATCCTCAACCCCACCAACCTCCTCCCTTCCCTGACCTCCTTCCTTAATATTCAATGTTTTGTTTTTTCAAAAAACAAATTAGTTTGTATTCTTTGTTCAAAAGCAATGCATTTGTTTATAATATAAAAGCGTCCACTTTGTGTAAAGTTGGTACCGGTTTGCCCCGACAAATGGTTTCTTTAATCATCTTCAAGAAAATTATTTACGATTTTTGATCGTGGCCTTCCACGTATATAAAATACAAAACTTGTAGTTAAACACGTCAAAACTTGCAGTAAGATATGCTGTTGAGACAGGAAAAACGATCTCATGGTAATTACGACGCGTGGATTATGTTTTGAAATCTCTCCATGATTTGAATTCCCCTTTTTTAAATGAAATATTGCCTAACATCACAAGGCCGGAGGGCCATTTCAAGGTGAGTGCTACACTCAAGTAATTAAGGCTGGTGACCCAAGTCAACGGTCACCAGGGGCACATTACAAGCTACTCCTGGGGCTCTGGAACAGGCCCCATTCACAGTCCGTAAAAATATAGGCATGGGTATCATCCTCTAGGATGCCTGGCTGGTAGAGCAGAATGCACTATACCTTCCTGACTTTTTACAAAATAATTATGGTTATTTGCCTTGCTCAAGGACACAAATGTGACCAGGATTCGAACCCAAACTCTGCTGCTGACAACACCAGAGCTTGGGCATGCGGTGAGCTGTAGACCGCTCGTCCACGATACGCCACAATGATTGAACTCTCTCAGGAGAAGTAGTTACCCCATCATGTAGTTAAGAACCATCATTAAGATGTGAGTTCAAAGGTTGTTTCCTTATATCTGTACCTATAAATCCACACTTGTGTATACCTCACACAACATCATCATTACTCAGGAGTGTAGTAATTATCAATGTAGGCCTAATAACGGCAAAACACTTCGCTTGTTTCAAAAACTCCGCCCCTTTGAAGAAAAAACGTGCTTATAGTTCTTATATGCGTCCACTTTGTAAATATGAGCTATCTTTCGTACAAAGGTTTTGTCAGGGTTGGAGACTGAAAAAGAATGTTAACATTACTGTTTTAAAGTACTTCATTTCTCCTCCATACGGTTTCTGTGTACTTTATAAAAAAAAATATGAAAACGTGTCAAAGAAGTACCTAAAGAATGTGCAAATTTATTAGCCAGGAGTGAATTAATCAGAGTCCCTGGAAAAGGCTTTAGTATTAGACAAGTCACAAATTTAGCACCTGATGCAACGCAGATTTGATTTCCACTGACTTTTAAGTCGACACGTTCAGGCAAGTTTATTGTCTTTTTCAGGTAATGAAACCAAGTGAACCAAGTGAACCAAGTGAACCAAGTGAACTAAGTGAACTAAGTGAACAAATTGAGTTTGAAGTCTTTTGCGTAGACGGTCTCTAAACTTCACTTTGCTCAATGCAAAACAACGGAAATGGTTGTTGAATGTCACGCCATAACATTCGTGTCACTAGCAATAGAAAATTGTTTAGGCCTACATATTAAAAAAAAAATCTCAAAACGCGGGGGAAAAATCACTTTAACATAATTGTGTATATCGGATCCGGTCAGTGTACATTTGTACGTGGGCCATTGACCAATCAGAAAGCGGTATTATGTGACGTCCTCGCTCTGATTGGCTTAAACTCCACGTACACTGCCCGAAAGGTTCAGGGGAAAAAAATCACGATCCGGTCACATTATGGTTTTATTTTTAGGAAATGACACACCTGAGGTTTACCAACGGTGATTTCTACACTCATAAACATGGTTATTTCGATTTGGAAAATATGACTAAGAACTGTGTCTGGGTGGGACATTAACTTTCTTTCCACGTGGCAATTGTTACCCGTTTGGCTTTTTGCAGTGAAAAGAGCAACCGAATTAGTTTTGGGCTAACAAGAACGGGATTTTGACAAGAACGGGATTTGAACCTGCGACATCTGGGTTTACGTTCCGGTGCTTTGCCGACTCTACTAATTTGCCCTATGTGTTGGCGGTCTAGTTTAGCTTTTTTTTCTTCAAAAATGCCATCACAACCAATTTTCTTGCAAACATAATCAAGTGATAAAACCATCCAAGTGCTATAACCATCCAAACCTTGCTCTTCGTAAAAAAAATTAATAAAACAAAAATAACTAAAAAAGTATGGCAGCGTAACTTTTGGGACAAACACTATTTACTTTATAGTTCACTCCAACCCGAACAGCTGTTTCAACATTTTTGCTATACAATATGAAAGCTTTAAATAATTGTATACAACACAGTTTAATTGACTGCACCTTTAAGATTTTAATGGAATGCCTTGATTTAAAGTAACGCTGGAGGAACAATAAGTTTAACCCATCCGAACTTAATGATATCAACTCACACAAGTCATCGACAGGGTGGTAGCTGTTGCCGAAAACCAAAAGGAAAACGTGTTGTTTGCACTAATCAAACACATTTTTTTATGTTTTTTCATTTTCTCTTCTGAGGGTCGTCTGCAGATTTCAATTGTTTGAAAATAAATAACTAAAAAAACTTTTAAAAATTTGGAAAATTTACGTTTCATCTCTGGAGGCTAGCTGTTTGTGTGTTTGTGTGTTGGGGTGTTTGTTTGTTTGTTTGTTTGTTGCTATTTACTTGTTTTTAACAGTATATGACCCCCATAGATTTGTAAAAAAAGCATTGGTTTCAAGTTTTTCCGAGGCTTAACAGGCTGAACGAAGTTTCTCAGACAACTGAAAACTGTCTTGTTTATTGTTTTCATTGATATCACGATAATACGAAAATTGAAAAATTTGATTAAAAAAATTTATTTAATATTTTTTAATCAGTAATTTTGTGCAGTCATCTACAATGGGCTGCTGACCCGCAATGTACAGCAAAAACAACAACAGTTTTTCGGAGGAAATATTGTGTCACCAAAATGATTGAAATCGTGCAACACTAGTTGGCCCCTCGAGTCCCAGCGGTCTGGTTTGCATGATCACAAAAACAATTTCCTCTTTTTATTGTGCAAAAAAGCTGTCCTTTCTCAAGAGGGAGACGAGCCAGTATGCATTGTCCAAGTTTCCAGAAACAGTCGAGCCGAACAAAGCATAAAAGTCAATATGCAAATAGCCGGCCGGTCGATAAAAAAGTTGGGTCAGGCTTCAAACAAAGAGAGGCAAAGAGTATTCACGTACAACGGGCACCCGCAGGTGTCTTAGCACTAAGACGCAGATCGAATTATGGACAAGGTTTAGAATACTATTAGTCACACAGAGAAGGGGCTGGCTGTCTAATCCCTTACCACATGAACCCAACACCACCCCCTCTTAAAATAAAATTAAAACGATACATACATTACACAACGGCAAAATAAACCTGTTCATGCAAATTTTGAAAAGTACATGTATTTCGCAATTAGAAGGGAGTTCTTGATTCTTGAGATCGCTGCAGAAAGACAACAAAATCAAGGGAATAAAGAAAAGAACCCCCCCCCCGAAAAATGTTGCTTTAAACATTGCATTTTTAGGAGAGTAACAAGCATTATGTAATGCCATTTTAAATATCAAATCTAAAATGTTCTCAAGATCGAGACAAGTGAATTAAGTAGTTGGTGAAGTTTCGGTTTGGGAAAGTTGTTTAGTTTATAAGCCTTCTTTAGGTAAAGCTCGAAGTATCATGGAATGTACCCAAAATGGTGAACTAGGCCAATATCGGAGAGGTCTGGATACTGCAGGATGATGAAATTATAAACGTATGATGACGACATCCTGAGTTGATTTTTTTCTCGAGATGATGACACCTTAAAGTAAGATGTCGCCTTGAATATATAATTTATCTTAGGATGTCGACATCATGAGAGTAAGATGTCGACTTTCCGAGATAATTTATTTTTGGATGACGACATCCTGAACGTAGGGTGTCGACTAACATCCTACTTTCAGGATGTCGTCATCCCAAGATGAACTATATTAGGAAGACGACATTCAACTTTCAAGATGTCGCCAACCTGAGATAAATTATCTCGGGATGTCGTCATATTAGGTAAATGACGTCACCGTCGAGCAATAAATTATCTCAGGATCTCGACAAGTTGGATGGCACTTCCAGAGCTCTGAGGTAAAATAATGGGGAAAAAAATCACTTTTTGCTCATTATAACACCAGCTATTTACTTCAAATCGTAGCCCCAGATGTCGTCATGAGTTGGAGCACCACCCAACCTATATAAAGCCACCACCCCAACATAACAGGTAACGAACACTTGCTTTTTCAGTAGATCTTATTCTAAATACAAAGCTATAGTCTGTTGTGTAATACTGTTTTGCATAGTCTAATAATCGCATAAAGTGAATCCATAATCTGCTTTCCGTCTCTACAGCTAGTGTCATAATTAGGAGAGGGGCAGTTGCTCCTTGCCAACTATACTTATCCTCTTGAACAAAATAACGCATCCGAAGGCCAACTTGCAACCAGCGAGTGATAACAAAGCACTTTTCTGTCCGCACTAAATAATTCAGTCAGTTTGCCGCAAATCAAACAGCATGGACTAATCGTTACGATCCATTATTCAGGACGTTCTGTGCCTTCTGTATCAACATGAGTTCTAGAGGGCGCCCCACTTCTTCTATTTTGAGCGGTGTCCTCGGTCAATGATGTTACGAGAAACTTCCCCAGACCTCTTTGTCCCTCGCATGCATGCAGGTAGTTGATTTGTTGTCGCAAACCCAATGTCCCTTTGTAGTACGTCCACATAGGTCAGGTGACCTCAACCTCTTTGGGCTCGACCTTGTTTGGGCTCTCAAATCACAAGCCTGCAAAATTAACTCTTCTTGCGGCGCAGACTTTTGTATTAAGCTTAGGGAAACCGAGATAAACATCTGAAAAGTAGCACTGATTCAACAGCGGCTATGAAGAGCTGTAACTTCAGGTGTCTACTCAAGTTTGTGAACCATACGTTTTTCATACTGTGAAGTGCTGTCCAGGTCAGAGCCATTCTAACTTGCTTGTGTTGTCAATCCATGACCCAAGAATGTGTAGTCTGTCTGTCTTTCAAGCTTCTCCTCACTGTTTGCTTTGAGGCCTGGCAGTTGTTTTGTATGTCTTATAATACTTTGTCTTCTTGATGTTCAACTGCAGGCCAACTTTTTGACATTCACACTCTACCCTGTCAAGAAGCTTTTGTTCAGCGAGTACAGCAATGTCATCTGCAAAGTCGAGGTCTATGAGAAGAGTAGGTCCTACTCTCCTGCTTTAATATTCTACCTCCATGGTCTGTGGTTGATTTTTAAGCCACTCTCTTCCTTGCCACTGACATCCCGTCTCATAGCATAGTCTAGTACGTATCACCCTGAAACACACCCGCAGATATCTGAAACTCCTCTGTTCAAATATCAGGAGATACTAGCACCTTGACCGTGTTAGTGTCCATGTCGTGTATGGATTGGAAAAGCCTTGACGGCAAGAGATGCGGTTGGTATCGCTGTCAACTCGCTACGTGGATGGATTCGACGGTTTTGAAGACAAAAATACCGTGATAGTTGTTTTTCTCTTCTGTTTTCTGAATAATAGGCACTGTATTCAGTGTATTTCTCTTAATAGTTTTGCCTATAAATCGGCATTATTTTGACAAAAACCCAACGTTCACCCAACCTGGTGCTCTGATCATGAGCACGGCAACTGCTGTATATTCTGACACCTTTATGTTCCCAAAAACCCGCATGATTTACACGCTAGGGTTTAGTTTAGGGTTAGGGTTAGGGTTATGTTTAGAGTTAGGTTATGATTAGGAAAATACACGGAAACTTTGAAAAGTTTTCAATAAATTTTGTACTTGAAAGCAAGGCTACTCGTTTCCATCTTTCTGCGAGTTTATGTCTAATAGAAATGTGGTTATTGTAGTGCGCTGAACAATATTACGGATTGTTCTTCCTGCGTGGACATAACCGCTCCAGATTTTCGGCGATATCTAAAAAACGCTACCACCTTTTGAAATGATATTTTCATAGGTTAGTTGTATTGTATGTATCTACATTTCTAAAGGATTGAGACAATCGAGCGGCTCCAAAAACCAAAGGTATACTTTGCCTCTGAAATTTTACTTGAAACTCTATACACCTAACACACTTATAAGTTGTCCTGAGAAACATTCCTATATGACACACTAACAGTAAACACGTGCGCGAAGTTAAATCACTACACAATTCCATACCTCATCCAGAATTGACAAATCGAAAGAGCACACATGGAGGTCAACAAAACAATGTATGCGTTTTGTAAAAAACATTTTGGTCTAATGAGATGACAAAAATAAAACCCCCCCCCAAATAAAAAATAAATTAAAAAAAAATTATTAAAATAAAATTTAAAAACTAATAAATAAATAAAATAAAATAAAATAAAATAAAATAAAATAAAATAAAATAACATAAAATAAAATAACATAAAATAAAACTATTGTGTGCCTTTGATTAGTGCTGCAATAATACTCTATGCATTTTAACTGCCTGCCAAAAGATAAATTGTTGATTTAGTAAGGTCTTTTCACCGAAGCATCAGTGTAAGATAAACAAATATGACGTTAAATTTGAGGTAGTTTGTTTTTATCCGTTTATACTCTACCCGTGTGTTTGTCAAGTGTTCTTGCTTTAAACACCCAAACACAATTGAAACCTGAACAAACCCATTAACTTTCAACAAAGACATATCTGTGTCAAATTAATTTAGTTTGGATCCTTATCCCATTTACTACTTGCCAAGATTCTCCAGCAACTCTGCCTGCTGGTCTTTTTCTTCTTTGAGACGATTTGTCCTGCCCATGTCACTGCTGATCAGTTGCTGGATGTGTGACCAGATACAGTACACCTGCGAAATTAAGGGTTTGTATTGTTATTAAACACTTTATTACATAGTGCTGTTGCCTTGCACTTCAATGTTCCACACTGGATTAATCTTATTCCCATGTATGGCTTATTAGCTTTTCAACTTGAGGAAAGTGCCAGGCTTGGCAAGCCTACTTTGTTTCTTAACTTTTAATGACACAGCTGCGAAAACAAAAGAGGATCAGCTGAAATGTTGAGTGCCTGAAACAAGAAGAGCAAGGACCAATTTCACAAAGCTGTTAAATCTTAATCAGGCAAATGCATTTCCAGTAGGGCACCAGTCGCTGATAACCTGTCTCTACGAAGCACCTTCTTTGTGTGCTTACCAGCTTTATGAAATAAGAACCAGGGTCAAATTTGATCAAGCTATATACAAGGGAACCAATCGAAAACAACACATTACATGGTATTTTGGCTGTATGGTTAACTGTTTTTTTTTTAATAAGATTTTCATGTGCTAGGCGATTGGTGGTATTAACAGGTTTAAACTGTACAGGATTAAAGCTCATTGTTGGATGTAAGTCTTTACTTCTGGCTTCTCAAAATGTTATACATTATCAACAGCTGCAGTGCTTGTTCTACCAAGCGAGTTGTTATGGTAATTAATTACTGGAGTAATTGCCAAAGGTATACCCTTCCTTTAGGTTAAATGAGTTAAGGAATGGTACCTCGACTACAGCACAAACAGCCCTCCCAAAAATGAGGATGCTCATCACAGAATACACTGCACTTCTTGGAATGTGTGCAGTCAGGAACCCCGTCATATGTGCGTATAACCAAAGTGGTAACAGATGAAGGCACCATACTGTGTACAGCCCAATTGGGGTTCGAAAACCTACAAAGAATGTTATGGAGAGATTAGCTAACGTGGCTGAAAATGATTCAAGAGTATAACGATGGATCTTAAAAATGACAAGTTTTACACCATTATGAATTAATGAAATTAAATAAATTCATTTAAACATTTAACACAGAAACTCTCTCTAAATCCTAATGATAAGTAAAAAAATTCACACCAACCTTCTAAAGGCTGTACTTTACAATACAATTATGGAATTGTCTTTCAAACAAATTATTTAAAGTAGTTTTTAATTGGTTGTTGTTTGAGGGCATGTCTCAATTAAAAAAAGAAAGCAAACTACTCAAACTGTACTTCAGGTCAATTTTTTGTATTTCACCCATACACTGATGTGTGATAAGCACCGTTTACCGAGTACTTTCCCAAAGTCAGATGAAATGAAAATCCACAGGCAAATTACTTGGGTGTGATTCGAACCAATGACCTTTGCAATTTTAGAGCAGATGTCTCATCACTAGACCACCAAGCTTGCCTAGTAAATAGTGGCAGTTCAACTCCTACATTTTAGCAGTGGGTACTGCAAAACATTTAAGAAATTAGAAAAACTGCACTTTGTTGCAGAGGGAATCTTCATTGAAAATATTTTTATAAAACTACAGACAATTATCATCAAAGGTTATCAGCCTTTACAATGTTTTTTTTTTTCTGAAATAAGCCAAGGCTGTACTTTTGTACTAAAATAACACTTGAAGTCAGGTTCTGTATTTAGATTGGGTAGCATTTTTACCTACAAAATTTCATTAACTCACCATTTGCCATAACTTTTTTAACGAGCCATGGTGCTTGATCGTAGCTGGACTTCCATTGTGCTCCTGCAGTGTGTGTACAAACTAGAACACACCACTCCAACGCAGAAACAAAACAGCCCCACTAAAAATTTAAAAATAATGAAAACAATTTCTTAGTCTGGGTTCACCATGGCATGTTAAGTAGGCCTATTTCTCTTGGCTTGGCTTCACGAATGAAGATTTAGGAAGACTGTCCATGTCTAATGCAGGCTTGCTGATGACTGATGAGTTCTATTCAGGAGATTTAGATCTGCTGCAGTGGCTGTAGGTATAATTTGATAGAGGTGTTGGTGACCGGCCAGAGAGTTCTTTTCAAATTCTCTCTTCTCCTAAGTACATTCTCTTCTATCAGTCTTGAAGGTAGAGACTGCATGTCTGAGTTGTCATGTCTGCCAGGTCTGTGCATGTTGACTTGCTGTCTGCGCTAACAACCAACGATGGTCAATGTACCATCTCCATGAATGTTTTGTTCACTAAAGAACATCGTGGTTGTAATAGCATATCTATAGGCGTACACACCATGACTTGTTTAGTTTATTAACTTTATTGCACAAACATTAAAATACAACGTGATGCAAAAGGGAAACCCAGAACTGACAGGCGGGCCCATTAAATAAATGAGGACCCTTGATCACACATCAGAATAAAACAAAGACAACATTAAAAAAGCAAAAACAAAGTCTGTAGAAAACATGAAAGTATATGTAGAGCGATAAAAGTCCTAGACTTATAATAAAATATTTGTATATAATAAATACAGATACACAATACAATTTTGGCCACATCCTAGACATCAATTACACTAAATGACCTGTTGACCTCTGACATGAACTTTGTGACAGTCAACATTAAAGTTGAACATGTGACTAGCATTGACAGATGCTTGCTGGGATACCTTTCAATGTGGCAGTCCGATACTCTAATGATTAAGAAATTAGTATCCTGAACAATTCATCAGTTTTAGTTCAATATCACCATGTCGATCCTTCACATAATTCCAGCCTTCACCATCAAACAAATGTAACACTAGTGAAAAAAATGTTGCATTAAAACCCATGGTCAAATTCTTTAATTTGCATATTCAAAAAAAATGTTTTACCTGAAAAAGTTGACTCCAAATCATTCCTCGTCCAATATTATCAATAACAACATCAAGCTACAAAATAGAAAAAAATCAACATTTTATCTTTCTACCATTTTGTCTACCATTTATCAAACATTGTGTTTTTTTAACTTGATAACAAAAATACCATAAGTTGTAAGTTTGCATTTTTACCCAAAAGGGCAAAAACTGCATCACTTTTAAAATCGCATTGTTTGCCATGCCATTATACAAGGAAACAAACATTTTGGTCACCATGTTACAACAATTGATAGTAAATTTTGACATATATTTCCATTTTAGAATCTGTTATCAAAGTGATTAAAATCCCAACCATTGGGCTTCATCGAGGTTTCCAATCCATAGGTCAGACCTACATATGGTGGCAAAAGGTAACAATGATTGATTGGGGCTAACATTCACAGCATTGGTGCACTATTTTTCATCTGTCAACAAAATGATTTCTCACCCAAGCTCCAAATGTTGATGTCTGGTTCAATCTTCTTGCCGCAGCTCCATCCAAATCTACATGAAAAAAATAAATCGCTTACATCAGAATTGATTGGGAAATATATATCAACATACAATATAAGATTATACAAGTCTGATCAAAGGCCACACAAAGATCAAAATGTACTGTACATGATGCAACTTATAACAATTTAAAAACATTCTTTTTCATCCCTCCCTTTGGGCCCTTTACCAGGAAAAAGGTGCACTGCCCTATAAAGGAACTAAAGCCAAGTGAATGTAAATGTGAACTCTCACTAATTAGTATCAAACCTTTTGAGAAAAATGTCAGTCTGAATTACTGCTGTAGTCAATGGAATAGCATAAGAAAACCCCACTTATCACAATCGTAAGTGATGTTTGAAGCTTTGCATGGTGTGGAAAAAAGGTACTAGTAAACTTGTGGGTACAACCAGGGAGGAGCGTTGGCTCTGAAAAGAGCAGGTGTGTTCTCGACATTTCAAGCAAGCGTGGTCTTGACATTTCAGACAGTACCATGTATACTATTTGAAACATCAAAACCACACCACCTTCTTTTAAAATCATCAATGTTGCTTAATTTTAAAAGTGTTGAGATTGAAACAAAGTTTGATGAGACCACTCACAAGATCCCTTATTGAAACCAACTAAAAAGATGAAATCTCAAAGAAGTTTCAGGGAATCAAAAAAGTACAACTTCTTTACCATCAAGAATGACTGATGTCAAGTAGAAACCAATAAACCAGGGAGAATTTCTCAGATAAAACCATGCCAGTAGTATCAGTAGAAGCCTCACATAGCCTGTGGGGACAAAAACAAACAAATAGGCCTAATGTCAGAATGGGGTAAATCCTTATATTCTTAGAATGTTTTTACACAGCGCCATCTTACGAAAGAGGATAGGCTAATAGGCCTATCACATTCTGAAGCAAATTAAAGTAAAGTGTCTTGCACATGGACACAACCAGTGTCACCACCAGGGCTTAAATTCTTAGCCACCTGAACTCGTGACCGATGCGCCATGACACACTAGAGAAGAACTATACATGTCAATATAATTTTTGCAGTCTACTACAATTATAGACACATCAGCCACAACAATCAGGCTATCCCTGCTAATGTGTAGTGACATGAACAATATTTCTAAAGTCATGATGCAAAACTTATTTTGAATTTGTTTTCATAAATTCAACATACAGCCCCTTGAAGTTGAAGGGTAACCTGCAATTGTGCCTGAAAATAAACCCTACTTAATAAAGTTTATCACATGTAGGCCTATAGGCACTACAAGAAACTTTGCAAAAAAAATCAATTTAATAAATCCATGTAACTACATGTATGTAGAACGAGACCCAGTAGGCCTAACTGGGACAGTTAACTCTTTTTTTCCCCCTTTTCTTTTGGACAATGGTCGTACTAGCAGTTAAACATTTTTGAAAAAAACAAGCGCAGCGCTCCAGTTACTGCCAATACTGGGTCTAATGTAGGACTACATTTGGTATGTTGTTAGTGGAGGAAGTCCACAGCCACAGACATTAAGGATGTATTGTGTGGTTACTCTGTGGTAATTGTAAATGTGAAGTTCTTTCCCCATGAATGATATAAATAATTATAGTCCCATAAAAAGTGCCAAATGCGCTGGACTTCCTCTGCATTTTTGGCACTATTTAGGGGCCTATATCATGGCCATGGGGCTAGATGTAATGTAGTCAGTCCTGCATGTCCTGAGTGCAACTTCCAACTCTCTAAATGGAGCTCTGAGCATGTCCGAGTAACTAAGGTCCTGACGACGCAACCTGTTTTAAGTTTAACATAATTTCTGGTTATAGTGACAATGTTAATTTATTTAATAATTTAATTTAGCCCCACTTGTGTGGTCAAGCTCTGTGAATCCTTAAGCTTGGCCACGAAAGTGGGGCTAGATTTAATGTGATGCAACCGACTGTGAAAGCTTTTAAAGAAAGGTTACAGAAATGTAACCTATTATTGAACGTTAATAAAAGCAGCTCCCACTACTAATTTTGAGTCCCACACCAGCCACACACACCTGCAACCTGCACACCCCTTTAATGGGAGATTGATTGAACTAAATATCCAGATCCAGCTCTCTCTAAGTCTAATACTCTAGTCCATGACTCTTTTGACTCTGATTTATTGAGCTTGGTTGGCCAAACAAGTGGGGCTAGGTTTATGTAGTTGCGATAATTGTAACCTTCCATTCTCCCGACGGTCGCAGACCGGAGCAATCGGGAGGACGGAGGGTTACGATTGTTGCAACTAGATTTAATTAATAATAATAGTAAAAATGAGATGAAACTGAATGTGATTTCACGCATTATCACTCACTGACTCAGGGATTATGTTCCAAGTTAGTTCAAGCAATAGTCAATACGAACATGACGAACGTCACTTTATGAATCCGACAAACTATACAAACGTGTTTAGATAAAATGCTACTCACCAATAACATTTGGGACGTACAAATAGATGTTATCAGCCATTTCAAGGCTCATCAAAGTCCATACTCAGCTCAGTAGTTTGTAGTAATTACAAACATTAACGAGCATGTTTTTCAACCAGCTGACCGAGCCGAGTGCTGGTTGTTTACTTCGAACAGCGCCCTCAAGTGGTCGAAAAAGCAAGGGATTTTTATGTTGTATTAAAAAAAAAAAAAAAAAATTCCCTCAAAATAGTTGTTTCTTCTTCAAAATTAACACGCTTTGTCCCATTACTTGCATGCATTGCGACCTGCGAATTGACTTTGATTTTGTGCATGTAAACCTTATAATGTCTTGACTATGGGGAAGAAGAATACAGTCTTGACCTCATAAATAAAAGACCATGTAGGTAGAAAAATGCTGTGACCATGGGCGATTACAGGCCAAAAAACAGCCGGTTGCTGGCAATTGTTGATTTTACAATGTTCATGTTCGTTGTTTCCTTTTCCAGCTCTAGTATCCTATTATCAGACTTCGGCCCCATCAATTCCCTTTGGATTTGCAGAAGTGAAATTCATAAATATGAAATCTAAATTACCCTCCCTACCAAAACTTGTTTCCACATCCGTGTTATGGGAGGAAAACAAAGTTTTTGCTGACACCAGTGCAGTTTAAACAAATAATTACGAAACGACTTGATTGTGTTATTAGATGCTAGATTTCATTAACATTAGCAGCAAACAATTAGCAAAAATAAGTACTTATTTTATAGTTATATACATAAAAATCCTTCAGTACAACCTTGAAAAGTGTGTGTGATAAGTGGATGATTTCTTTTTTATTGTAAAAGGGAAAAAAAGAAGATTCAGAACCTTTATTTGGCAAGTGAATAAAAAATTTGCAATACAAAGTTAATTATTGAATTCTTCCTTCAGAATAACATAATCTGGACATGGTACATGTAAAGATTTATTATATCAGTATATAAATGAAATGGTTGTTTTTGGTTGAAATATTTGATTTTAAAAAGTCATCATAAACAGCACAATAAAAGTTTAATTTCTTTGGTTCTTAATTGTCAAAAAGCTGGAGAGTATTTATTGGTCACCTTATTCAATTATGGCCATAATTTTCTTTTGGAACGAAAACAAATGAATATCAATAAACTAATAGGTTATGCAGAGGTACTTTTGCATATTTCGCTCATTAAAAAAATAAAGAAACAAAGAGATAAAAAAATAAAACATTTGACTCTTCCCATCATAAAATAATGTTCTTCACAGAGGAACACAGACATCTTTTGTACAAAAGTTATGTAAACAGATTTTAAATGCGATGAAATTTTATACACTTTCAGAATACACAAATCTAGATAATGCTTAGAAAGACAGCAAGTCCAATATATGGCAATTATTTTACTGCATTTACAATGAAATGGAACATTGATCGATTGAAAGAGGGGGGGGGGGGATTCACAATCAAATATCCCATTTCAAGATGTATAAAAAAGCAATAACCATAAGTTAAAACAAACAACAGTGGCAGTGCGGTGAGTGTCTCATCTAGCAAAGTTGTTTTTATTTTCCTTCAGAAAGAAGATGATGGGCAAACTGCATGTCATAACAAACATACACAAAGTAAGTATGTGTGTGAGCGTGTCTATCTGTTGAAACCGAGGACTTTAACCAAAAAAAACCGGGTGTTTTGACAGAGCGTGGTCGTCCTCGCTTCACTTTCGTGTACAAAACCAATGGGTAAATTTTTCCTAAAGAAAACGAGTATAAAGTCAATAACCCTTTTTAAATAAAGGTTTTATACTGGTAAGTAACCTTCCAGGCATTTAAAAGAAAAGAAAAAAATTACTTTGGCACAATGAATAATGTTTCTTGGATTAGATCATTTTAAATTCAGAGAGATTTTGTTGGACCTGGGGTGGATTTCACAAAGAGTTAAGACTAGTCTTATCTCGAGTTAGGACGAGTTACTCATCCTAACTTAGGACTAGCCTTAAGTTTTTAATAACTCCTAGGACTAGTCCTAAGTTAGGACTATCTTTGTGAAAATCGACCCCTGGTCAAAGAAATACTGCTGAGTTTAATACATGGACGGCAAACAAATAAAGGACGAATTTGCAAACAAAATGTGTACATTGTTTCCTGCATAAAAGATTGAAGGCATACAACACAAAATTAACTACAGAAGATGTTTATTGACCAAGAGCTATGTCAACTGGTCGAATTTGTCGTTCCCCTTCAATCAAGAAGATCTGGCAGGCTTTCTTGAGAAGAAACACGCCCATCTGTCTCCTCTGTCTCACAGGCCATGTTGAAGATGGACCATAGAAGTCACCTTTCTTGATGTTTGTTAATCGACTCAGACCTATCATGTAGGACAGAAGAATCTGTCAAACTAGCAGAGGGTGACCCCCTTCACGCTGATTCACGAGTGGGTCATACATTTGCATGAAATTATTCAAGTGAGTTGAACTATGCTTAGCTTTTGCAAATGTTTTGTCAAAATCCCATACATCCTTAATATGACATGTGTGAACAACGCATCCACAGGCATGTATTTGTACACATACTGTTCTTTCTTCATAACCCCATTTATAAAAGCACACAAATCAAAAATCTAAATTTCCAAACTACTTCTTTGTGAAATACTAACAAAAAGAAAAGGAAAATATGATACTGACCTACGGCTTCCACCATGCATGCTTCTCTGGCATATGCCTCTACTGGTATGACACTCTGGAAGCAGTGTAGTGACACTACTCCCAGACCTGCTGACCAGATGTCCAGGATGTGACTTACTTTTGCACCAGGCTGTCAAAAAAGAACACTTTAATAGTAACAACACCTGTAATAATAAAGTGAGTAATTATCAAGTTATGTGACTTGGCTGTCAAATGCTTCGGAGATGTTCTCTTGTTACTGTATAAACTTTGACTGCTTTATACATGTGTGTAGATCATTCACCATAACCTAAAACTGCAAGGGTATAGATTATATTATAATGTGCAAAAGTAAAAACTAACACGGCCTATCTTCACAAAGCAAACCCTACACCAAGTTTGCTTCTGCTGCCAGAGTCCAGCCTACATCAATCAGCTGTTTTCTGTTTGTGCATATCCACTGTACCTGACTCACCCCTTGCCCTACAGCCATCAACCCTCATTTAGTCTCAGTAAAATTTTAACTGCACAAGTCACAAAATACACATTGTAGAAGGTTAAGTCATTTCTAAAGACATCCATAAAAGGCATCTCCTCTTTCATAAAGAGTAAACAAAGAGAGCAATTCTAAAAAACAAATAAAAATCAATGAAAATAGTGTGTAGGATCATGATTTAAGATGTTTAGAGTTTGAATGCTTACTTGTTTCTTAGCAGCTTTCACTGGTTTGTCAGCCTCTTTATCTTTCGGTGGTTTCATTGAAGAGAGAGCTTCGTAGAAGTGTGCATAGGGGCGCCCACGCTTCCCTTTCCCTATATAAAAGGTTGCTGCAACAAATACCTATAGAATGCAATGTTGGTATGAAGAAAGGTCAAGTTACATCAATGCAAAATGGTCAATGAATGCCCGACATGAAAAGGTACAGTTAGTGATCATTTTCCTTTCAGTTATCAAATATTCACTTTTTTGGTCAAAATTAGTAAGGCCTAGAAGCACATTAAGTGTCATGGCTTTTGCCTGTGAGCTGAACTTTTTTTTCAATTAAAGAGCCCTTCTCTTTGGAAAAGGGTCATTGCCCTACAAAAATTAAATTCCAGGTCAGGTTATTGCCTACATGCACCTATATGTATAGAACAGATCACTCCGATGGATGTTTCTGTTTGGGGTACTCTCATCTTTGAAAGTGCAAAAAGATGGAAATACTTTGTATCACAAAACTTACTGATGGATTGTGTTTTTGAATGGTTGAAAACAAAATGGCTGATTTGTTTCTTGATACCCGCAATGTTTTGTCAAGTGTTCTCCAGTTATAGAAGCATTGTCTGTTCTCAATATCATAAACAACACAACTCTTCTTTTCACACAGCAGGTATACCCCATGCTCAAGGAAACCATTTACCAGAACATAGAAAAATTCATTATTGATAGAATTAAAGGGTTTGTTCCATACACGAAATGTCTCTAGTTCAGTGAGTTGTGTGTAGCGCCCAGGTAGGTCCATGGTAACTCTAGGATCTAACAACAGGTAGTTAAAGGAAGATTTGAGGGTTCCTTCACGCCACTTGCGGGACTGGTCGGGTATCTGGAACGGTGCGACCATCAGCTGCTCCTCTGCCACCATTGTGTGGTCAGATTCCTTCAGGTGACCTGTGTTAAGATACTCTGCTAGTTCCCAGCGGAACCCTGTGAGAAAATAGAACAGAAAACTCTTCCCAGAATTGATTTTATGATCATGCTGTACTTCGTATCCTTTTATTTTAAAGTTATATGAGGTAAATACCTGTAGGTAAATTTTGTATAAACTTGTCAATCTGCATGCAAAAAAAACAAAAATGTGTCCACATGTATATGTACTTCAGGTGCCAGTTGGGCTAAAACAATGTTTATATATCAAATTCTTTTCATGAATAAAACTGAAAAAATTAAAGGAACTAAAAGCTTCAAAGTAACAGAAAAAAGAGCTGATAATTTTTTTAACAACACAGACTGTTGTAAAATATTTACACAAGGAAAACATATTTGAATAAATAGTTGTTTTGTTTTCTTACCCTCTGTATTATGTCTGCTTGCAGCACGTTTAGCAAAGCTTGGATCCTCTTGCAGTTTAGCTAAATGCCTTAAGTAAACCAGACGAGTTGTTGATGTAATGGGACCAGCCTCTTCTCCATACTTCCTCATCATTTCTCTTATTCCGTTATCCGTCAACGCTAGAAGTTCCTGTGACAGCGATGGAGACTCAAGCGGATCATCATCCTCCGTCTGGTAGTCTCTCCAATCATACAGCATTGTGTCATCGCTTGAGACCATACTATACTCTAAGACGGACAAGTCTTGATGAGTGGACATAGCTGATGGGCACTGGCGCTCAATTAAACTGGCTCCAGTCTGAGGATCACAATATAAGATCTCAATGTCTTCTTTTTCAGACACTTTGCCACATCCTGGTCTTAGAGAGGTTAATGACTGGGGGTCTTCTGAGGATTGGCACTTATGAGCGACACTTCTTCTGGCTGGTGTGACACAGACGTCATTTGCCTGGCTCCCTTGCTTACATGAATTCTCATACTGCTCTCTACTGAGAGGCAAGAGGGAGTCTTCATCAGATGTAATCAAACTGTCTTCTAATGAACTGCTGGCTTCCTCAAAGGATTTCCTTTGATCTCGCTGCAAAGTTTGGTGCAACAAACCCTGTATTTCGTCCTGATTACTGCACCTTTCATCCATACCTGTGGCTTCATTATGATGAGTTGTTTTTGGTACTTTGATGAATGATTCAGAGTAATCGCTGAAAGTGACTCTCCTTGAGTTCCTCTTCTGCTTGTCTGGGATATCCTTCTTGCTGTTACAAGAAAAAATGTCATCACTTTGGCAAGTAACATACGCAGAACTTTCATCACTTGTGTTTGACACTCTACTCTCTGGGGATACTTCAGTTGATGGTTGTTCAGGAAGACAGTTGTCGAACACAGCAGTTGATCTTCTTGGAGGTAAATAAATAACAGTCTTGTCCAAGGGTGGGGTTTCACCACTTTGGCAGCTACAGAATTTCGTGAAGACAGTGGGATGGTCTGGGGAGGTTAAGTCAAGGCCGTGGCAGCTCTCACTCAGAGCTTCTTCAAGTTCCTTAGATGACAGAGTTCGATCACATGAAGGTTCCTCGGTTTCATCATCTCCATCTTGCATCATGGACACTGGAGAGTTACCACAATCTTTCAATGCTTCCGAACATCTGTCACTTTCCTTAAAAACTGAATTCGGTTCTGAAAAGATTCTTCTAGATGCAGATGGTACTATCCTTCTACCAACATTAAGATTTGATCTGAAATTTGTTCTTGTTGAGTTCTCCCACTGTTTTGTCTCCAAGACTTCTGAATGACTTTCACTTTGTCCGACCAAGACTTGTTTGGGTTCTGAAAGCGTCCGTCTAGCTTCCCTTTGTTTTTTCTTTTCGCCAACTTCCAAACTTGCTTTGTTGTTCGTGCTTTGGGAATGCTCTCTCAGTTTTGTTTCAATCTTTTCGGAATCCCTTTCGCGGCTTATCTGTTCTACATCGGAGATTGAATTGGTCCCTGAAGACTTATTTCTAGTTCCTGTGACGCCAAAACTTGTTCTAAAATTTGCTTTCTGAAAGTACTCTCTCCTTGCTGTTTTGAGTTTGGGATGACAACAATCACCCTTGCTGGGCTCAAAATAATTACCAGCCTCTGCCCCAATACTCGGGACTAAATCAGGAAAGAAAGATCCGGGCAGGTACTTTTTGTCTTGGTCAGTGGGAGGTGCAGAGTAGGAAGAACATGAGATACAAGACTCTTGGAGGTAATCAGAGAGGCCTGTGGAATCAAGTGAAGGATGTATTGAATCCTGGGGGCAGTCAAGCGGTGAGTTGCTGAATTGCCAACTGTGGTCACGACGGGGATCCTGAAAACTCTGACAGCTTGATCCGCTCCTTCGATATTCTGTCCAAAATGCAAAATGATAATCTAATTAAAATGATATTTGTGGTGAAGTATGAAATGTTTAAAAGGCACAATCAATGCATTTGATTGAAGCCAATTTTATCCGAATATTGGTCAAACTTTAATGAAGTCTTTGACAATTTCAGCTCATTTCAGTACACTGAATGGTATTCAGTGTACAACAAAAGTATGATACATACACAGAAAAATAAAACTGGATTATATTTTTTAGATTCTCACACAAACTGTATTTCAGATTTTAAAAGGAAAGTGTTATTTTCTTTCATAAAAATGTTTACATGATTGAATCATCACATTCATTGGGCACATTTCATATATCCCTGTTCCTCAATTCCTTTTCTTTCCTTTTTTTAGGTGGGATGAAGTAAGGAGCTTGTATTACACTTGAAAAATGAAATAAAACGCACTTGTGAAAACTTTGTCGTCTTCCCAGCTCTGCTCATTTTGTTCCTCGTCAGATTTGTAAGTCATCATGATATTGTAGCACTCAGTATTCCCATGTTCATTTGCCAAATCAATTGCAGTAGCACCCTCCTCATCACACAGGTCAGGATTTCCCCCATTTCGAAGAAGAAGGCCAAGAGCCTGATAGCGCCCCCATGTAGCAGCTACATGGACAGGTGTCATGCCATCTTCAGACCTTTTTGGAAAGTTATAAAGCAATTTGTTTTAAAATGCTAACTCTGGGGGTCTGGTCACCTCAATGTTGCACACTACGAATCAGCCGTACTTAAAGGTATAGTCATTGGTTTTGTCAATGTAATGCTAATTGATAGGCAAATTTATTAAGAAAGATACAATAAAAGTCACAAGTGAAAGTTTCAGCTGAGAAAACAGCAAAAAACTGTCATGGTATTTTCACAAGAACACCAAATTGGTACGAGTTTAGCGAGGTAAAAGCGGATACCAACAGACCAATCGCATCTCTGGCCCCAGCCCACAGGTGCAGATCCAGATGTTTCTGGGTGAACATGGTGAAAAGTTATCCAAACCATATTACTTCAAAGGGAATTCTTTCTCAAAATAGATTTTACTTTAAAAACTGCAATGCTTCTCACCAAGTAAATTTTTATGGTCATAATTTTTGGAGTATTTATCAATCTATAACCCTACCTTTAATCTAGTCTTTCAATATAACCAATGACCGGCAGATCCAGTCTCCACCCCACCTCCAGACAAAGGTAGAAACAGTACATCCAAAATAAAAACCCACTGAAAATGAGAACTGAACACCCTCCACTGGTTACCTGTCAAAAGGCGCATCGTTTTCAAAATTCTACTCCTCACATACAAATGCATCCATGGCTCAGCACCAGCATACCTTCGGGAACTCATTCAAGTGTATCAACCACCACGCACCCTCCGTTCTAGCTCAACATTGCTGCTCAATACACCGGTCACTCACACTAAGACTTACGGACATCGGTCATTCATGCATTCATCACCTTCTCTTTGGAACTCTCTTCCTCATAAAACATCAGAACTGCAAGAACTCAGATTGTATTTAAATCGCTCCTTAAGAGTTACCTGCTTGTTTAATTGCCTGTATGCTTGTTTGATTGCTTTTATTGTTGTGAAGCGCATCGAGACTTTGGTGTGATGCGCTATATAAGTACTGTGTTATTATTATTATTACTATCTTGACATCCCTGAGACTAGCACTCACCTGATATTTGGATTGCCATTGTGCTCGAGTAGTAGTTTAACAAAGTCCAGAGTATTGCTTGTGTCAGCTCCTATGGCCAGATGGAAGGGGCTGATGCCAGAGGATGGTAGAATCAGGTTGGGACTGGCTCCTTTCTTCAACAAGGATTCCGCTAACCTACATGCATACAAATAGTAATGAATAGTAAATAGTAAATAATAGTAAGAATTTTTATCAAAGTGCTGTACACTTTAACTAGCAGAGCTGCCAGCATTTGCATCTTGCAATCAGGGAGATTTTGTAATCGGGGAAAAATTTTGAATTACATTCAACATAATTGATAATAGGGAAAAATGTCCATAATCAGGGAGACATTTAAATTTGTTCATCAGTATATGGAAAGACTGATTTATATTCAGGGATTTTTCCCCAGAATCAGGGAGAGTTGGCAGCTCTGTTAACTACCCCTGTTCATTGGGCCTCATCTACATTTCTACCTCCATGCTGCAACAATCTAAATTCTTTCAAGGAGTGAGATGCACCAGCAGCCAAATGGAATGCACAGGTTGGCAATCATTCACATCAACAATTGCTACCCTTGCAGGGACCCATTTATTCCTTGGTTGGGAAAAGTAGTTGCAGTTCAGTTTTGCCCATGGACACAATTGTGATGAATGAGTTTCAAACCACCAATCTGAGGTGTGACTAACTCATCAGAACTTGAGTCATGCATTAGACCAATCAGCCATGACACACTGGTTAGAGAAGATTTAAATATTGTTATGATCTTTATATTTCTACACTTACAGTAGAATCACCGAAAGAAACACAAATGTTGCACTAGCTGGTAATTCAGGGATTGATTTCACTGAGAATTTAAGACTGATCTTAAAGACTGATCTTAACTGTGTGTATTAAGTCTAAATTGCTAGAAGCAAAATGTGATATCACAATACAAATCACTACATGGATCTCATCTTAAGATGAATCTTAGTGCTCCGGTGCTAGAGCTCTGGTCTCAAGTGGGATTTGAACTGGGGTCCACAGAGGTGAAAGGCGAGGAAATAAAACCACTGAGCCAACTTGATCCACAAATGTCACACTAGCAGGCAGTCTGGTTCACTAATGCTGTTTATATTAACTATGTATCTACAATACTGACATTCACTTCTTTGAAAAGGAAGGAAGGTCCTCTTTTTTAAGGACTGTCGCTGTTCCCCCTTAAAATTGTTGACAACTTTGGATGACCCCCGAGGCTCTGGGTCTGACAGGGTCAACAGAGGTGAAAGGCAGAATATCCTGACCAGTAATTATTGTGTAGGACTAGGGCAATTCTATTACAAATAGGGCAATCTTCGGTCTCCCAACCCACAAAAGGGACCACCCACCCAATAATCAGTGCATCAATTGTTTGGGTTTGCTATTTACGTGTAATGTGTGATCTCGTTTAAGAGGTCTCCTCCAAGTATTTGCACAATCTCAATATCAATGACTCTTTGGTATCTGTTATTTATTTAGTTTACTTATCATTGATTTAAGGATAACGACTGATACATGTACCTCTATGCTGATACTAAGGGACTTTGGCAGGGCATGGCAGGGTAACAACTGGTCATATCTGTGCTGAGTCCATAAAAATTTATCTAGGTTTGTTGCATTAACTCTTCCAAAAAATATCTAAACAAGGCGTTGTTTTTCTTATATTGGTCTGAAAATAGTACAGTGCACCAGACATGCCAGAGCAATGACTCCATCAAGTGTCTTGTACAATGAGTGAGATAGTATCAGCTTACTTCCCTTTTTAAAGGTGGCAACCACCTTTAAAAACCAGTGGCAGTGAGAACTTTCATGGGAAAAAACCTTCCCCTGAAAAAAATGAATCAGTTGTCGAAGATAACAAAAACTTTTTTAGATGTTTAATGTACTTTGAGCAGTTGGTGTTTTATGGTTATAAACACAATAAGCTGGTTTATTTTTACTTCAGATATTTCCACTCCACATATTGAGTTGAAAAACAGAATTGATATCCAATCTATTTTGCCACAAAAAAATATTTGTGTAGACTCTGGTACATCACATCAGAATCTTACCTGGTACAAGACATACGCCACTTTAAAAATGCAAAGAATATGCTTTCTGTTCTTGGCTTTTCTAGGGTACTTGGTACTTGTAGGTAAGTTTATTTGATAGTGCCATTTGTAAAAAAAGGTACGGGCATGTTAGTACGTATTGATTGCTTTACGCCTAAATTACTGCTGGGGTAAGCTAGCACGCCCACAAGCGTATGTCTATGAGCGCCGAACACGTGTCCACAGCTCTAGTTACAGTATGTATTTTCTCGCCTTTTAAATCGAGTCTGAAACTGTCAAGTGACCACCTTTCAACCAATAGGACTGCCTAAACTAACTGCCTTTACGAGTGTTTAAGTGCTTTTTTTTTTTAATTTTTATTTTATTTTGTATATTGCTTTATAGATGCAGCAGACAAACCATGCATGAAAAAGGAATTCCCAGAGGGGGACTCTTTTGTATGTGAGTGTTCTGCTGATTACTGTGATACAGTTGAGAGACATGGCAGCATTAATCCAAATCAGATTTTGGAGTACACTTCTAGTCGGAATGACACTCGTTTTATGAAGACAATGCTAGATATGGCTGACAAACCAATGGGTAAGATGCCGAAATGGAACTGCGATTTATCTTTTATTGAAATTGCCATAATTTTCATAGCAACCTTAATTTAAAACAAAGTTGAAAACCCTTTCAGTGACTTTTAAGTCGCACTATTCACCAGGACACAAAACATTCCTGTGGTTGATTTCAGAGGACAGGGTGCTGTTGACAGTGGATTCATCTGTGGAATACCAGAGCATCTTGGGATTTGGAGGAGCATTCACAGACTCCGCGACTATGAACATCTTAAACATATCGAGTGAAGCTCAGGAGAACCTGCTCAAGTCTTACTTTTCGGCAGATGGTAAGATAAAGCTGTTGAGGTATTTACAAAGGCAGACAGGTAAAAAGTGTTTATTCAACAATATGATTCTTAAGTTGAATTATGTACACAATGGTACATTTTAAGTTTTGCAATCCGTTCGTACTGTAAACAAGTATGTAAATATTATTACTAATATTATTACTACAGTATAATGGTTTATTAAAAAAAACTGCTCATTGTAGCCTACCGGCTGAATTACAAAACAGTTTACGTTAAAAATACTGAAACACTGAAACATACAAAGCATACAAAAATATTTTTCATGTACATGTAGAACTCCAAGGAAACTCATCTAGATACAATCTTCATCTCCTTGGGGTCTTGGAGAAAAAAGTTTGTTAAAAAAATTGATTCAACCCGGCTTGCTGCTACCAGAACTAGAAAAGGAAGGCCAAGGTAGGGCATAGCTGTAAAATAACACTTAAGCTGTACTTCAGCAGGCTTTAAAATCTCATATCCATGACGATATTTTGTATACATGTTTGTTTTTCTACAGGTATTGAATACAATATGGGACGTGTGCCAATCCACAGTTGTGACTTCTCCTTATCTGAATACAGTTATGATGATTACGATGGAGATTTTGTTCTTGTCAACTTTACCCTCGTATCTGAAGATCTAGATTTAAAGGTACAGTTTGATGGATGACAAGCACGACTATTTGAGAATGTAAAATAAAAAAAACACATGTAATTCAATAAACACATGTATGTAAACATGTCACGCAAACTGATTTGTTGAAATCCCAACCAAAACATTTTGGTGAGATGAACATTTCAAAATACTCAATACTTGTACTACATAGGAAAAGTCATTCAGGTATAACCGCTACCGTCCCTAACTCTTCAAGCGCCAAAGTACATGTTTTGTTTGATTCTGTTGGACTGAAGACTGCACCAGTAAACTGCTTTAAACATGAGAGTAGGGCCCAATTTCATAGAGAAGAAATTACTTAACAAGTTTCTGCTTAGCAGAAATGAGCAGGATACCAGTCACAAATCGTGCATGTGACATGGTAGTTTGGTTGGTAACCTTATTCTGGTAAGCATAATTTTGTTGTGCTTAGCTGCTTTTTGTGCTTAAGCAGCTCAATGAAATTGGGCCCAGACCTTCCACAATAATCAGAATCAAGCAGTTAGGGTGTTGTTTTACCGTACAATTGTGTTGGACTTTGTAAGAGTGAGAAAGGATCACTAATAAATCACTAAACGGAGTTAACATGGTTGGTTATAATTGCATCCTAAACATATGTATTTCAATAAACAAGTATAGTCCCTGCATTTCTTTGTTCTGCATCTCATTTTTTTAATGGCAGGTTGGGAGCATACTTTGGCCCTCACCCATCCCAAGAACAGATTGAACCTAAATCCCTACAGTTGCTTATCATCTCATAATATTGTCTTGTGATGAAGAATTAACTAGAAGTAATATTTCTCTCTCCGATCATCCTTTCATCAATTGTGTTTAAGATCCCGATAATTCAGCGGGCTAAGGCAATGAGTGATGGAGAGATCAAACTGTTTGCCAGTCCCTGGTCTGCCCCAGCATGGATGAAGACCAACAAGATGATGCATAATGGTTTAAATCAAGGAAGACTCATTGGACAACCGGGGGAGAAGTACTACAAGACATGGGCAGACTACTTCATCAAGTAAGTATAGACCTTAAATGCACATGACGTCATTTAAGAAGAGCGACCTCGTCTAGAGGTCAAACGGAGGTTGTTCGTTGGCCAATCCTGTGCGCTGTGCGTACAAATCTGTGCGGTTCGATTGTTTCATCACCGTTTTAACTCTAAGATGACATCAGAAATGAAAACATGCTTGTTTTAGTCCCTCTGTGATTCAGTAAAGATGGGAAACATCATCACTCAGAGTTTTAATTCTCTGAAGATGAAAGAATGAACTAGGTATGAAATGATGAAACACATGGTTTTGGCGTGTAACCTGTAGGCTGTAAAAGAAAAATGCAGCATCCAGTTCTCTATTCTTGATCATGGGCGGATACTTAAGAATTTAAATCATACATGTCATTTAAGACAAATTGAAAACTAGCTCCAACACAAATAGTATGTACAAATGTACTGTGAGTGAAATTTGTTAAAATTTGATCTGACCAAGTCTATTAAATGCAAATGTACGAATTGTGTATTTAACTCAGGTTCTTGAAAGCATATGACGCCCTGGATGTGCCAATGTGGGGTTTGACAGTCCAGAATGAGCCTACAGCGGGTCTGATTCCTTTCTACTCGTGGCAATGTATGGCCATGGAGCCTCCTACTATGAGAGACTTTGTCAAGATGGACCTGGGCCCTGCTCTACGAGACAATGGCTATGGACATCTTAAACTGATGACACATGATGACAATCTACCTGCGATATTCGAGGACACCGAAACGGTAAGAAATCCTTGCAATATAAAGACACAGCAGGTAACAATTTTATCAAGCAATTTTGCATACATTGTAGCAAAATATTTGGACTGAACATTGTTTGGACACACTGAATCATGAGTAGCAAATGATGATTTTGAGTAACCGGTACATTTTGTTCAAATCGCTCACTGCACAGGGCCTACATGATTGATATAACATTTTATACCAGTATCAATCCTCAATCCTCTACTGAAATACGTACTTGTCTCCTTTCATCATGTTCATGTCTTTATCTAGAAGTTTAAAAAATCCAATATACAAAAAAAAGTTGCTCACTAACATATGAAGACAGAAACTATCTCTCGACGTTTGTCAGAAAGAAAAAAAAGAAGAAAAAAAGGAATTAAAAAGTTATTAATTAGTAAATCTGTATTCTTGTAAGTTTTTCAAAAATAAATTGCCATTGTCATTTAATCGTTTCTACAGATACTACTCATTATAAACACCAAGTTTATAACCACCAGTGTAAAGTTGTGGTGTTCTGAAAAGAACCTTTAGTGACACCAGAAGTTCTCAGAACCACTGCAACTCACTGGAGTGATGATCACATACCTCAGTTTCTGGTTTATTTTCCCCATCATGCAAAGATTAAAATCCCACTTGTTTTAATTTCAAGGGGCTGTGTCGTCTTGATCACAGCGACTCTGTGGCCAGACATCGAATTCTTAACTCTCAACCAGTTACTGCACACACGTGCACGATAATAAGGAGAGCACCCTTTAAAGATTGTATTTGTAATGTGCAATCAACGCATGCGCATGTAGTAACTGGGTGAGAGTTCATATTTCCATGCCCAACCACAAGCAGTCATGATCATGACAATGAAGCCACATTAAATGTGGTGACAGACTGCCTTAAATGGATCAGCTTCCAGTTAAAGTTGGTCCTTAATCCATTTATCAGTTAATATCTGTTTCCATGACAGATTATGGATGACACTGAGGCAAGAAACTACACTTCAGGGATAGCACTTCACTGGTACCAATCACACATCCCCTCAGCAAACTACAGTGAATTAGACCAGATCATCCACCATTATCCAGAACAGTTTATCTTAGCAACTGAAGCTTGTGATGGGTACCAACCACTTGCAAGGCCAGTTATTCTAGGCAGTTGGGATAGGGGAGAAGCCTACAGCTATGACATCATCAAGGTTAGAATGAAAAGTAAAACATTGCAATTTTGTAAGAAGCTAATAACCACACTTTGAATTATCTAGAACTTGCTCACTCAAGCGCTGAAAGTTGCCGCAGTTTAATGAAAAACAAACACGAATTTCTATTGATTTATCCACAAGTTTAAACTATGTATATAATTAAGCAAATGAAGATCTTTCAATGGCACTGTTTAATCATAACAACTTGTATCATCATCTTACCCTATTACAGAAGGACACAGCTTGAAAGGTTTTTCCCAAGAGAATTTCTACAAATTACCTTCTCCTCAAACATTTGTGTTTCTTTTGTTTCCAGGACTTGAATCATTTTGTGGCTGGATGGGTGGATTGGAACCTTGCCCTGAATATGAAAGGAGGGCCTAACTGGGCTAAAAATGAGGTGGACAGCCCCATTATAGTAGATGCAGAGAATGATGTTCTCTACAAACAACCGATGTTTTATCACATGGGTCACTTTAGGTAACTTGAATGATCACAGTGTTAGCTAGAGGGCTGTCTTGATGTATTTTGGATAAGCATGTTTCTATTTTAACACCGGCTTATCTTGTACTAAAATGTAAAATTATTAGAATTAAACAAACTTGCAGCAACTTTGTTCACCTTATGTTTAAATCACCGGGACTATGTTGGAGACCAGAGCTTAATTTGACATGGTGATGCACATGTACATGTAGGGGCATCCTCAAAACACTTGGCATCCTTCAAACTTTGAAGGAAAATTAACTAGGGATTGGATTTGAACCTGAGAACTACAACCTGCGACCCAGGTTTATGTGCAGGTGCTCTGCCAACCAAGCTACCTAGCCCTACATGTATGGTGGGGATCTCCCTATTATTCAATATCTTTGTTCGGGGACACCAGATCCACATGAACATGTACTGTACATAAGTACCTCTTTATAAACTTATCAAATATCAAGTAATAAACCACCAAGGAAACTGACTGGGTAAATTTTATATAATTTGGGTTTGAACAAAGACAAATTGACAGGAGCGAGACTTGAACCAACGACCTCCGGTTTAACGTACCGGCGCTCGACAAACTGAGCTATCCAGCCCTATGTTGGCGGTCTCCCTATTAGTCAATATCTTTGTTCAGGGGCGCCAGTCAGAAACCATTCAACTGTAAGCTGCCGTGTGAACTTACATTATTTCACCTACAGTGTATGTAAACTTTTCCTTTTAAAAGTTTTCCTTTTTTTCCTTTTTATGGCAGTTAGTAGAGGTGTAGTCTTCAAACATTTTCTCTTAAAAATTCTCCCTCACAGGCTTGTTCTCTTTTGTTTGCTTCCATACAGTAAATTCATTCCAGCAGGTTCAGTGCGTATTGAGCTTGTACCATCCTCCACTACTAGTCTGGACATGACTGCATTCAAGCACCCTGATGGTACAATAGCGACTGTTATTCTGAACAGGTTGGCCATGTTCAAAACTTGTCACTGGATACAATACATCTCACTTTGTAAAGTGTTTCACATCTGACTATTAAATCCATTAACCCTAACCATGCTAAATGCAACAATATGCACCAAATGGTAATACATGTAGTTGTTGTGATCTGTTGCATTTGGCAATCAACTCAGATGTCATTTTTTGACTGAATTTTTTGCATTCAGCAGTGAAGTGACTTCAGGTTTGGGTGCTCCTATTGTATCTGAACAACTTATAATGGGTATTTCAAAATATTTTTTATGGGAAAAGTATTGAGAAGTATGATGTAATATTAGGTAAGAATCATAATTCAAATCATATTCAAAAGACTGTATAATAACAGTTAAACATTACACTTATGTGCTTACTGTTGCATTTAGCAGGGCAAACACCCTTGCTCAGTCCTTTCCCAAACAGCATGCCTGCACAATGCAACAATATCCCTTGTTGCATTTTGTTGCATTTGGCATGGTTCTCATTTCAACTGTGTTGCATTCTGTTGTATTTGGCAGGCTTTGCAGAGAGACCCTAATGGGGGTTAGGGTTAAGTCCTGCTTCTTCTCCCTTAACAGTGTTCCGCTGGCCAAATGCCAGTTAAAACACCTGAGGACAGCCAAGTTTCATTCTAAGCAGTCCGGTTGGCTAACACAGTGTTGAAAAGCATTCTGTTGAATATAAAGAATGGACAAGTGAAAAAGCTGATGGACAAGTGAACTGGCAAGCTAACTTGTCCTGCTGGCTAGTCACTGAAAAAGTTAAGGGCAAAATGAATTGACCATTCACAACTGCGACCATGCAAACCAAAAGTCCCAGGCATTAACCACATTACATTACGGCTTTTGTAATCCTTCAGGACAGGTGTGCCATTGTCCTGTCTTTGGAATGTATTGTGTAATCTGCTGCTTGTATTTTTATCTCTCTTGCCTTTTGTATTTTATATTTTGATATCATGTAATTGTAATGTTTTTACCTGTAAATTAATACGCCTAAATGAAATGAAATGAAATTAAAATCCCACTGCAAAAATTAAACAAGTTCTGCCATTTGAATTTATCTACCAACACAATCCAATAATTGATCATGACTCATTTACTCTTCGATTAGGGGTGACTCAGAGGTTCCCTTCAGCATGCATGACACCACTAGGACTGGCTACATCAATGCCAAAGCTCCACCACGCTCCATCAAGACGTACCTGTGGAAATTTGACGATATCCTTACAGCATCTACCCCAGGTGGATCTACTGCAAAGGAAGAACCTACACAGCAATTGTCACTTACAACTGATTATGGTGGAAATGATGGGTCTGAGACAAGAATGAGCTTCTGTCTAGCAATAGGAATGGCTTGTCTTTGCAGTCTTGTTGTGAACCTTTTCAGCACTGCCCTTCAGCAAATTTGACAAATACATGTATTATAAATATAGCACACTATACATAATTCCCACTTAAGCTAATCGTAGCAGCTCAGTTTGTCATTTCCCACTCCCCTTTAATCCTGAATATTCATCTTTCAACTTTTTCCAAATACAAAAATGTAATATTCTATCCAGGTAGAAGTGTGCATGCCACCCATGATTTCCAAGAAGTTTGAGGTGATAACTCAAGTTATAATGGATGTTTTTGTTCATTTCTACCGATTGTTATTGTTCATGTAAAAAGTGGAAGTGCCCTTTGCAAAATGACCATGGACTTAATAATAATAATAATAAAGATAAAATTCAAGGTCTGCAACTAGGCTAGGGGTAGGGGAAGTACACAGCTGCCACAAATATATACACAAATAATGTATAACTTAGTGCAGCTGTTACACACAGCTGCACTTATATGTGTTTTAAAAGCACTGAACTCCAACCCCCCCCCCCCCTCCCCCGGGAGTCCTGTGAAAAACATAAATCTACAGGCATTGTAAGATAGTGGGATTCAATTACAACCTTTACCATTCTACAGTAATGTCTCACCACTTGCACTTTTTATTTGACCTTTCTTTTTACTGAGCAGCTGGTACCACAACCATGTCAATTTGCATCAATTGGCATGATATGATTAGGGAATAAAGAATATAATTGGGATTTTATTGTTTGGACCCGGAAAAGTACAGAGTGTAACAACCTTGCAAAATACAAATGATTTAATATTACAAAATAAAAAGTGTGCAAGAAAGAAAGAAAAAAAGAAAAGAAGAGAGCTAGGCCTATTGTAATAATACAACAAATAATAACATCACATTGTATTAATTCTTGTTGAAACTGACTGACAAACATAGCCTGAAGTAACATTAATAAACATTCTGAATACCCCTCATTTATAATTAAGACACATCAAACATTTGATAATTCATACTTATATTCAATATAAGACAATTTTCAAACAACCCGGCCCCGTATAAGTTACGTTGCTCACGATTGAATGTGCGCACTTGCTGCAGCGCCTGTAACCAGTGTGCCATTAAACAGCTGTTGATGTTCTGTGATATGGAGTTAAAAATCATCGATTTCGAATACAAAAAAATGATCGCGAGTACAATTAAATGCCTGATGTTGCATCTTAAGACGTATCGAGAATACAGTAAATGATTTTTTAGCTGTTTTGTTTGATCTTTGTCATTTGTTGGCATTTTTCGTGGCTGGTTGTTGAGGAAAACATGAAATCATAGTAAATTTCCGAATGTTGTGGAACTGGATTCCTGGGGCGCTAGTACTTTGTAGTACGACCGAAGATGTCAAACATAAATTTAAAGAGTACTGCGCCCCAGTAACATTAGTCAACATTTTATTCGCATGGTAGAGAAGCTTTATACCCAGGATGTCAGTGTAGTGCAACATACACTGACGTCCTACCACTTCACCAGCCATGGCTAGGTACGTATACGGTTGTGAGTGTTACTGTACCTGCTGTAGTTTCATCCCACTTGTTTTGTTTTTTTACTCATCTGCTCGTGGGCAGTGCCAGTGGGTGTAAAAATTAAATTAAAAATACTACAGTCATTGCTAGATCTACACTTTATTAATTATCACTATGATGATACAAACTAGTCCCATCATGGTCATGGGTCAGTAAGTGTGTTTTTAGACAGAAAGAAAAGACAGTCGCCACAGTTACCTGTCATTGTCAAATACAGACTAGCTACACAACAAGTCACCCACATTGGTAGCCCAGGTTGGACTCCTCCGTTGCATACAACGCGACGGAGTCCAGGGTATAAGCCTACCGTAGCAATGCGAAAAATTTTATACCAACATTTAAAAATATTTTTACCTTATTGTTTGGTGAAGCTGAAGCTTTACTCACATATTCCTGGTGCCCTGAACTATCAGCCTGATGGGCTTAGAATCGTTGATTTTATCCTTGGATGACATTATTTGCGAAAATAAAATGGAAATTGACGTCTCCTCTGTAATTTTCTGTTCAGACTCCGTTTTAGAATACTCACACGCAAGCGCGCCCATAGCAAGTTCGTCACACAAAGTCTTGCACCTAGACTACTTTCGTTCGCGCTACAAGGTGCGTTGACCCGGAAGTCGATGGAACCGCTATGCATTTCGCACATGCGCACACGTGCTTACTCGTCAATCGGTACACGATGTTTAAAACGTTAGCGTGGATGTGCGATTTAATTTCTGGAATAATATCATCCATGAATATATTTGTTATTTTTTGATGCATCAAAAGTGTAGTTATGGCCATGAAGAATATAACAAGAGAATTTCAGCTTCTTAAATCAGGTAAAAATATAAAAAAACATTAGTCAAAAATTGGTTCGCATTGTAGAGAAGCTTTATACAGTCATTTGACCAGTTCGGGATCATTGACCAGTTCGGGATCACTTCAACTTTGCAACAACCCCATAATTAAGTTACTTCTCACATTACCAATTTCTGTTGATACATGTGAAGAATAACATGCAATAAACCAACAAACCCCAAATAAGGTTCTAAACTTCAACAACAAATAAATTATGGCCATTTTCTTGAAGTTTGTCTGCGATTTTGATCATTATTTAAAAAAAAAATGTTGGTTGAAAAACGCTGTTAAATTTTCTCACCTTTAAAATTTGAACGCCAGGGCGAATAACATTAATGTTAAATGCTTAGAATGTGTAAAAAATATTTCAGGTAAATACTGAGCAGTCGTCTTGTTTTTTTTAGGAGACAAAATTACCGAAATCGTCTTTTGGGGGGCATCGTACCCTTGACCAGTTCGGGATCACTCACTACTCAGCATCTCTCATTGCGTCAAATAGTGCCGCACTCAGTGAGGTAAAATCTTACTGCTGCAGTCGAAAGTTTATTTGGTGCTTTTAAGATACATTTCTTCAACAAATTCTTGTAGGAATACTGTTTTTTTTGTGAGAAAATGAAACTTGGAGGAGGAAATTGCGACTGTAAGAATAGATATTTGGGTCAATGATGCTTTTAGGCGTGCTTCACCTTTTCATTTGCCTTTGCTGTTGTTCTGTGTTTTTGTTGCTGGATTTTTGCGCTGCTGTTGAATACACTTGCATGAAATTCTCTGGAGAAAGGAAGTCCATGTCCATGCCAACACACTTGTGAAGTTTGTGTCCTTGAGAGACAGTTTTATGAATGGGAGTATTGGTTTGCAATAGAGGGCAAGCTACTGATTCAGAATAGAATCAACTGATCCTGAACTGGTCAAAAAGGTGACAATACTTTTCTCAAAGCCTCTTCAAAAGTACTAATCTTTTTTGTCAGTGGATACTTGGTGAGTTTTATAACATGTTTAGGTAAGCTGATAAACTTTTTTGTTTAAAATGTCAAAGAGATTGCAACCCAAAACAATGTGAATTCAAAAAGTGATCCCGAACTGGTCAAATGACTGTACCCAGGACGTCAGTGCAGTGGCACTGACGTCCTACCAGGGCTACCACATTGGTAATGGTAGACTGTTCGTTGACTGTCATGACTACTGTCAGACAGTAGAGTTCAGCAACGATCAAACCTACCTGAACCTGTCTTGTTCAATTGCTTGGACCAAAGCATCGGTCAGTTCAAGCTGATCAGGATGTGCCATTTCTCTCCAGGTTGAAACCTTAACCGTTGTTTACTTTTTTAGTGGTATCTGGCTGGCCAAGCATGAGCGAAGCTGGGCGGCGATTGCTCTGCCATTCATCGTGTTTTGACTTTTTCCGCCCGCCTCATGACAATTAGTCTGTGACTCAGTCTTTTGACAAAATGTTGTGACATTTGAAGTGGTATACGTCAGGGACGTTGACCACAGTCACTGATCAATTTGCCCCAACAGAGGGCGCATTTTTTTTCGTGGGGGGGGGGGGGTCACACACATTGTACTACCTTTGTCTGTGGTGAGGGTCCACCACAGTAAGTAATCTCCTCTATAGCAACCAATGCTAAATGCTAAATGTTCAAAAATACTCACAAAATATTTAAAGTTTCTCAGCCTCTTGAAAACCAATCACACATATTTTCGGATAACTAAACTTCAGAGTTCTTTTCAATTTTTGGCAGGTCAGCCGTTTGGAACTTTTTGCTAATTACACCAGAAAAAACACCCCCGAAAAAATGATGTGCTTGTTCCCAAACCGATTTGCTGCCAGTTTTCGTGAAGCAGTTATCCACTTCCCAAGCCAAATAGGATCAACTTTAAAGCCTAAATTTATCAAGTCTCCTCAAAAGTTTAAGCACAATCTACCAGTTGCATGACCCAACTAAAACATGAATTCAAAAGATTTTGAGGGCCTACAATTATTATGATAATCAGTTTGGGGCATGGTTTTTAGCCTATTGACGAAGGCTTACAGCGCTTTATGTGTTGACTCCATTTACCATCGCGTTATGTGATCTAAACAAAGGCAATGTTTACCTTTGGTTTTTGCAACCGTTTGCTTGTTTTAATACTATATTATAAATGTAGATATAAACAATAAAACTAAAACCTGTGAAAATTTCATTTCAAAAGGTGGTCGCGTTTGAGATATCGCTGAAAATCCGGAGCAATTATGTCAACGCAGGAAGAATAATAACTAAATTAATAGCAATACACAATCTGAGAAGCGTTACTGACAGTAAAGTTTCTCAGATTAAAATTTTGGGGGATAAAAGTGATATATTTTTCCATAACCGCAGTATTTCAGAACCTTTATGTGTGCCATACCACTTAATAATAGATATTTAACTCCCCAGTCAACGTGTTCTACGGCATATCGAAATATGGTCAAGACAAATCTCTCAGAGCTCCTTCAAAGTGTGTCGAGTTGCATACATTTTCTCACCATGAGTCCCTCTCCTATTCAAGTCGATTTAGCCCTATCATCTAAGTTGCAGTTAGTGAAAATTTCGCTCTTTTAGTTTTGGCAAACTATTGTGTCGCCTAAAATAAACTGATTGTCCGTGTGGAAAACGGCCTATAGCGTCCACGAGTGTGACTTATTGTTAGTATGTTTTAGTATAAGGCATATTGCTGGGTTCAGACAAAGTGAAGTAAATTTTCGGGATGCTATAAGGTTATAGAGGTAAAGGGGAATGTAACAAAGGGGGAGGAATGTAACATAAAAAGGGAAAAATATCTGGAACAAGTTGTCGGATCTTGTTCAGCAAGAATTCTCACAACGCTTCGTTATCATAAGGCACCTGGATGCTTATTCCTGTATTACTTTTTCCCCGATGCCCGGAAAACAAGTTTTGAAACACGTTGGACACTCGAATTATTGTCGTTAAAAATAATCGCTTCATACAACAACCCAGTTCCATAGAATGTATAGGCTTCGGCCTACTGCAGTTTTAATACTATTTTGCGTTATATGAATTATTATTGGATTAAGTTAAAGATAAAAAACTAAAATCTTCTTTTAATTTTGATTGTTCATTGTGAGTATTAACACTGCTATTCTAGTTTTTATCATCAATAATTGCATATCAGGCAGTTAACAATTGGATTATGTTAATCTTTAAAATGTTGTACAATAGCTGTAAACGCTTCGTGTAACCAGCGTGGCTATAATGGTCATAAGAGAATTCAACAATGAGTTATACAGAGTTCACCAAATAAGAGAATTGTTTAACTGTGAGCAAGACAAACCAGTCATGAGGAGAATTTACCATTCTTTGTGCCATCACGCGAATTCATTAAGATGTTGGGGGGGGGGTTCATTAAAAATGTGTATGTTTTCTTAAACAACTCCCTGAAATTTGGTTCACATTCCAGATTTCCATCATCCCTGTCACAGCCTCGCTTGTCCGGCAACAATCCGTCTAAAGACATTGTTGTCCAGGACTACGAAAGTCTTCGCCGTTGTATCCAGGAAGTAGAGTGGATCCGAAATGACGTTGAGGTCAAACCCTTCCTTGACGAGGGAAGTCTTTGTGTGTTTGAAAGTTGTGGTTGTCGAAATCTCGTCCGTGATTCGAAGGAATTTAGGACATGCGTAGATCGGTAGTGCAGCCGTGACGTGTTCGAACAGACCTTTGGTGTCGAGGTTGACACCCTTTTGTAACACCAACGCCGCCATTCCGGCCCTTCCTTCTTGACCTGTTGTAGATTTAAAATAAAAATCTGTCATATTGTTTTCATTACTTTATAAATTTGATCGGTCAAGTTCAATGTCTTTTCAGTTGAATGGGTGTGAACTATAGACCAACTGTAGTTAGTAATAGTGTAACAACGGCGGTCCAATGGAAGCTTTCGAACGTTATGTAACCAGTACTTTCAAACATCATAATAAATATGTTTTAAAGTTGAATTAAAAGGAAAAGTATTTATCGAAAATAAAATGTATGATACTTTCTACTGAAAACTAACCTGGCACCTGTACACCATAGACATTAGACTCCAAGATACTGGGGAATGCGTTCATGACATGTGCGACTTCAGTCGTGGCAACATTTTCACCTTTCCATCTGTAAAAGACAAATATGTATTAATTAAATCATAAAACATTTATAAAGTGCCATGCCTAGAAGGACGGACTCTTGTATCATCATCACCAATCGACAGACTGATGTGTCAATGTACCGTCGATCCACCATCAGTGTCTCGATTTCATCACCATGGTCGCGGAGCTGCTGTGTCCTCCATGCATCAGGGTTTCAGGAATGGTTTTGGAAGGAGGCACACGTTTTGTCTTCCCATTAGGTTGGTTCCGAGAGATTATGACTGTGCTTGTGGGCAACTATGAGTGTTGCAGACAGCACCAGCTAGTCGTAACAGTCTTCGTGCTATTCAATGCTTGGGAAGGTCGCCAAAGAAATGATCATTTGCCACTTTCTGCATCCAGCTGACGTTAAAGGCCATCCGGAGCACCATAATGTGGCAGGCATCATTCCCATCAAGAGACTCGGGCATAGAGGGTCAGAGTTTCCCGGCTATGCAATACCAGAACATAGGAAACTTGAGGTGTTCCAAAATCAAAAACCCAAACATTCGCACTGAAGATCGAGTCTCGGATAAGAATTGGCCTGGATAAGAGTCCCATTTGGTCAAAGGTCAGTATGATAGGTTTATCTGTTCAATAATGACACAGAATCTGAGTTTAAAAGACAACTCTGACTCAGAACCTTCTGGCCACTGAGACTCACGGTGACCTGGACCCAACATTACATGTGTTTATTGCTTATTATAAAAACATTTCAGTGTGATTGAAGCAGAAACCATGCATGAACAAGTGAGTGTCATACCTGGTCAGGCTAATGAAAGATCTCCACTCACAGACAGAGTCACTCATTGCTTAAAAGCATAGTAATTTGAGAAGGCTTGTATGCAAAATTCTTCTGACAAATGATGGTGAACAAAATTACCTAAAAGTGTCCCCAAGTCTGTCAGTGAAGAAGAGATAGCCCTCCTTATCAGACATCATCAAGTCACCAGTATTGAAATACATGTCTCCCTTCTTTTTCACGTCCCTGACAAGTTTCTTCTCGTTTGTTTTGCGGTCAGCCATGTAACCATCGAAGTGGTGAATCGCGTCCACCTTGGCGACCATGAGACCGGTTTCGCCTGTAGGGAGGTTTAATGAAAGAAGTTTTAATGCGATGAGAGAAGTATTAGGTCGGTAACGTTCGCAAGAAGCATGGAAGATTTAATTATTCATTCCGATTGTCTAGTTTACAAGAAAAGTGTTCTAAAGATTAAACTTTGGAATCACTTTGAATTTTTTTCTTTCCATTATTACTTTTTAGAACAATTATTGTTCAGATTGTTTTATTGACGGTTAGTAATAAAAATTATAGTGATGACATACCTGGGGCTGCAAGAATGCACATTCCATTTGCGTCCCTGATTGGCTCAGCAGTTTCTATGTCACACTTCAAGATTTCCAGGAAATTCATAAGTGCCTGCAACACAAACAAAATGATACGAAGAGCTTTTAAAAAGTCATCTTAGATTAGGCCGAGGTTAATGCTATATCCAGCGTGTCTCTTAAAACACACTGGGCCTATTTCACAAAGAGTTCAGATTGATCTTCACTGCAAGTCAATCTTAACTGCTAAAGCAAAGTGTGGTATCACAATACATACCACTATGGCAACTGACAACTCAACTTAAGGTGAATCTTAGTGCCTCGTGAAATCGAGCCCAGGGTTAGATCATGAAGGACTTATTGAGTATTTGTTTTACAGGTAACAATGCAATGCTTCAAGTGTTGTGGTAACTATGGTCAAATGCTCTTCTCCTCCTATAGGTAAAACACGCGCAGCCAGCATTCTGGGTATGTTATAATTTTTTCATTCGAAATGTTTAACTTCAAAAACCTGATTGTTGGCTTTCGAAGTAAGCTACTAAAACTCATCGCTTCGCCCACACAAACCTTGACAAGACCTCCATGTCTGCCGACACTGCCGACTTTGTCTTCTAAGTTGATACTCATCATCGGGCATTCTGTCGCTCCGTACATCTCGTACACCTGGGCAATGTTAAATCGCTTCTCAAAGTCCACCCAGATGTCCGGACGTAGACCGAGGCCGAACGCTGCCTTAACCTTGTGTTCGTATTGGCCATCATCAGGCCGCTGTAGAAAATAAAGCAATACATGAATAAAACATTTTAGAAAAAGTTGTCAAAGTTTCAAAAAAGTTGTCAAAGTGTCACTCGACTTGTTTTATATTGTATCGTTCGTTTAATCACCCATCAAGCAAGATCTGTAGCTTTGTTTAATAAAGACAACGAGGAATACCGCTGTACTGTAGGAAAAGTCTGGAAATGTGTATCATGGGATGAAATTGCAGCCTCCTTGTTTAAAACACATATTTTACATATGTCCAGCTCGGACTAGGGTGAGTCTACGAGAGGGTGGTTGAATGGTGTGTCATGATGAGTGGGTATAATGTTAGCCACTCATGTAAAAAGTGTCTTGAAAAGCAATCAAAATCGACTTGTTAACTCAAAAACTACGTTCATATATATTAAAACACGTTTATGAAAGGCACAATTCTGATTCGAACACTTCGGCAATGGAGTGAACCTGCGTATACCTTAGGCTGTGCGAGCAGGTAGCGGCAGATCTCACCGATGTAAAATATCACGTTGGCGCGGTACTTCCGAACGTCATCCCAGAAATGTTTCGGAGAGAACGTCCCTATCGCAATGGTACAACCTATGCAGAGGGAAATTGCAGCATACAAATTTTTCACGCAACAACAGTCGTTTCATGGTGAAGAGAGTAAGAAAACTGCATAATGGTTTAGTGGAACAACAGTTTTGAAATTCCAAGGCTGTGTCATGTTGTTTGGACGTTTCAAAAAGTCACTCTCGATCGATGGTCTTTAAGAGCAGGAACGGACATGTAAGGTTAACTTTCATGAAATGAGTGCGAAATCAAAAAAATGCGTGTGTGGTAAAGAATTTGAGCCAAAGAATTTTGACGACCAAGATAACATGAAAGTATATATACGTGGATAAGTCAACTAAGTATTTTGAACTTCCTAAATTTGGTCTTGATCGTTGGTCTACTATTCCATTGCACGTCCTCCGTCCACTTGTTTGAATATTGACGGATACTGTTGCCTACAATGATTGAGCAAAATACTATCACGATCTTAACGCAGATAACATGTTTACGATCTGTGTTGACTGAATGGCGTGAACTGACTAAACTCCAAAGCACATATGAACATAATGCATGCTTATTATTCCTATTGATTGTTTTGTATACACATGCACCTTTGCAAGTTCAGGTTGTGTAAATGAAGCGATTTTGGCCGTGGCTACAGCCATAGGCTGCAGACGAAACGTTGAAGAATACCATGGGGCCTTGGCATAGATCTGGCAGGAGCAGCTGCCAACGATTCTACCACAATTGCTCTTCAAAAACACTGATAGGTCTAGACACGTACTCAGCAATGCTACCTTCAAAGAAGGATTTTAAAAATATGTTGCTTCTTTAATAGATGTTAATTTTGCATCGGGGATCAAGAATAGAGCAGTGTCTTAACAACTAGACCACCGAGATTGCCCGGTAGCTAGAGGCAGTTCGAATCCTGTAGGTCGTGGGTTCGAATCCCACCCGAGTAATATGCCTGTGATTTTTTTTCACAGAACTCGGGAAAGTACTGAGTATACAGTGCTAATACACATCGGTGTAGGGTAAAACCAAAATTAATATTCTGTTGCTTCTTTGAAAAAAAAAGAAAAAAAAGGATACATTTTAACCCTCTTACCTGTAAGTACGGAGGTCATAAGACCCATGCCAAACGCCATACTGTGGTAAAGAGGTAAAGTGACGTAAAAGATATCCGAGCTGCTGATGCCGACCTGTGACGACATGATTGAGCATCCACCAATGGAACGATAATGAGATACTTTGGCCGGCTTGGGGAAACCTGGACAATCGGAGAATAAGACAAAATATGCACTGAATAAAGAAAAATCACTTCGTGAATTTCGCCAAGAAGACCTTCCAAAATTATAGCAAAACCGAGAGCTCATGACTATTGTCGATTAATAGTCGGTGGTATCGACAATCCTATACTTCTCTAAAATAGGCATAGGCGATTTTATTGCTTTTCTTATAGTTTAATGGTAAATGGTTATAGTTTAAGGGTTGTACAGTTATAGGGCGAATAAGATGATGCGATCAGACTTCTTTCATCACAGCGGATCCAGCGACGTACCCAAGGGGGCTGTGACCCAACCCCAAAAATTGAAACGCAATGCCCCTTTCCCACCCCTTCTTCCTGGCTAAAAGGTCGCCTAAAGGAACCAGCTACGCAAGAGAATTGGAGAGAGTTTAGGTTTGAAAATAAACATTTTACCCGTAGTTCCTGAGGTAAAAATGTAGACAGAGACATCATCCATGGCGACTCCAGCCCGTACACTCTTGGGAAGTGGATCACTCGGCACACCCCATGTCATCACCGGGACCATACCCGGTGGTAGAGGTAGGGCGTCGACTTTACCGTACACCCATACCTTGATTCCAAGCTGCTGAAGATCTGGTAGGATCGGTTCCAAGGCACTCAGAAGACGCTTATCTGACAACGAAGGATCATAAAAAACACAATGACTGCTAGTAATAGTTAAAGATTTTGATTACTTGTTTATTGTTTTCAACTTTTGATGAAGGCTTGACACTAGTTTAAGGGCGGAGATACCTGGGATAATTACTCAAAAAAGTAATGACCACAAAAACTTACTTGATAAAGAGAACCGGAGAGCTGTTGATACTATAAAACATTGTAAGAAATGACACCATTTGAAGTAGTGGACGGTAGTTTTAGAGAAAAGGGTAACTTTTCCCCAGCAAATTTGAATCTGAGAAAGGGCTTCGGACATGAAGCCTTTCATCGGGGGATTAGCCCAGCGGCGTAGCCGGGGGGGGGGGGGGCTGGGGAAAAATGCCCCCACCCAAATTTCCAGTGCCCCCAGGTGCCCGCCCCCCCCCCACGAAAAAAAAATCGCTATAGTGCTCACGCACAACAAAAAACAAAAAACCCCAAATGACGAGAGAAAACAGAGGAAATTGCGTATTTGCATAATCAAAATGTAGTGAACGATCGCAATCAGGATCGCTGTCGCGGCCACAAAAAGCCATAAGAGGATGGTGGACGCCTGCAGTGCCCCCCTCCAAAATAAAAGCACGCCCTTCATGGTGACAAACCCATTCCCCCTTCCCCCCCCCCATTTAAAAGCAATGCCCTCCCCCCGTCCCCCCCCCCCCCACACCACCGAAAAAAGTCCTGGGTACGCCGCTGGATTAGCCAATTGGAAACCACGTGAGCATGTGGGCGTGCCAACGTATACACGAGAAGATCACAATTTGTGTTTCCCCGTTAACGTTTGATTTTTGCACTAATTTTTATGTAGTTGTATGCGTTCCCAAAGTATGTGAACAGTTTTTTTTCAAACAACACGTGGGTCTTTTTTAAGTACTGAAATTTAGTCAACAATTGTGGTATAATTCGTTACCCACAATTCATAATCATACTCATAGCAAAGGTAAACCATACCCAGACGGGCAATTGCTACACATTTATTTTACGGCAATTGGACCTATAGAACCATGCCACATAATAGCCAAAACAGGTGAAAAATAGTCCTGAGAACGAAACATTGCAACTGTTCTTTTATAGCCAAGTACAGCCCATTTGTCCTTTTTAACCTTTGCTGTAACCTGCTGGATGCTTGATAATTGTGAACTGACCTTAATTTCTTTCCAGTACTTTTTTGCTTACCTTTTCCAACCATGACAGCTTGGACTTGACATGCCTTGATGCAGTGTAAAAGGGCACTGCTCTTTAAGTTGTAATTCAAGAAAGCCGTCTTCAGACCAAGCTTACTGAAAGCCAACCATGTCACCAAAAAGCCAGGGTCGTTCAGCATCAAAATGGCAGCCGAATCCTTGCAGAGTAATCTGCCATCGTTCTGCATAAATCTTGCTAGCCTGTTCCCTTCCTTGTCCAGATCACTGAAAGTGTACTTCTCATCTTGATAGAGTAGAAAGGGTTTATCGGGAGTTTCCTTCACGTGTGACTCGAACACATCGACCATGAAGATGTTGTTTTTCTGCATGTACTGCAAACGTTTCAGGACTATGTAGCTAGCGTACAGCTCCGATATGTCGTCCGTGAGTCGAGGTCCATATTTCAAGCGGAGGTAGGCTGCTCCGAGGACGGGCAGACTCAAAACGGCAGCCGCAGCTGCTCCGGCCACTTGGCGGTAAGGAGAAACCGAAGCGGGCATTCTGGCTAAGCAGTACAGTCAAACTAATTTTTAATCAACAAGTTTTTTTTGTACAATTATCCAAAACTGAGTGTTTGTTTAGACCCTGCAGATTTCCTCACCCTTGCTCGGTTGCGTGTACATTGACGGTATTATATGCATTGTTATGTCACTAATACTGGACGTTCCTCTCTGCTCTTTGAACCGTGCAATTTATAACCATTAAACTTGTCCAAGTCGGTTGGCAAAAAGAATTGAGTGCAACTATTTGAGTCTCCTACAGACACTTGCCGCGGCCCGTTGCGTGACACTGTACCAGTCATTGAGTATCCATTTGGGTCGATGGTTGAACCATGGAGGTAGAATTCTATGGTTGAACACACTATTTATATCGGTTTAGTATTTACAATTTTCTGTCCCGCCACGGACTGCTTTTTTATGAACTAGATAAACCTGCTTGATTCTGATAACGTCAGCCTCCCTCAGAGTAGACCACAGGACAGACATCTTTCGAAAAGTTGTGGGCAGTTGTCAATCATTACGCAAATGTATGTTACTTCTTCTAGGTTGTGCTACTCGTAAACGGTACTCGTACGCGAGTACTCGACTACTGTTTTGATACCCGTCTAGCAACAATACTCGTACTCAAAGTTCGTATTTCGATAATCGGAGGAAAAATAACCTTCACTAGAAGTCCAGTACTCGATACTCGACTGAAAATGTACGACGACTCGGATTTGTAATCGTTGTCAAAAAAGCGCTCTCCTTTACGCCCTTTTTTAAAAACGTGTGTTAATACAAGGAGTAGAGGAATAAAGCCATGGGGGAAAAGTAGAATTTAAGTTGTCTTTGATGTATTTATCATAACAAGCACACCTCGTCTAGAAATTAGTTATTAAATAAAATTAAATGTATTTATTCCTCATTTCGCAACACTTTTTGTAAAAAGAACTCCCCTCGCTTGGAGTTCGAACTACTTCATGTACTCGGATAGTACTTAGTACTCGTCTGTTGGACTCGCTACTCGGATACCAGAAAACTATTTGGTACTCGAACACTTGAACTGGCACTCGAGCATGGTCCGAGCTTGTATACTTGACTCGATCACCGTAGTACTTGTGCACTTGTATAATCGACTGAAACGTACTTGCCTACAACATGTCATACATGTCTACATACCTCAACGTACCTCTATGTCACATGATAAAACAGAGGTAGAACGAGACTTTGGTCTACCATGGAGGTAGAAAATAAATGTTGTGCCACCACAATTCTATCGTGCACAAAAAGAAAAAGAACACCGTATTTCTGGACACGATCCAAGTGACTAGGTCAGCTCTAGCTTTGTTCAGGATCGCACTACAACATCTTGCGACACTGGGTACTTTGAAACCACTTTCTTGTGGTTTTCGTTGAGGTCGTCATCCGTGGGTCATGTACACGCATGATCAGCTGTTGACTACCGTATGCTGAAGGCTCAAGGTCCTGGCTGATATACAATGGTAGAGCATGGAGGTAGAGTAACAAATTTACCATGGGTCTGTTATTTACAATTCTCTGCTCTCTCTTGGCCGGCGTTTTGGCCGTCGTAGTCTACATTCTCTGGACGTACCCGACTTTGATCAAGGACCTTTCCGAATTCATTCTGGTAGCGAGGACAGTTCTTATACCACTCGAACAACTGAAACGCAAAGGGTATTTATTTGTGGATGTATTCGAAACCAAAGTGAAGAACGACCCAGAGAAACCGCTCATCTTGTTCAAAGATGAGGTACACACGTACAGTGATGTGGATCGAACTGCAAATAAGGTGGCCAACTACCTGAAGGGGAAATACATGGTTGAGGTACGTGTGAAATACAAATTAACAATAACAATATGATAAACCTTTACACATACTGTGGTGTAGGAAACTCAATCTAAATGCTGAAAACCATACAGCAATTCGAGCAAGACTTTGAGATTGTGAGCTCTAGTCTAGGTCACGGATTAACATCGTTTATGTCTAATAATTAGTTTCCCTTTATCATGTAATGTTAGTTTCATGGTATGTTATAATGGGAATAACACATGAACAAATGCCCTTTACCGAAAGCATATAATTTACTGCAGTCTCGCACGACTGCTATGTTAAACCTTCCTCCATGGATGAACCATAGAGCAAGGACGATGTACACAACAGAGTGACCTTGTTCTCTCCCTGACCCGCAACAGGTCGTTCCAGCGTGCGATTTATAGTGACACAGTAAAATATATACATGTACATGTACATGTACATGTACATTAGGAATGCAAGCGTACAGCTGTAGTCTTGATTTCAAGACCTTTCCCTTTATCATGTTATGTTAGTTTCATTGTATGTTATAATTGAAATAACATATGAACAAATGCCCTTTACTAAAAGCATAGTATTACTGCAGTCTCGCACGACTGCTATGCTGACTGGAGGTAGAAATATTTCTACGTCCATGGCTGAACCATGTAAACAATAGAGTGACCTTGTTCTCTCCCTGACCCGCAACAGGTCGTTCCTGTTTGCAATTATAGTGACAAAGTACATGTACATGTACATTACAAATGCAAGCGTAGAGCTGTAGTCTTGATTTCAAGACCTTCGTATAGTTTTTTTCCCTGTCCGCGAAAAATAATTTACACGCCCGCCTTCAACGTGAACCCGATTCGATTATTGCGTTACTACAGTACCGTCATCACATAGGGGTGCACCACACTAACAAATGCTCCCCGTATCAGCCAATGCTAAATGATAAAAAGATCTCACACGACATTTAAAAGTCCCTCAGCCTCTTGAAAACAAGTCAAATTGTATTTTCTGACAACTGAACTTCATTTTTCTTTTCAAAGTTTCTGCTTTCTGTCATTTAATTTGGCTGTGTACAAGTCGTTCCTGCAGGAAGCCCAGGCTCTGCTTAGCTCGTTTGTAAAGATGTGATGTAGCAGGTTACATGGTCTGTGCATGGCGGAAGGGTCTGCCGGGTAATTTCATCTGCAGTTGGCCTACTCACTGAAGTACACGCACTTTCGGACGCCTTTGATTTCGGTGTTCTCTATGGTGTAAGACTTATAATTGAACCCAGCGTGTCCCAAAGACGCCCTACTTCGGTTTGATCATGGAGGTAGATAAAAAGTACAATTCAAGGGTAATCCAAATATAGGCGCGTAACTGTATGGACACACGCTCCATACCACCCCTTTCACTTACGGAAAAGTGAAAACTTGGTGCAACTGAAGTCGAATTATTGTGCGAGTAGGTTTGCCTCCTCTTACAACTACTTTTCTTTATGACAGTTTGGAGACATCGTAGGTGTGTTCATGCAGAATGAACCAGCCTACGTATCTACTTCCATGGCCCTCCTAAAGTTGTACGTTACGGGAGCTCTTCTCAACATCAATCTTAGAGGGGAGTCTCTCCTTCACTGCATCCGAGTCGGTCAGATGAAGAGGATCATATGCGGTAGTGGTAAGAAAAGGAGGAACAATAATTGTTCAAAAAACCTCCATATTATGAGGTTTTATCGAATGCCTTGTGTTTTTTTATCACCAGCAAACCAGACAAAGTGATATCTGAGCAATACTATAAAGCGCTTCTGGAGACCGCTTTAGGCTCCTTCGCCTGTTTGAATCTCCGTACCAAAAGTGCACGTTTTCAATTGTTTGGTTGAGCCTAATAGACCTTAAACATGGTGCAGGCAATTGTTATTCTCCCATTTGGTTCCTAAAATGAGGAGGCTAAGAACTTAACTTGTACTCATGAACTTTTCATCAGATCCAGTTTTGATCACAGCATTGCGCGAAATACAACCCGAGCTCCAAGCAGACAACATCAGTGTGAATGTGATCAAGGAGGCAGGAGATGACACCGTCCTCCCCGATGGGTTCTTGGCCGTCGATTTGACATCTCCCCTTGCGTCCTCCGACGCCATACCGCGGGATGTACGGAAGGGGGCCGCGTACTCGGACCCCGCTTTCTTCTTCTACACTTCGGGAACCACTGGTAAGGAAAGTCCAGGTCATGATGACAAACACATTATTTATAACGAACTTTGATGTCGTAAATGAAGAAAATCATGATAGGTTTTGAAAAAGAATTTTTGTTTGAACATTATGATTGGCTTCACGACCTCATTTCAAGTCAGTTCTATAATTGTATTTTGTTTATTATTCTCGATATGTTGAGGCAACGTCATACTTTTGAACAAGACAAAACCCCACTTGAAATAGTCCGAGCTATTCAGCAAATTTAAGTATTTTTTGTTAAGTATTGGGGGGTAGTGGATGAACATCTCAAACTTTGTGTTCAACGAACAAATTACACAGAAATTGTATCATTTGCCACCGTAAGTCAAACCATACCGCCGCCAAATGCATATGGCCATCGCATGTGGATATGTCTGGCTGTGATATTCTGCAAAGAGATGCCGTACTACATTTACGGTTTGCTTAGAACTTTTTTATTATTATTAACTAGAGTATTTGTTATCAAATTTCACTTCACATTTAAATGGGTGATTGGCTGACAACAGCAAGGAAACGCGCTGTTTACACTAATCAAAAACATATTTTTACATCTTTTTAAAATTATTTTCTTTCCTGCAGATAAATAAATAAAAATTTGAAAAATTAGATTGAAACTTTTTTGCATTTCATCTCGGGAGGCTAGCTGGTTTTTATTTTTGTTTACTTTACAGAGTATGCCCCCGGGGATTTGTAAACAAAGGCATCAGGGCGAAGCATTAACAAACAGCTGAAAAGGCTGAATGAAGTTTCTCAGACAAGTTAAATTGTTTCTATTTGTTTGCGTTGATATGAGCATAGACTATAGGAAAAATGAAGGATTTTTTTTAAAATTCATTAGTTGTTATCTATGAGTGATTTTGTGCTGCCAGCTACAGTATAGAGGTGTCAATGTGGAAGGTCCTGAAAAAAAGCTTATAAGGCTCTTTTTGAAGCTTTTGTGTATCCCAATGAAGAACGATTCAACAAAACATAAAAAAGTTATCAATTTCCATGTATGTTTTTCATCATATTTCATGTCATGAACTTTACAGGAATGCCAAAAGCAGCGCGTTTTCTCCAGGGTAAGGTTCTCGGAGCCGGGATGGTCTTGCATCTGTACCACCTTGGTTCATCTGACGTCATGTACATCCCACTACCGCTGTTTCATAGCGCAGGGATGATCATTGGGGTTTGCAATGTCATAAGTGCAGGTGAGAGTCCGGGTCCCAATCTCATCGAGCTGCATTTTATGTAGAAAATCTTGCTTAATAATGCTGAGCAAAAATTTGCAGAATACCTGTCACAATGTGTATTTGGGCTGGTGATCATATTCTGATGGTAAGGCACGATACCATCCTATTTTTTTTTTTTTTTTTCGTAAACGTGTATGGTTGTATTTGACCAGAAACGGTGTGAGTGAGAATGGGATGGAAATGAATAAAGACGTTGCAGTACAAAACTCTTAACACTGCAAAAACTGCAATAATTAATTCCGGATGTGAAAACACCGACACGGTGTTATTTAGTACCATACTGTAGTATTAATGACAATTGACAACGTGTCGGTATAATTGACCTTTTCCAATATCTTAGTGCACTGGAAAGAATCAATAACACCAGAGTTTTTGAAATTGTCCCTTACCCCGCCTATTCATTTTGTGTGCTCCTCTTCTATTCATAGGAGGAACTGTTGTACTACGAACAAAGTTTTCGGCTTCGCAATTTTGGGATGACGTAAGACGGTACAAGGCCAATGTCGTTCAGTACATTGGAGAGACATGTCGGTATCTCCTCGCGCAACCCAAGGTAATATGTTTGGCTCGATTCGGTCTTGCCCTACGGATTCATTTTGTTGTTTACTGAATTTAGACTATGCAGTCCACGCTAAGTTCAAATTCTGCAACATTGAGTTGCAGAATCGTTGGAGTATCGAACAAACGCAGAGTTGCACAATTCGGCAACGGCAACTTTTGCATTTAAACCCCAAAAAGGGAATCTAAACAGGCTTTGTTGAAACAGTGAAAATCATATTTTAGTGTTCCTTGCCCAACTTTCATCTGTGCATTATCTAACATTTTCTGTGCGTGTTTGCATAAATGGCTTCTAAAAATCACCACTCCACACTTTCCGGTCATGCAAGTGCGACCCCTTGTTTGTCAGATTATATCCACAACAGTATAATTAATTTTGGATTTAAAAAAAACAACTAACATTTGGGAAATAATTAATTGGGATTTGAAAAAACAAATAAATAAGAATATATTACATCGATGTACTGTGTGAGACTATTTTTTTAAGGTATCGTTTCGGTACTTTTATTTTTATATGGGGGCTCTTCTAATGGTGTTTCTCGATTGTCCTTCTTTTTTTAAATTGTTGGATCATTTGATTGACGTTCCCTTCTACCAATATGGGGCATAGTAGACCTATAGTCTCTAAAAACAGTGTCAGAAACTATTCACTTTGATATAGGCCTATGTTTTGTTTTCCCTCCCCGTAGTCGGATCTTGACGGGAAATACGATCACCCAGTCCGCCTGGCTGTAGGTAACGGGCTCGGCGAGGACATTTGGATGGATTTCAAAGAGCGTTTCAACATCGGGCAGATTGGCGAGTTCTACGCAGCCAGTGAGGGCAACCGAGGTTTTTTCAACTTGGACGACACAGTGGGAGCTGTGGGAACGTACTCCCCACTAACGAAGGTAAAGATTTGAACAGTTTTGGTTTATATATAAATACAGTTAGGTCAGATGAGAAATCACAAACACTTATCATACTGTCACTGCCCACGTCACGTTCCCTATTTCCAATAGCATCTTAATTAGTGTGATTATTGGCAATAGGGCCAGCCTATTTTGCCCTTCAGCCTCTGGTTTGTTGTAATGATTTGAAAAGGAGGAAAATAAAATGGCTGCATCACAATAAATATATATTTTGAAAGCGGTTGTTTTTAAAGGTAGGGTCATCGGTGTTTTTTTTTTTCAAAGTAATGCTGATTTATGGCAAAACTTATGAAGAAAAATACAATGAAAGTCACGTGAAATTCAGCTGAATAGAGAGTGTCTACTTGCTGGGAAAACAGCAAAACACTGTCACGGTATTTTACTCACATGAACGTGTATAGCGAGGTGACAGTGGGTACCAACAACACCTCTGGTCGCAGCATTCGCGAACGGACACCAACTCTCAGATTTGAGAAACCATTCATGCATGAATCGTTTCTCAGATTTATATGTTTTTATTGATTTCTGATAAATAATTTCGCAGGATGCTTACTACCATAGACACCTTATAACAAGTAAGCTTTCGGTTAGAAATTACAAAAAGATTTCAGGCTCAATACCAAAGTATGGCCATACCTTTAAGTAAGATTTTGGAATTACAATTTAGTTCATACATTCGAGAACCATGTGGTTAATTGTTTCTTCTTCAGAAGAGACGCTGGCTTCGAGGAGAGGCAGTTACAAAATAAAAGATTCAGCTATGAGTGAGATTGACACATTGTCGGGAATCTGAATGAAGTGTAGTCCTACCTGATTACTGGGTGACATTTTAGCATCGCTCTGGAATTTGATTATAAAACTTATCCTCGGAACAAATTAACTTTTTTCTTTTACTATTTCACCCCACAGAAACTTGCGAGCGGTATTGAGATAATAGATTGCAATTGGGAGACGGCAGAACCAATCAGAGACGCTACAGGAAAGTGCATCATTCTACCTCAAGGTGAATTACATATTTCTGTAAACATCAATATATATTGTATGCTAGCTGTTCTGTTTATTTGTTCGTCAGTTTATTTGTCAACCTTATGACGTATTAAATACTTCTAGTACCGAACTGAAAAGTTAAAAAATCAACAACTAGCGTATTATGATATGAAAGCCCTCGAGCCTATCGTGGTATACCATCATCGACGTTATTTCGAAAAATGTCACAAAGACCTTTGCAATTCTCAGTTTAGACCTTGAACGTTTATCATCGTGTACTCATCTTTTTTTCCTCAATCATTTCAATGAAATCAAACCGAGTTTGGATGGAAAAACTAGATGGGTCCCCCATGCCACAATCCACTATCCTACAAAAATACAGTGGTGGTATGATAAAATGTTGCACAAACTGTTTTCTCAAAATCATCAAAACCATTGGCTATTGTAACGGTAGTTATTACGATCAGATTTTTCAAATTGTATTTTCTGTCTAAAACATCACCAGGAAAAACGGGTCTGGTGGTGACGAAAATAACCCGTGACCAACCCTTCAGTGGCTATGTAGCCGGCCGGTCAGCCAATGAGAAGAAGATCGTGAAGGATGTCCGCGCAAAAGGGGACTATTACTTCAACACCGGGGATCTTATGATGATTGATGAAACAAACCACGTCTTCTTTAAGGATAGACTTGGAGATACGTTTAGGTAAAGGCATGTGAAAAGTTTGTAAAAGTTCCAATAGTACTTATGAAAATGTGTTTTTTTATAGATTGAATGTGACAGCCACAGTGGTATACTGCATTTTCGTCGATACATGTTTTCCAACTCAGCATTTCTTATTGTTCTGTCTTAAATTATTGTATTTAGGTCTGTCTGTAGTCTCAACATTTGCTCGTCAACTGAGAGCAGAAAGGACTTATAAGACCCAGAAAGACCCAGTCGGCTCAGGGAAGAAGGGACATATAAGATATACACTCACATGTTCCTCTGAGCAGACTGTGTCTTTCTAGGTCCTATATAAGTCATTTCTGCTAAGGGCCGACTGGGTCTGTCTAGTTCTTATATAAGTCATTTCTGCTAATGGCCGACTGGGTCTTTCTAGTTCTTATAAGTCCTTTCTGCTCTGAGCCGACGAGCTTCAAATAAAAATAGAACCATTGTTGACTTGATGCATACATATCAAGACTGATACGTTTAATTAATATGTCACTCAAATTCGGATGTAATACAAAAGTTATTATTCAACATATTAAAACAGTCATAGGGGGCAGTAAGTTGCACACCATCGTAATAACCGATACACTGCAATAAAAAATATTTATTAAAAAATGATTAATCTGGATATATTAATGTGCACAATTATTTGTTCCCGTCGTTTACAGATGGAAGGGAGAGAACGTGTCGTCGTCAGAAGTAGCAGCAGTTTTAACTGATTTTCCATCTATAACCGAGGCAGTAGTTTACGGAGTGAAAGTCCAAGGTAAGAGTCTTAATTATGTTTGTATAACAAAAACTTGGACTTCCATGGATGTATATATAAGCCTATAGAATTATTAAGCTATTATCACAGGAGTTATGAATCACAATGGGTTAAGTACCAGCTGGCTTCAACATTCCTAGAAAGAGCTGGTGTTGCCTAATTGGCTCATCACGGGCCACGTGCTACACACAAGTGGCACATGAAGTCAGCACCTGAGTGTGAGACTGTGGGGCTGCTGATCAAACCGTATTAAGGCACATCGTCAACAAGTGCCCCCAAGTTTTTCTGGTCAGCTGTGACCTGATTGCGACACGGACCTCGACATTGACATTCGATTCGTTGTTGCATAAACGAGAAGAGAAGGCTTTGAATAGCATGCCTTGATCAACAACATTGTAATAATTTCAAGTTTGCACTAAATTTAAATAAATTGCCCGAATGGCCTATCTGTATAACACTTGAAGATGGTCTCATGTATCTGTTTTCAAACACAATTCCACAGGGTAGGAGAGGCTACATTACCACATAATAGCAACAAAAAGTCAACTTGGACATTAAACATAATTCATTCCTTAAAATATACCTTGAAAACCGGTTAGAAATTGGTTCGTCTTATCATTTGTGCCCAAATGGCTAATGTTATAATGCATGTCCGAAACCGATTCGGGTCCGTCGTAGAATGGTTGTCACAAACACCTACAAGTAGTGTATGTTAGATTTGTTAAGGGAGGGGTTCGAACCTGCATGGGCACTTGTGGTCCTCGGGACAGAGTTTACACTATATGTAATGAAGATGTGGTATCATTGTTGTCTTCCATTATGCTGCAGGGTATGATGGACGAGCTGGAATGGCGGCCATTTCCATTCAAGACGAGGACCAAGCTTCGCAATTGAAACAACTATACGCCCACGTCACCAACCGACTGCCCCTGTACGCATGTCCGAAACTGATTAGGATCAGAGGGCAAATGGAGACCACGAACACCTTCAAGTACCGTAAGGTAGCGCTGGTGAAGGAGGGATTCGAACCGGGGGCATGCATGCCAGATCGGTTGTTCTTCTTGGACAGACCAACCGAAACATATATTCCACTGGATGCGAGTTTGTACGACAAGATCATTAACAAAGAAGCCATTGTTCAATAAGCATTGTTACTTGTTTCCCACGTTACTCAATGCCTTGGTTAACTTGATTTTTGGAAAAAGGCAACCTCGTAATATAAAAATAACATGCACCATCTCATAACTATATGAAGGTGGTTGGATTTGTAGTGTTATCGATTTGAATTTTTATATGTCTAGCGTTTAATGTTAGCTCTTTTTCTTTACAATTGAAATATTTGTTTGTTCTGTTGTTTGTAATTAGGTGCAGGGTGCGTTCATTTAAAAAATATAATGAAGATAAATGGATATGATGGCAGGCAAATCAAAAGTCAAAACACGTAGGTCTACGACCCCTAAATTTACATTTGGATTCTTAAACAAATCTAAACTGATTTGCCGTATTTAATGTTAACATAGTGTCGTTTTCTCAATTTTAAACCTACTTTATAGAAAACCTCGAGAAAACAGTGGGTTTTTTTAAACCACGCACACAGCAAGAAATACCCTAGTTTAAAGAAAATAGTGCAACCTGCACTCTAAAATGTTTTGCTAAAAACCTTTTCATGGGATATTTACTGTAAAGAGCTTGAGTCTCTACTTGTTGTCATTGTAGATATCGATGTACATCTCGTACACACCAGAAATCTTCTTCCAAATCACCAAGTGCCTGTAATTAATTAATTGAAATACAAATTTATAATCAATTGCAATACGCACAGTGGCTGTTTTAAAAAAAATCCCAGTCAAATATGTTTCAAGTTGGAACAACTGTTATTTGTCAATTTTAAAAGGCATACACGTTAATCATCCGTTAGTAATAGATGCGCTATCGTATGTCTTTTCATTTCTTTCAATTGAAAACTGGGTAGATGATCTGAAATAACAGATAATGTTTATTGCAAATGTATATATTTTCCTGGTCATTTTCAGTAAAGAAGCAACCTCTTTCACTTCCAGGTATTACAGCGATTTTGCCTCTTCAGTTGAAACCGTCACTCAATTTCACCTTGAGGCATGCAAATTTACATAGCGCTTTATTCAATTTAAGTAGCGTGCGAATAAAATGGCGCGACGTGTAAGTTGGTCACCTATTTGCCGAAAATTTGCCGAATATTAAGTTCTCACCCTTAGAAAAGCGAATGCAACTATGCCTACAATAAATTCAAAATGCAATTTTATTCTACGTGTTGATTGTTAATAATAATTATTATGTATTATGTTGAAACATTAATACTCACTTTCCTTCATACACGGCATTTCCGTCTGGCTTTAAAAATTTGTACTCGCCACGTTCGAAGATGACGTCACCATTGCCATCCATTGGACCTATCTCCAAGGTGTTCCACTCAACTGACGTGCCGCCTTTGTTTCGTAGGTCCATTAAGCCCTTCGGTATAGCTGTATGTTTTGAAAATGTTAAGTAAAGCATTACTATAGGTTTCCTTTGGAGGGAATAAATATTTTGACGGACAAAGAATCTTATTGAGTATTCATTTATCTTGAGGGTGCGGGAATTGGCTCATTTTGGGCGTGGCTCGTTTTTTCTGATTTCAGCCGGACTTGGCCCAATCCTTCCAGTCCACTGCGTTCCTATCTTTGCATTGTCTTTTCAAACATTATTTACAAACTTTATCACCGTATGGACAACATTGTCGTCTAGTTACTTCATCACAATTTAATAACAATTTAAAAAAAAATCTAGTAGTAAGACATCTGCTCTAGCAATGCAAAGGTCGTGGGTTCGACCCGACCCGAGTGATTGCCTGTGGATTTTTTTTTCACAAAGCTCGGGAGAGCACTGAGTTTACAGTGCTTAATACACATCGGTGTAAGGGAAAAACCAAACAAAATTAATCACAATTGCTTTCCCAGCTCGACGTTTATATCCCTTTGTGGGAGCTTTGCCGAGTTCCCTTGTTGGGAAGATCGTCTAAAAAAACAAACAAACAAACAAACAAACAAACAAACAAACAAACAAACAATTCAGCGGGAATCATCTTATGGGCCGTTTCCCAATCTACAAAGTAGCTTAGATGTTTGTGTTTGTGAGCTGTCTATCCGTTGGGTCCGAGGGCTTGAAATTAACAGTGTGGAGTGAATCCACAGGTTTGTGTACAAAACCGTTGGGAATGTCGAAGGGGGGGGGGGGTGGGGGGATAAACAAGAGAAGTCAACATAATTGGAGAGTAAAGAAAAGTCGTCAATATACCAGATCAAACCATCTGTTGGTGCGTGCGTGGAAGGGGTGTATTTCACAGTCGTAAATCATAAGAATGTATCTCCAAGATTTACGACTGTGAAATACGAATTAGAACATGCACTGTGCTGTATTTGAAACCAACATCTACAGCCATTATAGCCCAAAACACTGATCGGAAAGAGACTCAACTTACACTACACATTCTAAAAAACCTCCTGGTCAGAATATTGACCCTGATCCGGGTCCAGATGGGCCTGACCAGTTTCTGGGTCAACATGACCCGGAGTCTTTGTCAAAATGACCAGAATGGGGTCAAATGACGTAGAATTCGAGTTGAGTTTTTGTAAAAACCTCTTTCCGGGTCAGCCTGACCCAGTTTAGACTGGTCCCCTGTCTTTATCCGCAAGGATAAAGAAAGGTACTGGTCTTAAGGCCCAATGATTTCATTGAATACATCACGTAGCGTTGTTTTGTTCTGCGAGTGTCCCTGTGAAATGAATGCTAGGTCAAAGGTACGTTTGCCAACATCCGGTCTGGCAGGTATCTGGCGTTATTCACGAGCCTCGAAGTGTGACGTCAGATGTTCGGGCTAGACCCAGTTCAGCCTGACCCGGTTCAGCCTGTCCCGGAAATGGGTCAGGCCCACTGGGACCCAGTATCCGGGTCAATTTTGACCCGGGTGTTTTTAAGAGTGTAATAATGTTGTCATCGTCTTGTGTCAGTTAACTGAACTACTGAAACTGTTGTTGGGGATATTATAGCACAAATATTTTCTGTTAAATTGTCGTTTAGATTGGAGCCTACTAAGTTTCTACTCTGACTTACCCTCCCTTCCAATGATGGTCTCTTTTCCCTGCGGCATCAGCTTGCAGTCCAATGAGTAGATCTGACTAGTTGATATCATGTCATTATTTAAGAAATGTTTCATCCACTCCTCTTTCCTTGTTTCGATCGCAGCCGCAATGCCTGTAATATAACAATGAGATTGATTGACTGGTGTCTTTCAATACAATAATAAAGAAGAAGCAAATCCCAGCTGATGCACTTGGCCATCATGGTTCAGCCATCTTTTTTTTCCCATTTGAACCAATGTAACCAATAGCCAGGCCTCCTTTTGGTATGAGATTTATCATTCACTGTCATTGTTGCACACAGGAACAATACCAAGATGGTGACGTCGTGATAACGGTATAATTCATACGTCTTGACGCCTTCTTATTATTAAGTTTCCCCTGCAAGATTCATAAAGAAAACCAACCTGGTACTCACGGTGAAGATAATCAATGGTACGCATCCATGCAATTGAGTTCTAGTTTTAGTTCTAATTCCTTAATCATAAAGTAGCAGCTACGAACCCTGTAGAAAAAGGCCGCCAAAGTATGGAAAGAGTGCAGTAATTTTCCGTATACCATGCCGAATATGTGGCAGATAGTGTCCTCCCAAAATGTTCCCTCACTTTAACATACTGGTTTCCTTCAACAGAAATACCCCCCCCCCCTAAAATCCTGTGAAGAATTCCTGAGATTCCCTGAGCACAATGAAGACACAACTATAGGAATGGGGGGCCGGGGACTACACCACGCCACATATTGAGCGCCAAATGATTTTCCCTGTTACACTAATAAAATATAGGGCCTACACAGGTACTTGGGAGCTACGACTTTTCAGTTATTACACGAGTAGGCCTATGGTTCATGCAAAGGTAAGTTTTTATGGTTTGGCCATTTTGTCAAATGCGCCGATAAGGTACAATCTATATTATGCCAAAGCAAAAACATTTAAAACTGTCGTAGCTTCAAATTTATTTTGATCATAGACTTACCATCCATGTTTCTTGCTGTCTGTGTGACTTCAACTCAACAAATGAACGGTGTCAGGTTGAAGCTTATCAACGTTTGACTTGTCCGGGTTCCCAGACTCACTTTGATCGGCTGCTGCTCATTTTGTACTTCCATTTGTTTTTTTATCGTCACCTTTGTAATCGACAGAGTACTCCCTTTATGTTTATTTTTGCTTCTCGTTTTACTTTTTTCCCCTTCTTATCTTAAAAAAAGGGTACCTGACTAAACATCGCCCCGCTTTGTGAGCACATTATTTACCCTGGATGTTTGAAGTTTTTTTAGACCACTACACAAGCGCCTCGCAACAACTATTATGTGCACATTATCTTGTAGGCCCATCCTGTTCTTGAATGGTTTTTATCTCCGCTAGACACGGTCATTGGAAGTGCATTGTGATTGAACATAGTAATAAGTACAATTTATATGGTGTTGAGAGTGTTGGATAGTTATCTAGCATTTGTTTAAATAGTAAGTTCATGAAGTCGGTTTGTTTCAAACCCCGCAGTGTTGGCCGCTGTCAGCAAGTATAAATGTCATTGTCTTAACCTCGTCGTACACACTGGTCATGACAGCTCATAATGCCATGATATATGAGCTGGACCATGTCACACGTCTTAGAAGGGGGCCAATCAACAGGGATCGGTGATTTGGTTATAGGCGTGAGCAGGAAAAACTGCCAGCATTGTGTTCAAAATCGGTATGTCAATTGTCACTGGCAGATGAAACAAAAAACTTAATTAATTAAGCAAACAAATTAGCTTAAATTAACACAGGCAATAACTGGACATGTAAACAACATACTTAAACATTAAAACTCGCAACTCTCATTCAACTCCCGATATTGAGGTGTTTTTTGTTGTTGTTTGTGTTGTTGTTTTGTTTGTTTGTTCCCTCCCCCAGTTTGCCTCCTCCCCCCTCCCCCTTCCCCAACCCATCCCTTTTAACGGTGGTAGGATGGTTCTGTAGAGGTGCTGGTCACCTTTTCAGATGCTTGCCTGAGAGGCATTTGTCAGATGCATAGGTATAGGCCCTACACGCAGACTTCTGTATTTAAAACCAAGTTGTGGCCCTCTGCAGTGGCCGCATTTCTTGAGGTTTTTCGGAAGATTCGAGCAACTCAAAGACACAAAAATAACCATCGACTTGTCAAAATATTAAATTTAATGAGCATTTCACTAGATAACAATATATTTCTGGTCACAACAATATCTTATTTGATTATATTTGCCAATTAGCCTCTGCGTCTTCAGTGGTTCGTCAAAATTGTTATCAGCGAAAAAAGAAATACACTCCGATTTGTCGCTTTCCATGTTTCTGAGAGAACGAGAAAAAACCCCAGTTTCTTCTATTTGAAGCATACAGCGGCGCAGCCAGGACTTTTTCAGTGTGTGTGTGTGTGGGGGGGGGGGGGCACAGGAGGGGCACTGCTTTTAAGTGGGGGGGGGGGCAAGGGGTATGGGTTTGTCAGTGGTGAGGGTCATTTGGGAAGGGGGACGCTGCAGGAGAGCCCATCGTCTTATGTTCTTGGCATTTTGTTGCCGTGGTAGCGATCCCGATCGCAATCGTTCACTACATTAGATTATACGAACACTCATTTTCGTCTTTTCCCCTTTTCTTTTTCTTTTTGTGAGTACTGTCGAGATTTTGTTCGTGTGGGGGGGGGCACTGAAAATGTGTTGGGGGCACGTGCCCCCAGCCCCCTGGCTACGCCACTAACCACTGGAAGCTACCATGGAAATTTATTCCTTTAAACATTTCCCGTAAACTGCCATTTCGTTTGTGTTCGAAACAATTGATTTCATTATGGTTATTCCCCAGCTTTTCCCATTTCACATCGGCTAACAGTAACAGACAATGTCATTTATATAGAAAGAGTTACACACGATCTGTAATAAATTGATCCTCATATTATTATTTCAATTTTGTCTGAGCCCAAGTTTACAAAATGTTGCCCTAAATATTTCGTCCAGCTCGGGCCCGTTGTGTTCCAGGGGTTTTGCGTATCAAGATCTTGTCATAATCCACACGTGTTCTAATGCTTGGACAACCATTGGATTCACCACAATTAGGCCTTGTTGTCGTTGAAAATATCAATGTGCATCTTGTAACCTTCGCTTGTCTTTTTCCAGATGACAACATATCTGTGAAATGAAAATGAAGAAGTTATTTTGGTGTTTTTTTTCCCAAGTGGCATCAGCAATATCACTATCTAATAAATCACGCGTGTGTTTAGTGGAACATTTACAAAGACTAGGCCTAGTATCAGTCTATAATATGCTATTTGGTCCTTGGGAGTTTTGAGTACGAGGGCAGAATAAAAAATGCACGTGCACTCATGGTAAAGGCTTTGGGATACTTTTCTAGCTATTTAATAAACTTTTGATGGTTTTTCTGAGTGTTTTTCTGAGTGTTAAAATATATCAGAAATCAGACTAATGTAGGAAAACATAGGCCTAATATCATGCCTGTATTATATAAATTGCCAGCTTCGACTGCAGGCTGGTATATACCCGTAGAAGCGCGTCTGTAAATTTTCATAAAAAATGGTACTTCACTACAAAGTAAGAAATGTATTGGATAACGATAGGAGATCAGCTTGAAGGTACATACTTTTTTGAGAAACTTTCATAAGCTGTTAAATAGATCTATAGTTGGGGATCCACATGCGTGGCGTAAGGTTACAACGAGTGAGAGCAACTGAAACGCTTTACTGCTGTTTGAGCAGAGGACTGTTCGAAACGTTATTGAGCACATACCGATTTTTCTCAGAACCAACACTTCTCCCCAAAAGCTTCATTATTTCTCATTTTTGTTAGCTTTTAAAATACGCACTGGGTTTGAAACAATTCATATTTTGTGCTGTGCGTCTTCGACAATGTGGTTCTGACAACTTGTGGCACAAGGAATCAACTCTAAGCTCAGATTGAAAGGTATTTCGGAAACACTAAACTTGATGACGTACTTGCCGGCAGCACACTCTGCCCCATCCGGTTTAGTGAATACAAAATGTCCTCGCTCATACACCATTTCATTGGAGCCTCCCAGTGGGCCGACTTCATCAGCTATGAGCTGGCAGGCAGTAGCCCCCATGTCGCGCATCCCACCCATCACTTTGGGGATTACTGTAAGAAAATTCATCAAAAATATTCATGAGATTTAATGAAGCCTTTACTATAGGCGGCAAGCATGTTTTGTTCTACATTCCTTTAAATTGTTGTAAAGCCTTTCAAATTTCAGGCACTCTATTTCTTCACTGTTTTATTACTTTTTGATTTAAATATAGGCTATATACATATTGTTTAATATGTGATGAAGGCAAGCAACCCCATTTTCCACCTACTGATACTCTGCCAGAGCTCCTAAAACAACCCTCATTTTGCACTCAAATCATTAAACATTACAAGGATACAACCCCCAAAAATATTTCTCTCCCCTCTCGCCTGCCCGCTCCCGCAAAAAATGTTTCTTTATAGTTACGCCACTGCATAAAATCACAAGACAGTGTCCGTTTATACCATGGTTTCCGATCATTGTGTCCTGTCCCTGCGGCATCACTTTACAATCCTCTGTGTAGAGAGTCTGGAGTCCATCCATATCATTGGCGCTGAAAAACTTCCCGAATGCAGCATTCTGCTTCTCAATCTCCTCCAACAAATCTACATGTGAGAAACAATGGCTTTCTTCAACAGCGCTCAAACCAGTCACTCAGTGCTGCGCAAGGGCGTCGGTGGGTGGGGGACGGGGGGGGGGGACATGTCCCCCTCACTTTTTAGACTGGAGGGGACAGCATATCAGATGTCCCCCCCCCCCACTTTTTGATTGACTGTTCAAAATATAAAAATATACACAATTGTCTTTATTTAAATAATTCATTACATTTTTTGTTCAAATAAAAGAATAGCGAACAAACGGTGAACTGTTTTATTTTCATTTTCATCTTTTTTTCCCGATGGATTGGACCGCGCGCAGAATGGTATTTTGGGCCTATTATGTAAGATGTATTTTTTCAAGACTTGCTCGCCCGTCCCCCCTACTTCAGTAGGCCTAGTGATCGACGCCCTTGGTGCCGCGCATGGCCCTCCAACACTCACCCCCCCCCCCTGCAAGATAGTGGAGATACGTTTTTAAAGTATACACAGTTATAAGACTGTTTCCCTTTACATAGCACCATGTAATGGTTTTTAGGGTGCTGTGGCGCAATATGCAGCCAATCAAACCAGGAACACCAGCGCGAACCCCTTTTCTTTACGATATAAAGACATACACTATTCATAAGATGGCGTGAATAAAAATAAATACATTGTCTGCGTGTAAATGGAAAATTCATTTTAAAACATGAACATTATTACACGAAGCTTTAAAATGTATCAGTTGACGGGTTTTGACATTTGCCCCGTGCCAGCCCCCGCCCCCCCCGTAGTTACTCAGTCATAGGGGGGAGGCACACACTTTATGAACGTTGTAATAAGGCTTACGGCAAAACGGCATTCTTTCACCACAAAACGTTTCCCTCACGTGCTATTGTTTGTAAAAGAAGGAACAGTATAACATAATGCAGGGATCAAAGCCTTTAAACATTCTGAAATGCACACCTAGATTTCTTTCACGGTGTGGAGCATCAGTGTGGAATTTCTTGTTTGGAACCTTCACTTTGCACCCCGATCTACATAATATTAAACGAATGCTGGGACTATGGACTACCTTCTGAATAATCACCGACAGGCCTGTGATACTGATAGTAGATGTAGGCCTATAATGTCCTGTTGCTGCAATCATTTCAAAAGATAATTGAACATGTTCATTTTGAGAGGAGAAACTCTTAAATACTAGAGGCTTCTGCCATTATTCCCCCGATTAATTTTAATATAGGCTTTTGAAACAAGGTTTTAGACTTTTCATAAAAAGTACGATTCTCCCCTATCTGTTGAGCTGTGTATAAAACTTGTGCCTGCGTAATAAGTGCAGGTTTTTTGGCTGTAAGATGCCAAAGGTCACATTGTACACGCAATGTACACGTAAACATACATTTGTATCTTTGCACATTATATATATATATCATAAAATATTGGGAGTATTACAATGAGTTACAGAGTCATTTCAGATATCGAATGACCAAACAGGCAATGCAAAACCTACACAATTTGTTATACTTACTGGACATCGTGTAGCAGGTGGTTTCTAACAACGAGTAGAGCTATGTGGAGAGGTCTTTCTAGCTGTTCAAGCTATTTATAATATAGAGCTGGGCTTATAGCTCTGTGATTATACCAAGCACACGCGATATGTGACACTGGGAACCCGAGCAGTGAAGTTAGCGCTACCACATGACCCCATGAGTTCAAAGGATGCCCAGATTACTACATGATCCTACTATAACTTGTTTAATGGCGATAACAATGTCACCATACAGGAGAGGGGATGGAACTTCCAATAGTTAATAGGGTCTATGCAAACTGTGTACAGCCATGCATGCAACAATGCAATACCGTATATGCGTTTTCCAGTGGTTTTCTGTAAAAACATTCGAGCAAAAGTTGGAACGTTGAGAGCAATAATGCGGGACCAATGAGTGGGTGTAGATTGGTATTGAAAATGTATTTTAACGCTACGTGGACCTGAAAACAAAACTTGAAACCATGTGGACCTACACACGCCCACACAGCGTTTTTTACAATGTCGAAGAGCAGAATTTGCCTTAAGTGTACAGAACAAAGGAATGTCCACAGAGTGACTGCACACAGAGTGTATTGTGTGCTTGGGTGTGGGCATATGCATGGGTCCTTGTGGGGTCCAAAAAACAACTGAACAATGGATCCCAAAAGGAATTCTTTGTTCAACTTGGACCCCACAGGGGAATTCTTTAGAAAAGGGAATAATATAACAACAATTGCAGAACCCCACAAGCCACCATCTGTAAGGGTGTGCGAATGTGTATGTTTTTTATAAATATTCGCCACCTCATGGGGACCGAAAACAAACACTTTAATGGTATCCAAAGATGGATTCAAAAGACTGGGTCGCTCCACAAGGGATTTTGTGTACAAAGTCTAAATGGGAAGATGTTAATGAAAGGGACAAAGGAAAGAACAAAAGATGTCTCCAAAGGCTGTAAAAAATAGATAATACCAGCAGGGTGCATTGGAAAAGGGCCTGCTTTTAGTGTTCGGAGGACAGTGTGCCTTTCAGCGAGTAAAAACATTTCTCCCCTATTCGCCCCGCCCCCCAAAAAAACCTCACAAAAAAACAACAAAAACAAACACAAAACGATGGAGCTCCAACGAAAAATCGACATCGAAGAAATGTTTTCCAATTACCCATCCTGGATTAATTTTGACAAGACCCCCTTACCAAAATGGAGATTGCCCATATTTATCATAACATAACTATCAACTTTATTGTCCAGTAAAGAGGGCGATGCCATTATTTGTAAGCAGATGCGCTTCGGTACAGAGTCTAATAAAATTATTGAACAAAAGCAATTATAACAGTTTTTCTGGTTTGTGTTTTTCTCTCTCCTTGATTCTGTTCATTTCACAAAAAGAGGGGAAAATGACGAATCTTTAAAGGTGTGGAACCCGGCGCATGATATGGGCCCCTGGGGTGTGCACATTTTTTTTTTGCTCAAATGAAGCGAAGTACACAATGTGCAAGCAAGCGTTGCGAAATCTACCACTGCTTGTGAGATTAGTTAGGCTCGCTTAGACACACAGGGAAATTGTTGAAGGTGCATCTTTGGTGCATTTCAAGGAAAGTCAACTGCATTTTAACTGTAATTGGTTTCCCCATTACGTATATTTTTGATGTTTGTTTGTTTGTTTGTTTGTTATTGTTGTTGTTTTGTTTGTGTGTGTGTTGTTGTTGTTGTTGTTGTTGTTGTTGTTGTTGTTTTTTTTTTTGGGGGGGGGGGAATTAACCAGTCGGCAAAAGAATAAATGGGTGCGCCATTAACGCACCAGATGCACCTTCTTAATCCGCCCTAACTCTTCGCCCAATTCAAACGAATCATTTTTAAAGCACTGAAGGTTGTGCGAGCGTACGAGAGTTGTACATCAGAATGACAATACACTTCTTCTCTTTTATTCAGTATTATTGTTTTGCGCGTCTGTTATCGTTTTATATTATTAACTTTCTCGAAATAAGTTAACCATGATGAGACAATTTCTCGCATGGAAAATTTTGTTGTGGATAATCTTATAGGGCTAAGTCCTATCCAAAATGTGGGAATGTATCATTGCCCCGCCCCGCCCCCTTCACAAGCTTTATACATGTTCACGTTAAACCTTCACTGGGTTTTAGTATTTTTGTTGTTGTCGCCATCTTGACGTCTGGTCTTTGTTAAAGCCTCGTTCTAAATCCTTCCACAATATACTGTTATCAATTTGCACAACGAGTGGAGGTCAGTGTAATCTCACAGAATATTAAATCAAGTCTCGAATCCATCATCTTGGATTTAAAACCAAGGTTTCTGGCTTTCTTTCTCCCCTCAGGGATGTGGAATTAAAACAAGACAACAATGGATCGCTAAACTAAAAGCCTCGTCTACGCGCCAATTAGGGAACTTGAGCGTTAAGTAACTGTGTCAATCACCATAGGCCATATTCTATGGAACGCCGTACCTGCCCTGTTTGTTTTTGCAACACATCTCAGAACTCATTGATTTAAACAAACTCTGATTCAACAATTTTAGTTTCAGTCAAATCTCACAAGTTAAAATAATTGCAGTAGCGTGCCATATACTAACACTCTTTTACTTTGATAACTCCCAAACTTTAAAGTGGGAAATACCAACTATCAAATGGATCAAAGTGAAGGATATAAATATACAGTTTTAATCTATCTAGATCTAAAATACGCTAGAATGATGCAACGTTTCGTATTGCCTACCGACGTCAGCCTTGAAAACATTTCATTACCGAAAAGGAATAAAACTACACACTGTGTCATTGACAATTCAGCACCACTCTTTACTGCAAATCAATGGACTGCTTTACCCATCTGGAGAGTTTTTATTTGTACACAACCAAAGCTAAAGTGCCTATTCAGCCAGGGAAGTTCAGTGTCATACTAAAAAATATACACGTATATAATAAAGTGAGACACAATTGAAGGTTTAACAATTGAGTACCCAAGCAGTGTCTCTACTATATTTGCTAGGCCCCATCTAAAACAAACAAGAAAGTTTTTTTTTGTCAAACTCAATAAGAAAAAACAAACAATAAATGGAAAACGATCATAAGGTCAGACCCACACCATCAGCTGAAAAATCGATATTTTTTAACAACAGTTTTTCAATAGTTTACTTCGAATTTAATTACAGAAAACATTTCACCCCGTCTCAGTAGTATGACAGGTGTTCTCCCCGGGCTACATGCGCAGGCCCCCATCGCCGAAGTCAAACAACGGAAACGTGGAAATCGTACACGCCACGGACAACTCTCACCCAATGATAGGTCTTCCTTGGACCTCAGTGAGGGCGCTGTTTGAGCTGGTGACGTCATTTGCAAGGGTCTATTTAAATATACCATTTTAGCTACAAAATAGACCCAAACATAGCTCTAAAGGTCTTCCAGGAGTAGATGACAACAGTCCCTACAAGAAACCATCAAACTTTTACATTTTCGTACGCTTTTCACAGCATTAAGGTCACATGATTTACTTTTGAGGTGTCACATCTCCCCACCCACCGACTACTCCAGTAACCCCAATCATTAGAGTGCAGGTAGAGCGTAACACGAGTCGAAACTTTTGGTGCTATCGATCAATTCTCTGTCACAGGTATTGACCCCTCGGACCAACATCTCCTGCGGATACCGTCTAACACGCAAACTCACAAAATGGCGCAACCAACATAATTGTGATGACGAGATCAAGTAAATTGGGTTAATAAACCCAGCACTACTCCAAACCAATTACCCAAAACGGTTCCAATCACTGCAAGACCCGATTGACTGAGTGTACTAAAAATTACCATTGCTCATTTCAATTTCCTCTTAAAAAATGAAAACCAAATACGATGAAACATGGTATGTTTAGTGATAATTTACTCTTTGAAAAACCAAATAAATGATTCTGCACAATTTTAAAAATTTAATTCCCCCACATTTCCCCTAGTATTTCTCCAAGCAACCTATATACTGTATTAACAAGAAGTGCATGGGGGAAATAATAGATACAAACACTAAGTTGGAAGAACCATCCAGACAAATTGTACAACTTTTGAATAAAGATAATTTTTTATTGCTCATTAATTCTAACATTTTGAACACCATTAAAGAAAAATTTACTTTGGATGTTTGTCAATGATGTATGGTAACTAGCACTTTTCATTGAAAAACAAATTTCCAATAATGTTTTGATGCATTGTAGAAAAATTAATGTTGTGCTGCAATTTTGAAAATAAATTCTTGTTTTGGTGGCCTTGCTTTAATAAAGAAAAGAACTTACATGTACATGTAAAGTACTTTACAATTGGCTGTCTCTATCAATTGGCCGTCTCTATCACATGGTTACTGTCTGAGTTCAGCTTGGGAATCATCCCGTTACGCTTCCCAGTGCGTGGAACTTTAGATCTGTTCAATCAGCATTCCATTCCATCGTGGGGATGTCGGTAATATCAACTCAGAGTCCTTGCTGTTTTGGCCACGGTATTTTGGCCACTTTGATCCAATCAGAATCTCTGATAGATATATGAAGCATTCCCAATGCTTGACCAATCAGATCAATGCATCATCAATTCAATCAGGAAATATTGCCACCATGACCCACTCAGAACCTCTGACTGATACGTGAGGTGTGGCTATTGCTCAATGTTGACCAATCAGATTGCTCAAAAGACAGGTCCATCATCAAGTCCATCGTCATCATCATTCACATCATCCTCCCCATTATCAAAGTATGTAATGTTGTAGTCAGTACCCTGGATCAAAGACAAAACAAGACAAAACCAATTTGTTATCTAAGACATAATCGGAACTACTTGTAGGACAATCATCTGGAAAGTAATAGGCTCTTTCCATCCAATTGTTCGGAGATGACAGAACACATTCATTGGTAGTACAAGACTCATCAATTGCAATAACAATTTAATATTTTCCTATTAAGTGTTTTCACCTTTGTAATTTTAAGTTATAAACCACAAGGGATACTGGACAAAGTTTAATTAATTTTGCGCTAAAACAAAAGGAAATTTACTAGAGCGGAATTTGACCCTGCGACCAGCTGAGCCACCTATCCCTAATGTTGGCGGTCTCTCTATTTTATCAATATCCAGGCAGAAGCCAATCAACCTGTAACTGCCGTAAATTTGATATTTTCTCCATTTATGCTTGGCTAAGTTTACACTCAATACTGCTGTTATTTTGGATTGTCCCTTTTAAAAAGTTAACCATCCTACTGTCTGACCATTTAACATTATTAATATGTTTTGATGAATAAACTGACATAAAGATCCTAATATTTGTATACAGTTACTTTTATAAAGCGACTAATGCAGTGTTTACCAAGTTGCTAGTAAACAAAAGTTGAGAGACTGTGGTTGTCCTGTTAACTGGTTGCTGGCTAGAACCAGAATGGATTAGGACATTACTAAAACATTATAGAGCTGACTATCCAGCTTAAAGGCAGGGTGTACTTTGTAATTATTCTACAATTTAATGACCACAAAAACTTATTTGGTAAAGAGCCTTGGAGAGTTGTCGATATTATAAAACATTGTATAACACCCAAAAATTTGAATCTTAAAAAAAAAAATCAGCCATGAGGCCTTTCTCAGGCATCTGAAAGCACATAATTCTGTGCAACAAGGGTGTTTTTTCTTTCACTATTTACTTGCAACTTCGGTGGCTAATTGAGCCCAAATTTTCACAGGTTTGTTATTTTATGCATGTGTTGGGATACATTAAGTGAGGATACTGGTGTTTGACAATTATCAAAAGTGTACCCTGCCTTTAAATGTAGTTGCCGTTTGCTTAAATCATTTTGACACAATCTGCTACTGGCCTCTACAGTATCTTAAGAGTTAAGTCTCTAAGGGGTGTATGGGTGCTCATAAAAAAATATTTGAAGAAAATAATGAGGTATTCGTTTCCTCCTTTGCTTACCTCCTCCTGATCTTCTTCCTCATAGTATTCCTCTTCCTCAAACTCTTCCTCGTCTTCCTCATCTTGCTTCTCGTCTCCGGATGCCGCTGTCTCCATTTCTTTCTTCTCCAACTCCTGTGATGGTTAATTACATGAATGCAATGTCAGAACCTGTCAGTTTGCAGTTAATTTGCAGGCATGGAATCTCATCTTTGAGCTAGGGCAAAGCCATTGGAAAATCTTAAAGTTTATAGGGAAACATTTGAAGGGGCACCAAGGTCAAGACTAGGAGCAACAGAGGCCATGGCCTCCGTGTAATTCCATGCCTGATTTGATCAAGTTTTTGAAACACAAGTGCCATAACTGGCATTGTGACAAACTAGCCAAGTTGCATCAAACCTCATTGGTTTTGGGAAGAGCCAAATCAATTCCATCATCTAGCTTTCATTGTACAATCAACCTGTGAAAATGTTGTTAAAATGGGTGATCCCTGTTTAAGTGGGAGTAAAAAAATAAAAACAAGTTTACGATTTGTTGGGGATTTTCTGCCAAAACATATAACCCTTATTTCGATTTGAGGAACAAGCAAGGCTGGTTTGGGGGTCTTCAAATATTTCAGACAGTATTACGGATGGGTATATTTTTGTGTAGAATTGGTTCTGGTAGGAACTTTATGTAACCAGTCAGCTTTCGGATTACAAGTCAAATATGACTCTTCCGATGTTTACCAATCCAGTAGATTTTGTGTCACCTTTGGACCAGCCTGAACTTTTTCACATTTCTATAATTCTGTGAAAGGGCATTATTAAGGGAGTTATCAACCTTTTTGAAAAAGGCTTTTTAGAAGAAAAACAAGGTAATCAGCCGATCAGCTGAAAACTAGCACAGCTGCATAAAGAGATAAAAAAAACATAACAACCACTCACCGCCAGTTGTTTGGTAACCACTTCAACATCTTCTTTAGAAACCTTTTTGGCAGCTTGTAAATTGGGCTTAACAGCAGACTCTGGATAAAAGTAGGCAAGTAGTAGATTAAATACTCTCTATATAATTGTCATTTGTCTTTAATGTACATGTACATACCAAGAAATAAACCAAAACAAATTGGAATGATACATGTAATGAAATCAAATGAAATAATGGCAGATTTGACAGTTATAGTTACTTGTAAATCTGTAAAAGCAAAGGGATTCGTATGAAAAACACCGATAGATAACAAAATAATAATACAAGACAATGAAGACATTTAGGTAGCACATAATGCAGGAGCCTCTTTCAAGTCTACTTTGATTCTTACTTTCCAATTAAGACTTACTAAGTTTGCTGGTTTTTGTATCACCAAACCCACGTAATACATTTTAAATCTGTCTGAAATTATTATTAATACTTCACATAAGAATTTACAACAACACTTGAGTGATAACTGAGTGATTAGATCATACTTGCAGTTGTAGCCACTCCTGGTTTTCTGACTCTGATTCTAAGTTCTTTAGGTAGGTGCTTCCAGTATGGAGTCCAGCCGATGGTGTTGTCCGAGTTACTGCCCAGCCTGTACTTATCTGAATATCTCGCAATATCTGAAAGCAAAAAGGATACAACTTCTCTATAAAAGACTCTTCACAGGTGACCGATGTCACTGTTTTTTAACTTGTAGTGTCAGTGGGAAGGGACTCTATTGAACAGATAATTTCTAGTGCTTTTAGGAGATTTTTTACCTTCAAAAGATCATTTTGACAGGTAAACACAAGCTCCAGTTAGAGACAAAATTCCTCCAAGACTTAAACCAAGATAACCAAAACATAAAACAAACAATGAAGTCAAGTCTGACCAGAGAAAGTAACTCCTTTTAAGGTGTAAATACCAAAGACCAAAGTTACATGTAGATATCTGCCAGTTGGTTCTAAAACAGAGTCAATAATGCCAGATATGCCCATCATAGTGAGTGTAGTGATAATGGCCAACTTAGAGTTATAAAGTTATAAACCACACAGGAAACTGACTGGGTAAATTTTGAAATGATTTGGTGTTTGAACGAAGAAAAAATGACTAGAGTGGGATATGAACCTCCAATTATCGTGCCGGTGCTGTACCAACTTAGCTATCTAGCCCCATGTTGGCGGTCTCACTATTTTGTCAATATCTTTGCTCCGGGGTGCCAGTCAGAAACCATCCAACCGTTAACTACCGTGTAGCCAAAGATCACATCCAAGCTTATGATACAACCTGGGAAGCGGTAGCAAGAGGATGCGACTTTTTTATTTCTAAATATAAAGTTATAAACCACAAGGGAAACTGACTGGGTATAATGATATTCATTTAAACACCACCAAAAATAATGTCAGTAAAATTGCTACCTTTCTTTTTATCTTGAGGTTTGATATAATATGGCGAGTCTTTCATTGTGACTCTAAACTCCTGCTTCAGGAGCAGCATGTACTTCCATTCTTCTCCAGTTGGTAGTGGCACTGGGCGAAATTCCAAGGGCTGCAAGAAAGAAGATCGATACAAGAAGATTGGTAACTGCCACTTCATGAAACTGAAAAGGTTTGGAGCTGTACCCTTGAGCTTCATAATGCAACAATATGTGTATGTAGTATGTACTACATACATTTATAATATAACTAGCCATCAATATTATTATGAATGTACAAACCTACAAGCACTAATACACTTCAACACTACAAGCTAAACATCTAAAAAAAATTATCAGTAAATAAAGCAGTGTAAATTTTGCCGACACTGAACATGTGCAGTGGCCTTTTGTTTGGGAGTTAAGAATATTCTTTGTTTTGGGATTAAATGGAGCATCGAACACAGACTTGATTGAAGGGTATCAGTTGTAGCGTGGATTTGTTTTCTCTATGCTCTAGTCTCTTATTCATTATTTTATGCATCTTTGCAATCAATCATTAGAAACAAACAAAATCATCAATTAACTCAGGGAGCCAGGATATGATCGTAAAACCTGGGAATTTAATACCTTATGTTGGCTTGTCATGTGCGTGTTAAAGAGGGTGCTACTGCTTGTGCTAGATAGATCCAGTAACTGGGGCGCTGTACTCCGTTTTCAGAAATTTTGAAATCTTTGGTCGTACTGTACAGCCGAATATGTCAAAACTGCTTTAAAAAAATACAGCACCCCAGTTACTGGGTCTAGTGCTATATATATGATTTACTTGCTTAAATATTAATGTTTTAACCTAAAACTTTAACTTTAAACATAAGTAAACTAAAAGAAAATTGGTACCACCAGCATTTTCAGTAAGAATCAGATATCCACCAATCATCAGTAAGAGTTGTTTGCTTTTGCAATTTTTTTGCATATTTGGAAGCACGATCATTGATTTGTATTGCATTGCACCTTGCTTATCAGGAAATGTTGACATAATTGAAATAAACTAAATTAAATGAAAGGATCAGTCTCATTTACTGGGAAAAGGGGTGGTGGTTGAGACGTTGGGGGCGGTAGAGCATCTCCACGTCCGAGTCCCAAAACCTCGGCTGTAAAAGCGATCGCTCCCCCTCCTCGTCCCCTTCCTCGACCGCGCCCTGCCATTACTCAGCACCAAGAAGTCAACTCGTGTGTTCAAACACAACTAAGAATTCAAAAAGAAAGTAAGCGCAATCTCCGATTACATAAGAAAATGCCACTCTAGTGGTAGTGGTAGTGTAGTAATGTAAGTCCTTCTAAAGCATCCGTGGGGGTGATGGGGGCCGCCATCTTTCTCTGATGAGTAGGCGCTTGTCACGTGAAACAACAAAATATGACGTAACAGATAAAAACAAAAAAATCCTGGTGTACAGAAAAAACTATTAAGCATACTTTGTGGAATAAAATAACTTACAAAAATATAATCTAGGAAAAAATAATATATATACATTTTTTTCTAAACGAAAATTTGCTTTTTCATGCTTATATAAAAAATACAATTTCGCATAACTTTTAGAGAGGCCGAGATAGTTCCCCACATACATAATACAACAGAGCATCGGTCGGGTACGTGTACTACGTTTGTGTACTGATAGTGTATGTGTGAATGCTGGCAAATAAAAAAAGACAATCAATCCCGTGGATACTGCATCTAGATTTCCTGATTGACACTGGTAAAGTAAGAGCGTTCTGCGACTCTTTCGACTTAGGAGAAAAGACTAATCGTATGAAGCTAGTTTGTTTATTACATGAATCACGTTTAACTTGTTTGAAGTGGCCTCGTAAATCAAAATCAGTTGATGTGTTTTTTTATACTGAAAAAAAAGTGACATCAACAGACAATCGTTTACCTCGTTCAACACGCATCGAACAACACGCATTCACAACATGCATGCACTGTGCGTGATGTTTGTGTTTACACAAAAACAGTGTGTGCAACTGTAACCTTGATTCTTGAACCATTCCTCCATGATTGGGTTGGATTAAGGCCTCAATACCATTACTATTTACAAATCAGTTAGTGTTTTGGGGCCTTCTTTACATTCCCAATGAATGAATTAACAGTAACAGTCACAGTGTAACACACTGGGAAACTCAGAAAAGTTATCACTATCGGTATCACTATTGTTTTAGTGATGTAATTTATAAAATATTAATACTAAATGTCTAACAATGTCCGATGAAAGAAATGGTAATTTTGTTGTGTCCCTCATGTCCTTATTTTTAGAATAATTATTTATTTGCTTCCTATTCTTGTATTATTGATTCTTGGCTTGGTAATTATAAATACCTTATTTTTAAATTGAATAAATGATGTTATTTGACACGTTTTCCTTTCACACATATTGTCCTGACCTATAGTTGATTTGGATACCCCTGTGAAAAAAACAAAACTCTAGTCTTTTTGTTTACTCTTAGACAACAACAAAAATGGGTACTTGATTTAATGATTGATAGAAAATCAAAATGAGGATTCCATATTGGATGAAGTTTTAATCTAACAACAATTTGTTATTTTGTCAAAGTTTAAGGTCAAAATGATAAGTGAATTTTTTCTTGTACACATATGCACAATTTTAGGCAAGCACAAGTACCTAGCTTAATCACTCTTTCCTTTGATGTTTATGCATGCAAAGGTTGCAAGGTTTGCTCTTTTATGGAGATCAGGTCACTCTTACGATCACTGTTCACATTGAGGAGAGACTTTTGGCAGCAGCTCATTAGGTAACTGACAGGTGACCACCAGCATGCCTCCCAGTTTACGCTGCAACCTGACACCTGTCAGACGGCTACTGTGTCGACCTAATGGTCCAGTTAAAGCATCACGTGGTGTGCCGTGTAAGTACAAAGCATGTGTCTTCTCATTTCTCCTGTATTTTAGATTACACAATAATGCTGGATAGAGAAAACGGACGGCAAACCATTCAGTATTATTTGACAAACTGTACAAAATATTGACCTACTTAATTTATGTACAAATACACATACATGTACAATCATCACTACCAATCATATTCAGAAGTGTTGGCTGGTCCAGTTTGGAGGTTAATATTTTATGCTATCTTTTAATGCTCTGATTATTTCCCTCCTTTTGTTTTGATGCTGTTTTAACTCATACAGCACTTTGCAGTCCTGGATGTAAGGTGCTTTATGGGCATAATTTTATGTTGCTGTCACTCAAGCAAGGTACAAACTGGCTATTGACACATGTGCCACACCTGCAAGGTTTTCAGTGAAACAATTACTGTGCAAACTTACAGTACAGAGATACATGAAATTGTTTTGATGCAGTGTTGACCCAAACTGATTGAAATCCAAGTAAACCTTCAGAGCTCTTTGTGCGCACACTTGTAAAAAACTTTCAAGTCCATGTATGACGCTAGTAGGACGCTTAGTAGGTGCATGTCAAAATGCAAGTATAAATCGTGTTTTTACCTGGTCACCCTAAACTGCAAACAGTTCTACATGTCAAAAGATTAAAGAAGACTCAAGGGGACCAGTTGCTCTATGACTTGATGTGTCTTTTGCTGGGTACCATACTTGAGCGCGCGCACACAGAGTGGATCAGCCACAGGCCTAATTATGGCACATTTTAATTAACCAATTCCAGGGTTATGAGCAAGCAGCTGTTGCTGCAAAAAAAAAAAGCGCGGAGAGATTGATCACCTCGGGCGAAAAAGGTTGGTCATACAGTAATAAAAAGTTCATCAACCTGCAAATAATTGTCATCTTGTGTATCTTCCACAGGTATCCATGGCTACAGCACCCAGCCACTTGCCTCCGTTTCAGTACGTCCTCAAACAGAGCCCTCTTCGAGTATCAGCCTTATCCTGAGCAGGAGTCTCAGCACAACATACCCCCTCTGCAACACCTCAGCAGATGGCTCATCCAAGGGTGATGGGGTCAGCGGTGGAGGAGGTGGCCGGAAATCCAGAGGGAGTGTTGGTGGTAGTAGTAGCAGTAGCGGTGCTGGGAGTAGCAGTGATGGAGGGAATGGCAAGTCTGGCCAGCTGTGCTGTCCAAAGTGTGGTGATCCCTGCACACATGTTGAAACATTTGTGTGTAAGTATTTGAAGTAATCCCATAAGTCATGTATGTCTACTTACACATTTTGAGTTCTCTTAAAGTGTGAGTTTCTCATCAACAAAGGCAGCAAAAAAACCCCACACTTACATATTGTGATACCTTTACTTGTGTTCACTCAGATCTTAAGGTGAAATTGTCGATTCTGGCAAAATTGTCATTTCTGGCAAGTTGTTCCAGATGAGAATGAACCCCTCAGGGTGTCACACTATTACTCCCATTATGTTTTCTCTAGGTACCCTGCTAAATGCAAAAAAAAGTGATTTTGTTGCATTGTGCAATGAAGTGGCTGGGGTTAGGATAGCCATAGGGAGACCTATCCCATGAAATTTGTGTATTGCAAATCGCCATGCGCACTAACACTACTGGTGTTTTAAAAGAGGGAACATTGAGCCTTTTTTTGTGGGGCCGATGGTGGCATGATGCATACGCATTTATGGAACTCTTGTCTGAATAGGAAAACAAAACATGGTTTTTTGTCAGTTTTAGTACCATCCCAAATTCTCCAAAACGACCCAAAGTCTTGCAGTTGCATGTGAAAGTTGATAGATTCAGCACTGCTTGACCAACAAAAAGTGTGATTAGGCCGGAAAAATTATTAGTCCTGTGTATTCAGTTTATATTCAGTTTAAAATACATGGTTGCCGTAAACTGAATGTACATTGATACGAGTACCTCACCATGTAATGCCTCAAAACAATACTCAAAGTGTTTTTTTTTTAATGAAAAGTCAAAATGTTCTGATGATGAGTTACCAGAGATTAAGTGAGTCTGGTGAAGATATTGAACGGTGTTAGAGTTGGACTACCTTCTCAGAAGGTGTGATTCATTTCTGACTTTATTCCTCACAGCGTCAACAAGATTTGTCAAGTGTGAGAAATGCCATCACTTCTTCGTCGTACTGTCAGAAACAGACAGCAAAAAGAGTCTGAAAGAGTCATTACCACCCAAGCCAGAGAGACCCCCACCCCCACCCCCAAAGAAGGTAAAACCTATTAACCTCGACTAAACCCACATGTAGACTGGTGTGTTAAAAGGAAGAGAGCAGTGTTGAGTTTTCATTCTTGATGTTTTGTTTTTGATCAGTACACCAACAGTTACCTGTGAATGTTTCCAGCGCATGTTTTATTTTGTTCGTTACCCTTCTACACACAGGTACGACAGACCTCCTCAGAATACCAAACCTTCTAGGGTATATTGGGTACAATGGTTTCTTCTGTTTGTACAGCTGGTATTATTTGGAAACCCCATGGCCTGTGTACTGTTGACTCCACAGTCTTCTGTGGATTTTGGAAATACCAGTTGGGCAGGAGAGTGCACCGAAAGTAATAGGATTAACAATACGGCTATTTTGTAAAATCCAGGAGATGTAAAAGAAGAGTTTGCTTGTTTACTAAAAGCACAGGTTACTTGGGTGAAAGGACATAACATAGGACTTGAGATCTGCAAATTTGTTCAAGACAATTAGGCCTGGTTTGTCAGTGAGCATATGATTTAGTTAGCCAAACATTACTCACTACTAAGTTTCTTCAAAAACTTCTTTTATTTCATTTCATTTAATTCACTTATTTACTCTGGTTGTGAAGCCAAGCAAACTTAATCACTTTACTAACCAAAAACCCCATGGAGAGAAGACAAAGGAGAAGTTTATCAGTTTGAGATGTGGGAGGAAAAAACCCTGGAGAATTATTCTCTGGAATACCCACGCAATCAGTTAGGGACTGGAAACCCAAGACACAGCCCAACCGCCTTTCTAAAATATGGAATGGGGGTACACATACCATACTTATCATATTTGAACCAGTTTGTTGTTTGAACGTCTTTATGCAAGTGCGTGACAAAGTGCTTATTTCAATATCAACCTGTTCTATCTTCAGATTTATGAGTTTCTGGAGAGACATGTGATCGGCCAGCAAGAAGCCAAGAAAGTTCTGTCTGTGGCTGTGTACAATCACTACAAGCGCATCTATAATAACATTCCGGCAGGGACCAGTAAGACACAGGGGGAAGGTGCTGAGAGCAGAAACCAGCCTTTTACACCAAGAGGTACATAACCCCCCCCCCTTACCCACCCCTAACCTCTAACCCTTTAGAGACCGTAGCGTCCATGAACAGCTTGTACCAAAATGCCCATAGCAGCCGCAAGATTTGACCTACTTCCATTTACCTAAAGAGGTCAAAGAAAACGTGTCCAGAAATGAATTTATCCAAAGTTTCCTATGTTAATGTAGTAGCCCAAATTGTTTAAACAAATAATATGTTTCAGTTTTCACTAAATAAAAAAGTAAAGTTTTGTATTATTCATTGAAAATTACCAATTTAGTTATAACAATGAACAGAAGTGATGAAATCTGTTAAAGAATTGTCTTTAACCTTACGATGCCTTTTTCTTTCTTTTAGAGTTACTACAGATAGCAGGAATCAGTAGCCAAGGTAGTGCATTAGGAGCATCTTCACTGCAGCAGCAGCAGCAGCAGCAGCAGCAGCAGCAACAACAACAGCAGTCCGGACAGGGTAGCGAGTCTGAGCGCCAGCTGCGTGGCAGTGGGTTGCTAGACGCTCAACAGTACGAGCTGAGGCTAGAGAAGAGTAACATCTTACTGCTTGGACCCACTGGATCAGGTATCTACACCAAAATTAAACAATGCCTTCTTGGAGACTTGTCTAGTGTCAATGAAAAAGGATCTAAATGAACCCTATTAGGCATGATGTTCTTCCTACTTTAATCCCATTTCTGATTTTTTGCCATTGGAAAAATCAGCAAAATTATTATTAAATAGCCTGAAAAGTCTATAAAAGCATATGTACACATAGGTCAGCCCTTGAACTCAACAAAATAGTCCTACTTTTTTTTTTCCAAAGGTGAAATACCATGCCTGCCCTATTCTGTTAGCTTTAGTTTTTATTAGTAAATCAAAAGTAACTTTCTCGTTTCATTGCAACAGATGAACAAATTTTGTTTTTTGATTCATGTCATCTTTTTAATTAATATGAAAAGATGGGATAATAATGTTCTTATAGCTCAAAATCACTCTCATCATATAGAAGTGAAAGAATATTCTGGATAACTGTTATTTCACTCTATGTTCAACGCAACACATTGCTCATGGTATCCTTCTCACATTGTAAACCTACACCCTCATCACTAACTGTTTTCAGGCCCTTCAGCTTCACTGGTCATTAAGTAAATGTTCTCTTTTAGTTATATTTTTGACAACAGTATTGTTAACCATTGCTGTGTGTTTTTTACAATCTATTCCTAATAAACCGAGCGTTTCTAAGCACGAGTCTTGACTGAATCTTGAACAATTAACGTTGAACCTTGAACCTTGACCCTTGACCCTTGACCCTGTTCTGTGGGGGCCGTTGCTCACGTAATCTCTTTCATGTGTCCGATGACAGACTCACTACAACCCTTCATACAATTTTCCCACACAGGTAAAACACTAATGGCCCAGACCATAGCACAGTGCCTGGATGTACCCTTTGCCATATGTGACTGCACCACGCTGACCCAGGCTGGCTATGTAGGAGAGGACATTGAGTCCGTCATTGCTAAACTACTGATTGATGCCAACTTCAATGTGGACAAAGCACAGCAAGGTATTTGAGCTGATCAGAATATAAATGAACTTTTAGAGCAGTTATGGATCACAAACCAATATCAAATTACCTAGGTGTTACTTCCAGCTGGTCTCGCAAATGTTTTATAAGCATATCTATTTTGCAAGCAAAAGTTCTGCTCTAAAATGAGACAAGTACATGATGTATTCCAATAAACCAGAACCAAACAAACCAGGGCCCAATTTCATAGAGCTGCTAAGCACAAAAATTTGCTTAGCATGAAATTTCTTCCTTGATAAAAACAGGATTACCAACCAAATTTCCACGTGATTTTCAGGATAAGCAAACAACAGCTGACTACCAGTAACAAGCAATATGCAACACATGGAAATTTGGTTGGTAATCTTGTTTTTATCAAGGAAGAAATTTCATGCTAAGCAAATTTTTGTGCTTAGCAGCTCTATGAAATTGGGCCCAGCTGTATTCAGTACTGGGGACATTTGTAGAAGGTAACGCTGTTTCTTTAGAATTCACATGAGTGGAATCAGTCCTAGTCAATTGTTAGTGGCCTGAGAATTCAACCTTAGCTGAGACTTTCTCGAAGGCTGAATGACAATACAACACACATAAACAAGTATACTGGTGGTGTTACACCAATATGTTTAGTTCTGTGTGATGTTTTGTTATTTGGCATTCGAGAAAGACTCTGCCAGGTTCGAAACAACAAATTTATACTATAGGTCCTTTTGGTTGGTAAGCAGTTTGCAACAGCTAATTTTATTTTCTTATTTATATTTTGGTACACTGAAGTTTTTGTAGATGCGAGTGAAATTTGGCATAGTCTTGTTTTTGTTTGGAGTTTATTTTGTTGTAGGATAATACATTTATTGTTGGACATCTTTTTCAGGCATAATCTTCTTGGATGAGGTTGACAAAATTGGCTGCGTACCAGGGATACACCAGCTGCGTGACGTCGGTGGTGAGGGTGTCCAACAGGGTCTTCTCAAGATGCTAGAAGGCACGGTGGTCAGCGTGCCAGAACGCAGCTCTCGTAAGCTGCGTGGGGAGAGCGTGCCAGTGGACACCACCAACATATTGTTTGTTGCTTCTGGTGCGTTCAACGGGCTGGACCGTATCGTCAGCAGGAGAAAGCAGGAGAAAGTAAGACCTGATTACAAATTAATTTACTTTTTGGAATCTTTGATTTGACATAGCAGAATTTATTGCTGCAAACAATACTAGCAAGTTTAACCTCCATTAATGCCAGCAAAATAATCAATGCAGAATTACAAATGAGATAAAATCTAATTTTGTGTTCCAATCAGATGTAGATAGTGTGCAAAGCAATTGTTTTCTCTAAATGTTGGCGTTTACATTCAGCAGATGAAGAAAATTCAGATGAGTTGTAGAAGTAAATTGACAAAACTTTGTGCTAAATTGTGCTTTCAGTATCTTGGATTTGGAGCTCCAGCCAATATCAGTGAGGGTCGCCGTGCAGCAACCAATGCTGATCTGTCCAACCAATCCGCTCCGACTGATACCAAAATAGACAATGACGAGCGAGATGCCCTCTTGAGGCAAGTTGAGTCCAGGGATATGATCGAGTTTGGAATGATCCCAGAGTTTGTGGGTCGTATCCCGATCACAGTGAGCTTGTCCTCATTGGATGAGTCAATGTTGCTACGCATCTTGAAGGAGCCCAGGAATGCCATTGTACCTCAGTTTGAGATGCTTTTCAAGATGGACAATGTAAGTTGAAGTCATCATTGTATCTTTAGTCAGTGTAGTAGTCACCATTTTTGGGGGGTATAAATCACAAATTACTCAGTTTGATACTATTCACTATTCACTATTCACTTCTTATATTGCTTTTGAACTTTGTTTAAAATGGCTGATAATACTACCGGGATTAAGGCCAGACTCGCTATCGTGGGCAGCGCGTTGTATCGATACCTTTCATCACTAACCCCTGGAAGGGATGTACTGAAAACAATGTTGATTGGGTCCCCAAAAATACTGCTTTGCATGCATGCTTGTTTACACAATTTTGAGCACTTGCAATAAACTAGCACATTTCAATTAACTAATGCCAGGGCTTGGCGAGATCGATCCCCCCTGGGAATGAGGTTGGATCAAGGTCAACATGTAAGCTTGTAATTGAATTTAATTAAAATTAAAATTTGAAAGGAGTTATTTAAGTTTTTTTAATTCAACTCATCAACTGTTTTTAAGAAATGTTTCTGTAATCGAAGAACCTCTCTTCACCCTTTGTTTGCAGTGTACACTAAACATAACTGCAGATGCTCTATCAGCCATTGCCAAGATGGCATTGGAGAGGAAGACAGGAGCTCGAGGTCTACGCTCAATCATGGTGAGACAAACTTTGCAACCTTTCAAGATGTCTGTCTTATGATAAATTAATTGTAATTTACCCGGTCTGTTTCCCTTGTGGTTTATTTTTTGATGTTTGAAATAAAGAGTTGCAGCCCCTTAAGGTGATCTCTCTGCTGCTGCTTCCCAGGTTGTATCGTAAACTTCGGTGTGATCCCTGGTAGTACAGCAGTTACAGGTTGAACTTGGCTTCTGACTGGTACCCCCTAACAAAGATATGGACAAAATAGGGAGACCGCCAATATACCACATAAACTAAATTATACTATTCAAAGTCAATCCAGTCAATTGTGATTAATTAATTAATTTATTTATTTTGTTTCCTCTCAGGAGAAAATTCTTTTAGAACCCATGTTTGACGTTCCTGGCTCTGACATAGAAGAGGTGATTATTGACGAGGCTGTGGTGAAGTTAGAGAAGCCCCCTCAGTATAACAGAAGACCTTACTCAGAATCAGCCGAACGCCAGGAAGCTGTCAACTAAATACTTAGCCTTTAAGCAAGGTGGGTGTGGCATCAGGGATGACATACTGAAGAAATTCAAGATGGGAATGCCTTTACCAACCTGAAAACTAATCAGTTATTCATTTATTCAATACAAGCAGTTATGTGAACGGGTTTTACTGCCACCCAAATAATTCAAATGCTGGAGTGGTTGCTTGAAAAAAACTTGTTCGATATCACATGGGTAGGTTCAGTACCTTCAAAGACATGTCTGACGGCATGAAATTGCAAAGGTTTTATTTCCCCTGAAATGATCAGTTTCCAACCAGCAACATCTTTAGTTATTCTTGGTGATAATCTGTCACGCATTCACCAGTTTTCAAAATCGACGGACGTGGCCACCTGATTTTGGTTAATTTTTTTATGATTTCATCTGCGAGCATTCCCATTGGTCAAATCTTCTATGGCGTGATGAATTATGCATGAGAATTTCTTGTAAAAAGAAAATGTAAAAAAGTTTTTTGTGCGACTTGGTAAAGGCGCTCATTGCTTTGCCACATTACGTTGGTTTTTTTGTGCAGGATGATTGACATGCCACATGCACTTTGACTAAAGGCTACAAAAACTTAGCTCAAGGGTCTACCAACCAAGCATTGTAAACATATTTTTTGGAGCACAAGGGAAGGTACAACATTAGAACTAATTGATGGGTATCAGTTTTGGATTGTTACGGGAAAAGTGCCTTGTGAGCATTTCAAAGAAATGACAAACACAAATGATAATGAAAAAACTGAATGATAGTAATGTGTTATTCAAAAAGACCTCAGAGCTGCAATGTCGTCACAGTTTGTTTTACCACTTTGCAGAGGAATGGGAAACCATTGTGTTTCTGCTCGACTGTCGGCAATGCAGTACCCAGTTACAGTTCTTAAGCGGTACTGCATTGCTTAAGTGCTATAACTGGGTACTGTGTTTCCAACAGTTGAGCAAAGACACAATGATTTCCCATTCATCTGCAAAGAGTTATAACGAACAGTGAAGTCATCAGCACAGGGGTCTATTGCCAAACGCTTATAAAAGATCCAGACCAACTAAATTCCAAAGGCTTTTCACCTACTTGTTGACATTAATCTGATTTTGCAGTGTATTATAATTTTGGCTCTACTCTCTCGCTGTTTCATAGACCTGAACATCAACGTTGTACCTTCCCTGTTATAACAGGTCTTTTATATGGTCTTAATGATGTGAAAAAAACATTGATTAAATGATTGTGTAAATAAACTTAGGGTCTAATTTGCACTCAGTTACTGAGATTGGGGTAAAAGTCGAAGAGTAACTCGGAAAGAATATGGCATTTTTAGTGATCTTTCACCTGAAATGCACATCAGATTGTTCATGTCATTTTAGGAAACAAATAACAAGGTTAAAAATATTTGATGAATTATTTTGATGACCAATTTTTAAGTGGTTCACAAAGTACAAAGGTTATAATATTTTAATACTGTGTACACTTACATGTTTCCTCTCTTATTTTTTTTTTTGCTTATTTTTTCTTCTTTTCTTCTTTTTAAAAATACTTTTTATTGTGAAGCCAAACATTGCAGCCAAGTACGAGTTCATCACAATCAAGTGAAAGCTAATATTGGATTTGGATAAAAAGTAAAACAACTAAAGCCCAAATTGCTTAAGCAAACAACTTTGCTGAACAATTTACTAGTAAGCAAAAGTAAGCAGGAAACCAGTTAAAGAGGGTACATGTGATATGGTATTTTGGCTGGTAACTTTATTCGGGTAAGCAAAATGGTCAAAATTCATGAAGCTGTCAAGCAGGAAATATTGCTAAGCATATTTGCAAAGTTCAGCAGGGTACCAGTTAAACAATGCACATTACATCTCATTTTGTCAGGTAACCTATCTTTGCTGGGCCAGATTTTCCATAATGAAGACATTTCTGTGCTGAACAGCCGTGTTAAATAAATACGATAGGTTGAAGCTTGGATCTTTGAGGAAAACGTCCGTTAAATATTTGCATGCAAGAGGGTTGTATCTCAGCAGCTCACAAAGCTTTTCATTTTCTTTCTCTTGCACACACCAAAAAATATGATGCATAAAATGTCTCCTTTTACAAATGCAATTTTTACTTGTGATAAATAATGCAATTAACATTAGAAAACACGCTCCAAAGTTCTGGGTTGCTGTAGATTACTTACTGTATAAAGGGGTTATGAGTTTTAAATCAGACTTTAAAGGGGCAAGTTGCCTGCGGATTGGACCCTTTGGGCTATAAAAAGCGTTTGTTTTGAAATGAACATGGCTGAAAAGATATTTTAAAAGTAGAATATAATGATTCACATGCGTAACCCTTGGAATTGTGTGGTTTTTGTGTAATTTCATGATGAAGCACAGTCCGCTATTTTGGAGAACCAAATTTTTGTCCCTACAAAATGTCGGACCATATGTTGTGCTGGTTGTTTTTTGAAGAGGCAAATATCTGTTTTTCTAATCACTACTCACTCATTTCAAAACACTAGGATTTTTGTCTAAGAACAACTCTCAAAAAGGATAAGGAGAAATTCCAAAGAGTAAAATTTTGAAAGATTTGAGGGCAATTTGCCCCTTTAAGTTGTCTCGTGTTGAATATTTAGTCAAACATCTGTAAAACTGTAGATACTAGACAATTTCAGTATATTCTTTGTTGTAATTTTATTGAATCAGTGCATAACGGATCATAATTAAAATTCAACCTGTGTCTTGAATACTGAGTTTCAAATGCATTGTTAATTTCCACACAAAATGTAACGAAAGCAGCACAGGACCGTGTTGCAGGTTTTATTTTAATACATACATGTGCCACATAGACAACTTAAAGGAAAGGTCATTGTTTGGTTCTTGTCAACGTAATGCTGATTTACAGGCAACCAGTGGCATAGCCAAGGGGGGCGGGGATACTGAGTTTCAAATGCATTGTTAATTTCCACACAAAATGTAACGAAAGCAGCACAGGACCGTGTTGCAGGTTTTATTTTAATACATACATGTGCCACATAGACAACTTAAAGGAAAGGTCATTGTTTGGTTCTTGTCAACGTAATGCTGATTTACAGGCAACCAGTGGCATAGCCAAGGGGGGCGGGGGGCACCCCCCAAATTCCCAGTGCCCCCCCCCCCCCCTTAAAAAAAAAAAAAAAATTGAGATTGTGCCCAAATAAGAAAAAGAAAAGAGGAAAATGGGTGTTGTATAATCTAATGTAGTGAGCGATCGCGATTGGGATCAATACCGCGGCCACTGGCTGTAGTGAGGGCAGCAATTAAACGGACAACACAGACATTTCCAAAAGTCACCTGCAGGGGTTCTTAGGAGATTCAATTTTGTCAACATACTTTGACTGATTTCTTGTCTATCACAGGGTGATATAACTTCGCAGGATGCTCAACACTATACCATTGCCATCTTTATAACAAGTAGGCTTTGAGACAAAAACAACACAATTTCTGTTCAGGATCCTTGCCAAAGTATGACCCTACCAAGTGGTTTGATTATTAGTAGTTTATTCAACTGAGCTCCGACCCCCCCCAAGAGATTTCTTGGCCCAATTTCACAAAGCACCACTAGTTGGATGTCATAACATGTCAAAGTACAGCTGGTTTTCATGAGAAACCATGGCTTTTAATACCAAAAACAAAGGCAAAGGCAAGTATAATCACTACGAGCAGTGGAGATTAAAACCAGGAAGTGAAGTACAAGCGACCACAAAAGGGTGCTAGACTGAACTGGGGAAGCACCATAGAGTTATATATAACTCAATGGGAAGCACTTAAATTCACCTTTAGATGAGTTGACAAAAATTACAATTATACCAATTTGTTCTGACACGATTATACCAATTTGTCAAAAATTGACAATTGACAATTGACAATAATTGTCAAAAATGACAATTATACCAATTTGTGCCGACACGATTTAGGTAGCAAATCGGATTGATACACATAATTATGATCAATCTTAGCTGTTAGAGAAATCAAGACTTTTTAAGTTGTCCCCCATAATAGGATATACACCAAGAGAAATCTCTTTCCTCAATGAAGTAGTAATGGTTAATTTACTTACCATAAATAGAAAAGGCCACAAATAGTGTCAGACTCGAACATTTATTTCAAACCCAGTTTTTGAATTTTTCATTTTTTATATTTTATTCATTTGCAACGTTATGCACCAACAGCATGCATAAAAATCAAAACAATTCCATTTCAAATTTTTTTAAATAATAATTACTCGTCTCTCTCGAAACCTTGGTTTTGTTCGGTGGATTTTTGTTGTTTTTCTTTGTATATTTTGAATTCTACTTCCATGACCTGACAAAGCAGAGTGGACACTGGAGTATTTATCATGTTAAACATGATGATTTGGTGAATGCATGCAAACATGTGATATTTTCAAACAACGATTGAATTCGCACATTAATCTCCAGAAAATAAACACATTTTAGTGCCCTATGCCAACAGCAACCAGTAGAGTTGAACTAGTGTACCACAGTGCCCTCTACAGACCTTTATCATGGTGGAGCCATCTTGTATTTCTTCCATTCAAATCAATGTGATCAAACTGAGGCTGGAAGGACAAAAGTAGCCTGGTACCATGAGAATTAGTGTTCATTATTGCTATTGCACAGGGGTAACAATACAAAGATAGTCTAGGCATGATAAAGGTCTGTGGGAGTCATTTAGCATACAGGTTTTTCAAAAGACCCCACCAAGGTCAATGTTGACGTGTTCATGCTTCAGTGCCTGAGGTCCAACGACAAGCATTTCAAGCGTACAGTAACAAGGGTTGCTTCTAATTATTGTGAAGTAAAAAGAAAATATTAACAAATTTAAGCAAATAACGCAACCACCATTGAGGCGTTTGTTTCGTGACGGCTTTTTAAAAAGTTAATAACTGTGGTACTGCCTGGTATGGAAGATACAGAACATGCTGGAAGGGCATCTATTACATTTTTCATTCAAAAAGGCACCTTTAGTTACAGGTCCCAAATTTTCAACAACATTTAAGGAACAGCATACATTCTAAATTCCAAAATCAATTTCAAAATCTTTGACATAATAAATATTTATAGTTGTTGAGTGTAAGAAAATTTTAAAAATGTGGACTTTGTGACAGATATCAACAATGCAAATTAGTTAGGATAAATGGAAATTATTAAGTATTCATTTATTGAAAACCCTGATATAGACTGGTTTCATAGATTCGGTTTGACTGCAGACTGCATGAGTGAACTGGTCATGCTTTACACTGGATCGGGCATACCACTCAGTATAATGATCAGAGCACACAAGTTTGGATGTTGATTTACTGGATTTTGTTAGAGTAAGGAAGTATTCTAGTTTTCTAGTTGATTACTCAAGTGAGTTAAGGTTTTGTAGGAACTGATAGCAATGGCCTTAAAAATATCACAAATCACATCCAATTTCACCCTCGCTGTTTGTTGTTGTTGTTTTGGCCCACTTTGGTAATGCTTGCCATAAAAAACATTAATGAATAATACAAAAATAAAAATCTAACATGAATACATAAAGTAATGATTTTGTATCTTCCTTAAAAGCACCTGAAAAATGTTTGAAATTTTTTAAGGAAAACAAATCAACTGAACAGCAAATCCTGGTCGTACATCGCAAACCTTATCAGGGCCCAATTTCATAGAGCTGCTTAACGGCCGATTTTGTGCTTAATGTGCGATTTCCATTTCATAGCGCTGCTAACCGCAAGCACATGAAAGCCATGCTAACCTTCCGGTGCTTACGATATGAAAATGAATGTTGAACAATGCAAATCCATGGTGACGCGCAAGATGTCTGCCTAATTTTCTTGCTAACCTGTGAAATAGGCTTACGCTTAAGCAAATTCTTCTGCTACAGTTAGCACGAAAATTTGCTTACCGTTAAGCAGCGCTATGAAATTGGGCACAGGTTTTATCTCCAAAAATGAAATATTTCAACTCCTACTATTAATAACTACACAAATGTTTAATAGTGTTAGTAATACATGCGGTGTTATGATTCAATGGTAATGTGCATTTATCAGACTCTATATTAGCTTTTATGTATCTATTGAGAAGATATCTGGAAAACATAAAATACAAAATGTATGTGTTGAGGAAATATAAACAATTTTAAAATGAGGTTTTCGATTAGAAAACCCATTGTTTTGGGATAGGCCTACATTCATAGTTTTTATTAATTAGGTAACAATTACCAAATCAAATAACAGATTCATCAACATCTTATTTCATATGAGGTGGATGCAAAATCAAGGTATAAGTCAAGACATTCAAATCATCACAAGTTAATTCAAATTAACATTAATTTACACAAAATACAGTATATTTAGCAGGTAGGTAGTTCAGTAATAAATACAGTTCACAGATTGTCAAATGAGTTCAAGCACCTTTTGATTAAGAAAAAAGAACAAACACTAAATTATTTAAGTCTTGTCATGCAATTTTGTTGTAAATTTTTATAACACATTTGTTCTAGTTTATTTTCATTTTGAGAAGCCAAAAAAAAATTCACCTTGAAGCTCATGTAAAAAAAAAAACACTGACAAGTGCAAATGATGGAAGACAATCAGATTAAAAAATTTGATCAATTAATAATGGGAAAAAAATCACAGCAAAACCAAGAATCGTTAAACCAATAAACTGAATTTGTTTTACTTTATCCAAGTTCTTTTAAATCAGTGCTTTTTGTGACACATGATACTAGAGTTAAGTAAAGTAAACTTTTGTAAGTGTAGTGTCATTTCTTTTAAAGGCAAAGTATACCTTTGGTTTCTGGAACAAATATGTTGTTTTAATCCTATATGAATATGGATATATACAATATAATAAACTTGTGAAAATTTCATTTCAAAAGGTGGAAGTGTTTTTGACATATCGCCGAAAATCTGGAGCACTTATGTCCACGCAGGAAGAATAATTCTTAATTGGAATACACAATCTAAGAAACGTTTCTGAATGAAATTTTCAGATTGACCACGTTTCGAATCCCTTTCTCTAAAACCATATTTCTTAGAAGTGAATTAATTCTCAAAATGTTATACAATTATCAACAGCTGCAGTACTTCTTACCAAGTAAGATTTTATGGTAAGTATTTTTGGGAGTACTTAAGGTAAACCCTTCCTTAGCTGTTGTGAAAATGTGGGGAAATAAGTGTTTGTACCTGCACACACATAAAATCATATAAATTTCATACATTTTAAACTGAATCTGGCTCGGACTTTTTCAAGGTAGCTGTTTCTTTACAATATTTTTTTCTCAACACCCAAATAAGTTTGGAAAAATAAAATTTGTCTGAAAACATTGTTCTTTCCCTTTATCATTGAATACAAATCAAACCATAAATAATTATATCATGATTTAACAAAACAAAACAATTAATCCATAAGCAATTATATACAATGTACAATATCTGGCAGGATTCATGAATTATTCATGAAGCTATATTTACATCAGGTGGTTTGTTCCGCATAATCATTTGTTGTTCGTTCTTGAAGTGTACCAAATAAATAACTTTAAAACTCTACAGTAAGCATCTTATACTAAACAGGCATACATTATTTGCATAGTCTGACTCACACAACGGATTAAGCCCAAATTTTCTGTTTTGTTATTTTATACAAATGGTTGATCACACAAAAACATGAACACTGTCTGCAAATATGTTGTCAGCTCTACAAATCTTGCATAATACTTTTAAATATTTCCTTTCAAAAACATTGGTTCACAGCGGATTACAACTTTTAAAAATATCATAAGCACAGTACATACATACATACATACATACAAGGTAGTTGTAAATATTTAATGTGTTATTCTAATAGCCGTGATTAAATGAATTTTCACTCAGAAGTTTAGAACCAAACCCTCCTGAGTTCACAAAAAATAAGGTCTAGTAATAAACCGAAACGAAAATCATGAATGAGTTAAAAGCGGTGGAAGTAAAGTTGTGATTGATCTACAACAATTAAAAGATGAATACAAATCAAAGAGGTATATCAAATGACACAGGTGGGGTAAATTTGTTGCATCAAATCATCAATGTCATGTTTTTTGTAAAATACATATTTTAGAGCTATTTTTGAAAGCCAAGCTGGCAACAGCCAATGGCTCTCATAAAAAAAATTGGTTTAACGGATGTGATTATGAATTCAAATCAATCGTGATTCAGCAACTAAACTACAATTCTTATTCTTGTCATTTGAAACAAATCAGCAGTTAGTATGGGCAGAGTCGAACCCACAACCTTGTGATTGGAAGTCCTACAGCCTAACCACTTGACCACGATGACAGATAACTAAAGGATTCATGTGCGAGGATGTTCTCCCGAGGGCATGCTGATTTACCTTAGTGGAGTGGCCTCTCACACAAACTCTTCTCCTTTGCGTATTGTGCTTATCTTTAACAAGGATTCCTTAACTATTGGTTCTAGATTGCCCTGCAATAGAGAAAGACATGAAAAAAAAATAATTGACTTATTCAAATCCGTACAACAACAATAACATGAATAATCAGGCGTAATCATTTGGCCCTTGCAAAAAAATAAAACATTTCAGAGTACAAGGGTCGACCAACAAGTACATGGTGTGGGCTTTTATAGAATTTTCAGGCTATTTGATAACAAATTTTCAAAAAAAACTAAATATTTTTTGATAACCCCCAAGTTTTGTCATTTATTGCAACTATCTTTCCTAATGATAAGGCCTTGTTGCTATTTATGCAGATCCAAGGATGCCCTCCTATAAGACTTAAACTTCTTCTTTAGATCCAATAATAAGTTGCTGATTACATAAGAAATCACATCCTGTGGTTCTACGCAAGTGTTGTAGAGTTTAAAAATGTGTTTCCCATTTTTCAATTTGGAGAATTTCCTACCTGTATGGCACTCAGCAGATGTGACCTGTACACCGTGACAATGTGCCTATATTTCGAGTCACTCTCCTGTACCTTCTGCTGAAGTGTCTCAACCTCCTTCCTGACCAAGACCAACTCCTCTTGACTGTTATTTCTTATCCCCCTGTCAGGGCTCTCCTTAGCTAACTGGGCTTTCAGTTTCCTGTTCTCAGTCAGGAGCTCTGTATAGCGTTTCTTGCTGAACCCAACTGAGGCTGGCAACTGACTTTCAAAGAGCTCTGCCTGCTCCCGTATCGTGTTCTGCAGCTGCAGGTTCTCGGCGACAAGCTCAGTGAATTTCCTGGCCTCTTCACTCCTCTGAAGATCATCCCCTTCCAGCCTCTTGATCTTCTCCTTGAGTATTCTGTTGTCTATGGATTCTTTCTCCGTCTGCTCCTGGCTTTTATTTTTCTGTGAGTTCCTGATTTCTCTTCGTAGCTGGATCATCTCGTCGTCCTGTTTTCGGACTTCATCCTGAAGCCTCCAGTTCTCTTTGGTTAATTGGTCGCAGTGGCTCTTGTCTGGGCTGCTGGCAAGGTTAGCCTCGTGCATCTTAATGCTTTGTCTCAGTCTATGGTTCTCATCCATGAGGTCATCATAAGTGTCCTTATCAAGACTGTCATAGCTGCCGTTTGTCCTTCCTTGTGAATCCTCTTGGAGTCGGTCCCGTTCTGCAACAAGCTCTGCATACATCTGCTTATCCCGCCTTGCCCGTTCACTCTGCTGGGCAATTGCTTTTGACTGTTTGGCAACCATTCTCTCCAGCCTCGCATTCTCAGCAGAGAGAGCTTCGTACTCCTCCGACGTTGTGCCATTGTCTGTTTGTTCACTCAGCGCATTCAACAGCTGCTTGTTTTCAGCAATGACATCTTCGTGCTTGGCCTTCAAGCGTTCATATTCAATAGCCTGATCAGACAGGACTTGGGATTGCTTGGTGATGGAGTCCTCCAGGTCTTCCCTCTGCTGGAGAAGGTCATCATACTGATTCTGGAGGGTACTCAATGTGGTGTGGTGAGGGGTCGGGGTCTTCCTTCCATCCTGAGCTATCCTTCGTTTCAGTCTCTCATTTTCATCTGTGGAAACGGCCAACTGACAAAAAGTAGGGATTATAGTTAACAAATCAACTTAAAGACATAAGTGTAGGAATGTATTTATATGGAAACTAATTAAAGGAATTCATCTGAAAGTTGAATTGATAATGTCATAGTTCTCTCAAGAGTCAAGTTACTATTACAAAATTGCCATTATTCAAACTGATTTGGTATAAATTTATGCAAAGACTATTAAAGAATATGAAAAATAATGCACACTTTTCAGTGATTTGTTTTTCTCCAATTCATAATTTTTGGGAACTCAATGTAGATGATTAGAATTGATGTAATCTTCCGCAAACAGAAGGTCCTGTGGAAACCAATGTTAAACTGAAGTATGAGAAAAAGCTTGAGCTTCAAACTCACCCTTTGTGATATGTTAGCAATCTCATCCATCAGAATCTTCAGGTTTTTGTTGAGTTCTGCCATCTCCAGTCTGTTAGTCTCCTTAAGCTCATTGTATTCGTCCATTGGGACCACATCCCGCCCTTCAACACTGTCCAACTCCTCCCTCAGAGAAGCTACTTCCTCCTCCAGCTCAGCTACTCGGCTGTTGTCAAATTCCGAAGGAGTGTTTCTGTTGGACTACAGAAAGGAAAATGAAAACTTACTTTACCTATTAATGGATTTAATAGTAATACTAATATTGTAAAGAGAAACTTATAAAGCGAACTATTGCCGCAAAACGGCCTCAATGCGCTATGAACAACAACAAAAAACTAGATAAAAAAGACAAACATCATTAGCAGTAAAATGGGTTAAAAAGTTAAAAAATTACATAAGCGCTATGTACAATAACAAAACTGGATAAAAGGGGAAAGAGAAATTAACAGGTAAATGGGTTAAAAAGTTACATACTGCAAGAAAACAGATAAAAATAAAGTATCCCTTACTGGTCCTGCCAGTCTTTGGCAATATTAAGAATTAAAAATATTCACAAGCATCATTTAAACAATTATTGTTTTAACAGGTAAGTCTTTAAATGACACTTAAATGCGTCCATACAAAAACTCGGTAACTACACATCCTTTTCACCAGAGGGTGTATTTACATTGAACTACTTGGGTCATTAAACTTGATGGATGAGCAGTTAATCTGCCTGGGGCAGTCAGCATCCCTACTGGTTTGTGCATGATCCAATTATGTCCACTGTTTGAAAAAGCAATTACATAAAGGTAACAGGTGTTTGTTGTCAGATGAAAAGGATGTTTTATTCTAGCCACTTTCTTTAATGGAGCTTTTCCCGTGATGAATGTTGCACACTCTTGAAGGTGAGATGGTGGACTGTTCTATAAAGATGGGCAACAACACTGAAAGCAATTTACTATCCATAATGTTATTCCTAAACTCCATTGAAAGATACACCAGGATCCTTCCTCATTTTTCAAAAAAACAAATTACCCTACACTGTAAATCAACATTGAAACTATTGGAATCTGATTATGGTTGTATGCCTGATCCCTTGTAAAACATAATCAATTCACTAGTGAAGTCCTCAGTCTAACAGAATTAAACAAAACATTCAGCTGAATTTTGAAGGGTCGGGATGGTTGAATTTACATGGACAAACTAACATCACCTGCTGTCTGATTACAACCATGCTTAAATATGTGAAATAATAATGAAAAGTACTTGTGTTGTGCCTTATATCTAAAACATAAACCACAAACTGCTTTACATTAGAAGCAAATGTAACAAAGAAGCAAATATGTACACACAATTACCACAGGAAGAAAATATGACCAAGCACAGTGACAGATTTCAATGAGCTTTTAGAAACAGTATCCTCAGCACAAAAGATGTACATAAAAGAGCAGGATGTTTTATACATTGACAAATTAACAGCTACTTTTTTCCTGAGGCATGCATAACAAAGTCAGAATTCAAAAAAGTCTGAAATTTCTCATCCTTGAAAATAAAAAAAAGTCAGACTCAAGCAATGGCGGAGGCAAAGCATATAATGATGTGTTTAAAAGAAAGAAAACAAATTGAACACACGACTGATCCCTAACCTTCCTCTTGAGCTCATCATTTTCTTGGCGTAGTGATACAATCTGGCTGCGTAAGATGGCGACTAGTCCAGTATTCTCACTGTTTACTTTATGGGCCATATCCATCCTCTTGGCTGGTTTGACCTTTACTGGTGACCCATGAACTCCTTGGAGAAATAATGAAAATTATTATTATTATTATTGTTATGAAAATTAGTGCTAAGAAGGAAGGAGTTCTCTATAAAATACCTAGAGGTTCAAGTGAATTTCTCAATGAGAGACTTTGGAACGCCAGGTGGCAGCAGACTTTATTTTACCAGGTAAATTTCCATTGTTTACGTAGTTCTGAGCATGCGCATATTTCCGGGAACATTGGATTTACCTGGTAAGTCTACTGCCACCTAGTGTCACCAAAAGTCTCCCCTTGATATCAAATCAATCTCAACTCCTGGCTGACCTTGAGAGTCAAATTTGGGTCTATTTTGCAGCCAAAATAGACCAAAGAAGCCAGTGTGTATCTTTATTAATGGTCTTTTTTTAAATGTTAACTCCAATCGAATGGAAGTGTGGCAATTGTAACATAAAAAGGATTCTGTGCATAAAATCAATAGGGCTTGGGCAGTTGATACATACAAGTATACATCTGAAAATACAAAAAGTGATATTAGGCTTCAAGTTAGACCCTAGCACATAGCAGAGTCTTTCTCAAAGGATACTTGTATAAAGCAGAAATTTGAGACCATCAAGGAACCATGCTGTCGCAAAGCAATTTCAAACCTGAATGATTCTCATTTATGAAACACAAAGGACAATTCCTGTGCAAAAGTTACTTGTGGCCTTTACACCTTAATGGTGAATTTGGAACAGATTGAAGAGTTGCTTTATACCTGGAAGATCAAAGAGATCATCATCACTGTCTCCCCAGTTACTGTCAACTTCAGTGTCATCTTCAGTTACAGAACCCTAAAAAAATTAAGAATCAAACCATCATCATGAGAGATCATCATAACATAATCCCCCTAAAAATGCTGAAGGACAAACATAAGCCTGTATTCCAACATAACAAGAAGGGAAAATGTGATAAACTTTTCTCCTCTTTACACCGGTAAATAGATGAAAAACAACAAACACTGTCATGATTTGGTGTCTGATTTACCAATAAGCTGCTTATGCTTGCAAGCTCTAAAAGAAGTTTTACCAAAATTTAAAGAACGAAACAAGTACACATGTAAGTCTGATGACCAGGGATAATAATAGTATGTCATTGTCGGCTCACTGCTATAAGGTCATTAATTGCAATTTCATATTCGTAATAATCAAAAGGTATAGAAAACGACAACAGGAACAAATACATCATAAATAGTATAAAAATTACACCAAACAATATCAATTACAATTATAAAATAGATACAAGATTCATTAAAAATGGTTCAAAAAATGCACATGCAGCAAAAATTGTCTATAAAGTTGAAAATGACACCTGCAAAAACCAGAGGGAGAAACCAGCCAAGACCCATCACCAATAACCAATTTTTTGTCAATTTTAAAAAAGCCAAGCATACACAAATATAGAATAAAACAAGCAAAAACAAAATCCACAAATGAACCCTAACAGAAGGGAAGCATGCGAATAACAGCAAACTAAGAGGGCATAATACATGTATGTTTTATATTTAATATTATTGTTATTATGACTAACACTCACCCTGCCTGATACAAGACGTGCCTTGAGGATATCAATTTCTGCCTCAGCTTTCGTTCTTTTATCTTTCTCAGCCTGCAGATATCGCTTCATGTCCTCAAACTAAAAAGGAATACGAAATATTTAGTCATTTCAGCTTTAAAACTCAGTAAAGTAAGCACAAAACTACAGTGACCAACAAAAATAAATGTAAACAAATTACATTCAATGTATTTCCACATTTTGTAAAATAATGTAGTTAAGTTAAATTCCTTTTTAAGAATATACATTTACACAAAAAGTACCTCCTCTTCAAACTCTTGATTCCTCAAATTGTCTCCGTGACCCTAAAATGAAATTAAAGAAAAACAAACTGTTATGGCAGACATACAAAACAACAGTCTATTCTAATTTCAGAAGGGGACTGAAAATGCAACAATTTTAAGAAGGCAGTGACAAAGACATTTAAATACCCCAGACAATTTGGGCAGTCCTATTGGTTGAAAGGTGGTCACATGATCCATTTATTTAATGGATAATAAAGAAATAGCTGAAGCTGTTTAAGAACAGTTGGCTAATGCGCGTTCAGCGGGCGTGGACGCTAACAATGGATAGTGCAATCAACACTTACTGGTACTCAATATAAAATCTATTGGTACAGGTACGCATCCACAACTGTTGAGCGTCACATGCCATTTGACCTTTCGCGAAACGGTGCATGAGGACAGAAATTTGAACAAAATAGACAAGTTCAATTACAGTTTTTCCGTTGTTTTTATGCTTAACAAAAAGAGTATTTGTGATTGGGAATAAAAGATGCATGGTGGAGTCTGGAGATTTGATCTAGCAAGGTTTGCGGTAACACCATGTACCACCTCTCTGTGAGTTGCAGTGGTTCTGAAAAGAGCCTATGGTGTAACAACTAAACGTTTTGATCAGTATGCCCTAATCGTCTTCAGGAAAAAACATATTGTGTAACTCTTACAAACGATACCACCCTTTGGATTTATTAAATAATAATAATAACAAAAAGTTCTTATATAGCACAAAATCCTAGTTCCTAGATTACGGCAATGTAAAAATGGAGCATGAGTTAGAATCGATACAATTCAGTTTTGAAACATTTCTTAAATGTAGCAGCAGAGGCAGAAGAGCAGATGTTGTAGGGAAGATTGTTCCAAAGGCCCCACGGCCAACAGATTTGGAGCAGGTAGGAGTATTTAAGGTGAGTGGATAACGAATTGATCTAGTCTGCTGCCACAGTGATAAGATGAGTCCAGAAAGGTAAGATGGAGCCTGGGAGTTACAGCCATGTAAAGACTGAAAGATGGTGTGTGTTGCACCAATCAAATAAAGAACATCTGTGTACAGGCTATAGAATTGATATACACTGATCGTCTTATCGAAAAAGAAATCCCTGTTTTGCTTGACATTGGTCCTGCTTACCATGCTGGCTTGTTGTAGCTGCTGCTCCAGCGATTTCATCTTCTCTAACGCTTTCTTATGATCCAAAGTCAATTTACTCAGCTCATCATACAGAACCTCATTCTCCTCCTCCATCTCCTGATATATCAAGAAAAAGATGACCAAGATATGTAGTTATCAATTGTGTATGGCAACGGATGTTTAGATTTAGTAACATTTATTTAAAGCCCATGTATTTGCATGGAGACTGAAAAATGAGTTGTGCATATTCAAACAGTCGTTGTATTATCACTTGGCAAGCATGGCTGCCTGTCAATGGTCAACAAGGTTTCTCCTTGCCAAAATGCTGCTGTACCTTTTATCAAATAAAGTCATCAAGAGGTTTTTGTTGATATAGATTACATTATTTTTGAAAATACCATTGTGATAATGCCTTTGTGAAATGTCAGTCCCTGGCTCATGGACTATTATATGGACAATTGTCTATAAGCTTTGCTTCTTTAATAGATCTCTCTGCAGTATCACATTCACTTTATTCTCATCTCTAAAATTTCATTTATGTATGTAACTTGTTGTGATGTACTTTCTTTGGTTTAATACTGTGGAATAAATAAACCTGTACCTGAAATCTATATCTCTTGACTCTTTAGTACTTAGCAATTCCATTCCATGTGAAGGTACTGTATACTACTAAAGGTCATATTAAGTCTTGATCACCCACAGAGCTAAAACTCTTGACGCATGTTCCCTGGAGAGGGCAGTACTCAGTTGTGACCATGTGGTAGCAAACTCAACAATAGACCCATTGCATAAACAAACATGGCTGGGGGTCACAGACTGGAAATGTGCTTGCATGTGTATGCCAAGCACCATATTCCAAGCTCAGGCAGTAATTTAGGGCTTTATTTGACCTCAATGAGGCTGCCGTTTATGCTTGTGATGTCATATTTGAGGAGTCTATAAAATGACGTGTCAGGTTTTTTTTTCCTGTTCAATGATGAAAAAACGTTAAAGTGCTGGACATCTTGAAAAATGAGTTCATCACTTACTTCTGCACCAGTATGAAATGAAATGCAATATTTTCAGCACTCCACAGAACTATGTTAATGTCACCTTGATAACCCCATAATCCATCCCTCCCCCATCCCGCCCATTCCCCAATTGAAACCAACTAGAACAGGGTTTACAAATAAGCTTTAGTATACATAATAAAACCCTTGACTTCCTTGAACAAGGCCTTGACAAAGTGTACCTGGAAAATATTAACTCACCTTAATTTCTTTGGAATGTTGAGCTGACTTTGCTGACGAGGGTGACGTTTTGGCAACCTGCTGATTTGACAGGGCCATCGAATGAAGATTGCCATTCTGTAAACATTTTAGAAAATATCTTACATTCAAAGTACATGTATAAAACCCTACTGAGAGCATTATTGCTGTGCTTCTGTGATTTGTCAAGATTTTCTTTTCTGATTTCAGGATTTTTTTAAAGAGTTGTTGAGAGATATGAACATACAATAACAGCTGTCCGTTTGTGGTGACTCCCAAAATGGCGGAAAGCATACACAAATGTAGGTGCATGGCATGTAAGTGCACTGCCTGTCTACCTGATCCTCAAATCCTAATATGAAGGCAAAGCTAAATATGTGCAACATCAATACTTTTTCTTTCTTTAAAGGTAGCATAAGAAAATAAACTGGGGTAATCATAATAAAAGCAAGCTGTTTTTCATACTAAAAATAAAAAGCATTCCTGTATATACACACATGTAAGCGGCAGAACATGTTCACTTTAAATTTGAACAATTGACACCAAAAATACTACAACCAAAAGTGCTCTTGTTTACTTATAAACATTGTGATTGGATATATATGCTTAACACAATTTGTACCTGCTGTCTTGGTGTAATTGGGACAGGTGACTCACACCTCTTGGCATCAAAATGGTCCACATAATCAATGGAGTCAGCTTTGGGCTCATTATCTGTTTCATCAGCACCTTCTGTAAAGTTGTAAAAACAAAGTTAGTAACAAGCTCATTTTACAATGACTAGACTATTTGCTACCTTATGGAGAACAAAGACAATAGGAGCAAAAGGTCTCCACACAGGAATTCTAAAGAGAGGGATGTTCCATGAAAGGAACTTTGTGTACTGCGCCTCTGAAGAACAAAAGAAGTCTCCACAGGGAAGCCAAAATGGGAATGTGAGAGGTGATGTGTGCATGGTTAGACATGCAATATCTTTACAAGCAATTTGACTGAAACATCACATCCCATCAGCAGACAGTAAGCTACGTGTACTGTAAGTGCAAGGAGTCGACACAGTGTTTTACTGAGTTAAACACATGTGCTTATCAAACATCAGTGTAAATATGGGTAAACATTAACAAAATATCAATTATCCCCGATGCAATTGTTACATCAAATAAACTTGACGGATGAATAAAGTCTTTTAAATTGAATTAAATTGAACACTTACTGACGTCCCATGTTGCCACTGAAGGGGCCGACTCCAGACTCTCCTTCAACTCTTGATCGCCGGTCTCCTCTGCGTAGTAAGCAGCATCGTACCCCTGAGCATCGATCAGATCAGTACGAGCTCCTCTCTTCACTAATAAATCAACGACCTCCTTGTGGGTATGCTCACAGGCAATCATCAATGATGTGCTATGGGGAATGAAGGATATATACATTTTGAACAAATCTTCAAATGACATTTATATTGACTGGCAGTGGTATATGTACCTAATGTATATGTACTGGCAAGGTTTCCAATATACAGTTGTTGCCTGCTGTGATGGGTTCCATGGTGTTTGTACACCCGAGGGGGTAAATGGCAACCAAGGTGAAGCCGAGGGTGCCCTTCGCCCCCATCATAGAGCCTGCAACATTGTTTTGTTATACCATGGTAATACATTCCCCTTCTTTGGAGGCGATCTGTTGTTATCTTCCAACATTATTACGACAAAATTGCCACAGTTAAAAAAAGTAAACAAACAGGTCCTCGAATAAAAATGTTGCTTCATTTTCCGTCTGGCACATGGCACAAGGACCATGCATGATTTTACTTAATAGTAACAGAGTAATTACAACCCAAACCTTGGGCAAATTCAAATAACTCACAAGGCACTGGAAGCAACCAAATATCCCATGGGGTACAATCATTCATGTTCCCCCGAGCCATGCGTCTTTGTGTCACGTCACATGATCGGTTGTCGACCAATAGAAATTCACAATCTATTACTGTAGTATAACAAAATTTGTAGGGTGTCCAAATTTGATAATACTTAAAACAGATTTTGAAAAAATTAATCACTTTTACAGTTGACATACAACTTTTTTTTGCAAAAAGAAGAGCAAACTCCCTAGAACACAAAACTTTGTACAGTGTTTCTCAGTTCTTTATGGCACTATTATTGAAGAAAAAAAGGAGGAAATCAGTTGATCAGCTGATAAGGTGCATGTTTGTCTTCACATGTGAATTACACAGGTAGAGGCAGCTTGGGGTGCATAAAAAATGTTCCATGGTAAAAGTAAACCCCAGAATGCCTTGTACCTGATTTAAAAAGGGGCTCAAAGGTAAAATTCAATTTTGTGATCCACTCATTTTCTCAAAAGATAGAGTCCTTGTGAAAGTGGGGGGAAACATAACAAGTCTCTAACCTCAGGTTAATATGGTGTAAAATGCCACTGTGTTTGAAACCCTTCAGGTGCAATTTTTGTCAAAATCAAAACGAAAAAAATTGATGACATCACATTTGAAATAATGGTCTGTACATGTTTGAACAGATACTTTTTAGTTGATTCCTGAAACTTTATGATATTCAATCCAAATGGCATTGAACTTCACCTTTCGACTAGCGCATAAATTCCTCTTTTGATGTCCGGTGGTGTCATCGTAAAAAAATTCGCTCCGAAAGAGTATCAAACAAAATGGCATTTTACACCAGTTGAATGTGAGGTTTGAGACTTGTAATATTTCAAACACCTTCATGAGCTCTCTATCTATTGGAAAATGAGTGCATCACAAAACTTAATTTGACCTTGGAGCCCCCCCCTAGTTAACTTTGCATCTACCCTTCATATCATGGGATGATACATCACTGTCTGCAGAGTGTTTCTAGCATCCTCCTATTGACATGTCTCTTGATCTATTTGTTTACACGTAACTGTCCACAGTTAATTAGTTCGTGTGTACATGTATTTGTGTTTCAGAACAGTTTTGCAAGGTACTCCATTCTCTGCATAATGTACTATTTAACCAAGTGTACAACAAAGTGAAAAAATACAGAAAATAGCAAGTCTGTCTCCTCTTGGTCTAGAGATTAAGAAAACTCCTAAGTTCCTTACAGGATGTTCCATTTTAGAGGATTAACATAAAGTCTATCACTCTAAATTAGGCAACGATTCCGACCTGCAATAATGCATAGCACAATATTTAGATGTAACTTGTTTTATGCACACTGAATGCTAATCCTATGTAGCTAATGATGATACTATGTAGCAAATGATGATTTCAGAATAGTAACTGATTTGGTGTAGCTTTTAGCTGTGCTACATAAGGGGAACTTCGCTGTAAATCACCACAAATGGACAGCTGTGGTTGTATGTTCATATCTCTCAACAACTCTTTAAAACAAAATCCTGAATCCTTATTAAGTGCTTTCTTGAGAAAAGGGAGCGGAACTGAAGTCGAAACTGAGGTCCGTATGGTGATGGGGAGGTTGTTCCACAGCCCTGGAGCGGCTAAAGGAAAGGATTTGTAGGTAGCAGATTGGAGAGATTTGCTGCTTGGTTTATTTTCAGCAAGACGGGTGTTGTCTGATGCTGAGCGAAGTCCAGCCCTATAGTTTGACTGTAAAAAGTAAAACATGATGCAAGATATGCTGGTGCAAGTCCATTCAAGCATTTATAAACATACACCAATATTTTAAATTGAATGCGCTCTTTCACCGGGAACCAATGTAACTGTTTTGGAAAAGGGGTTGCATGATCATGTTTAGATGCACAAAATATTAGTTTGGCAGCCCAATTCTGAAGATATTGAAGTCTGTTAATTTGAGCTGTGTCCGTAGTCTAATCTGGAAAGAACAAGAGATCTTTACAACATCACTGCATGTGTCAACAACTAGAAATATCCCTTTTTTCGAGGGTTATTGTGTAATCCCCGATTCCAGACATTTGTCCTTCTGTTACAAATGTGGCATACAAGCATTAACAAGAATGGACATTCTCCCACAATTGTTTATCATCATTTGCTCAATGAGAGTAAGTCCAAGCGTTCCGAGATTCCAGCCTACCACGGCAGGTGATCGAACCGTGGCTTAAATGGCCAAGGTTGGTCACGGCTCACGGCCGAGGTTCTGCGATTCATGGTGAGTGCTAACTCAAATTTTCTTACAAGGCAACAACAACAAAAACCCAGTGCAACGATACATGTATATTCAAAAGAAAATAATTACTCCAGAAGCTCCAAAAAGTTCCGAAAAATAATACAGTGCATAGGCACGGAAAATTTTTCAGAATACTGACCCAAGGTCGTTAATCTCTGTCTGCTTAATTGTTCTGACCCAAATAGTGCATTGAGTGACCTGTGACAAACGACTGAATGACTCATGTAGATTACATGTATGCTTTGGGAATACACTGATGTAAATGTAATTTCACCGCGCAGGCTTGCCCCTCTTAAATTTTTAATGCCAGTGTCCCAGGAACGGCATCTGTCCAGGGAGTGGGAATGGGGAGGAGTTAGTCATCAAGAGAAGAACGGGGAATTATTTCACTTATACATGTAGTTCCCCATGGGAGGTTCAAGTTCATCTAGACCAGCCGCCCCAGCTGAATCCGCTTACCAAACTGCCCATCTGAGACCCCATGTGGGAATACAGGAGTGTGCCACTCAGAGGACAACCTCGCCCAGTTTCAATTCCTTTTAGCAGCCAAATGTTTGTTTTGTGCCATGGTAACGGTCATTGTGTTCATGGAAAAAAGGTAAGCTATACTTGCAGGCCTGGAATTTCATCTCTGAAAGGGCAAGGCTACTTTCAGTTTACAAAGGGTTCTTCCATTTGAAAATGGAAAAGTCTATGGAAAACTTTTCAAGGGGCGCCAAGGCCAAGATCAGGGCAACAGAGGCCAAGGTCAAGATCAGGGCAACAGAAGCCATAGCCTTGGTGGCCACAGTGTAATTTAAGGCCTGAACTAGTAGGGCCTACAGTTATTGTTAACATATGATCAGTGACAAAACTAACAATTCCACAGTAAAAATCCATTGCTGAAACAAACCTGAAACCCTGTGAAATACACTCCATGTCGCACAAGAATATGCACAGAGCTTTATGCTTTATGAAAAATCGGATCAAGTTTTCTTTACAAGTTTAAAACACAAGCTTGACTGTCTATCTATATGACATCTGGGGAAATAATAATACGCAAATCTTGAAATACTTAGCCAGTCGCCCATCTGGATGGCACCTGGATTTTCTAAACCAGACCCATACCACTTTACATCACTCACAATATCGCTCAAATTCTTAGTACAGTGTCACGTTCCTTTCGCCTAAACTGATAACAGGTGTGCATGGCAAAGTTTGTCCCACTGACGCCATTATCAAAAGCAGTAAACACCTTTTGACCTTTAAGGCCTCTTTCTATAACAAAGGCATATTTTACAGTATAGGTCCCTTCCTGTACATGTACATGTAGGTACACATAAAATGAATGTCAATGGGTACAATCGTCTTACACTTGACCATTTACATCTACTTTCCTGCTTAAATTATTAAACATCAATATTAATGAATGGATTTCTTTCATTCATAGGTTTGAACACATCCCGGATCACCATCTATGACCATACAACTTTTTAAACCCTTTAGACGAAAAAGAGAGAGAATTGTATAGATACATACAATGTACATACATACATTTATTGCTATCTATGCGAGGAATTTCCTTTGTCTCTCTACTTTAACACTCTCCATAGTCTTAGCGCATGAACAAAAGTGAGGACACACAAGATAGATGACCAGATAGGACCTTACTTACCGTTGGAGATGGTCTTGATCGTTGACTCTTGCTCCTTTCTCAATGAGATCTTTACAGATGGTCACGTTACCCAGTTGTGCTGCCATCATCAGTGCTGTACGCCCAAACTATCAAGCAGGGAAACAGATAAAAAGATAAGCATTCAGCGGGATAGTTAAAATAGTTACTTAAGCATTGGATTGTTTTTTTTACCGAGACCGTGGTTAACATTAAAATAGGTAAAACTTACCAGCCTCTGCACTAGGATTAAGGACGTGGGTAAACTAACCAACACAACCGGTGATACTAACCGACTAACAAAGAGGGTGCTATCGCAGTGACCTTTGACCGAGGTGCATGATAGTGAGAATGCAATAAGTGCAACCGAGCTTCCGTGTAAACATGTGCGTGTAAATCCGGGGGAATGGCTTTTTACTGGGACGGCTTTTACCCAGATCGAATTCGCACTGGACTTTTCGGCTCCATTAAACTAACCTGGTCAATTTAACCGGGCAGAAGTGGGCCGGTTAAGTTACCTGGGAGGGAAACTTCCTGGGCTGTCCGCATTGGACTTAAAATGGTCAAGTTACCCATTTGCTCGGTTAGTTTACCCAAAATAAGTCCAATACGAACACGGCTTTAGAAATATTTAATAAAAATAATTACCCACATTGGGTCAAATTGTCTGACAACACCTGGTGTCTTTCAGTACAGACAAATCAGAATTTTTATGAATGATTTATGAAATTAAGGAATGAGGGCCTAATTTCATTTTATTTTCATGGCTCTGCTTACTGCTGAATTCTGCGCTTGCATCATCATTCATTGCTTACAGGGCAAGTGCCAAATTTCTTCTCTAGCTGTGTAAGCGAAGTGCCCCCGGCGTGATTTGAACCAGGGTCCTAGAGGTGGAAGGTGAGGGCAAGACACCACTGTGCCAACCCGACCATTACGCCAACCTGACCATTCTATGTTTCGCAAACCTGTTACTTCTTTTTTCTTTTTTTATGTGCTGCGCCTCAGACTAGGGTCTTGTACACTAGATAGATTGCGCATTAAAAATGCACTACATTACTTTCCTACATGTAATAAATGTGTTTTGATATGACTCAACAATATCTGTTGTATCAAATAAAAATTAAGGATGAAAACCACTAGCTTTACGCATGCTATGGTGAGTTTCTTACTTCTTCTGATGTGTCTACTGACGCTCTTGCCTTCAGGAGAATCTTCACACAGTCCGAGTGGCCTCCAAGAACTGCCCAAGTCAAAAAAAGAAAAATGCAAAAATTATTCTAGGGACAAAAGCTAACTTATGGAAACATTTCTGGGACTCTTTGGTGAGTTTAATCCACATCAGTTTGTTTTTATTATTAGCTGAAGCCTTTCCAGATGAAAATTACTACCAATCCTAAATTTGAAAATCCTTGGATGACAGTTATGCGTTTTGTTTTATGTGTTTGTGGTACACCATACTTTAAGGTTTCAGCCCGGTTTGAATGCTTTGACTACAGTGAATGAAGTACATGTACAATGTACATTGACCTTCAGGGACTTGTCACATTGTCGTGTGGCAATTTTTACAGACAACTTAGAAGCGACCAGAGGTACAATGATTATGTAACAGCCAAGTGTTTCTGATGCACAGGATGGGCTAATGAGAAACTTTTGTTTTACCTCAAGACGTACAGTACTTGAGTGGTGACAAGTGCATTAGGTCTATTAACACTCACCAGCTAGATGGAGTGCAGTTTTCCCTGTGACCTCCTTGGCGTTCAAGGGTGCCCCAGCTTGGACAAGACGCTGCACACAGTCTGTATGGCCACCCATCGCTGCATAATGTAGAACTGTATAGCCTGTGCAAAAATAATGTCACAAAATGGGTTAATAAGAGCAAAATGCATTGGGTTTTGGGGTGGTTTTGAGAGAACACTGGTATCACCATTAGTATTGGGAGAACATGTTGACAATGTTTAAAAAAAATGTCATTCTGGTTTTTGGAGTTCTTTTTTTAAACAGGCTCAACATTTTTATTTCAAAAATAGTTTTTAGATTTATTTTAATTTTGTTATTGTTGTTTCGTTGTTTTCTTGACAACATACTTGTCCACAAAGTACTTTTCACAACCGCAGCACACTGAAAATTGACAGGCTCATGATCTGTTTTAAGTTATGTCTAAATCCAAAATAACTATACTTACTCTTGCATGAACACGATGCCATATTTGTTTCCAATATTATAATGCTCAGAACAAACAGTATCCGCGTACTGAAAAATACCCAGTGTCTATTTTCAAATAGTGGACTGAAATAAAGACATTTCAAAGCTCTACCACAGCCTCCCCCAAATGCCGATGGCCACCTTTGTATAAATAGCTTATCAGAGGCAACCAGAGTTGTGAAAAGCCACTGCCTTTCATTTTGCAAATGTCAAGGCTTAAAGTTCACATCACTCGAAGCAACAGCGTGCCAAGAAACAAATTCCTGGTGGAAACTGCAACAGGAGTTCAACATTTCCAATCAGATTTCTCGATCTGCACCTCCTGCAGGCTCGTTAAGGTAAACTAAGGAACAGGTTCTTCCTGAATGGATCAGAGTTTGAAATTATAGCCTTCCTTGACTTTTAAGGCTCACAGTGAGCTTTGCAATCCATGAGGTATTGATCCTGTCAGATTGGGGCACTTTGAATTACACGCTGGCTTTAGGAACCCAAAGCACTGGAGTAGAGTGACTTCAAGCACGTAGACAACATTAGTAATTGTCTGAGACCAGTATCCGTACTTAATGTTACCCAAAAAATACATGTACATCAAACCAGTGAAAGTTAAATCTCAATTGGTCATCAGACTCACAAGAAAAAAGTGAAAACCCCACTACATATGTTTTCACTGTTTTTGAAAATGCTTTCAATCTAGGGAGTCTAGCAGCGCTCAGACATTGTCAGAGCACGTGGGCCAAAATACACACACACTGTGGATTGTAATTACTGTGTCTACAAACATGACAAATGACACGCCATATATTCCAAGCATGGTGTCTAGTTTCTATTGTCTAACTTGTACATACACAGTTGTACAGTAATAAGTAATAAGTTGACGCCTTGGTACCATATCTTTCTTATTGCTAGGGTCAGGACTCGAAATAACCCACGGCACCCACAGCACTTGCAGTGGTGCCCTGTGCAAAGTTCCAATACAATTTACATTTTCCTCACAGAGTGCCCCTTACCAGAGGAAAATTGCCATGCCCCTTCGAGAGCAAAGTTCAAGTCCTGGCTAGGGTAGTTGATATATTTTTGCGGGAAGGACCGAATGGACTTTTTCCGATTAGCCCTACTTAATAGTCATAGACAGATACTATGGAAGAGGTGGAATTACTAGGAGACCATAAAGGACATGGCTTCTGTTGCCCCTGGTCTTGGCCTTGGTGCCCCTTCAAGTTTCCCACAGACTAAAAGATTTTCCAATGGAAGTGCCCTTTGCAAAATGAAATCGAAGATGAACTTCAAGGCCTGAATAGTTGTTCATAGCATCATATTTTGCCAGTCAACTTGTGTGATTTTGACAATGCTGTGTAAAAAGGTTATTGTTAGTCATAAAATGACTCTAAGATTTAACCAACCTACATGCACGTGTACTGTGAGCCCAAACAAATGCATCTACTGGGTTTTGTTTATCAGAAATTGAATCAGTACTGCAAGCTTCATGTAGATACTTGCATTGATACTAGTCATCAATTTCATAGGACATGCCTACTTGTACACATGTATGTAATTCGTCACATGTTGTGATTACCAAAATGTATAATACACAAATTAGTTGAACTCAAGAAAGTGCACACTACACGCAGACACGACAATCTCTATGCGCTGAATAGTTTCTATAATTAGCCTAGAAACAAATTAAACAACTGTTTTTGGCACACCATCATGCCAACAATCTTTTCTGTTGAGACATTCAAACTCCTGTATGATGAGTATTTCCCGTACTTCAATTAGCCAAACTCGTTTTCTTAGCGCGCACCTTTCCTGTGAAACAAAAAACAACAGAGGAAGTGGAAAAGGAGGGAAGACAAATCAACAACTCTTAAGTGGTGTTACCTTGACTGTCTGCAGCAGCAACAGTCGTTCCAAGCTGAATCATAATATCCAGGCAGCCAAATTGACCCAGCTCAGCAGCCAGATGTAACCTGTGGGTCAACAAGGAAGACGAATCTAGAGTTAGAACACAATGCAAGTGATTATCATAGCTCCCAAATTACATGCAACTGCCACTCACCTAAGAGTAAGACATTTTGTCTGAAAAAAAATATAATAATAATAAATTGGAGTTGAACAAAGACAAATTGACTACAGCAGGATTTGAGCCAACAACCTCCAGATTTAGGATGTAATTCTTTTTTTTTTAACACCACGCACTGACATTCCATATATGTAAATTTAAAAAGTTCTACATCTATTAACATGATAAAACCTAACAAGCATCATCTACTGTAGAATACGGTCAACAGATTACCTGAGGCCGATTTCACAAAAAGCTAAGATTGATCTTTACTGTGTATCCATCTTAGGTGCTAAAGCAAAGTGTGGCGTCACAATACAAATTACTGTGGTGATATTGGCAACAAAAACAATCGCTTCCAGACTTGTAAATCCACTCCAAAGTGGAGAAAAAGAAAGGAGCCTGGCCCTTTTCATTCATTCAAAAATGGAATCATTGGAAGTGATCACACATTAAAATTTTTAAAAGAGTTAATACCTCCGGAAGTCTATAAGTAAAACAGCAGGGCTCGAAATTAACACTGGAACTCAGGCAAGAGGCCAGTAATTTTAGCCTTGGGCTAGTAAACTAAGGACTGGACAATCCTGGTGGTCTTGTGGTATTTTTTAACTGACTAAAAGTACCTCATTGTGTAATAATATCTTTAAATATCTTCCAATTGGTAAATATCTTTCAGATGTGTTGAGTACTGAAGCGTACTTTTCCATAAAACAAAACTAATGAGATATTTTCTTAGTGCTTGTTCAAATAAAAACAGTTTATCAATGTGTACATTTCAAACTCTAGAAAGTTCTTTCTCATTACGTTCTGGTCTTGTAAAATAAATGCTGCAGTCCAGTAACCTACAGGCCCTTTGGTCAAGTGGATTTGTTCCCTAAATTCGAGCCCTGAAACAGCAAGTATGGTACATGTAGTTGTACGTGTACTGTACATGTAGGTGAAATGTCTATGATTCAAACCTCACCATATATTCAAAAAGTTTTTATGCATAGTTCATAACCTACAAGTATGGCTCATGTAACACATTTGGCAAGTTTTACTAATGGCTCATGTTATACTAGCATGTAATTGTAACTTTGATCTTTTTCTCTGGTTATGGAAAACACCAGTGATTACACTTTAAAGCTGTCCTCCGAGGGAGACTGTCTAAAAAATATTTGTTGTCAAAAAGGTAATGCACCTATTTCCACCTGAATTAAAACTTGAGAACGTAATGAAATTATTCACTGCTTTGCCTCTTCATTACTCATTACATCAATGCACACTAAACAGTCAAACATATTTTCTGCAACATGTAGTACTAAGTTTGACTACATTAAAGCGTTTTTATACAGACTTACTTCTTCCGAGTGATGATAGTTAAAAACAGCCCCTTGTGTAACTTGGGAAATTGGATCAGACAGCGTAATATGTATACAGTATAAGAGACTGTCACCAGATAAATGCAGCCCATGTCTCATCTCATTAACATCTTCTGACTAGACCCACTACAGGAGCCTTGTTAGGCCACTCTTAAAATACTAACAGGCGGCTGGACCCAGCAATGCGTTGAGAAGAACTATTTATAGCAATGATTGCTCACCCTGTGCTATTTGGAATAAATTTAATCTGATCTCAAGACTGCTCTTTCGGTTCTTGTTTAAAGTTGATATCAGACGTATTATTCATCGAAGAGAGAGAATGCCTGAAATGCAAGCACAACAGCCACCTACTAATGTACATTTGTACATGGGGTAGCTGTGTGGGGCTACAAGTTTCAGATCATTGATTATTGACTACAGCTACCTTGTATAAAAGTTGTTCGTGTTCTGACAGTCAATAAGAGTGTGTGGATTCATTTTTGAAGCTTTTGTAAACTTGAAGCTTTTTTAAGACAAAGATTGTAATTTTTATGATTTCTCTTCAACAAGTTCAACAATTGGAGTGTCATGGCCCAGGGGTCTGCAGGTCCTGGTACTAAGTAATTTAACCATAATACATTGGTGTAATAGTTTCATCCTTCCTTGCTTTGTAATATGCACAACAGAAGAACCTAGTACACTTATTAAGAGAAGGGATCTGGCATGGTTTACTGCAGATAATACATGTAATAATAACACAGCATTTGTAGGGCGCACTTTCTCTGTAAAACATTCAAAGGTGCCGGTCTATGTCAATCAAAGAATTCTCAGATGTGTTCATACAGTGTGTGTCATAAGGCCACTCTGAAAAGATGTGTTTTAAGAGATCGTTGGAAGTGGGAAATGTCATGTGTGTCTCCAAGATATTTAGGCAGAGAGTTCCAGAGGCGAGGGGCAATGTTAGAAAAGGCCCTATCACCACAAGTCAGGGATGCCAGTGACTCTTCCCTTCAGAGCCTGAAAAATTTCGCTGTGAAGGAAAGGGGGTCACCGACCCCCCCCTCCCCCCCCGCTCAGACCAAAAAACAATAACAAAACATAACAGCGATTTTTTTGCTAAAACATAAAGAAAAAAAAAATTCTGACCCCCCCTGCAAAAATGCCTAGATCCGCCCTGTCGAATGTACACATGATTTCATGGTTTATCTCATAATGGTTAAAAGAAAAAGAAAAAACAGTCTCATAACTTGACATTTACATAGGCCTACCATTTACAAAACAAAAAAAAACAAAAAAAAAAGCGGAAATCCGCAAACGCGGAAAGAGTTGCATGCCTGAACTCTTCAACATCCATAATGACTCAATGGTAACGCAAAAAACTCAGTCGGTATGTCTCAATCGTAACGCTAATCGTCCGCGAAACAAAATTCTCAGAGCGATTTCACTTACGGTCCAAAGATCGTGTATGGATGTACACACAAAATACATCGATACATACCATACGGCACCACGCACACATTCGACAGAAAAGTATAGTCTTCGCTCGATACTTCCGGCATTTACAATACATGTACGAACGCTTGAGGGCGCTTTCAAAACATATTATCATTAAACACGAGTCGCTCCAAACGAGCGCCGGAAATCTGTTTTCAATAAAATATATTTTTTTCCGGCCAGATGAAATACGGAGCGCCGGAAAAATTTGGGGAAAATTTAAAAAAGCCGGAATTCCGGCAATAGCCGGAAAACTGGCATCCCTGCATAAGTGGCAAGTCAAGTCCGGGGAACAAAAAGCATGCTGCTCGATGACCTCAGACCTGGCCTGACATGCCGGTGCCGAAGCATGCTCTGAAGGTAGGGAGGGGCTGAACCATGAAGTGCTTTGCATGTCAGGAGGTTGATCTTGTACTGAATTCTGAAACTAATGGGTAGCCAGTGTACATTTTGTAGGATGGGAGAAACATGAGAAGACATTTTGTGCCACAACACCAGGTAAACCCTTACAAGGTGCTACATAAAAGGTCTCACAACTAAAATAGCTCTGTATGGCCTGTCTCTAAAACACTTAGCACTGTAGTGCCCATAGTGCTGATTATTACAATTAAATACATAATAAAACAAAGTTGTTGTTTTGTTTTTTAACCATCACTTTTCAACCTGGCAATAGCATTCTTAGCAAACTTTCCTGAAACTAAGTGACCTGAACTGTCATCATTCAATTATGCATCGTATGAACAGACCCAAATTTTAAGCCCGATACAACAACAATCTGTGTGCAGATACGACTTGGTTTAAGTGTAGTTTGGGAAGCAACTAGCCAACTTGACCACTTGGAACTTAGACAATTTACTGGTCCCTGGATGTTTTTAGCTAGGCATTGGCCAGCAGACCGCTCACAAACGGGAGAAGTCCAACGACATGTTACCATCACTGCTCATTGTCTTTAATAATAATCACCTTGAGGGCAATGGCCTCTTCTTGTAAACAGAGTACCCTGTACTTCCTCTAATGCTGAGTCATCATTTACAATTTAAACCTCTCTTCCTCCAGTCCAGATAATAATAATAATAATAATAATAATACTTGGTTCTTATATAGCGCTTTATCACATCCCTAGCATGCCTAGGGCGTATCAAAGCGCTCAGTATTTTTTCTGCAAGGTATGTGGAGCTACATTTTAAAGTATGAGACAAATTCCTTTATGGCATGTAATGGTTTACAAGGTGCTGTAGCACAATATGCTGCCGATCAAACCAGGAACACCGGGGCGGACCCCTTCTCTTTACGATAAGTGCACTTGGTTCTTTTACATGCGTTACACAACACACGGGACCAACGGCTTTACGTCCCATCCGAAGGACGAAGCAATCATGGTTAAGTGTCTTGCTTAAGGACACAAGTGTCACAACCGGGATTTGAACCCACACTCTGCTGATCAGAAACACAAGAGCTTGAGTCCAGTGCTCTTATCCGCTCGGCCACGACAGATGCACATTCCTACCAATGATTCAGAAAACACGTTGCTCACTTCACCCTCTACAAATGGCTAAGGCTCTGACTTTAGGTGTTGGAGTGTTTCGCCTATTCCTTCCTTTTCCCTCATATAATACCTTGAATGGAATTTGTTACATCCTAGATAGATTCTTTCTTGCATGTAATTTTCATGAGACCACAGGCTTGACAGGCTGATTGTCACAGCATCCTTAGGGCCTTGTCACACCATGGTCACCTGAGCCAATTTTTTCAAGCAAATTGGAGGCGAGAAAAGGCAACGAGCTGCAGTGCATGCTACACATTTGAGCACTTTGTTAGCACCTGAGTCATTTTTCAAACAATGTCTTACGATCCCCAACTAAAATATGAGAAAGTTCAAATGTGAAAGCCTTCTTCTTCAAGAAAGGAACTGGTTGCCTGCAATTTGACTCATGTGACATGGCCCTTTATAATCCTACAAAAAATGTAGGACACTCAGACTGCTTTGATTAGGTAACCAAACGCAATGGATTTTGGAGAATTTGGGGGTATTTAGGAACTCAAGTAACATAATGTGGGTTTATCATGTACATGTAGCCTAAATGGTTGAGAGGAACATGTTATAATACCAGGGTTCTCCCTGTGCACAAGCTAGTGTATCGGGCCAATATAAGCATGTCAATACATACTCAAACCTGTATTTCAATTGTAGCTTCCCTTTCCAATTTCAAGAAGTTATTAGGGTCTACATGCAAAGAACATATAAAAAGAAAGAAAAAAACTTCTGCAATTCTCAAACTTCACATGAAAAAGGAGTAAAAGAACAAATTTCTTGGTTTTTGAACATCCTGACTGCACAGATTGTGTGCATATTGACAGCCTTGTTTTCTGTTTATAACAATGTAAATTTGTCATCTGCTCTTTTAAAGAAGAGAAAGCAGCGATTAAGTCCCAGTAGCAGAGCTGCCAACATTTTCATCTTGAAATCAGGGAGATTTTGTACAAAAAACAGGGAGATACTTTACATTCATTATAATAGGGAACAAGTTTCCACAATCAGGGAGGTTTTCAAATTTTTTCATCAGAACATGGAAAGATTGGATTATTTTCAGGGAACTTTCTGCAGAATCAGGGAGAGTTGGTACATGTACAATCTGACAATAGTACATGTAGTTGCACTATTGACCTGAGAGTTGAGTGATACAGCGGCACGTGTGTGCGCATGATGCTACATGTACATGTATGTCATGTGTTGGCAACGAGAGCAATTTTGCTGTTCGATGACATTTTGGGGTTATTTTCATAACATTTGCTGCTGTTTTTTGTTCAGTTTGGGCAGAAAAGCTTCACAAAACGGTGCACTTTTTAAGAGTCTTTTTCATTACTAAATAATATTCGGTTCCTGTGATGTCTGACCATTCAAATTCAATAACTTGTCACAAACATCAACAGTTGAGTCCCTCTTTGAAGGGAGTGTAAATGCCTTTAATAATTACTCCTAAAATGAATGACCATAAAAACTTGGCATTTAAGAGTACTGGAGAGCTATTGATATTATGAAACATCGGTAGAAATGTTTTAGAGAAAGAGGTAATTTTCACCCCAAAAATTGAATCTGAGAAAGGCCTCAGGCATGAGGCCTTTTTAAGGCATTTGAAAGCACACAATTCTATGCAACAAGGGTAGTTTTTTTCCTTGTCATTATTTCTTACAACTTCAATGACCAATTTTCACAGGTTGGTTGTTTTATAAATGTTGGGATAAACTAAGTGAGGATACTGGTCTTTGACAATTACCAAAAGTATACCCTGCCTTTAGCATCGACCTGTGTGCAATATTAAAGACCAGCCCACAGTCGTAACAGGCACAATGCACAGCGCACGAAAGAAAAAACTGATGCTTTTGGAATGCTGCATAATGGCAAAAAATCATCTAAAAAACCAACAAATAAACTTGATTGTTCAATTGTGTGTAACTTACGGCACTCTTCCATCTGGGTCCATCTTGATTGGGGAAGTTCCCTTCTTGGCTAGAGCTGCTTGAAGCTTCTCGATATCCCCAGCTTCAACAGCCTGGATCAGCTTATCATCATTCTTGCCCCATTCTCCCTGCAGAACATTCATTATAATACAAACATTAAAGGCAGTGTACGACTACATGAACAGCATTTATAAGTATGGTACATACCGTACAAAGTACAGTGCAGGCAAAGTGTTGTCCAAAGACCAAATCATCTTAATAAATGAAATTTTTGTCTGAATACACACCTTGGAGAAAAACATAATACAAATTCATGAAAAACACTGATTCATGGTGTTAAATAATTGAAACTAGTTTACAAATATACAATGTATAATACATGAAGAATAAGGCCTATTGCCTCCCAATTCCCCGCCTCCCCCCCCCCCCCCTCCCCAACACCAAACGCTAGTTTAACAAAAAAATTAAAAAAATCCTTGAGGGAACTTTACATCTAGGTCTACCATGTCTATGTAATCTTTTCATTCATTTCATAATTGACAAAGTGAAAACAAATTCATAATGAGTGAAATTTTAAAACTTGTAAATTTGTTCTCCTTCCCAATTTTGAAGTTGCACAGGTGCAAACACCAGGAGTTACAGTAAACAATACAGATTTTTTTAAACAAAATTTGAAAAGTAGAATTTCAAACACAAATTTCCTGGAGCAAGAATGTATCACAACTTTTAAAAAGTCTGAACGTACTCATCGGTGTATAGTACAATGGGTTAAAGATTAATAATGCATGTTGCGGTGAAAAATTGCATACTTAGTGCAGTTACATGTAAAGCATGCACTTCATACATGTGTAGATCTCCAGGCTCAAGAAAAGTCAAAATCCGAAACTAAAAGAAAAATATTGACAGGGACTGACACTTCATTGTTTGTACCAGAGTTGTTTAAGTCCTCTTAATGCTCTGTATGCCAATATATTGATTGCTAAGAAGCTGTCTCCATTGTTATAGTCGTTTATCATCCATTAACTGTGGCTCTTTGACAAGCCTGGCATGAACATTTCTCTATGGTCACCCATTTTCCGCTTCATTACACTCTCAGTGATGTTTGGGGCTACTGAAATAATTGGATTATGTCCCCAGGCTAGAGGAAGAAGTCATCTTGACATGACACTCCCACTGCTGAATCTATTCTCTGTTGTTGGGGATTGGAATTGCATCTGGGTACAGCTACATGTAAATGTTTGGAATATCTAGTAGGTAATCAGGGTTGAAATGCAAGCCAACATGTGTGAATTATAGAGCCGATATGCAAATTCACAAAACTCATCAAGATGTAATATCATTAAGAATGCCCCAAAATATAAAGTAAAAACAAGTAAAAACATTCCTATCGTTTCATAAGCATCCATCTTAAAGGCAAGACTTCCAAACTTTGGGTCCAGAATGCCCCCCAGTTTTGAAAAACCCTGGGGAGAACCCTGTGTATATTCCCACTTTCGAATGACTATTTTGGAAGGGAAGGGGGTTGCACAAAGACAGAATCCCCCAAACCAAGGATCCTCTACTGTTTTTTAAGAGAACTGGGTTTTAAAAGTTCTATAAATGATTTTTTTTTACTGTCCTACATACTGTAGACCCTAAAGTGTAAAATGTACTTTTTGAGGTTTGTGTCACTTAGGTGTGTACCGAGTGGAAAAGGGTAAAACAGACAAAACACTCCTCCAACCCATTTCAACTCAAGTATGCATTACTTTCATTGATCCATTAATTAAACAATCGTACACAACTCTTTTTATTTGCTAAATGTGTACAAGTTCTGAAGCCCTCTTTAAAAATGTGATGTTTCCACCGCCTATAAACCAACACTTTATCCCATTTTGGACTGAGTGCAAACAACAGATTTGCCTTCGACTATTGTTAGTCCTGCAAGAGGCTGATACAATTCGGACGCCAGTGTGTGTATTCATTTACAGGTATCCAGACAAAGTGTATAAGGAGTGCCCTTTTTTGTAAATATTTACCTGGGATTAAATTTAAGGCCTAATAGAGCAAGGTGGAAGTTTGCAAAGCTGATACAGGATCTGAGCACCCCTGCACACAAACACACTTTCATTGACATTAGATTCAAAGAAAATCAATTGTTTTAGTCCACAATGAAATGTAATCTTGATTTCAAAAACAAGTACGCTTAACAGGTCAATGTTAACTTCTTTGAGAAGCGTTGGGAGGCTAATCATCGAAACTGATGTATACAAGAACTTGCAAACTAAGAAGCTGAATTGCCAAGGACGCGGCTTCAACAAGTTCGAGCAGCAGGCATGCGAGGGCGCCTTCAGGCAGCCAGCCAGACCCACGTATGACCATGGGGCACAGCCAGAGTATCAAAATTTTTTGATTTTTCTGAAGAGAGGAAAACTTGAAGGTGAAGAGAAAAACCCTATTGGCAAAGGAAAGAACTAACACACAATTCAGTCGAACCAGGGCCACATGGTGAAAGGAGAGTGCTTTACACACGAGCCAACCTTGCCACACCCATGCCATCCCATGGTTCAACACTACATGTACATATCATGGAGGAATCTATTTTCTGCCTCCATGCATGTGTTTATGGTCTACAATTAATTGAATTCTAACACAACTTATGTACCCCACTGCTAATTGATTTTCAACTGATCAGTTTTTCGCACATCAAACTGGACTTCTGTACAATACGCAATTAAAGCTCTTGTCGCCCGCAAGTGATAAATTAATCCCAAAACCTTGGGAGGGTCCACTTCACGATCCAGCAATCAATACTATCCCATCAAGATCTCACTACATGGTACTTGAAATCGTACTCCCCAAACACCATCCCTCGTTATTGATTTGGTATAAAAGAGACGAACCACCATGCAGTTTACTGAAGGTGCAATTTACTGATTGTTGAACTACTGTAGTGAGATACTTTAACTTAGTGACAGTTTACTGTTAGTTAGAGGGGTGATATTTAATTAAAATGAGGTGATTAGGGATTTTGAAGAGTTCTTTATTTGCCATTCTGCTGTTCAAATATTTTACTTTGGGATAATCACACACTGTAAACTTTCTGTAAATGTATATTTGTCTGGCAGGATTAAACCGCTCTAGTAAATTTGTCTTTGTTCAACCCCAAATTATTTTACCCAGTCAGTTTCCTTTGTGGTTTATTACTTGATACACTTAATTTGTAAGCTCTTGCTTGGAAAGAGTGTACCACTTGAATAGGACCTAAGAGATTATGGTGTTACCGCAAACCTTACCCGATTCTTACTATCTAGATGACTTGCACCATGCAAAGTTTCAAATCCTAGTGTCATAAAGCACAACTGTTGTTTGGACGATACAATTCACAAGATAATCCTCTCCAATATGCTTCAACAACGTTTTATCATTCTGCTTGAAATAAAGATGCACAAGTCCAGACTTCATACTAAATTTATTAACCTCAAATATATATGTTCTCCTTTTTTTAAATTTATCGTTAATTAAATGCAAGCTTTGAACCCTAAATGTAGGCCTAGACCTACATTTTGCTTTCTGTTGATGGCTATTTGTTGAATATAATGTTCATCCTGCTTGGGCTAGAGAGAACAGAAAAGACACATTTTTCAAGTTGGTGCCACGGACACGAGAGGTTACTGTCTCCAAAGTTATTCAAACCAACTGCTATGTAAAGCACTAACTAAAATAAAGTAGACAGACTTTCTTCTCACACAGTGGTTAATGATGGAAGAGTCTCCCATCTTATATCATTAACACCAAGAATGTTACTTTCTTGAGGTCAGAGCTAGACGGGTATTGGAAAGAAATGGAGTTCCAAAAGGCAGAGGCCTAACTACTGCCCAGTGCCCTAAAGTGTAATGTAAATTATATGTAAGATGAATTTATTGTGATAAAAATTTACACATAAAAGTTTAAAACTATGTGCAATTACTGTTATCACATCAAAGCAACAAAGTTTGAGCAAGTGCTGACAAATTGATAAAGGTTTCAAAAGTTCAAACAAAGTTTAAAAGTTTCCAAATTCTTACCTCCTTATCCCGCCCTTTCTTCAGTTTCTTGAACATTGTCTCTGATGATCTTCTGGCTACATGTACAACTCACAAACCATGACTGGCTAGAACAGTGTGAGGTGATGACAATCCTTGCACCCGGGCCCCAACACAACAGCATGAACTACACTGCAGTAAAGCCTTAAAAGTTATTTGTTTGTATCATGTAGTTCAGGAGTCTGTTGCAAGTATCCAATTGTAATGTGTTTGGAAGCTCATGATCCTTGATAGATTGGAATGGAAGACTAACCAAGGTAAATTTGTTTAACTTGCTAAGTTTGTTCTTCTGACCACAGTTCTTACAGTTTTGTTTTGTACATGTATGTGTTTTCTTAAAGTGCATACAATGTGTGCAAGATGAGTTTCAAGCACAGACTACGGAAGTGTTAGTTGCTTACAAAGATCTTGCCATGTATATAATATAAAACCATTTAAATGTACATTGATCTAGATTTTTACCTTTTTATCTACAAATGAACCCAGTTGACTGAGCAAAAAAGTCTGACACATGGATGACATTGCACAGATTACAGGAAGGCCTATTGAATGTCAACATTTGATAAGTTGTTCATTTGTTTACTAAATATGAGTAAACAAGGCAAGTCTCCAAGATATCCCTTTTTTATGACTCCAACTGGAATAAGTCCATTGGGTGTACTAATAATCTGTTTTTGGAAGCATGAAAGAGAAGGCTCCAATGGAATTGCAGTCACTGTTTTGAATCCTGCCAACATCTGCATGCAATGACCTGAATGGACAAAAAGGTAATACAAATTTAGGAAATTAAAAAGACAAACCATGGAAGAACTTAATAATAATGTTAGAGAACATGGTCTTTAACTGAATATGTATTGAACTATGCATTCTTTCTGTCTCAGCGTGCATGCACATTAACAATAGGCCCATGGCCAAAAAAATCAATCAAATGAAACACCATCCATCTTTAACATTTTTCTACACCACAATAAAATCAGTAAGGGGGGCAACATTTAGGCATAATAAGCCTGTCTTTAGCTAAAAACCAATAGCCCTGGGCCCCATGGAAAACAATATGGCTTCCCAATGAGGCAGTCAATACATTAGAACTTACTGCAGATTTATCGTAAAATTACACAAAAAGGAGTCAATGTACTAAATTTATTTTTTCCTCGCCATATTAAATGAGTCCATTTGTAAACATTTTCAGCAAAATTTCATAAAGCATACTTGTGATACCATGTTGTTGTTGCCAACAATTGGAGAAGTCCAGAGTATATTTTTAGTAGGGCAAGCCCCAGAAGTACGTAGGCCTACTGGCAATCCTCCAGACAGAGTGACCATCGTATTGCACTGTTATAACTTACAGTTGGGATGGCCCAACAATACAAACTTTGAGAAACACTACCACATGAAAGAGAAAAACTTCCTTGTGAAACTTTCACTGAAAGAGAAATGTGGCAATACTAACGGCTGACTGAATGTAATGTATTACGTAAAATGGGGTCTACAATTAAGGAGTTCAGCGGAAAATGTAAACACGGCAATCCTATCTGGAAGCGTGCGGAAACTGGTTGCAAACTTCACATTATTTTCAATAGTTCCCTTTGCTCAAATTTCACACTGATTTGTTTTTTGAAGAGATAAAAGGTGTCTTCTTCAATGTAAACCCTTAAAAAAGAAGAAAAAGCTTCATATTGCAAAATATATCATTAAATTTGGCGCATAGGTCATAGCTCGTAATAATGAACTCTTGATGGAGCCCGCCCTCTTCACTATGCCGATGGAAGTTGCTGCTCTAAATTGCCTCTACTGCAAGTACTCTTTGACCTTATGAGACAGACATTCTTTTTTATAATATTTTGAAGTAAGTTACATTCTCTATCTAGGCTACCAGATTTGATAACATAGGCGGAATATGCTGTACCATCGGTAGACCTTATAAAATCAAATTTGCATCAAAAATAAGTACATGTAATTCTCTTCTCATTTTTATGAAATAAAAGATGAATTTACATTATTAAAGGGAGTTTAAGACACCTTCTGACACCATCATAAAATGGAAAACTTGGACAGTTTTAGTCAAGAATGACATGTTCAGTGCCATTTTAAAGCTAGCGAGAAATGGTGACATGCAAAAGTTCCCAGTTCTAGTGTAAGCTTAGATTTTGTTGTGCCCCATGCACAAGGCCATCTCAATAAATCTATGCCCCACCCAGACACCAGTAGACTGGTTGTCTGGACCATGTCTGGACATAACAATTTATGTGTTTTTCTTAGGACCTCCCACCACACTCATCCTCAATCTTAAACAATATATAGAAGTCTTATTTTCTTTTGCCTGGTCATTCTTGTCTTATACACTCATCGTGACACTTCTCTGGATCACATTGTATTGTTCAGAAATATACAGTTCTAAATAAAACCTTACTGTATTTAGCAAATAGAGAACAGTGTCTTGGAGTGTCATTTGTATGCTTACTATCCTGCTAAATATTATCAAGTGACACCCACAGTTAACTTGTTACACTAACAATAATAGTAATTAATTATTAAGACCACTTTATACTAGTATACTACTTTACTAGAGAACATTTGAGATTAATCAGAATTTTGGTTTTTCGAGAGATGTGTATTTAAATGCATATGCCTAATTTGAGACTGAAAACTTCACCGCTGTCAGAACCCTCTAAAAAGACAGTACGCCGAGTTAGCGGTCCATATGAGCGACACTACCATTCAACGAAGGGCATTTTCCAAAGTCCAAACCTCGTCTCGGGCATCGGCTTGTGTCCGGGTCTAGCTCCATCATCAGTTTTGACATGAGTTTGTTTGTACAGAGCCGAGACCCAGGTTTGGAATAAAGAATCTTGTTAATTAATAAACCCTTCATGCCGCGGCCGATCAGAATCAGCTTGTGCGTCTGCAGTAGTCATGGTAGTGTCACACGGCCATCCAGGCATGATCGTGGATTAATCAAGGTATCCTGTTGAGAGCTCTACTACGGGCGATCCCAACTATATACTTGGGTTGGGACGCCCCAACTTTAACACTCAAGTTGGGACTCGTCCCAACTATAGTTGGGACCCGTCCCAACTATAGTTGGGACGATTGTCGAGTTGGGACGGAACACGGTTACGTTGTACTTTCTTACTTACAATAAAATGGAATACCTAATGCATGCATGCATTATCTAAGTACTACTTACTTGAGTCGACTCGAAGTAAAAATTTCAAAAAGGGGATCATTCTTCTAAACCATCACCAACAAAACAAATACATGAAATAGTAAAGAAACTAACCTAAACTAAAAGAAACTCCTTGACTTACGACGTACTTGCAAACTGTTTCAGGAAAGGCTTTAGAAATTAGACACCATGACAGTTTCAAACAGTATTTCCTTCCTCCATGATTAGAGCATGGACAGAGGTGACGGAATAATTTAACTACTTGACCTTGTACATGTAGTAGTGTTCCTTGTGCATTGTTGGCTGGACGTACTCACGGACTGTAAACAATATCCGTCGAAAAGTCACACACACTCAACGCATTGTGTCGGCTCCGGCCATTGATGGTTGGTACCCTCCTCCCTGCAAACAATAGTGCAAAGCGTCCCCCTACAAAGCGTGAATGTGCACGGAACCGACTTCGCGACCACAAAAAACAAAAACAGCAACTTTGACTTTTACAGACACGCGTAACAGCGCCACCAACAGTCGATAACGAATTAGTCGAATTCGAGTTTTCTCAATAAAACTTTTATTTAGTTATCCACAACAATCAGCATAATGTCTCGATAGGTTTAAAATGTGTATGCTTGACCAACTCTACAAAACACAAGACGCCTTATGATGCAGTGTGTACATCATCAGTCATTTGGAGACTGGACTCAAAAGGAAGAAGATGCTTGTATGTTGATGGCGACTAATTTTCAAAAAACTTGTAAGTTGTAAATGTAATAATATTTGTATAAACATACGGGTCAATAAATAGACAGAAGCATGAGAAGCCCCCCTTTTCAATGACCCAAGAAAATGCAATTACAATTTCATGTGACTGTGTCAAAATAAACAAGTTCGCGAAGTTTTGCATTTGAACAAAAAATAGTGAAATATGGGCAAAATACAATTTTTGACCCAAAATGTGCCCACATCATTTTAAAAAAGCAAATCTATTTTTTTGGTCATATTTTTGCGTCAATGATGTTACACAAGATTGTAGAACTTAGTGAAATGAACATTGACTAATGGTAATGCAATTGACTATACACCAAAATAAACAAGTATGCAAAATTAATTAAGCGTTTGAACCAAAAATATGTAAATCATAGGGCAAATACTGTTTAAGTTTAAGACCCCAAAAGGGTCACCAAAACTTACAAAAATGCCCCATTATGGAAAATCTTTTGTTCTTTGGTCATCATGTAGAAGTTGGTAAAAAGAACATTGTGGCAAAAATCAGTATCCTCTATTTGACCAGGATTATGTTTTTTGCCATGCCAGTATCCTAACGTAGGGTTTCACAGCCGAGATTTAATGTGGGCAAAATACCATTTTTCAGTATCAACTTGTTGGGGGAGGGGGGGGGGGCTCCCCCCGTTTCGTCACTGATTTGAACTAATGACACATAATTGAAATCAAGCTAAAGCAAGCAATCTTATTTATTCCAACATTGTTTTGTTTATTGTCTTTTGTGAATTCAGCGTTTAATTTTCAATTCACAAATCTCATGTCACATACTATTAAAGGATGATGTTCTAAAATCAGAGTATGCTAGGGAGATGTAACAGTAAGAACAAGACAAATGGAGGCAAGCCCAGGTAAGCATTTGCTTGAGTTGGAGACGCCATGCAAGACAAGACAAACGGACAGACGTTAAGACAGACGGACAGATGAGAGCAACAAAACACTTAATATCTTGAACAACTGCAAATTATACATTGGATAAGTTAATTAACAATAGATATTTTAGTGAAATAATAGAGTAGAGTACAGGTAAGCTTTAACTTTACGTTTAAATACATTTAGTGTAGATGAGCATTTAGTGTCACTAGGACTCTTGTTCAAGTTGACTGCACCAGAGTACTGAATTGTGTGTAAAAAGAATTTGGCCTGTATTTAGGAAGATGAAGGTGTGTTGAAGTTCTGGGCCCTAATTCATAGAGCTGCTTAAGCACAAAAGCAGCTAAGCACAAACAAATTATGCTTACAAGAATAAGGTTACCAGGCAAAATATCATTTCACATGCACCATCTTTGACTGGTGTCCTGCTCATTTTTGATAAACACAAAGTTGTTAAGCAAAATTGTCTGTTTAGAAAGCAGATGAAATTGGGCACTGGTGTTATGCGACGTGCATGCTGTTGACCCACGCTATATCTATATGCATTTTGACTTCCAAAATGGCAGAGCTGTGTGTAAGGTAAGGGGTGAATAGACTCACTCAACATGTATTTGAATCTCTTTAACAAAAAATTGCATAAAAGTCCATACTACATCATCATGTAGGCCTTTGAGATCCTCTGTCACGTTTTATCAAACACACACAGTGTGACACCGACAACCACCAGAAGCATTCCAAAGTAAGTTTCTGTCAAGTGAAAAGAATACAAACATTTCTGTCATAAACAAATAATTTTAATTTCAGGTTAATATTGTTTACCTCCCAATGGTTTGGACAATAACAATTATTTCTTCATTTGACAATTACCACACCGAACTAAACTAATAAATTCTCCAGAGCATGTTGAGTACAAATTGACTCTTCTCAGAGCCAACACTACTAAAAAAACATCCTTATCACATGGTGTTACCACAAGTTTCGCTTGGACTACTTATTTATGCATTCTGCAAATTACTGATCTTCCAAATATCATACTTCTCAATTCACAGGACATGGAGGTAAATCCTAAGCAAGTTATGGGAAGTCTGAAAAAGCAAATAATTTTATTACCCTTTCCACCAATGTCTTCTCCCAAAATCCTTCCCATCAGCGTTGTAAAGAGGAAAGTGAGAGCATTTGTTATAGGCACAGCCAGGGACAACTCTGAAAAGTTAAAAAGAAACCCCCCAAAAATCAACACAGGAAACATGAAGAAGAGGTACTGAATACATGTGTATTGGAACAAATGGTGTAATATTATGGTTTGCCCGTGTGAGTCAGTGGTATCTTTGCCAGGTTGAGAATTGTTGGGTGTGATTGGGTTTAAGTGGGACTTCTGATGAAGCAAGAAAGACTGGCGTCTTTGCTGTCTGCCGCTACTGTGTCCACAAATGGAGTCTTTCACCAATATCCAGTGAGCCTTAGTAGGCAGTTTGCATAACTGCTGAGTGAAGTTAAAGCATGTAATATTGACAAAGATACACATATGTAGTTGAAGCAATTGCGTGTATTTGTTTTGGCAAACTGAACACTTTCATGAAATTCCTTTTTATATAAAAAAGAAAAACGCCAGAAGTCAAGTAAACAAATACTGACCTGCTGAGGCAAGTGTGATATAAAACAACACCGAGCCTGTCTGGTTCACAAGGAATGGCAGAATGTACTGCAAATCAAAGATTAAGAACATGATTAAAACTTTTGTGTACATTTATGCAGATCAGCGACTGCAACAGTTTTAAGATTTAAGGAAAAGTATATTTAAGTGAGTTTTGGTTTAGGACTAGGTATTTCATAATTTCCATCCACTATGAACTAGTAAAATCAGTAAACAAACTAAAAACAAACCTGAATTAAAAAGAAGAAGAAAAAAGAATAAGAAATCCGTTGTCAAAGTGTTTGTAAGTAACGACAAACAGATGTTTTGTAGAGCACGTACACGTTGAGCTTATTTCAACTGTGGCAACAAAAATAAGCAATTGTGATTTTTGGGGTCTTACATACACATGTGATTCAGAAGTACGTAGGCTGGTAGATACTAGTACTGCTGTAGTAGCAGTAGGCACACATTTTACTACTACTAACTAGTACAAGTTTTACGACTACTTGATCTGGATTAAGTAATTAATACACAGTGTAGCTCCAACTGTAGCAACACTCAATGCAAGATTGGAGATTGAACTGCAAATTAGTCGTGTGTTTTAAACGCAGCAGATGTTAAGGCCTTCATGGAACTTAGTGGAGTCTGGGATACCTGGTTCCAGGCTCTTGCCCTTGATCTTGATTTTAAGTAATTGATATGGGACCTACATTTATGACATGCAACAGTTACTTTTGACGGATGGAGTTCAAATCCTTTGTGGCAGAAGTTTCGTGTGACATCGGCGTGCACACAGTGCCGTACTGTAACTGGGCACGGGCCTCCCCCGGGGGGTGGGGGACATTTAATGCAAAGATGGCCAGCCATAGCCAGCAGCTAGCCACTACCATAGCCGCTGGTATGGGGATTTAGCAAGAGAAGTACTTAATGTCACTCTCCAGGCCCAGTGCCACTCTCCATAATCTGGCCCAAGAGAAGGCCAACGGAGTGCTTCTCTGTATTTTTCACGCACAAACTTACAGAAAAAGGGAAATATATAAGAAATTCGTGTAAACATTTTCACTTTCAGTCACGGAGATCAGTCATTCACCCGTCGACTTGTCTTGGCACTCTGTCGTCTTGTTCGAGTTTTCTCACTGATGACTTGTCATTGTCAAGCTGTTGAGTTGTCAGACTCGACTCGAGTTATCTGTCGAGTTGTCGAACTGTCGAGTTGTCCGACGGATGAGTTGTCTGAACTCCATAACACCACAAAAAAATTCCTCACCTTCCAATTCAACAGCAGAAATTTCATTTCAGCGAAAAATTGTGCAAGCTTACTGTCCCGTTTGACATCTTCAATGCCCTTTCCTCCCTTCCTCATAAGAGGGTTTGTTGAACCCCATAACAAGGCTACCACAACTAACCAGATAGCCTCCCAAATCATATTGCCGCCGGAACCAACCGCTGAATTACGAACTTTCTGAATTCGAGGCATATAACCAACACGACGTATGAAGCTAAACCACGGATGGTTGTGACTAAAAAGCGCATGCGCAAAACTTTGTTAGTCTCTGGCAGTCCAAGGCAGTCGTAATGTCGTGTCTATTGTTTTGCCAAAGATAGTTATTGTGTTAAGCTAATTAGCTTTCAAAGCAACCGTATTCTGTCACGTGAATACAGTTTATATTACGTAAAACTGTCCACTGACACCTCTTGTAAAGTCGGATCATGCATGGAGGTTTTTCTTACCCTGTGTTTGCATCGTTTCCAAAATAAACAGTGTTATTGAATATTCAGAAGCGGGTTGAAATTACTAATGAATATGCATTTTTGCGAAAGTTTAACGCAGCGTCTCCATTTTTTAACTCGAGAGGGGGTGCCAAACAGCTCTGAAATACAGGGCTTCATCGTTATTCTCACGATCACCAATCGTCACTGCAGTATTATAATATAAAAGAAAAGCTGTAACGGAACACGAACACACACAAACAATAAAAGAGGTCTCCTTTTTAATTTGGAACAAGTTTTTTTTAGAAGACAACAAACAACAGTGGCGTAGCCAGGACTTTTTCGGTAGTGAGGGGGGGGGGGGGTAGAGGGGGCGCTTTTAATGGGTTTGTAAATGGGGGTGGTCATACTTTTTTCTGTTTCTATCGCGATTTTTTTTTTTCGTGGTGGGGTGGGGGGCACCTTGGGGAACCGGACATTTTGGGGCGTGCCCCCCCCCCCACACCAGGCCCCTCTCCCCTTGGCTACGCCGCTGCGCATCCCTCTAAAGTTAATTTTTGATCTAAAAATATGTTTTGCTTGAGCGCAAGCAAGTTCAAAATGTGCACACGCTTTTTAAATCGAACAGGCTTTTTAACCCTGACAGATGTTGGGGCTTCAAAGAGAGACAACAAATGCGCTATCACAGTTAAGAGTTAGTATTAATTATTTACGCATTACCGGTATATTTCATGTTATGATTTACATTAAAAGTTGATTTATTACTTGTGCCAACTAAGTCATATTTATGAGGGATAATAAGTGATATTTATGACTACAATGTAGGTCATAGTTATAAGATATACCAAAGTTATGACTTGTACTGTAGGTCATAATAAGTTATGAAATACCCGTCATTATTATGACGTGTACTGAAGTCATAATTATGAAATGTAGGTGATAATTATATTATTCTCTTTTTCACTGTCCATTTAAGCACATGCATAGAAAACAAACGACAAACAAAGCAAAACAAAACAAAAACACAGTTTTCGCTCAATGCAATAAATAAATGAAACAATGTTTGTATAGTGTTTATAGGTCTACTAAAGTAATATAAAGTCATGTCCAGGCTATAACTCAAGTGCAACTTTTTTAATACTACACTTATTCATTGGGATCATCTTTGACGATTTGTCTCATATCTCAAATGATAGTTACCTCTGAAGGAAAAGAGATACTTAATTATTTAAATCGACCTTCAATACCACCACAATGACGAAAACAAATTGGGAAATTTCAAGTTGATGAGCTTCATTGTTGGAAGAGTCTTATAATTTTAGTTAAATATTTGTGTGTGTGTCAAATTGTTGTTCTTCAAAATACAAGCCACAAACAAATTACCAATATATTGTTTTTGTAATTCGGCGGTAGTATGCAATAGGGGTAGATATAGAACTATTCGTGGATTCTAGAATTCAATGCATGTTTGTACAACAACAGTTACTGTGGGAAATTTGTGAGCAAAATAATCATGGAGATGTAGTTCATTCTGTAATGGACATAATCATTATCACGTCTCAGTTGTTATAAAAGCCTTGATCAAAACTATTGGAGAACGTTGTGATGCCACGCGTATTATTTTGCGCACATTACTTTTTTGTTTTGTTCATTATTAGTTTTTGGTTCCTTTTACCAGGTTGGGGATGGAAATACAACTTCAGTAATGACAAATCGAGGAAAGCCCAAAACCCCTTCAACCGTGATATAACTAACTTAATATTATTACACTTTTCTGCATTTTGAGACGACTTGGAGTTTAAAAACGTATACAAGTTTTCATCCACACTGTCATGATTAATAAAGCCATGGATCGGTAAGAATGTAAAAACGGACGCGTGTGATTTCAATTAAATTGCTTCCCTAACTGTTGCAAAAAGCTTTCAGTCACGAACACTCAAAACAATGTTGACAGGAACTTTGATTAATTCACCATCATAGGGCCTATACCTATCTCTCGTCGGAAATAATTGAAAACTCTATGTGCGAGATATAAAAAACGGCTACCACCGGAAGATTCTTGCAATTTGCGTGAAAAAATAAATAAGTGCGCTGGGCGTTTATGCAAGATCCCTCGCCCTTCCAACAATTAGTTGACTTTATTCGAGCTATATAAAACAACCAAAACATGGGGTTCAATTAGCTGAAAATTTGTATTGGCAATTGTCATTTACAACTTTGTTAAAAGTTATCTACCTCCCTCCACCGTTGACATTTATCTTCGCCCAAGAATCTTAACTCTAGAATGTAAATATGAAATGAAGAAAACACATAAAGCAGTTGAAAATAAATCAGAAGAAAATTTTACTGCATTTGGTGCATCTGTTTGCACAATCTTTATTTCTTCAATGATTGGCAAGTACTGTCCTATTCCATTGTTGTATAACAAACAATACATTGAACAAAGGTTTTGAATGATGCAAAGCAACAATCCCTCTTCAGACTTGTGGTTGTTGTAACTTTAGTTACTCTTGCTGTAATGTGGGAATTTGATGAGAGTTATAAAACTATACTATATTTAAGATATATCTTTGATGGTGAGTTGTTTTATTTGTTACAAGTAAATTACAAAATTGAATGTGGTACTAATCTCCCTGATGCAATATTTCCATCTAAAGTTTTTTCAAATATTCAAAGTACTTACATCATAAACGTATGGAACTTAACCTAAATTGAGAGGAAATGTGAGCACTTGTACATTCCGTCTTGACAATGATACATAACAATACAACATTGTACATGTCCAAATTGTTGGAAAAATTGCCCTTTGGATTTATGATGGTTCATGTAAATGATACAACAGAGACTGCTTGTATCTTTAAAAACAACATTACTTCTATAATTTGTTTTCAACAAATAGAAACGACAATGCCACCCAAAATTGTCTTGAGCCATATATACATATGTAAAAGCTAAATGTTGATGTGTTGGGGATGAATTCATCTGCTCTGCAACTTGGCTACTTATGGCCTTGTATCTTGAACACCCAGCTGTTTGCATCCATTGGAACAGTCTGATGAAAGAATACAATACAGAAATACACACTTAGTTGAAATCAATCAAATCATCTAGAAAATGTTTATAAGTGGATATGGCAAATTATTATTTAGTTTTAGGGCAATCTAACACAAGTATATCAGAAGAACTACACATTCATTTCCCATAAATTTAATTCACTAAAGACAAAATAACTGTTAGAAAAATGATTTTCGGTATTTCAAAGTGTACTTGCTTCAAAGTTGATTGTTGCAATTTTCTTGTTTAGCTGTTTTATGGTACGAATCAACTTGTTCATGAATGTACAGTTGCATGTCTTATTTTTTCCCATCAGATTTTAAATTGAATTTGTATTGGAAACTGAATTTAGGCAAGTACTTACCATGGGTACAATTATCTGAAAATACTCCAGTCAGTCATTCTCCTATAATGTTTACAACCCTTCCTTCAACTGTGCTAATTTTCCTTCTGAAAAAGTTGACAGCCCAAGCATCTCACGAAAGATAGAACACATCATCAAGCCCTTCCTCAGATTCAACCAGGTCAGCTACTAAAGGACATTGTGAACAAAAACAAATGGAACAACAGTTAATACATTAATAACAACTACAACAGGGGTATTGTAAGGCTCATTTTCTGGAACTAAATTCACCATCCCCCCTATCCCCTGTAATTATAACATTATCGACAGGTGGTCCATTTCACTTCAAAGCTCACTCCCTTATCTTGTAAAACACACCACACACATTCTTAGGCTATAACCCCAAGGTTCCCCAAGGCACTGACCATTACTCCCCTGCTGACCATTACCTCATCCAAACTTATTATATTCAAATGATGTCACTGATCTTATGTATTTTCTCTGTGACATCATTGCTAAATCTAGATACACCCCACCTCCAGAAACCCTATATAACATCCCCCAAATTCTCGTTTTAAAGTGTTCTTATTCGGACTCTCATTCTTGAGTGCTCCGACTGGCTCCAGAGACTCGCCTCTCATATATCTACCAGCTAGATCTGTTGTACCTGTGTATTTGCAATCGTTTTATCTGTCAAATAAATTATTATTGAAGTTTGGCCGAAACGTTTGTTTGTTGTACCACCATTTATTCATTGACGTCTACACTCGCCCTCTGCTCCGGTACACGTTCACCCGAACAGTTACAGTTTATATAGTTAACCAGGAAAGCTGAGGACGACATCAATTCCCTGCACACATTAAATTCCTGCGTTACACTGGTAGCAGCGGTTTTAACCTGCCTGAGCCATCGATCTGCCGCCTCTTTACCTCCGGTGAACTTTTTCTGCTGTCTGTTGACTGATTTTGAGCTGTTTACTGAGTGTGCGGATCTCCTCCATACTGTCCTGCACCCGGAACTCTTGCCGTGCGTGCTGTCGTGTTGCAAGCCAAATTTTGCTTCACCTTTTCAGTCACCGTTCCAGCCCAGTATAGCCTGCTATCCCCCTGCTCCTGCATGTTCCCGTGTTCCTGTTTTTCCGTCATTGTTTGCTGCCCCTCTTCCTGAACATTGTTCCATCGTCGTCTTCGCCTGCCCCTTGCTGTGACAACCGCCCTTCGCTGTCCTCTATCGTTCCTGTTTTCCTGCTCTTCGCTCCTGTCTTCAAACTGTGTTCCTGACCGTTTTTGTTCCTGCTCTGCATTTGTCCTGTTCCGATTTGTTCCAGCTCCACCTTGTTCCAGTCCTGAACTGTTCCTGTTTCCTGCTTTTGCTCCGTTTCCTTGAACTGTTCCTGTTTCCTGCTTTTGCTCCGTTTCCTTGAACTGTTCTTCCAAGTGACGGTCTGCTCCTTGTGATAAGTTCTTTTGTTATCAATATTGTCACTGAGATTCCATTACAACTGCCACCTTTGCATATTTTTGTTCTTTTTACATTTGTATTGTTATTAGTGCTTTACGTATTTTATTTTTACATACTTACTTCTGTTTTTTTAACAATGGCGACCCTAACCATCATCTTCTGTGACCTCGCTTCCAATCGCCCCTATTCCCTCTGGTTCTCTTCCACTGCCTTCCTGTCCCCTAACCATACCCATCACTATTCCGCCAACACCCCCTGATCAACCCACTTTAGCACACATTGATCTTCCTCTTTCTTCCCGCTATGTATCCGCACCCGCCTACTATGCCAAGCAAGCGCACTAGCAGCGACAGAGTTAGTACATGCTCTGCTCGCCTTGGTTTTTCAAACTCGTCATATTATTAATACTATTTTGTTAAAGTATATTGTAACATATTATTTTTATCTGTGACGGAACGATGTTCTCTTTACATCAACAATTTACTTGTGATTCTGTCTCTTGTGATTCAATTTGTCAGTACTAGTACAATATCCAAATGAAGTTTTTAGTGTTTTTTTTTTCAACGTTTCTTTCTATAAGTACCAATTGGCTTATTTCTGAATTTGCAACTGTTATTTTATGCAGTATGGTTTCTTTCTCTGAAGTTATCCATGTAGTTTCGATTTAATACCTTTGCAGTTTCATTTCTGTATTATGTACACGCTTCAGTTTTATTTTTTGAGTTGTGTTTACGATTCATTTCATCAATTCCATTTCGTTACTTTTAAGTTTTATACTGTATGAAACATTGTATTGCTAAATTTGTATTGTTTCCGCATTTTATGATACCAGTTATTACTTCTCTGCTATGCTTGTTTTTTTTTATTAACGGTTGTATAATTTAACTTCCCAATTTTGAAAATGGGGACATTTTCTTTCCCCCAGGTAAAAGTAGTGTAAGGCTCATTTTCTGGAACTAAATTCACCATCCCCCCTATCCCCTGTAATTATAACATTATCGACAGGTGGTCCATTTCACTTCAAAGCTCACTCCCTTATCTTGTAAAACACACCACACACATTCTTAGGCTATAACCCCAAGGTTCCCCAAGGCACTGACCATTACTCCCCTGCTGACCATTACCTCATCCAAACTTATTATATTCAAATGATGTCACTGATCTTATGTATTTTCTCTGTGACATCATTGCTAAATCTAGATACACCCCACCTCCAGAAACCCTATATAACATCCCCCAAATTCTCGTTTTAAAGTGTTCTTATTCGGACTCTCATTCTTGAGTGCTCCGACTGGCTCCAGAGACTCGCCTCTCATATATCTACCAGCTAGATCTGTTGTACCTGTGTATTTGCAATCGTTTTATCTGTCAAATAAATTATTATTGAAGTTTGGCCGAAACGTTTGTTTGTTGTACCACCATTTATTCATTGACGTCTACACTCGCCCTCTGCTCCGGTACACGTTCACCCGAACAGTTACAGTTTATATAGTTAACCAGGAAAGCTGAGGACGACATCAATTCCCTGCACACATTAAATTCCTGCGTTACAGTATCATAGGTGTGCTTCATCTAGATATTTGAAGGATCAGACCTGACACTGTCACTGTTGATCAATGTGTTGTTGCCACTGAAATAATTAAGACAAGAGAATAAGCAATACTCTTCATTTTCTACACCTTAATCCCATTCTAAAAGCATTGCACTGTCACCCTGTTCTACAAGCATTGTCTATAACATTCTTCTTCTCATTTTCCCTTGTATAAAAAACCCAAACTAGCTTTGCTAGTAAATTTTATTGTGACCTTTCACATCTTTCCCCAGTAGTTATTCGTCACTCCAGTACACTAGCATATTAAATGTGTTGTTTTCTTGTAACCTCTGAGGACTCTGAGAAGCCTTATGTACGGTTGTAGTTTCCCATTGAGTTGTGCATGGTTGTAGTTTCCCATTGATTTGTGTATGGTTGTAGTTTCCCATTGAGTTGTGCATGGTTGTAGTTTCCCATTGAGTTGTGTATGGTTGTAGTTTCCCATTGACTTGTGCATGGTTGTAGTTTCCCATAGAGTTGTGCATGGTTGTAGTTTCCCATTGAGTTGTGCATGGTTGTAGTTTCCCAATGAGTTGTGCATGGTTGTAGTTTCCCATTGAGTTGTGTATGGTTGTAGTTTCCCATTGAGTTGTGCATGGTTGTAGTTTCCCATTGAGTTGTGTATGGTTGTAGTTTCCCATTGAGTTGTGTATGGTTGTAGTTTCCCATTAAGTTGTGCATGGTTGTAGTTTCCCAATGAGTTGTGCATGGTTGTAGTTTCCCATTGAGTTGTGCATGGTTGTAGTTTCCCATTGAGTTGTGTATGGTTGTAGTTTCCCATTGAGTTGTGTATGGTTGTAGTTTCCCATTGAGTTGTGCATGGTTGTAGTTTCCCATTGACTTGTGCATGGTTGTAGTTTCCCAATGAGTTGTGCATGGTTGTAGTTTCCCATTGAGTTGTGCATGGTTGTAGTTTCCCATTGAGTTATGCATGGTTGTAGTTTCCCATTGAGTTATGCATGGTTGTAGTTTCCCATTGAGTTGTGTATGGTTGTAGTTTCCCATTGAGTTGTGTATGGTTGTAGTTTCCCATTAAGTTGTGCATGGTTGTAGTTTCCCAATGAGTTGTGCATGGTTGTAGTTTCCCATTGAGTTGTGCATGGTTGTAGTTTCCCATTGAGTTGTGTATGGTTGTAGTTTCCCATTGAGTTGTGCATGGTTGTAGTTTCCCATTGAGTTGTGCATGGTTGTAGTTTCCCATTGAGTTGTGCATGGTTGTAGTTTCCCATTGAGTTGTGCATGGTTGTAGTTTCCCATTGAGTTGTGCATGGTTGTAGTTTCCCATTGAGTTGTGCACGGTTGTAGTTTCCCATTGTGTTGTGTACGGTTGATCTAAAACTAAAAGTATTTCAGCACCAATATTTAAATTAATTACTATTTCTTTGAAAATAACTATCACTAACGTACCTCGGTAATTCGCTGACTGAGCCCATGAAGGTAGAATTACTAAATACTGGACTTCCATGCTGAGACCACCTCCATGCTGAGACTGAGACCGAGAGTGAAGTTAAACTTGGTGTTTTCTTTTGTCACGGTCGCCTCTCTCTCTAGCCCGGCCATTTTTAAATCCACAGCAGTGTGACGTACGTACCGTGTTCACGTTGTCCGCACACACAGGGGTATGGGGCCGTGACTATTATTTAAATACATTAATATTCAGTATTCTCATAATGTCATTAATATTCATGAGCTCATCACAACTGAAGAACAAACGACACGGAAAAGAGACTAACCAAACCGCGGCAGCGCGCTGGTACCAACAGCACATATACCGTTTACAAATAAGAAGAGAAGCAGGGAACCAGCGGCAGTTACCGTAGGACGTGCATGGTTGTAGTATGTGGTTTACCTTCATATGTCTGTTTGGTTATATATCTCCTGAATTCCACATGTTTCTTGTTTATTTTTAAGAGCACTTTCTGAGCGCCCTCACCCGTTCCCAAATAATTTATCTGACATCCCATGCAGAACACATCCGGTAAAATATTATTCATACGGTGGCTGCAGCAGGCCCTCTCGTCCAGGCCGGGTGAATCGTATGTCGCGCACTCGCGACAGCTAGCACTGCTCATCAGTCGAGAGGAGCTTGATTCAATCTCATCAACGGACAGGGATCTGGAGGTTAGAAAGCTATATTGATCTGGGCGGCACTCCCACAACATGACAGTTTGGAAATCCGGCCTCTGCGGATCGGAGCGGGCGCCCACTTTCCTAGTGGCGACAGGTCAATCTTTATTTCTGAAACCTGGACGCTCAAATCCATCAGAAGAGGACCTGGGTGGGGGACTTAGAAGCACCGTAAGCGGGGGCACAAGGGGGTGTAACATTTTTCTGGGGGCAGTTTCGTTTGCCTTTTTCTTTAAAAAGCCCCCTTTCAGCGCATTTAAAATGTAATACTAGCATTTTTAATATATAAGAATATCTGTGAGTAAAAATAAGTACATTGTCTGCGTTTAAATGGAAAAGAATAGTTTAAAAAACATCAACATTTGTCAAAATCACAATAACACTCGGGAAATTCCCAATCAACGAGTTCAGAATTCCTAGGGGCGGGGGGGGGGGGGCATGGACATCAGTTCGGTCATGTATGCCCCCCCCCCCAGATACGCCACTGGGACCTAGGCATACCGCCGCATGCTCTTGGACTAGTCGCGAGACACCAACCTTTAATGGCCGTCTAACCCAAAAACTTATCGGACGCCCGGAGTTGTGACTGAGTGAGTAATCCGCGCGGGCACCATTTTCGGCACTCTGAAGTGGCAGCCTCCTCACTCATCTTGTGGGGACCAACCCAAGAAAAATGCCCTGAGAGGTCATCAAGACTGAAGACCTGCTCTCTCAAGCGGCATGATGAAGGGCCGATGTGACGGCTGATGACTGGGACGCCCGTGTTGATGGAGAACCTCATAAGCCACGACGCCTAGACCTGATTACTTGCTTGATTGATTGTTGCCTCACACCAGTTGAGTTTTTTGGAAAGGAAGAGCACACTAAAATGTGATTTTGCCATATTTTTTCCACTACATAAAGAATTAACTCATTTCACTTATTATTCCACGACAGTACCCCTGCAGAATTACCAAACGGAAAATAGAAAAAGAGTATAAAAACATCGAAGAAAACAAGAGAAAAAAGTAATCGTTCAATTACAATTTATATTCATTAGTTTTGGGGTGGGTTCCATTGAACTACCATGAGTCAACCCCGGTGCTGTGTTTGCAGCGGCCAGCCGAGGGGGGGGGGGGGGCACGTGCCCCAACAAATCCCCAGTGCCCCCTCCCAATAAAAAAATGCGATAGTGCTCATAAAAAACAAGAGAAAGACGGGAAACAATTGAGAAAGAAGGGGGGAAAATAGGAGAATGCGCGTTTGTATCAGCAACGGTAGTGAATAATCGCAGGCGGGATCGCTATCGCGGCCACAAAATGGCATGGAAGATGGTGGCCTATTGCAGTGTCCCCCTTCCAAAAAAAAACAAAAAAACCCCACACTGACAAGCCTATTCTCCCTGCCCCCACACCGAAACAGTCCTGTCTACGGCTAACGTCGCTGTGTGATTGGCTTTTGCGCGGACGCTATTCGAACCCTCCCATTTAAACCAATACAATTATAATCACACTGTGATGTCTTCTCGGAGCCACCGTTTACGTTGACAATAGGTCAGGCAAGTCGTTCTTTGAACGAGTTGACTTGAGACAGTGCACCTGTTGGGAAGATATTAGGCCGAGTCGGTCAATGGACGAGTTGTGTGGCATCCTGCAAACGGATTGATTGTACGACAATTTTGTTTACTTTTTGTTGACCTGTGCAAGATGGCGGCTCTCATCAGACACGTCTTCAAAAGAAGTTCCCGTTTTCTGCGGGCAAACTGCTCAGTATCCCTGCAGACTAGGTTTAGCTCTGGTTTACTGGTGGAAAGTGGGAAATACCCGTTCTTACAGGAACTCGGTATCGAAGCAGAAAACGCAGGAGCCTTTACGGGGTCGGGATCATGGGGTGGAAAGGGGGAGGTAAGTCAAGATTTTACACAACACAAGAAACGTGTGTTGAACCTGGGCGCAATCTTAGAAAATCGGCATTATTTGTTTAAATTGCGCGGTCTGTTATTTCTTGACGGCGCAAACGTTTCACGCCGCAGGATTTTAAGGTTTGCGTAGGGGTAGCTCGGGCGCAAACTTTGAACATCGCGCGATCTTTGTCGTTCGCCCCGCCCACAATTCTACCACAAAAAAAAAAAAAAAATAAAATAAATAAAATAATTAAAGTTAAACAGGGAGTTGAGCAAAAAATGTAAACACGGTGTGCAGAAACTGGTTGCAGACAAATTACACATTTTTTTTTTGAAGAGATAAAACTAAACAAGTAAATAAAACTACTATACATACTAATAATTTAATTAGTAAAGGGAAGGTAAACATGGTAAAAGCCAAATGTGTCTCCTTCAATTCAATTGAAACCCTTTAAAAAAGGAAAAAAAGAAGCTTTAATATTATTAATATTGCAAAATATACCATAGAATTTGGCAATTACATCAGAGAGCTTGTATTGATGAACTACCGATGGAGCCCGCAATGCAATGGGCTGACGTCACCCAGTTTTTTTTGTCATGTGCGTATGATGCTGCTTGCATGCCTTGCGTATGCACCTTGTGTCAATTAATCACCTCATAATGAGCATAGTCATGATCTGGTCAGTCGTCTTCTAATTTCGTATAAAGTCAGGTTTCCTGATAGATCAACAGGCATTCTTCCATTACCAAGATGGCGGCCTTGGGTCGCGACATATTTGAATGTTACTACTACTAGATTTAACAGTTATATGTGATTACTATAGTATAATACAGTGTAGTACAGTACAGTGACTGAATTTCTGAATTATAGGCCTAATCTTTCATTGTCTATACATGTACACAAAGAAAGTAAGTGTATGTCACAAAATGGTTACTTTACAACAGGTCAGGTATATTATTGTTGCCAGAAAGATAGCAATTTAATTACCTTGGTTTAATTTCATGTTCATCTTCTTATTTTTAAAGCTGGTGACCTCTTACAGCCCAATCAATGGAGAACCAATTGCAACAGTGAGGCAGGTAAGTTCTGTTCATACTGTACTCTCTCAAGTACTGTCAGATGTGGGTCTGGAATTTAATTTTTTAAAGGAACTTAAGGCACATTTTCGTTTGCACTTGGGAGTACGGGAGTGGGCAGCAGGGGAATTTTTTTTCTTCTAAATTGATTATTTTGGGGGGTCGGAATTGAATTAATTTCCTTTGCCTTCAGTGTCTTCTGGCAGACTTTGTGCTATTGGCCTACAAACAAATGTTCAGTATTATTATTTTATTTTGCTTGTATTTTTCTGAACAAAATTGCATAAACTGTCCTTGCAAGGGAAGCACATGAAGTCAATGCCATGATCGATGTGAAACACCAACCCTAAAATTGTACACAAAAATGAGAGATTTTTTTCTCTCCAGTTTATGACAGTAAGCAATAAGTTTTATTCACCCATACTCCCTTAACAGTGGTCGCTTGGTCGGCTGGCCAAATACCAGTTAACATACCTGAGGACCAGCCAAACTTCACTCTAAGTGGTCCGACTGGCTAGTTCAGTTTTAAAAAGCTTCCTTTTTTCGTTTGAAATTTTGACTAGTGAAAAAGCTGAGTGGACTCGTGAAATGACAAGCGAACTGGTCCTGCTGGCCAGTCACTAAAAAAGTTAAGGGCAAACCCTGTTTGTTTACAAGCTGTGGTTTCACGTTAACTTTTCTTCAGTGAAGCCAGTTTACACTCAAGTGCTATTAAATAAATAAAAAAAAGTATGCAGACTTAATGAAGTGATACAATTTGTTCTTCACAGGCTACCCTGGCTGAGTACAATGAGGCAGTACAGAACTCTAAAGAAGCCTGGTCTTCATGGACTGATGTGAGTTGGGAAATAATTTGGCAAATCAATTCATAAATTCTGCAGTGGATGGTTTCAATTCCTGATGGTATTTGCCTTGTTAAACTTATTATTTTGTGCAATTGAGCAGAATGCTTTAAATCCAGGTCTGATGCTTGGTTCTTGAAAGGACGCCTCCATGAGAAAATTGTAAGTTTCTATTGTAATATTTCAAGTGGCACCAAGGCGATGACCAGGAGCATGGAGGCAATTTCCTCCTGCTCTTTTGGCTCCTTGAAGGACTGTAAATCTTAGAGAACAAATCAAGGGGCAGTTCAAAGGGCACCTAGGCAGTGATCAGGGACATGGTGGCAGTTGCCTCCGGCTCTTTTGCCTCTGTGAAACATATGGCCTGTTAATCTTAGAGGACGAATCAAGGGACAGTTCAAAGGGCACCAAGGCAGTGATCTGGGGCATGGAGGCAATTGCCTCCATTGCCCTCTCTGATTTGCCTTCCTGATGTATCTTGGCCAGATACAACGTTTTGATAATTTCAAACTCACACATAACACAAGGGCTATTTTAGGAGTATACAACGTTTTTGCACTGACATTGTGATGTCAGGTGTTCTTTCCTGATGTATCTTGGCACATACCTGTTTTGTGTGTACATCCAGGCTATTTTAAGCCAGATACAAAATTTTGACAATTTCAAACTCACACCATAACACAAGTGCTATTTTAGGAGTATACAATTTTTTGCACTGACATTGTGATGTCAGGTGTTTGCATTTGTTTGACTACTTTTCATTCCCTTATTAACAGCTAACGAAGTAATGAGAAGAGTTTGTACATGAAAAACTTTAAACTTCTTTATAGAAACAGTTGAAACTACCCTAAATCCTTCAAAATCTGTATACAGCTGCTGTTGTCTGATTTTAATGGAATCAGTGCTGCATATACTACAGTAAACCAATGGTGGAATTTAGTCAGGCACAATCTTAGCTGAGGGCACAGGCTGGGATGTACATATATTTTAAGTGCGGGTTAGTAGGATTCTGCCACGACAGGAAGACTTGGTCGTAGGAATGATGAATCACTTTTTTGTTGATAGCAAAATTCTTTTTCTCTTCAAAAAGATGCCTGCTCCCCAACGTGGTGAAATTGTGCGCCAGATCGGAGATGCCCTCAGGAAAAAGAAGTCGGCCATCGGACAACTTGTAAGTAAATCTGTGTCTCATGAAGGGTAATGGTGCAGGATTTCATGTCAAATTTATTTAACCCTTTACTGAGTGCCATCTACCGAAATCACACCATTGTTGTACGTGTCCTCTGGTTACAGTGTCCTTTAATTGGTGGTGTGTGTGGGGGGGGGGGTGATTGGGGGTGGTAGGGGGGTTGCTGGAAGCTATAGAGCTGGGCATAGTGCCTGCCAGACATCAACAGGCTCAGCCTGATATAATAAACAGATGGCTGGAATGGTTCCACTTTATCAGAGGGTTGGATGTGTGTGGGCTGTGTTGACAATCATGCTAACCCATGGATGATCATGTGGCAGATTTTTACGCCGGGTTTTGTTCATTATTTTTTCCCAGTGCATGAAAAAACGCCCATAATCATCGAAACTGAACTCCCCTGTGGAATTCTCCAGTCTATGATACCAAGGATGTTCAACTCACTGTGGGCTTTGAAACTTGGAAAAACAATGAAATACATAACTTGTGACACCTGTTGGAGTACACAGGGCTCATGACAGAGTTTTAAAGCCTTGGACTACACTGTACCAAGGCAGAAGGTTGACATGGCTGACCCTATTTTGTGAACAAAATTGTTATGCCCCCTGCTTGGCGAAGCCACCGAAGGGGCACTCTGTGTCAGACATGTCCTTCCGAGCGATGACTCCAGAGGGCGTGGCATATCAACTCAAAACTTGGTGTGGATTGGTCTAAAAAGACAGCAAACCAAAACTCAAACCCAAACCCAACACACTACACCAAGTTAAGTGTATGGGGTGTGGTGGCCGAGCGGTCTAGCATATCAGAGTCATGTTCAGATGGCTTAGTCATTGGGAGTGTGGGTTTGAATCCAGTCATGACACTTGTGTCACTGAGCAAAAGACAGTTGTGCCCCTGAATAAAAGACACTTTAAAAAAGCATCTACTCCAGGCGTGTGAAATAAAATTGGTAACCTGCAAGGGCTGAGACGATGTTTGATTAACCCCATAGGGCCATTTATAAGCAGCTTGAGGTTGATGCGTATGCTTCCTAGGGAACCCATATTGTATGCTAGGGATTGCCCTTTACTTTTTTAGTGACTGGCCAGCAGGACCAGTTAGCTTGTCCTTTCACTAGTCCTGTAGCTTTTTCACTAGTCAATATTTCAATTGAAATTTGGATGCTTTTCAAAACTGAGCTAGCCAGCCGGACCACTTGGAGGGATTTTTGACTGGTCCTCGGATGTTTTATCTATATTTTGGCCAGCGGACAAGGGAGAACGCTGTATGCAATAAACAGTCTTGTTTTGTTTTAAATACATTTAGTTGGCCCTAGAGGTTGGGAAGATCGTTGCTGAGGGGGGTGGTGAGATTCAGGAGTTTATCGACGTGTGCGACTTTGCTGTTGGATTGTCTCGTATGTTTGGTGGACGTGTCCTTCCATCTGAGCGTAAGAAATACTTTTGAGAATCAATAAAAAGTAACATAATTAACGTAGTTCCTGAAGCATCTCCTTTGAAGAATTGTTGCAGACATATTTGAAACAAATAAAATGAGCCTCTGAATGGAATTGTAACACTTCGATTAACTTGAGAACTCTCAATCATTAACAAGAACAAGCTAAAGGAAAATAACTTTTAATTAATCTGCTAACTAACAAAATTGAGTAACTTCATTGACTCCGTGGTCGATCATGTTAGTCATGTAACATTCCTTATATTTGAGTAAATCTAATTTGTAATTGTGCAACTCTACTATTTTGTGTTTTCTTTTCAGGCCCGGGCCATGTTCTTATGGAACAATGGAACCCCCTTGGCCTTACAGGTATTATCACTGCCTTCAATTTCCCGACTGCTGTGTTTGGCTGGAACGCCGCCATAACCATGGTTTGTGGCAACACTTGCATGTGGTAAGGAACCCCATATCAAGATGTTAACAACTTGCCATTTGATGATATGTATACAAGAAAAAACATTCCAGACAGTAATCGGAAGCCCGATAGTTAACAAAAAATGTGCAGAAATGCCAGTAGCAGATGTATAAATACACCTAGAGATTCTGTTGTGTACCGTGCACAGGGAATGCTTTTACCATGCTATGCTTTGTTTGCCCTGTAACAAACTGGGGAAAAGGACACTGGAATTTCATGCTCCAAATTTCCCTTTTTGGGGGTTATTGTGTAATCCCCACTTTCAGGCCTTCGTCCTTTTGTTGGACAAACAATGATTGTTAGGCTTCGACTATTTAGCACTGCAGGAAAGCCCGAGATTCCAGCATGCCATGGCCGATTTTCAGCCTTGGCTTTTGGCAAGATTTGGCTGATTACCGTGAACAAAAGAAGCATTTTCTGGAAAGAGAAAAAGAAATCCTGTCAGAACATTTTATGAAAATGTTGTCTTTACCTGGTTACTAGGTCATGGTTTTGTTGTGATGATGACACTCTCAACAACAAAAATGTTCTGGGATTTACCAAAAGTTAATCAGAAAAAAGTGTTTCAACATGTGAATGGACATGCAGGGCTTATACTGAAAAAAAATTTAGTTGATTAACTTGTTGGTTTTAAATTATTTTTCTCCCAATCACCCTGAAATTGCCATTAACAATGGACTGAAAAAGTTAACAAATTTTTGCATCCATTATTTGGTTTTGATTGGTACTGGAGTAAACTTTTATAATCAGTGGGTTATCAGATTGAAACTGACCAAAGTCTACATGTCTTTAAAGTTTGTAATCAGGTAAGCAATTGTCATCTAAAGACTGTTGTTGTTCTTCTGTGTCTGTTTTTTTGTTCAGGAAACCTGCTCCAACTACACCCCTCTGTGGAATTGCTGTCACAAGGTAAGTCAAATACTATAATGTTGTCTAGACAGGTGTGTACATGTGTATAAGTATTTAGCTCATGTGGGCCAAACTTCACCATTGTCTTTTGAATTAATTCTCAATGATGGCAAAATCATGGATCAATTTTGCTCGCTAATTTTGTCCCCAGTTTTATCAGAGCCTACATATCTTTATTGTGTGTAATTTATTTATTTATTTATTTATTTTAATTTTAATTTATTTATTTATTTATTTATTTATTTATTTTTTGGAGGGGATGATAAGCTTTAAACACTCTATTTAAAATTTCAGTATCCTTAATAGGTCAGTATACTAAAATGTTGAGTTAGAGTTTGACGTTGTTTTTACCTGCCTGAAGCTTAAACTTTAAAGATTCATGAGGTTTAAAAAAAATCTGACTTGCTACGGATTAGGGCTATGATTAGGATAAGTGCAATAAACCTTAAAATAAGTCGCTTTCATTGCTTTGAATTTTTATGGTTGTTGATCATAATGGCATTAGAACATTTAGACATGCTCCAAATGCGCATGTATGGATAACTAAGCGGTTTTTACATTGTGTTTGGAACAACAATATTGATGTATGGACTTGATAAAAGTACAAACAGATTAGTTCATGACAAGTAAGTTACTGTATAAGAATTATGAGGCTTAATAGTAACTCAAAACCATTAAATATAATGAGAAACTTCTATGTCTCTGTTGAATTGGTCTTTCTCCCAGAGTTCATTAATAACAATGAAGCTAAGTAAGGGTTTACTTCAAAGCTTACAGAGCTTGAGATATTAGAATTAAGAAAGAACAACATAATCTTTGTTTGCGTTTTGAACTCGATATTTATACCAAAAGGAAAAGTCACGAAATTGAATAGAACAATGAATAGGGCCTAGGTTAATGATGAACAAAAGTTCAAACTTTGCAAAAAACAAAAGGATATTTCATGGAGTTACAGCAGAGCTGTGTGCTGCAAGAATTGCGACATGGAGGAACCAGTTTTTTTTTTGGTCACATGGTTGCTGGATGCCATTTTAGGTCCCAAATGTAGCACAACTCTATGTGCAGTCTACACTGGCACCCTGCGTGCACCCATGTGTGTTTTTTTGTATACCGAAAGTGGCTTCTTATCGGACATTGTCGTAACTCTCTCAATAAACAGCTCTGAGTTTGAAACGTAGTTCATCTTATTCAGCTGTTTGACTCGGAGGAGAAAAAACTTCAAGAAGGTTTAAAAATATGTTTTTAATTAGTGCAAAAAGCGCATCATTTTCATAAATGGCTGTCTGTAACAGCTACCTTGCAGGTTAGTAGGTAATTTGAAATCAATAAGCTCGCAGATTTAGAGAGAAGGTACATTATTATTTTTTGTAGTGGTGAAGTATTTCCTTTCTTTCAAGATATTTAAAACATATCATGTGACACTATTGTTTTGTGCGCGACCATCTTGGGCTTATTTCAACCATGGCTATCAAAATAAGCTATGGTCATTTGCGAGGTATTTAGATGCTCCTTACAGCCTGAGTTCAACATTATTAATAGCATCAAATACCAGTGTATCTCAACATGAACATGAAATCATAAACCTGTGAAAGTTTAGGCTCAATCGGTCATTTGAGTTGGGAGAAAATAATGAAAAAATTCCACCCTTGTTTCACAGAAAGAAATAATTTTCTGGTGGATCGATACTGGTCCGTATTTTGATAGTTAGCAATTCTGTACTTTTAACATGCCAATAACGTGCTAATTCTGAGAAGAAAAAAAACTACACAGCAAAGTCACATCATTTCAGTACCCAGATAACCTTACAAGTATGCTGTATTCAATCTGAGAGTTTTCCCGTCGTCTTCGGGGCTGATTTTGCAACTTGGTAAACAGCGCCAATATACTTGGCCCTTTAGAATCTTGTAACTATGGTAACTGATTCAAGATGATTTTGTTTTGTTTTTATTTCAGGGTGATCCAATCAGTCCTTGCAGAGAATAAAGTCCATCCAGCAGTTATGACCTTAATGTGTGGGGGAGCAGACATAGGGTAAACAATTTCATTCTATGAGAACTACGAGGTGATTTACATTCGTTGCCAAGGTGGCAGAAATAATGAAATATATTTTGGGTTGAACGAAGACAATTTGACCAGAGCGGGACTTGAACCTGTGACCTCAGGATGAACGTGTTGGCGCTCTACGAAATGAGCCATCTACCCCTGCTGTTGGCGGTCTCCCTGTTTTGTTTGGGGTTGCCAGTCCAAAGCCATTCAACCGGTAACTGCCATATAGCCAGGGATCACACACACAAGAACCATCAAAACATTTCCTTTAATCTGTCTGTTATTGGGATTTTTTTTTTCCACTTCATCTTCCGGTTTGGACCAGAATAATTTGGTCAAATTGGGCTCATGTCCTTAAATTTTTTTTTTGACTTGTCAAGGTCTTTCCTGTGAAAAATTATTAAAATTTATTTCAAGAGTTATAGTTCAAGAGTAATGGTTTTTGAAATGATAAAATCAATTAGGCCTAAATGCAATTTGACACCTGATGACGTCACCATTACGTCACATTTGTACAAGTTAGAGTGAATGTTAGGGTCTTTCTGTACCTGAAGTTTCTAAGGTTGTGTGAGTTTGCTCAAGTTGCAAGCCCATAAAGTTGAGACCTGTAAGCTTCCAAATATCACCATTTAATCTAGCGCCAGACATGGAAAGTCAGGGCGCAATTAAATGAATACATCACAGAAACTTCTTATAAGAAGTCAAGGTGGTTGCGGTGTTATTAGATTGCATCCTGGTGTAACAAATTGTGGCTTGGAAGGTCACTGCTTTTTTTCAGGTGATGTGATTGATTACATGCACTTTGGTTTTGCCCAATTTCAGTGAATTTATGGAAGACTATTTCTGAATGTATAAATTGTTCACATCTAACACTTTTATCAACAAATGACATTCCAAAGTACAATTAGTGTGTTCATGTTCAAAACAGGATATCCAAAAGAAAACCTGACAATCCTGGCAAGGACTGAAGGATTAAGGGATTGTAGGATTGTAAAGAGTTCGTTCACATTGCCCCCCCCCCCTCCTCCCCCGGAATTGTGTGGAGGTCATGTGAAGTCAAACTCACTCTACACTTAAAAGACTCACCGGAAAAAACAGTATTGTGTACCATGTTTCTCTCAATCACAGTGTGTATTTAGTTATTTTTTGTTTTTCCAAATACTTGGTAAACCCAATTTGATCGCTCAAAATAAGAAACAACAGATTTTTATAAGCTGGAGTTTGCAAGGCAGACATTGAAAGCCATCTGACCGGCGGTCCAAAACCATCCAAAATCCCCTCGGGCTGTCTGATGGATGGCTAGGCGGCGCACTAGATGGGACACTGCCTCAGGCTAAAACCATGAAATCACATCATTAGTCTGACATTTCTCATGTTATCAATCAGTAGGGAAGTTCTAAGTGACTGTTTGTCCGAGTAGGGAGAAACTGTGGATAAGGTGCCTCCAGACCATTTAACCTCATTGTCTGAACATCCAAGTAGGAAATGACTAATAACCTATTCACTCATTTTTTTATTCATGTTATTTTTTACTTTGAAAGAATTTCATTAAATGGAATTTGTATTGTTGATTCTATTAATGTCTTGTCTTTCATTCTATTTAGAGGCGCCATCAGTCATGATGCATCTGTTCCCATTGTTTCATTCACTGGAAGCACTGCTGTAAGTATTTTTGATTGAGGCATTGGATTGTTACCAGTCTTCTATGAATCTGTAATCAAACATTTGTCATACATGTCATATCATTTGGGAGATATCATTCATTTTAAACTTGTCACTAGAGGGCGCTGTATGTCCTTGCACCATCATATAATATCTATTATGAAAGTTTGCACCACATTGTAGTTTTGAAATGAGAACGTACTAGCATTTAAAAAATTACTTAGTCATTTCATCACCTTTGTCACGAAGAGCGTGGCAAATTATTATTAGCGGTTAGAGCATCGTACTCAAGTTCTGGTGGCTAGGTCAACAGGGTGTGGGTTCGAATCCCGGTCATGACACTTGGTGTCCTTGAGCAAGACACTTAACTATAATTGCTTCTCATCACCCAGGGGTAAATTGGTACCTGTGAGGGCAGAGATGGTTCTTGTGATTGATTTAGCTTGGTGCGCTACATATTTAGCAGCACAGGCTGTATACTCTCAAGGGAGCTGAGATGGTTTAAGGAATGAAATAAATGGCCCAGTGACCAGGGGAAATAATGTTGAAGCGCCATGAGCGTCACTGAGTGACGGATTTGAGCGCTATATAAGAAGCCACTGTTATTATTAAAGGGGGCGTAAATCTCAATAAATGCATTTGTTTCACACATCCCCAAAGATACATGTAATACATTGCAACAGAAGAGTGTAAAGTGTAGTTCAAACCGTTGATGGGGTTTCGTGAAGCCACCTTTGCCAGTGTGCGTGTAATTACCTGACATTTGCATCACTTTCCTTTGTAAAAACATGTTATTGAGATGGGGTTATAAATAGGTTATCTCACTTTTGAGGTTTCACAAAGAGACACATTTTGACTAATTACTTATAGCAATAAGCTAAGATTGAAAAAGAAATTAGTTAGTCAATGGGCAGGTCAAACTTTTACAGAATCATGAGAGAGACATTTGCGTCACTTTCCTTTGTAAAAACATGTTATTGATTGAGATGGGGTTATAAATAGGTTATCTCACTTTTGAGGTTTAACAAAGAGACACATTTTGACTAATTACTTACAGCAATAAGCTAAGATTGAAAAAGAAATTAGTTAGTCAATGGGCAGGTCAAACTTTTACAGAATCATGAGAGAGACATTTGCGTCACTTTCCTTTGTAAAAACATGTTATTGAGATGGGGTTATAAATAGGTTATCTCACTTTTGAGGTTTAACAAAGAGACACATTTTGACTAATTACTTATAGCAATAAGCTAAGATTGAAAAAGAAATTAGTTAGTCAATGGGCAGGTCAAACTTTTACAGAATCATGAGAGAGACATTTGCGTCACTTTCCTTTGTAAAAACATGTTATTGAGATGGGGTTATAAATAGGTTATCTCACTTTTGAGGTTTAACAAAGAGACACATTTTGACTAATTACTTATAGCATTAAGCTAAGATTGAAAAAGAAATTAGTTAGTCAATGGGCAGGTCAAACTTTTACAGAATCATGAGAGAGACATTTGCGTCACTTTCCTTTGTAAAAACATGTTATTGAGATGGGGTTATAAATAGGTTATCTCACTTTTGAGGTTTCACAAAGAGACACATTTTGACTAATTACTTATAGCAATAAGCTAAGATTGAAAAAGAAATTAGTTAGTCAATGGGCAGGTCAAACTTTTACAGAATCATGAGAGAGACATTTGCGTCACTTTCCTTTGTAAAAACATGTTATTGAGATGGGGTTATAAATAGGTTATCTCACTTTTGAGGTTTCACAAAGAGACACATTTTGACTAATTACTTATGGTCAATAAACTAAGGTTGAAAAAGAAATTAGTTGGTCAATGGGCAGGTCAAACTTTTACAGAATCATGAAAGAGGTCTTAAACAGCAAATCGTGGTTTTGGTATTGCAGATTTGCAGTTTTAAACTAAGCCCAGCGAGTTCTAAATCTCAATTACGTCTGTTGACATAGGTGGCTCTTCGTGAAAATGGTGCCTCCAAACCAAACTGCAGCTTGGAAGCCTGAGGAAACTTGTGAATTATAGGTCTCAGCTTTAAACCAAATACCATATTTCAGGGTTTCTGCAGATCTTTAAAAACGTATTAAAGAGTCTTAAATTGAACTATCAAAATTATTACGGCCTTAAAAAGTATTAAAAAGTATTAAATTTCATTATTTGAGGTCATAAACAAATGAATGAAGCGTCGTGTAATGAATTTTCCTATCAGCTTGTAATGAACCGAACTATGCTGCATGTAAAAAAGTTACATAAAGTGTGAGCGGGTACAGCTGATTTCCTTGCTTTATTCACTTATTTTTGGTCTTAAATTTTGTTAAGGGTGGCATTAAAAGGGTCTTAAAAAGTCTTAAATTTGACTTTTTATAGTGTGCAGATACCCTGTTATTTGAACCAGTGTAAATCTCCCTCTTCCGTGCGCATGGGCTGGGTTATCTTACACTGTATATGCACTACCAACCCAATCAGGCACCAATGTCTTAACACCCACTCAAAGGCAAAAGCAGTTATTTTGAAGTGTCTCTGCTCAAGAGCACACGATGCACTTTTGATCCACTCTAGGTTTTTCCAGATGCACACACAAAACTGCTCCTTTTACATACTCTTTTAATAGCCTGCCGGCAATTGTTTAGCTTACAAATTCCTAATTATTCTACCCCTTAATGGATGCTTTGCCTTTGCAAATTTCTCTCTGTCGCCTCTTTAAGTGTTTGCACACCTGGAAGCAATTCTCATGCATTTTTCTTTTTAGGCACAGGCATTAAAGTGTTTGTTTTGAATCAATGAATGTTTAAAAAACAATTGTTAAAGTTTGCACTATCATTGTAACTAAGATGACAGATGTTTTGTTGCTCTTATTTTCTGACACTTTTTTGTTTCGGTGTAAATTAATGGAGAATATTTACATGCTACTTATTGATTATTTACATGCTACTTATTTATTTAATGTCTTTTTGTGATGAAAGGTTGGGCAGAAGGTTGGGACAATAGTGCAGGAAAGATTCGGGCGTTGCATCCTGGAACTTGGGGGAAACAATGCGATCATTGGTAAGTGACATTGAGTAATGGAATTGGTGCAAGTTGATTAAAATCATCAAAATGAGTCATTAATTTGAATGATTTGTGGTTTGCTTATTGGAAAGCCTTTTTGGAAAGTCAAAGTATTTTGTCTATTAGCACGTTGTGGCTCGGCGGTTAAGAGCACCGAATTCAAGCTCTGGTATTTCTGATCAGCTGGGTGTGGGTTTCGATTTCTGGTCTTGACATGTGTGTGTTGTGTAGGGCACGTAAAAGCTTATCGCTATGAGAAGGGGGATTGCCCCGGCGTTTCTGGCAATGGTTGCTGAATGCGCCGCAGCACCTTGTAGACCCTTATAACTAAGTGCTACATAAATTAGTCTCTTAATTAGAAAAAAATTAAAAACCTATCGGAAAATGTTTGTGTTTCTTCAAACGCCTTGAGTACCTTATTGGTACATCCGTATGCTATATAAAGATATAAGACTTATTGTTATGTACTTGAGATGTCTTAAAGATTTGTTTAAATTATCAAGAAAAGTACATGTAGAGAAAACAAACAAATTCAGTCTAAAAGCTCACTGTTTTGTAAAGTTAACAATGCGCCAGTACCAATCCTGTGGAAGTCCGTCTGAAGTGTTGTCATTGTAAAAATAATAACAAAAACATTCTCAAGATCCCCCAAATCACCATACATGTAACTTATTTTTATTGCAACCCCAAACAAAACTGTTTTACATTGTTTCAGTCATGATACTCTTCGTAAGTCTGTTTTTCGATGTTTGGGCCCTCAGAAAAATCAGAATTAATATTAAATACCCTGAAAATACCCTTGCATGTCAACCAAGGACTTAGTTTCAACTGTACATGTCAGGTTGATAGTCTCGTGCAAGTCTGTTACGGAACGTAGATTGGACTGACATGTGTATTATATAGATTGATTACTCACACCTTTGTGCTCGATGGATATGCAGACTGGATCCTCATGCCTCGCCGTAGTTAAAATATTTACATAAACAAATCACCAGTCTAATTGCAGCATTGTGCAACAATACTTGACACATTGGCTGGTATTTAGTGTATATGCTCACCTGTGACTGCTGTTGGTTTTTCAATCATTTCTAGTTAATTATCATGTAGATGATATTACAAATCTAAAAATTGTCTATGATTCTACATGTACATCACTATTATTACATAATCAGTGATCGGTGATTACATATGCTAATCTTTAAGCTTATTTTAAAAGGAAGTCTTAGTTGCCCAGTTTATGTATAGATAGTTCACAATTATTGCCGCCTTTATCTGCAACTTGGGTTTTGGTTTTTTTTTTTTTTTAGCAGCCTCAAGTGCTCATATTTTTCTATGCAGCCAAGCATGCTAAGTGGTTGACTGACCAATAAGGTGTTGTAAGCAACAAATCAAACCAGGAACACCGGGGCGAACCCCTTCTCTTTATGATAAGTGCACTTGGTTCTTTTACGTGCATTACACAACACACGGGACGTAGAGCTTTACGTCCTTTCTGAAGGACGAGGCAATAATGGTCAGGTGCTCTGCTTAAGGACACAAGTGTCATGACTGGGACTCAGCCCACACTCTGCTGATCAGAAACACCAGAGCTTGAGTCCGGTGTTCAATCTTATCCATTCGGCCAAGACACGCCATAGTTACAAAACAAAATTAGAAGGTTTTGCTAGACAAAGTATGCCGGGCCAAGTGTTAATGCAATGTTATTATTATTATAATTTTTTTATTTATTTTTTTTATTTTTATTTATATATATCTATATATATTTTTTTTTCTTTAATGGCTTTCTGCTCTGTATTTATTTTGTTGTTGTTGATGTTTTTTAATTCATGGACAATCACTGTGCAATTCAGCCTTTGGGCTGCAAGGAGTGTTTTTAATAAACCAATAATAATAATAATAATAATAATAATAATAATATTAATAATAATAATAATAATAATAATAATAATAATAATAAAACCCTGCTCCTGAGAAATCTTTCCATTTGAAAAAAAAAAATTGATCTGAAGACATTCCTGATGTGGAAATTTTCTCAAAAGAATAAAAACAAGTAGTATGGCAATTTTCACGCAAACAAAAACTGTTGCTCGCTTACCGTTTTGCCTCCTCAAAAACAGGTCTAATTTGAGCTGGTTTCATATGTTGTTTTGTATGGAAAATGGAGGATTTAAACTCTCCTCAAGGCATTTGTGCTCCACATATTTTTCATGTTTATGTAACGTTTTACTCCGTTTGCCAAGAGGGACATCTGTGCTTTGTTAGATTCTGCAGTTCAATGAATAGTATAAAACTGATGAATATAATATCGTGTCCTTTACTTGTGTGTAAGATATATGGGTGCAGCACAAAACAAACGTTAGATTGAAAGTGGCAGCCATGGCACATGAACTTTAGACTATTTACTCTCTGTGTTTCTGCTTTTTTTTTTTTTACTCTTCAAAGAGACTACATGTAGCATGCTAGCATCAGCATGTATTGCTGGTGTTGGTTACAATTGCAAGATGATTTATTCCGCAAATGTTCAGACTGTTTGCAGAAATCAACATATTTTTTAGGATAAAGTTATTTGTTTTGATTTGTGGGTTTTTTTTTCTGCAAAAATTAATCGTTTTCCATAAAATCAGCCAGTTGTTGCATCTTCATTCAGATTGGTAGGAGAGTCCTAAGTACCAATGAAGAGAAACAGCGTTAAGCCTTTTGATATTCTGTTTAACCTCCTTTTCACTGAGACGCTTGATGCCGCTGAGAGAGAGAAAAAAAAAGAGAGAATGATTTATTGAAAGATGCATTAGTCGAAAGAGTAATTTCTAGTAATTCTCAAGGGTACACCCATGTGAAATTCTCTTTCGGAAGGAGAGTCGTTGGTTTGATGAGAATAAACCAAGCCAATGGCACTTCTCAGAGCCACTACTCCTTTCAAAAGTGACTTCTTGTAATAAATTCACATCATGCAAAGCTTCAAACCAACAGTAAAGGGGGACTGCCGCCATTACTCTAGCAGGCCAGTGGCCGTACATAGACTTATGAACTCTCTAACCCAGTTACTGCATTCGCGCGCCTGCTGGCTGCCACATCACGTTAATAATGACGGCGTCCCTTGTGATGTGGCGGTCAGTTGGTACATGGGTTTTACAGGCATGCAACTCTTCCGCGTTTCTGCGGATTTCCGCGTTTTTTTAAAATGATCAGCGCTAAAAAAAAAAAAAAATCGAAAAAAAAAAATAAAAAAAAAATATATATGCTTGGCAACAACAATGTACAACCACAATAATGTGAAATAAGCCTAGTACATGCTAAGAATGCACCTAAGAGCATAATAAACCTCAAAATTTTCTAGGGTACCATTGTGGATCTCATGTCCCTTGGCGTTTTGGCTGCCTCGCTCCGCGCTTGCGTTGTGCCTTTGAAAATTTCCTCTTTTTTTTCATCGGGCAGTTGCATGCCTGGTTTTAGAGTTCATAATTTTATGTAATTGTACAGCCACAGGCCTCCTATGATCATGACGACAGTCCCCCTTTAAGGCTCATTTTAAAAACAAAACGGTTGATTGTCCTGTTTGTTTGGGTTCAGAAAAAAAAACACAACAAGATGAAGAGGACCTTTTTATGTTTTAGTTAGTATATTTTCCTAAGATTTTCCCTTTACATTTAAAATGGCCACCAGCTTTTTCGTAATAGCTATCCTACAAGTAAGTTATAAACAACGCACTCCCAAAATTGTTTTGGCGTGCCATTTCTCGAAAAGGACACACTGTAAAGAAGGCACTTCACTTTGGGCACTCAACAAGAACACCTGTTCGCAACTCAAAGCAGCGAGATCGATGTACTTGTCGTAGAAGTGTAAAAATAATGGGAAATAAAATTAATCTTTGAAAGAATGGTGCCACGATGAAGTGAAAAATTAATGAAAAATCTTTTTCGGGGGAAAAGTATATATACATATATGCTATATTGTCCCGCTTTTTTTCTGGATACTTTCCCTTAATCCTTTGCTCCTCTTTTTGCTATAAATGGATATGTTTGTGTTTGTTCTTGTTTATGCCTCTGACGAAGGTCCGGTTTGGATCGAAAGCTAAGGCCACCTCCCCTACTAACTTCATTTATATGTATATAAATAAAAAAGATGCACCGTCAGAAAAGAAGAAGATGTGGGTAGGGACGATCAACTGGTATTTCTTTTTATAAGGCCCAAATGCATTACTCTGCTTGTTGAAAGAGAAGATGTTTAATGGGTTCAACTTAGCAGTATTTCAAATGAATGTCATGAGTTTTTAGATGGTTACTGTTTCTGTTGTGATCTCTATTTCTGTGTCTCTTTGCTACAGTGATTAGAGAGAGAAGTGTCCACCAAGAGCGTTAAACTGTTCTTTGGAAAACCTGCTTAATTAATTGAAATTTATATCACAAGATTTCTTGAACCAACTGTTTGTCTCTCATTCACAGACTTAGCAAGCAAAGATGTCTTACCAGTGTTACAGGACTGTTTTGTTTGTTCTTAAGGCAGCAAAGTTGCAGTCTGTCCTAACCGGTTTTAATGTACTGTTCTTATCCTAATGTAGTTTACAACTTTCTGTTCCACATTGTTATACACACAAAGCAAAATCTGACTTTAATATTTACGAAGCACCTTCAGGAAAACAGTATCCTCAGCTTTTTGCTGTTTATTTTCTGTTTATACAGATCATAAAATGGCATTTTAAATACCCCAGAATAGTAATTCTTGATGAAGTGCTTTCTATTTTTGTACTGTCTATTTGCAATTTCTAGGGACTTAGATTCTTGAGGATTACTACACTGTTTGCCACAGGTGATATTTATACAAAAAGCTTTCTGTTAGCCTTTCATTCCTTAAGTATCATAAAAAAAATGTAGTTGAATTATTCAGAAGTTTTTGATACTATCTTGTTCTTCACCTGAAGCAGTTCTTGGGATATTTATAATGTTCTTAACAGCAAATATCTTCAATGATTACATTGAAGGGAAAGTAGATGTATTTTCTTATATGTTATTTTTTAAATTGAAATCATTAAAAAAAAACGTTTTTCATCGAGGTCAAGGGCCGAATAAGTGAAAAAAAATTAACAAAGAATACCAATAGGTAAAATATTTTTAAAAAGTAAAAGGAAAAAAACAAAATAACTGTATACATTTAAAAACTGGAAATAGAAATTAAAATAGTCCAGATCCAGAAAACATCAAAATCTAAAGAGGCACACACACACACACACACAAGTGTGTAAACACCTCCAATCGGGGACCTCCTATTGTCCCTCTTTTGTTTGGACTTTAACTTTTTGGCAACAGCTCCCATTGGTTTTGTACACAATTTCCAACTGGGGACCTTTACCCAACCGGGGACCCTATTGTCCTCTTTTGTTATAGGTCCCCGGTTTGAATGTGAAAACAAACTCACCCACACATACCTATAGTGGCTTGTGGGGTCCTGCTATTGTTGTTCTATTATTCCCTTTTCTAAAGAATTCTCTTGTGGGGTCCAGGTCGAACAAAGAATTCTCTTGTGGGGTCCATTGTTCCATTGTGTTTTGGACCCCACAAGGACCAGTGGATGTGCTCACACACCCACACACACACACACAAGAACTAAGCACAAAAAGTAAATTGGAGAGCGCACGAGAGATATATATATATTTTTAATCCTTAAAAACATAGAAATGAAAGATGGCAAACAGTCTCAAAATCAAAGTCAGAAGATTGGAGAGACAAGAAATGTTTTAAAAGGACTGAGTGATTGAAACAAAACAAAACAATAACGATATTAAAATACCAGAAATTAGCTAATAAGTACAGAAAAAAAATCATTTATCATTGTTTATTCAAAAGGCTGATTAGGGATGGAACAAGGCTTCTCTTAAATCTAGAGGTTCTGCATTTGAGATCACTCAAATTTAGGGGGGTTTCTGAGTGCATATCCAGATAAACTTTTTTTCAGGGAGAATTTTTGTAGGTTTGGAGTATGTGTGGATTTATTTCCACAGTGACTGTTTAGTCATCAATAGACACACCATTCAAACAACAGTCTTAAATTGTCAACTGCAGTCATTCTTTCAATCTCAGTAACTCGTCAAAGGTTTAACATGGTCAATTGAAGACCATTGTTTACGAATGTTGTCTTGAGATCGTCTTTTGTACAAACAATGAAAAAAAAATGGTTTATGTTTTGTCAGAAATGTTTTTAGGTTTACATTTGACTTAATTCACTTGGAAAGTTTTGTTTAGCTGTCGAAATTAGCAATGGTGATTTAGAAGGTCACCAAGTGTTATTTCCTTGATTGTAATAGCGTTTCCAACATAATTATATCTCTGTAGGATTGTACATGTACATGTACTGGTATGAGTTTCACAATTAGTGTTTCTGTTGTCATCAATTTTTTCTTTTGCCTCTCCAACCTTGAGAATTATGACTGGATTTATAAAAACCTTTTTGTTTGGTGTAAGATGACATTACTCCAGACAACTTGACAGCTTTGCTCAGAGCAATTAGTAGGCCTACCAATTCATGACAAATAGTTCCTCCTTTTTTTAAGGAGTCACTATAATAGTCTTATTTCTTTTAAAAGTTGCAATGAAAAAACGAAAGTCTGTCACGACCAATGTCCCCCGATGAAACTCCCAGAGACTTGTTGCACTTTTAGTACGTTGAGATGTTATAGAATATCAATGAACAAAACCGCTTACAGGATCGTTTAAACAGATCCTTTTTCAGTCAATCACATTTTGTTGAAATTTTGATCCACCCCTCGAAAAGAAAGCACAAGGATAAAGAACAAAACAGAACAAAAAAGAAAAGCAGTAAAACATTGTAAAACTCAAATGGGCCAAGGGTCCTTGAGACCGTTTTGCAAGTGAAATTTGCAACCAAAGGCGAGACTAGATAACTGTTTGGTAATTCAATGCCTCAAGTTTCAATCCCAAGCAAGCATTTTGATGGTCAGATTGCAGCATTGAAAGCCTTAAAGTGAAGCTGTGTGATTCGATTCAACGAAGGGAGGGGTGGTTGGCAAATTTTGATTTTACTTGAACTGTTTAAAAACAAAAAACAAATTTAATGGCTTTAGCTGGCTGCTGTAGTGCTGAGTTAGTTAGGTAGGGTCATCGTTTGGTTTTTGTCAATGTGATGCTGATTTATTGGCAAAATGATCAAGAAACATACAATCAAATTCACTTGTGAATGGTTTAGTTGATTGCGGTGTCTGAAAAAAAAGAAATTGTTACGAAATAAAACAAACCTGTGACTGTAATTTTTTTACAAGAACATCAAATCTATCACCATTTAGTAAGGTGACAGCGGGTACCAACCACATCTTTGAGAAAACAAATCTGAGATTTTTTTTTCAGATTCAAATTTTTTTATTGATTTTCGTCGGATGAAAGAAATACAGTTTGTGTAGATTGTACATATATTTATATGTACATAATGTATTATGTTGGTTGTTTACACTTGACTATGTGCTGGATGGATATCCAGACTGGATCCTCATTCCTCGCCATAGTTATAAAATTTACATAAACAGAGCACCAGTCTACCTGTCTACCTGCAATGTCAGGTAAATTTTGAAGTTGAAATGTCTGGTGAAGGGTATACACTGACCTTTGACCGCTTTTGTTTTGAAGATTTCTTGTTAATTAAATGTACATGACAGTTTGAAGATTTCAAAAAATAAAAACATCTAAAAAATGATTGTCTCTGATTCTACATAATTAAATTGGGTAAACAGTAAACCGAGATGCTCCTTTTTAGCCGTCCACTCTTATTGTATAGCCATTCATGCCAGTTTTATTGGAGCCTGAACATTCTGATTGTGAGGGTGTGGAACAGTGCGATGTGGTTGACAATGTGTCCTGCCAGAAGTTCTAGGAATCTAGGGATTTGATTAATAAAGTAAATAGATGGATTATACTTTATCAATCGATGTCTTCTATCGGACAACACTGACTTTTTTTTCATTATTGAATTTGAAATGTGTTCTCTCTGCTACGATTTCCTCCACAGTTCTTGAGGACGCCGACCTTAATTTAGTAATCCCAGCCACTTTGTTTGCAAGCGTTGGTACGCAGGGACAGCGCTGTACTACGACACGCCGTTTGGTAAGATGAAAGAAATTAATAAGAGTGTTTGCAGTTCCATTCTTGGAGGATATCGCGGCTCTGAAAGGAGTCTGGCTGTTTGTTCTTGATTACATCAGTTCCACCCAGCAATTAGGGTAGACATAAAAGTTCCCTATGCTGGGAATAAAATACTCATCACCCCTGCACGATCCCCGGTCTCTTGACAATGACTGAAGCACACAGTACACAAAACTCTAATACACAGTGATGGTTGCCGCAGGGCTAGTTCATTGGTGACCAGTTGGCCAGCACCTTTGCAGTGGTACGTGTACACAGCCCTTTTTTTTGCACTTGTCCTGCAGCAGAGTCTGAGATCAGACTTTTTAAAGTATGCGTGATAAATAAAAAATGCAATATTTTTCTCCAGATAGAGTTAGTCATGCTCTTTGATCTACGTTTTCTAGTACTGAGGATATTTTCGCAAAAGCTCCTTGGAATCTATAACTCCAGGGGTTATCAAAAGGTGGTAATGCCATCATTTCAATGTTCCTCCTTAGATCTAGATCCCAGTTTCAGACTTTTTGTCAGCAATGACTTTCACCACTGTGAGATGAGATGAGATTAGCGTTCAACCAATCACAAGTCTGAAAACTTCATACGAGTTACACGTAATCATTAGTGACTTAAGTATTATCAAAGTGCCATTCCTTTTTACTGCCATTTGCATAAATGAGTCAACCTCAACTTCTAAGGAGTATGCAGCCCCCAACATGTAGCTGGCCAACTACTGTAACAATCTCCAGGCAAATAATGCCCATGGCAATGAGTTATCAATAAGCTAACTGATTGTTACATATCACCGATCAGTTTTTGACATTTTCAAATATTACTAACTTGTACATTTTGTAGGCTGTTACCTCAGTGAGGTCTACCATTATCTCTTTTACTGGGAAAATTTGGTGTACACGCACGCAATGTAGCTTCACTTTGTCTAATATTGTAAAGTTAGTGCGTTTGAAAAAAAAAAAGAATTATGAGAAATTGCCTTTACATCACAAGGCTGGCATGGCTGGACGGCCACTTTATTGTGAGGACTGCACCTAACTGGTTTGGGCTGTCGACCCAAATCAACTGTCAACAGGGGCATGTTGCCACCTACTCCTGGGGCTGAAACAGGGTTACCCCCTTCACAGTCCGTAAGGATGTAGGCATGGGTATCACCCACTAGGAGCCTGGCTGGTAGAGCAGAATGCCCTACCTTTCCAACAACTTATGAAGCAATTATGCTTTGCTCAAGGGAACAAGTGTCATGACCAGGATTTGAACCCACACTCTGCTGCTGACAACACCAGAGCTTGGGTCTGGTGAACTCGACCACTTGGCCATGACACGCCACAATTGCGGGGACCAATTAATAACCAGGAACAGTATACTAACAATACGAGCATACATTGTAGATCGTGCAGGCTAGTAGTACTCAGTTCCGATTTATAGCAGTTTACCCGACGGGCGTCTCAAAAGTGCTCATTCTTCTTCAGACAGGTGCGCAGAGCTATATCTAAGATAGTGTTATCTTTGAGTCAATCATGATCTGTTACACAGCTTGGCCTTTCAAGCCCTGGGGAATGAGCTCATAAATAATATGGCAATACATGTACATGTACATGTTCCATTATAGGGCTGTATTTTTTTTCGTGAAAACAACTTATTTTAATGGAATATTCAATGAAACCTTCTTTTTAGCATGTGTGGACGCTGCCAAGGTAAAATTCACTCATGTTCCAATACATAGAGTTCTCATGAAAGTGCAAAAAAAAGTCTCTAACCTTGCGTTAAAATGGTGTAAAATGTCATTTTATTTGATACTCTTCCAGAGCGAAATTTGAAACATGGCATCATCGGACATAAAAACAAATGGGTCTTTACATTCCAAAGAGGAATTTTTGCATTAGTTAAATGCACTTTTGAATGAATATCCTTAAAATTTAGGCATGAAATGAAAATTCTCTGTACAAAAATGTACAGACCGTACATTTGAAATGTGACGTCATTTTGACAGTGTATCAAACACAATGGCATTTTGCACCATTTTAAGTTAGAGACTTGTAACTTGTTTTCCCATTTTCATACGCACGCTATCTATTGGAAAATGAATGGATCACACAAATTTCTTTGACTTTGGAGCCCCTCTTTAAAGTAAAGTTGTGTTTCCTAAAAGTTAATTTGTTATCTGCTGGGTTTGCATTTAATGTTTTCAGGAACTGCTTTACAGTAAGCTCATTATTTATATTTTTTTCAAAATAAATCTTCTAGAAATTTCAGTGGTCCGAAAATGGTGTCTGGCTCGGCAGCCCTTACAGATAAATGAAAACTACATGTTACTGTAGATTGTTGGGAAGACAATTAAACAACAATGAAAACAACAACAGAGAAACAAGATTGATGATGCCTGCCTTTATCTGAATTCAGATTCTACACGAGAAGGTATACGATGAGGTGTTGGAGAAGTTGAAGAAAGCATACAGTCAAGTCAGAATCGGTGACCCTCTAGATGGTAAGTTTTCTCCTCTTAATTTTATTTCATCTACATGAAGTTTTCAAAGTGTACATGTACAGTATGTAATGCTTTTTATCAACTTGTGTAGGCATCATTGCTTGAAGACATGGGCCAAGTTTTATTGGGCTGCTTAAGCACAAAAAGTAGCTAAGCACAACAAAAGTGTGCTTACCAGAATAAGGTTACCAGCCAAACTACCATGTTACATGTAAAAAAAAATTACTAGAATCTTGCTCATTTCTGCTCAGCAGTCACATGTTAAGCAATATTTTCTGCTTAAGCAGCTCTAGGAATTTGGGCCCAGATCACTTTTTTTCTGCCTACGAGAGACTGCCTTCAAATTGTTTATGCATGTCAAGTGCAGTTGAAACTTCAAAGAATCTGGACAGAAATGTTTGAGTTTCTGACCACAACATGTTCATGACCTATAAACCCAATTTCTTGTCTCATTTTATCCTATTATTCAGAGCTGCTAACTTTTCCCTGAAAAAACCCCAATCTTTTTTTGTGTTCTGATGAACAAATTTTGAAGTCTCCCTGATTATGGAAACTTATTTCCTATTAAGTTGAATATAATTCTAAACATAATTGCAAGATGCAAATGTTAGCAGCGCTGTATTAATGCATAATTTTGTATAGACTAATAAGTGAGAGACTTGCGTGTACAACCATGTGTTAGAACTCTTTTGAAAGAAGTGGTGGCTGTGAGAAGAGCCAATGTGGTCTCTACGTTTTGAACAGGATACTCTAGCTGCTCGTCTTCATTTTGTGTTTACGCTCCCGGCTCTCTACTTACAGGTAGATGCCACTTTTTCGAAGTAGCGCTGTAAGCTGAGAATGATTATTTACACAAAGTATATTTTGTGAACAAGCAATGATACTTTCCTACTACCCATGGAATATGCCCAAAATTGCTTACGGTATCAATTGATGGCCACAGAGGGACTGAGGTCTTGAACATTGTGTTCTTACCCCAGCCCTTACCGCCCCCACCTTATGTCTAATCTCTCCCTCTCTCTTGCCACAAATCTCGGTTTAACATTAAAAAAAAAAAACAGACCTGGAGGATTATTAGATAAATCTACAATGTGTTTTCTTCTCACAGAGAGTACCCTCTATGGACCCATGCATTCACATCAGGGCATCGAGATATATGAGAATGCTATCAAGAATGCAGTCGCCCAGGGAGGCAAGATAGAAGTGGGAGGAAAGGTAACCAACTTGAGTCCCTTTTTCAGAAAATTTGTTTTGAAGGCATCAGGCTTGAAATTAACACTGGATCACTGGCCGGAGTCCAGTGATTTTAGCCCTGGGCCTGTAAACTCGCAGCCACACAAGTCTAACGCAAATAGATTCTTGCAGGTCACGACCTGCCGTACTGTCCTACAAAATTTAGCTTGCTCCAAGACCAAAGTGGACTTGCCCTAAAAAAATGTTTATTCTAGGCTTGTTTCTGATGTAAAGTTCTGTAGATACAACAGCTTTGGATTTACATTGGGGTTTGTGGTGATTGGCTGACTGGCAGCCAAACAGAAGAATAAGCACAGGTTCATATCGTTTTATAATCATCAAGTCATAATTATTATGAAATCCAGAACTTATTTTATGAGTGGCAAAAGGGTCAGGTCAAAGATGCCGATGGCTGGAAACTTGGCAAACGCTCACAGAATCCATATACGCTCTTTGTGTGACCTGGGCCGTATTTGGGAATGTGATGAGTGCAGTAGCCGGTTACGATGAGTGATGCGCCGCCACCACGTACTCGATGGTTGCGGTGGATGGCTCATCGTCCGGCGACTGTACTCGTTGTGTCTAGTTGACACACACACACCCACATGTTTGTAAATGGTGTAAACCGAGGACATCCCATGGTTTGGACTTGTTTTTTTTTGCGATGTTGTCATTGGTTTTGAACCTGAAACAAACCGAGGACTGTCCCCGATATGTAATTTTCCCGGATCCCTATTGTTAAAGTCCTCGGTTTGAATGCTTAGACATGTTCACACACACACACACACACACACAAGTGTGTAAACACCTCCAATCGGGGACCTCCTATTGTCCCTCTTTTGTTTGGACTCTAACTTTTTGGCAACAGCTCCCATTGGTTTTGTACACAATTTCTAACTGGGGACCTTTAGCCAACCGGGGACCCTATTGTCCTCTTTTGTTATAGGTCCCCGGTTTGAATGTGAAAACAAACTCACACACCCTTACATAATGGCAGTTACGGAGTACTTCCATTGTTGTTTTATTATTCCCTTTTCTAAAGAAATCCTCTGTGGGGTACCACTTGAACAAAGAAAACCTTGTGGGGTAGCATTGTTCTATTGTTAAAAATAGCCCGTAAGTTGGCATGTGTAAGGGCACTGCAGGGGTATATGTACAATTCATGGACTACATGCATTTCACCACAAGTATGATGCGCACACTGTGTGTACCATGTGTAAAAATATAATGAATATACTGTATATAACTGTGACATGCAAATTTCATAAATTAAAAGTCAAGCATTTTATTGGGGGTTTCAGCCTGGTAGCCGAAACCACCTTTGCTTTCGTCAAGATTGTTATTATTTTTCTGATACTTCCATCCAAAAAATTCTAACAGCAATTACACGTGAATTTTGTTTTCGCTTTCGATCTCAGAAACTACAGTCTTTAAAGACACAAACAATACATCAAATGAAAGCCTGTGCTCTAACTTAGATCCAGCAGCAGTTGGTTCGAGTGTTTTAATTCCTTTGTTGATGAATACCAATTTAAAATCACTTGTCGTGAATTAAGCACGATTGCCATAACTGTGTACATGACACATAAAACTTACTGTATGTCATGTATGTGTACATTATTATATGGTCTGCACACCACAGACCTGCAATAGGCCTATTGTATTGCATGTCTGGCATCATTCCAACCTCTATGGTTTATCTACTGATGGCAGGATGTGCGCTGGCAGAATGCGCGCTGGCAGGATGTACTGGCGTTCTGTACAAACGCCGGTGAACTTGTATAGTGCCCTCTCGCTCATGGAGAGTCCACGCACTTTTAAATATAAATGCAATTAAATTTAAGGGATATGAAGATCAGTATTTTAATTATGGAAGCGTTATAGGGGTATTAGAACAAATAAAAAGAATTAATTACGGTAGCGTTCAGGGGTTATTTTTTGCGGTTTTGCCCCACGTAGATTCAATGAATTCTCCCATATAAATTTAGCCTAAGCCTGGTACTGTATCATCTAAAAATTGATATCATATGAACCATATGTTGTAGAGTTTTAATCTTCGGCCCATCTTGTAGCTTACAGCACATTTTATTCAAAAATTAAAACCCTCTTTGTCCTTTACTTGCGGTACAAACAGGAAACTCTAAAATCTTAAATCCATATCTACTGAGCCACATGTCATAACAGCAAGTTCAAAGAGTTCCTTTAGGTATTATTACCAAACTTAGCACTGAGTAGGCCTATAATGACCATGTAATTTTTTCCCCCTACAACCAAAACCCCCAGTGTTTGTTATGTTACAAACACATGGCTAGTTAATATTGGTTTGTAATTTATTGCCACTAACCCTTTAGGGTTTTGTGTGCTTAAAGTATCAAATGAAAGCTAATAACTTTTACTACATTAGCAAAAATAGCAATTAAATATTTAAATTAATTCAAATCGGCCATGAATCGATTTATGCATCTTTAGTTTCTGGCTGTTGAATATTAATGAGGGAAACAAATTGAACAGCAGCTGCCACATTTGCATTTGTTGGAATTTATTGATAACACAATGGGAATTGTAGTAAAGGCTCCACACACTCAAAGCAGCCGATTATGAATCAATAAAGTTACTGATGAGATATACATGTATTCAAGCATAAGAACTGACTGCCAAGTCTTGGCGCTGATGTGGAATTCATCCAAAACAGTATAATGTTTTGATGACGGTCAATAGAAAGACAAGATGTTCCTGACAGTTAACACTTAAAAAGAGGACCGTGCGTTCAGGGTGTGAATTTGAAATAGCACTCGGATTGTTTATAAGATGAGTTAACTGATGATAGTAACTTCTTAGCAAACTTTGCTCCATGTTGGTGATAGTGCAAGAGTTGGGGTTAACTCTAGTGTTTCTGGTTCACATAGCAAGAAACCACTGGTTTTCTCAGACTATGCGAGCTAGAGTGATAAAATTCACTTCAGAAATGTATAAACATAAAATCAACGCTATCCTTTTTGTGAAATCAGGGCCTGGAAGAAGTAGGCCTTTTTCACTTGAGAGTAAAAAAAAAATCCACACGTTGGGTTCGAACCCACGACCTTTGCTGTTCTTGGAGCAGATATGTTACCACTAAACCACCGAAATTGCCCGGTAGCTAGAGGCAGTTCGAATCCTCTGTTTTAGCAGCGGGTATCGTAACAATGTAACAGATGTTAAGTTAGTAGTGGGAAGAAAGACTATTATTAGGTGTTCGTGCAATACGTGCACGAACACTTCTTGTTATTGTTCTGTTTTTTTTTCTTTCCTCCTTCTTTGTGTTTTTTCGTAAAAAATTCAATTTTTGGTCATAACTCAAGATTGAAATTGAATTTAACATTGAAACTCATCAGACAATTGAACCTCATTATCAAGACCATACAAATTTGATGATGTCATGATGACGTCATCGGGTATCGAAATTACAATAAATCAAAGTTTATTATTTTAAAAAGATCATACATGTAACTCATGAACCACATGTTGGATTTACACAATCTACATATCATTGGACAGGTCGATAAAAGATCAACAAATGCTACACAGAACGTGACCCCAATTGACCTTGACTTCCGGTTCAAACCGGAAGTTGAAAAGTTAAAAAAATTCTGACCTCAAAAACTACGCAATAATTCAACAAAAATTTTGCATCACATTATAGATGAGTGATCCTGCTCAAACTTTTTCACAGAGATGATAACATTTAAACCTTTGCATCGGGTCGAAACTGGACGTCAAAGCGCACGTGTCTGTTGAACCATGTTGTATGATAACACACTGTAGTGTAGACTACACGTCAATACAATGTATGTCAAACCGGTACCAGCCACGCGCGTGTACAGTGCACGTGTAATTAAAGGGACACGTTGCCTTTGATAGGGCGAATTGGTCTATACAAACTATACAAAAATGATCCAAGGCAACATGTCCCTTTAAGGTTGACCTGTACTGTATTGAGTACTGGAATACATTGGCGTAGCTCGCTATTTCATTGTATATTGCGCACCCAATTAATGATAGTCCAAGTAATATTTGAAAAATTCTTAATTCCTGAACCACACAATGGATGTTTTTCAACTACACGGCATTACAGAGGGCTCCTAGGACTTTCCTAGCGCTACACAGTATGACCTCATTTTACCTAACTTTTGGTTCAAACCGGAAGTTGAAAATTTATTTTGGAACAAAATCTTACTCCTGAACCACAAATCGGGTTGATAACATAAAATTATAATTTGATGACATCCATCACGAACACCTTGTTTTTGTAGTAAACAAAAACTGAAAGTCCAGTTTGGTTTTACATTTACACTGATATGTTTGAAGCACTGTATACTCAGAACTTTCCCAAGTCCTGTGAAAGAAAGACTACAGTTTTTACTGGTTTATGTATACATTTTTGTAAATTTTGTTGACATATGACCCATTTCAGTGCGAAAAAACACAACATACTTTTATATGCCACCCAAAGTACATGAAATACTTGAAACATACACTGTACAGATTATTTGTACATGACTCCTGGTAGCAAGGATCAATGTCAGGTTCTGACAATAGACCTTATGCACATGACGTCATTTGAGTAGGGCGCCCTCACTTAGAGGTCAAAAGGAGGCTGTTTATTGGCCAATCCTGTGCGCCGCGCATACACAATTGTGCGTTTCCATTGTTTTGTCATCGGTTTACCTCTAAGATGGCGGCTGGATGATGTCAATGCTTAAGGTCTATAACTCATTTGCATCTTTAACTTATTTACTAATCCTTGAAAAAAATTTGTTTTTGTTCAGTGTTAAAAATGAGCGTTAAATAACTTCCTCGATTAAAGAAAAATAGCTTATCTAATAATTTTTTTCACCATAATTAGGGCGGTGCTTCTTTAAGGTTAAAACATTTTCCTTTGTAAACACATAAAAGTAAGGCATCAGTGACTGAGCAAAAAAGTACGTGGGGGGGGGGAGGCACCATAAAACAACAACCTCGTGAACCCTGTCAAATGATACCATAGGTAATAAGCAAAGGGATCATTACTAAGGCTTCAATTGCTGCCCATTAGCAATCAACGCCTGCCTCCAGCTTCATCAATTCATAATCTGAATGGGGTCTTTGATTTTCAGGTTTTCTGTGGGTTATGTTCACCTGGATAGAAGATTGGTTTTTGTTTTTGTTTTGTTCAGACTAACTGTGTCAGTCACTGTTACATTAGTGTATACTATGAATTGGCCCCTTTGTTACTCAGGCTTTTATGTCTGTTCATTTGAACCCCAAGATGAACGATTGTTTTCAGACTTTAATCAGGGAAGATCAGTTTCAGTCACTGCCATATCAGTTTGTTAAAATCAAATGAATGGCTATTGTGTCTGTTCATTTTACCCTAAAAATGAACGATTGTTTTCAGACTTTAATGAGGGAAGATCAGTTTCAGTCACTGTAAGGGCCATACCACTTTCTATTTTAAGCTTAGTTGACAAGAAATGAAAAAAGCTGCTGGTCATCCCTTTAGATTATGCCCCTATGATGCAAGGTTTCCAAAAGAAGAAAAATGATAACGAGAATAGGACAGTTTAGAATAATAACTAGTTTATGACAATGCTTGATTTTATTTCCCTCTGCTAATCATGTTCGTTGACAAGGAACGAAAAAAGCTGCTTGACATCCCAGAGGAATATCCCTGACGATGAAACGTGTAAAAACAAAGAAGAAGCATAACAAGTATTAGACAGTTTAGACTTATGTTAGTTTATAACCATGCTCAATTTTTTTTACTCTCTGCTAATCATGCTTTGTTGACCAGAAGTGGAAAAAGCTGCCAGCCACCCCTGAGGAGGATCCCCTATGATGAAATCTTTTGGAAAGAAGATAAAAAGGATAACGAAAATAGGACAGTGAAGAAGAAACCATGTTTGATGTTTTCTTCTTCTGCTAGTAATCATGCTCAGTTCCCTAAGCTGTTGATCAAAAATGAGAAAAATTCTCTTTTATGAACTGATTCTGATAAAAAATATTGAACTCATTTTTGCACTTGGGTGTTGTAAGTGTCAGGTAAAAATGCTTGGATATTAGATTAGAGAAGGAGTGATTTGTCTTCTTACATTTTAAAACAACACAAACTGGCAACTGAAACGCGTTGTTTTACCTCAGTTATGCGTGGATCAGAGTCTCCACAGAAACTACCCAGTTCATCGCTTGCCACAGTGTAAATTGAGTTTCCAGCCTTGCTGTAAGTTCCCAGTAATCCAATCTTTGACACATTTGTGTTAATCTCAGGAGTACACTCTACATCCTGCCAAGTGCAGTTTAATTCTTCTTGAAAAAGCCCTTGGTTCCACTGTTGTCAACAGCGTGGTCTAGACAGGGGGTCAGGTGTGACCAGCAATAGGAAGAATACATTAGAACACAAGTACCTCCCCACAGACTTTATGGGGGAAACAAATCAAACCAAGTATTGCCACACTCATGATTTGAGTTCGCCTTCTTAAACAAGCGCATAATATTTGCTAACGGCAAGAGTAAATTAAAATGCTGCACAATTCTCTGATAAAACTAAACTCCCATAAGACCATACGACCGTGGATGAAGATTTGTGCGGAGACTAGTTTTGTGAATTGGTGCATTGAAATACGAACTTTAATATTCACACATGCCCCCTAAACACATGTACAAGTTTCTTGTTCAATAAATTTAACTTGTGAATGAATAATCAACGTAGGGCATCAAACACAAATACTTATAATGAGGCTAACTCTTAGAATTCATCTCTAAACTTGCATGAACACATTGTTAAGGAGATACAATTTATTAACGCTGTTCTGCACCATTCATAAGTTTGACTTTGTTTGTGAATTCACATAGTTTTAGTTTTGTCTGGGATACTTCTGTGCACAGTTGATGGATTGGCCATTTCAACAGCTTGACCCTGTAGATATACATTAAGCAAAGCCATACACTCGGTTCATTCATTTGTAACGTTTAATGCATGTGGATTAGGAGACCACGTAGACTGGAGATGCAAATTTTGTTGAAGTAGACTAGCATGACTAGAGGGTCACCATAACATGGAACAATATTCGTAGCATGCATGATTCATAACTGAATCAGACAGCTTTCTGACAGGCGTAAATACTTTGAGAACCGCAGTAGTTTCTAGGCATGTAAAACTCATTCTTGTTGAGGTGTGCCCTCAAATAGAAGGAGTAAATTTAAACAGCAAGGTTTCTTGGATAACAATCCCCGGTGGCTGTACTGTGGAAAGACTGAATGTAAAGATTGACGTGATGGAATGCCGCAGAATGAGTTTTAACACTCCTACACATGTACTTCTGCATGTTGATGTGATTATTCAGATATGGTTTTGGGGGGCCTTGGCTTCCTTATCTCTTCGTAAACATTTAAAGTAGTCACGTTTGCATTTTTGTAGGCTCTCGTCAGGATTGTCAAACTAAAATTTTACTAAAAGCTTTAGAGAAAACTTTCGTAAATTCAAGCATAAATATCATTTCTGGACTGTAGCTGTTCAGGCCTTGGACTGGGTTCACTGGATCTTAATTCTGAAGTCATCTGAATGTGGAGTGTGTTTCCTTCTTTTAAGAACTGGAGTTTGAAAAAACTCAAATTGAGATAAAAGCATCATTAAAAAATGATATAGTATTCAAGTCTTTTTAAGGAGAAAATGTATCTGTGAACCTGATACCTGAAACCCCATCTGAATTAAAGCATACACACATTGCAAGTGGAATTTATTGTTCAACCCAACCATTCGCAGTAACCGAGCCACCTCAACCACCAACAAACTGAAAAGCTGCTACATGGGGTCGGAGGGAATGCTCAACTGAAAAAGAAAAAAAAGTGTTCATTTATTGTCTCACGTTGGCCAATTCAAATGCAAATGTTTACCATCTTCATATGTCATTTTTAATTTCCTCCCTTCACAATGGGCTTGTCAACGAATGACTTCCTCTCTGTGAAGTAGCATACTGCTTCACAAATTGTCTTAGTGTCTATTCAAGAATCATCATTTGCTACTCAATGTGAGCTATCAGTGTGCACATAACATGTTCAGCCTAACTACTCTGTTATGCAAAATGGCCAGACGAAATCATTCCCTGCTTGTTATTAATCAAGGTTTTTTGTGAACTCCATGCAATCAGTCAATCTAACCATAATGAATTTTTCTTTCATCATGATGATACTGACAAGAAACATGCCTTGTAATCAGTATGAATATTAGGTGGCCAGGCCAGGAAAAGCCCTCAAAAACTATTTTGGTCCTTGTGTGAAAGCCTTGACTTAAAAAAAACCTCACAAAAAATAATTGACATATAACCATGAAACATTCGATTCTTAATTACATAGATTAGTTCATAATTTTTCTCTATTGAGTTATTACTTCCCACCATGAAATAAGGTTTATCAATGATAGTATGAGCGGAAAGATGAAAATTGTATAAAAGCAGCGATTCTGTCAATTTACTGCAGGTGTCTTGCAAAGTGTACCTCTGACTTTTCAGCAGCTTCGGGCGGTGCCAGGGGCAAGATGGTTAAAAACCATCAGACAGAATATGCACCTAGAAGCACAGAAGCGTAGATTATGAACGCAGCAAAACATGGTCATGTTCTAAGAATTTATTAATTATCATTAGATGCTGAGTTATCATGATAATATTCACTAAGTCTGGGTATCTTTATTTTCGGAGTTGGATATTGTAGAAATTGGCACAAGTTGCAGCCCAGGAACCCAAACCTCAAATGATCCCACCGCAAACTCTTGAAATGTCAGAGACTGTGGCCCTTTTCCACATCTCCACCAAGGTTTTGGTTTTAGTATAGTCTTATATAGCACATAAGGTATTATGAGACCAATTTATGTAGCACCTTATAAGGGTTTACAAGATGCGGCGCAGTCAGCAGCCACTGCCAGAAACATGGGCAAACCTCATCTGTCAGCGACAAGTGTAACTGGGTTCTTTTACGTGCTAAACCCAGCACACTGGACCTACAGCTCTACGTCCCATCTGAAGGACGAAGCAGTAATGGTTAAGAGTCTTGCTTAAGGACACAAGTGTCAATACTGGGACTCAAACCCACACTCTTCTGATCAGAAACATCAGAGTTTGACTCCCATGCTCTTAACCGTTCGGCTGCTTGACCATGACATGCCACTTTCAACAATGTGCATTAATTAGTCAAGCATTTTATATATTGGCATAAACTAATCAAGAAAATGGTTCATGTCCTAAAACTTACGCTTGTGTAACTGTAAAAATCAATGCCATTTTAAGGGGAGGGGATCCTGATACTTCGAGACTAAGTAATAGATGTTTGTTAAGTTAATTACTGCCTGCAGCCTTTGTATGACTTCCTAATGATGACGCCAGTTATGTTCAGATCTTTCATCACCATGGAAACCCAAAGTCCTTTAAATTTAAATTATGAAAGAAAGCTTACTGGATGCGTCATTGTAGATACGTCATTGTAGATGATGAGAGTAGTTCTTGCATAGTCTAGAATGTTTGAGTTTATTCTCATCTCACTTTAACCCTGAGGATATGTACTCATCTTTATTCTGAAATAAATGTTCAAGAAGAAAGTTAGCGCAGATGCCTGGACACCATCATGGGAAAACATACTCAAACAGTTGTATTACCACTGGTTTAGATTTTTATTCCTCTTCTGCTAACTTGTGTTGGCGCCTTGATTGTTTTATCTGGAGAAGTGCGCACTATACATGATACTCTAAATATTACTATTTATGCAGCAAGCACTTCTGCCTCCCACACAGAAGTTCTCTTTTTTCTTTCTCGCATTCCACTCGGACATGTGGGAAAACTATTAATAACAGTCTTATTATGCCTCACGGTTGGTGAAGAATGAAGGAGCATACTGTTTCTGATATGTCCGCCTGTGGGTGTGTGTATACTTGTAGCGACATTCAAACCGAGGACTTATAACAGAAGGAACAATAGGTTCACGGTTGCTGTCACAAAGTAATTAATAGGTTCCATGTTTTTCCGAGTTGGACATAGAAGGATCACTGATTGGAGGGCATCACACACTTGTGTGTGTGTGGGTAGTTATATCCAACTTAAGACCCACAGAGGGATCCTTTAGATAAGGGAATAATAGAGCAACAATAGTAGACCCCACAAACCTGATCCGCAAGGTTGTGTATGTGTTGGTAGGGGTACACATTCAAACCGGGGACCTATAACAAACAAAAGGACAATAGGGTCCAAGTTGGGTAAAGGTCCCCAGTTGGAAAGTGTGTGCCAAAAAGTTAATGTTCAAACAAAAGAGGGACAATAGGAGGTCCCTGATTACATGTGTTTTATACACTTGTCTTAACACTACATAGGAAGTGTAGACCGGAGAACAAAAGAAGTCGTGATAATGTAGGAACTTGAAACACTATGCGGCCTTACACACGTCCACACAGTGTTTTTTTACAATGTTGAAGAATAGGATTTTCTTCTTTCATTCTTACGTCAGAAAGTTGATTTCTATTCTATTTCTACCTCATGTGGCAAATAACATACGCAATAATCACAAGTTGAAACGTTTGATTGTGGTGAACTTTTGGTGGGGTCGCTAGTCAACCATGCTACTTTTATTTTATCTTCTTCTCTTTTTCACATGTCAATTCTCTTTCTATCGATTACCATATGTAATCCATCTTCTTCACAACATAGATTATCTGGGCATAGAAAATATTAATGATTAATACTAATAGTACAAAAACAGCAACAACAATTATACCACGCTAAATTGAATATGCAATTCATATTCCAAGTGATTGGGATGTTTTCATGATTGAAACAGGGTATAACTTAAGATAGGCGTTTTGGGTCACTTCAGTCTTCCATCTAGCATGTTTGGAGATGAGTAATGGAGGAATATTTGCGTTACATGCTGCTGTAGCACCTCCGGATCTGAGGCTGTGAAGACCATGGAAATATCGGGAACAATGGGCCGGAGGGCGCCAAGTACAATCTCAAAGGTTGCTCCAAATGGCTGAAAAACAATGAAAAACATGGGCAAAGCAATTCGTTCATATTATAGCGCACAAAAAGCGTGTAATCAACAAATTTGTGTTAACATTCAACAAGCACAAAAGGCTTTATGACGAGACACATTGTCTCTCAGTTGGCTATTATTATGATGCTTTAGCGTTACGAGGAGCACAGTATAATAAGGCCGTTTTTTTTTCTTTAATGTATGTTATTTATTCAGTTCGTTGGTTGCTTGGCCTTGAATGAGCTAGACAATCGATGTGGGGACATAGTCATTCGGTGTTGAGGATTAGCACCCAGTGGCCAGGAAAAACCTCCTTGTCAATGCATTGGCATCTGTTGTGCAAACCACAAATAGAAATTGTACTTTCCTTAAGTGTACAGAAAAAAAGAATGTCCAATGCAACACAGAACTGTGGGCTTAAGGGTAGGCCCTTGTGGGGTCTTTTTACACAAAGGAGCAATGGACCCCACAAGGGAACTCTTTGTTCAATTTGGACCCCGCAGAGGGATTCTTTAGAAAAGGGAATAATAGAACAACAATAACAGGGCGAATGCCAGTCAAGTCGCCCCACAGCAAAGTCTCCCACTACAAGTCATCCACTACAAAGTCACCCCCTAGCAAAGTTGCCCCCTCACATAAAAGCTCACTCCCTCTCAAAGTCACCCCTCACAAAATCGCCCTTAACAGAGTCGCCTGTCAACAAAGTTGCCCTGTGTAAAAGTTTGAGCTATTTAAAGCCATTACACATAGTGAGGGTGCATAATGTTTTGTTTGCGGCCTAACGTTTCAACCCTTGCAGAGTCTTTTACAAAGGCTTGGGCTTTGACCTTCGAGAGAGGCTCTAAATATGCTAGAGTAGTTAAAAATGTTGGTAGAAAAATTAAATTTAAAAACAAGTAAACTAACAAATTTAGCAAACATTTTATAAGCGAGTAAAAAAAAATCAATAAAAGTACAAAAATTTGTGAACATTCAAACAATCATTACTTCAATTTGTAAACAAGTACATAAAAACAAGTAAATAAAGTAAATAACCAACCTGTTACCCCAATAAAGTAGCGAATAAAGTAGTGGGGGACTTTGTTGGGGGGCGACTTTGCTAGGGACAGCTTTGTAGTGGGCGACTTTGCATGGGGGCGATTGTTTTCCAACAGGACCCCACAAACTGATCCATAAGGTTGGGCTGTGTGTGTGTGTGTGGGTAGGTATATTCATATGGTCTGCCAAAGTCACAAATAGCTAAATTAAAAAGGGTTCAAAATGCCGCAGCCAGAATTGTTACTAATACACACCGGTTTGAGCACATCACACCTGTACTGTGTCAATTACATTGGCTGCCTGTTTCGTACAGGATTAATTTTAAAATCCTTTTGTTGACATTTAAAGCTCTTCATGGCCTTTCTCCAAAGTACTTACAGGATCTTGTTTCCATCCGGAAAGTACCTACGTATCAACTTAGGTCTGGGAATAATGGTCTACTCTTTTAGATTATCCCACTGGTAAAATGTTGGCTACATTTGGTGATCGGGCTTTTTCTGTGGCAGCCCCTAAGCTTTGGAATGCGCTACCTTGCATATACGTAGCGAACGGAAACTTACCTCTTTTAAATGTAATATAAAAACCCATCTTTTTAAAGCAGCTTTTTAGTGTGTTTTTTGGTCTTGTTCTTTTGTGTCTTTTGTTTGTCTTTCTTCTATGGTCGCCTTGCCAGTTAGTTTAGATTTTTTACTTAGGTAGGGTTAGAGGCGTCTGTCTCCTGAAAAGATCAAAACATTACCGATGCCAGTAGGGATAGGCCTATATGTAATTGTAATAAGTAACTTTTAGTTCTCTGTTGGCGGGACAGACGTATCCCCATACTGTGGTTTGGGCACTGGCCTGGTGACCAGTCTTTATTCTTTGTCTTTTTCTTCCATTCTGTGCATTTTAACATTTGTTAGTGCCTTTGATCATTGTATGTAAGGGGCGCAATATAAATTTTAATTATTAATTAATTAATTAATAATTATTCAAACCGGGGACCTATAACAAAAGAGGACAATGGGGTTCCCGGTTGGGTGAAGGTCCCCAGTTGGAAAGTGTGTACAAAACCAATGGGAGCTGTTGCCTAAAAGTTAGAGTACAAACAAAAGAGGGACATTAGGAAGTCCCGATTGCATGTGTTTGCACACGTGTGTATGTGTGTGTGTTTATTTATTATCTGAGTGATAACTGAAGAAGGACTTGGCATACCAAATCCAAACTTGGTGTTTGGATTGGTCTTGGTATCCTCCAGCAGCATTGCTTTTGGACCCCCATGGTCAAGTGTCAAGATCATTATGGCTGAAACATAAGAAATGTTGTCTGAGCAATAACTCAAGAAGGACTTGGCATACCAACTTGGTGTGTCGATTGGTCTTGAGAGATCCCCCAGAAACCTACTGTTTAAGCCTAAAGTCAGGAAATGGACGTGTTTGCGGGGCATTTGTGTTTACCAAACACAACTTTTCTTGTTATTATCATTTTTTCAATTTTATTATTGCTCTTATTTCATTCTTGAAGAACCATTTCCTTTTCATACTACATATGTCATGTGTATGTGTCATGTAATCATTGCTTTTTCTCAATGATGAATCAAAATGCTGTCCTTTAGACCAAATATTCCCAGTGAACTTTCAGATTATAGTTTATGAACTATTTGTTCAGTGGGTATCTGAATGGCCATTGGAAATTAAAACATGAAATGTAAAAAAATCCCTAAATTTAGTTTTGTTGCTCTTTGCGTTTATTCTTGAACTAGATTCTAGACAGACCAGGCAACTATGTGGAACCCACAATCATCAGTGGTCTTTCTCATGATGCTCCAGTCGTTCAGTCAGAGTCCTTTGCTCCTGTGCTCTACGTTCTCAAGACCAGCGTAAGTCCTTTTGTCCCATCTGATGGGATCTCAATGTTCATTTACTTACTTTAAATAGTAAAGTTTGGTTTTGTGTCTCAATAGGAGTTCTACAGCAAGGAAAATACACAAAAGTTAGTGGGAGAGATGACATTTGGTCACATTTCTTTCGAACAAAAAATAATATGATAAGCACTTATTAAGTGCCCGTGTTTATCAAGTCTTGATGGTCATGGTGCGGTACAAAACGAGTAACATTACATTCCCAAACAACATATCAATTGTATAATTCAAACAATCAATACCTTAAACTGAAGCATTTCATAATCATAACCTATGCTACTAGCACAAGGTGTCACTAATCAGGAAGAGATGGGTTTTAAGGAAAACATTTAAGTCTGTACGGGCAGATAGCTATACCGGTACATATTCTGAGTGGAAGCTTTTTTAAAGGTAAGGACCAGAATGGGAAAAAGATCTATATCCCAGAAACTGTTTCTGGGGGACGACTAAAAATGAAGAATCAGATGAACAAAGATGTCTACTGGTGTTATTATTCAACAATTATGCTTCTGTGATCATGGTGATAGTAGGGGTAGAACCATGCAAGGAATGATATACCATCAAAAACAGCTTCAATATAATATGGTCACATACTGGGAGACAGTGGAGGGTTTTAACTGTGAAGTACTGAAGATGGTTGAAAACAAGATAGAGCAGTGTAGAGGTAGGGAGTTTGAAAATTTCTTGCAGCTTGAAAATTTCTTGCAGCACTGGACTTTGCAACAGATGCAGTGATGGGATGAGAAGATGTGGTAGAACGTGTAACCTACGAGAAAAGGTGCTTACAGAAGGGACCTTGTAAGCACATGAAAGTACCTGTAGAGAGGACAGACAGAATGTCTGATAGAAAGAGGTTCTAGAGATGATGCCAGGTCTAGTTGTCAACTTAAGAGCTTGCTGTTGGATTCTGGATTCAATGCACAAATTTTGTTCAATGGGATAACATCAGTACATCAGAATTTGAAGTGAACAGGATTCAAGTATGTCCATTGTTTAAAGAGTTTGTAGGTAGCACAAAAAAAAAAAAAATGTAATAGCAATTCTTTAAGTGGTTTTTTATATTGCGTGTGTTTCTTGTGAGGGAGTGCCAGACTGCAGAATCAAGAAAAACAGGACAAGATTTGAGAGTGGAATTCCTTTATGCAGCTTTTGAAAGTATCTGAAGTTCTTAGTTAGGATATGTGTGGGTTTGTTTGTATCATGGTTGGGTGTTCTCATGGGCTTCATTAATTAAATTCACACATGGCATTGATACTGTCCATGTCCCATAGTGGCCGGTTTTATAGGAGCCAAAAATAGAGTTGAAGGTGATACGCAGGTGAAGCCATTCAATGAAAGGTCGGATCAAGTACAACGACTCATCCTGCCCTTTGGGCATGTTTTTTGTTCTCAGAAGTCATTGAGATTGTCTGTTTCAAAGACTCTCTAAATATGTACCGAAGCTTCTCTTTCTCAAGTGCCTTGGGGTATTTTGTAAGGCTGTAGTTCCCTGTCTACCTTGGTATGTTGTCAAGCAGAAAGCAGAGTGATAAACTTGTGCCGTCTTCCCTGCCACGTGAGAACGGGGCCTAACTTCATGGAACTGCTTACCACAGAATTCTGCGCTTACAGCACCACTTGAAGCATGTGATTCTATGCAGTGTTGTGCATAATGTTTCTGTACATCTACAATGATCTACATACATATATTTTCCTAAACTTTTAATCGGAACTTGTCCCTACCGTTAAAACGATGAAATGTTTCTATCAAATCAGTTGTAATTGAGAATCGGAGCTACATTGCAAGGTACTCGTGATCCTCAGTGCAGACTTTCTCGCCAACCTGTAAAGTAGGAGCAGATGTCATCGTACTTTTCCAAGCTATAAAAGAGAACACTATACCCAGTCTCGATCAATAACCCTCAGTATCGCGGCACATCCTGTGTGTTCAAGGTTTCTTAGTGTTTTTGGTGTATAAAGCAAAATATATATTACAAATTATAGGGGATTAAGATAAGGCACATTCTTATGTTAAGGACTTGCAATGAAGCAATGTATTAATTGTACTTTTAATACACTAGGCTCTATACTGTGCGTGTACTTTTGTGTGTGAGTGTGCACACTCACACAAAAAAGTACACGCATTTTTGAGAATGCGTGTACTTTTGTGTGTGAGTGTGCACACTCATGGTTGCTCACAATGTATTGTTTTCACTACCACAAAACAAGACAGAGAAATAACTGTCTAAAGGCAAGCTGGAAAGGAAGGTCCTTTTCTCTTCTTTTATACTGTCGGTTTCGTTTAAGCATTTTAGGTAATTTGGAAATGGATTTTACCATTTTTTCCCCCGTTTAAATGTGTAAACATCCTGACCGTAATTCTATGGGTCTTTAGCGTCACGAAATTGGCTCCAAGTAGCTCGTCTTTGTTACGTCTCCGAGCTTTTGCTTCTGTCCTATAAACCGAGGCTCCGCATCGCTGTACTTTTGATTGTTTCGTGAATTGAATTATTTTTCCATACATTACCAACTGCCCTCTGGTAAATTGTATTTTGATGTTTTATCATGACTAAATCAATAGCTCAAATTACTGAGAGGAAGGTTATCACCGTTGGATAATAGCATTATTTTGTCTGGTATGGAGGAAAATTTTAATGATTTTTTCATTTTGAAGGTGAGTGGGAAATATCATTCTGGTTAGGGGCTGTTATGCTTCACCCACTACTGTAAACATGTTCATACAGTACAGGATACCTTATGCTGACAACCTAATAGGCCTCAGCATGCAGTATACTACAGCATAGTTAGAGGGTATTTGTCAATTTTCAATACCAAGGGGGAGCTAATATCGACTATCCACCCGAAATAAACTGTGTTTTATTTGTTTTACTGTACGTCATACTGTTCTTATTCAGTTATTCATCTTTATCAGGGACAATTGGCATTATTAAGCTCCTAAAAATGCAGATTGCCATGTTCATGTGCTGCCATGCACCTTCTATGTGTACGTGTGTTGCTTGGGCAATTTTAGGGCACTGTGAGCTTGGGGGTAAGCTGGAGTTTGGGGCTTTATTATAGCTCTGGCCGTTGCACCTTAGTCACTGTTGGTTAGGATGAGCTGTGGACCCACTTTGTTAATGTACAGCGTCTGATGCATGTTTGACTGTGCGGGTGGCGACTGTATCTTGCATTAGTGTGTTTGTATAGAAGTTAAATGATCAAGCTTAAAAAATTTGAAGAAATAAAGTGATGATGTAATCGTAACGTTATCTAAATTTCACAAGAAAATGTCTCCCAATGCAATCAGACTTGTACTATGGTAAATACACGCCTCCAAAAAGTGTACCTTTATGATGTTATATAACACTTGATGACGTGATCAATTTAAAATAGATGTGTTGACTCTGTTAGAATAATTTTGTAAACCAATTTTTAAATGGTTACCGCAAACTTTGCCACAGGCATCACCTAAAAATTCATTCTGAATTGTTGTAACTCTGCCCCTAGAGGGTGCTCGTATATTTCATGTCATGGGTAAACAAACATTAAAATATGACCCTTGCAGGACTATAACATCGTTGAAAGCATTTCAACAAAATTTACGTTACATGGCACTTCAGGCTTATACCAGAATTAAAAGTCCCTTCACTATATAAAAAATGAAGACCCATTAAATCTCTATCAAAAACCGCAAAAACAAGATGTGGTTTCTCGTGGTTTATTTGTTACTGTTTTTCAAAGATTTAAATATCAACATTCAAAACCTTGTAATTTGACCACTTTTGAATGCACACCTTCAGTGTAATTGTTTAGTGTGTGCAAGCTTTTAATAGGACATTAGTCTTAAATTTACCCAAAGTGTCGCCCAGAAAGAAAATGTGCACAAACTCTTTGGCATTAGGGGTAGAAAAACTTGAAAGAAAAAAAAATAGAAGAAAAGAAATTTCTACATCAAAAGTAGGTCTTTTCCGCTGTAGCGCAGAAAAGCTAAAAACAAATATATGTCATCCATAACTACAACAAAAATCACCTGTGATTTTAATTTTTCCTCATCACCCATTAAAATTCATTTCCCAAATCTTCACATTTGTTTTATCTCTGGTTTGGTGGCTGAAGTCAACCACCTTTTACTCAAGTTTTTTTGTCTCTCACACGCATTATCTGAACAGTTCTGTTGATCCTTTTTTGGCGTTCAAACAAACCAATGAAAATGACTAGAAGTGTTTTGTTTCAAAACAAGTCAACCACCCCAGGCGAAGTGCATTTTAGATTGGATAAGGTAATAATCCTCTCTATTCCTACCTAAATTTAATAGTCCACAAAAGGTCTTACAGATGCATCATGGAATTGATCTGCTCTAAAAATGACAATATTTGTTTTGATGAAATAAGCATACTTTAAAAAAGTAAGTAATCAACAATGCCTTCCCAATCCCCCAAAGAAATCGGGTGAGTATCTTACTCTGTTTTTGCTGGATTGCTGTCAGGTCTTGATAACCCACATTTTGTTTGTGTGTGACGTCAATTTTTATTTGGGCTTTTCATCCAGGGACGCCAAACTGACAGTGTACAGTCCCTGTAGTGATCTTTCGCGATGGTAACCATTCATTCAACTGATGGTTAAACTATAATGACATCTAAAATTTAGGTTTTTCATCCCCTAGTCCCATTGGTCTGCACATGTTATGATAGCTGTCTTTTCAGCCATCTTTTAAGTGAATAGCCATCTGTGGGGAATGATTCTCTGGTTTGTATCCATTGAAGATACTGATTGGATTGTCTTACATATTCCTTTCATTTGCTATGGTGGGTTTATCATTTCCTGTACTCTTGTGGGAAATCAGGGTACAGCTTCTATGGGCAGTCCTCAGATTACAGTTATTGTACATTTCCTGGATATTATTCAGCCAGCGAAAAGGTTCTTTTCAAGTGTGTTCTTCAGTTTTGCTAAGGGCTTTCAACGTAAAGCTTTTTTGTGACTATTAAAAAGAAATCTCTCCACAGTATTGTGTAAACAGCTTTCTTTCCCAAACTGTATGTACAGCTTGATGAACAATTGTATATACGACCAGTCTGATATCTAAGAAAGAAATTGCAGTAAGTCATTTTCAGCCTTCGAGAAAGACTCTGCTTGGGTCGAAGCGTCAGGCCACTAATAACTTATTTTTGGCAAAGCTGTTTTAGTGAACTTTATTTAAAACATTTTTGGCCAGATAAAGTTGATATTTGATCAGTGAGATGAGTGCCTTCATTAAAAAAATTCCCTAGGTGGTGTCCATCAGCAGTGAGACTTGGAGTTGGCACTCCCTTTAAAATTTTACTTTTTTTTGTGTGTTCAAAGTGTATCAGTATGTTGGAAGGTTAAACATCAGATGTGCCTATTTTCCTTTTTGTTTTGACAGAGTATATTCTTAAAGGGAGGGAATACCTTTTGTAATGACTATAAAAACTTACTCGGTAAAGAGCACTGAAGACCTGTTGATATTATAAAACATTGTTAGAAACGATGGATCTGGGAAAGGCTTCAGGCATGAAGCCTTTCTCGGGCATTTCAAAGCACACAATTTTATGCAACAAGTGTGTTTATTCTTTAAATTTCTTTTTTGCAACTTTGATGACCAACTCACAGGTTTGTTATTGTATGCATGTGTTGGGGGTAAACCAAGTGAGGACACTGGTCTTTGGCAATTACCAAAAGCATACCCTGCCTTTAAAAAAGGGACACCAGTAAGAAATCCAGAGTTTGTGAAATTGAGACAGTGTAAAAACAAACATACCTTAAAAATTCCAAGAGTTTACTGTATTTCAGAACAAGTTGAATCTTGAGCAGAGTCCACCTCCTGTCACTTGATCAATAATCAATGTTTAGGTGGTAGCAAGGCATGAGCCTCTGGATTACATGTACATTCATGTCTATTCCCAGTTGTCCCTCAACACCAAATTGCTTTGATCAAGATCATACCCTCAAAATGATACCTGTCATGCTTGTGGTTATAGGCACAGACTTGCACTTGGGGTATGGAGCACATTAGTCGATAGAGTATCAAGATCTACACCATTAAGAACAAAAAACACTTCTCACTCCCCCCCCCCCCCAAGAAAAAAATAATAATAATACTAATAATAAATAAAGAAAGAAAGAAAAAAGAAGAAGAAAGCATTATGGTTTAAAATGGACACACACATGATTTGCATCACAGCATATATGAAGCAGAAATGTCCTGAGGAATTTGGAATGCTAGTGTCTGGTACAGTCTTGTACCCTTTCCATACACCAACAATTTAATACAATTTCATTGAAATGTTGATCTGTACACTGCACTAGTACTCTCTCTCTCTCTGGAATGTTACCTGCTCATTTTGCCTGCTACATGTGTAGTACGGAAGACCATTTCCAGGGGAAGGTGCTTCCAGAGCAATGCGGTTTTAGAACTTTCCTTTGATTTGAATTAAAGAACAAGCTCTTCTGTGGTTTCTATGATTAGATCCAATTTTGTTTTTGAAAGTTGTTGGGGAAAACCCGGAGTTTGTTTATTCTCGCAGGTACACCATACGCTTCCTACGGGAGACTGATGGCTACTAAAGCAAGCTAAATAAAACATAGAAATGCCAATGGGCTCTTTTCAGAGCCTGCAAATTCTCAAAAATCATATTTTTCATAACATAGTGTATCCTTAAGATTAAAACAAATGTATGTTGTCAACATCTATGGCTCAAATCCTGCATGTACTTACTAAATAATTGCAGTGGTAATGATTATTAATAGGCTCACGTTCTTGGAATGGAAGGTACATGTTTATTACAAATGCAAAGGACTTTCTGCTGATTAATCTTTTCCTGAAGACCTACTTGAATAAAAATGGCAAGGAGTGGTTTTTGCTGAAATTCATTTAAAATGTGCTCAATCAATAAGGAAATTGAGTGCACATGAGATTAAACAGATTTTAATTGTGTTCAAAACAAATTTTGAATACCCTTTTCTGGTGCTTTTGAGAAAGATTCGTGAAAAAGCCCTGTCAAGTAATTACTCATGTTACATTGGTAGTCATAATGTGGGAGCTCTGAACAAAGATATTTACACAATGGGGAGACTGCCAACAAAGGGCTAGATAGCTCAGTTGGTAGAACACTGGCATGTTAATCTGGAGGTCGCAGGTTCAAGTCCGGCTTTAGTAATTTTTTTATTTTTCAACCCAAAATGTGCACAGTTCAAATCTATACTGTGAAAGTGACAACCCCATTTGTCTGGTCCAGATTTACAATGATTTCTAAAGACCATCACCGTTGAGAGTGGATACCAATACTGACCTGTAATCTCTGTGCTTGTGAAATTCAAGTCTCGGCCATTGTAAACACATTGTAAACACATTTGTCCCAAATATTTCTTGGAACAAAATCCTTACCAATGAATGTGAAGAGTTATTTTTGCTTCCTAGTTGTGCACAGAAGGTCTTTCGTATTGTTAAGGCTAATTTGCAGACCCTGATGACAAATGATGTGTTTTTTGTGTGTTTTGCCATGGATATAGTATGGTTAATTCCTTACACTGTTGTCTTTCAGTTAGTTGCAGGCTTACTTACTTATAAAGTAAGACATTAACACATACATGTAAGAAAACAGTATCAATATCCTGAAAAAAGAAATTACAAAAGTTAAAGACACTTTAAAGATCATGAAAAAAAAAGAAAAAAGTTCCATTTCATCGCCGGTCCCACTGAGTGACCTGTCTGTTAAAAATCACAAAATGTTACCCCAATCCTAACCACAACCTCGATCCTTTTTGTAAATCACAAGGTTTTTTTCGGGACATAGTGTTGTCAGAATATAAAGCAGTCACTGATTGTCCACGTGGTTCTCTCTGAACTTGTTCAGTTGTTGTTCATGTACATTGTGTACTTGTATGTAAATGTAGTTGTTATTATGCAGGTGTTCTTAACACTGGACATTTGGTTACATTTGATGTTAGCAACAGTGGGACATGATCAAATGCGTTACAACATTTATGACTTGCACGTAATGTAACGTGCTCAAGACTTGTGTGATTAATCAAGTCTTGATCAATCTTTATTACTGTAACCAAGTTTGGGAGTATGTGTATCAATTCGTGCTTGGAGGGGATGTTGAACGATTTCATCGATCTACAAGGGCTATCTTTAGGACATAGTACATAGTCACTTCTCAGATATCAACTCTAATTTTCCTTCGGGGGTATTCATCTCCTAAAAAAAAAAAAGGCCAAAAAGTTGTTGTCATTCACCCTTGTGTTGATGTGTTCTTTTTATTATCTTAGAGCTTGGAGGAGGCAATTGCATGGAACAACGAAGTAAAACAAGGCCTTTCGAGTAGCTTGTTCACCAAGAATCCCGGCAACCTCTTCCGCTGGTTGGGGTGAGTTAATCTAATAAGTGTAAGAAACTGTAGAGCTGCATTAAAAATCAATTCAGGCCAAGCCGAGATGCAGTGTGTGTCCACTCTGCATATATATTGTATTGATGCCTGCCGCAAAGCTGTGGTGAAACATAGAGTTTGGATTGTGCCTGGGCTGATTAAATGTATACATATGTAGAGCACTTGGACGTGTCAAGTGTGTTTCTTAAGTGTGAGAAGTTATCTATGGACTACTCATGAATTTTTTCCCGTATCTCTTCATATCTATCCCGGTTGCACTACTTCAGGGAGGGCAAGTCTACCCCTCGATCTGTAGGGACTGGCTAGATACTTGAAGAGGATTTGATTGCAGGAATGAGGGTATTGACTTGATTTAAACCAGTGGTGACAGTTAGATCGTTACTCCTGTCCTATACTTGGTGCCATTTTGGCATGTAGATCTCTTTTAGTCATCCCTTTTCTTGTTAATTTCCCTCGGCAAAGATCCAAGTGTGCGATTGCACTTCTTGTAAGGCGGATTGGAACTTAAGACGTAGATGCCAAAGTTTTATTGAAACCCATGCCTATACATGTACAGTGCGGGGGCCCAGAACTCCCTTACCACATTGCAGTCATCTTGTTTGTCCACCACACACACACACACACACACACACACAAAATTCCCTAACCAGGCAATGTATGGACCACAAACACAAAAGCACAGTAAACTGTATGTCCAGGAGAAATTCACCTCAGGAGAAAGTGTGTTTTTGTTTTCACTCATACAGACCCTCAGGGTACATACAGAAACGTGCAGTAGGGCCCAAATTGCCAGTCAAGGTGTGTATTTCAACTGGCTGATTTCAACAACCATAGTTCTTGCATCTGCCCATTAGGAACGTATGCTTCTTGTATTATGTACTTCAGTAAGTTGTATTGTTGACTTTAACTACCCACTTACGGCCACATTCAGCATGTTGAAGCTTGCTGCTCCTGCGGATGCATAACAATAATAATAATAATAACAACAATAATAAAGTTGTGCTTATGAAGCGCATAAATCGACCTAAAGGCGTTCTAAAAGCACCAAAAGAAAAGGAATAAAAGCAGTAAAATATGATATAAAAAACATTGAAGGATGTGAGCCATACTGTCTTGAACACTATGCCTTCCTGGTAGTCACTGGAAACCCAGCAAGAATCGAGAAATGAGATGAGATCCCATCGGGATATGTGATGGTATCCCACTGGGATTTGTTGTTGGGATATTTTGACTGCGATCCTGGTAGTCACTGGAAACCCAGCAAGAATTGAGAAATGGGATGGGATCCCATCGGGATATGTGATGGTATCCCACTGGGATTTGTTGTTGGGATATTTTGACTGCGATCCTGGTAGTCACTGGAATCCCAGCAAGAAACGAGAAATGGGATGGGAACCCATCGGGATATGTGATGGTATCCCACTGGGATTTGTTGTTGGGATATTTTGACTGCGATCCTGGTAGTCACTGGAAACCCAGCAAGAATCGAGAAATGGGATGGGATCCCATCGGGATATGTGATGGTATCCCACTGGGATTTGTTGTTGGGATATTTTGACTGCGATCCTGGTAGTCACTGGAATCCCAGCAAGAAACGAGAAATGGGATGGGAACCCATCGGGATATGTGATGGTATCCCACTGGGATTTGTTGTTGGGATATTTTGACTGCGATCCTGGTAGTCACTGGAAACCCAGCAAGAATCGAGAAATGGGATGGGATCCCATCGGGATATGTGATGGTATCCCACTGGGATTTGTTGTTGGGATATTTTGACTGCGATCCTGGTAGTCACTGGAAACCCAGCAAGAATCGAGAAATGGGATGGGATCCCATCGGGATATGTGATGGTATCCCACTGGGATTTGTTGTTGGGATATTTTGACTGCGATCCTGGTAGTCACTGGAATCCCAGCAAGAAACGAGAAATGGGATGGGAACCCATCGGGATATGTGATGGTATCCCACTGGGATTTGTTGTTGGGATATTTTGACTGCGATCCTGGTAGTCACTGGAATCCCAGCAAGAAACGAGAAATGAGAAATGGGATGGGAACCCATCGGGATATGTGATGGTATCCCACTGGGATTTGTTGTTGGGATATTTTGACTGCGATCCTGGTAGTCACTGGAAACCCAGCAAGAATCGAGAAATGGGATGGGATCCCATCGGGATATGTGATGGTATCCCACTGGGATTTGTTGTTGGGATATTTTGACTGCGATCCTGGTAGTCACTGGAATCCCAGCAAGAATCGAGAAATGGGATGGGATCCCATCGGGATATGTGATGGTATCCCCCTGGGATTTATTGTTGGGATATTTTGACTGCGATCCTGGTAGTCACTGGAATCCCAGCAAGAATTGAGAAATGGGATCGGATCCCATCTGGATACTGGATGGGACCCCACCTGGATTTTGGGTCCCACCTGACTGAGATCCCCGTGGGAATCCCACTGGGTTCTCGGTGGGAACCCAACCCGGATCCCGGTGAGACCCCATATGGGGTGGGATTGTTGTTGGTATAGGGATCCCAGTTACCTCACTAATATCCCTACGGTATAGGAAATACAGCAGTGATTTGGGATTCCCGTTTTCAATCCAACTGGAATCCCAGTTCAGCCATCGCTAAATCCAACCGGGATCCTGGTAAATCAGGTTTAGCTTAGCTAAACGTAAGTGATGAAATGGCAATTAGCTGTGTTTGGACTAAAGAAATATGGAATTGAAGTAGTGCTGTGAAAAGTTTATATCTTTAAACTTTAAACTTTAAAGACACCTCTATGTACATTGGTCTTTGCGCTGACCAAAAATAAGTACTCCCTACATGAGCAGTGGCTCTTTTTGCAATACCCCTTTTCAGTATGATTCCAAGGTTTAGAGCTTTCAGGATCTTATTTTATAAGAATTGATTTCTAGAAATGTTGTCTCCAAACCTACATGCATACACACGGACTACATTTTGAGGTAGGTTTATCTATATACAAGTGCATTACATCATAAAGTGTTTGCATTACGCTTCGACCACCATGGTTGGCCCCCGGCTGGTATCCGAGTCAGCTGAGTGGGATTTCATCTCAACTGTGATTCCACCTGCCTCAACTTGGATCCCACTGAGATCCCACTGCGGTCCCACCTGGATTTGGGATCCCACAATGATCTAAATTATATCCCGCTTTGCACCCCACGGGGATACTGATATCCCAATGTGATAAACCTATCTGGCTGTATACATGGCTCAGCATCCTGCTTTGCACCCCACAGGGATAATGATGTCCCAATGTGATAAATCTGGCCAGGCTCCCAGTGGGATCCTGCTTTCGTCTTTCATCCCAGTCACTTTTTCTATGGTGGAGTACATTACATGTACATGCCTGTATGGGTGCAATGAAATTTTGATTAGTTTTTTTCCCCCACAATTGACGTTACTTCATTTTGTTCATGTTCAGGTTTTTGTGGGCGTTCCCGGCATCATTTTGAATGAAATGCAAACAAATAAAATAATAATATGTTAAGGGATTGCAAAAAGTAGCTGATATATTATTTATAAATTACATTCAATCTTTTATACATAGCATATGGATAAGGTACATGTAGTACAGCACACATCCTACATGTCCTAAGCTTGGACCAGCCATGAAAAAATACAACACCAGAAAATTGTAAGAATTAAGAAAGCACACCTCACTTTGAAACGATTTCTTACAGGAGTCCTTATGGGGGAAATATATACACCAACCAAACTTATGCCACAACTCACTTGTGCTAGTACACTGTCACCTTTGAGGAAACTTTTTGATATCTTTTTGCGTTGTAATAAGAAATGTTTGTGTAATACATGTACCATTTTGAATGAAAGCCCAATGGATAGTTTATTGTTTTGAAAACTGGGGGGAAAAAAGAAAGAAACACAAGTACTACTTAACTTAAATTGTGCATTAGTGCACAAAAAGCTTTGTGTGTACTATTTCTGTTGTGTACTATGTCTGGTTGTAAAGAATAAAGATCACCACAGTAAAGAATTTTCAAACGTCAGAATATTGCTTGAAAGTGAGTCATCAACACGAGAAGCTTGGGTGGAGATTATGGACTGTCCAAATACTACCCCTTTAAATGTACATGTACCTGCCATGCCTGATGACAACTTGAGACTTTTCTGTTGATTGAGAACTACATATACATGTTTGTGTCCTCTTGATACAGGATGAACTACATTTGTATTTGCTATGTTGAAAAATCAATATACAGTATCCTGTTTATAAGGTGTAAGGTACATGTACATGTTGAAGGAAAACACTTAGATTGGTTCATTTGTACATGTTCTGTTTATACACACAACACTTGTGTATTTATGCTACATATACATGTATTGATGTTAAGATATGGTTACTGTTTACTGGTAATTAGAAAGACAGTTATAATTTATAAGTCGGTTGTGTACGTGTTACATGTACACGTAAAGTTGTTTCTGGTTCAAATACGACTGAGACCAATTTGGTATTGAAAACCTACTGTCTGACCAATCAATATCATCCACTGTGGCTTTAGAAGATGCCAGCTGGCAATACGATATCATGTAGTGAATGCGTACACAGTACACACAAACTGGTGTACGCTTTTAGCTGTGAGCACATTTGAACCACCAACAACCTGTGGAGTTTTGCTATACTAGGCCTAAACTACCAAAAGTATGATTTTTAGGACAGTTTTGAATAATTACATTTTTGAGAAATTTTGTTAAACTGTTCATCCCATTTTTTAGCTGATGCCATGTGAAATAAGCACACTGACAAAAACACAGTACAAAGTAGCTGGAAATCATCTCAGACTGTATTAATTTGAAGATTTGTTGATGGATTAGCTGCATGTACATGAACAGTGTTTGGGAAATTTTACTTGTTTTGAAATTGTTGTTTTGCAATCCATTAACAGGGTTTACGCGCATCCTTAAAAAGTACTACAAACTCTTAAATTGAAGTATCCAAATTTAATGTCTTAAAAAGCATTAACAAGTATTAAATTCTGTTATTTGAGGTCTTAGACAAGTTGGATGAATCATGTTTGAATTGCCTATCAGCTCAAAGAGAACCAAATAATGCTGCATTTAAAAATGAGGGCATAGCTGTTTCTCCCCTGCTTTTTCCACTTATTTTTGGTCTTAAACCTCGTAAATTGTAGCATTAAAAGGGTCTTAAAAAGTCTTAAATTTGACTTTTTAAAGGGTGAAGATACCATGTTTACATTGCTTGCCACATTTTGAGGAATCACTCTGTCAAGTTTGAATAACTCATGTGTCACTTCTGAGATTTCTAAGCTTACTAGCCCACTTCCAAATTTATACTGTCAGCTTTCTTCGTCCATAACCTTAATTTCGCTGTGATCTTTCCCAAAGATTGCAAGATATGGATACAAATTTATGGGTAAAGCACCTTTTTTTTCAAGGTTTACAGGGGCCCTTGAAAGCAGTACATGTACCAAGGTTAGCCTTCAAAGTCACCATGGTGATGTTTTATGCATGGTGCTCCTGATACGATCTTGTCTTCATGCTGGCTTTTACAATTGTCTCCACAGCACTGTCAAGGTCATCAAAATCTGTTTTCTTTTTCCTTCTTCTTTTTTGGTGGGGGGGGGGGGGTTGATTGATCTAGATGTGTCACACAGTGTCTCATCAAAGTCATTTTGATTGTCAACACCCCCCTACCTTAATGTCTAAATATGACCTCTCAAGTATGGCTGGAATCTTCAGCAAAACTTATCTCTTAATAACATGCTGACCGCTCTGTATTTTCTTTTTACTAGCCGTCTCAAGTGATCAATATGAGACTGTTAAATTATATTAAACTTAAATTACTTTTCGTGATCTCTTCAGCTTTTTTGACAAGTATATCAAGATGCTGAGGTAGGCGGGCATTTTCAATCACAAGGTCTATATTATATTGTCCCTTTTCATAATATGGTCCTCATTGCTGTTGGGTGTAGATAATTTCCCAGTTGGTTTCAACTGCCTTGTCAAATTCTCCGCCAAGGCCTGCAGCTCTAAGGGGACAGCTATATCTGTAGTGGAGGAAACCAGCCTTCATCTGTGTCTGTATTAATCAAGGAGGTATTTCCATCACACAGCAGCATCATGGTCCTCTATTCACTTGGAGGTGTTGCCCACTCTAATTGGGGGTTTGTATGACAACTGCAGTGTCCACTGCTGGCAAATGGCCCGAATAACAAGCGTGTAATTTGTTTGGAAATGAAGCGGAAGGTGTCCAGGTTGTGATTGGGACACTCTGGAGTCTGCCTTCACCGATTTCAGGTTTCGATAACAAGTCAGCTAGTTGATCCCATCACATCCACTCTGTATGCTTGTGTAGAAAACAACAACAATAGTTTGGCATGTGCTGTATGCTATTGCCCCTTGGGGAATTAACTTTCAAATTGATTTCGCATTCAGTTGGTTGTTGTTATTATTAAAATTGCATAAGGTCAAACTTCTCAAACTGGTGCATGGATTTCATTCACTTCATAATTTTTTTTCAGGAGTATTTAATGGGTCTGGTGCAACAGGCTGCGCATTTAAGTCACATTGCAAATATTTCTTGTTGTACGTTGTGTTTTGTTTGAGTAATGTGAGAACTGGGTATTACGGTTGATTTGAGTATAACATGTATTTGAAAAGCCTAAAAAAAAAAGTCAAAGACATCAGCTTTTGCTTTAATATTTTCCCCTTGACTTAAAGGGTCTGAATACGTTTGGTAATCACTCTTAGCATCAGTGGCAATAAAAACTTACTTGGTTAGAAGTTCAATAGCTCTGGTAGTATAAAGCATTTTGAGAATCATTTCACTTCAAAGTAACGTGGTTGTGGAAAAAGATTTCAGTTTTTATCCCTACAAATGTGAATCTGAGAAGCGTTACTGTCAGTAACATTTTCCAGATTGTGTATTCCAATTACGGATTTTTCTTTCTGCGTGGACGTAACTGCTCCGGATTTCCGGCAATATCTCAAAAACGTTACCACCCTTTGAATTGAAATTTCCACAGTTTAGTTTTATCGTATATATCTACACTTATATTAAAACAACCGAGCAGTTCCAAAAACCAAAGGTATACGTTCCCTTTAATGAGAAAACCTGAGGAGACTTGTTTAGAGAGACAACCAATTCATAGAAGAAGTGTCTCTGAGAAGACCTATACTTGTGGTAAGTGTGAGTCTGGACGGATTAAACAGTGTGCTTCGCCTTAGACTGTCAGGCACTGGCCCAGCGATTTCATTGGATACAATGATTTCATTGGATAAACGTGCAGAGACGTAAGCGAATAGTCGCGACGTGTGAATGGATGGGAGGTCAAAGGTACATCTGCCAACATCCGGTCTGGCAGGTATCTGGCCCTATTAACGAGCCTCGAAGTGTGACGTCAGATGCTCGGGCTAGCTTCGCCTGTGCCTTTTAAAAATCGTTTGCATTGGAAGCAGGTAACTTTAACTTTGATCGTCAGAAATACAAATTCTCATTTGCAATGTTTCCTTGGTGATCTGACGCCCCCTGACTTGTCGCAATCACTTCAAATCTGTTATCTTTCCTTTTGTGAAGTTTTATGACTTTTTCATCAGAAATGATATAAATCTGTAACTAATATCAAACAGAGCTAGTAACTTCTTCTTTTCGACAGTGTGACATTTTATCAGTTATTGCATGTAAAGTAATTTGTAAGAGAAGGCTGGTACTATCCGTATCTGATTACTTTTTTAAGTGTGGAACAAAGGTGTTCTTATGTGGCTAATTGTGTGACGAGTAACCAAATATCCTCCATCAGATTATTTTTAAGTTTTTAAAAGTTTTTTAAATTTTGTATGCATGTACTTAATACACGTGCCGAAGAGCAAGAGAAACACAACCCTCTTGTCATTTGGTTTCTGAAGGAAGGATATTAAACTTTAAACGTCCTACGCATAAACAATCACTGGAGATCGGCTGTCTTCTCTTTGTGTAGATTTTTTTCTGTATGATGACAATAATACTGCATCTTTCTTAATGATCATCCAATTATAGACGGTAATTATCAAATTATAAACTGTAAATGAATGTTTTAAGCACTTACTCAAAAAGTTTATTTGGTATAAATAGATCATAGAACGTCTTTGGACGCAGTCTTTCACAAGTACATTTTGAAATTATTATTGTTATGTTAAAAAAAAGAAAAAGACCATTGCCCATTAAAAAAAGCAGTGTACATTGTACATTGAAAATATAAGGAACACAAATAGATTTTTAAAAAGTAAACAGTATGAACCAAATGAAGAATGAATCTAACAAAGAATAGTGCACACTCACCCAGGGGGACATGAGAAACCACATTAAACATTCTAAAACACACACAAAATTACAAAGGTGGGAGTGAGCTGAGAGAGTTGACAAGTAGGTTGAAATAAGGGACTGGATTATTTATGTGAAGAGCAGTATCACATGGAACTTCGTGGAGAGTCCTTTTTGATCTAAGATTCATATAATGAGAGCTTTTGGATTTGACAAACCCATTTATTAAATTTATTGGAGTTGCATATTTTTTTGATGCAAAGAGTAATACAGAGCATGATTCTTCTTATAGTAAGTGTATATAAAGGTTCCAGAACCAAAATAGTTGGTAATGCTTGGTTATAATGAGTATATTTGATGCCTAAAATGATGCGAGACATTTTTTTTTGATGGATTCTAATTGGGTAGGAGAAATATCTAAATGCCATAAGAGAGCTGCATTTTCTACAATTAGTCTGATGTGACCCTTATTCACGGTCACTAGTTCATCATTAGTAAGAGTGTTCTTTTTTAGTTTCCTCAATATGAAAAGTTTCCTATTGGCTTTATCAACTTTGTCTACAATGTGCATATCACATTTATGTTGGTAGGTGACACCTAATAATTTATCACTATGAATCTGTTGAAGTTGGACATCTAGTATAGAAAATTGAGCAACAGAGGGTTTCCTCCTGCCTAAGTAGATTTGTCATTTCGAGGGGTTTAATGAAAGGTTTTTTTTTACAGCCCACTCATTCAGATCATATTAAATCATCCTGAATCTTGCTTACAGCATGGATGTGCCTACTTTCACTAAGTGTAAGATTGCCACATACTTCCGGCATTTATTGTGAACATGATCTGTAGACTTATTAATACAAGCAAGAAGAAGCACTAGCCCTGGTCCTAATTTGGTACCCTTGAGGGACGCCATCTTAGAGGGTTTGTCAGTCAGAAAAGGTCTGTTTATACTTGACCCTTTGTTGGCATCCTCCGGTCATAGGTTTTATCTTGTAGGCCCCTTAGCTCATTACTCTATTTTAAAGTAAACTTAACAAAACAAAATTGTACCTGAAGCACCACAAATTAAATGGTCTGAATGGTTTGATGTTTGTTTATAAATACCATGTATATTCATGTACACACATGTATATTACAGTATTGACATGATTTAACCTTGCCTTCTGTGCAAACTGGGAGGTCAAAAGAAGAAAACAAGTTTATTTTTATTTTATATTCTTCTGCAGAACCGCTTATTGAGACAAAACTCTTATTAATGTGCAACTTTTCCATTTTTACAAAGACACTTTCAGTCTTTTAAAACTGAACACCTTGTTTTTGCTTAGATGGTGTTTGATTTTCTTGAAATTACATGTACAAATGTTGACCTGTGGCATTACTTAAAAACCCTATGGTTATTGCAGAATGTCATCAACAAGGCATGTTGCTTTGCATGTGGCCAGATTTCTTTACTGAGTGAGATGTACACTGTAGCAGTCTGATGTGGTTCGCGTACATGTATCCTTTTTGTCGAGACTGACAAATGAGAGCAAAAATAGTCACATTGATAGATTCGCAAGTGTTAGGTTCTGTAACTGTGGTGTTTTTGTGAGCTTCAAGAAATGATTTGAAGACTCAGGTGATTGAGATGAAGTAGCTGATGTTCACTTGAAATATGTCTCAGAGCTGACAACAAAAACACCTGTGTAAACATTATCTTTTCAAAGTAAATATTTTCAAAGGCTCTTGATTTTTCATTGGATGTTGTGAGTGCGTTTGGTGCGGGGTTTGAGAGAAGGTTTGTTCCTTTGAATTATTGAGTTTCCAGTTTTGTGAAATTCTTCCAAAAAACAAGTATTTGCATGAATAAGTTATTCTGGAAGGTTTACAGCCGATTAAGGTTTTTTGTAGATACTTCTGAAGTATTAGATTCAGGATGAACATTTTTACTGTTACAGTAAAGCTTTGTGAAGGAATTTTTTCAGTAAAATTTGCTCCACTGCGACTGGCTGCCATCATTGTTGTATTTTATGTAGATCTGAAAAAGGGTTTGAATAATTAGATTCGTTGATGTCTTTATTGGGTACAACAACATTTGAAAAAGACTGCAAAACATATTTCACAACTCCGTATGTATGAATTGTTTACAGATAAGTTACCAGTATGCAATACTTGTCTCTGCAGGTGAACTAAAAGTTTAGGTGCATAGTAAAGTGTGCCTTGGGAGAAGCTTGATGCTACACAAACCTCCAGTGATTCTTTGAGCTGTATAAAAATGTTTCATCATCAAGCTAGCACGACTCATTTCACCCCAGGATATATATGTATAATTTACATGAGTAGGAAATGACCCTTATCTTGTGTGTTCCTACTCTTCCATTCCCCAGGAAGCAACATCCATTACTGATCTGGTTCAGCCCTGAGCCAATTCACCCTGTTAATAAATTAACACTTCTGCATTTCACGCCATCTGCTGGAACACTGAGCCATCAAGCCATCTTTAAAATCAGTATACTCCCCTCTTTTTTTCCTCTTTTACAGACCTAAGGGCTCTGATTGCGGTGTAGTGAATGTCAACATTCCTACGAGCGGTGCGGAAATCGGTGGTGCATTCGGTAAGGAGACTTTAGATATTTTGCAATTATAATCTCTGTCCAAATTGAGTACAATATCCGCCAAGTGGAGGCAAATGGCTTCACCCCTTAGTGAGGGAAAGCGACAGAGTGGAACACCCCGCCAGCAACCATAACATGCTGTACGGCTGTGCCACTCTCTTCATACAGTGGCCAGGAATCTAGGATGCAAAACGGTAAATAAAAAATTTTAAGTGCCAGAAGTAAAATGTTATAATTAGGTCATAGAATGCAAAATCCAGTGAAAGTCCCCGCTGAGAGTTGACTTAAAATGCTGCAGTACATAACGATTTAGCTCACTGATTATTTTGCAGTAATCTCTTGGCATTCAACTGATCATTAGAAAACATAGGATGAACCTTCTAGCAGTGGAACAGATTTCGTGCTTTTCTAATTGACAAGGGAGGGGAGAGGATATTTTCATTTGAACCCATCGAAACATTTTGTTAGCAGGTAATCGCTTCGTTTTATTATTGCAAACTTTGCAGGTGTACCAGGTGTCCAACCAGACCAGATTCAGTTAGCATGTCTTATGATACATGTACGCTTTTCTCTAAGAAAACATGTAGTTAAGAACACAAGAAAGTTTGCAGTGTAAATTAATTTAATTACTATCTCTGTGAGAGAGGATAACACTGGATTGTGCACAATTCAGACTTGTCAGTGGAGCATTGCTACCCAAGTATGGATATTAAGTTAGTTTCTGCCTTTTGTTCTGTTTTAATACAATCTGAAGCACTTCTTTGAAACCTGTGAGGTATTGTTGCTACATGTAAATGAAAAGCAATGCAATTTGCTTTGATGTGGAAGTACACTGTACTTCATCAGTGACCCAATTTGCTTTTTAGAACTCAATTGTGGTATTGTCTAAGGACAAATAAATTTGTCTGCTTCTGCAATTTCAAACTATGCTAAATTACCGGCTGTTTAGTCCTAATTATATGTAAACTTGTATCCTGCTCTGTTAATTGAGAGTGTCTACTGGTTTTCACTCATTTGGTGACTTTGTTGTCAATTGATTAACCCTAAGAGCAGGCCTGATCAAATTTACCCGATTCTTGGACTGTGTATCGGTAGGAACGAGGAATGGTTAAATTTACCTTATTTAACTTATTTGAAGTCTTCTCTATTATGCAATTTCTAAAACTATGTTTAACTCGTTCATTTTTTAGCTTACTGTTGGCTGGTCAAGACATTTTTTTTGTAATCTTTTAATTTTCTTTGTTCAAGGTGTGACCAAAAAATTTTTGACAGTCAGCCTTGAACTTGAGTGTGCTTTGACATTTTGTGTGACAATAATTATGATTGCAACTGTGATTTTACAGAATTGTTTCCAGATTTGTATCATTTCATTTTGTATGATATTGTACATAATATTGTTAATAACAGTACTGAATACAGCCGGCCACTTTGTCAAATTATTTGAGGCTGCTGCTTAACACTTTGGCAAAATAATTAGAGCACAATTCCAGTAAATTGCCATTTAATTTGTTTTGTTTTTCTCCCTTTAAATTTGACTAAAAATGGTTTGGTCAAAACCTCTCATAAAATGCAGTGCTATGGAAGGGCAACTAATTACTGATCCATCATCTAACAGCTAAAAGTCTAACGGAATTTAAAAGCCAAACGGCTCAAACTTTACAATCCCAATATTCGTCTGTCTTAGTTTTATTATAACAGGTCTCTGTAATACGAACACCAACAGTTGTTTCTGTTTGGTTGTTGTTTTTAAGTTACAGCACCTACATTTAAGGCTGATTCTGATTGTAGGGTCAATGCTACATTGTTCCTAAAGCTAACAAGATGCTTATTTCCTTTGGTGCACCAGCAAGTATTCAATGTTTTGCTTCGGGTGTCAAGAAAGGTGAAGATTAATGCACTTGAAAGTCTGCCGGGAATAACTGGCTTAACCAAAATCACTGGAACATTTCCATACTATTGTACTGCTAGAGCTTTTTTTTTTTTTTTTTTTTTTTTTACTTGTGGGGAAAAAAAGAAGAAAATAATGAAAGCTTCCGCTATTTCAGCTGTGACAACAAAGTGAACTTCATATCGATGTAACATTATACCTAGGAATAACATGGTCAGGAATGGCAGTGATGAAGATAATACGCATGAGTTGGACTATATCCTGCACCAGCGGAAAATAGCCTGAATGATGATTAAAAATGATAACAGTCATTGAGCAGATCAAGACTTGTTTTTTTTTTAATGGTTTTTGATTTATTTTAACCTACTTTCTCGATATGTCTACTGTAATTTATACCATGCCCGATATATGGCAAGGGTGTGTCTTCCCCCAATTGTTCTCACCCTTTTAATACACTTTTTTTCCCTCTTCAAAGAATTCCTGAGATTCCCTGGACACAATGAAGACACAGTAGGAAGGGGTACACCATTGCACAAATTCAACACCAAATGCTATAATTGGTTGTACATATTTTACCTGTTTCCATGTATGTTCTAACTATCTTGGACAAACAGGTTTTTTTCTCTTAAGTTCTTTATAAGTTGCCTGGTGAAATAAACAACATAAAAAACATGTATATGTTGTAATTTATGACAACAAATTTTTCATGAATTACTTCAAAACTGGTTTAGATTAAACGGTTGGTTTAAAATGATGTTCCGTTTAAAATGCAATTTTCTGACACATTTTCCACTGTCGATTCCATCATCTACCGACAATGACAAATTCTCTCTTTCTCATTATGTGCCTCCACTCAGGTGGTGAGAAACACACAGGCGGAGGTCGTGAATCTGGCAGCGATGCGTGGAAGCAGTACATGAGACGTTCAACGTGGTAAGTCATCAAGTATTATTCATCTCTGCTCTGCTGGTCATGATGGGGCCACTGATCTTCTGCTAAAGGGGGCGGACAAGGTTTATGACTCCAACAATCAGTGCATGACATGACCAACGACCCTGAGAATGCCATGAGCATGCATTAGGGTTTAGGGGGCTCTGGTTACAGATGTCTGAAAACTTTGTGTCTGGGGGTAGGAAGAACTATTGGCTGGGGGTCCTCTCCAGCAGGACACTTCAGCTGGTAAGTGCACACCAACCACCCATGGGTCAGTCGGTAAGCTGATCGAGAGAGTGTAGTGGGTCATCATATTTGAATGGCTGCTGATTGCAGGTTAGCACAGTGCTGCTGTATGAGCTGTTTTAGAGTTGAAGAAATTACTTCTGTCGGATGATTAGAGAGAAAAGTCAAAGATCTCTGATGATCACTCTATACTTGACTTTATACTATATACACAGACATCTTTGGAGATTAAATCACAATGTTTAGTCATGACATGTCATTGGAGACTAGATGTGTGATATTTACCAAGACTAAATATTTGTTTGGTCATCAATTTTTTACTGATCGTTAGAGTTATAAGAGATAATGTTTGTCATCCTTAAAGTGATAATACTTGCAAAGTAATGACTTGTACGTTGATACTGCGAGTATGGTAGTCTGCTCTTGGTAACCTGACACCTCTTCTATGAGATTGCTTTTGGACAAGTTCATCGGTGACATGACATTAGAGGGCCTCTTTTGTAAAAACCTTGATTTCATTTTCTGTTTCCCCTCAAACATCAAGTATCGCATAGAACATGCAGACTGTTCTAATAAATAGAGAATGAGGTAGTGGGTCATCATATTTGAATGGCTGCTGATTGCAGGTTAGCACAGTGCTGCTGTATGAGCTGTTTTAGAGTTGAAGAAATTACTTCTGTCGGATGATTAGAGAGAAAAGTCAAAGACTAAATATTTGTTTGCCCGTCAATTTTTTACTGATCGTTAGAGTTATAAGAGATAATGTTTGTCATCCTTAAAGTGATAATACTTGCAAAGTAATGACTTGTACGTTGATACTGCGAGTATGGTAGTCTGCTCTTGGTAACCTGACACCTCTTCTATGAGATTGCTTTTGGACAAGTTCATCAGTGACATGACATTAGAGGGCCTCTTTTGTAAAAACCTTGATTTCATTTTCATTTAGACTTATAAGAGATAATGTTTGTCATCCTTAAAGTGATAATACTTGCAAAGTAATGACTTGTTCATCATAATGACAAGTTCATCAGTGACATGACATTAGAGGGCCTCTTTTGTAAAAACCTTGATTTCATTTTCTGTTTCCCCTCAAACATCAAGTATCGCATAGAACATGCAGACTGTTCTAATAAATAGAGAATGAGGTAGAGAATGGTCTGTTGGACAGAGTAGTAAAGATAAGCATGTTTGTCTCCAATCAAAAGCTACATTTGATACATGTAGTATCGTACAGCATTTCAAGCAGTACTGAATAACTTGAGCCTTTTATCTGAATTCATACACTTGTAATAACTGCCTGTTAAAAAAGCAGCTTATACTTTTAAACATTTATAAACATGCTCTTTGATACTTCTTTTCCTAAAGCTCTTTTAAATCTATAACTCCAGGGGTTACCAAAAGGTGGAAATGCTGTACACCTTCTAAAATTTGTAGCCTACTTTTGAGACCTATTTGTCAACCATGACTCTCACCCTTGTTCAAGTAGCCTTAAATGTTTAAAGTTGTGTTACTGATAATCCGTTAAAACAGTGGATTTGTAGTTGAAAATTCACTGTATCAATTTGCATGTTTATATCAGGCTTATTTGGACTGCACTAATTAAAATATCACAGGGATTTACTGACATTTACTGACATTTACTGATTTAAACTCTAGCTTTCATGTTTAAGCTAATCAAGTTTGTTTTATATACCATTCCTGTAATTTGGCTCGAAAGGACACGCACAGAAAATAAAAGGGATGCAAATCAAAAAGTTTAATAATAAGAAAAGACAACCCCCAAGTAAAACACAAACATGATGAAGTAAAAAGGGCTACGTCCATATTGAGTTGCTGTCTATGGCCATGGCTGTCGGCTTCAGCATCATTGTTGAAGAAAGACAAACATAGTGATTTATCCATTGGCTTAGCTGAGGCCATGACATTCAACTTTACAGTCTTCTCATCATGTGTATCAAATGCTACTTTATTTCTTGGACAGACCCATAGTTCATTTTCTGGCTTCAGGGGCTTTTTATAAGTAATGGATGTCATGCACCAGACATTCACTCATGTAGCAGTGGACGTTGAACACCCATACTTAACTATCATAAAGGTTGCCGAGATTGACTTCATGTTGATGCATCGTTGTTTTTATTTAGTCTGTAAACTGTGTACAGCTCGAGTTCTGGTATGCCTTTAGCATGGCTGTCTTTCTGTCAGTATTTTTTTTTTTTTTTTTTTATGTGTGTGTGTGACCTGGATTTAAGCGCATAACTATACTGTATGTGGAGTGTATGAGGAATCACAAAATTTGCTTCGGGAGTCTTCAAACAAAACATGACGTGACATTTATCTCTTGCCTGTATGATATATTAGGTATTTGGGCGAAGCTTGTATAATCCAGCAGGCAAGTTCAATTAGTTTGCAGTGTCATCACTTTGTGGTAAAAGCATGAAACTTGGTACACGTGTATTCTATACAAAAATTTGAACATGATAAAGTGCCATCTCTGAGTGGCATTTGCAGCCATTTTGAAAAATAACCACAATATCGCCTACTTAATAATATAGTACTACTTCATACTTAGTAAGTAAGGTTTGCGGTGACACCATGTAAGAAATCTCTTTGTGAGCAGTGGTGGCTCTGAGAAGAGCCGGTTTCTGCTCGACGTTTCGATCAGTGATCAAAACGTCGAATGCTGAAGGGTGCAGTTCATAATTAGACGAACAAGACAGATGCATTTCTGTGAACAACACATAAATCATTCTACATTCATCATGTTCAGGGAATCAAGTTGGCTCACAGGTTTCTTTCCCTGCCTTTCACCTCTGTATACCCCGTTCAAATCCCACCTCGGACCCGTGGCTTACATTCGAATTGAGTTTTCAGTCCCTACCTGATTACATGGATTTTCCCCATTGTGATTTACTTCCCACATCTAAAAACTGAACAAATTTTCTTCATCTCCTTTTCATCCAGTTGTTTTCGCTTGCGCTATTGGATAGTAATACAATAAGATATGTTCGCATTAGGATGTTCTGCATGTTTGCTTGACAGAAAAGATTGATATATGTAGCAATACTTGGTTAGCAACGAGGAATATCATTGAACTGTTTGTTTTTCTTGGAGCAGGATGGTTCAAAGGGTCTGTTGCATGACTTGTTTGAAATGACAGGGATAGACCTTCATGTAAGAGTGTCAATTGTAAAAGGGGCATGTTGCCTTCGGTTTGGTCGACGTGGACTATAAAATGCCTTTGTTTTGATTCACACAAATATCCCTTGAACGTTTTTGTGTGTGCAATTTCAAGACAAAACATGGTCTGTTATTTTGTAAAACCAAATTTTTGACTCCACAAATGGCGGACCGTATAATCCGCTGGTTGTATTCCAAGAGGCAAATAGGCTTATATGTTTTGTAACCACTATTCACCAATTACAAAAAAGAAACCCCAAAACCTAAAGTTTTTTTGTGCAGGAACAACTCTTGAAAAAGATAACAAGCAATCCGAAACAAAATTTGGAGAGTTTTGAAGGCAATGTGACTCTTCAAGAACTATATTTCTCTAGCTAAGAGCCACATACTTAAAGAGGCGCATTCTCACCCACACCCACACACGCACGCACACATGTAGGCTACACACACAGCTCTGTGTTACAGCCACTCTGTGGATATTCCTTGTTTCTGTACACTTAAGGAAAACACAATTCTTCATCACTGTAAAAAAAAAAAAAAAAAAACACTGTGTGGACGTGTTTAAGTCCACAAAGTGTTTCAAGTTCCTACATTATGTGGACCTGTATTGTTCTCAGGGTCCCCACTTCGTACATGTACGTAGCGTTTAAACACAGTAAAACCCTTGACTGCCTTTTGAACGGTTTTAGTTGGTCTGAGGTACTCGAATGAAACTTGTTGGAAACGAGTAAAACGAATACTTAAAACATTATTCTTCACCTGAAAGGAAATTCCCCTGGATCTGCTAACTTCTCAACAACAGGTATTTAGTGTCCATTATTTGTACGTCGGTTGTGTACGAGTAAAGTGTAGCCATCTCCATAGTTTTGGGAGATATCAGGTAATTATCCCTGCTTAGTGCTATTCGAAATTGATCGTGTTCATCTTTGATTCCGTCTGATACGATGATCCTATACTCATTTCCGAGATTACTGCCAGGGTTCGTATCGGTGTGACTGAGTTGGCATTTGCAGCTTCGCAGACATTGGACCCATTAGGACGGCCAATGTCTGTGGGGAGAAATCTGAGTTTTAAACTCCTCGATCGGCTGGGGATTCTTGGCGACGTGACTATGAGAGAGTGTCTCCTGAAACGTACTCAGGCAATATTGTAAAGTTTGTGAGTAGGGGTTTGATCAACTCTTTCACACCTTTAAATCAAAAAAGACTATTTCGGTCACTATTGTACACTTTGGACAAACTGTAGTTTTTTTCTTTTTTGTGTCGTTTTGTTCCCCCTGGTTATTGACTTGTTGTTGTTGTTGTTGTTGTTGTTTGTTTGTTTGTTTTTTTTTTTTTTTGGGGGGGGTGTGTTTGAGGAAGGTTGATAATAATGTTTTTTGGTTTTTTTCTTCTTCTTTCTCCCCCCTTTAATATAATAGCGCTTTAACTATGCAGTCACAAAGCGGTGCATGTATTTTTTTTTGTAAGACAGGTTCGCAAGGTGCTGCGGTGCATTCAACAGCCACTGCCAGGAACACCAAGCAAGTCCCCCTTTTTAAAGCGATAAGTGCATCTGGGTTCTTCTACGTGCATTACACAATACATAAGACCTACGCCTTTACGTCCCACCCGAAGGATGAAGCATTAATGGTTAAGGACACTTAGTGTTAAGACCAGCACTCTACTGGTCAGAAACACCAGATATTGTGTCCAGTGGGCTTGACCGCTTGGCCACAACACGTCATCGTGGCACATGAAGTTGGTTACGGTTAACGCTTACAAGTATATTTGCTTTTGTGCTAGTGTAATAATGGTTGAAGAGCTAGACCAACCATAATGGACATGCTCAACAGTTTCTCCATGCTTAAGATCTCTGTTCTCAGGTAAAAGGTTTAGCGCCGACTTTGTGCTTTTTTAAATAAGATTTGATACAAATCTGTCTTGAAGATGAGTAAACATCAATAAATAATCAGATTTACATTTTCGATAAAATAAAAAATGCAAAAATACAAAACTAAGATTGTCATCTTTACTGCACCATATCTTTAAACCACTCTGATCGTATGTGCATATTATTGCCAGAAGCCCCTGTCTTATCTTTTCTGCTGAGAAGCCATCTAGATATCTTGTTATTCCCAACGGTCTAATGAAATTTTTTTTTATCAGGATGAGCAGCTCGTGAAATTTATTCAGATTACTGGATAATGATTAAGCAAGACGGTAGTGCTCTCAGTCTTTGCAATGTTAGAGGCGTCTTTGTTACGCGAAGGGTGAAGCTACTGTCAAAATTGTACACCTCTATTTTGTTGGCTTGCCTGCGGCATTAGATGTGCTTCACCAGTGCTTGGTTTGATTTCCTGGGGAGGAAGTTGTGTAAGGGATACTTTCAAGATGCAATCTCTTACTAAAGGATAGCAAGATGGTACGCAGACTCTCAGAACTGTGGTTCGTTGTTCGTGTTGAAATGTTTTTGAATCATGCGTCTTTCTCGCTTCATTCATGTTGCTCTTTATTCATTGAACTTTTCACAGTATAAAGTTTGGTTATGGTGTGACTGCTGTTAACTTTACTATTATAACAATGTTTTTGACTTTTGTTTTTTGTTTATTTATTGTTCAATATATTGACAATTTTCGATCAAATGGTCCCTTTATCTGCCCTGGTTGGGAGCACTTTGCCGAGCGTTTCTTGGTAACTGACTCAAAATGTGTATTTTATACTTTATAATAGAATAGTGTTTTTTTTTTTTTTTAGCAATATTTGCGCAGCTCAAAGAAGTTTACTCTCGGACAGTACAGTATGTTTGGTGTTGACTATATTTCTGTCCATCGAGTCACTCATATCCATTTGCATCAGAATGTTGTAAGTAATGCCTCAGATGCAAGGATAATCTTCCCCTTTACTAGAAGGCAAAGTGAAAAAGTAGGTCAATGCTCCTTTGGTGCAGACCGAATGAAATGTAACTACTTTTTATCAGTGTCGTTAAGTGGAGATCGGATGAGAATCTTAAAGCTGAAAAGTGATTTGTCAGTTTTTTTTCACCGAGGGTGAATGCATTTTTACAAGCTTTACTCTGCAGCTTCGAGAAAGCTAGAAGTAGTATTCCTCTTTTGTTTTATTCATCTTTTGCACTCGACACAATCAATACCATAGATAGAAGAGTTAATGAAAAAAGAAAGAAAGAAAGAACCCTAACATTTTGTTGAAATTTGCAATTAACAATGTGTAGAGGACTTACCACAAAACAAAACAAAATGTGACAGTACAGTAATGTGTTTTCTTTGTAGAACCAGGAGCTCAAAATGATTGTTAAGTTTACCAAAAACCCCTCCATAAAATCGAGCAAATCAATTCCCCAAAGTGTAATGTTCAGTTGAGTTGAATCTATTAATATTGTATTCAAAATGTGATCAGGTGAAATCAGAAAATGGAAAACATCATTTCCCCTTTCTGCACTGCTTGTTAACTCATGGTATCCAAATGTCAAACCCGGAGTGGTCAAAATTTAATAAGTGCAATATGTTGATGTTTGTTTACTCTACATCGAATCACCAGTGGTCACAATTTAATTTCTGTGCCAGTAGAAATATATTAATTTTTGAAGGCGAACTCCCGACAATCAAATCGCAACTTTAATATCTCACTGGATTGCATAGACTAGCTTTGAAATACAAGTGCATGCTCGGAAAATAAATGTTATAATTTTAAGTATTAACACGATTTAATGTGACATTTCTTCTCAAAAAGAAGGGGGAAAGGCCTGTCTGCTTGTACTTTGTTTCACACTTTCAATAAATGGTGTAAACGGTGTCAAAGCTTACATTGCTTCAGTAATGTTGTAGCTCACATGCACCTGTAGCATACCTTTAACATATTATGCGACTCCTTTTGTCTTTTCCCCTGGTGGAGTTGTTTCCCGTTTGTGACTGCTGTACAATATTTGTCATGTCCTCTTCGACTTGTGTATCAAGCTCAATAACATTTGTACGTGTCACTGTTGCCAAATTAAATCTTGTTTTCCTGCTTGCTTTGGGTGATCTATATTGATTTGCTTTTTCTGACAGTTCTGTTTTTCTGACAACATGGTCGAGGCTTGTCTTTCTGTAAGATTAATAACTTTGTTCCATGTTATATGAAGTTGCTGTCACCTTTCTTACAAAACCGTTCAGGTTTCAGTTCCGTGGGATGTACCTTTTTTGAGGATTTTGGTGTTATTTTTCTTGAAGGAAAACAGAGAAGATACTTTGAAAATGTTGCTTTTTTTTTTAAGCAGTTTGCTATCCAGTCGTGATCTCTCTTTATTCGGTGGCCCCTGATATTTGTCCAGTAGGACCAGTAATACACTTATTATTCTGGTGGTGACTTTTGGCTTCTTTTTGACGTTTATATTAACCATCAAACTACAGTCACCTGGCCCATCCATTTACGACATCATCTCAAGCTCACTGAGAATATCTTGTATTGGAATTGTCAAATAATAGTTATACCAGATGGTGTAGATTGTACTCCGTTTACCCTGATTCCTTGACATGACCATACAAGTGGTTTGGATACTCCCTAGACGCAAGATGTCAACATTCTGGATAAGACAGCAGACACTTTCTTGATATTATTTGCTACTGCCTTTGTGTTTTTTATTGTGTTTCTGTTAGAATATGTGATTATTGATTCCTTGGTCTTTTGGAATGCTTGCATATCTGCAGATTCTCAAAAGAATCAGAGGCCTTCTCAAAATTGATAGATGGAACGCACATTGTAGTTTTGATATTTCTCATTTCATAGTGTCAGTTGGTCGAGGGTGTTAGTAGGATTTCGCGGTGTTTGTCAGCTGTTACCTCAGGTGGTTTTACTTGATCGGTTATTACATTTCGATACCATTTTGTTTTATGTATTGTAATTATGACACAGTTATAGGCCTCATGCAATCATTTGGTGATCACTTGGTCAAGTTTCTGAACAGCTCACAAAAGTTTTCAACACACAGTGCAACATTGTGCAAAAAAAAAAGAAAAAAAGTTATGTGTCATGCAAACACTATAATGCATTTGGTGTTTTGTCTCAAGTTAAGGTCTCATTTTGAGGTAAGGAATTTCTTGCGATGAGGCAATGAAGATTTTTATCGCAAAACGTTGGCATGTTGTTGATTAGTCTTTGAAAACCTTGGTCTCATTTGAGATGTACTTTTGTTAAAACTCGCAATCCCTGTTGTCAAAGTTGTTGCTATTCTGAAATATTAACGACATTGCCTCCAACGTGTACCTAGAGTTTCCCATACCATCTAATCAAGAAATTTCGCATAACATTTTAAAGTCAATTTCACTGATATTAAACATGCCGCTGTTTTTCCCCAACCTCTCTATTCACATCCCCATCTATCTAGTACCATCAACTACGGTGATGACCTACCGCTCGCCCAAGGCATCAAGTTCCAGTAAAACGAGTAAAGTATTCAAATTCCTGAGCAGATCATCCTGAATGGATTTGTGAGAGATCTGGACTGGTTTATTGGGGATCTTGGCGAAAGACTCATCTGACGGATCATATGGAAGGAGATAAAAATATTTTATTGTATTTTTTTTTGTACTGACGGAAAACGAATCATGACGAAAGTATTGTATTGCTTTTTTAAAGTTCATTAAGTAATCGTTAAGAATTTATGATACAAAACAAGGTACAATATTGCACATTTTATTTTACCAGTTGCCAATTTCAACACTAAGCAGGTTTGCTAAGCAAGAAAATGGCAGGAAATCAGTCACAACAACGTGATTAGACAAATCCGGTACCTGCCAAATTTGGCAGGTAACGGTTTCATCTAATTAAGATTCACATTTGCTAAGCAAATCTCTGACATAGTGTTCTGTGCCCTTGAATGTTAATGACAGACGTGTGTTTTGTCAGTTTTTTATGATTTCGTGATTTTGTCAATGATCTCGCTTCGCCACCAGATTTCGAAGATGCATAACAATTTAAAGAAAGGACTGCATCTGTTAACCTGTAAAAAAACAACTGACCGTATATTCTAGAGGCTTCATCATCCGGCCAAGAGGTCACCACTAATGCCTTCTCAGTCTTTTCACTTCTTTTCTCACCCCTGTTATGAGGTCAGTTGGAGTTACTTGTCTGAGTTATACATTTCTTTGTTCAACCCCAAATTATATACATGTATTTAAATAAGCATTGACGTGAACTGGGACCACAACAGAATAAGAGGGCAACCAGCACTGTTCTTCATAGGTTCAAGACGGACATCATTATGAGCTTCCATTTTACTTAGAAACTTTAAAGATCTTTCTTGCTGACCCTTGCACATGTTTTGTTCAGTTTCATTTTGTTTGTTGTTCAAATCAGTACACACATAAATATTAGCACCATTTAAGTGATGATGCACGTTTTTTGTATTTTATTGTTTTACTTTATTTCCTGAAATAAATCGTTGCCGTTTTTCCTAAAGCGACTTTTTTCTTTATCCCTAAGGGGTTTCCTTTTTCTGCTACAAAGTTCTGCCGTACAACTGTGTTATTCTGAAATAATGTTTCCGCCAACCACAGGACAGTTTGTTCAAAAAGCATACAATGCACTGGTGGTATAGACCATGTAACCTGTGACATCACGTGTTCACAAAAGAGCTACCTAACCTGGACTTTCTGCAGGTACGATTTGTACACAGACCAATGGAAAAAACATCAAATGTCATGTTTTATGTAGATTGCACTGTTTTGTTTTTATCAACTTTTAATATAAATAAGGGTGGCACATAACAAATCTTGTTTAGCTGTTACTTTTGTAACTCTTGAATTTATTACTTCCCATATGACCAGTGAAGTGCCTCGCCTTCCAGAAAGGCCCTCGAATGAACAAGGTCAGTGCTCTTTTTGCAAACAAAGGTTACATTGTTTATATTGTTTACTAAACAAAAAATACCTTTATCTAAAGAGTAGCAATAGGCCTAGACCTATGCTGTTTTATTAATTCTGAGGTTAAACCGCGTAAATTATGTAAGTATTGACTTGAAATAGCATGGTTTCAACATTTTAGATATGTATTTGTTTTCAAAGCTATTTTGTTATTTTAGAAACCATACCATTATATCAATGAATAAAACTTACTTTTAAGAGCTCTGCACGATTCAAACTTGATTGCAACGGATTACTTTTTGGATGAACGTTTCAAAATAAACACTTATGAATGAAAGTTTCGTCTCCTTTGTTATGTTTGAAAAGATATTTATTCAAGTTGTATATTCAGTGAAAATAAAACACTGCTTCTGAACAGTGTTATAATCAGGTACATTTCAGTCGAGTATCAAGTATGAAGTATGGGTCATGAGTACGAGTGTGGATGTTTGAGTATCAAGCCCAACAGCCTAGTACCAGCAACTTGGATCTCCGAGTACGAGGCCGGGTACTTAATAAAAGTAAATACTGCAAAATGAGGTAAACAACTATTAAGTGTTTTTGTGACTAATTTCTTGATGACAATGCGTACTATCTTTTTAAACATGAATTCATCATAGAAAAGTTCAAATTTTCCTGGTCTTTATTCCTTTGTATTGACTCACGTATCGGAAAGCGGACAGGAAATCAATATTTTAAACTCGAGTAGGCCTACTTAACAAAATCTAAGTCCGGGTATATTTTCAGTCGAGTGTTGAGCACGTGACGTTGAGTACAGATTATTTTCCCGTTGGATATCGAGTATCGGCTTTGAGTACGATTATTTTGCTAGACGAGTACGAGCAAAAGTACCATCAAAACGGTACTCGATTAATACTCTAGTCTGAGTACCTAGTCCGAGTAATACTTGCTTTTGAATGTTATAATCAATGAGTTTAGTGCACACGTTCTAATGTGTCACTGTTGTTGAACTTGGTGAAAAGTTGTTGGAAAGTCTCGTTTACGTGATTTGAACACAGTGGCAGACCGAGGACCATCTTGCTGCATGTTGGAAAGTGTTGCATCATTTAAATATAGTGATAGAATGCCACAAAGCTACCTTTTGGAAAGTTACTTCCGGGAAGTGACACAGCAACTTGTTGGAAAGTTGTCGTTTATATGTCAAGAAGCAGAATTCATGGGAGAGAGCAGCTGCGTAAGAGTCGGTTTTTTACAAGCTCCTTGGTAACCGCCTGAGGTAGACACCAGAGATGAGCCAATCTCCAATGTCTTCCAGGAACTCACCATATCAGATGGACCATTCTCCCCCTGAAAAACACCTAAAGGCCAAGCGCAGTATCAAGTGTGGCAGGAGCTGCGGTGAGAACGGAGTGACACAAGAAGTCTTGAAAAAGTGGCCCTGGGTGTGTATGATAAAGCTCTCAATTCCGTAAACGGAGCACACGTTGCCAGAACCCTACCAGCGCTCCGGGGCACTCATAACTGTCCTGATTCCCAGGTCAGTATACCTTTCCCAGACGGCCAACTATCGGGGCATCATTCTATCAATCCACTTGTTTTCAAGACCTACATTAGGATTTTGCTCGACAGATTAAAAACCGCTAATGATCATCTTCTGAGACCATTGTGGAATGACTTCCGGAAGAAGTGAATGACGATTCAGCAGATAGTGGCGCTGAGGAGAATACTGGAAGGTGTGAAGGAGCGAAGCCTACCAGCAAGCTGCTCACTTTTATCGATTTCGGCAAGGCCTTTGACCCCGTGCACAGAGGAAAACTGATGTCTTCGTGCTTATCGTGTCCCACAGAAGATGGTCGAGGCAGTTGCAGCTGAATATGGAGGTACCCCTGGCCAAGGTGCTCTCTCCCGACGGAGAGACCCCATACTTGGAGATCGTGGCAGGGGTACTATTAGGGTGACACACTGGCTCCTTTCCCTAGCCCTCGACTACGCATTAAGGTATGCGATTGACGGCAAGGAGGAGATAAGCTCCACTCTCACCAGAAGCTGGTGGTCAGTCATGACTGACCTTGATATCGTAGACGATTTTGGCTTTGTATTCGCTTAATAGTGCCATCAAGACGAAAGAGCTAATCTTCAACACGAATGATACAACAATCGTCACCGGTGATGGGACAGTGGTGGAGATATTTACGCATCTTGAAGGTACTGCTTGTTGATGCTGAAGCTTGGACCCTCTGTCTTCAGCAAGAGAAGTTGCTTGATGGCATCTACAATAGGATGCTGCGCATGGCTCTGGACATCACCTGGGAAGACCATATCCAAAACATCAACCTGTTTTGGGTAGTTCCACGTGTCTCTGTTACGATCAGCGAAAGGAGGTTGCGCCTGGCAGGCAACCCGGAGCTTGCAGTTCATTACACCATCCTGTGGGAGCCAACCCAAGGAACTGGCAAACGTGGGCAGAGGCGAGCCTCTTTCAATGACGCTCTGTGGCGGCAGAAAACTGGCTTTAGGGAAACGGTCAATGAGGACTCTTATACTGCATACAGAAGAGTATATAGAGGGCGGCGACCAAGTCCCGATTTTGTGTATAATAACCTGTGCTCTCCCATCCAATTACATCGCATAATTTAAATACAGTGAGACAGACCGAAGGCCACCTAGCTCCCTTTTTTTGGAAATTATTGTTACAGGGAAGTCACACACAGAGTGGCAGACCGAGGACCACATTGCATTTTGTTGGAAAAATGCCCTATCTAGTCGACTACAATTGGAACACAGTGTGACATACTGAAGGCCACCTAGCTTCTTGTTGGAAAGTTGTTTCTGGAAGTCACACACAGAGTCGAGAGAACCACCTTGCAACTGGTTTGAAAGTTGTCATTTCAAAGTCAATTATATTTGGAACACTGTGTGATAACCGAAGGCCACTTAGCGGCTTGTTGGAAAGTTGGTTCTGGCAAGTCACACACGATTTGTACATTTGGCAGACCGAGGACCAACTTCCAACATATCTGAAAGTTGTCCTTTGAAAATCGAACATAATTTGAACACAGTGTAGTAGGCCGAGCACGCACACACACTTATATTTTAAGAAAAAAAAAGTGAAGCGCAGCTTATTAGCCTTACGATGATATATTAAGGTTTAACATCGCTGTTTAATCGGTGTATCGTCTATATGGGTGCCAATCAGTGTGGCAACCTTTTGTGCCGTTACGGGAGGCGACTGTGAAAATAATTTGTATTTGATTCTTAGCGATTAGGCCGAAAATGATGTTCAACTGACAATAGTGTATACTTTACCTGCCTTGCCCTTTATGTTATGTTTTGTTGATTTCCTGTGCAAAAGCTTTTCGAACTCCACGATTCTCTCAAATCCCCTTTGAAAGAATTTAATCTTATGTCCGAAACGGGAAGTGTCACAACATACGAAGGTATCACTTCACGATTATGATCTCACTCAAGTCTTTCAAGGGACATAGATCCTAGTGAGCCATGTGGATCAAAGTATGATGGACTCGGGTTTATGTTTCCGAGAAAATCCAAGGGGGATGAGTGATTACCATGGTCACTTGGAGTAGAAACCTCGCACTGTAAAGGGACAAGCTGGGAATGGTTGAACGGTTACTGAACGGAACAACGATCATCGTTTTTGATCTTGTAGAATGTTTTTGTCCACATTAAATCTTATCTGACCTGGGGAATCTGTAACTTATACACCTGACATTAAGGCATACAATCAGATTATGGTGTTGCTCAAATTTCTACTACTTCCATCCTTATGACAATGGTTTGGAACCCCTACCGAACCAAAGACTTAAAATAAATGACGGGAGTGACGATCCCTACATTATTTCCTTCATCGTTTTACTATTGACCTGGTAGTTGTTGCGAGTTGGAACTTCGATTACTGTGGTCGTGATTGAATCACACCAGAACAAACAATGAGCGTAATCAGAGCAGGGGGCGGTGGCTAAAGGAGTAAGGATTATCCATGGTACCTGACTGATTATTCCAGCTGCAGTTTTGCGTGTGAATTTGCATAGAAGAATCTACAATGAGTAAATAATCCTGCTACTAGCCGGTAACCAGTGCATCTGCTGTAAAATATGAGGAATACGGGTGGACTTTTTTTTGTCAGTGAAATAACACGATCAGCAGAGTTCCGAATGCATTGAAAACCATCAATTTGTGTACATGGAAGAGCGAGTAAAATTGAGGTGCACATGTCTTGTTGAGAAATTATACAGCGGAGCGAATAATTTTCTCTGTAGCAGTTGACTTTAAAGAGAGAGAGAGAGAGAGGGAAAAAATAATAAAAGGCCAAATACAAAACAACAACATCAATTAAATGTCGAATACCTGAATTTTTGGAGCCAGGGTTAAGACATATTCTTTAATTTCATTAGAAAGAAATTGTGCAATCGAAGCAGACAGCAGTCTCGTTTGCAAATACCTGCCCTCGTTCAACCGGTAAATTTCATGTCTTTTGGATAAGATCAGAGTAATTACATACACACCCAAGCGGGAGCCAGGGGTACCTTTCAGTAAAGAGTTGTCATTCTATCGCGCACAGCTTGTTAAACCACGAGAACAACATTGGTTATTGTCAAAGTAATGCCTGCACTTTATGTGACCCAACGTTTAGCCCTACATGAATTGACAAACCGGTGGAATTTTTAAGCACGCCGACAACATTATGTAATGTCAAAGACCAATATTTGCAGTTTGAGTTACACACCTTTATACATGATTTAACAATCCTGTGAGCAATTCAGCTCAATCAGGAATAGTGGAAAACACCTTAGTGTGTTTTCACCCTTTTCAAATAGCAAGTTTTAGTCTTGCGAGATTAAAACCAATTGTTTTACTAATTACTCAAAAACTCTAGCTTTTCACGCAAACTATTTTAGGGGAAGTTTTTCACCGTGACAATCTTTATATACCTTGTAAATTTATGTTCAAATATTTGACAATGATTTATATTTCCAATCTTACCAATGAACTGCGCACCCAACTGCGAACTGCGAAGTTGAAGATTGTTTTTCCGTTTTTTTCTTTTTATATAAATAAGTCGTAGTTACTATAAATATTATTTTGAAGGACACTGTTTTTTTTTTTAACCTTCCTTAATTCCACATGATTAGCTAATATCTTACAGGTATCATTGCATATTCGTCGTGATAACGAATTAAGGGAGTGAAGACGACTGATTCATTTTCCTTCCGAAAGTGCGGGGAAAAGGTGGCTGATAATAACTACGATTATAGTAGCTTTACGGACCACTGATAAATGTTTTATGCGATAGTTATTTAAAGTCGATGCAATTTTCTACTCGCACTCTGTATGGCTGAATCAGTGTATAGATCGATCCGTTTCACTTTAATTTATAACGAAATTTGACTTGTCGGCAGGATGTGAGGACCCACTCATTTCCTTTGGGATCTACTGTAGTTCATGCATAACAAAGAACACGATAAGAAGCCGTGAGCTGTGGACATGCCTTTCAGCTTGTCCCGCATGGTCTCATCCTTATCAACCCCATCACAGCTTGACCCTGTTTGCTTCGCCACTAATTAGTTCAGGGAAGTTATTATCTTAATTAGGAGGGGGAAAAAGTAACTAGCAAATTTTTGTTAAAGAAAATAAATAATCATAAAAACAATAAATTAATAAAAGAAAACAAATATATATGTCGAGTTGACCTCCAATGGAAATATTTGTAGGGGTTGGTTGGTTTGAATTTTTTTTTTATTATTTACTCCCATTTTAAGGTTGAAATGCATTGGATCTGATGCAAAATCTCATGTTTTTCAAAGACAATGATACGGCAATATGCACAAGTACCTAAATAATAAAAAGACAATACACATTCAAATGAATATCTTTTTATTACAACTTCATCACAAAAGATGTCTCTTTTGATAGGACAATTTGATTTGAAAACGTGCAGATCAAGTCTGAATTGTTAACACACAGCAAAGCCAATGCAGAACATGTGAGGGGCTATTCGATTGGAAAACGTGTATATTGAGTAATGGATAATGGGATGTGGGACATTTTGCAAATCGTATAAATGTATATATGTCACTTTATTTTGTTTTAAAGTAAAATAGTATATGTCCTATGATTTGTTTTCTCTTGAAATAAACGTTTTATTTGCCCCTCACCAAAGCATTTACCAAGGTTCTAAAAGCGACCGTTTGATGACAGCATCCTATTATTGTCTGATAAACTCACGCTGAAAAGAAGTGCTGGGTACCAGCGACTCCACAGGTTTACTTGTGCGAACGCCCATCCGAAATTGGCCTGTAGGGTGCAACATGGTTCTTGGTTGCAGCTGAGGTTTGTGCTTTTTATGTTAGCATGGAATTGATCTCGGCACGTGTACAACACGCCCTGTACATACACGTGGGCATGCTGCGTGCACGTTAGCGTCACAAACACACGTAAATTTCGAGCTTCCTTATTTACATTAGAATCTATGTTCTGCACATTGTTTAAACTTATTTGTGATAAACATTTGGATTTGAGGGATATTATACACAGGAAATTGGTCAGTTTAATTAAATATCAACCCCCCCCCCAAAAAAGAAACCATTTTCAGATTTTCAGTACTTTGGGGTCGGTGGGTTATGGCGCTTTTAACGGGGCATATGAAGTGACAAAATGGGGGGGATTCGTCGTTCAAAAAAGAAAAGAACCACGTTCGAACAAAAGTAATCTCCTTCCGAACGAAAGTAAGAGTTTTTTCCGAGAAGTTATTTCCGTTTGGCCTTTTTTTTTCGTTCGAACGAAGATTGTTTTCGTTCGAACAAAGAATTGTTTTACATTTTTGTGTCACCTATGTCCCTGTATAAGCTCCGTAGTTGGTGGAGGGCAACATTGTTTGCCTTATGGCTTTAACTTTCTAAATTAGTGTCCTAACGCACTGACGTCACACGCAGTATTTGTCTGTCATAATATGCCCTTACGTGCCTCTCTATTGTTGTTTAACAAACCGCGCTGGTTGGCATAGACGGCCGAACGTCAATCGTGTTAACAGATGTTGTGACCAAATTCAATTTGGTTGCTTTTTTTCCCCGACAAATTCAACTTTTTAAAAAACAGTTGTGTAAGACTGTTACAAACTGTGGCTATCTGTTTTTGTTATGCATTAATGGCTTTCCATATAGTTTTCCAACCTCGGTTGGCAAAAACTAGGGCTTTGACGTTGCATTAGAAAGGTTTGTAGCCCTGTCCATTGCCATTTTGAGAGTCAAATTGTCTGTGCAGATTTAGTGCTCTCTGTATAGCACACTCGGGGAAACTTGACATCCAATATGGCGTGGACAAGACTATCGTCTGTGATGACGTGACATGAGTTGGGTCATTAGGCCTATTTTCATGCTCTTGCTAATTAAGGAATGAACAAACATCACCTTATTGGGCTTGTGATATCAATAATTGTTTCCAGTACTATGGAATGCAGGCCGGGGAACGGCAAATTATTAGAAAGGTTGCCATAGTAACTGCTGTATTTTAAAAAAGAAAGAAGAAAAGAAGAAGAAGAAGAAACAAAGGAAATTAATGCAGCTCCTGGCCTTCGAACATTCCTTTTGGAGGATATCACGCCACACATTGTACGGAAAAACAAGCACCACGACAACTGCAGCCATCTAGCCGGCCAGCTTTGGTGCTCCGTTCTAAAAAACAAAACAAAAAAAACCCAGAAACAATGTTGTTGCTCTTGTGATTAACGTGTCATTTTTACATTCAATTTTATTTGGCATTACTTAACCTCAATACTGATTAAACGGGACAGTAAGAGAGAGATATGGAACTTGGTCTATTCACATTGAAACGTTGTTGGACTATTTCTGTATTCAGTTATTCTGTTGTTTTTATTCCGCTCCACCAGTCTACTGTTACTACAGCATTTGTTAACACACAACAGGCAAGTATGCCTACACATGTTGAGAAAATATGTTTAAACGTCAAAAACCAACCCGCTCAGAAACATAATGTTTAGAATGATGATCCCCTAATATCATTAACTTTCAGGAAAGCAATCTTTAGCGGAGTCGAGTTGATATTTTTGTGTTAGCCACCCCGTGACATAGGGGATTACCCTGGTTTTTATTATAATTTTGTTCTCCCTTAGCTAAACATTATTCCATCTTTCAGCGCAAACTGTCGTTATCTAATTTGCACGTTACATTTGCTGGTCTGACCGATGCGAACTGATGGCATACGTTACGTGTCTGGATCCCCAATCCGGCAACTGTGAGCGTTGAATTTGAGGCCCAGGCTGTATGGATACGGGATGAACATTACCCAATGTTTCTGCGAATAATTGATACTCTCGCAAATTTCTAATTAGCGTTTGTGTGTGTGGTTTATCTCTCTTAACAAAAGAGATAGTAGTTCTCGGGTTGACGACGTTTGTGTAGTGATCACATTGTGTACGTTAAAGGCAAAAAAACCCTCCTATACACGTGTTGACATATACAATAAAACTAACCTATGAAAATTTTAAAAAGTGTTAGTGCTTCTTAGATTTCGCCGAAAATCTAGAGCGGTTATGTTCACGGAGGAAGAATAATCCGTAATTGGAATCCACAATCTGAGAAATTGTTTTTGAATTCCTTTCTCTCAAACCACATTTCTGAGAAAGGAATCGCCTCGAAATGTTTTACCAACAGCTGCAGTAATTCTTACCAAGTAAGTTTTTATGATCATTTATTGTTTGAGTAATTAAATGTGACTCTCCCTTCATCCACTAATGTAATGTAATTAAGTTTTATATGTGGAAATGCTCTAGAACTAAAAGCTTATGATCGCATCGCATAAAGCCCCATCCTATAGAGTTTTCAATAAGCACGGTATACACAAACAACTTATAAGATTTTCATCGAAGTCGGTTTAAAGTTTTAATGTAAAAAGGGAAACACATTAGAATGTTTCATCCTAAACTCCATCAAGTCCTCGGACAAAAATACTGATCTTGAGACATGGTGCTGGTTATGTTGTATTTATCACTGATATTTTATATTGAAAACAAAAAATCCAACAATGACTTGGGATAATGAACTAGTAGCAAAGGCAACGGGCTGGGGAAGGGTGGCTTTGAGACCACCCCCGACCCCCTCCCAGTTGAGATCCAAGAAAAAGGAAAAGTATTCATTATTCCCGTATAATTTTTTTTTTTTTTTTAATTCAAGTCTGTCAATTTTATAATCAAATCATAAATGGCAGGAAGCTCGTTTGAGATTGGAATTGTCAGTACATTCGGTTATACAGTGTACACGAAGTAACGTGTTCTAACCAAAAATGCATGGATACACTTTAGTGCATAAACTCAAACACATTGGAGTGCGTATAATAGGGGAGGTAAACCCACTCCCTCCCTTTTTGTTTTATTTACCACGTCATCTGCCCCAAAGAAAATAATGTATATTAATAGTATAATCTTTCCCTTTGTTTTGTATTTGTCTATTTTACCTTTATAGCAAGGTCTAATTTGGGCATACGGTTTTGTTAATTATTTTAGTATATCCCTCAAGATGGCCAAGTGTGTCTGATTTCTGCAAAGAAAGCGTAACGGCTTCGATAAAACATTAGGAAGAACATAGGATATACAACAATCGAGACATGGTATGAACTAGATCAAGTTTCACCTACAATTTTGTTTTCGTGCACTTTTCATATGTCATGGTGTCGCAATACAAATTGCTTTGAAGATATATTTAGCTCAAAATCGAATAAAGGAAATCTAGTTCGTGTACCAGTTAAATTTGAAATGAAGAAAGCTGGTCATGTACCGGTACAAATCAGTGAAGAACGGAGTGCTCGCGAGAGTGGCTTTTTACCGGTTCGACTATATGCCACGCTGAGATCACACTTAAAAACGTGTTTCAAGACACGCGTGTCAGAGCAGGAACATTTTGTTGTTCACCATGATGTACTTTTTTGCCCCCTGCCACTTTTTACGCTTAAAGGACAGTACCCCTTAAAGGCACTGTACACCACACATGAATAGCTCCAAAGACACCTCTAAGAGGTCGTATATGTTTACAGCGGGCTCTCTTTTCTGTCAGTTGCTCCTGAATTGATTAATTACCGTCCGAAATCCAACACCGCTAACTTAAATGGCTATTTTCAATTCAGCACTAAGACCCATCTGTTGGCCTGCTGATTCGTGTATTAAATTTTGCGTTATTTTCTAACTTGTCGTTGGATCTCGTTTGTACATAAGTTTTACGTTTTTAAATGATGTAATCATAGTAAACATCAGATTAACACAGAGCTTCAGGTTACAAACTCTTTTGTTTATTTCGTTTCCTGTAACGTGTTAGCATTTCACGAATTCTGTAGGTTCCGATACTTCATTAAATGAACATATTAAAACGACAATACGCTTATTCAATCAAATTCAATGAAAGTATTATCGTCGCAGCCCAAGGGCTGAATTGAGAATGAGTTACAATAAGTACAAATATGAACCATTAGAAGTACATTGAAACAGTGACTTTTGAGAACGTGAATATAAATTTTCAAACGCAGTTTTCTGTTGATGCACAAGAACGTTCCACTCCATTTCGCACAACCCAATAAGGTACCGGTTTGGTATCTGTTCGCAGCTGAAACTCTATCATTTGTACTTTGGTAGTAGTCTGTTATCTACGCGCTCTATGCAACTCGCAGTCGAACTCAAAGGTGAACCCAGACTTATTATTTATTTTTTGGTTTATTTTATTATATTTTATAATATTATTATTTTGTCATTAATTTAATTTATATAATTAATTAATTTATTTATTCATATAAAAGTAAAGTAAATTAGTTCCTTCGAAATATCATTTTTCCTTCAAAATTATATTTTGTTCCATATATATAATTTTTCTTTACCTCGAAATGATATTTCGTTCCCCCAAATTACTATTTCGCTCCCTCGAAAAGACACTTTGAGGGAAAGAAATAATAATTCGAAGGAACAAAGAGATTTCGAGGGGGCGAAAAAGTATTTCGAGGGAACGAAATGATTTCGAGTGAACAAAATGACTTAGACGAAATAAAGTAGCATTTCAAGGGAGCAAAACATTATTTATAGTGAACGAAATATTATTTTGAGGTAACGAAATAACATTTCGAAGGAAGGAGAACATTTTACTTTTCCCTAGCTTTTTCATCTATTTTTTTTACCTGTCCCTTTAGGGGCTCCGTACGTAGTTTTTATATACACACAACAAAACAATCTCTTTAGGAATTGTTTGTATTACTAATTAAATTTTGTTTAATAGCAGCCATATTTATAAACATTGCCTGAAAAACTACGTAGTTATCATAACGATGTACGAAAACAGTTATTGTGGTTCTTTTTATACGATTGCAACAATTTTAAAGAATACACGTTGTGGGAAACATTTACATTTTCCCACCTCTCTTTTCACACTTAAGTGATACTGTGCGATTTTACAACTTATAAATGAACAATATTTGTTTTTAGTGACAGTAACTTCTCGAGCCGAGATTCGTCCTGTAACCTTGGATCTCGAGGGTCTTCCAATACGAGCGCCGCCATCAGTTGTAGATCTACCCCAACAGTTGTGCCTATTTAATCTATATGTTTCTCTAGTGCCTCAAAAATTGTGCCAAGTACTCCAATCAGCATAGCTTCACCTCCACTTGCCACAGCTTACGAAGTTCTCGTGACAAGTCCTGCTTCTGTTTCTTTCCTTATCAACCGGCACAGCTTAAAAGGTCAATAAGATGATACATCTTCTCCGTGTTATCCAATACGATAACATCCGGATGTTTGTATTTTATAACATAATCAGTCTGATTTTTGAAGTCCAAGAGGATCTTGACTTAGTGTTTCTCTGTAACCTTCTCCAGTCCATGGTCGTATAGTATATCATTTTGCATGGAACTGAACGTCATGATAATTCTTACACATGTTCCAGTATATCACCCTGGCCAACCTGTCGTGTCTGCCTATACGCCGTCATTATACTGCATTCACTGACCTTGAACTTCAGCTTCTTCGGCTGCGTTACATAACCCAAACAAATGGGGAAGACGTTCAATTTTCGATTCGTTCCTTCATCACATTTGCTTTACAGACTGATCTTGCGCCTTAATTAATCAAGCCTCATTATCCTACCTCAACTCTCTGCTCTTTAACAAATTCCAGGACTTTCAGGTCGACACTTCTTCTGTTTATCTCGGGAACCGACAATGAAGTGGTTTCCGGAAATCTCGCCGCCCGTGCTCTATTCTTTCACTCATTTACTCCTTTTACGGACAAAGTACTTTTGCGTAATGCTCAACTTTCCACGGTGCTCCTGACATGCAGTTTGCTACACTCAGTAAGGCCTCTCCCGCCCTCTGACCTCGGTAGTGAAGAGCCTTCGGTGTAACATGCCGAGAATAACCATGTCTTGTCCCCTATAAGTGTCATCTAGATATCCCTTTGTCCACTAACGACAGTAGCTGCACTGCAGCTCATCAAAGACGAAATCGAAATCATTTCGTACTTTTAAAATTATTTCACTGGAAAATATTGCAAACACCTATTGACAAATTTATTTATTTTGTGCGCTCGAAATAAATTATTGCGATTGCTCGAAATGAATTATTGCAAACGCTCAAAATGAGTTTTTGTGAAAGCATTTTGTGCTCCCGAAATTTTAAATAATTTCGAAAGCTCAAATACATTATTGTGAGAGCTTTAAATAAAGTATTGCAAAAGCTTAATATATATATATAAATATATATGTGTAATAAATTCAGAATATGATTTAAACAAACTCTGGCATATCTCAATATATATATATAAACATGTGAGAGAAAAAACAATAACTACAGAAATACTATATTTCCCCGCTTTTTTCTGGATACTCTCCCTTAATCCTTCGCTCCTATATATCCTTCGCTCCTTAATCTTTCGCTCCTAAATATATATATAAAATTAGTAGGGGAGATGGCCTTAGCTTTCGATCTAGACCGGACCTTCGTCAGAGGCATAAACAAGAACAAACACAAACATATCCATTTATAGCAAAAAGAGGAGCGAAGGATTAAGGGAGAGTATCCAGAAAAAAGCGGGAAAATATAGTATTTCTGTAGTTATTGTTTTTTCTCTCACATGTTCATAAAAACGTATTGCGACATAATCATATAAAGAAATAACAACTTTGGACACCAACAAATCACCTGTTTGTGTGCTGAATAATAAGTGAAACTCAGGTATGAAGGAATTCGAACCAAAGCATCACGTTACAATTACGTGTTTTTTATTGGACTAAAGGGGAAACATTTTTTCTCGTTCTCATCAAACGCTCATGTCGCCTATTTATCACGTGAATGAAGTAACGTGATTTCAGGAAGTTTAATTCTGAAGTTATTTTTTTACTCTACAATTGCCACTTAGTCTCCAGAGCATTTATCGTAATTTAACTTGTGTTTTTTTTTTGTCGAGGCCGGGAAATTATTTCGTTGTTGGAACACCATCAAATCTTGTTCTACAGTCAACACCAATCAACTGTTGAACTTTACGTAACTAGAATTAAATGCACACCTAAAAATCTTAAGGACTTAAAACACGTGATCATTTAGTTATCAAAATAATATGCGCAAATTTCGTTGTTGGATGACCAACAATTCTCGTTTTGAAGTCTTCGCCAATCCACTGGTGAACTTTACGAAATTATTGCTAAATGCACACCTACAAATATTACGAACCTAAAACACGTGATCATTAAGTTAACACAATATAAGAACAATTTCGTTGTTGGACCACCAACAAATCTCGTTTTTACAGTCACCATCTATCCACTGGTGAACTTTTGGTAATTATCACTAAATGCACACCTACACATCTTTCTTATGGACCTAAAACACGTGATCGTTTGGTTATTACATTATACGAACATTTGGCTGTTGAAACGCAAAGTTTCAAGTGCTTAATCGTTATGTTCCTCTTATTACGCTAATTAGCACAAGGACAACTTTACCAAACTCCCACTTTTGCATTTTCACGAACAGCCACATTCAGATTTGCCCCCCTTTTTTTTACATTGAAGTACATAGCGCTGGCACGGTGCCAAAAATGACTACTCTGCGTTTCGAATTTTCACGAAGAAGAAATGTGTGTGACCTAGATAAATTTTAGTTTTCACGAACATACACTCGTCGTTTACGCATTGGTTTGTACACGACGCGCAATTTTCACGAAGAGAAATTCGTAATAAACAGTTAATTACTCATTAATTAAACTTACTGTGATTAAAATATCAACATAATGGCATGATTTTGGATCACCACTTTCATGCTTGGAAAAATTTCAACTTATAAAATGTCAAACAATGTCTGAAACAATGATTTCAAAAATAGTTTAACTTCAAATGCGATTTTCTCCAATCATGAAAGTTTGGCTTTGTGCAAAACTGCCTCTTCGTTTAGAAGTTACAAAATATCTACAAACTATTTCAAGAAATTACAAAAATGTTTGTTTGTTTGTTTGTTTGTTTGGTTTATTTCCATTGGCACAACTTGAAAATATATTAAATAACAACAGTTATAATAGTTATGAAAAATGTAATAATTAAGGTACAAATGGAGGTAACATCCAGAGGAGGTATAACCCTCCTGTAGTGGAGTACCTAGACTGCTATAGGTTCAACAATATATTAATTGCATGTGAAAATGCATAAAAAAAGAAAAAGAAAATATACTATCCCGAGGTCAACTTATAAAACAACTAAAAATGTGATAAATAAAAATAAAAAAGAAATATTAATATCCTGCTGATTTTTGACATGAATGACATGAAATGTTAGTGCAAAGAAAACTTTTATATTTGTTCAAATAAAAGTCTTTAAGATGGGTAAAGAAAAGCTTCCTAGATATACTGAGAAATTCATTCCTCGTGCAAACAGGAAGGGAGTTAACAATTTTAGGTAGAAGTTTACGATAATTTGAAGAAACCACATCCACTCTACAAATATCAGCAAGACGGATAAGATTATCTTGTCTTGTAGCAAAAGGATGAAAATCCCGATTTAAAGGAAAATATGAAGATGGACTTAAATTAACCGGGAGCAAATTGTTTATATAATCAAAGTAATGAATGGAAATTTGGACATTAAAAATACCCTCCAGCTTCAAAAGGTTATATTTGAAGCAAAGAGGAGTTGTATGTGCATTGTATTGGACATGACACGCATAACAAATACATTTTTTAGTTAAAAGTCTTTTGAACAAGGAGGGGTACACCTTTATCATGCCACCCCAAGCCAGGAGGCCATAGTGTATTAATAGGGATTAACTAAACTCTTATAAACGGCCAAACTGTCTTTCACTCTCAAAGTTTTCTTAGTTCTGTTGATAATGTAATTACATTTAGATACTTTGTTACATACAAGGTTAATTTGCTCCTTCCAAAGCATAGGCTATTCTTATCAGTAATAAGGCCAAGAAAGGTAGTAAAAGAAACCTTATTTACAATAACATTTTCTAGATAAAGTGAGACATCTGGTAAAAATCGTTCTGTTTGCTGCAAAAAAAACAACAAATGTAGTGAGTTTTATCAGGATGGATTTTTAACTTATTGGCTCTAAACCAATCTTGCAATACCCTCAGATCATCATTCACAGCATAAGCCAGAACCTGCAAATTCTGTCCGGAGGCAAAAAGTGTAGTATCATCAGCAAAGAGAATCCATTCGGTTTTAACAAGGAGCATCATTTACATAAATCAAGAATAACAATGGCCCTAGTGTAGAACCCTGGGGTATCCGCAAGCGATATTACAAGTACTGGATTTGACACCATCTAAAACAACAAACTGTTTACGATGATTTTAATAACTTGTAAAACCAGTCAAGTGCAATTCCACGAATACCGTAATAATGCATTTTACTTGAAAGGATGTGATGATTGACTGTGTCAAAACTTGTTAATTAAAAAAAAAAAAATTACGGCAAGAGACATATCAGACGGATCTTTGTTAACAGAATCAGACAGATTATTGTAAAATTCTAATATGGCATGGACAGTGTTGATCTACCTGCACGAAATCCATATTGATTAGCAGAAAGTAACTCCTTGGAATTCAGGAAAGACAATACGACTGTGCATAAGTTTTTCAAGAACGTTGGAACAGGTATTAATTAATGAGATAGGACGGTAATTACCAGGATCCTGGGGATTAGCTTTCTTAAAAACAGGAACAACTTTAGCTAATTTGTACATGTTGGGAAAAGTACCCTTAATACAGTCGTTAACCACCGGTTCTTTTCAGAACCTACACTACTCAAAAGAGATTTCCACATGGTGTTACCGCAAGCCTTACTTAGAAAAGTACCCTGTTCAAAGGAAGTATTAAAAAATATTAGATAATGGAACAGAAACCAAGTCAATAACATCCTCTAAAATAGAGTTACTAACTTCATCAGAGCCGGAACTATTTTTGTTCTGAAACTTATTAACAATTTTGACAATTTCCCCTGGATCAGTAGGAGTAGGAAGGAATGCATTAGTAGAAGAAGTAGCAAAATTAACATAATAATTAGAATCTTTGTCAGAGTCTGGAACAGTTCTGGTAGTAATATCCCCTACAGAACAAAAATGTTGATTGAGTATAATCTGCAATATCCTTGGAATTCAAGAATAACTCATTATTAAAAATAATACTATTGATTTTAGAAGGCGATTTCTTGCCCTTCGTGATTAAGTTCAGAAGTCGCCAAGTTTCTTTAACGTTACCTTTAAGCTCGTCAAGCTTATTATGATAAAAAGTGATGTTGGCATGACGTTTAATTTTATTAAATAAATTATTGTACTTTCTATAGAACACAAGACTGTGCTGATTCTTATTCCTGCGGGCATAATGCTTTTGTTTGTCACAACATGACTTCAATAACCCTTGCGTCATCCAGGGTGATCTTATTAGCTGACGTCTTGGAATTTTCATCTGGACAAGAGGGAAAGCTAGTCCAAAAGCTGATTGCCAAATATCAGTAAAAGCAGTCATTTTTTCATCAAGTTGATGAGAATTAAAAACATGAAACCAGTTAACGGTAGACAGTAATCTATACGGAAAGCTTGACGATTAACACTATTAAATATTCTTATAGTGCTGCTCTGCTTCCTTGCTTGATGTTGAATACTTCCATTTTCAAAAGCATATATCGAAATTAAATGGTCAGATAAATCACTTTTAATAATATAAGAGGCTGCATTTCTATCAATTCTGTTAGTAAAAATATTATCAATCAAAGAAAACTTGTTTCCGTCGATCCTAGACGGTCTTAATATCATAGGCACATAATTATCAGCAAAAAAAACTATCAACGAATTCACTTATACAATTGCCATATGTACTAGGACAGCCATTAATTTTGTCCAAACTATCACAGGAGTTAGTGAGAAATTAAATGTACTAGCTAAATATCAAATTTAAATTTCCAAAATATTATTAAAATGGAAAAACGTTTAAACCGACAAATAGCATGACCTATGAGGTGTAACCCACAGAGCGTGATTCAGTAACGTGACTATTAGGTGTTCAACAATTTGAAGAGCGGCCGGAAAACGTGTGCAAAACGTGATACAAGAACGGCATAATAACGTGGCTATTATGATTTAAGAGCATGATTGAAGGACGGTGCTGTAACGTGACTGTTAGGTGTGCCAAACATGTGATTTCAAAATAGGCCGAAAACGTTACTATAATGGTTATGTTATTGCTTTTTAACGCATATCACTGCATTCTCCCGTGTGTGAAGAGCGGACTCATTTAAGTTCTATCGTGTATGCAAAAACGCAAGAACGAAAAAATAATGTGATTTCTTAGTGTGCAAAAAGTGGTTATAGAACGGGTCTATAACACGACTAATTCAGTGTGCAAGACCCGTAATTTAAAAACCTTATTTAATACAATACTGTTTTTTTCACGTGAAGAATTCACGTGACTTTTTTGGTGAAAACGTATTAACGCCTATCACTTCATTAACCTGTGTGTAAAATGATTGACTCACACCAAACGTTCATTAGTTAACTGGGAAGAAATCGGGCTGAAAAACAAACAAGCAAAACATAGTAATAGACTGGTTCCCATCCATAACTTATTATGGAGTCTTGTTGTCTGTAGATTTGCCTGTCGTTTAATTGCCAAGAGAGAGCGCACTTCAACCAACATTGTTTGGTTATTTGTCGGGGGGGGGGCGGACACAATTTTATTGTTAAAGGGTTTTTATGTGTATTTTTCTATAAATAAAAAGGTTAAACTACTCTTCACTAGGTCACCAGGTCACTAATTACCAGGCTTGAGGTTAAAAATCTGAATTATCTTATGATCAGATTCTTCAATACTGGCAATGTCCTTTTTCGTTACTAACGGTGATTTCCTTTTCGTATTTAAAAAAGGCCTGTTGGGTCAGGATAAAATTATCCCAAGTGATCGGCTGAACGGTGTTTTGCAGTGCCATGTCCGGACCTACGGTAAAAGACAGATGAAGTTAGTTTTCTCCATAGACAAGTGCAAGGAGGTTGGCGTTGGTTTCCACAAAAAGAAAGCAAATGAAAAGGAGAAAAAGAAAGAAAGAGAAAAAGGAGGAGGAGAAGAGGAGAGAGTGAAAAAAAAAAAAAAAAAAAACCCAAACAAACCAAACAAACAAACAAACACCCCCAACAAAAAAAAACACACCAAAAACTAACAAACAAACACCCCAACAAAGTACAAACAATCTTCCTGTTTAATAAGCTCACGTTGTAAATTACTTTTCCTGCTCATGGATTCAAAATAGCAGGCTTGTTTATTCTTAAAGATTCAGTTTTCTTCCGTAGGGGGGACAAATTCAAGAAAATAACCAAGGCCTCTCTTTTTTCTCTGATTCCCTAATCGGAATGGATACGTTACTTTGTCAGAAGTCAACCAAAGCTGCTTCATTTTTTGACGAAGTTTTGATCTATTTGTTATTTGCATGAGCAGGTCTGTTGGGTTTTGAAGCTGGGGAGACAGTTATCTTCGAGCCGTGGTTTATAATTGAATTCACCAGCTAGAACATGAAACATAAGCCCCGATGCTCAATGTATCAGTAGCTGAAAGCATCGCCTAAAGCCTTCATTATTTTCATGTTCCATATCGCATTGCATGTTATGTTCTTCCCAACTGACGCTTGAGTGTCAATGTGCGCTCTAAACCTTCAACATGAACCATGAATTATTCACAACGGTTGGGGGGGGGGTTGACAAACTGCGTCGTTATTTGTTACACACTCAAGCAGAGTTTAAGATTCCCAACAGACACTAGAAAGTAATCCTTTACTCAAATTAGTTGGAAACTAGTGTATCCCAAGCTCAACTTGTAAATTTAATTTCCACGTTACCATGGTAACAGTCGCAGTATCTTGTTATTCCGGGACGTATCAAACCCCTGTTCATTATGCAACCTCGAATTTCCTGCACTTGCCTCCTGAGGAATACCAAGGAATATTGTCGTTGCTTAAACATAGCGCCCACACTAGGGTTTACTTTTAGGGAGGCAGGCACAATGGTTGCACCTTTCTTTCCTGGGTGGGGGGGGGGGGGCACTTCTGGTCAAATAAAAGTGTAGTTTTTGTTTGAAAAAAATACCGTCTTTCGGCACTCTTGAGATAACATTTACTGTCTTTGTACAGATAACCTGACTTGAGTGTAACAACAAATACACTATTTGCGTGTGAATTGAAAACTAGTTTTAACATAATAATAATGATCACATTAAAGCTGTTTAAATGCAACATTTTGTTCTGGTACTTTTTAATCCCAAAAGTCCAGACCGGGGCGGGGGGAGGACGTGCCCCCTTGCCCCAAGTTCCCCTCCCTTAATACGTCACTGCTTATTCTAACTACATAAAAGCCTAATGTGTATATACCTGCGAAGAATCAAACGAAAGCTGCATAAAAATGATGTTTGTGAAAAAAACAAAAGCAAAAAAAACCCCAAAACACAACCATGTCAAACCAGACAAACCAAATTTTTTTTTTAATCGTTACATGTTTGAATCCTTTCTGTTGATTTAAACAAAAGTTAGAATGCACAATTTTACGTCTGCTGTTTGTTCTAACATTCATCCTGAGAAGATTTATGCTAAGTTTGCTCGATATCATAGTATGTACATATTATTTATATTCACTTTTTAAAAATAATAAATAAATTAACTTTTTATTGTGGCTTTGGCATCAGCTTTCCCAAAAGGTATCATTGTATAAATATCCAGTTTCAGAAGCACAAACTCATAAATACCTTTTGCTCATTAACACAAAGTTTTCATTAACTCTGTCTATAGCTGATTGTTATTCAAACGTTGTCGGTTAAGGTTAGATTTTTTTTATTTCTGAAAGTATCGAGAAAAAAAACCCCACCTGTTCAATTTGGAGCGGTGTTGTTAAATTTTGACCAAAAAAAACCCAAAACAACAACAACTAAACATGAATAGCCATTCCAACTTAAGAAAGACACGCACAAGTACACACATGTTATTCTGAAGCAAACGTCTTGGTTATATATTACACTTATGTTTCACAATCAGTTACCCACAGTGGTTCGATAATCTTCAATAGCTCTCTCTAAACACACCCGCCCACACAAACAACAGCAGTCGAGATACTTAATTGCATTGCACTCGTTATTGTTTAATTACTAGTAGTGTAGAGTCCCTCTATTGTATGGCAGCCCATACAAGTTCCGAACTTGTTACCGGACGGTGTCTATTATACTATCCATGTCCAATTGTACAGTAAGATAAGGATAATTTGCGTAATGGCACAACGGTTGGGACAGGGGACATTGCCAATTAAGAAGCCTGCTGTCCCTTTGTACTATCCCAGGAAAACAATATTATGTACATTGTGCATTAAAGTGTATAGTACCTTTTAGCTATTGTACGGAGGCTCTAAAGGGACGGGTATAAAGAATAGTGTTTCGTTACTCTGAAATATTTGTTTCAACGAGGGAACACAGTATATTTATATCTTTTAGGAAATATAAAATTTGTATCAAGTTGCAAAAATAAAGACGAAAAAGTGTGTTATACGGCGATCTTCGGATGATAATTTTGGCTGTGTAGCCGCTCAACTATTTCAAGGCAACGATATATTATTTCATTTCCGTTTTGCATTGTACGGAGCTCGTAAACACGCGCATTTTGCCTGCATTGCTAAACATTTAACTATATTTTACCCGTGGACACAGATTTTACAGCGCATGAAGGTTAATCAATCCCTTATATTTGTATCAACATCATTCTAGGTCAAAGCATGGCAGGAATAAAAGCCCTGATGAAACCTCCGACATAATTTCGGTTCGGAGATGGGAGGACAAAAAAGCCGATTGCGTTTCCTTGTCAATGAAGGGGAAGCAAGGCCCTGTTATAACCAAAGAGAAGAAAAACAATTTCATCGGTGAAGGCAGGGTGCCCACTTCCCTAATCATGTGACAGCCGAACACGCTCCCTTCTGAAACCCGTAGAATACCCGACAATAGTTTGTGTGTTCATCTTATAAAGGCAACAGTCAATATTGTCTGTTTCTATCCGAAAATCGTTTCTTTTACAATCAAAACTGTTGGCTGCGTTTCAAGAGTTTCTCTGATCGAGGCTTAATTGTTTCTCAGGTCTGAACATAATCACCGAACCCGTGATGCAAAACTGACTAATAAACGAGCGCACCAATCTTACAGTGAGAATAAATGAAATTAGTTTAACCTCAAATTGCTGTTTGATTATTCTTTGTGAACTTAGTAGCGACGTGGGCCTGTTTATTAAAGAAACCTTTGCGGACAGTGTCTAGTTTTTCTGTCAGTGCTAGTATGAATTCTTCTTCTTTAGGCCTACTAACTTGTCTTTTGTTGCTGTTTGTATTTCCTGTGCAATTCATGTTTGTGTGTGGAATAATTTGAGCTGGACGTATTTAATGCACTGTCCGTTACCGTGTCCTAAGGTTTCACTTTCTCTGTTGTTGCTATTATGGTGGTGATTGTTATTATTTTATTCATTAAGTGTTATTTTGTATAATGTATTATAACTAAATCGTACATTTCGAGCAGGTTTGTTTTAAAGGCTTACCTCGTGTTATAATAACAACCCTTCGTTTAATCTTTGGTTTCATCTTTAATCTTTCGTTTTGTCTATAAAGGCATACCATGTATGCCTATTATTAAAAAAAAGTTTAATCTTTTGTTTAACAAATATCTCTCTTTAAATCTTTTGTTAATCCATGTATTATATAAACAATCATTTAATTTTCAAGGATTAAACCACCCTGAAATTCTTAGAATTTGACGGTCATCTTTTATTTTAACAAGAAATCTGCGTTTTGTTTGTTGAAATATGTTTTCTCGGGAATATTTGTGCTCGTTTATAAATAAGGTTAATTATTTCCTTGTTTGTAAATAAAACAACCAACGCCGATTTTCGAGATCTTCACATGCTTTTGTCTCTCATTTGATTCAACTTTAGACAAATATTTCTTTGGAGTTTCTTGGTACCGTTACATACGTTAATTATCTATCAGCTCTCAGACAGAAACTCACTTATTTGTCAACGATGATCACCAACTCTGAAGTTTGTCTTTAATCCATTTAGCTTGTATTTGTTACAAATTTGCATCGGTAATTGACACTTGAAATGTTTCAAAAGTGTTATTCCCCCAGAGCAAAACTTTTATACAATGATCAGAATTTATTGTGTTTAAAATTCCGCCAAGAAGTCGTCGCTTTTAGGAGGCATTGATGCGAACAAGCACTACCCTTTTTAAATACTTCATGTCGATATTTGTCTTCCAACGCACCTTGATAGTAAAGGACCTCAAGCTCCATGGGCAAATAGGGTAATCCGATTACTTGCCACCCTTTTGTAAACAAGCGGCGATTGATTCAAAATGCGTGGGTAACTACCATCTTTACAGAATGCTTTCATGGTTACAAGGTAGAAAATATTTCTCTTACATGGCTTAGCTTGAAATGATGCGGAAACGAGGCCGATAACTATTGCTCTACTTGCCGAGGCCACAATTGTGAAATTGTGCTCTGCCTATTCTTTGGAGTAAAACTAATATTATTGGTTTATTGCTAGTTTGAGCTGTATGCACGATTGATGCTACAAACAACGTATTCGATAATGTTAGACCAATTAAAAACAGCTTGGGAAGAACTAATTGCTTTCTAATTTTGAATCAGTCTCTGGAAACACAGTAGATGTCCGTGCTGCTGACAAGAGCATTGCTGTCATGTAGGCTCGAATAAGATTTGGCTTTTTTTACCGCAGACGTGACGAGTCACCGAATGGCTGATTTTCAGTGATTTTTTGTTCGCGCTGCTATTGTTATATTTAGTCCTTACACTTTACCTTTGTGACATGACATTTCGCTTTATAGTGCCTGTTTCAATTGTCTCGCACAAAGTTGCTGTTTTTGTTTATTGTATTGAATTATTCAAATTGGAAAGAAGTGCTTGAATCGTTGTAGGCTCTGCATGGTTAGAAGATATAGCATATTGTATATATGTATTTTTTTATCGAAGTAAAAACCCCCAAAATGCTACAACACATTGTGTTGAAAGAGATGACAACTTTTCATTTACTACAGAACGTGCAAGTCTCATGAGTATTCGAACATTTTTGGGGGACTATATCGCAGCCCACGTCCATTGCTTTAACGTGTCAAGGAAACAAACTTGCGCACTTATACGCGTGAGACTTTCACAGTCTATTAAATCTTACACACAACGCTGACGAAATGTAAGCCTACACGACTAAAGCGATTTGAGAATTCAAAGTGGGTTTCATGAAAATTCAAAGAATTTTTCTGCATACTTGCCTAAAACTAGTGAGCGATTTTATACGCCCGTCGTATAGGTTCAACTATATGCTAGTTTTAACTGAAAATGCAGCTCGCAAATTGCTCTTTGGAAAAAGGAATTGCTCTAAAATTGGTCGCGTGCTTAAGTCGTTTTTAAAAGATTGAATGGGGGAGTGGGGTTTGTCGGGGGTTTTGTTGTTGTTGTTGTTGTTGTTGTTGTTGTTGTTGTTGTTGTTGTTGTTGTTGTTGTCGTTGTTGTTGTAATTTTTTTTTTTTTTTGGGGGGGTCTGACTTAGTTAAAATTGTTGATAACCTGACATAGTTTTTCTCGGGACGGCGAAACCGTACAGGCAAATAAGTCGACACATGATATAATGATTTTGGAATGGTAGGGTCGTCCTCATCCCGACATAACTTAGGCCTATATCAGGCTCTCGTCACGGTCGGATGGCACTTCTAGAGCTCCGTAGATTGGTGCTCGACAGGTGTGACGTCCATTTTAAACCAATGTAGGATGTATACCAATGAGGACGTTGATTTAAAAAAAATTATAAAAAATAACCCTCAAAACATACAGCTTGATTCGTGTACTCTTGCCATGTTTGTGTCGATAGTTAGAAAGTCACTGCCCATACAAACTGAACATTTTCCCTTCTTGTTGTCGTGCCGTTAATTACTTAAAAGTTAAGGTTTTCCCGTTACAGTACAAACAGACTTTGTATCATATTTGACACCTTAATGGATACGGAAACCAGTAGAACAGGAGGGGATGGTCCCGTTAATTGACGTCCTTACGCAAATAGTGATTTTTCTCCAGTGTGCCCCTCACTCCAACCTTGTCCTTATGTGCAAGCCTAGCGCTCCGTGAACCTACAAGCGTTATAATTCTGTCCGCTGATGAGCCTTAGGAAATCCTCTGTATGCCAACGTTAAGACGCGATGCACGATGATGATAAGACGCTTGCCGAGTAGCGAGGTTACATCGTTGCCTCTGGGCCGTAGGATGAGCAGCTGTGTAAATGGAAACACAGGGATCGTTTCCTTTCTCCCATCAGGGACGTTTTAATATTCACTTAGCAGTTCGCCCATCCTTGTTGAAAGAGTTTCTCATAATACCCACGTAACTTTTTTCTCAGGGTACATTGCGGGAATGCTTCATGGGACTCTGAGGAAAAAAATACAAAACGGAGAAGTTTGATGTCAAACATACGTTTTTTGTAAATGTCAGATGCATGCTTGACTGAGGGGATGTAGACAACGTCGAGACATGCACCCTTCATAAACGGTGATCGACTCGTGAATACTTTAGAGTCGCCCCCCCAAAAAAAAGAAAGAAAAAAAAGAGAGATTTTCTTCCGTAAATATATCTTATCGTTTTGCAACCCTGGCAGACAAACCTGCGGAACTAACGAAGCGTGACTAAAAAACATTCTGTCACTTGTAATCGATTATAATGATACAACAAAGTAGTGGAGATCCCATACTCAATCAAACATTCCTGGAATATTCTACAGACCAAATTATGGACCAACTTAATGTTACCTAATTGTTAGACTATACTTCATCACTTTATGTATTATATGATAAGTAGTACAGTCTTATTCATTGTAACGATTACCGTGCCAATATCACACCCAGCTTCTAGAAGCTCAAGTAACTCTTTGGAGAGCGTCGAGTAGCATACTATTTTCAGATTAACATTTTCCCAACCCATCTCGTGGTGTACTTTGTGCGAGGTTTTTCAATGAATAGGCTACTCAATGAATTTTTTTACCAGTAATTTTGTAAGTGGACAAGCTATTGAAACCTTTTAAAGTAATCCATGGAAAGGTGGACGTCATAGAACGGTTCCAACCCACTTGGAGACTGATCCTACTCAGATTATCCGAACAAAGGGCTGGGCATCTTTACGCGATATCAATTTCTAATGAGCTCATTGTGATGATACCAATGGTTTAATTTAATAATGAAATAGTTTTCAAGGGGCAATAATTGACGGGAAGACTCCTAAAGGATATTTTACGGCACCTCAACTTCGGATCGATATCATACTGCTATTGAATACTAAATATATTCAGGTCTCCGGAAATGGGGTGCAGCTTTGGGGCAAAGTGCCTGAAATCCTTTTATTCCAGAAATCTTTTTAATAATTTTTAATAGAGCACTTTATGTTTCTCAGCAGATGGAGTTCAATCACATTAAGCCGGCTAGCGCGGCTAGTTTTTTCTATATAAATTATCCAAATAGATCGTCTAATTCTTAAAAAAGAAAGAACAAAAAGTTGTGTGCTCAGTTAAAGAACATCGGGTTACTTTAACAGGTCTCAAGTAACCCCTATTGTCTGTTAGTACTTTCCCTCTCTTAATAGTGTTTCGGTATTGCAAAAGCAACGGATACCTTCCACAATTGTTCCCGTTTCTTCGACACAGTGCTGCAGTATATACAAAAGTTTGATCTCCACATTTTAGTTTTTTTTTTTAAATAGACTATTACACAAACTTTTACATAGAGGTAGGGTAAACACTAATTTGATCTCTTAGAGTTGTTGACAACCTGACTTAGTAAAGTAGAGCCACTTACTCACGAACGTGTATTTTCTATAGTCATATATAAAATCATGCAGATCGCCCTTATATTTTCTACAATGGTTGGCGCACAAGGTCATTCCAATAGCCACTCTGCCCCAAAGGTCCAATAATGTGATGCAATGTGGATGGAGTTCAGACAAAATAAACATATATTTAGGTTGCTGGACGGGTATGTAGACTCAGTCTGAAGACAAACGATATAAATGTTAACTACGGTACACCCGCTACCTCCGGGGAGGGTTAAAGTTCAGATGAGGGTGTGGCTTTCAACGGATTCTGCCTCGATAATGAATGTAATGCTTACCTTTGAATCTTAACCATTATCATTATCTAATTAAAAATGGTAATTCATCGCGTGCGCCCTTTTTGAAAAACATAAAGGAACTTCTCCCACAAATGAACACTAATTGGAATTAAGGTAACGGTAACTAGTTTCGAACACAACTATCAGGGATAACGTTAATTAAACAGCAAGTAGGCTCGTCTGGAGTCAACTTGTCCAGGATTTTCAGCAACCGAACTGCAGTTGAACTGCATCTGAAGCAACGTGGATTGAAAGTATATAGGTCACATTCTTCCCCCAGAGTATAACTAGAAACCCATGAAAAGTAATTCAAGCGACACTTATGAAAACAGACTCATCATTCGTTTTGTGAAGCGCTCATGCGCATCAACAGAAGACACAATTTGCGTCAACGATAAGTTGAAGCTGAACACATTTTCCTTTTGTATTACACATTTTTTTAGTCCATCAATTTTGTTGATATAATCTGTTTTTCTGGAGACACTTTTTCTTCCACCACTTACACAAAACTTTCCTTTAACACGGTGTAGTCCTATGAGGAAAGCCGAACGTGTCTCTTGAAAGCTAAGACCGTGGGCAAAACGTTTCGGTTCACGAGATAATAATCGCGGACACTGTTGACATTCTTAAAGGCCACGATCTGATTAACAGGGAACCGATTGAGGTAGATGCATCTTTTTATATTAAGCCCCAAAATGAGTGTATTTCATTATTATTATTGTTATTATTATTATTTTTTATGATCTGGCGGGTTGATATTGCCTTTAATAAAGCAGTGGATTGATATGAATTGCATTATGTGAACTTCATGTCTCGGGGAGTCGGCATCGTTTGTACGGGGAATGTACCTGCATTATTTCCCTGTGGATCGGTTTCATGAAAGTGAAGCTCGTAACCATTAAGTTTCAAAAAGTGGATTGCATGTTGGACATAATGATATGCAACACAGGGAAAGTCAACCACCACACAGTATGTTGGTCTTAGAGCCTTGTCACACGAGGCAACTCTTATAGGCTACTTGGGGGCATTCACCTGCAGTGCAGGCTACAGGAATCACTTCGGCAGCACATGAGTAATTTTTCAAACAAAATATTTGAACATTCAAATGTGAATGCCCTTTCTTCATGGAGATTGCTTGAAACCAGCGTATAGCCTTGTGTGACGAGGGCCTTGAACGTCGCAGGTGTATAACTGATAATCTGAAATGAGCACAAATAAATATTTTAGAAAGACAGAAATAATCATCCACATAACACGTGTACACACGCCTTGAACGTCCAACTGCTTTGGAGTTGACTTTATATTATTTTGTCGTTAGAAATAACAGTTTCTCTTAATGCAATCCTGTGTTCTTCAACCAACTCATACAATTTCGTTTCACAAGGTGACATTCTGTTGTAAAATAAATAACAATATTAATATTAATGATTTACAAATTGTTAGCAAATTTGAGAAAACGCGTCCAGCTAAGAGCTTCCGTATTAAACAGAATATGCTGTCAGTGTCGGAAATGAAATTCCTGAGACAAACTGTCTAACGACAAAAGAAACAGCTTTACTTTTAAAAAAACATTTAACCCAATTAAATAAGGCTTTGTGACAATAATACAAACACAATTTAATTGTCATTTTGTTGTTAGTAGCTGTATCAGTAATTTACAATGTCTCATACCAAACTGCCTTACAGTAAATTAGGCATTACGATTTGAAACTGTTGGACAAACAATAGACTGTGCAAGTCTCGCGCGTATTCGAACATTGGGATCCGTTAAAGCGCGTGAGTTTGTTTCTTTAACGCGTTAAAGCAATGTGGTCCCAAAAATGTTCGAATACGCGCGAGACTTGCATGGTCTATAGAAAAAGCCTTTCCCCTGAAGACGACCAAATCACATACTCCCGGAATTCCGAGTGAATAATCAATCGGTTCTCTTCAGAACCGCCACAATCAACACAATGGAAAGAAAATCAGATGTTAATGACTTGAGCCTTTGCGTGGAGTAAAATCGTTTTCATGAAGACACTGTACAAAGAAACGTCGAGATCATTTTTTTTTCAACTCCGGTACCTCTCAGAATCACCACAAGTCTTAAGAGAGATTTTACCCACATGGTTGTTATCAGCGAACGAGTTCTTATAAACAATTGCATGATGGTGTTACCACAAACCAAGAAGTCTTAAGAGGGATTTTTGCCAATACATTCCAATCTCTATATGAACTATAGATATGCTGAACCAGGTAGTAACTCTTGTCATATGGATTCTAGACAAGCTGTAATAAATCTACAACACAATTCTAAAGTATCGTCGTCACTGCACTGTCTTCCCATCGTCAAATTCTAAACGTTCACAACCCTTCACTAAAATTAGTGATTCGCCTACTGCTATATTTATTTAATTTGAGCTAAGTGCGTTTTGCTCCTAAACCTTAGTACTTCTCTCTACAGAATAGAGGAGAAATAGTCGATGGGCTTTTGAAACTTCATTGAACTTCAATGTTTGGACAGCAGAAGTGGTTGCCCCGGGTAATACCACTACAACGTAGAAACTGCTTCAATATACAGTGTTCGGATGTGAATTATATCCGCAACTACTGCTATCGCATTGCGACCTTTATTTATAAAAAACCTCCTCCCGGTTTAACTGCCTTCGCCCTGCAGCATGAATGTGCTTTCAACAACATCGGGTACGATTATGCGCTTTATTCATAAGTCACATTCTGCAAAATAAAACCCAGCCATATACGTATTGTGTTACTGAGCACATAAGTTTAAATAAACGATCCTATTTAAAGCAAGCACGCGACCCTGTATAAGACCACCTTTCGACAATATCAACCACTTCCATTCTTCCATTAGATCCACAAAGAGTCATCGTAGCAAGGGTAAGGAGTTCTTAATATCCCCCCACCCGGTGCACTGTGCCGTATCAATAGTCATTGTGAAACGGTGCTATGGAGGGAATGGAAGTGAAACTTAATATACCAAACATATGGCATGTAGAGCACCACTAACAGCAACACAATATTGTGTACGTTTTATGTTTTTATTTTCTATTTTTTGTTTATTTATTTATTTGTCTACCCAACCAGTTTCCCTTGGTCTATTACTTGATGCTAACTTATTTGTCTAAAATGTGCGGTAACTAGGTGCTAGTACGACATTTATTTTAAACAACAAGGGTACAACTGAAGTTTCACTTTAAAATCTCCCTAGTCAGTGAACCCGTTTTTGAGTTGCAGGGGCCCGACTCATTTTCTGGGTAAGTATGTCTCGGAATCTATTTCGAGCTAACCCGAAATTGTATCAAACAATAAATCCGATATCGAATAAATCCGATTGAAGTTTTCAATTTAGAAAAAGTTTCCTGGCCATACTGAACCGGAAATGGGTCACCAACAGACCCGGAATCCAGGTCAATTCTGACCTGGGTGTTTTTTGAGAACTCGAACACTTGCCAATTTCTCTGAAGTTATATTATTACTAAACTATTTAAGTTTTAGTTTTAGTTTATACACCAGGTAATTCCTTTTGGCTTATCTTAGTTTGATTTTTTTAAATGTTAACATTATGTTAACGTACCCTAACATTTCGAACGCGAGGATGATTTCATCTTCTAATAACCACATCACAGAGAAGAAAATTTAGGCTAGGGAAAAGCCTCTAGTTTGTTTTGGCCTTCCATACGGCCCAACCTGTGATTCAACCCTTGGCTGGCTGTTATTAATAATTACAGAACCTTTGTTCAATCTTTACCAAAAAAAACCCCAAACAAACTTTGTAAATACGACTACGAGGGCACACAAATAATTATTTTAACTATACTCTTTGTGCACTTTTTTTCCAGCCACTTGAGAATGAAATTCGAGAGGAAAAAAAATATTAAAAAAATAGAAGAAACAACATATTTGTTTGCATGTTTTTTTTTTTACAAATTCAAAGTGGTGATTAATGTCAAACTCTTCGCATGTTGAAAATTCAGTACTGCAGTCAAGTACTTTTCGGTCGAGTATCAAGTACTGCCGAGTACTACGGTTGCCGAGCAGTACTCGAGAACGAGTACTTGGGGCCACCACACGAGTACGACTTAGTGTTCGAATTCAAATTATTATGCTGATATTCGAGTACCGAGTCCAACAGCTAAATACCAAGTACGCTCCTTATACGAATTCGACTACGAGTACTTTAAGTACAATCACTTTATAGAAAAACACTAAATGCAAACTGAGGTATCAACACTTTTATTAATTTGTTGGGTATAATTTCGAGATGAGAATGTGTGCATGTTATGACAACTGTCTTTTAAACATAAATATTTACTTTTAATTGTTTTTAAACATAAATATTTACTTTTAATTTTGTCAGTGCATAGATTCCTCTATTCCTTGAACAGCAAATGGCGAAAATTTACACATTTGAACGCAACATAATTTAGAAAATTTACCATTCCGAGTTCATAATAAGTCGAGTATCAAGTACATGACTTCGAGTGCAGTTTTTTCATTCAGCTACGTATCTAGTAGGGACTTCGAGAACGAGTCTGTGTAAGCCGAGTACTAGTAAGATCATGAGTACCATCAACACGGTACTCGAGTAGTACGAGTACCGAATACCAGTCAACACAACACTATGTGGATTTTGGAAACTATAAACTGTTTCAAACATAGGGCCCACACAAAATAATAATTTCATACGGAATTTAACGTTTTGTAAATACAAATCAGCTTGTCAGCACACGCTTCCAAGGTTTTATATAGGTTAGGAGGGCCTGTTTTGCATTTTCTCAATGATTTGACAATATCGAAGTGTTTTGATTACGTGTCAAGGTCTTGCCTATTTTATTTGAAGCTTTTGTGTGTGTGAACTTTTCAAGTTTAATAATTTGCCACGCCTACCTAATGCTTTTGCACACAATGCATACTGGAATAGGTTTGTTTTTCTTCTCCCGTTCAAACCAGTGTTACTAAACCGAGGCTTTATTGTCAATTAGTCTCGTAACCTTTGTAATTTGTTGGGAATCAGTACACGTTATAGCTTGACAACATGGTATATTACAGAATAATTAAGGTCTATTTGCTAATCAAATCTATCATGCTAGGCAGAATGATTGCTATTCACTGACATGTGACTTGATGAAGTATATTGGGACGTCACAGTTGAACGTCACTTCTGTATCAAGGGTACTTAACATTTCTTCAAGTGTGTAATCATTTCCCGGCTCAGCTCCTTCAAGACAGTTTGTTTCCTGAGATGGTTTAAGTGAGGGTAAAAACAAACGAAGTGTCCTCTGTCCGAATAATGAATATACATGGCGTAGCTATACAAGACAATTTTTACCTGTTATTTGCTCGAAATGAATTGAACGACTGGTAATGTACGATTCGGACAAACATCAGGGGATTTGTCAAATTGCTCCTTTTTTTTACCCCAACCTCCTTAAAAAAGAAAACGAAGAAGAAAAAACCCACAATAATAACGACGACGACGACGACGACAAAAACGGCAGCGGCGGCGGCGGCTGCGGCGGCGGCTGCGGCGGCGGCTGCGGCGGCGGCTGCGGCTGCGGCTGCGGCGGCGGCTGCGACGGCGGCGGCGACGGCGGCGGCGACGGCGACGGCGACGGCGACTGCGATGGCGACGGCGACGGCGACGGCGACAGCGACAACGACAACGACAACGACAACGACAACGACACCAACAACAACAACAACATTAACAACATCAACATACAACTCAAGCAGATGGGAAAAAGTACTGCATTATGCTTTCGGCGCTCGGCTATATGTACGCTTTGAACGCCATGATACCTCCAATCTTGTTTTATTAATTCATTAGTTGGTTTAGTTTTAATGTATTGCCTCAGGTATTCGACGGGACAGCTATAACCAACTGTGTCTTTAGGAGCGAATTGCCTTTAGCCTGAATGTCTACATCCCAATAAAGTTAAAACAATTATATTGAAATTGATTTATGCTTGAGCGACGTTCAGCTATTGATTGGTGGAGGTCAATAATGTAATCGAATTCTTACATCGTGATTTGGGAAAAATTAATATGATTTAAAAAAAATTAAAAAAAATAATTGTAAATTTCTTGTTATTTCTCTTTTTCCTCCGACGGGGTAACAACGAATCAGTAACAATGAAGAAAAGAGGACACTAGATGGCAAAGATGGGCGATTATCCCTCCACGGTTGACCGAACACAGGTTAAAGCATTACATACTTCCATCACCTAACAAACATGATTTTGTCTTGCATTGATTTGAAGGTGATTTTATTGGTTTTCCATTATAATTTTCTAATACCTTTAGATGACAACGATGAAAAAAGATCACTCATTCCATACTTCTTTAACAGTTTTAACTCTTCCTCATAATTTGAAAAAAATCCCACCGATAACCTTATCTTTTTAGTGTGTGTCACTTGGTAGTGAGAATAACACACAACTACAGCCATTTTGAAAATTTTGAAAAATAGCTGGTTGTTCTACTTTTTTTTTCTTCAATAGACAAATCTGCAGTGGCCCTATATTCAGCCAAATATCTTTCTTATAACAGAGTCTGGCAGTGTGCCAAATTCTTTGCTTGAATATATCGTCGATGGTAGAATTCCCAAACTGTATGCCTATAACAGACCTCGTTATAGCAACGCTTTGTTTCAACATGGATCCTCTTGTGGTAAACCTTTTACGGACTGTATGTGGCTACTTTTGGTGTCCAAATATTCAGGTTATGCTTGAAATAGGTGCCTACCAAAAAGTGAGACATGCTGTGACAACAGTTTAGGCGCCCGCTTGCGTGGATGGAATAGTTTGAGATCGAACGCAATATTGAATGAATGTCTGTTGCAATTGCTACAATCTTGAGTGGATATAACGTGACTCATGTGCTGAGTTGTTTTTGTATAGCTGCACAATTTCGAAGTTTTGAGCTGGTCGCTTTTGGAATGGTAATTATCATGGTGGGGCACATTACTCATTCCATGTAGAAATAAGATAACCTAAGTGTTGACTTATGATAGAAAACACAATAAAGGGTACCAATTGTAAATGTACTCTTTAGCATTGTGACAGATTTTTAAATCGATTGTACTTTTATGTCGGCATAATTAATGAACCTCGAACGAAGGTAACCAGTGGCTTAGCCCCCCCCCACACACAATTTTTCTGGTGTTAACGGGGACGGCAAAGAACTATATTAGTATGTAACATGACTTGCTTTTGCATCTGACCATATTCTAATTGTGACTGCCTGATATCTTGGGTGGGCGGGGATCGAACATTACATTTTCACGACAATTCCTGCAGCGTAACCAAAGAGTAGGGCCTACACGTGACTTCATGAAAGGTCACATCGGTACAAGTTGATTATAATACTCTCAACCTTAAGTGGGGATCGAAAATTGAATTTGCCCCCACCACCACCAGAACGCTGACTACGCACCTGTAAGTAACGCCTTTTAATCCAATGCCTTGTATAAGCAAATGCTCATTAGTAGTCAATTATAGTGTAAAACATACCCTCCTTACGGTTTCACTATAAACCATAATATCCTATTTCCACCATCTATTGTAAAAAGCAAGTTGTAAAATGTAAAAACGGGTGTGTCCCTATAGGTGTGTGTTGTTCAACTAATGACAAGTGTCATAAATAACGGGAAATAGGAAGCTGTCCTCACAGCTAAGTATTTATTTCATATTGAAAAGAACTGTTTAATGTGTAGGTTTTGTTTTCGACAGACTTTCTCTGTCAAGATGTACCGAAAGACGGTGCTTATATAGTGCATATAAATTACCCCAGCATTTATTGACTCTTTACTTTGGTCCGGCTGCCTGTCATCAAGTGATGAAGATTTATACATCCAATGTCTCATTTGAAAGCAAATAGCTCAACTAAGCCAAGAAAAAAAAATTGCATTTCGGCGAAAGGTGTCAATTAAGTCCAGCACGCAACATGGTCATTAAAGCTTTAGGATCATCGTTATTAAAAGTTTCCATGGGGAGATATGCACGCCATCAGTACACAATCTGTTTAATTGAAGATCCAAGGTGCTTGGCTCCAAAACAAAAAGGGTAAATATTGTGACAGATGCTAACGTTCCTGATGATTACTTTGTGTTTTTCCTAGGGTTAGTTGGTAATGATTTCGTAAATCTTAGGGGACTGTCACAAAACAGCTCAGCTAAAATGTTTTTGAGGTTGTAACCGTATTTTAAAACACGTTGAACTGTTGGAACTCACCACTTGGCCTGCATGGACAACTTTGATAATTATAGATTCAATTATAACTTCATCCCAACACCATTAACATAATTATACATTGCGCAAGAGACGTGTAAGTTGTATAAATTGTGACCGCTACTTGCATAATCGGAAATTACATTTAAGACCTGAACAATGCACTAGGAAACGGTACTGAGCTAAACGATGGGAATGTCTCCACTTGAAACACATTCACTGCCTTGTCCGAGCACAAGTGTGCACAATGAAGATAAACTCAAATTATAAATAAACAGAAAACTCATCTACAAAATAAATCAAAAAGCAATTGCACCGAGCTGATTTATTAAAAGCAAGCTGATCAACACATTTCATTCAAGTCCTATATCTATCTTCGAGCTTTCTTTAGTCAGTTGCAACCTCAGATTAAGTTTATCAGGTTGTTGGTGACGGTAAACATTTCTCTTTGATTATGAGCCCGTTTTCTTGCCAATATTTACGGTTATGGAGATCGTTGTTTCATAGCCGGTATATACGTGTAAAGTATGGGTGAAGACGGAATTTTAGACACCTTGAATAATAAACGAGATGTGTCAGCGGGATTTTCTCACGTTGGTTGCTTTCAAGTACATAATGGTTCACTGACGTGTTTACTAAGCAAATAAATTACTAGCGAACGGCACCTAGGGTAACCAAACCACTGATTGTTGAGGCAAGGAGCGTGTTATTATTCACTCGTTTCAGAGAGTCTTGATTTGATAAGTGTTTCAAACTTCACGACCAAATTCCGAGCTTGAAGAAGTTCTATACTATTAGCCAAAATGGGCTGCACGGTTTGGCTCACTGATAGGCCTCTAAACATAGGGAAATGTGGTTGATCTCTTCAGCAGTGTCTTTAAAGTGGTTGTTTATTGTCCCTTTCCAATTAATGAAACCCAAAAATTCCCTTTAAAAACAAACAGCAATGGGAAATATCTTGGCTTCTCAGTACAACGCCAGGCAACAATTTAAAGAGTAGTATCCTCACGACCAACCCTCGATTCGCTCGTCAAGCGAGGTGAGATTTGAATTGAGGCCCCTCAGGTGAAACAGTACGTCAGTTCCAAGTCTCTTTCCAATTTACGTTTCCCCTTTTTTCCAAAAGCCGTACCGAGCCCCTTCAGGGACAGAAGAAGAAAAAGAAGAAGAAGAAAGAACCAAATTCAATTTCGTATTTCGCTTTCTTCCCTCGAAATGATATTTAGTTCCTGCGATATACAATTTCGTTCCCCTCAAAGTTGTTTTTTGTCCCCTGGAAATCCTTTTGTGGGACGAAATCTTTTTTCGAGGGAACAAAAACATTTTGCTGGGGGTGGGGGTGGTGGAAATAAATCATTTCGAGGCAACGAACTATTATTTCGAGGGAAAAAACGTTAGTTTGAGGGAACGAAATTATTTACTTCTTGGGAACAACGTTATTTTACAAGGACACGAAATAAATCAGCTGATACGGAGCCCATATATTCATTTGTTATTTTATTTTACAAAAACTGCTTTGTCAGTGTATCTTTTCCGATTTCATTGATTTCATTGACTCTCCTTATTGAGTGAAACGAAATAACACGAATGCTCAGCTGAATAATTGAAAGTTTTGTTGTTGTCAAGATATGCATCTCATTTTGTTAATTTAAGATGGTACTAGGTATGCCTACGGTGTTTACTTTGTATCCCAGAAACTCAAGACTTTGACGAAATTCCATCAGTAACGCTTCTTTTCTCCCCACCACACAATTTGAAGCTTGATTGACATTTTTATGAAATAAAACAGGCGATCTTGGTCAGATACTCGGGAATAAAAAATACCAAATCAGGACCTCCCGTACCCGAGGGAGCTAAATACTATTTCGCAGAAACAAAATTATTCTAACCTGTTCATTTGTTTCTTTTTATACCTATCCGTAGAAAGGGAATGGGTTTAAGTAAATGCAAAAAAAACCCACGAATACAGAGAGCGTATGTTCGGGAAATGCCGAAATATCTTCTTTCAAACCCTCAAACGCTCCCTTTGGTGTTCATTTTATGTTATCCTGTTAAAAACAAAAACATTTTAGTTCCAAAGCTTCGTGATTGCAATAGCGCTCCCTTGGTTGAATATTTTATGTGCAACCCATGAGCGGTGTCTGTTTCGGAATCGTTGGTAACGTACTTCTTAATTGCAAGATAATGTCCCACATTTAAGGAAAAAGCATCACCAACTACCAATACTGACAAACACTTTCGAACAAACAACAAATTCCCACACAGCCACATTCACCAAAAATTCAATACGTGTTCAGGAATAGCCGACTGACCTTATCAAGGTAAATATGATAACGGAACAAGTAACTACGTTAGGAGTTTCATGTTCAACCCCGTGAGTGTGGGTATTTTGAACCACTAATGTGGTTTGATTTTGGATAACATCATTTCCTATTACACTGATACTCTCAATTCCGTTAATGTAATAACATTGATCCGATCAAGGCACTAAAGTAGCTTCGTGAGGAGATTTGCCTTCAAGTACCGGCATCATTTTACTTGAAGCCCGGGTATTATCAATAATTTCAGCACATGTTTCCAATAAGGACAACCAAATTTCGGAACAGTAAGTCGATTGAATGTTTTTAGTTTTCATCTCGAGCCCTTGATACCCTCTTTTTGTTTTGTAAGACTGTTCCAAAACACTAGCGCGGGTTTTTGTGAAGAGTGAGTTATCATGGACGTTTATTTTTTACCCCCCCCCCCCCCCCCCGAGGCTGATGGGATCTTCGTCGCAAACGCAAAACTTCCTCGGAATGGCCCAACCAGACAGATTCATTCAGGTGGGAAAGCAGGGGCAAAGGCTTAATTATTTATTGTATCGAACCATACTTTTGTGCATTAAAAAACAAACAAATCTAATTTGGGGTTTGGGCAAGTGGGGGGGGGGGGGGAGTGGAGGGTGGGGGCAAGGGTTTTCAGCCAGGGGGCTCCAGTCCCTTACCCCTCTCTCGTTACGCCACTGCCGTTTAGGATGAACTCAAGATAAATGTTGATCAGATTTGAAGCAAATAATAAACTCATTCGGATTATAGGATAAATGTATTACAATTTAGCTTCTAAGCACTTGCTTTTCTCATTGGGAGTTAATGCTTTTCTGTGGCTTAACGCAACACTCTTCAGGATCAGTAGACCATCAGACCTGTTAGTCGGGGGGGGGCAAAGGGGCGGGGCAAGCTTAAATTTAATGGAGAAAAAAAATTGTTAAGGTAATTTCATAGTCTTGAACAAGAATTGACTTCCCCACATACTTACAACATTGTTATTTTGGAGCTTGGGTAACGCGAACAAAAATGCGTTGATGTGGATACCATGGTTTGGGGTTAATTTCAGTTTTGGCTATCTGGGAAAAACCGAGCTGGAAAATTAGAGGGGGGTGGGGTTGGGGCGAGAAATGGGGAAGGATGGACAAAAAAAGTAAGTGGAGGATGGAAACGCATCCTTGCTCCTTGCAACCCTGCCGCGTTTCAGGCTAAACACAAGACGGTTTGTCAAGCCATGTGTTCTGTTACCAAATTTTGAACAACTTACCTTTTTATTGCTTAAAGTGATACCCAGTTTAAAATACGGCTGATATCAACACCAGTGTTTTCACCAAGATATCAAGCAGGCTGGTATTCTCACAAGTGAAGAAAACAGTTCGAGCAAAGAAAATTACCTGAAGTTCCATATTGGGTTTCTTGCTATAGAAGGTTCAAATAATACTGGATGAACAATGTGTCATTTGATTTAGGGAAATAGTATACCCTCCTTTTGTAAGAATTCACCCAAGTTGTAACAATGGAGACTGAACTTAATCAAGATACTATTTATGTTAGTTCACGTTGAATTGTAGAGGTATGGGTTAAAATCCATCTACTGCTCGGCCATGGATATGAGCCGTTGCTGTTCATGTAGATACGTTTTTACCAGGGGCTCCCACAGAGATTTGCCGAAGATGAGACTTGCAATTTATAATGCTTTTAATACAAATAAATCCAAGTATTGATCTTAGGTGCTTTTTTTTTTTAGGGGATTTGGCTTACGTCGGTGCTCTTTACCGAAATACTTGCATGAGACGCCACTTTCCATTTTCTCCTGAAGTTTCAGGTTTCGGCGCCATGCAAATCGATGGGGGAAAACTAACAAATCTGGCTAGCAGCCCTCCCCCCGGGGGGAAGAGGAGAGGGGATAAAAAGCAGAAGAGAAGTATTTCTCAGGCAATGGAAAGTTGGCGATATAAATAATTCCACAGCAGACAAAAATACAAACGTAAAGGAAAATAGAGGAACTGCATTTTCAGGTTAAAATTCGTTGCATCGTAAATGCATCATAACGTTTTATGTGCTGGTTTCACTTTGTATAGCTAAATCTAAATTAGAATTGAGATTTAATTTGTATTTATTAATTAAATAATTAATTTACTATTTTTTTCAGAAGGGAATGTTTCTGAGGGTAAGATTAGAAATTGTTAGCATCAGTGTCTGGAAATTATACAATCCAGATACTCCCCCACCCCTTCCTCATTACAAGCGTTATTTGGGTGCTATATTTGACCTGACGACGACTTTAAAACTTCATATAGCCAACATCATTCGGGATACGTCAATTCATATCAGACGTATCATCCGAATAGCCAAATACTTGGATCGAAATGCCGCTGAACAAATTGTGCATGCGCTTGTCACATCACGGCTCGATATGTTGAGAATGCATTGCTTTACGGTCTCTGCAGAATCAGACATCCCGTCTTCAGCGTATACAAAACACAGCAGATTGTGTTGTAACTTTGCCCAGAACGTTATGCCACAACAACCTTATCCCGAAAGAACTGTACTGACTCAGTGTTCCACACAGCAGTGTTTTCAAACATTGTTTACTTAATATCTTTAGTTAACATTGCTCCAATTTACATTTCTGATCTGCTTAAATTATACACTCCATCACGCAATCAGCGCTCCGGCAACATGTCATTCCTGACAGAAACAACTTCAAAACGTACCTGAGGTAATAGGTGTTTACTGTTGCGGCTCCGAGACTCCGGAATCATCTTCGTACCAAACTCAAATTGCAAGATTAAAAGTGCTGCTTAAAGCTCATCGTATGTCAAGTTTTTTTTTAAGTTTATTTAATTGTATTTCCATTGTTCATTTGGTTATAATATTATCCCTGTATTCTAAGAAATATCTTGCCATAATGTTCATCAAAGGTTTGAAACATCTAAAGAAAAAAATATATGAATAAATACGTAAGGAATACGGAACTGCCATCATTTTAGTTTTTTGTTATTTTGCAAAAAGGGAATGTTCATCTTCGTATTATCCATTACGGAGATCATTGTTTCGAAGGATATCAAAATAACATTCGAGTCACTATGAATCACGTGTGGGAAGCTTTGAGGTTTTGGTCTGACTTATAACAAGTTTCATAATAGTGCCAATGCCATTCTATTTTTTTTACTTTCAGTATCTGCTCACGTAAGACTTCAGTTAATCTCTTTGTCAAGGGTGGTTTCAGAGACCTTCCTGATAGGACGTGCAAGCTTTCACATGCCATATTTGTTCTCATTCTGAGCACGTAAGTTCTGACATTTGAAGCAAACATTGAACATATCTCTGCTTATTATTATTATCTAAGTGAGTTGAAGCTTGTTTTGTTTGGAAGCAGGTTTGTTATTCGAATGTCGACAATTCATGAAAGACGGAAAGCTGAGGCTAACGCAACAACCCGAACGTGCGACCAGCACATTTGATTCAAAGTCAGGTCATATTTATAATTGATCCAAAACATTGGCTATTTTTTTTAGCAACAGGAGAGATAAACTGCAAAACCTTTGAATTTAACTCAATTAGTTTCAGCTCAGATTGATATTTGTTTACAGTTCAAAAGTAAAAGTTCCCGGCTATTGCTTCCTACATGAAAGATGAAGCTATCGCAACAACCTGAACGTGCGATCATTACATTTGATTCTAAGTCATGTCAAACTTAAAATTGTGGTGATACTAAAACACAAGCAACTTTTGTTTTACCAACACGACTGGAGAGAACCATTGTGTTACACTCAATTGGTTTCAACTGAGCTCTACGTCTTTACAGCTCAAAAGGTAAAACTCCCAGCTTTCGCTTCCTTACTGAGAATGTATCACTGCCATCGATCTCGATAGCTGTTTAGATTTGTACTTATTGTTGATGCAGTTTAAAGACATCTAGCCACAGTGTTTTCCCAATTGTATTTGCACACAAAACGAACACAAACAAAATATATACATTATACTTTCAAAAAAGTCACGGGCCGTGATGCACAACACCGTTGCCAACAGTCTGGATCGCAACGCTCTGATTCAACACTCAGAAAGTAACGCCGCTGTAGGCCTACATCTCGGTTTTGGAGTGTTGAAATCTTAAGGGTGGAACAGGTTTCCAATTATCAAAAGTAAATCCCAATGGGTAACAAACCCGTGGGATTCCTGTTCCATAAATTGCATACATTTTTACAAATTTGACTTTAAAATGTAAAAATAGGGTCGAGCTCACTTCTTCGCGACCCTCATGTTGTTATTTGACTGTCGTTGTCATTAACCAGGGGGAAAGAAAAGTCACTTCGCAGTGTTTGGGTTTCATCATTTTTTTCATAGGGGTTAGGTTCGGGAAAACGAAATTATTGTTGATATCTTCTCAACAAATTGAAAATGATGGGTGGTGGATTAACGAACCTAGATTTGTAAGTCCCTATGGAATTGCGAAGCTTTATCACCAACAGTTTGCACTCCCTCAACCTCCTTTTCACAATAACATCGGATGAGTGAGATTTTGAAAGCAATGGAAACGTGCAAAATTAAAAATTGATTGAAAAGTACGTTGGCTCACATTCGCAGATTTCCAGAGAAGTCATTTTTTTTTAACGGCGTAACATTGCTGTGGTATTGTGTTATAACGCTGTATATTTCTGTTATATCGTCGTAATTTATTCCGACATATCGCTGTATTTATTTGGTAATATCGCCTCACCATTGCGATATATCATCGTATTTTATTGCATTATATCGCTGTATTTTAAGCAATAGTACAGTGAAATAATGCGATAAAATAAGGTGATATGTCGCTAACTCAATATAACGGCGATGTAACGTAATAAATTACGGCGATATAACGCCGTAAATAATCAGGAGTCTTGCAGGAATTGCCGAATATGGGCCAACGTAGAAAATTGTGTCACACACTTTTCGTGCATAGGTAGTTCTGCTGCTTCTCGAGCTACCTAAGCCAATTTCGAGGGTCGCACATTATCCAACAGAAAAATACAAACCTAAAAAAAAAAAAGCTGTCCAAATCCTGATTTCGTGTTAGGTCTATTATTGGGATCGTGTAGCCTTGGCCACGATTGACGATGAGGCAAACAGGGACGCCTCATGGTGACATGCCAGTAAATCTTTACTGTGTGTGTCTTTATTCTAGCTGCTCGGTAGCTGTTGCAACTGTGTGTAAAAATGAACTGTATAGACACAAAAAGGCATTTGGATTTACATAATCAGTAAATTTATTAATAAGTTACAAACATACTCATTTATGACGTCGCATTTCAACCCCAGCAGAGTCTTTCTCAAAGACCTTTGATGAAGACTCTGAAAGGCCTTTGAGGATGGCTAGGTTCAAAATGGAGCGCAATTCACACTTGTTGCATTTATACCACAGGTCATTTGGGTTTGTAAGAGCTCATTGCAACAATTTGAAACCACCACTTCTTTTTTGATGAAATTTAATAATTTTTAGCAAGGCCAAAAATACTCCAATTATTTCGTTATATATATTTTTTCCATATTGTATACCAGCACAATGAGGAATTTTACCAACACGCCCCGTTGTGTATTCCTAATTCCATGCAAATCAACCTCTTGTTTTTTATTTTACAGTGTGCGGCATAAAGCTGCACATGACTTGTCTCACTCCTTATAGTACAGTTCCATATGTCAGATATTTTGAACCAGCTGGATTTTTGTGCCAAAATGGATTTTATTGGCTAACTTTGTAAATTTTGGGGTGCTGATTTCAAAAAAGTTAGGTACCATTTTTTTAAATGGCGTCTTCAGCCGCCATTTTGAATTTCAAAATGGCCGCCATTTTAATTATATTTTGGCCAATATCTCAACTTGTGAGCAATGTAGAAGAGTTAAAATGGTGGCAATACCCATGTTTATGATACCAGGGATTCCATTAAAACCATTGCCTTAATTGTAACTAACATGGTTTGGCCGCCATCTTGAATTTTAAAATGGCCGCCATATTTAATACACTTTTGCGTATATCACAACTTGTGAGCAACGTAGAAAAGTAAAAATGGTGGCAATACCCACATTTGTGACAGCAAGGATTCCATTAAAACCATCTAGAATTAAAACTGGCTGTCATGTTCAATACACTTGATATTATATCTCAGCATGATGAAGCCTAAAAATTGTGGTAAGGCCTGTGTTTACATAAATTGCAGCCTATCCATCAAAAATGTCATTGTACCTTGGATTATCAGCTTAGTACATCCTTATTGTCTCAGAAAGGGCTATTTCAGATCAATATCGGGGAATCTAAAGGTCTTAGGATGATGCGGGTGGTGAGGAGGATTGAGACACCTTATCCATGAAATGTCCCTTATGATCAACATCTCAAACAGCCTCTCCTAATTCAAACTCCTACTGCCCGGCTTCACGTACCGATCCCTGTTCAAACTGAGGGCAAAGGTGTGCAGGCGAGTTTCTCTCGCCTTAAAACCAGATTGCTCCGGGCAGGTGGAGCTCGTTAACCATGGGAGGTAGTCCACCTAAGGGGCATTAACTCTGATTTCAAACTCGGGTTGGTGGGGCTCGCAGCCTCGGTTGGCAGCCCACCTAGGAGAAGGAAAACTCTGATTTCAAACCCCCATTTGGTTCAAAGAAAGAGCAGTTCTGCTTTCGCCATGTCTACCGTCGCCTTTTGAGGTATAGACTACAGCTGAGCATCCTAAAGCATCTGCTCCTGCGGCCATGTTGTAGAACTGGTTAGGCGTGACTCGCATCTAAGGACATCTCATACCATCTGGTGGGGTGAAATGATGGGCGGAAAAGGGTTAACACCCCAACAGTCGAGTCGGCCTGGGGTATGGCGCCCCCAGGTTGTACAGCATTGTAAAGCAAGATTACACACACCATCAAATCCTATACAGCTTCCAGCAGCGGGAGTCTGCAGGAGATCAGCAGCTGACCAAAATCCTGGCCCTTTGGGGCATTATAACGACGGGTCCTTAAACCCTGCGGGGAGGGATCCGTCTGACTACAGCGTCAAGGCCACTGCGCCCCTTCTTAAAGGCAAGAAGTTGGTAATACTGTCAACGTTCAATGCTTTCACCATCAGAGAAGAATCAAGGTGTGAGGAACTGGCGGGACGAAGTTGGAACTGCGGAATTGACATTCTGGGGATCCAGGAGCATGGTCATGTCCAGGAATTTGAGGAGGTCAGGTTCAAAGAGGTGGAGGGGGTTTCATTACTTCATCTGCCTGGACAGAGCCAACTACCAAGTTCGCTCAGGGAGGCACCCAAGGGTGAGGGAGGAGTAGGATTGCTGCTGAGTAGGAGAGCGAGAAGTGCTCTGCAGAGTGTCAACTCTGTCAGCCCACGTTATTCTTGTTGCAGAGTTTGATGGTATCACCACTGTTATAGTGGTCTTCTCACCACACAATAGCAGCGATGAAGCTGAAGTTGAGCAGCTTTACAGGGACTTCCGAGCAATGATTGGACAGGTACATGTACCACTTTACAACTTTCTGGCCGTACTTGGCAATTTCAACGCCCGTCTCGGCCCAGAAGACATCCGCTGTACCTACCACACTGAGGAACAGAAATGGTCAAAACCTAGTCAATCTTCTACAAGAGCAGGACCTCATAGCAGCCAAGGAAGAGGAAGGAGAGGAAGAAAAGAGTGAAAAGGAGGACGTGGGGAATAAAGCAAGGAGGAGAGTGAGCACAACCGTACGTTACCAGCACTTCATCGAGGCAGTCCACGGCTTGACTCTTTGAGATGTACGACAGACTTAGGGAGGAGGAGCTAGAGCGCAAGATTAGTGAGGTAGAGGCAGCAAGCGATGGGATGCGACATGAAGACGCGTGGAAGATCGTGAATGAGACAGGTGACAGGAAGAAGACCAAGGAGAGTCAAGTCAGCTGTCCTACACCTGAAGAACGGGTAAAGACTTGGTTTAAGCACTTCAAGAACCTGCTTGGAGACCCCCCAACAGCCACCGAGAAGGATGAAAACATACATGATGTCCTATCATATATCTAAATAGATGATGGACCCTTCAAAAGGGAGGAGCTCAGGAAGGTAAAGACATCTCTCAAGCTAGGGAAGAGTGCCAGTCCGGATGGCACACCTCCAGAGGTGCTCAAAAACTGCAAGCTCGATGACATCATTTTCAAGTTTTGCAACACAGCACTAATGATGAATGACAAACCTGCCCAATGGTCCTTATCCAACATCATCCAAGTCCCCAAATTCTGCAACCTAAGGGAAACCAACAACTACCGTGGGATAAGCCTCACATGTACCCTAGCCAAGATCTATAACCGCCTGATTCTCAACCGTATAAGGACGGCCAAAGATCCCAAGCTAAGGTTCAACCAAAATGGCTTCAGGGAGAAGAGGTCTACGGTTACACAGATCCTGGCCCTACGAAGAATCATAGAGGTCAAAAGGAACAATCTACCTGCTGTACTGTCTTTCATCGACTTCAAGAAGGCCTTCGACTCTATCCATCAAGGCAATATGATCAAGATCTTGAAGGCATATGGAGTCTCCCCTCGACTTCTCAAAGCAATTGAGGCTACTTACACCGGAACCATTGCCAAAGTTGTCACCCCTCGCTGGAGTCCTTCAAGGGGACACACTGGGACCTTTCCTGTTCATCATCAATCTCGATTACGCTCTGAGACAGGCACTCAAGGAACACAAGGATCACGATCACACCAAGGAAGTCCAGAAGACTTGGTGCAATCACCCTATCTGATCTTGACTTTGCTGATGACTTCAAAAGCTGCTGAGCACAGTGGAGTCGAAACGTGAGAAAGTGGGGCTGCACCTGAACGCCAAGAAAACAAAGTACATCAGGTTTAACATCGGTGACCATGATGCCCTGATGAACAACGGTGGTGCATCCCTCAAGCTCAATGATGACTTCAAATACTTCGGTGCCAGGATGCATAGTACTTACTGTAAAATACATCAAAGTACAGAAGGCCCTGGCATGGAAAGCTCTTCATGACATGACGAAAATCTGGAGGTCAAACCTGTCAAAGATGCTCAAGGTGAGATGCTTTAAAGCGGCAATCTAGAAGATTCTTCTCTACGGTAGTGAGACATGAACACTCACAGCAGCACAGACCAAGTCACTCAATGGGTGCTAGACCTTGATGCACAGGATGGCAATGGCTATGAGTTGGAAGGCCCATATGACACATGCCGAGCTCTATGACAACCTGCCAAAGGTCTCGGGAAAAGATCAAGTCAAGACGTTTAAGCCTTGCTGGGCACTGCGTCAGGCATCCGGAGATGGGAGTTGTTCAAATCCAAAAATCTTGAAGTTGACAAACTGCCAGCAACTCTTGGTTCACTGAAACCACACATTCAAAGAGCGATTTTTATATCACAAGTAGCTGCAATTGCAAATACCCCATGCTTACTGACGATGGATGGGAGAAAATATCAGATGGGACAATTTCTGGCAGGAAATGTCTTGAACTACCTGCATTCCAGGCAGTTGTTGATCTTGCCAAATGTGGATGTTGCGGCAAATGTACCATGTTGCTTCTGCCAAAATAATTGAACTTGCCATGGACATCACTTTGTAAATGTAGTGACTGTAGTAACACAACATATTGCGGTGTGACAAATCACGAAAACAATATTTGACTAGGTTCCGGGTAACTAGAAGCCAGGTAGGCCAAATATTGACCTGGAATGGCCCTTTCTGAAATAACCTGGATGTAATCCAAGGTAACAATGAGATTTGTTATGGATAGGCTGCAATTTATGTAAACACGGGCCTTACTACAGTTTTTAGGCTTCTATGTTACATGCTGAGATATAATAACAACAAGTGTATTGAAGATGGCAGCCATTTTTAATTCTAGATGGCGGCCGAACTAAATAAGCTACAGGTAAACAAATGGTTTTAATGGAATCCTTGCTGTCACAAACATGGGTATTGTCACCATTTTTACTTTTCTACGTTGCTCACAAGTTGAGATATACGCAAACGTGTATTAAAAATGGCGGCCATTTTAAAATTCAAGATGGCGGCCAAACCATGTTAGTTACAATTAAGGCAATGGTTTTAATGGAATCCCTGGTATCATAAACATGGGTTTTGCCACCATTTTAACTCTTCTACATTGCTCATAAGTTGAGATATTGGCCAAAATATAATTAAAATGGCGGCCATTTTGAAATTCAAAATGGCGGCTGAAGACGCCATTTAAAAAAATGGTACCTAACTTTTTTGAATTCAGCACCCCAAAATTGACAAAGTTAGCCAATAAAATCCATTTTGGCACAAAAATCCAGCTGGAATACATATTGACCTGTACTATTAGGCCTTTACACTTCACCCAAAACTCTCAGATTCAGCTGCAATGTGCAATATGCGGGATCGGTCGATGGGCGCAGTATATTATATTGTTAACAAACATAAACAAGAAAAACAATCTAGCAACAGCATAGCGTAAGCAAATCACACTTTGAAATGAGTCAACCTAAAACAATTATGTTGATTGTGCATTATGTTTATCGTGACAGGAGTAAAATCTAAAACAAATTTAAACAAACTGAACTGAGAACGGACAGCTTGGTATTTTGAGCACTCAAGACCAGCACGTGCATACCTATTAATAAAACAAAGTGCGCATTTTATTGTCTGGCCTGAACAGAGAAATTATAGAATGGCTGGCATTGATTACTTGCGCCTGTGGAACAAACGGACGGTAGTCAGGAACTGTAACGAGAAAGCAATTATTTCAAAGGATAATTCAATTGAAACGCTGTCATGTTTTTCTGTCAAGTGGAGTTTTAATAATTTGCTTACAAACAATTGACTTCCGTGCAATACCCCTAAAGCACGGTGTGCTAAAACTTAACAAACAAACAAACAAACAAGCCGGATGAAAGTTTGACTTGTTGTCAACAGCTCAATATTACACTAAACTATAATAAATTTCGATGGCAAAAAGAATCAGCAAATGTTTTCAGTGTAGGGACACAACTCAACTTCAAATAAGTGCACGTAAAGTAATTACAGTTTTAATCTAGTCAATCGACATGGTCCTGTGACAGATTTAATTACGGTCAACAGAGATAAATCTCGTGCAAACCGTCCTTCTTTTGTTTCTGCGCTGCTCAATATAACACGTACTACATCGGCAGAAACTTCCGCCAGTACAAGGCTGAAACGCGTCTCCGACACTGAGCTTGAAATGGCCGTGGTTGCTAAAAAAATTGTCTCTTCTCAACACACCGCACTGCAGAATGTTTCATTGAACCGTCATCATCGGTAGTCAAGACTGCCAACGGATAAAAAACAATTCCAATTGGAGGGAAATCCATAAAACTCCCGGGCCAAATTCCCGAGTTTGAAGTTGACAGCTGCATCGATCTACCAGTAAAGAAAATACAGGCTGCCAGTGCTGGAGACGTAGAGTCGTATCTGTAACAAAATTACGTTACATGTGGCTGTAGGGAACGCGTATACGAGCTAGTGCGGGGGTAAATTTTATGTGGGACCAAATTCGATAACTGGTTTTGTAAAAAAATATTAAGAAGCATGGATTAACAAGAAGGTTGCTTCGGGAATATACTGTTAACATGAAGTCTGGTTCACTGTTATGTGAGTGAGAGTGCCCCCCCCCCCGCATCTTCCACGCGTACGTGCAAGCACAACGAATAAGGGTGAATGTGCTATTTGACTGCCCGATAATGCACATTCACGTGTAGGCATATCGTCCTTCTGACTCCACTTTATGATTAATAAAAAGTAATTTGTATTCGTGATTAGTAAACAGTAATAGGTGTTCGTGATGAATAACCGTTATATGTATTCGTCACGACAAAATGGTACAACCGTTTTTTTTTTCTTTTTTGGCTTTTAGCTGCCTCTTAATGTGGATTTTGGAATGAATAGCCAACCTTGAATTTATAGTCATGGTGAATTATAATTTATAATCAAGTTAAAATGTAATTATAGTACCGAACATAAAAGTACATAATATGTTCCGCTTCAATTGTTATCAATTAAAACAAAAATAGCTGGTACTTAAGGGAGTCTACGATTGGTAATCCGTTTTAACTTTAAAAAGACAAAGTCCTAGGCCTAAGCCTATAGGCTCAGATGACTTTTCACGGACATATTTTAATCAAAACTGCCCGATCCTTATCAGAGGTTGAATTTCCTCTTACGCATAGTTGGCTCTGTTGTGCACGCATTAACGAACATTGCTTCTATTTTATTCATACATTAAGTATACCTAATGACACGGTTCACAGAGCATAGAGGGCCACAAACTGCAAAAGAACGTGAACTTTCCATGTTTTTGTAGTTTTTATTGGAAACACACAGATGTAATCTCAGTTTAAAGAGCTGTGCGAGGTAAGAATTATTTTAATACCTGACTTTGTCGATAGGAATTAAATTGATACAATAACAGCCCCATGTGGTTTAATAAATTACAATGAAACGTTTTTATATAAAAACATGCTTTAACACAACAACACATGTGCTGACAATTTGTTTATTTTGAAGTAGCACCTGTTTAAAAAACACAATCATTGGGCCATTTTCACCCATATGATTAACAATTAGAAAAATAGCTTCGATGCATTACCTACTCTTGGAAAATATTGAGATAAAGTGCATGCACACTTATTTGAGCTTTTGTGATCGTGTTAACCTTTTAAAGTTCAATTCAAATACAATTTATTGATTTTAAACCAACTTGTACCTTTATATGAGAAGATCGTCTCGATCCATTCAAACAAGAACCCGATTTACATAACATAATCCGATAACAATTTTTTACAGACATGCTTTTTACAAAAGTTTTTAATTTTAATTTCCTGTTTGCTTTTTGCACAATAACCCAGTTCTTATCTGTACAATGTGTGTATCAACGGTAGAGCTGCATTTATAGACTTATACCTGACACACGTAGCAACATTTATGGTACTTGTCAATTCTGGTGCAGAGATAAGTCACATCGTATTTCAGTGCAGATGAGCAAAGGGCTCGATGCATTGAACAATATATAATGGGTATGCACACATAACAGCGGATGTGCTGTGCAGCCCCCTAGGGCTCAGTGTTACATATTATTTGTATTCGAGGTTTTGCTGTTAACTCAAGTCTGAGCAATCTAAGTCTAATTAAATTGGACATTTTTTATATTTTATATATCCTTAACTTCCCGTTGGAATGGTCACTTTATTAATTAAGAGCATGAAATAATAACAAATTAACAAAGTTACGTTTTCGCACCCCCTCCCATAAACAACCCCCATATTGGTCAGCCTTTACATTCAGTGTTCAAAATGACTTCAACCTGTTGCGGTTATATGGTGTGGACAACCAAATTAAAAAGCATGTCTTTGTCATGTTTCCCCTCTTACAGTCAACACAGTCCACCAACCATTTTTGACATTTTCCTGATGTTTGATGTGCAAGGCGTTCGGGGTGTGATGGGAGTTTAAGCTATTGATCTCATGGCATCTAGGGGTTCGAAGATGATCGAATTGCCGAGTAAATATATTGAGGAGTTTGACCCTAAAAAATGGTTATTGCTAAATGGTCTAAATGAAAGAAGAAAACAAAAATAAGAAAGGAGTGAAAGTTAAACTAAGAGGGGACAGAGTAATGAAATATATACATAATTAAATATTATTGCAATGTGATTTTTAATCTCTCATAACCATCTCAAACGACAACCCGACTGGCAAGAGAGAAGGTTGCGCCGGGCTAATGAATGCTGTGTGTACATGGGGGGGTGTCATGTTTCGATGCAAGTATGTGAAGTTTTTGTCTTAGAAGGACATACTTGTTGCTTAAATTTTCGTAGTTACTGGTGTTATAGCTGCAGCAGGAATGGGCATCATCAAACATGAACATAATTTACGGCTTAACTGCCGATTGCTTGCGATTCCTCAGTTGAACCGTTATTCAGGTTCATCTTTCGATGCATGACTGAACTTTGTGTTGCCCCTTAATTTATTTAGTTATTACCACATTGACTGACATTAAGTTTCATGCGACAAGATACACAAAATTGCAATACAAAAATTCAGCATTTAAGTAATAGTTTTCACCACGATTAAATAACAAAACAAATCCAGGGGGTTTCCCATATCTCTTTAGCTTACACACGCACTATGCAGAGTTGACAGAATATAAGAGAGAGAGAGAGAGAGAGAGAGAGAGAGAGAGAGAGAGAGAGAGAGAGAGAGAGAGAGAGAGAGAGAGAGAGAGAGAGAGAGAGAGAGAGAGAGAGAGAGAGAGAGAGAGAGAGAGAGAGAGAGAGAGAGAGAAGAGAGAGAGAGAGAGAGAGAGAGAGAGAGAGAGAGAGAGAGAGAGAGAGAGAGAGAGAAAACAAAATAATAAAAAGAAACAAATGCAAAATCTCACTTACATTATTGGATTTTTGAGAGAAGCCGTATTTATTCGCAAATTTAAAATTCATTTGTGTTTATTAGAGAGGGATTTTCAATACCCCCTTGGGATTTGTTACTTCATTGGTTCAATATTTATACGAGACCGCAACTGGCAAGTCGAAATGAGACTTTCGTAGGATTATTTATGTCGGAAATGGATCTGAATTGGAATTGATAGGTCTTTTAGAATAATTAATCACTGGAAGGAGCAGATTTTTTTGCCCTTAATTGAGTTTAGTTTTTACCCAGCACACTATTGTCAATTATTCACAATATGGGTGAGCGGAAGAAGAAGACGAAGAAGAAGGGAAGTTTACAGAAATCAATCTGATAAATTTACTGCCATCTGTTCAAAACCTTTATCATAAGTAATATAGCTAGCATTTTATGAAAAATAACTTCATCCCACTATTTGCTTTCGGGTCAAGAGAGTGTAGGCCTAGGAGGGGGGCACGAGACTAGACAGGAAGTTGAATATAGAGCGTCTATGTTAATGTCCATGGTTTCCATTCCCGACCGACCCTATTTTCGGCTTCCAACCGGGAAGCAGGCTTTATCTCAGAAACGACGAGTAATACAAGAATAAAATCATAAATTGAAGCAAATTAAGGCTACTCCTCAGCAAATTTTGCATAGAAGCACTAACTTAAGGAAAAAGCAGGCGTTGTAAAAACAGTCATTGGTAAAGTCGTATCTAGGTTGCGTTCCAGTAAATTTCACGGAAGTGGTCGAGTCAGCCGATTAATTCCTGACGTTACTGTTTTCATTAAATAACTGGTCAAAATAGTTATAACAAATCTTGCCTGTACACGGTACAACAAATTGATTTTGACATGTAGGCCAATTTGCACATGGCAACTAAAAATATAGTGTACTCACTGTGTGATTGAAGTATTTCTCTGTGTTTTCGGCCAGAAACAAGAACTCATGGGAATGAAAAAAAAAAAAACAGTTACGAACTCGCCATTATAGGAGTCATATAATTAAACAATGGACGCCCTTAAAAATAAAATAAAAGAGACGTGTCTAAACCCCCCAATCCCCCCACAACCCCCCATTTTTTTTAAATAAATAAATACATAAATAAATACATAATTATAAAATGATAACAATAAGGTATGGAGTCTAAAGTATTTGGTTAGGAGGGGAAACATCCTTCAATTTGTCACATTTCCTGTCATTTGTACACTTGGGTGATGAACAGAAGTGTTGCTCATGTACTCAACAGGCACCATGGCCGATCATTAATTTAAACATGAGCGGGCATTCACACGGTGCATCTCCAAGACCCAAATGTCATAGATTAGACATTTGAGTGCGCTGTCTCAAAAAAACAATCACGAGGTGAAATTCTGACTTTTCCAGTTCACGAGCCAAAGCGAAGTGAATTAGTAAAGCCAAACTTCACAGAGTGATTACAATGTTTGTTACATAAAAGTACTACTATCACATACGTCGTTTGTCACTGTCAATTGTAAATATTCCTTCTTAACAACGTATACGATTCTATGAAGACACCAACCTTTAACGCCGTGACATGACCGTGCCTCCTTCAAACGGGCGGGAACAATTGTTTGGGTACCACGTTGCAAAACGTCCAATAATTATCCATACTGGACTCCAATATTACATTTTGAATCGTCGTCGCTGCAGTATAGATGGCAACATAAAGAATTACACGTGACGCGTTTTCCACCATTCATTTTACAAGGATCTGTGAGTGTACTAAGTAGTATACTGCGAAATGTATAATTCTGTTTGCCTTGATACCTCGTTAGACATATATTTTCATCCAATCTGTGGATCAACTCCCTAGGCTACTTGTTTTAAGTCAATTTAAGGAGTGTGCCCATCAAGGCATTGTCTGTAAAGGTACACAATTGTTTTTATTTGTTTGTTTGAAGAATGATTTACTGACTCGTACTCCTCGTTTACAATGATATATCAACATACCACAGAACCTTTGCCGTTTCATCAAAACAGTTTTAGTTTTGAAAACATTGGATCCAATAGGCTTGGGTTTTACAGTTTTGTCAAGTAATGTTTTGCGCATAATATACAATATGTAATGACAAAGCTGTAGCACTTTGCGTTTTAAATGTGCGAATTGATTCGCACATTTCTAACGCAAAGTGCTACTTGGGCAGGCATGTACGTGCTTGTACAGGTATACATTGCATGGAGTTTTGGGCGGAGGGTTTGTGGTGCATTGCTCTCATTTCTTGTCTCAATCATCTGCTGTCGGATTGTTTACAGAACCATTATATTATTGACTCCTTTTTTGTTTCTTGAGGTGTCTGTTTTTTCTTAACGGTTTTTGGTCAACCTTATTAAAATGTTGAAAATACTGGCAATGTATTATATATGGTTTTTTTTTCAATCTTGAAATTTAAAAAAAATTGAGTTTTGCAATTAAAAACAAATCGAGTTTTGAATGTTTGGATTCTCCATAGCAACTAAGACAATACATATTTGTGTTTGTTTGTTTCTTTTTCACGTGAACCCTTTCCTTTTCATGTTTCATATCGATTTCCAATAAAATAGGGGGAAAATATAAAAAGTATATAACTTCGACTTTAGGTTCATCTTGGATCGGTTATTAAACAAGGGCGAAGACGAAACCCTCGATGTTAATGTCAACCACGCAGAGGGCAAACTGACGGGCACTTCACACGTTTGGTGCTGTCATTTGATAGCCGCGAACTTGAGCCCCCATCCCGGCGAATATGTTTTAGACTTACCCCTTGGGGGTAAAGCTGACTACGCGAGCTTGTAGTCGATAAGTTCTTCATCCTGAGTGATCAATACAAAATATAGACCAAGGTAGCTTGGTTTTCTAACAAGTGGAGCCAGTGCAACAGCTAGCGGGCATATTATAGCGACATGTGATGTGTTTTAGATGTGTTAACCGAATGTTTATCTAACACAGCGTTGATATTTACATAAATAATGCTGCAATGATCCAACAAATAATCATTTATGGATATAATGAACTCAATTTGAAATTCAGAATAATTCCAGATGGTCTGAAGCACCGCTTCTTTTGAATAATGTGTAGGCGTATCCAGATTGTCACTAGTTGATCTCAAGGCTCACAATGAGGTCCCGTGGGTGCCGAAAAATTGGAGGAAGAGGCCAGGTAGGCAAGGTGTTTCCTACGTGAGGTGCTAAAAAAGCAAGACGCTGAAGTTTAGGCGGTCGACAAGCTTATGGCGGACCGGGGAAAACCGGGCAGTCACACAGAGCTCGGCTGTGGCCGAGTTGCTGTTGCTGCTGATGATGAGTTGAATCTAAGGATTCACGATAGAGAAGCTTTCATGGCCCATTCGCGGCTACCCTGCGGTGTGCAGACAATGTAATTCTCTGAGGCCCAGTGTAATTATTTTGCTAGGGAGCTTGTCCTCTCCCAGCCCTTTGGATCCACCAATGATTCCAAATAAGATTACGGAGACACAAGGGAAATTTTTCGTTTTAGTGGCTAAGTCTTGAACAGGTGCTGGTTCCGAGAAGACCCGTCACTACGATTTAATCTAAGGCAGAATGGTTTCACCACCCCAAATTGAATCTTAAAACACGCTTCGAGTGATAACGTGACATTCATCCAATTGCATTTCACTCCACACGTTCTTCTGGAAGCTTTTTTAGATCATTAAGAAGAAACCAACATTTCAATGCATCAGATATTTCATTTCGAGCCGTAAAGCTGTAATGTTTGAAAAAAAAGTATTTCCCGGGAGCTAGAAACTATCACAATAGATTTCTTCTTTAAGAGCAAGAACCGAAAGTATGACCGATCCCTTGGCAGACGAGAGCTACGAATCTAAATCGACTAAAATTAATTTAATTGTACCCTCCGAGAGCTCCTATATTCCAATCGTATTATCGCCCGCTATTTTCAATTCTCGACATTATCTTGGGACATCAACTTACTGAGGGACCTGGTATACTATTTAAAACACTATTTTTGTGTCACATAGAGAAGGTGTGTGGTTTAAGTCTACATTGCACTTTTAGCGTTTCTAACCTATTGATTATTCATGCAGCTTAGGCCCCGAAATGCCGATTAAAACAGACAAGGTATGTGACTGATAAAACAAAACCAACATAACAGCTCACTGATTCAATTTGTAAAACCTAATTCTTAAGTCTAGTCACGCAGAATGTTTCCAGTTATACAGACGGTTTCAGTCTGAGAGCTCACTGATTTTAAAGTTCATATACCATTCCTACGGAAATGTTGTTTGACTTACGTGAGTCGAATGAAATCATTTTCAAATGACAATCTTAGTATAACTGGAAATTTGTAAAACATAAATTTACAAATCTGTTTTATGCCCTTTTCATTTGTTTTCGTTTGCTCAAACACATCACTAGCCTTTAATGTAATCTCATAGTCTGCTATCTGCTTTTAAATTGCTCAAAACTCAAAGGAAGGATTAAAAAAAAAAAAAAAAAATGCCACGTTGTTTGAACAGTTCATGTTGGGGGATATGGCGTCCATAATATATTTTGTTCTGTCCCTGAAAGCTGGTGACAAAAAGCGCTATCAATGATGTGTCCTTAAAATTTCAACATGGTGTTAGCGTTATTTTCTAATATTTACAGGCTGAATACTTTACACAGAAGCAAAAACCGTACATTTCACTCGTTCCCATTGTCAGTGCAGCTCGCCAAGTCGAAATTAACAGATCCACTGGAACGAAGTCATTGAAACTAGTTTAATTTTTCATATTTGTTAAATATGTGTTTAGTATTATTTTGTCATAAGTTTGAATTTTATTACCCTGCAATTCTGCTAAAGTTTGGTCAGAGAAACTAGTCCCCCGTTTTTTGATTTTTTAACTATTGTTGTTGTTGTTTTTTTGGCCGTAAAACTATTGTTTTAACTAAATAATCCACTGGTGACACACATTCAGACTTGAAAAAAACCCACAAAGGTCTCAAAAAGGCATAATTTACCGCTGACTGGAATAATACTGTTATGAGATTTGTTTGTGCTGTCAGTTGTTCTATCCGGTGTGGCGCAGCATTGTGAACCTCGGCATGCCCTTACGAGTTTTGTCCTCTCCCTCCCTCTATAGGATAACTCCCCTGGTCAACTGAGCTAATATCGATCACATCAGAAGTGCTTGATGGGCAAACAATTCTTCTTCATCAACACTATGATGTTCCCACGAACCACTGCTTTCTGACATTTACACCGGCTTCTCGTTTCAGAGTTGCGCTTTTATTGCATTATACACAATACACGATTGTGTGTTTATGGTGGGCAAAGCGGGGCTGTTCTTCCTAATATGACACTAGTCAAAATGTTTTCAAATTTAACATTTTTAAAAAACATTATGCAGCTTTTTTTTTTTAAGTTTCAGGTATAAATATGTCAGTATTTCGTACTCGTTTACCTTTCTATAACAAAGAACACAAATGTTAAATTCGTTCAAGGTGATATTTAATGTCCTCATAGAGTGCCTTGCCTTAATACAAAGAACGAAGTATCACGCCAATCTCAAGCTCATTATAATGTGAATCAGTGGTTGATATAGGGATAGTAGTCAAAATCAATACAATATGACAAATTTAACAATAGTGCAAAACGTACCACGCCTTATTGCTGCATAGCTCTAGATTTTGCGCAATGTGTCTAACCACACGTCTGATATAAAGTGACAATACCTCATTGTTTTTCTATGCGCATATAAATGATTCTCCTCTTCTTCAAACAACACTCATATACCATTTAAACTGTAAAAATTTCATAGAATTTGCCTACCATGTTTGTTTTGTGAAAATTGAAGAAACACGGGGTTTTGTTCACATTCATAACAATAAAGTCTATGTTGACGGCGACTTACGAAAAAGCGATGGTGATATCATTTTCACTTGCTCTTTTGTTGGACTTCGACAGTAGTTCAGTCTAAATTATGTCTCTGATGGGAGGCTTGGTATTCGCAAGAACTTGTAATCAACGAGGTTTCAGATTTCAGCTAATTATTTTGCCTTTGTTTATGTTTACTAATCATGTACTCTACTGACTTTGTGGGTATCGTGATTATAAAAAACTTAAATAATGCATCATTCTGAACTTGAGCTTGGTTTGGTTACACAAATATAGAGCCACACTTCAGAAATCAATGTCGTTCAATTATTGATTTATTGCTTTTCATTGACTGATCTAAGCCGTTTCTTCAACGTATTTTGACTCATTTTTTATATGTCAATTACATACAATTTGAAGGGGCATCACGTGGTTACCAAAAATAGAACTGATCTACCCAGTTAGAAAAAAAAAATATATATATGGCTTCTGACTGGCACCCCGAACAAAGATATTGACTAATAGGGAGACCGCCAACATAGGGCTGTATAGCTCAGTTGGTAGAGCGCCGGTACGTTAATCCGGAGGTCGTTGGTTCAAGTCCCGCTCCAGTCAATTTTTCTTTGTTCAAACCCGAACTATTTAAATAAAATTTCCCAGTCAGTTTCCCTTGTGGTTCATGACTAGCTATTTAATATTAAAAAGTCGCATCCCCTTAAGGTGATCCCGTGGCTGCCGCTTCCCAGGTTGAATCGTAAACGTGGGTGTGATCCCTGGCTACACGGCAGTTAACGGTTGTATGGCTTCTGACTGGCACCCCGAACAAAGATATTGACTAATAGGGAGACCGCCAACATAGGGCTGGATAGCTCAGTTGGTAGAGCGCCGGTACGTTAATCCGGAGGTCGTTGGTTCAAGTCCCGCTCCAGTCAATTTTTCTTTGTTCAAACCCGAACTATTTAAATAAATAAATACAAATATATCTCTGCATTATGAAGTGGAATCCTTGATACCGAAATTCCCCATCAACATGGCGTTTTACTTTAAAATGTTCTCGCAAACGAATTAACAATACAAGCTGAAAACCGTACCACGTTCGACAGCATTAGTTCTGTCAACACGGTACCCGTACCTTTAAAAGAGAGACCTAATACCACCGTTAGAAGTGTACACACTGCATTAATGTCTCACGCGGGCATTTCACTTTGACAGTGGCCTTTATCAGCATGCAGGTCCGACGACTCCACGGTCACTTACGAAGCTTCAGTCGATGGTCTTACCATTGGACAGTCTAGCCAACGCGGTCCCACTAGTCTGATTTTTAACGTTTACAATCGACAATGAGCGGATGCAGAGACAATTTTCTTTCCAATAATTTTTAAGAGGAGTGTTTACATCCTTGTTCTTTGTTATTGACCTAAATATTTCCGGGAAAATAAGGATAAACAATCAACCCTCACTTGTACGAGTGTCACCCAGGGATATCTGCGTCGTATTAGAAAGTGTTAAACATGTTGTAAGAACACCCGCTCAATTAATCAAGCGAAATGTCTTATCGGAAATACCTCAAATTGACCAATATGTAACTAGTGACCAGTTCGGCGAGCGAGCATACAACGTGTTGGTCAATTTGCTAATAAGATTGTCTTTGTGACGTCTGACTGCTCGTGCGCATGTGTCGCAGAAAGGATCACCGCACATCAACCGTGCGGTGCGTGCGGCATTTTTAATGCCAGCCGAACTCGAAATAGAAGTATTTGTCTGTTGAGTCTTCACCGTAGCCGAACCCCAACATGTGATTTGCAGTTATTGGAGCAAGAGTCAGAAAATCTTCCTACTTAACCTGCAGTGGGTTGGAAATTGGAACGAAGGCTTTTCGGACAGATTTCGCTTTACTGAGAAGTCCTCGTTGAATACCGGTTGGGCTTTGTCTACTTGGAGAAATCAAACAGTTACATGGAAGACGTTCGTAATAACGTTTAAAACATCCATCCTACAGGAGGAAAAGCGGAGCTTGGAACGAGTAAGTCATTTATGTTTTTTTTTAATGATTACATAACTTGGCACTTTCAAGATGCCGCTAGGATTGGGTTACGTACTTCCAATTCCCTTGAGATTGTCCACGGTTGATGCAATTCCAGCGTAGTTCATTAAGGAAACGACCCCCGAAACGAATCCCACAAAATCGGTCTTGTTGAGCGTTCACAGGAAACATTGTTTGTTTCCTTAATACTTGGCTTACTCCTTTGTGTTTATTGGAAGGCGTTTGCATTTGTCGAATTCCGTAAGGTATTATGACTAGCGTGATAGAATCATGTGGCTTACGGAACAGGGCTACAGGCCCCGTGTTCCTTTGCAGGGAGGACACTTAGTGTCTGTCAATGTTAATATAGGCGAGAAACCGGAGACTGAGTAAAATATTTAACTTGAAAGAGGGTCCCGTATCCACTCACCGAGACCATAAGAGAAAGGGACCATCGATTGAAGACATATTACGTGAGTACTATAGTATTAGGACTGAGTTCCACAAGGCACCTTCGTAGAAAATCACTTGAGAATTTATTGCACGTGAGATGTGTCTCAGCAGATGCAGTTTTTTAATCGAATAACAGTTCAATATTGATATTCTCACCCGAATTGTTTGCCTTACATTATCTTTCTGGTAGAAGTGATTGTTAAGTTAAGGAAAATAAAATACATAGCATCTGCATTGTCTGGGTGGATCTATACGTACATGTTTATTCTTTGACTTATTAACTATTATCCCAAACCAATTATTTCATCTGTTCAGTTTTGACCGTTTGATTTTTTAAAATGATGTTCTTAGAAACCAATTCTTTATCTTACAAAATTTAGTTTCGCGTTTTGTTCGTGAAAGTGCTGCTTCTCAGTCAAAAAAATCCCATTTCAGCTACATCAGTATTCTCTGATTGAACAATTTTCTATTCAAAATCTTAACGAATATACAGTTAACTCACAAATCTACTGTTATGTAGACGTAAACTAATTTACACTTTCCCCAAGAGCGTTATGAGATAGAAAGTGTAATTGTTTTGATTCAGACAATATTTTTTAGTATTGTTGGGCTTGCATCCCTAATCAGAGAAGTATGATAAGTAGTCTCAATAGTTTACTGTTGCAAAAAGTCATATTACGTGCATTTTTTAATGGGAAAATCCTTACCGCTTTTACTTTTACCCATCCATGAAGTCTCCTACAGCCAAATCTGATGCCCGTGGCTTAGTGAATTCTAAAAAATCAGGTGCCCTGACGTTTTCGACGATTTAACCTATTGATCCAGTTCCCCAGACAATTTTGATATCACGGCACCCGCCACAGTTCCTCCAAATTTCATTTTGAGTCAAAACAGACGTGCAACGGCAACACAGAGAGGGGAGAACATGATACAAAATAACTTGGGGTGTTGTCTAGAATATTCTCCGTGACGAACAGAGCTTGAAGGGGCCTATCGGAAAGTCTGCGCGCCAAATAATGTTCGGCCGGAGTCGTAGTGACGGTTCTGCGGCAAGAAAGGTGGAAACACTCACGAGAAATATACCCACGGGAATTGCTGGCATTTTCTTTTCAGATTCACCCTCAAAATGAGATAATTTGAGAAAATGAGAAAAATGGTAAGGATGTACTTTTTGCTAAAAGTTGCTGCTTTTTAAAAATGTAAAAACGTAAGATTCCCAAGGCCAAACTTTATGACGACTTAGGCCTGCCTACAATTTGGACAGATGAGCAAAGGTTAATCGGAAGAACAATTGTACAGTAAGGACCTGCCTGTCTGAATCTCTCAAATCATATTGCAACTGCATAATCAACAACTTTTTAGGGCACTTTCCATAATAATTACATCCATTTTTAAGACAACACGATTTTTTCACCCTAAACAGGTGAAGTTTTATCAAGTAGATTATGCAAAGTAGGAGTTATCAGTAAAACCAGCCCTTCAAAAATCGCATGACGAACTTTACTAACATTGACATGTTTTCATTTACGAGATCAGCGAGACGAAGTAATTTAAAAAATTTAATATGACAGATGAGAGCCTGGAAAATAAAATCGCGGTTGGTGATGGCGAGATAATCGAAGTCGATGTATAGCTTGTTATTAAAGGATGGATGATCATTGCAGAATTTCAGACTCGCTAAACAGCGGAAAGTATTGTTGATGGTTCACTTGAGGGATTATTTGATAATCTCAGAGAGCAAACCAATGGTATTTATGACTTGGTCCATATCTGAAGAGTAAACTGCTATTGCAAAGCAGAGAGTAAAAATTAAAGGGGGAAAGAACGAGGAGAAGAAGAAAAGGAACAGAAGAAGTAGAAAAAAAGAGGAAAAAAAAGAAAAAAAGAAAAAGAAGGAAGATTTTGGCGGATGGCCAAAACCCATTCCAAACAAACCGAAAACAATTTCCCCTGAAAAATAGTGACCAACGAGTTTGAATACTCCATAAGTAACGATTTATTGAGTTTATTTCCTCTCGCCGCAGGAATCGGATAGAATTAGACAAGCATACTAAACCAAAATAATATCCTTTATTCTAGATCTGCAAGTGACCGTTGGGCTGTGTTCCTTGCGATATTTAATTCCATCATTTTTTGTTTTACTTGTAATGTTCGGGAGATGTCAATTGTTGAATGGCAACATTGATGGTGACTGTGTTGTAAACGGTTGTCCCCTGCTGGTTCCGTGTTACGATTTGTGTCCTTATTGCGTAACAATAATTGTCCCCGTCAAGGTGAAGAGCATTCCCATTGGGATAGTTTTGTTTAAGATGTACATTTACAATAGGGGCGTTGGGATGAACAAGATCATGGCAAAGCGTTCCATAATGTGTTGTTACTTTGAGTTCTAGTCAAGAGACAATCAAAGTCCTACTACTTTGAAATGAAGGTAGAGTACCGGTCCTTAGAATTCAGGACTTGAATCATTCAATAAATAATTATTCTGAATCTAATATACTACTATTATTATTGCTGAATGGTTACATTAGAATCCTTTAAAACACATTTGTGGTTGACAACTTGTTGTTTTCATCACTGGGTTTCCAAATTAAAGAACAAAACGATCCAATCAATGTAAACATCTCTCCCCGAATAGATACTTTGTACCTTTTTTTTAAAATGAAAAACGTGTTCATTGTGCAAAGTTTACTAAGGCTGAAATGTCAGAATACTGGTTGAAGTTTTGAGAGTATTGTTACCCGAGGATTTTTCCGACTTTAATGGAAACCCTTGGTGTCACCAGAGGGAAACTGCTGTCCTAGTCAATATACAAATAACCGTCCACCGGGATGGTTTGGCTGACAAATCTGTTCAGGATGCATGGTCGGTATTTGTTGAGTATTTCTGGTTGTCATTGTATGGTTCCCCCCAAAAGGACCTGAAATGTCCTATTTGGGAGATGAATAAAAATCAAATTCAGGTACAGTCCCCTTTGGACAGTTTGGGTATAAACTAACGATGCAATTTTCATGAGGGTTATAATGGCGGTTCACGATCATCGTTGTCTAGATTTGTGTTGTCACTTGAGGGTTTCCCGATTGGGGTTTGGTAATTTCCTCATCGGGAAAGGTTTGGTCCAATAAAGGTATGTCCCCGTAGGGGTATTACGTAAACTATACATTCGAGCTGTTTTTATCTTGACAAGGATGGTTATAAATATCCAGATCGCGGCGTTCGAGATATGATGTTTTACATTAAAAGTTGGATCGATCATGGTGGTATACCCTTTTAACACTTACTTGACTACGAAATGATCAGCGTCAACTAAACTATCTGCTAGTGAATTTCAGTGTTATCTCTGTATCATTCTCAATTAATTAAGAAAACTTTGAACGGAATGATAGCAACTAACTCTTATTGTGCTAGTCATGTTACGTTACGTCATTACTCACCATAATTACTCACCATAATTATTGGCTCCGTAATGCCATTTCGGGAATAATTTCTACATGCATTTTGACTTTCGAAGTGGCAGATTATTAACAGACAGTGTGTGGCGTGTGTTTATTACAAGGGGTCCAGAACAACCATTAAAAAGTCTTTGATAATTCTTTTTATTATTCATAATTCCGTGTTCCATGGCCTCTCCTTGTGGTTCTTCACCCATACAAAAACTCACATCATTAAATTTCATTGTTTGACCTGAACGTGTTCATGGAGGGATGAATAATGCGTGTCAAGTTTATGGCGGTGCTAATAATTTGGTTTGATGCGTCGGTGTAGACGAACCAAGACCATAGCACCGAAAGACTTGATGTCCTGCTGAAAACTTTAGGAAATTCTCAACCTGACCTTAACCAACATGTAATTGATACATTTTTTTACAAGTCTTGAATGAAGAAGGAAAAAGGGAACATATTTTTATACATCGCAGTTAGTATACATACAACAAATAGTTTTCCCCAACCAATAATATTTAAGTATATTAAAACACAGTGTCGTAGTAATTAATTTTTGTGCATATCAATGGAAGCAAGTACAAAAGTTTGAATGATTCAGATGGGACAGTTTATCAGAGACGAGAGACAAGACTGATAGCCGTCTTTTAATCATCTAAATAGGTGAAATGGTCCCACAAGACAAAGTGGGCCAAAGTCCACAGTCTCCTAGAGGCTGTGTAAACTCTAGGTTATTACCAAATCAAATTCAATCTCATGAAAAAAAGCTATCTTGGATGAAAGATGATGCATTATCAAACACCAAGGGATTGTTTTTCAGAACGAAAAATTTTCGCTTTTCGATAAAACGCTAAATGCATGCAGACATTGATTTTGGGGCGGTCCCCGAAGAGTCGTAGAACCTGGACCGAAACGATGTCTCTGTTTGGGTAAGAGAAATTGACATTAAGGGTATACAGCCATGTCACGATGATTTCAATAGGTGTAATTGAAGTGGTTGTTCGGAAAAGAACTGCAGTGGATATAAATACTAAGAGAACAAGCTTCACTCTTTCATTTCTTTTTCTCAAAACAACCAGATCTACCTAGAAATAGCCTTTTTTGTTTCTTAAAAACCAACATAATTTCTTTAAGTATATATAAATCTCATTTTGGGTTCTCCGTTCTAGTTCTTAATGAGTTCAATGATTTTCTACAGATGAATAACTTTATTCGAAGGCACGAAATAAAGTTGTACGGGAGCAAAATAATATTTCAATTGAATAAAACAATACATTATTTCATAATTATTTCATTTAATAGGCCTACTTCATTGTGAGGGAATAAAACACTTTACTGAAACCCCCCCCCCCCAAAAAAAAAAAAAAAAAAAAAAAAAAAAACACACACAAAGAACCTGATACTGGATCGTTTTTTTTTCTTTCGTGTTTTTTAAAACCGGTGTCGATGACCCAATCTGGTCCAAAGACGGATCCAAAGTCGCTTAATCCAAAGAAAGAGTATACTTTGAGAGTGCACCAAGTCAATATGGGTCAATGTTCTTCCATATTTACGAACTTTAATGTTCAGTAAACCGTGACTGGCAAATGGTTACGTACGGGTAATTGCGCGCCTGTTTAATAATGCTTTTGTCACTGCGCATTTTTGTCGCTCTTCTCGGATTCAAACAGAGGCTCGAAGAAAAAAACATAACAGGCTGCGCCTTTTTGTGAAATACATATAAGAAATACATTCGTCTCGGATCTATACGATGTGGTGAATTATGCAGGAAGAGCATGCTGAATTGCTCTTTTTAACCTTGCGAGCTCTGATATCAAGTTTCACTACTCACTGCAGAGTATCGGTAGCTTTTGCTGGCAGTCAAAAAAGAAAACGCGCCGTTTGCACTACTTTTAAAACTATTTTTTTCAAACATCTTCTGGAAGTAATGTTTTCTTCTCGGGGTCTGCATATAACAATCGTAAAAAAAAAAAAAAAAAATAAATAAAATTGTATCTGGATTCACACAGCTAAAGAGGCTGTAACTCTGTGCCCCACATTTTGTGGACTTTTTGTTCTTAGGTCCACACGTGATATGTAAAACAAAATAAAAATAAAAAACACGCAAAAAAAACCCCGAATATGTTGAAAAGGAATTGATGAATGACAATTCAGTCAAGGTTTACAGGTCGTGCACCTCACGTAAGTCGATGAAAAAGAGATCTGATGCTAAAACTTGTTTTAATCAAACAGACAATGTTTTCTCAGTATAACTAAAAACGACAGTTCAAGGAAATCAAATCTTAATTTTTGAAAAGTAACTTATTAATACTGTCATATTGTCCCCTTAAACACACCTGCAACCACATGTTATCAAACAATATCAAGTTTATACTTAGAAAAAAAGTAATAACAAAATACTAATTACAAAGCTATATGTTTTATTGGAAATTTATTATTGTTGTTATTTTGCGTGTTCGTTTCAATTATTTTGGCAATCGAATTAACAAATGGTTACTTGTCAACCTTTTTTCCCGGGAGGTTTGTGCTCTGTGTTTTATGACAGTTAGCATAAACACAATTGGATGAAACCGAACAATTATTTTATGATTACCGGTCTTCACTTTGCCCTTTAGTTGGGTGAGCTCCGAGTTCGCCAATGGGATGGAAAACGGCCGTTACCTTGAAATAGAGACCGTTGTTGATAGGAGACGACTAAAAGTATTGCTAATTCCCAAACACCCTCGCTCCGACAAACATCCACGTAAATATTCATACCGTGATAACTGCAGAATGTGGGAGTTAGGCTACTCCCGAAGTATTGAGTGTTAGTGGATGTGGTCAACTTTAAAAAACGGCTTGAACCAACAGATCGTAGCCAAGGGAGATATCACTGTCAGAGTAAGTCTTATGACATTGAACTGACATCGCTGAAGTGTGCAATACGAGCAAATTATTTACATCACGGATGCTAGTTCTCCCAGATATGACAAACATCGCAATGTGTATTACGGATAAGTTTCACTTTAATTTATTTTGTGACTTTTTCTTCAGCATCCTGCGTCCTTGGAACGCCTCCGTCATGCGCATTTTAAATTGAGTCTGAATAGGTTTATGCTTTAGTACACAGGCTAGGTAGCGTTTAATTCGTCCTTAGGTTTTATGTTGTAAGCATCATTTTCGGACAGGGTACTTTCGTAAGCATATAATGATTTAAAAATGAGTGTATCTTTAAAAAAGAAAACTCTTCATGCATGCGTGGTAATTGTTTGATTAGATCAATGATTTGAACTAAATTACCGGTTATCATTAGGGAAGTAGAGTGGAAACAAAATGTCCGACACTTGCTATATGCTGCTTTCCCTCGCAAACAGTACACCAGTGCTTAGTAAATGCCACGTTTATGCACATTGATCCATTAAAAATCTTACCCACTTACATGAAATAAGACTGAGAATACAATTTCTTAAGGTCTGAAAAATGCATGTTTGATACACAATACTCTTCTCGGTCCTTTGTTAACCACATTTTCTTTTGAAGGTAAAATAAAACTAAAAAGGTAAGAAAACGAAAAAAGAAAAAAACACCAGATAGGATGACTTTCCTGTGAGATCGATATTTCTATGTTTTGTCAAAAGTGCAATTCCAGGCATTGACCGGCTCCTAAGCGCACCATTTTCAAAGGCTATTATTTCAGCATTTCCCCCCGTCTCATTTGCAGGTTTACGGATCCTCCATTCCGTAATTGAATTGTCAAAGTAGCTATTTAATTCATTGGTGTTGTAACGATACATAATAGACTGAACTGGACAGGTGTATCCCGGAGCTAATGGGGCTCCTGCAAGGTGTAATGCCGTAAATTGACCCTAGTTGCGTAAAGGGCAACACCATTTTGTGATTAGACAGGGAATATGCTGATCTTAGAGGACGGACATTCGTAACACACTTTAACTGCAATGGCAGGTTGGCGTGTAAATCAGCAGTTTGGGCAAAGCTAGAAACGTCAACTATCCTGGACCGAGGTGACGGCTGAAGGAAAGGAGATGGACGATAGGTGACGTTTTGTCGACCTCTGTTTTGCATAAATAATGTACGCACGAACGGTTTATGTGGCGTGACTCTTGAGAACTGGGAATTACATGTTTTTTTAATGATAGCGTTATCATTACTCTATTTTGTGTTTTGAGCGTATAGTAAAATTGTTCAATCAATTTCCACATGAAAAAAAAAAACCCAAAACAACAACAACAACAACAACAAAACCCGGCTTGGATGCATATTCCAAGACTATGAAATGCTCCACCACTAATATCAAAACTCAATAACAGGGGAGAATTCATATGCCGCAAGTCATTGTTAACACGAAATGGTTCCCTGTTTTTCACAGTTTGTTTTGTATTGTGTGGTTTAGTATCAGTACACAATTGTTTCACACTAAACGATGAAAGAACATTTCAAATAGTATGTTGAAAACTAAAGAGTTAAAGACTCACCTGTTCTCCATTGAACTTGTAGCTGGTTGTCCCAATCACTTTGGTCATTCTTTCTCCTTAAGCGCCTCGCAGCCTTTGGTAATTTGGCGCTATATAAATTCAGTTATAATTATTTTTATTATTTCAATCAGCGTACGATGGATCGTAAAAGGTTGCGTGAAATATCCGTGATACGTTCCTAACCATTCTTGATGGTGTGGCATCGTAAACAATTTCACTTACACACTGAGGTTTAAGATGGTAAAGGCCAAGTTTCTCAATTGTTCCATACTTTGGAACTTGAGAATATCCAAGAACACAAGTCTGGGTGTCAAACCCGAAGTTCTTGTCTGGGTCCACACTGTTGGAACCTTTACACAGAAGAGAGAAGCAACTGTGATAAAATGCCTTGCTCAAGGACACAAGTCTCCTGACTGACCAGGCCAGGGTTCAGAACCACATTATGTAAATTACAGAACTTTTACTCCACCAAGCTAGACCGCTGGGCCATGACACCCCACCAAAATTATGGGGAATACAAAATATTAAGAACACCAATCCATCCCCCCACAAAAAAAAAAAAAAAAAAATAAATAAAAAATAAAAACTAAATGAATAAATAAACATGTCAAGCAATTAACCCCCTTAGTTCCAACAGAGAGAGAGAGAGAGAGAGAGAGAGAGAGAGAGAGAGAGAGAGAGAGGGACAAAATAGAAAGATAACCTGACCAAACAAATCCCGTTAATGCTTCGATGACAGTCCACGCATCCATCACTACGTAAAAACACCGACCTAATGCTGTAATAGCTCTCGCGGCAATACACAACCAAAACATGATTGCCTTCAACCGAATTTACATTCCGCAAACAAGAGCTATATGCATTGTGGATGTCCTCCTTTCAAATGAAAGGTTAGACCCGTTTCAAACGTCTTGCTCCATCAATTTCGAACTATGTTAAAAAGTGGTGGGGGGGGGGAGAAAAAAGAAGAATACGAAAAAAAAAAATGGAAAAAGAAGAAGAAAAAGACAAAGACACAAATCGGCAAGAGTTTAACATTGACTACTAGTCGGTTGAAACGTCACACTTAAATCAAATTCCCAGAGGTTAAAATACATTTAAAATGGCCGAGTTGGGTTTCATTTTGTTCCACGTGGGCACGGGATGACAGCAGATTTTGAATAACTGGAGTCATTTTCTCAAAGCCGATCAAAAAGATGCAAAGGGGATGTTCTTACGACATAGGCCTAATTCAAACCAGAGTGTTCGTTTTTTCGTAGAGCTATACCATATTAAAAATATGACTTTCTTTTAATGATCGGTGTGCACATTCATTGTCATTTATTTGAAAACTCATTTGCTTTCATAAACAAATTTGAAATAACGACCCATTTGCATGATTAATAGTTCCTTAGTCTTCTCAGGAGTGCGATGCTAATGAACTTTTAATTACAAGACCTTAAACATTTTGGGTAAATTTAGAATATCCCCATAAACAGAAAGCATAATACCATCGCTTCTTTTACTTGATGCAAGTAGAGGATTTGACATCCTGGCTTTGCGTACGAGATAAGAACACCCTTTCGTGTTATCGTCACCTCATCAGGCACGTGCTGTGCGTGTGTTTAGATCCCATGTGACATTTGAACTTCCATTGCCTCGCTGGGCTTCCAGTTGAAAAGTTACATTAATAGCGACAGTGATGACAGAAAAGTCGGTAATGATTGAATATAGATCTGCATTCCCATTAAAATAAATCACCGGCTTCCTCGGGCTAATTTTCGAGCATTTTTTTTCAAAATCACCTGATCTTCGGAGTTAGGTTTTCCAGTCAAAGTTAATTACTAAACCAAGTTCAACTTTGTTTTATTATTCATGAGTATATAAAACGAGACTATGTATTCGAATTATGGATATAAGTTATAAATAATAATGAACACTCGAACGTATGATTCTAATCCGTGCAACGGATGCGTGCTCCATAAACCCAGAGGCAACATCCCATAAAACCGATGCCGCGGCTCCTGGGCTCCTGGGCCACCATCGAGTACGTTTTGTCATTAAGGATTTTAGTCAGTACGCTCTTCAAACCAGCTGTGGCTAAACCAGCGACGTTTCAATACTCAATAATCCGTTTCCGTACTTCCCCCTCTGTTTACACTTTACTTAACTTTTAATAATTTATCCAATTAAGATTATTGCCACGACAAATGAAGACCACTTTCGTGGTGATCAATGCTCAATTGTGTAAAATTGTAAAAAAAAACCACACCATATAAAAAGACATTCCAAAAGTATACCCGTGAATCGTCGTAACCCAGTAGTCTACGACCGTCTGGAGGATGGAGGGTTACAATTATCGCAACTTATGTTAGTGTAGTAGTAGTAGCAGCAGCAGCAGCAGCAGCAGCAGCAGCAGCAGCAGCAGCAGCAGCAGCAGCAGCAGCAGCAGCAGCAGCAGCAGCAGCAGCAGCAGCAGCAGCAGCAGCAGCAGCAGCAGCAGCAGCAGCAGCAGCAGCAGCAGCAGCAGCAGCAGCAGCAGCAGCAGTAGTAGTAGTAGTAGTAGTAGTAGTAGTAGTAGTAGTAGTAGTAGTAGTAGTAGTAGTAGTACGTTTATCGCTTTTGCACTTAACGTGCTTGTTGGACTTCTTTTTAAACCATCTTTTGGGTGTGTTTCTTTGTGATGTTTTCGGGGGCGATCTTTGGTTGTCGATGGAGCGTTGTCCATAGCATCAGACTTTCGTCTGGCCCACCTTGCTCGGCTGTTTTTGCTCTCTTCTAGCGCTACTTTAATTCAAGACAACAATGTTAAAAACCTTCGTCGAGCGAAGGGAATTAATTTTTGTGTAGATTGGACTGACGTGTGTATATGTCAGTTGTTTACACACGACTTTCTGCTGGATGGATAGACACACTGGATCCTCATGCCTCGCCGTAGTACATAAACAAGTACCTGTCTACATTGTGCAATGATGTCACGTTAATGTGACACTTGCAACGGCTTGTAAAGCGTACACGCTGACCTTTGACCGATTTTGTGTTTCAAACATTTCTCGATAAATACATGACGTTTTGATGATTTCTTTTTTTCAAAAAATCATCTAAAAATGTATATGATTTAACGGTTAACTTGTATTATCACATGACCACATAACCACATAACTCAATGAGCTGCACTGGTTCAACAACAAATCAAGTTCAAAATCCTCCTGACCATCTGGAAATTCATCAACTCCCATGCTACATAATGCATTTCTAGGCTCATATCATCTTTTCACCGTTACAGTAGACTAAGATCAATTCGTGATCCACTCACCTTGAACACTCCTTCCCGCTCCTAATCTGTTTGCCGAGGTGCCTATGGTTTTATTTGCCTACGCCTGTGGAACAATCTTCCCACACATCCACTCTTCTACACCTCAGCTGCTACATTATAAAATTGCTCAAAACTGAACTGAACGATTCTTACTCATGTTCCATCCTCACATCGCCTTGATCCGGAACCTAGGATTTGTGCGCTATATACAACATTTCTTTGTGAAACCATGCAGTATGCTCATTTTCCACGTAAAGACCATAGTCTGTGCCCAAAAGAAGCAATTTGTTCTTCTCGATTTTGGTTCAAGTATGAGCCTTTAAGACCTATGAAATAAATGTCATGCATTGGATCATTGTTTTCATGTGATCATAAGGATACTTGGGAACATGAGGAAATCTTTGGGTAAGTGGAAGCGTGGTTGCATGAGGAAACGTTTTGACATTTGGGAATGTGTGGGCATGACTGAACTTGTTTGGCATTGAGGGAAACTTTAGACATGCTCTGAGAACATCTGGGAATCAGGAACATGTTGGCATGAGGAAGCATGTGGAAAACATTTGGATATGACGGAACCGGTTGACATGGGGAAACCGTTAAATAATATATAACCATTTGGGCATCATGTTGGCGTGGGGAACTATTTGGTATGTGGACATTTTTCGAGTATGAACAAACCTGGGGGCATGATCATGAGACGTGGGGAAATATTTAGGCAATGGGAATTCTGGAACAGGAACATGTTGGCATGAGGAAGCCTTCGTGTGGAAAACATTTGGACGCGACGAAACCGGTCGACATGAGGAAACTGCTAGATATTAGGAAACTCTTTGGGCATCATGAGACATGGTGGCATGGGGAACTTTTTGGTATGTGGACAAGTTTTGGGCATGGTGGAACATGTTGGCATGAGGAAACATGATGAAATGTTTAGGAATGACGAAACCAGTTGGCATGAGGGAAACTTTAGGTATGTTGATAGCATCTGGCAATCATGAACATGTTGGCACGACGAAGCCAGCATGTGGAACACATTTGGACATGACGATAACCTATTGACATGATGGGGAAACCGTTAGATACAGGGAATCATCAAGGCATCATGTAACTTGTTGGCATGAGGAAACGTGAGGAATATTTTGGTTCGAGGACTTCCTGCTGCCATATAAAAAAGAAGAAGTTAGCATGAAGGAATCTTTGATTATTAGGAAGTATGCATGTGGAACACATTTGGACATGACGATAACCTTTTGACATGGGGGAAACCATAAGATAACAGGGAACCATTTAGGCATCATGAAACTTGTTGGCATAAAGGAGCCATTTGGGCTGTTGGTTTGAGTAAACCTTTAGGCAAGAAGAACAATGGCACTGGGACTTATGTTGGCACGAAGAAACCTGGTAGTGTGAGGAAAACTGTTTGCCTATGAGGGAACCTGTTAGCATGAAAAAATCATTTTATGATGAAAACTGTTGATTATGGACAACCTGTGAGCTTGAGGTAAACATCCCCTCGACTTGAAGACACCTCTCGTCGTAAGGAAACTTTCGGGCAAATGGAAACATTATTATGGCTTGGTGAAACCCAACGATTGAGGAACCTGTGAGCATAGGGAAATCTGTGGGCAAGAGGAAACATATGAACCTTTTTTCCGACCTGTTGACATAAATAGCTGCCTGCAAATGAATTGGAGTTCAGGAAAGCTATTAAAAAGAAAGTGCACAGTTTGAGATGCAGGGGCAAACAGTTAGGGAGCAAAACTAACTTGTGCCAGAGTGAAGTCCCAAACTGGGTTTGTATGCTGATCAATGGAGGTGAAAAAGCAAGGGAGTGAACTATTTCAAGACAATCTGATTCTTTGATTTGTTCCTAACATTGGCATGCAATCGAAAAGTGGACCCGCGGTTAAACTTATTATTAAAAGTGCTTTTGAGTTAGTCAAGTCAAAATTCTTGATAATTTTCTTTGGAAACTGGGTCAGATGCTTCGAGGCTTTTTTAAGCAAACTGTACGCGATTTACAGGCAGATAATTATTCTGGTATGAAAACATTTGGCAGGGACGAGATGTCGGTTCATTAGAAATTTGTGCTAATGATGCCCAAAATAACCCACGGTGCTATTTAAACTCCGATTATCAAGTTGAGGAGGCGGTGTATTGTTGAATTTATACGGTAGTACGCTCACCTATAAAGCCCCGTGTAAACACATGAGCTGTCCTTTGGATGTTGCGCCAAGAGAGCTTTTCATCTTAGAGCTTAATTAAGTTTCCCCCAGAAAAATAATAACACAAAATGAAATTGAACACAAATATTTAACCATAATAATGACAATTTTTTATATTAATGGGAAAGAAAGTTCTCAAAGTGGATTTACCATCCTCATCTAAAAACAAACAGCAATTGCTGTCCGTTTGATGGCATATTAGTTTGCTTTATTTACTCGTTGTCCCTCACGTCTTAAGGTGGAGCCGTTGGGCCTATTGCCTCCAGCAGCAGTCTTCTTTTATCCCCATCCTTGTGTGTGTTTTTTTTAAACGAGAACAATATAGAGGACATTAAAAAAATCCAACCTTTGATTTGGAAAAAAAAAAAGATCAACATTTGCAAATAAAGTTCAAACCTAAAGCAATGTCTATGCTGCACTACGAATTTTAACGAGTGTGTTGTTAGATGTGGCTCAATGACTGGGCTCATACACTAATACACAAACTTGTTGTCATCTTTTTGAGCGGGTCGCACAGTTTCTGCATCAAAAATTGCTCAATATGAACATAATTCTCACACCTTGTGTCCTTTTCCAAAGCAGAGGTTCGTATTTAATCGTTTACGGTTTACGGAGATTTGTTCAGTTTTAAAGAAGTAGGCTAATAACAGTGTGTTTTTGTATGTGGGTGTGAGTCTGTCCAGAAAAGAAAAGAAAAAAAGGAAAACAAAAGATCTCCAAATGTTAGTTCTAAAAACAGGGTGCTCCATAAGACATGATGTGTGCAGAGTCTATGGGTGGATGTAAAGTACTGGGACAAAGGAAAAACAAACCAAAACACACGCAGGACTTATTTTGTTGAATGTGTGATGCGTGTGAACGTGTGTTGTCATTATTTTGTTTCTTTTTGGTGTTGTCTTCGTGGTCGTCGTCGTTGTTGTTGTTGTTGTTGCTGCTGTTGCCAATGTTGTTGCTTTTTGAAAAGTCAAACCTTACTTACAAAACAATAGTACATCTTACTTACCAATGCTTACCTTTAACAACACTAATCCCACCAATAACATCGTCGATATTGCTGCTGTTACCATCATTGTTGCTGTTTGAAAAGTCAAACTTTACTTTCAAAACAAAAGTGAACCATTGGTTAACTTTAATATTACCAATCCCACTAATAGCAGCTCCCTGCAAGCTCCGAGTAGCTATTTTTCCCTTTTATTGGGACATCGGTAAATGGCACTCACGTTATCAATTCAAGCAAGTTTCACCGTCAGGCGTTACATTAGTGCACAACTAAATATAATTACGCTGCGAATGCCCGAAAGGTGTAATGCGGCAAAGCTGTGAAATAGCGCAGAAATAATCAGCGCAGGCTTTTAAAGGGATGATCAAGAAAATTGAGAGCTTACTGGTAATCTCCCCGAGAAATGTGGCTAAGACCTTTATTTTTTAAATTTTGCCAACAAGTAAAAAAAACCCCAAAAACAGGAAAACAAAATAAATAAAATGAAAAAAAAGATAGTTCATTGTTGCCTTTCATTTTGAACGTGGCAGAAGGGCACAATTAGTGAGTTATGATCACGCTCACCACTTGAACACAAGTAGGAGTGGAATATTCATTTAAAATTGAACTAGATGCTTCTTAATTTATTCTTTGGAGAAAATAAACCTGTTCACACAAGATGGATACATCAGTCTACAAACATAACTCTTTATTACGTGTAATAATTATTATTTCCTTCACACAATTTATATTTAAAGTTGTGAAATGTTTGCTTTAATTAGACATATTGTTTTTCGAAAAAAAGTTCAGTTTTCGACAGAGAATAAGCATTAATTTTACAAAGCTCGATTCTGTTGTAAAGCCTCTGCTCGTGCATTTTTTACGACTACCTTCATCTTACAAAATCGTTACTCAGATCACGTTGATTTAACAATACTTGGATCTGGAAAATGTGATGGCGTGGAATAAAAATATTGTCAAGGACTGCAAAGCTTGAGACTATTTTTGTCGTAATACTGACCTTGTTGGCTATAACGCTAAACCTCTTTAGAAAAATAAACCGGTTCCCAAAAGGTCAGCAGAAAACAGTTGGGAACTCGAGTATGGCGGGTCACTTGTCATACTGTAGTTACTCACACTATAGCAAGACGGAGGAAATTGTATTTCCTGGTTCTCAGTTCGCCCGGAAGAATTTCAGCTCGACCCGCGGTGGTTGTAGTTCGTCAAGAGTCCTTTACTCAATCCACCTCCCTAGAGGACTGCATACATTGTGGTGCAGTCGCTTAAAGATATCGTTGACATTATCAATGTTTGGCAAACCCGTCTGCATTGGACGCTGGCATGGTTGATGTCAGCAAAGCAACATACGCCAAAAAGCCCTTATTGTTGACAACAGACTTGAATGTTGGCTTGCAATAACCAAATCCATATATAGCTCAATCAGTAATTTATTTGCTAATGGTCTACAGCAAGTGTCAGATTAGCTGTCTTTCAGTTCATGCTTTTAATATGGTTAGGGTCACCCTGGATCGGGACAACTATATTTTATCGAGTCACTTTGAATAATGTGACTGATTTGTGAATCATTGCATTTTGTACAGTATTGCACTGTCAACATTTCTGCCAGTTAAATGTGTTCAATGTCGTTAAAATGAGTAACGTATACTCCATTTGTGTCAATTACCGGCAAAACTGCTTTGAACGCAAGCTTGCTAACGATTAAAACTACACATACCTTGTTGTTGTTGTTGTTGTTGTTTTTAAATGTATAGTTCTGTAATCTAAAAAGAGCATTAAAAATACTAATAATGAAACCCAAACTAATATATTTAAATATTAGCATTTTTCCCCTTTGCCCTGGCCTATACTGGTAATTTTGATTGTGATATAAAACTATAGGCTGCTATTTTTCTAACATAAAAAGGAGTCGTGTTGGAACTCATCGGGTCTCGATTCTAATCTTGATACTTGATGGATACTTTAATCTCACAGACGCAGCAGCGGCACAGTGATTCGGCGGGTGGTTTGCTCGGGAGAGTTGGAAATGAAGCGAACGGGGGTGGGAGGGGAGTGTGCAATTATAATCCTTGCGGATGCCATAAACGAGTGAATTATTATAAACACGCACGTCCCCTACGACCACAAAGGCATAACTGTTTCGCATGATGCATAGAGAACGCCTGAAAGTTCAGTTCTAAAAATAATACAACGTTTAACACAATAATTACGATTATAAACTCCGAATTCTCTCCAAGAAGAAATCTGATCAAAGAGGTGACAACAGTTTTGTACTAAACATTATGAACACAGGGATGTCAATATTAACATTTTAATCACCCTAAAAATTGTATTCACAACTCTAAAAAAATAGTTTTAATATCCCGAAAGTTCAGTTGGCATAGCAATGATTCCGTACCAGCTAAACGTTCCCTCGAAATATTATTTCATACCCACAAAATATTATCATTTTCTTCCGTCGAAATAATATTTTGCACAGAATAAACAACCTATTTTGTCCCCTCAAAATGTTATTTCGTTCCCTCAAGGTACTATTTTGTTCCTTCGAAGGGAACGGATGGAACAGAATAATATTTCAAGGAAACGAAATTTTTGTTTTGCGTGAGCGAAACGTGTAACTTGTCTCTTTCGGGGCTCCGTGCCAACTTGGCTGCCGGTGCTGCATTCTCCAAATACATTTGTGTTTCTGTTTTATTGTTACTTCGTTTTTATGTTTGACGGCTCCTGTAAGATAGTGATTTATTTCGCTTTTGGGCAATCCATAGGCTGCTGTTTTTTTTATCTTCTTTTTTTTTTGAATTTCCATAGGACCTATATTCTTTTGTTTTCGAGATTTTCTTTGTCCCCTTTTTTCTAATTTCTCCGGTAATATCTGACTCGGTTTATTATAACTGCTTTGATCAAAGTTTGACAATCAGTTTGCCATTCAGCCGGGCGAACAGGGATCGTTTGATGTCTAACTGAAACGTGCTTTTACTTCAAAGTCATGGCATTCCTTGGACTCAAACCAAATTAAGCACAATTGGTCCATTTAACCGCAATTCAGCAAAGTGACAAAGGAAGTCCTTATCTTAAACTATTTCTGAATTTTTAGAAACCAAGAAGGTAAACGGAGGGTTGATTGGTTACTGCATTGTCACTCCAGCAAGTTGGAAATACTTTAAAGGTATGTGCCATTGTGCAGCGATTTGTTTTACAGCTGTTAGGCCTACCTCTGAAAATAAAGAGGCATGCCTGCCACGGTGTCTGTCGAGTTTGAGCGTGTCGTTTCCTCCGCTCTGCGACCTTCAAGGATCAATACAGTCATATCGAATGTCCCAGTTTTAGATGAAGGAGAGGAATTTATTTTGATCGATTTCATGTCAACAGTTGACCAGACATCCACGTTGGTTAACCGCATTTGCTGGAACTAAATTCCCCAATAAAGATGCAAATGACTATGGACATTAGGAATTAATGCCCGTTGAGGTTTATACTTTAACCTTTGCTGATGTATGTAAGTAGGCAATGAGGTTACTATCAACATTTTAAAGTGGTCGTTCTTTACGAGTTTTTTTTCCTACAAAAAGAAAACCTTAAAAAAAAAAAAAACATACACAGAGTCCCGTCTCCCAAGAGTTGTACGTTTCCTCAGCAATAAACCAAAGTGGGATTTCGGTAACGAGGCATACCAGAGTGTTTGCCAATGTATTAACGAGCGTCTTGAAGGTAATGCTCTTGAATATAATTAGTATTGATTTTAAAAGCACGGTAGTGTATGTCGATAATAATAATGTGTAATAAGCGAGAACAAGGGTAATTTCCTTTGACATAATGCAAGCTATGAAGGCCGTTTTTTGCTACGCTATGCGAAAACAATCCCAGTAATTTTACATAAAACACGGTAAAAAATTTACATTTTCCGGGAGTATGTCTGGTACAAAGGCGTACGTTGGAAAAATGCCTTTAATGTTATAACTGTTACGAGAAAAAAAATCGAAACATATAATCCATTTAACTATCGGTTTGTATTTTTGCATTAATACTTTTGAGAACAACAGAACATTGGAGGTTAACTTTTCATATTCATACGAACGGATAGTGCTTCCAGCAATACTGCACGTTTACCACTATCCTGTTTGAACACGTACACTTAGGCATATTGACAATTATTTAAACAAACATAACAACACGTATAAACAATTTAATGTTTTTTTCGTTTGAGCATTTGCAATGTGGCTTGGTTGTGTTTAAAATAAGCAATATCCTTGTTTTCTCGCACTCTGTGTACATATACTATATGCTGTATCCACGATAACGACTGAATTTTAAAAGTATTAAAGATTTACTGGAAAGTTTAATTTAAAGTTGATTCACCAGTACCTCGGAGTAGTATTTCTGATTAGTGTCAATTGACGATTGCTATAAAGTATGTTGTTGTCGCTGTGTAGTTGATTATAGTTATAGACTAATTTAAACAATCCTTTGAAGTTGTGTACTTCCAAGAAATTTATAATATTTATAACAACGTAACAATTAGCATAGGCCTATACGTTTAGTACTTATACTGATCCAAAGCCGATGAGACAGTTAGTGTTATGGTTTTATTACCCTTTACATCTGTCGTAAATTATTGTGGCTTAATAAGTTAGTTTAACTATTTTTTTTTTAAAAACCTTATCCCACGGGTATGCGATTCCCGGGAAGGGTCAGTGGTATGAACAGAAAGCCCATACATTGGCTAATCCGTTCACAGATTGTAACCCCTTCAACGGTTTAGCGATCCGTTCGAATGGTTTAGTAATCTTTTAGTAATCGCACAGTCGAGCCCTCCGCTCGCACAGCTCAGTAATCCGTTCACAATGTTTAGTGATCAATTCGAACTTGTTAGCTAAGTGGTACATAGAGGGCGCCGCGCGCAGGCGATCAACCTAGCGCAAGGCATTTGTTGATTCAAAATAAAGAAGGGTTGCGCATTCGCGCTGCGCTTTTTATTAGTACTAGGCCAATTTGTTCGAACAAACCGTGCGCACGGGTTACTAAACTGTTCGAACAGATTGCTAAACCACGCGAACGGAGCAATGTATTACTCCGTGAACGATTTAGCCCATGGGTAATTGTCTTCACTGCATTTGCCCTTCCCCGGGCTTCGTACATGAGACAATTTTGCTCGTTAAAATTCACCATGAAAAAGCCCTCGATAAAATACTCACTGTGTTGTGACATCGTTCAATGACTCCCCCAATTTTCTTTTCTTGTTTTGTGCTCACACGTAACAAAACACAGTCTATCGATTTCGTGTTCAGCGGAGTTCGTTCTATTTAGGAGTCAGGGCTAAGCATTTAATTTTCCTATGAATTTCACATTGTTCGTCGACGTAGTCAAGGCACTTACTCCTGTATAAATCATGTTCTCTAAAATAGTTTGTCCTCGCAATCTCCTGTTAAAAAAAATTGGAGTGGTGTAAGCCTGATTAAATATGTGCTCGATTCCATCCTGAGCAGCAAAGATATTTCGTAAAATATAAATAAGGTCGTTCCTCAAGGGTTGTGTAACCACAAAATGTTGTATGCAAGAAGTAAGATTCTCGTCCGTGCTGCTAACGAGCACGTTGAGAAAAAATGTGCTTATTCAAGGTTTAGGGGTAAAAACAACTTCCGTTGTTACAATGGAAGTTTTTTCAATAACATCATGGAAGTACCAACTTATTGGCCGCAACGAGTTATTGCCCGCAACGAAGAACAGTACGACACCCACGCGCCGATTCAAGTATCTTTACCGCTTCCTGCATAAATCACGTTGCAGGCCTAGTTTAAATGTCTTGTTTCAAATCGTCTAGACTTATACAAATTGAAATTGAAAACTCAGAATGGTCATCCATTCAAAAATATAAATATATAAATATATAAATATGTTCAAACAGTTTTACCTCTAGATCAATACAATGGCATTTGTCGATTATTCGTACGACTGCGACAGCTTGAATTTTTATAAATACTACTCTAGTGCCAAGATATCTGCGACAGTGATGTCCACAAAATATACAAACCGTAACCTTACACCCTTTCAATGTATACTGAATAATGTTGTTTTAAGAGCAAAAATAACGGTAGGAAACGCAGATCTTTGTTCGTTGGAACCCACATGAAACTAAAGGCCACCGATCCCTTTTAGTTTTTTTTTTTGCAAGTATTCCAAACAATACTGTTTTTCAGGGGTACTAAGCCTATTAAAATTCGGCGGAGTATTTGGTATCATGCTGAAAAAAAGGTAGAACTTGTATGTTTCAAAACATGTATTTTGAGGAAGAGCATGCAGGCTGTTCGTATGAACTTAGAATATGTCTTGAATTTCAATAAAAAGGCAGGGTATACTTTCGGGAATTGTCAAAGACCAGGTATTCCAACATACGCATAAAAAACAAACCTGGGAATGTTTTGGTCCAATTGTTCATCGAAGTTGCAAAAAAATGTAAAAAAGCCAAAACTGACCCCCCCCCCAATAAAAACAAACAAAAAAACAACAACAAACAAACAACCCAACAACAAATAAAACACTTGTTGCATTGAATTGTGTGAACCCTTTCTCAGATTCAAATGTTTAAGTGAAAAATTACCCCTTTCTTTAAAACCACACTACTTCGAAGGGTGTCGCTTCTAATAATATTTAATTATATCGACAGCTCTCCGGTGCTCTTTAACAAATAAATTGTTACGGTCATTAACTTGTGGAGTAATTACCAAAAGTACACTCTGCCTTTTAATTAAAAACTCAAGCTTTTATTTTTCCGACTAAAACAGCTTCAATGGAAAATTACAAAGCCCGTGTAATGTTCAGAATATGTATAATACTCGAGAAGTGAACAACAATAGTCAGACTCCTGTCTGTTTTTGCGTCGTATAACCCTTACACTCCTCGACCAATCTCCATCCGCTCTCCCTATACTGTTTAAAAAAAAAATCCTAAATCGTATAAAAGAAAGCTGATATCGTGGCGGCAGTTTGAAATCCAAAGGTCATATTGATCTTCCTAATGGCAAAGATAAATGTAACGCACTGCATGGTTGTTTTCCAACAACTTCCCAAATGAAGTAATGTTTTGTGACTGCATGCCTCAATTGCGTGGTGGGTAATCGAAAGTCCCCCCTCGTAAAAAATCATGAGAATAATATATTTTGTATTTTTGACATGCTGTAGCTGCAATTTGTTGCGCTGCCCTTTTATAATATCAACAAGAAGGAGGTCGAGCAATACACTTAATGACTAAGAGACGCGCATGGTCTTCTTTTATCAATCAGTAGTTCAAATGGAACTGTAACCAATGTTTTTACACAAGCCACGGTGATCATGTTTACACTCAGAATACAGATCCTCAATGTCCCTCAGAAATCAACCCAAATTCAAACCATACAGGTGCAGCACTACCAGATTCAAGACAAGCCCTCTAGGCCTTACATGACTGAGTTGTTGAATGGAAAATAGTGCAATATTCTCCATAAGTTCCACCATAAGTTCTTGTGTCTTGTATTTCATTTATATTGAGTGAAGTATATATATACATCTGTCTGTTTTTAGTTTCTCTCTTAAATTTTATTGATGTAATTTAATATCTCCGTTCTACCATGGAGGCTTATTCCTTCCTCCATGGTTTTACGGACTGATTGTCTTTTTTAGTGTGTTTTTGTTGTATCTCTTTGTATCTTGTTCTGAGATTTTTTATTGTAATTTTTTATACATTGTACATTTCATGTAATTCAGCCTTTGGCTGCAATGTGATTTTATCAATAAACCAATTAATAAACCAATTAATAACATACCTGTATTATTATGTTAAAAATGAAGTAGACTTTGTGACAAACCTGTTTTAGGTAGGGACCATCGTTGTTGTTGCTGCTGTTTTTTCTTCTTTTTTCTACAACGTAATGCTGATTTATAGGCACGATTATAAAAAAAGGAAAAGTTACCTGTGAACGTTTCAGCTGATGACAATGTCTACTTGCTGAGAAAACACCAAAACAATACACTGTCGCGGTATTTTCACATGATTGTCAAATCCATCCACGTTTCTTAGCGAGGTGACAGCAGGTACCAACCGCATCTGTGGCCTCAGCATTCGTGAACGAATACCACCTCAGAAATCTGATAAACGACTCTGGCATGAATCGTTTATCTCTCAGATTTCTAATCAACGAGGACACTTCAGAATACATAATTTCGTAGGATGCTTACTACCATTACAATCTTTTAACAAGTAAGCTTTCGGATAGAAATTACACTTTTTTTTTCTTTTTTTTTTTTTGGGGGGGGGGTCATAACCAAAAGATGAACCTACCTGTAAGAGATGAATTTATATTATTACGATCTGCGGACGATGTCACATCACAATCCAGGCGCTGTTTCCTCCAAGGAATGCACGTTTGTTTGGGTGGTTGTCCAGCGTCTTATTCTCAAACAAGTACCCAGGCTTCTGAAATAAATTGCATGAGGGCATGTCAACGAAGACGAATGTGCCTTGCAAAACAATTATATTACCCGTTCAGTTGACAAAATTAGTCAATCTTGTGTTATTATCCGTAATGTGTTCCATTGAGTTTGACGGGAAGATCAGTTCATGCATTCATATAAAAAAAATGTGATCAACATCTGTGCTTTCATTTAGCACAGACCAGTAAATTGGACGGCTTTTGAGCTTCTCCGAAATCGAAGTTTATGTTAATTTATATATTTTCAAGGTGGTCGTAGATAGTCCTTCATGCTGTGCATTTTTTTCTCCTGATTCTTACAATCCTATTGTTGCTACCCACACAGACTACTTATTTAGGTCGGCCTTTGAAAGTCTCTGATTGTCAGCGTAATTGTATGCCTCTTGAGTGTATTGTTTGTGGCGTGTCTACGGTGCAAAAATTATAATGTCCAATCTATTCCGACTCTTGATTGAAAGTGAATCTTACGGCTGTGTTTTAAAAATACATATATACTGTTTGCTCTGACGAGTCAAATTCTCTGTCGCACGGGGCAGTGTATTTGTACAAGTGTAATTGACGCTTGCGCCTGATGATGGGGGTATATAGGCTTGAGTTTGATCAGCGGAACGACCATCTTACAAAGTGTTGGATTGCCTGGCTTACACATAGTGAGCAGATTCCCGAGTATCAGGAATTGCCAGCAGCCAAGCGATAAAACTAATGAAAAGTAACGCTAACCATTCATGACAGAGCTCGATACTTTAATTTTCGTATATTGAATAGTAGATTGTGATTTATTTAGAAAACTACCATTAAAAGATAAACTTGGCACTGAAAACCCTCACAAAAAAACCAAAACAAAACACAACAAGAAAAAACAAACTTTCGAATCAAACGGCGACATTTCTAAATCTTTTATGCGCTTTTTCAACATTGCGTGTCAACCACCAGCACCAGACCTGTTAATGGTGGGTGGGGGGGGGGGGGGGTGGGGGCTTAAATTTAAGTGGCAGACAATATTTTCTTAAAAGTAATCTGTACTGCTTAAAAAGCACCGACACACCAGAATGAAACACCGTTAAACCAGCATTATTCTTAAGCTTGGGTCACGCGAACATTGCATTAGAGTGGGTGCAATATTTGGGGTTAATTTAAATTTTGGCCATCGGCGAAAAACTTAGTTTTCTTGGGGATTGTTAATTTGGGGGAAAAAAGTAGCATAACTAATGTTTTACTTCTTGTATAAGATTAATTGGCGGGGTCTGGGAGGGCACATCACTTTGACGACAGTTTTAAAACGTTTGCCTTACCCTGGACGGCCCCTGCCAACAAATAATTATGTCCGAAGATTTAAAATAAATAAATAAAATAAATGAATTCCTGTGTGTAAGCACTTTTGTTGTGTGATAATAAATGATCAACACATGAGCATCCGTCCACGAGGAAAAAAAAACCAAAAACAAACAAAACAACAACCAGCATTAATCTATTATTTAAGCCGTTTTACAAGCCTGGTGTTCTGGTACAGTGATGCACAAACGAACAGGTGGTGACAAAATACGTTGTAATTAGATAAATAATTCGGCGCAAAGCAACTTTAATGATCCACGCCAACGCTATATTTTCCCCTTTTAAAATTATATCCGTCGGTGGACATTGAATTGGAGGCTTCGCCAGAAGCCTCGTTTCTTTTTCTGAAAATAGAAAAATTGATTGATTCCGTCCACGGCACAAAGAAGTCGTTTGCAGTCACCAAGGCTCGATTAATCAAAAAAGATTGCACACAGAACAAAAAAGATGGTTTAGACTCAAGGACTACCACGCTCTGTTTTGATATTTAAAAAAAAAGTAAACCGAGCACGACGTCAAGACCTGTTTAGACTTCCCTTCGATAGGTATTTTAATTCGGACAACAATTATACTACACCATGTTTTGTATCATATAACCAATAACCGCTTCCTTTTTGCGTGTTGTTGCAGGGGCATTGAAACAACTTAAAATATTTCGAAATATACGGAGACTTTAAAGGGACACCGGAAGGGAAAAATGGGGGGGGGAACTTCATTCGAACGAAAACAATCTTCGTTCGAACGATGTCCCTGTAAAAGGTCCGAACAGATAAGACTGTATATAAATGTTCAAACTCAGTTGAACAGTGATTAGAATACTTTTGTCAAACATATTGGTTGTTGATATTTTAGTAATCAAGCAAGTGAATTTTATATCCGTAACCAAAAAGGATAATACATCTCCACTTTGAACCTCGTACATTAAAATGGGGGTAATGTCTTTCAAGTTACCGGCAAATTTTATTATATTGGCTTGACAGACAGTTTAGGAAACCACTGTCTTATCAATAGTTATGTCTGGAAGTTGCAATATCTTGTCATAAACTAAAATATGTATTGGTTTGTTCAGTAGCAGCCTCAAAACCCTTTGGTTCAATCATTCAGTAATGATTCATAATGGTACTAGATGATTGATGTTTGTCTCTAATTAATATTTAAACTGTCACACCGATTTCTTTGTGAAAATATTGACCCACACAAGGTACTATTTTTGAATTTAATACAAGAGCAGGGATAAATCATTGATGTCTCCCGCAAGTATTAAGTCAAGTATTGACTATGTGTGTTTATGTCCTAATACAATTTGAAAACATAAACAGGTTACAATTAGAATAAAATTTGTAAAAGGAAAATGTCTTATATAGCCTATTTTGGTTAGGCCAATAAGTATTTTCAGTAATTTGTCCATGTAATTGGGAATGAGTATAGGCTTACCACTTGTGAACACGCAATGTAAGTAAACCTGTACAATTAGTAATATCAACCATTGTTCGCTTTTTCAGTACCGGTTTGGTTATGATCAACATGTGAGGACAAACTGGATTACGGCTGTTGTACCACGAATTGTACCTTGCACAAAATTAAGCAAAACATGTTGACAGTAGGTCTACCTCACTTTTCATCGTGGAATATAAACAAACTGATTGACAGGGCCTTAAGGTCAAAAGTATGTATTTCTTACCGCAAATGGCTCATTCGGCAAAAGCGTGTTTATGTTGTAAAACAAAATAAGTTCTAGCATAGTTAATTAGAAAATCCAATCAATGGCCTCAATATTACAATTTAATTGACTATGTCGAACTTGAAATGATTACATAAATCCATCGTGCCCACGAACTAACCTCCGGTCAGTGTCTTTGCAAGCACAATGCTACAGGCTACCACTAAGATCAATCGACCCTATAAATAGCTATTTATTATCAGGATCACTAGCGGTTGTGTTCCAGTGGACTGCATAACTAAGGAGGAGTTATGACTTGATGTATAACAAGTAACTCGCTTTCTATGATTGTTGTTCCCACTGACGTGAAGCATTAGTGCGCACTAACTCTTCAAGTATTTTTGACAGATGCGAAAAGTGGACTTTAGGCGCAGGGTGTGAGGCGTCAGGCAAGTAACCTCCCTCCAGATACACTCTGTGTCCAACGTCACAATTTGAAATACGTTGAGAAGAGTGGGCAACGGTAGCACAATAATTTTAACTTATTCCGAACGAGCTGCTTTCAACAGGAGCAAAACTGACTCAGTTAAATGCCCTGTTACAATATTTTACTCTCATTAACCAATGAGAACAAAGAGAAGGAAAACAGAAAAAGAACAACAAGAAGAAGAACAGTAAACAAGAAAAGAAAAGAAAGAGGAACAAGAACAAGAACAAGAACAAGAACAAGAACAAGAGCAAGAGCAAGAACAAGAAAATAATGAGAACAAGAAAAATACCAAGACCAAGCACACGAATAGTAACAGGAACAAGAACGAGAATAAGAACGAAACGAGAATGAGAAAGAACAACAACAAGAACATTAACAACTTCATATCTCAATTTGTACATCTGGATATTGTAAAGCAAATCATCATTCCATTACTTAATGACACCATCACAGTGATCGGCTCTACCGAAAACTTGAACCGGAATTAGGCAATGTATCAGCCAATGAATCATGGCAAACAGTTACACTGAGCGGATCGTGTACAAGTCAACGGGTACGGGAACTTTATAACTATTATAAAGAATAGACAAACCAAGACGAGCCATTCAACAGAAATCAAGGATAACCCTGACTCGCAAAAACGATTGAACTGTCCATAAAGCCACAGAAGACCCAAGGTTTTGTAAAGAAGTAGGACAACTTTAGCCCTTTTAAGATAGTTAGATTCGTTTATCTTAAGTGCATTTAGTCATGCCTACGCGCTATATTTATACCAACCCCTTCAATAGGTACTGCCTTACTATTGAAGATCTTACGCAGGCCATACCGCTTATCAGATTACCGTTCCATTCCAAGTTAAGCCTGTTGTAAGAGTTGGAGTGGTATACATCGACAGGAAGGAGCCGCAAATCTATAAAGAACTCTCCATCACACCCAGTATCTGTTACTGTTTGGAAATAAACACCCAAGGAATATCATACTTACCAGAAAGTGCAGTGTGAATAACTTGATGGAACTATTTCTCTCTGGACCATTGTAGAAGACTATATCAAGTTCTCCATTTCATTAGGTTTTACTTTCAACTTTCTACCGTGGCAGTAGACCCCTTTTAAATTTGCGAATTCAATGTTCTTTAACGTACATGCATGTTTCGTATTCTCTACGTTCACACAAATTGAAAAGACACGATCTTTGTGTGAAAGAATGAACTCAATGTACAAAGGAGAGAAGCCCAGCAGGTGGCAATGCACAACTTCCAGCCATCCAGCTACTACAATTCAAAATTCAAAAAGGAGTCGCCACTTTCCTATCATTGCAAGTAATATTCATCCACGGCATGCGCGCCGATCGAACATTCACGTGGCATCTCGTGAGGGAATACAATTCTTTTCATATGTTTCAAGCATTGTTTTGTCCCTACTTGGCCTATTCAGGAACCTTTCCTTTAAGAAACAAATCAAGACTTTTTGCATTAGCTTTTTTTAAAGGGATCTTCTTACCGTCGTTATAACTATTTTGTCACGACAGTTGAGCTGTCAAATAATTTTGTTGATGTTTCCTGTTAAAAAGGAGAAATTAAATGGATGTTCTCCGAATGAAAGTGTAAGTAAATTAATGTGCTCCTCTGCAGACCAATCATTTACCCCTATCGGATAGCATTGGAAACGATTGGGGTCAGTTAGGAAAACTGCCACAAACAAGGTTATTATCTCCCTAGATGGTGACTACAACGCGGAGACTGGTTAAAAATAAAAATAAAAAAACAAACAAGAAAAAAGAACAAGAAAACAAAAAAACAGACTGACAACAAAGTCGATGTACACTTCATCAATCCTTCTTCAAATTGATACAGCACAGTTTGATTGATTACTCATCAATAGTGGACGCGTTTCCGCTAGGAAGGGTTGAAATCTTGCAGCTGCAGACGGTCACTTGAAACTCACCAAATACCGAAAACAAATATGGCTATTCCCATGGAGTTTGTCAGCTATATAACAACATTCATAAATTTTATCGGGAATCAACACGAAACTGACATACATAGTTCGTATTCCCGTACACGTTTTGTGGTCCCCTTTTCGGGGATATTTCGGTTCGATTCACTACCTTGCTCAAATGGTGACCGTCAAGGAAGATTTTCGAATTCCATCTACTTTACATAAGTAGAACCTTGACAGCACGTCTATAACAGTACGCATTAATAACAAATATGTTATTTTGTCTTTATCAGAGTTCTAGAAAGCAATGCACATTGTTAATGACAACATCACGTACCAGTAAAGCACGCTTGTCCATCGCAAGATTGATTGATGTTTATACTAAATAGATGGAGCATTGCGAACCATTTATCAGGAAGCAAGTTCTTCAAAAGCTTGAAATATTCCTTGGATGTTGCGGATTGAAGCTTGCAGGCGAGTTAACTTTCAAAATTAACCGTACTGTACCCTGGTTATCCGGCCCCGATACCCCGTCCGGCAACACTGCTCTCTCCCCAGGCAAACGGCGCCCCATGATTGCAATGTTGACGCGCCTTGTAAGAACCGTAAAACAGTCGTGCGCACAACCAGCCATGCTTTCCTTAATGACTATCTTGAAGCCAGTAATTGGCTGCCTGTCAAAATAATCCAGACCTTCGTCCCAGTGTGATTGGCACGAGTGTGCCAGTAATTGACGGAAGCCAAGACTCAAACATGTTCTCGTTTTGAGAAAATCAATTCAATTTTCCTCCTCTCCTGTCCATTTTACCTCATATTTTGTGCACCGTGGAAGCTTCAAGGATGGGATTTCTTCATTTGTGATGGCATTACCAGTCTTGGCACGTAATACGTCTGGCGCCCAGTCAGTGATGAAATGCAGGCAAAAAGCTACCTTGTCTCGGCCGGCAATAGCTAGATAGGCCATTTTGAGAATTCAAACCATCACTTTTGCCGCCTTCGACTTGGCGGCTGCGACTTGATCGTCACGTCAACAAGCCTCGAAGGACATAAGACAGATAGCAACACTCTTAGCAACAGCGTCAGCCATAGCCAAAGCCGTCAATTACGACATTGCCTTTAACAAGAATAGGGTCTACAAAGGTGTCCAAAGCATGACAGTTGTCAAACTGCCTACCGCAAAGTCACCCAACTTTTTACCTAACGGTATTCAACGAAAAACGCACATTTCTGACTAAATTAAATTAAATCTATACGGCAATCGAAAAATCAGGGAAAACAAAATAAAATTATAATAACAATAACAGCAAAAAAAAAAAAAAAAAAAAAAAAAATGCATGGACAGGACAGCGGCCTCCAACATTGTCGGTTCAAAAGTTACCTCGGACATTAACAGCAGCCTGAACGGCATGAATAGAGTAGCCATGTGTTCTTTAAATTGAATCTTGACATTGTATAAATTTAAGGTCTTTTTTAACAGACACCTTTTGATGATCGTATTGTAACACTTAAAAGCTGTTGGAGCAAGCACACAATTTCTATAAAACAATGATGTTTGTTTCCAGTTAGTATCGTACAATTGTGTGACAGAAGCAGTAATCAAGTGGAAAAGATCTTGAAAGGCATGACAGCCCACAAAAAGCAGTATCTTTGTATGTCAAACTTGGTTGAATCTAACACCACATAATTATTCAAATTAGAAATACCGAAAAAACAAAATAATAAATGGTTCACGTAATTTAAAGTGGCAGAAAAACAGGTCTTCTTTTCTTCTTAATATCCGATGACGGTCGATCATTTCCTTATACGATTTGTTTTGCGAAACTGAACCCTTCTGCTTGTCTAGCTACGACCCATCAGTTGAGAAAAAAAAAACAATGAACAAAAGTTGTTTAATGGCGTCATCCGGTCGACCATAACTTACACTCTCGACCTTTTTACAAAAGAAGAACATTATTTGAAGAGCTGGAAGTTGTTCAACACGTAGCGGGGCTTTTCAGTGGCTGGACGCATAGGGCTGTGCACGTACCGGTTTAGTATTACAGTGTTACGGACTCTCCAATCGATATGCAACATGTTTCTGTCCTGCCCACGAGAGAAGACGAAATGTCTACCGGGATGGATTCCCTTCTACCTTGAAATCTTGCCGTGCATGACTTAAGCCCTAATGACTCCACACGAAGCAGGTTTGGAATGATAGGTAGGCCCATGGATAAGCATTGTGGCTTGACTATCATGTCAATGAGGCGCCTGGAGATATCTACACACACGATTGAATCTTCACAGGGTGGATGGAAGTGGGACGGATTCAAGCAAGGGTATAGACATTAAGTTGAACTTGAATGACCATCTGATTAATGTTTGACACATTTTCGTTTATAGGAATTGTTCCCACAATCTTGTCTCCCGAGAGAGCTAAGAACTAAACTCCGAAAGAAAACCCTGCGGAGCTCAGTCAGGTATCTTCATTGCAATAGGCTATATAGTTGGCATGCCATCATTGTCATGCGACATTGATATAGTATTCTGGCTTATTATCTAACGGTAATCGTGCTCGTAAATTGTACAAGTTTGCTCAGTCAATATGCCGTTATCGCCGAAGATGTCCCGAGCGTTAACACATCTTTTGGGGCTATTAGACCTGTAAGATCAGTATTATTGTTGAATGTCCCGGGCTCCTTCCATTTATCACGAATACTAATCATTAGATCGCTGCGGCTTGATGCCAAACTCGATGTAGATTTCAACTCTTTGGCTGAATGCTAAGAGAGTCTGTGGGCAAACTGACCGACCAAATAATACGAACACTCATCATGCTAGCAACGTCGGTACGCAATATTAATTACACGACTTGGGGATGATATAATTACATTATATATATATTTATATTGTAATTATATTTACACACGCAGTACAGTGATATGTAATGTATCTTGCAGCGATGATCTCAGACAAACTTGTTTGTTATCAGTCTGGCAGCCCTGCTTCATTTTACATGTGTATATTGTGACAAAACATGACAGCACACCAGGGCAGTTGTCATGATAATCTATCGCAAGGGTAAACAGTAAAATGTTATTCGCAACAGATTATGTTGTGTTTACTTTAAAATCAGAGGTTTGCAGTGAAGGATCGTTGGAATGACGCCGAGTGGGCGACTTAACCATCGTCAGTAATAATATTTCAGTAATTATTTAATATACATCATGTGTAAGACGATCATGCACCGCTGGTGTAGCCGTAAACATTATTGCCTTTTCTTGTTTCTGATAGGCAATTTGGCAAAATGAAAAAAAAAAAAAAAACGCCAAGGGAGGACAGGGTGAAACTACATTACAAATGAAATTACCTTGGAGACACCACATTCGAGACGGGACAGTTAGTGGACTCTTATTAGCGGAACACATGAAAAGGCGTTTCGTGATCAGGCCTAAAGTTTGACGCTGACTGTCGTGTGGCTTTTTAAAAACAAGAAGATTCAATAATGCAGAGAGTGTGCCTCCATACGAAATGCTTTGTTCGAAAAATAATAGGAAAAAAGAACGCGTTTAAAAAAGAAAGCAAGTAAATGTACGCAATAGAGGGAACTAAACAACAACCACACAATACTAACAAATAAATAGCCAAAATAAAGAAAATACCCCAACAGAAAAAAACTTTATAGTTATAACAATAACAAGACAATAAATAACAATATCTAAAATAAGTACTTACCCAAGTTACTTGATTTTGTTCAAGTGACAAATGCCCCTGCAATTGGTCTATACATAACTACTTTTGTGTTTTTTTTATGGCAAAGCCTATCCGTAGGAAGTTATTTTGTTGTTGTTGCTTATTTTTTAAAGTTATGATTGTGTTAACTTTGTATAACTGTTGAATATGTTTTGTTGATTCTTTAAGAAAAAAGCTCAGTGTATACCTCTACTCGTGAGGAAATGAAACAAAAAATAAATACCCAATAATTACCCAATGATTAAAAAAAATTTACTAGCCAATTCGCACAAAATGTTAACTCAAACTACCAAGGAGTTAGTTTCGTAATCTATGATTGGCACGTCCTGAATACTTGATCACACGCTGTACTATACATATACATATATATTTTTTTGAGCGGTGTCGACATTGTGTCATTTTCGATGTCGTTAATCTAATTGAAAGCTTAATATCATTTTGGTTTGTTGAACCTTTATACGAGACATTGGGTACGAATAATAAATAGAGATGCTTTGCGGTTACTAACTGAAATTGGTAAGTGTTGTCTAATTTCTCCGTTTTTGTAATCACATAGAAAGTTATAACGTCACGCTTCTTATCCATTGCGCAAAAACTATACACATAATCCCATGTGTGTGAGTTATACACTGGTTTTAACTATATATATGTATAACAGGAATGCTCGTACGGTCCAGCCCATGACTTAAGAGGTTGCGTTCAAATAAGCCCGCGTTACTACTCGTGTGTTTTTATACGTTTAATATTCCACCCATAATTACAATACGCGGTTTGTGCACACACCTGGTATTTTCAGGGGAGTTACCTTCATTTCAATTGTTAGAAGTACTTCTTTTTGAGTAGTTACCTTTCACTTTGAGCAGTATATCACATACTTGACACGTAGGCCCTAATATTGGTTTGAGTTCAAAGCTCTTAGCTCTCTTAACTGGAATCTTGTTGGTAAGCCATTGCGTCACACGCGTACGTATCTGCTGCACGCCCAAGTGTTCCCTACTTCCAGCTCCGAAGCTAGTATACTGATGTGCGTAATTTTAACTCAAATCACCCACTCCATCGCTCAACAGCTTTTCTTATGGCAAAAACTTACGACTCCTGTTATACTTCGAGACTTTGAAGAACGTACGTAAAAGCAAAGTTCAATTGTTCAACTTGTCTTACATAGATTATCAAATAAAAACAGTGCTATGCATTTCCTATGTGCTTCTGGTAACTAGTGGAACCAGTTCGTGTGAAGTGGGTGGCGCGTTCAGTGGACTTACGTCACACTTACGACAATTGAACAGTTTAAACAGTAGTTGACTGTCATAACACTAACATGCTAACTGGAACTCGAAAATTAATTTTTCGGTTCTTGTAGCGTACCATATCGACTATAAAGTCATAAACATTAAAGAAACTGGGTTAATAAGCAGTGACCTGCACCTGCACTGTACCCTATCTTCTAGTTGTTTTACTTCGTCCTAGCCTTTTATTTATTGTGTTAATACAACCAGTAGAACAAAACCACAAACACTTTTGACTGTAACAGATAATATATATGAGAGTTGCTGAGCAAGTAATGTTGTTGAGCAAACAAGCGTGTATATGTCATGGCTTGAGTTACAAGGTGATATTTGCCGACGTTCTCAGGTGTGCTGGATCGCAAACATATTCAACATCCATATCAATGTTGCTCCTTTTAGAAGAGTTCGATCGTCTGTAACCTCCATTCTCAGCTGGCTTTTAGAATAGAATTGCTCTAATTAAATGTAGCGGTGTTCAATAATGAACGGTGTAGAAATGGGGTAAAGTGGTATGAACACAAATGCAAGGCATGTGGACTTTAAACCAGATGTCTTGTGTAAAATGTTTCCACAAAAGTGCACGTGGCCCCAGATCTGAGACTGGGAGAATTTGAAGAAAAGGAAATTAAGTGGGAAACGTTTGAAGGAACCACCTCGTCTCTAAAATGAGTTTCCATGAATAAATAGGTCACGCCAATGGTAGCATAAAGATCTAGCGTACAGAGCAGCCCTATACACGCTAAAAAAATAAATTTATCAAAAAAGGTGATTAAACTAACGAAGATTCCTTCACATGATAGTATTTATCACTCGCAGATATTGTATCAGTTACTTAAATAATTTCCAACCAATTCATAGGGCCTATTTGGTGTGCGTCGTCTAGGTTTTGTTAAACCCTTTTTTTCAAGTTGAGGTGACATTTAATTTTGTAAATCTCAAGACCTCCTCATTTTGTGTATTACCTAAAAAAAAAAAAATCAATTTAATACTACCAATTATGTTAAATTTGCCGTAAAACAAGTTCGAAATTGCTTCCATCCGATATCTGGTATCGGTGAGTGCTAATAATAACATGGATTTATAAAGAGGACATTTTAATATACATTACTGATGGCGCTACAGCATTAGATGAGTGGGAGATGACTGGTATACATGTGTCAGATGACCGCTGTCTTTTCAGTCGTAAATTACTAAGCTGCTATTATGAAGACACAGACATAATGATTTGTTTTCCATATAAAGCCGAGGCTGTAGGGTCAGATTAATCTGGTTCTATGCGTATTTCAAACCAGTAACCGTTATTGCGGATGCGCACAAAGGACATGAGTGACATACACAGGGCATGGATCAAAGAAACTGGTTCAGGTTAAACCAAGGACAATGTTGTGATAGACTAGAGACGAAGTGACGGTCTAAGTGGATTTGTTATGAAGGGCCGCAGCCGGCTGAGTTTTATAAACAAACATACCGATTGTTCATCTTGCGACTGACTGGAAAGCACTAAAGATTGACAGGCACTTGGTCCTAAAAAGTAACGTTCGAAACCAGTCCGCACAAATCCCCAACCTCGATGAATACCGAAGAGAAATGTTGAGGGGATATAGCTACATTAACGAGCCTCACAGATCATTTTACGGCTTATTCAAAATGTTCGTAGACTCTGCAAAGTACAATTGATCAGTAACAGTGCAATTGATCTGGCAGTTGGCACGAGAACTGAATATTGGCAGATAAATCATATGGCCGCCATTGCACTTAATGGTTCTCATGAAACTTTATCACTCATGATTTTATTTTCATTGTTCAATGTTCATGACAAACATTAGAACAAAATTAATAAACAAATAAATACCGAAACAAAACAGAACAAAAAACGAAGACAATTTTGAAAAAAAGTCGGTATCATGAATGTTGCTGCTGCGAGCGAAGTAACAAAAACAGAATCGCAACTCACAGTACACTTTTGAAGTTTTGCCCACGAACAATGTCGTCACTGAAAAAGCATACCTTTTAATTTTCTTCTAAAGTTACACTAGGTTGCAACGATGCAGGCGGGCTGTAGAGAAAAAGTCAAACTTCCTTCCTTCATGGTTAAAGCTTCCATCGAACAATCACGTATGATTTTTGCTGACTCAAAATATATTGTTTAAACGTACACATCGAAACCAATTTGTTAAAATAACAGGAGGTATGTTTTCTCAAATTTGCAGACAGAAGACACTGTGAACTCTTCTGATTAAAAGTTGCAATAAAAGTGCAGTCCATTGACACTAAGGTTGAACATTGTCTAGTTACCCCATGAAACATTGTGATATACATCCAGGCAAATGCATACGAGTCATCGATCATCATTGACATTTTACCCCGCAAATGCTCACTTTCAGCAACTTGATCTGCAATGCATTTTTGTCAAAGCATCAAGTCGTAACCATGCTCAGTAAAATGCACTCGGAAACAGCACTGGTATACTAAAACCTTGAGTTAAAAGGGATCTTAGTCGTTCTGTTTGAAGGGAGTTGGGAACCGTGCACATCCAAACAACAAAACTACTTGATCTAGTATAAGTACGGATATTGTTCTGCCAGTGTCCCGATTGCTTTGATTCATGCCTGTGAAAGAGGTTCGGAAGCGAAGAGACTGGTACACCTGAGGTCGGGCTGGGAGGAACGCCATCACCAAGTTCAGTTTACATGGCCTCTCAGTTGTGTCTACAGCCAGCAACCCCGGGCTTTAGCTTTATATCACGTGCCAATCGATATTCTTAAGGCTGTCAGAGAAGATACAATTTTTTTTTTTTAAACGTACTTCTTCGTTTGGTAGGAGGAATACATACATTCAGCAACCAGATGAACTGGAAGAGCAACATTATTACTGTTGACATTTCGTTTGCTGTTAGTTTGTGATAGGCTTGATTCATTACGTAAGTAAAGTATTTATTCAACACAGAGTACAATGTGTAATATTTAATTGCTGTCGCCTCTTGAAAGAACATACTTTAGTATTTAAGGCAGTGAATGCTGTTAATTTGGTCATAGATATCAGGCAATGTATCGGTAATGATCAGTTTTTGCCCTGAACACAGAGCCGACTTTTATCAACGTTTATGATGATCGATACCAACACATATATGCTTCATCATTTTGTCAACATATTGAGAACATGTTTTAGATGCGTGAAAGTGCTAAATCGTTCGCCTCCAAACTTAAATTTAAGCTTGCTGTGTGTTTGTGTGCGATCTTCTCATACCAACAACGACATTTTATACAGACGCAGTTACAAAGTTTGGCAGTTTCTTATGATGTTTGTACCTCTGTTTCAAATTAGTCATAGCGAGGAACCATTTGCGTTGGCGTTGAGTGGTGAAATAATCAACATTATGTTACACCTGTCCACGACGAGAATACGCTTGCAGCAGTCATAATTCATGAACCCCCAAAGGAAATAAACAAGAACAATCTTGCTACAGTGTCCACGGCAACCAAAATAGTTACATTTGCTGGAAGATTACTATTTGTAATCGGCTTGTTTTCACGAAAATGTTTTGTTTGCGTTTTTAATCAAGGGGTCAAATTAAGCCAGCTAAGACATCACTTTCGAGGGGTGAAAAGAAGTAGGAGAAAGAGAGAGAGAGAGAGAGAGAGAGAGAGAGAGAGAGGGGGGGGGGGGGAGAGGGGGGGGAGAGGGAGAGAGAATAAATTAAACAATTAAACAATAATAATATGAGGAACAAGAAAAAGAACACGAACCCCCCCCCCCCCCCCCCCCCCCGAAAAAACACCACCAACACAAAACACTTAACAAAACGCTACATTTGCTTTTTGGGCTGCAGGGTTCGAGGCCTCAGAAAAACACAGTCAAACAAACAAGTGATGTATTGTGAGTGACACTTTAATTCCCTGATCGTAAGGGTGGCCATTTCTGAGAGTCAGTCGGGAAATGAAGTGCAAATTGTTAGTTTCTTCGTTCATTGCCGAAGCTTGTGGCATATTACGAATATACTAGATTCATCGGTAAAGCGGTTTGAGACATAATGGAGTTTGCACGGGAGATTTAAAAGTACTGGTTAACGGTAAAGTAAAACTCTTTTTTTTAAGGAAGACAGTGCCCTCAAAACGTTGACGTATTCTTCAAAACCCTAAGAGTTACGGTGACAGAACCTCTATCCTAATCACGAGTTCGTAGTACTTGTGTCAAATTTGAGAAAAAAAGAAGAAGATGAAAAACCAAAAAAAACAAAAACCCAAACAAACAAACTAACAAAACGAGATAATGTTTTGTATTACCATAGGCCTATTACTGAAAAATTGCACGGATATTATATTTGTAGACATAAGGTTGTGTGGTTATTTTTACCGGTGATTGAGTAACAGCGTTGACTTTGTTAGACTATCATCATTTTGGGGCGAAATTGTTCATTATTATTGCGCACTTCGTCTTTGTCTATCAACGCAAATATACAAAACAGTCTTCATGTTGCGAAACAGTATCGTTTCCCGTACCATCGCAACGGCTGTGCCGGAGGAAGTATTATTCGGTTATCCACTAATTAAATAAGTCCTTCGAGTTCTACGACTCAGCATCAGTGCATTACAACAGGCCAAGCAAGAGCCGAGCTTGTCGATTACTTACGCATTTTCTTTTGTGACTGGTAAAACCGCGCGAATTTATTTCCTACAAACTATAAAGCAATGCACGCTGGAGCTTAACTTTTTACAGACACGTTCGATTTCAGGTGATTGGCTATTCTTCGCTCATATCTTCGCTGCTATTACTATGCAGCGGGAGTGTACAGCGTAAGTTCAATTCACGCCAGGATGGTCACCATGGACCAACCAGTGTTACTGTTTTGGGTAGTAAATATTAGTGTAGGCTATACATAATTTTTTTTTCGCCAGGGTAATATTTTGCGGAAGAAAAAAATAAACATTAGCTACACGAGTCTAGTTTGTCTGTACACTCTTGAGGTTTCTTTTTGTTATCTTGACTCTTGCTAAATGTGAATAAAACAAGTACTTTTCTTTAGAGCGATTGGGAATACGAATTTTGGATTTCTATATTCAACGATCATTAGCAGAAGGCACAATACAGCACACCCGGGGAAACGCGGTAGTCCCCACCTCCCGTCAGATTTGTGCTCAGTACACGAGGCAAAACGACTGTCTCGTTCGATTGGTCTTTCCATTTGCTTATGTCAGTTTATTGGCAATTCTCGATAACGGTCTGCCCTCGGCTAATGACCCGTTACAAATAAGTGAAAAATCGTAATCTTTCTTTTAACTCTTTACTGAGCCGATGAGCCATTGAATCATACCACATAATCACTAACTACAAGTAATTTCCCGTTTTAAATGAGACGTTTAAATTAAAACGATAAACTTAAAAAAAAAAAAAAAAAAAAAAAAAAACAACAACAACATCCCAACACCCCAACACACACACACAAGTGTGTAAACACCTCCAATCGGGGACCTCCTATTGTCCCTCTTTTGTTTGGACTTTAACTTTTTGGCAACAGCTCCCATTGGTTTTGTACACAATTTCCAACTGGGGACCTTAATCCAACCGGGGACCCTATTGTCCTCTTTTGTTATAGGTCTCCGGTTTGAATGTGAAAACAAACTCACACACACACACAAGTGTGTAAATGGTATAATACCGAGGACATCCCATGCTGTGGACTTAGTTTTTTTAGCGACGTTCCCATTGGTTTTGTACACGAAACAAACCGAGGACTATCCCCGATATGTTTTTTTTTCCGGATCCCTATTGCTAAAGTCCTCGGTTTTAATGAGTAGACATGTTCACACACACACACGCAAGTGCGTAAACACCTGCAATCGGGAACCTCTTATTGTCCCTCTTTTGTTTGGACTTTCTGGCTACAGCCCCCCCCCTTCGTTTTGTACATAATATCCAACTGGGGACCATTACCCAACCGGGGACCCTATTGTCCCGGTTTGAATGTGTGTAGAAACTCACACGCTCACTTACAACCTTAGGGATTGGGTTTGTGCCTCCAGCTATTGTTGCTCTATAATTCCCTTTTCTAAAGAATGCCCCTTTGGGGTCCAAGTTGAACAAAGACAAACAATTTTGGGATTTATTGTTCCATTGTTAAAAATACCCCTCAAGGACACTTTCCTTAAGCCCGCACATATGCACAAAGCCATAAACAAACAAAAACACGAACAAACTAACAAACAAACAAACACACCAACACCCCAACAAACAAACACCCCAACACCCCAACAAACAAACAAACAAACAAACAAACAAACAAACAAACAAACAAACACATCTGGATAAAGATGCACCATCCGCCCTAAGGCACTGACACTTCTCTGTAAGCCCTCTTATTTTTCCCGTTTTGGGTAAACCATTCCATGAAGTAACTGTTAAATGCATCCAGATAGTCACTTACTTTTGTTGCTATCGAACAGCCCCATCGGAGGTTTCTTACCCACGCACGAGATTATTTTTGTTGACTCATAAACAGCAGTCAAATTCCGGTCTCGTCAAAAGACTTCCTTAAATTTAGCTCTTTCATCCTGGGAGACATTGAATAACTATTTACAGGACAGGTGCCCTATCGGAGAAGATTACAATGCACACCAAGATTAGTTTCAGGTTGAATTAGCCTCTGGTGGGAAAATATTTGTCCAAGAAAATTGCGCAGTTAACCTACGTAATTCTCTGTCATCATATTTCGAGTAAAGGCCGGTACGTTTTCTTATTATACAATCAACGTACGTGAAGTTGCAATATCCAATGCGGTTGCTTTATGTTTGACCATCGCCCGACCTCACCTCCCCAAACGTTTAAAAACATGCTTTCGAAACTAAGAAGTTACCTTTATCGAAATTTGATATTCTTTTGTTGTATAAATATATATCATTGTATTAATCATCTCTTGATGTCAGCTTGTTTGAGTTTATAATAGTTACAACTTTCTGTTGTAGGTCTTTTACCGCATTGTTTGTTGATCTGAGACCTAAATAAACACATTGTCCCCTCCCTTTATCTGCTGCCACGATCCAATACATATATAAGTTACCGACGTGAAAGATCTTTCCGCCTGACTTTTTGGCATGTTGGCGATGTGCTGTGAAATGACTACCTGTCTTTACTGATTACAATTTCGTAAAGCTGCCATATGTTTTTCTTGCACAATGTTCCGATAGTGTGAAAATACTTTCAGCACCAGACTACAAGGTTAAGTGGTAATTTGCTCGGTCTTTCACCTCTTTAGACCCTATTCGGCCGCAGCTTCGCGTGCGGATTGTGTTTTCTCTATTGGTTCTCCCGCGTTTTGGGGTATCACATGTGCCATCTGCGTACCGACAGACAGCAACACTCCGATATGTTGTTGTTGTTGTTGTTTTTTTTTTTACAACATTATGCTAAAACTTATGCACATCACTGCGGGGTTTTCCACAGCAATTTCTCCATACAGAGTTTTAAACTCCGGTTTTTCCTCCCGCAGCAGCAAGTAGGGGCTGCACCATGGATTATTAACGACGTTATTTTGATGTAAAACATTTAGACTATACCATACAAGTGTAATGTTGTTAATATGAAGACAAACAATATTAAATACGGATCACGTCTGTCGGTAGACTCTTCCAATATTGTAAACAAGCGGTTTTGTCTTTAAGAACGAATGGTCTACACTCTACTTGAAATACTTTTTGCCTTTATAAGTTTCATAGCTCTCTCACTCTCTCCACACGCCTACCCACCCACACATACTTGTTTATCGAATCGTAGATCGAGGACGTCTGTTTGGTATCCGAGTGTTCTTTGCTTTATTCGCCCACATTGGTTTTGTAAGTCAAAAGGGTAGCGAGGACGTCCTCGCTCTGTCAAAACATTCAAGATTCATTTTGGTTTAAACGGGTAGACAGCTCTACACACATACATAAGACTAAGTAAATGTTTAAGTATACTGCTGAAATATACCAGTACTTGTTATTCCCAGTTTGAAGTGGTTTCTGTGTGCCAATTGCAAATTTGAACTTCAACGATTGTTTGTTTTTGCTTAACCTGCATATGATTTTTACATGCAACTTGCAATAGGGCAACGTTAGCTAATAATATCGCCATAATGCACACATTGGGTGTGCACAAGATGCCATAACTATACTTAGTACGGCTCTGCCGATTTCACGTTGTGCACTATTGATGCTGAGATGATCTTTACTAACAAACCAGTCTAGCGTGTATAAAACTGACGTATTGTAAAGGTATGTTGAGTTTTCTGCAATAGTTTGAGTTTTTTGACATGTAGTTTCATATACTTTATCATGTATTTTACGTTTGTATCGCTACGACCACAGGTAGAAAGTAAAACACGTAGGGTATAGGACCATTGATTTTTGCTGGAACTTCTTTGTACTTAGAGCATGGCTTGAATTACAAAGCCACTTCGACACAAGTGGAGTGCGTGGTACACAGGTGATCGTATTAACCCTGAGCTTAGACAATTATACCGATATTATAAACTTCAGCCAATATTGTCCCTCCAAGTGTTGTTTTGTTAGCTTTATCGTATATGTAACCAATATCTCGCTTTGCTCTTGTGCTATTTCATAAAAATAGATTACTCAATGGCTCGATTGAATGTAAAATTATTATAAGGTATGGCTAAGCAAATTGAACATCGGGTATTAAGAGACGACAGTTGGCTTTTCCTTTATACACAACATGAAAATACATCGTTTATTATATCCTTGGGTAAATCTGACTCGAGCCTAGCAGTCTTGTTTGTCAAAATGTGACTATCATTGAATTTTGTTAACAATAATGATGCGGTGTAGTGGTTGCTTTTATCGCAGAATTTCGTCTTTAATTGTGAAATTAATTTCTCAAATCCTTAAAGCCCAACGGGATCACAGAGAGCTGTGCAGACCCTTCCATTTCAAGGGACAATTGCTCCAAGACTCATCTGCACAATAATTTGATTGTGCAAAGGATAAATGGAAGTATCCATCCGTCGTTTCTGCTTCATTATTCCCCATTATTATTGACGGCAACTTGATTCACCATGAGATGAGGTGAGCAATAAATGGTTGATTATTTCCGCGTGGCTTTATATTTGGATTGCTTACAAACTATTTAGGCCCACAACAAAACATAGTATCTAAATAAAACGTGTAGGGGAGATGGCCATAGCTTTTGGCGCCGTAATCCTTCTTGGCAATTGCAAGGGGCTTCTAAATGGCTGATTTTACATTCGTGTGAAAGTGAGAACAATGTTTGGCTCAATAACCAGCAGGGACTTTTTCCCATGACAATTTGCATATAAATACGGTATGTAGGCTAAAAATTAAAGGGAATACAATTATACGTTTGGTAATGACTCTGAAAATTAATGGCAATAAAAACAGAAGTACAGCAGCTTTGGATAGTATAGTGCATTTTGAGAAACTTTTCATTTCGAAGTACTGCGGTTATGGAAAAATATATCACTTTGTATCCCCAAAAGTTTGAATCTGAGAAGCGTTACGGCCGTAACGCTTCTCAGACCGTGTATTCCTATAGGGAATATTCTTACTGCGTGGAAATATTCACTCCGGTTTTTCGGTGATATCTAAAAAACGCGACCACCTTTTGAAGTGAAATTTTCACAGGTTAGTTTTATGGTATATAGGCCTACCTACATTTATATAGAATTAAAACAATCAAACGGTTTCAAAAAATCAAAGGTATACTTTGCCTTTAAGGTCTAGGGTTTTTTGCGAGAAATGACAAATATTAGTTAAAGTGATCTCAACATCGAATGTATGCAACCGGTAATATTTGAATGATAGATGAAGTGTTCTTATTGTAATTGAAGACTTTGAACTGAAATTGAACACTAGGTGGCAGCAGATTTACCAGGTACATGTTAATCGTTTACGTCGGCCCTTTTTCAAATCACGGTTTTGGCTAAGGCTCCGACTAGGGATCGGGGTCCATATGTTGAAAACGTTTAAGTTTGGTAATGGAACTTCAAAGTGGCAGACGGTTCCCAAGTCGAAGCTGAAACCTAAGCCGTGGGTTTTGAATAATGGCCGTAGTCTGAGACTGCGCAAAGACCTCGAAATGTTGGCTTAAGGTCTACTGCATCTTTAACGAAAGAAGTGTTGGTGGAAACATATTATTCAAACATTTCTCGTCACGGCCACCACGTTACTAGTGTAACGAGACTATCGCCTTAAAAAAAAAATATCACAACAAAATCTGCAAATTGTTGTATCAATAATTGGTACTAATTTAGATTTACCAGTTCTGACTATGTAGTGGGTAGCACTCAAGTTTTACTGATGGTGTCCATGTTGTCTTCGGTACCCATTTCTCGTTTGTTCCATGCTCATGACATTTTGCATTATGTGCTGATGTTTCACGTATTATCAATGTATTTGTCGATCCCGACTTCCATTTCACTGGTTCTAGATATTGAAACGTCGCCAAGATAATAATTTATAGCAGTTATTTGTATATACCGTGATTATCTTGTAAAGCACTTTGAACAGACCCAATAAAGGTTTGTTTTCAAAACATTCAGGGCAGTCCCATCTCCAAAACAACACTGTGTGCACTTTTCTAGATTCTAACTCTGAAACTCATTGTATATTTTGATTTTTGTGGGTTAATTCTTGTGTGTGATTCGTTATACTTTAAAAGAAAAGTCATTACTGACGTTCATAAAGCTGGATGATGAAGTTACGGAACAGCATTTAATCATTTTGGTATGCAATTCACAATGTAAAGATATACAGCAGATGCTTGTTTTTACAGTGACGTAACTACATTCTGCTGAATGACACTTAGTAAAGATTTTGTCCGGGAAACCGTTTTCAAATCACCACTTATAAGATTATCAACGGGTTGCCAAAACTATTAAGCCTCGATGGTTGTAAAAACAAAATCCTAATTATTATAGCCGCATTTGTTACACGCCCCCCCCAAAAAAAAAAAAAAAAAAAAAAAAAAAAAAAAAGAAGAAGAAAAAGAAAACAGAAAATCTAAAACCAAGAAAAAAAAAGTTTTAAAATAAACAGTGACATTAATAAAATAACACATATTTAATATATAAAAGATTAGTTTTTCAACTAAATTTGAAAAACCACAATGATTTCGTCCGTAGCGAGAAGCAGCTTGAGGGAGGAATAAAATGAACGGTGTGACAGGATGAACTTTTCTAAAGCTATCTTGGCCACCACACAAAATGATAAAATATCACCAATAAATCACCACCATGAATAATTGACACGCGGGCCTTGACTGAAAGTGGATTGAACCAGTTGCCTACTTCTACTAATTCAATTGTTAACATTTGATTTCTCATAATGTTTGCTGCTGGCAACCTCAGTTCCAATTATAGGAAATGTTTGTGTAAAGTATTTTCTTTCAGAACATTTCTTGCTTTGCCAGAAGCCACTCGGGCAGAAAAACAATCGCAAGTACAAATTTGAAGCAGACTTTTGTAATCCACTTCCGGCATTTCGTCGTGTAGATTTAGTGCCTTTAGGAGACACGTGTCATTCTTCAAGGATGCCTTTTTGGGTTCACGTGTAAGATCTGTTTTATAATCTATCCTACAGCATGTACAATCAATAACAATTTAATAACAGAGGAATGTACTAAGGTAACACGTTTATACGCAATTTTGTATATATTTTTTTATTTGGATTGAGTTGCGGAACTGGATCACTTCAAATACACCAAGTACAATAGTATGCCAACATTTTCTGATCCAAAATGCATTAAGGTTATAAATATATTTACAGTTCCAAACATGGATTGCAGCATGCTTTAATGGTGACGATAGTCAAGGGACAATCCGGAAAATCCTCGATATATCCAACTTTTAGGGTGTAGGGGACATGTCTTGCGAACGGTCCCCTGAACGGTCATTATCCACAAGGATAAAGACAGGTGCTGCTCTACAGGCCTAACGATTTGTTTATTGGATGCAATGATTTCATAGGATAAACGTGCTGTCGATATCTGCGTTGTGATTGGTCGGTTGTTTAATGTTACGAGGTGATTTAGTTTGTTACTGCCCTTTTAATCGTCTGCATGCAGGCAGTGTGCATAATGTTGTGTACATCATGTAGTGTTGTTTTATTCACTATGTGACCTCAGACGTCTAGGCTACGATTACCCCCAGGTCATTTAGAGGACGAGTCCGGGTCAACTCTAAGTACCCCGTAGATGAGTACGAAGTACGAGTCCGTTCAGGTTAGGGCCGAGCCATAGTACCTAAAGGCAAACCTGAGGCCGAATTTGAGTCCGAGTCATTTAAAACAAATACGAAATAATAAAGTAAATCAATCAGTAAATACAAGTAAAAAATAAATAAATAAATAAATAAAAATAAATACAAAAGAAGAAAAAATATATATAAATAAATAAATAAACTTAATCAATCAATCAATAAAAACATAAATAAATAAGTAAGTAAGTAAATAAATAAATAAATAAATAAATAAATAAATAAATAAATAAATAAATAAATAAATACATAAATAAGTAAATAAATAAATAAATACATAAATAAATAATAGATTAATTGTAAAAAAAAACCCAAAACCAAACAACAACACAATGAGATTTCTATGTAATGTCAGTATGGACTTTTACTAAAATAAATCTAAAATAAATCTTATGAAATCTAACCCGAACACAACAACTACAAATAACTGCACCAATTGTTTAATTATAAAACGATTGACGAATTTTGTACGTGGGAAATTGCTTAAATCTGATAAGTTAAGGCACTTGAATAACGCATTATGAAGATGCGAAATAAGTGCATACGGTTTGGGTAAACGAAATACATTTTCGTGTAAGTATAACAAACATACGCTCGATAATACATTTCACCTAAAAAGGGTCCTGAAAAGTTGTTCTCGCAGTGAGTATCAATCACTTTACTTCTATCAAATAGAAATCTGCGTGCATTAACTCACGCATCGGTTGTTCGAACAACTATATTATTTCCCCATCTTCCCACTTTTATTCTTTGAACCGGACCTTAAGCAAAGCCCAGAAGCGTTCATTAAAAAACTGATTTAAAAGGTTCCAATCCACATGAGAGTGCGTTCCTCTATAGTGGACGACTTTCATCCGTTGCATACTCTATCAACTCCCAATAAATGTACACGGCACTCGGTATCAAAATGCTGGTGGTTGGCTTCGGAAACGAAATGCTATCCATCTAATTACGGGTCAGACGACTGTTGTAGTCACAATCTGTCTTCTTATAATTGGATTTTAGAAAAGTGCATGCCAAATATCAGTTGCCATTATGTCATCACGAAATCCATCAACTGTCTCCTATTCTTGGAATCATGTCATCCTGAAATTGTATCTACGTTTATTTAAATTAGATGCGTTTTTAATTTGACTAAAAGCCAAGATGACTGATATACTAATGTCGATGGGACAATTCTTGTCAATATTCATGTACTCACTGGATGTTTGATTTACGCAGTGCTCTGTGTGTTTTTAATTTTTAATAATTTAACATGCTAAATTCGGCATGTCGTTGTGGGTTTTATAGAGTGGGTAAGGGGCATTTGCCTGTTTTATAGAGATCGTGTAAGTCACATTGTCTTTTGTATTGATTTGGTTGATAAGAGGTCAAACCGGACAGATTATATTACGGAAACTTGTCACCCAGTATGATTTTTTCCCTGTCCCCCAGGACTCCGGTCCCCCCTTTCAAACTGGCTCAGAACTTTATTATTTGTTGGTAATACACTTTTCTGAGACACTTGCAACATACTTTGAAGTGTTTTGTTTTCTTAAAGTTTCGAATTTATTTTGCTTCTTTATAGGGTATCAAAGACCTAAGCATCATATCCGGATATACGCTTGCTTACTTGCATACGGTATTAAAGCAGTGTACACATTTGAGACCAATTATGCCCCAATTTTATGTTACTGAACTCCGCGGAATTGATTGACTTTCGACCATTCTTCTGCTATAGCAGAGTTTCCCCCGCATATGATTGATAGGTGCACGAGAAAAGCCTAGCCTACCAGTGCTATATAGCTTCTTTGTAGACGTCATAATTTGAAACAAACTCGTAAACATCCGGGCTATCCCGTGAAATGAGCAAACATTAAGGATGGCACATGAATTGCATACAGGGGATATCATTTCCGAGGGGCACATTCTCCTAAGTACAAGACGGGCGGATACAGATGAAGGGCAAAACGCGTTCCTTTGAGATCTTTTCTCGCGGGGCACAATCTCTTCGGCAAGTCAGGTCCGGGTAAAGAATGTCTGAGGGGAGCAGAATCTCCCGACACGTTGGCCTGGTTTCATTTATGTCAGAAAAACAACCATTGTATGCCAGCGCCTTGCAGGCCAGCTTTGAGTATTCGATGTTAAAATTAGCTTATTCAACGTGGTATCGAATATGCTGCTAAAGATGAGGTTTTTTGAAATCAGAAATTCTGCAAACACGGCAAAGGACGGTTTTGGAAATGAGGTAGTCTAAGAGGAAAACATGACAGGAAAAAAGAAATGGCGATCAGGCAAACTAAAAGAATATGTTTTTTTTTATTTTTTTTTTTTTTTAATAGTCTTAACAAAAAACCCAGTTATCATTAAGTTACATCTTGAATAACAGATACGGTATCACATCAGGGAAAAAAAGTTGTCACAATGTCTTAATATTCTAAAGTTCAGAGTCCTTTGCTCATTTCAACTTGTTTACAAAACATGGGCAGCATAGACTACATCCTTGCTCACAGCAAGGTTCTTCTGAACAGTCCTTTTGTCCAGCCCCTCTCAAACATGTTTTCCTTCAACTCCCGTGGTAGGTTAGTCCCTACACAGTAACAGTATCAAGATGATGTAAAATGTAAAATAGTGCAACGTAAAATTGTACAATACTATAAATACATGAGGGAATCAATGCGATGAAGCCAGTAGATCCAGTTTGTATGTAATTACACAGCCTGTACCGGAGGTCATGACCTACACGTAGTATTTAAATGCTCTTGCGTATTACGCTCAATATAATTACGTATTGTTTGAACCCTGCGTTTGGAGTATTGTGAAACACGGTTGATTGTATTACCTGTTGTGCAGCGTCAGGGATAATTGACGTTCCGTGAGAACACGTGGGAAGCGTGTACCATGGCTGGCCCTACAGACCTGCCTACCCAATGCTACAACACGCACTTGCTGGCTCCCAGGGTTGGGTGGACTCTATGGATTTCTAGTTGAATACTACATGACCATAAACGTACACGGTGACTGATGTTCTTCACATCGCCTCATCCGCGCGTTAAAACCGACTCAATAAACACCGTCAAGTCATTCGTATTACAAGCTACATGCATGGTTGTCAAAACAATTGCAATATAGATGAACGTGAAGTTATCGCTGAGGTTTGACGAATAGTTCTCTGTTTCTACGATCGATGACTCCAGCAACTATAGGTATACTATCGCTGATGATCGTTTTTTTTCTTCTCAATTTGAGGTTGAACTTTACACCCCTATCCAGATTGGATTTATTCATTTTGTTTTGTTTACAGTTTTCGGGAATCAAATCTATAAAACAAAATACGTTTGTATGCTCTATTGAATTTTGTCCCCCTTTTTTTCTTTGCAGGACAGTGACCGAGTATTGAAACAACAGAGTTACACATTTTCCTGGCTGCAACGGTTGTACAGGGACGTGAAGGTAAGCCTTGTAAACTTGCAGAAATGAATATCGCTTGTCGTTATTTTGTTTAATCGGATATTCGTAAATTGGTTTCATGATGTAGGAAATTGACGGCGCGTATTAATTTACGAACGCACATACCCTGCATTAGTAATTCTACGATCATTTAAGCTCCTTTCCCGGATGGTGTTTTAAACATCCAACGTCAACATGTATAATTCTCACATAAAAAGATCAATTGAACATCAGCTGACCTTCCAAGCTGTAGCATAATTGCTTTTAAGGGTGTTTACACTCGACTCGTTCTACTATTTAGTATAAACGACACGTGAAAAAAAAAAAATAAAAAACCCAAAACAACCCCAAACCCAACTAGATTAGCGTATAGCCGTCCTACGGTCGACTTTTGCGTCTGGAGCAAAAATTAGCTGGGCAGAGTGTATTGTCGCTATTTGAACTAATGACTTGAATTTCATTGAGAATGCAAATCTTTAAAGAGCTTTCACGTTACTCTGTTGTATCATTTGCCAAGAAATGATACCCTACGATTTTAGCGTTGAGTGTTAGGCGTTTTCGACTTTCATGCGTGTTTTTAACGGAGGAATTGGCGTGCACGGATATAAGAAACAATTCTGGATATAAATTCACCGTGAGGCATTGTATCTTTCTAAAGCTTTCTGATGCTGGATACATTTTAGAAAGTTGATACGAAACTTCGCATGTACCAACCTACGTGATAGTAGTGTGTATTTGACAATGTGCGAATCTCTTGTGCACTAACGGGAAGCCTGACATGAAACGTCAAATTCTGACCCCATTACTGTTGTCTTGTTATTTGTTTCTCATTGTTAGCATTTCTTTTTATCAATTCCAACACTTCTGTAGATAGCTCGTGGTAGGAAGGATATTATCGTCGTTATTGTGACCAGATGTTTAGAGTTTGCGTTCGTATTGTTTCCGTGACATACTTCGTATTAATGGATTGACTCCGAAGCATACATTTAGAACATAACTGTAAACAGGCAATTTGAGTAGGCTAATTGTACGCTTTGTTCTATTTTTACGAATGACCTTTTAGATCACAACTAATCCAGATCACGTAAAACATAGATACAAATAGTGTTGCATACAACGTAGATATAATAGGGAATTTCATAACTGTAAACAAAAATTCACTGCGAGCGAATATCTATACATATTGTGTTGATGCTATTTAGAGGGACTGGTGGTATTAAGGGCTGGGATTTCTTTGTAATAGATCGGTATCAAATTGCTGGCTGCCTACAAGGGCACTAATCACATCAAGACGTGTATATCACCTGTGATTTCACGCTCTAGGACCTTAAGTAGATAATAACCCGTGATCATCAAGGTTTCTCAGAGGCAAGTATAGAACATGCTGAAAGCGAATTATAACGGCACCAGGGAGATGTGTTTGATGCAGATCGTATAATCAGAGAGAACGAGAGCAAGGCAAAGATAGAGAGAGAGAGAGAGAGAGAGAGAGAGAGAGAGAGAGAGAGAGAGAGAGAGAGAGAGAGAGAGAGAGAGAGGGAGGGGTGGGTTGGGGGTGGGGTGGAGAGGAGAGACATATACTAGTTGAACTCGTGTCCTGGGTGTTCAATCCACCGGAATTTCCCCCATGCCATACAGCGCGTGCTCCCTGTCTCTGTGATCAGACACAGACAAAATCGCTCATAACGCTGCAAGTGTGTGACAAGTTGTCCTCCCCGCTATAAACACCTTTGCGATCATACATTGGCGATCGAAGTGTGAAAGGAGATGGTGTGACTTACCACCGCATGAAGACAGGTTGTTGCAGTGATGGGGGTATTGTCCAGTGATGGGGGTATTGTCCAGTGGCGTGTGTTCTCTTTCCCGTAGGCCCACAATGTCGAGCAAGACAGACAAGACCGTTGGGGTCCGATTGATTTAGTACCGTCTGCATTATAACCATGAATTCGCATTATTAGTCATAGCTAAGCACCATGTTAACAACAACAACAACAACAACAAACCTTGAAAAACCTTAATGGGCAGTAATCAAATCAAATTGCACTCGTTCAACCCAGGCATTGCAATCACCCCCGATTTGTTTATATTTCCTGCAACTTTCTCCATTTAGCGTGGAATCGATGTTTGTGCCATAAATCAATACATCAATTAGATCTGACTTTGACACACTAAAATAAGTTCTTAATAAACACCCCCCCCCCTTCGGAGGTAATTTAATATTGATTTTGCAATGCGATCTATATAAAAGTGATAACAAATTATTATAACTAAACAAAAAACGAGCAGTTGGTAATTTGAAGTTTTTAAACTTGGTAGGTTTAACTGCTTGCACTCTGGCTTTAAACATAACTTTGCTTTCGCACTTATTTTCAAAACGAAGCACGCGCAAATAGTTTGTGGCCCATAGGACCATAACAGGGAGGAATCCAAAGACAGAGCATTGCGTTGCCTCGTAATGGTTGCAAGGCTCAATCCATGTATTAGGATAGCCTGAGGGGAAGTCCTGCGCAACGGTCTCCCGGGCCGTATCTAAGGTGTGCTTTCGTTGAATCGTGTATTACATTCGCTAAACACACACTAATCCCAAGTCATGACAAATAAATATAAACAATACAAAAATTAAATCAGTTTTGTAGTGTTTGTAAAATAAAACCCTACAAACACTAGATGTTCGGGTTATTTGTAAGCAGGTAAATATAAAAAGTTAAATGAAGTATCATACACATCAATATTATATAAAAACTAAAAAAAATATTAAATGGAGCTTTATAAGATAATTTGTTTTGAATTCCGGCTTTGATCTTTACAATCATAACACCTATGATTATCAAGAAATTAATTTATAAAAAATTAACCTTTGACTTGGTTTAAAAACCAATGACGTCATCATTTGAAACACGGACATTGTGAGATATCCGGACGTTCTGATCACCTCATATCGATTATAACACCTGGTTTTCAGTACTCACAAGGTAAACGTACCAGTGTACAAGTGTACACCCAGGGCACTTTATTGCAGGCAAGATACCCAACTGGCCATTAAAACAATCTTTGTATGAAAATTATATAGACATATTTTCCCTTTTTTTATAATTAAAGGGGGGGGGGGGTTAACAGCTGTCAATTTTTGATTTGTGCCCCATCCCTGTTTATCAAAGTTGATCAAAATCGTTTGTTGCGATCTCCATAGTTTTTTTGTTTTTTTCCCCTTGAGCTGTCTAAAAAGTGTGCTCTTTTGTAAACAAAAATAGAGCGGAAGGTTAGGTGTTCAAAGAGACGCCATTAGAACTTTGTTCAATATCAAAAGAACTTTGTATATTTTTTTGTGGATAACATGTTTACCAGGATTCAACGTTGGTGAAGAAAAAGAAGCAAAAAGTTTACCTTCCCCACAATTTCTTGGAACAACTCTAAAAAAAGGACCTTATTTTTTTTATTTCACTGCTCGCACCGACTGTCTTTCTGAACATCCAATGCCGCGCGAGTGTCATTACGAGGTCTTTAATAAGTTACATTGAAATTGTTTTTGTTGTGTTTATTTTAAAACTTACATTTTGTTTATTTGATTAAGTGAGACTTTTCGTCGATTGGGTGCCCCCCCCCCCTTCCAAGTGCCGAACTTTTGACATTTCCTAAAAATACTTTAAGGGAAAGCAGAGAACAGATGGTTTGGAATCCCTTACACCTGAAATAAAATAAGCTTTTCTCGCCTAGGCTTCAATTGTATGTGCCGGTCTCTTTCCGCATTCTCATTATGAAAGTATTACCCTGGGGGATTATCATTACACCAATAGGTTATTCCGGTATTATAAAGAAGACATGAGGGTATACCATCAACATTCCAATCATGCTTGTTTAAAACGCTCTCGTTGTGTTTGTCATCCACAGTTTATTTTGCGTTTTCCTTCGAGACAATCAAATCTCTTCATCGATGTTCACACAAACCATGACACTTTTATATCAAGTTAAATCATAATTAACTGTTTTCCCTTTTTGTTGGTACTGAAGTGTTCTTTATAATGCAATATCTATTTCGTTCGCCTTGACCACACCAGCCCATAAACTTGAGCTGTCACAATGAATCAAATCGATGGGCTTTTGCAGTAAATTTGTAGCACTCTTCAATCCATCATCTGCCGTATATCAGTCATAGAGAACCCTCATGGTGAAAGATTAATGAGGGGTCGTTACTTGATGCAGAAGGGTAAAGCACTCTGGCGTGGCAAGCATCAACGCAAAATTTCCAGCGCTTATTTGCTGACCTCACCACTGATTAATTAACACTTCTAGTAAATCTCCTTGATGCCTGGTCACAAAAAGGCGAATGATATCTGGATTTGAGAAGAGTAATTCTGTCAGGAGTTTGCTTTGATACCGTGTGCTCCGGGTCGTGTTTCATATCTTGAGTAGTCACGCGTGACGATGGAAACGGTAGAAGGCGTTAATGAGTATTATGTGTTTACGTGCACGAGTTCTACAATACATCACAATGGAAGATTGTACTTAGACATGCCACAAACCAAAATACAGCAAGATACTTCCAGTTGATTTACACTATAAATGAGAGAGAGAGAGAGGGTTTTATTGTACAAAATAATTGTCTGCTCTCAATTATGTCAAATTTAATTACATTTGTTTATTACATTCTAAAAGCTATAATGGTACCATCTGCGTTAGTATACACGAACTGGCATTCGAAAGAGTTCATGTACATGTACATTACATAGCTGTACGATGACTCGTTGTTCCTCTTTTGGATTCCTCAACTGGTGGTTGGGATGTCTGAAGATGGACAAGCATGAAGACCAATTCGACGTCCTAGCAGGGTGGAGGGAGTCATTTGCATGATGGTTGACGTTCTCATCAACCTGTGGTCAGCATTTTGCTGACTGTCAAGGACTCCAATGTATGGAGGTCATTTGACATACATGACCATTATATGTATACTGTATGGCAGCTCAGATGACTGAGGGTCATAATTTTAATAGAACAGTGGGAATTATATACTAATAACATTTCCCTTAACAATTATGACCATTTGTTTTAACAGTTTCATGAAAACCATTCCTGTTTTTGCATCCCTGTGGAGACATCTTTTGTTCTTTCCTTTGTCCCTGTAGTTAAGAACCTCCCATAGATTTTGTACACAAAATTCCTTGTGGAGCAACCCAGTCTTTAGAATTTCACTATTTCCCTTTGTTTTCCCTTTTTTGTTTTGTCCTTGGTCTCCATAAGGTACCGAATATGAGCCTACACACACACACAAGTGTGTAAACACCTCCAATCGGGGACCTCCTATTGTCCCTCTTTTGTTTGGACTCTAACTTTTTGGCAACAGCTCCCATTGGTTTTGTACACAATTTCTAACTGGGGACCTTTACCCAACCGGGGACCCTATTGTCCTCTTTTGTTATAGGTCCCCGGTTTGAATGTGAAAACAAACTCACACACGCAACCTTACATATCGCAGTTACGGGGTACTTCCATTGTTGTTCTATTATTCCCTTTTCTAAAGAAATCCTCTGTGGGGTACCACTTGAACAAAGAAAACCTTGTGGGGTAGCATTGTTCTATTGTTAAAAATACCCCGTAAGTTGGCATGTGTAAGGGCACACACAGGTACAGCACTCCTATACGTTAGAGGACACCTATTGTACTTTCTGTTGTTCCTGTATTGAAGCAATCCCCATTGGTTTTGTACACAAATGACTAGTGAGGACACCTGAAAACAAAGAACCGACTAGTGAGGACCTATTGTCCCTATTGTAAAATGTCCTCGGAGGGTTGGCAATACAAACACACACACACACACACACAAGTGTGTAAACACCTCCAATCGGGGACCTCCTATTGTCCCTCTTTTGTTTGGACTTTAACTTTTTGGCAACAGCTCCCATTGGTTTTGTACACAATTTCCAACTGGGGACCTTTACCCAACCGGGGACCCTATTGTCCTCTTTTGTTATAGGTTCCCGGTTTGAATGTGAAAACAAACTCACACACCCAGACACAGCCTTGTTTGTAAATGTTGATAAACTAAGGACTTCCCTTTGTTCTCACATTGTTTGGACTGTGTTTCTTTAGCGAAGTCTCCATTAGTTTTGTACACGAAAACGGAGCGAGGACTGTTTCCGGTATTTTATTTCCCGGATCCTATTTGCTAAAGTCCTCGGTTTGAAGTACAGTACTCGGTTTCATTGACATGATGTGTTAAACTTATTTCACTCTGTTTTCATTATGACGTTTTCTTTGTGTAACTCTGTAATTCAAATTACAATAACAATTGTGTGTATTGTTTCTCACAATAACAGTGAAATAAAGTCCCGAACGAAATTCCTGTAAGTGTTGCCCTTGTCTTGACCCGTGACATTTGATTTAAGTGTGACTATTCCATATGGACGGTACCGCCAAGTGGCCATTCCGTGCGTGAACGTGATACCCAAGTTTATGGCAAACAAACCTCACTTCACACGGCTAGTTAGCTTTTATTTGACGTACACTTTGTGATATTTGCCCGCAGGGGGCTCACAGAATAGACCTAAGTGTGTCATCATTGAATTTTGTTTTGCCGTGTTTGAATTTCGGGCATTCTTTCTCGCCCTTGGTGAATTGAAGTGCTACAATGATGTCGTTATTTTACACTTAGATAACAATTGAAAAGTGTTGCCCCAAACCATTGTAGTATTTAGAGCCAAACATTCAAAACCGTGTTTTGATTAAGAATCATTTTGACAACAAGTTTACAGGGACACATTGCACTCGGATTGGGTGCTTCGGGCTATACAACAATGGTTTAACTTACTTTAAGACATCAATATGAATTAAACAGAAGTTTTAAAAGTAGAATGTAAAGATTCACACAAATATACCTCAAAATTGTGAGGTTTTCCCTTTTCTTCGTAAACTAACACGGCCCGCCACTTTGAAGAACCATTTTTTTTAACAGACTGTCTTACAGTTTACGAAGTAAAAGGAAAACAACACAAACTCGAGGGGTGTGTGAATCATTATATTATACTTTATGAAACATCTTTCCAACCATATTAAATCAAATCAAACACTGTTATAGTCAAAAACTCCTATTGCGAAGGCAATGTGTCGCTTTAAATTTGTTATCATTCCCGATAGAAAGCTAAAATTAGGGTTGTGCAATAATAGAGTGTTATTATACACTGTCGGTCCCTGATAAAACGTCCCGTGGCTCGCCAGTATCACTTAGGCATATTCGGTGCAAACTGTTTTTTAATTGTAAATGTAGAGCCTACATTTTATAAAAGCAATCAGCTCGTATGGGAATCGAATTTGAAAGTAAAAAAGTCAAATAAATTGTTGCGTAACAGTATTCATGAAAGTCTGTGTAGAGCGTACAAGAGGTGGGTGCGGTAATTTTTTGCCCCACTCGATTCTGCTCTTGTGCTTAGCTGTGATAAGTCACAAAGTGTTGAATACTTCCCCTTCTAAAGATTTACCTATGCCCTGTTTTTTCTGAAATTGTGATGAAAACAACAAATCAACTTTTTTCCAATTAAGGCACCCCACTCCACACAATCGCTTGTTAAGGTTGTGCCTCTACAATGGTGCCATTGGCATTCTGTTTGCAGATAAATGTATTATTGATTGATTAAGTTCTACATTAATGCAATTTCAATAACATCACCATACAATTAAGGAAGGACCTGGGAACACTTCCTTTACGCAGGTCGTCTTCGTAGGAGTGTTTGATTTTAAAACATTTTTTGGGCCCTAAGCATGAAGGGGGCTCATCTGTCGGTTTAAGTTTGTGTTTTTACATAAATATTTTAATTTCATGTTTCGACTATAATTTAATAATTCACACACTCGACGACTGCAGTTAGTCAAAGCCATAATCAGGCACTATATGTACATACACATACATGAACGTATTCGTTTTATAGTAAGATGCCAACTCAAAACAATTCGTCATAAAAATAAACCTTGTCTTGTAGAGGGCGCTCGACCAGTACCCTGGATGATTTTCTCGCCCTTTTCTTGTTGTTTCAAATTGCATTTGATAGCACGTGGGCTTGACTCGGTAGCGCAGCGACTGTAGGCGACCGGCTGTGTCCGATCGGATACACACGCCAAATGCAAGGCCCAATTACCACACGGAACATACATAGCGGCCTATTCCTTGAAAAAAAAAATATATATATATATATATAGTTCGGGTTTGAACAAAGAAAAATTGACTAGAGCGGGACTTGAACCAACGACCTCCGGATTAACGTACCGGCGCTCTACCAACTGAGCTATCCAGCCCTATGTTGGCGGTCTCCCTACTAGTCAATATCTTTGTTCGGGGTGCCAGTCAGAAGCCATACAACCGTTAACTGCCGTGTAGCCAGGGATCACACCCACGTTTACGATTCAACCTGGGAAGCGGCAGCCACGGGATCACCTTAAGGGGATGCGACTTTTTAATATTAAATATCTAGTCATGAACCACAAGGGAAACTGACTGGGAAATTTTATTTAAATAGTTCGGGTTTGAACAAAGAAAAATTGACTAGAGCGGGACTTGAACCAACGACCTCCGGATTAACGTACCGGCGCTCTACCAACTGAGCTATCCAGCCCTATGTTGGCGGTCTCCCTACTAGTCAATATCTTTGTTCGGGGTGCCAGTCAGAAGCCATAGGTTTGAATCGTAAACGTGGGTGTGATCCCTGGCTACACGGCAGTTAACGGTTGTATGGCTTCTGACTGGCACCCCGAACAAAGATATTGACTAGTAGGGAGACCGCCAACATAGGGCTGGATAGCTCAGTTGGTAGAGCGCCGGTACGTTAATCCGGAGGTCGTTGGTTCAAGTCCCGCTCTAGTCAATTTTTCTTTGTTCAAACCCGAACTATTTAAATAAAATTTCCCAGTCAGTTTCCCTTGTGGTTCATGACTAGATATATAATATATATATATATATATATATATAAATAGTTCGGGTTTGAACAAAGAAAAATTGACTGGAGCGGGACTTGAACCAACGACCTCCGGATTAACGTACCGGCGCTCTACCAACTGAGCTATCCAGCCCTATGTTGGCGGTCTCCCTATAAGTCAATATCTTTGTTTGTGGTTCATGACTAGCTATATATATATATATATATATATAAATAAACAAATAACTTTTTTTTCCAAAGTTCTTCGGAGTTTTGTGATTAATTCAATTAAACGTACCCGCTAAGTGTCTTCCCTTGTTTCTTTGAAAATGCTCTTCAAGCTGGACTCTATTGATTTCCCACTTATGATTCCCGGGAACATTTTCCTGAAGCACGGGCGGACAAGACTTGTTTGAAAAGCGAATTATGGCGTATCCCCTTTCTAATTAGTGTTTTGTGGCTGTAGGAAAATCCTTGAAAGTGTGTCCGTAAAAGGGTGTTATTTTTTTTTACATAAAAACACACACACTACATTCGCTGAATTTGTTTCCCTATGGTGTAAGGATATTTTGCACAAATTACTTTTGGCACCACGTAGGATTTTGTAGGATTGTAGTAACTTAAGTAGTCTCGGACATTCTTGATCTGTTGGACCAATGGGATTAGGCCTTCACCTTTGCGCCAGATACAGTTGTCTACTGGTAAGCACGTTTTCTTGGCTAAAGTTTGTGTTGATTTCAACATTTATCTCTAATCAAATACTTTCTAGGCAAGTACGGGACTCGATTTCAAGGGCGGCCGAGTAGTACTCGAGTACAAAGGAAGGCCGTCGACTACGAAATGTACGAGTACCTGTTATTATGTTATTTAAGTATAAAGTCTGCCAACTGAGTTCTAAGTAGTTCTTGGATCTTCAAGTACGACTAAATGTACGCGTACTTAAACAAAATGTTTAGTGAGTGTTTGGGATAATAATGTGTGCTTGTCAATCGTTCGAAAATGGTTACATCAAACACAGCTTCAATTTTTACTTTTGTACATATATGTATTAATTTGTGCGTATTGGCACTTTACAACATTGACCCTATCAGAACTTTTTTTTTTCACTTTAGAGAACAGGGATTAGTGCCCCAAGTCGTACTGTCCAAGGTTCTTGAACTACGCTACGTGATGTATCCAATGGAATCATTGGGCCTTAAGACCAGTACCTGTCTTTATCCTTGTGGATAAAGACAGGGGACCAGTCTAACATAATGGGGAAATGATGATAAAAGGTTGTTGCTCGGTTCGTAGACCTTTTCTAGTTGACAATGCCTTGCAGTACAGTGACACAAAAACAAGTATTTGATCTAGCTGGCGTACATGTATCGAATAAGCAACAGCATTAAATACATTATTCGAGGCTTTGTATGTTTAGGCGCAGGAAGGAGGTTGCCATCTAAATAAATAATTTTGTTATGACAGAAATATTGTTATTTGTAGGGATAGTTGAATCAGAAATTGTTAATTTGTCTGTGATTAGCCAGCCCTTTGTTCATCAATGGTCAATGTGTACTGTATGCTAATGTCTGTGGGATTAAAATCATTTCAAGGGCGTCATCGTGGATTTTGCTGTTTTGTGAACGCTCGTCTTTGAAACACAAAACAATACTCACAGAGAGCTCTAGAGCATTGAACCCTTTCTGACGAGTAAATATTATTTGGAGCCGAGCTTCCGTCACAAAAGAGAGAGCATTACCCACAGATAAATGTTTGTATAATCTCTTTTGGGAAAAGCTGACAATATTTGCAAAACTAGATCAGACACTTGTACCTGAGGGCGCACTCGGCATCCCTACACTTAGGATAGTGATATTTTGACCAAGGGTCAAACCGAGTCTGGTTACATGTTTTTGAAACTGAGTCTGAGGACATTTTTAGACAAGTTTTGAGTACGTGACGTGTAAGTCGAGTTTGTTTTCTTTTTCAAAACTCTCTTGGAGGAGTAATCGAGTAACCTTGCACGATTATACAAAGGCACCGAATTATTGTACTGCCTTAGTCTTTCAACTGTAAGTGTGAACTTTGCTTATTGTTAATAATAATAATGGCTATATTTATATAGCGCTCATATCCGTCACTCAGTGACGCTCAAGGCGCTTCAACATTAAGTATTTTCCTGCAAGGTATTTGGGGGCTACGTTTGAAGTATGAGACCTACGCCTTTACATAGCACCATGTAATGGTTTACAAGGTGCTGTGGCGCAATATGCTGCCAATTAAACCAGGAACACCGGGGCGGACCCCTTCTCCGAAGGACGAAACAATGATGGTTAAGTGTTTTGCTTAAGGGCACACGTGTCACGACTGGGACTCGAACCCACACTCTGCTGATCAGAAACACCAGAGCTTGAGTCCAGTGATCTTATCCGCTCGGCTACGACACGCCTTAACTGATATTAGACAGATATATAGATAGATAGATAGCTACAACTTTATCGTCCCACCAGGGGAAAATCGTTTGGCCTTTTGACATTATAACAATATTTATATATATACATAAAACACTACAATTTAAAAAAATAATAGTTAAGACGACGGGAAAATAACAACATTAAAATGCTTGTAAGGAACCGTACAATATGTTGTTATATTAAAATATAAAGCAGTAGTTCACGGCAGTGTTTTTCTCTGCCTGTCTGATTAACCTGCTAAATTTACATCCTCGCGTGTTGCCAAAAACGCACACCACACATCGAAACCAACGACTTCCATTTTTACATTTTTGTTCAGCCTTATTTGAATGTCGCCCTCTTACGGTTGTTGTAAGTAAGTCATATTATCGTAGACTTGTTCCCTGTCTTTACCCGCAAACAGGCCCTGGTCTTGTAGTTATAGTTGTAGTTAGAACAATGTTGTAGTTGTAGGAAATGTTGTTAAAAAGAGGACCTGACCGCCAATTTCCTTTCCGTTGATCTTGATTTGTTCAACCCGTTGTCTGGATTTTTTCAGCCTTACTGGAATGTCGCCCTCTTACGATTGTTGTAAGTTAGTCATATTTTATCCGAGACGTGTCCCCTGTCTTCATCCGCAAAAATAAAGACAGGCACTGGTGGCCAAATTATTGTAGTGGATACACTTGAATTGACGAATTTGAAGCTTTCAGTTTCCGCAGTTACGTATTTTGTTAGCTACAACACCACCAGTTTACTTCGAATCGTCTGCTGCTGCGTGTGGATACAATGTGTATGTTTGTTGTTTTAATCACAATGCAATGCAATGTATTTATCTGGCAGGATCCTGCCAGGCGCTCAAGGCTGGTATCTTGCGTTATTTATGAGCCTCGAAGTGTGACGTCAGATGTTTAGGCTAGTCCTAGTTTTGATTTGTTTTCTAGATAAGCGTTTTCAATTTTAAAATAATGGAACATCTCAACGTGCCTTTCATTTTACTTGGTGGTGGTAGTGGTGATTGGAGGTGGTGGTACTGGTGGTGGTTGGCTGGGGCTTGGGGGGGGGGTTCGGGATGTTCATTTTTTTTCCCCGCAGGTATGAATTCAGTGATACTAGTGATATAGTGCGTCAATTAATTGTAAAACGTGCTGTGTGCAAGCCATGTATGCTACAGCAATCCATGTGCACAGATAATACTTATTTGTATTTTGTAACATATTACGCACAATTTTAGATCCCCCGGTGAGACCAAAAACAGTTATGGAGTCGTCTCCATCTCAAAGTATTGACCTGTTGAAGGTTTGTGTAATAGCGATCCGGGAGCGAGTCATGTGAGACGATATGGAGGAAGACGGGGGTCGAGGGAGCAGAGTGGTAAAGACGACACGTGGGGTGAATGCAATATCATTGCAATCGGATGATTGTAAAGTCTGCTCACTGCAAACACAACTTCGTTGCGTCATGCTCGTGATCTTTGCTTCCATGGGCGATCCGTGACACTAGACGGAATCGATGGTTGTTGGTTGGGTCATGTGTAAATAGTGTAATTCGATCTGTACAAACTTTTACTTGCTGAGACGCAGTCGAACGAACGCTTTCGGCACGCTAAAAATGGTAGAACAAGTTCAACAACAAACACAAATAAGACACACCTTATAGTCTGAATTAAGTTATGCTGGGAAAACTGTGGTGAATATATTTTGTATGTGTATTTCTCTCTTTTTTTTCAAACACAAAGAGCTGACCTACCGTTCGCATAATCAGGTATTTTACGATTGGATTTGAATTTTTAGAATGGGAGACTCCTTTTGTCATCCTGCTTAAGCGGCCAAACGTGGTTGGAAATTTTGTTCGTCTAAAATATTGACAAATGAAATTTAATCTCATTGGATTCTCTACCTTGGCTGGGCCTTTTGTAAAACTGTGGGGTTGGCAGGTTAATTCCCCTTAATGTTTCCCCAAGGTTTACGGCCGAGTTGCACGAAAAAAAAGAAAAATAAAGAAATAAGTTATTTGAAGCAACCATTAAATGATGCAAACAAAATATTACAGAAGCGACCACCGTATGAAATTTGTTGGCAAAACCCTTATTGCCCGTTTTAGGTTTTAGTAACATTAAAATTGGCAAACGTGTTTGTAACGACTCATGCAATAAGCTGTATTTTCTGAGGTCACCTCTGTCACAAAATTTCACGAAAACAAAAATCCTATAAATACTGCCAACTTTGGTGGTCCAGTTGTTTTTCGATCGGGCATTGTGAAGATTATTATCCGCACACATGGTCCAAGCAGTAGGAAACCAATATGCTACAAAATTATGACATTGATAGAATCAACAAAATGTAATCGCATTTCACTAATACAAAATAAAACACCTACAACAGCTACCAGTTTTGGCCGCCTTATTGATTGCTTGTGATGCGTTTCAGTTTCAGACTCACCCAATCACAAATTAGTGAGTATCACCAATCCAACATTTTAACAGTAAGTAACATACCTATCAAATGTAGAAATTGAAAAAAGAAAAGAAAAGAAAAACAAGATTCAAGGAAAAAAACTTAAAAACAACTATGATAATAGTAACCCTTCCTCTCAAATTATAATTAAAAATTTAATTAATTTCGGAAAAGTGAATATTTCTTGGTGATCGGCCTTAGCGTAAACAGTTATTAGCAATATTGGGGAGGTTGAGTGAGCCACCCACAACCCACGTTCTAAAAGGGTTACAGTGCTTCCAAAATAAATGTCACCAGAATATTCATTAAATAATAATTGCAAAAGTTTCAATAACGTTGTACTAAAAATAACGGAGACATTATTAATACTATTATTAATAATGGGTTATTAAAAAACTGCAATACATCGGCTAAAAGCCGACCCTCGATAGAGGACGCTTTGTTACTAACCCAACGTAAAAAAAGGCATCGACCAATATTCCCAGTCTGTATAGTAATTTAGGTGTTTGCCGCCCTCTTTTGACATTATTCTTATTCAGACTTCGTCTCATTGCAAAGTCGTTGATTCTTGTATTGTTTGAATGTAACTGTCTATGCCTATAACCGGGCATTAAGTAGTTCGGGAAAAGCTTGAAAGTCAGTTTATTCATAAGTTATTGAAATTGTATTATATTTTTTTCTCCTCATGCAATGCTTTAATTATACTATAACCACGATAACCAAAACTGTTCCGGCCCTTTTTAATACTATATTGTATTATATTGTATATTGTATAACATATATAGTTTGGGTTTGAACAAAGAAAAATTGACTGGAGCGGGACTTGAACCAACGACCTCCGGATTAACGTACCGGCGCTCTACCAACTGAGCTATCCAGCCCTATGTTAGCGGTCTCCCTATTAGTCAATATCTTTGTTCGGGGTGCCAGTCAGAAGCCATAGTCAGTATGTCAGTCAGTCAGTTTCCCTTGTGGTTCATGACTAGATATTTAATATTAAAAAGTCGCATCCCCTTAAGGTGATCCCGTGGCTGCCGCTTCCCAGGTTGAATCGTAAACGTGGGTGTGATCCCTGGCTACACGGCAGTTAACGGTTGTATGGCTTCTGACTGGCACCCCGAACAAAGATATTGACTAATAGGGAGACCGCCAACATAGGGCTGGATAGCTCAGTTGGTAGAGCGCCGGTACGTTAATCCGGAGGTCGTTGGTTCAAGTCCCGCTCCAGTCAATTTTTCTTTGTTCAAACCCGAACTATTTAAATAAAATTTCCCAGTCAGTTTCCCTTGTGGTTCATGACTAGATATTGTATAATATATATTATATAATATATTGTATTACAAGCACTTGTAATGCGCGCTCTGGCTATGTGGTATCCAGTGGAGAGTAACGGGATTGTTGCCATTTTGGGAAAGCTCCTTGCACAAACCGTTGTTCGATGATATTTGTCCGAATGCTGGCTTCCCCAATATCCTTTCAAGAAAAGTTTGTTGTTGTACTCCTTTCAAAATATTGTTAGTTATATTATCAATATTAGACTATTAGTACTGTATTGTTTCGTCTTTTTTATTTATTTATTTATTATCATTATAATTGTTAATTTATTATTATTTTTTTAATTTATTGATATTTATTTGTTTATTTTTATTGTGGAGGGGCAACTTAGTATATACATGGCATGGTATTATATGTAAGGTTTATTGTTGTCGTAGAGATCACAAAGAAGATGGTTTACGATTATTCACATTACATGTGCTGCATATGTAAGTTGTACTCGATCATCGAATGCACCTACCCTCGATGAAATTTAAACATGACATGTGGTTTTTGTTGCAAGGTCGAAACGGCGTAAGCAGATACTGGGATTTGGTCCCCCCCCATACAGCACACCAACGTGAAGTGTGCAATTTCGTTAACGATTTCACACCTCTGACTTATAGAGGGCAGCAGGGATTTGGAGCAAACATCTCCAATTACGGACGAAAACAAGATACTATGAACAAGGGAGACGGACAGTCAGTCCCTTCTGCAACCCTGACTGCAGGTTTGTTTCAATACTACCGCCAGAAGTCCCGGTTATTGTCACGGATTGCGGCAACTATGTATATATGTTCGGCTTGCAGGTGAGCCGAGTACTCGCTGATTTATTAGCCATCTAATCCAGTTCGAAAGGCAGTGGCCATCTGCCACGCCAGACTCCTACCGGAACACTTTATTTAGATGCCCGCTATTCCTTGATTGTCCAAATAGCATGGGACGAGCCAAACGTTTAAGCATAATATGTCGAGTTTGGCAGTAGTACAATCGACGGCATTAGAGAAAGAAAAAAAGAGACAAAAAGTGATGCCAACCCGTTTATCCGAAAAGTCATATGCCTGGGATAGTATGAAGTAGGTCAGTGTTCAAACAGCTGAACATGTCCCGCTGTTCCCAGTTTTTTCTGACGCCAACAGGCGGTTAGAGATACCAACTAAGTCATCAATTCACCAATCAATCTGTTTTATTGATGATACCGTGATGAAAAGACAGATCCAACGGGTGATGGTGAAGACTTAGCAGCCATGACTCGTGTCTCGCATTGACACATATAATTGCACTGATACAAAAAAACCTCCCCAAAACACAGTAAAAAAAAAATATAAAAATCAGTAATAATAATGAGAATAATAAACAACATTTACAAAGCGCATTGTTTATCACATCGCTATAATACAGTTAGAGCAAATGTTAACACCTCGAACAAAATAATATAAATATGCCGACAATTCTACCATAAATTAAAGTGTTCTTAGCCTAACTCCATCCATACAACTGGACTTTCCCGAGTACCAACGAAACCTGGGATCTGAGGTGAGATGTTACATATCGTTTCAAAACATAAAAGTGCATTTAAACGGTCGGACAGTGCAAAGTTCGGGTTGCAAAATGAACATTCGATTATTCCATACGCCTACTCAACAATATTTGCAAGTTTTCATGCCATGGTAACAACTCTCACGGCTTATTGCACCAATCATTCAGTTTAATTTAACAAAAGCTACATACTGTAACATTTTAATGGTCCTAAAGATATGAACATTGTGCTAACTATCTGCACAAACCATGGGTATAATTAGTATGCCTACATTACTGGATTCAATAAGCCCATCCAGCAAAAATTTCGTTTGCTCATGCAACACAACATACACATTATGAATGAAGACAGCCACGTCCCAACACCACTTATAAAGCAATAGCTGTGAATTTCGCTGTCAAATTTGGATTCTTAAGACAACAAAGGAGAAGAGGAAGAAAAAAAAAAACCACAAAAAAAAGAAAAGAAAAAGGGCCTTGGAAAGAATCCTACATTATGCGCGTACGAATATTAAGCCACATGAAAGACAGACTACGCAAACAGTAGATTGAAGGACTGCCTGTCTTGGGGGGGGGGGGGGGGGAGTCAGCACTGATTCACCCGAATAGCGTGCAACAGATTTTCTAAGTGAGTTCCTTTGGCAGGTTCATTTGACTGAGTTGAGTGACAAACGAGCCACATCATCGTCAAGCGAACTTGTCTCTAAACACAATACCTGTTTAAGCTATAGATGATGGGCATGTTATTTGATTAAATTGACGTGTAGTCTAACGCCTTACTGGTCAACAGGATCGATGGTCAAAACCAAGTTACTCTGAATAAAGTCAGCGGTGAGTGGAGTTGATGCACTGCACGCGTGAGGCAATCAATAGTTATAAGTTTTACCATTCAATTGCAAATTGCATTGACTAAGTTAAACTGAAAACGTAAAAGTGCACGATTAATTTTGAGAAAAAAGAAAAAGAAAAAAAAAAGAAACGAAAAATAAAATAAACGAGGACAAAATAACAAAAACAACAATAAGATAAATAAATAAATTAAACAAAGCAATAAGAATTTAAACCACAGTGAACAAAGTCAATAAATCTCATAGGATATCACTCTTTAGCTGATCGCCTCAAATTATATCGGACAAATCAAACAAATATATGAGAAGAGTGACTATCTGACCAATGGTGGCGCTTTAAAAGAAACATTTTCACCGTGGAACAGTTCAAAGTGTTTATCTGGGCTAAATATTCTCACCCAGTGTTGTTTTACATGCTGTTTCGTGAATATTATTCACGACAAACCATTTCACTAAGTTCGTTCACTTTCAATTCGTATGCACATTTTGATGATAGCAAAACAGCATTGGGTATAGTGTTACATTATTAGTGAAGCAGGTATCGAAATCCGGCCACAGGGGTAAGGCTGGGTCTGGTTGAAGCATATAACAGTAAAATCATAGCCAGTCCAATCATGGTGTTTGTCTCCTGGCTTGTTTTTTACCCTTACACAGTGTAAACAGCGATGCAGCATATTTTTCCCCCAATTCCTCAGCGACCAAGGGCTAGGTTATGTTTCACCACCCAGCGGACTGGAGTAGCAAACTACAGCAAACTAGGGAAAGATTGGTCGATAGACGGTGGTACCTCCTGCCGTACTATTATCTAATTCACATCGAACTTGTTGTAAAACTAGAAAAATGACGATTGGTAAGTGGAATTGAAGAGTTCAATAGTTCCATAGCACTCTTAATCAGTAGCCTGGCCTTCCAACCTCCCCTTGCTGTACGCACTGTCCTCGTTTATTGAGTATTATTTGATACCAAACTTGCACTTGCAGAGGACACAAATCTTAATGTCTGCATTGGACAAACACAATGCCGAGGCACATAAGTCGTGCTTTATAAAATACTAGTTGTTCCGGGAAGTTTTTTCTTCTTTTTTCCTCTTAACAAATCTGACTATATCTATTGTGAATGATTTGAGATACAAAACCCCATTCATACATTACCTATATGTTTACTTAATACGCGCAAAGTCGTTGCTCAAAACGTACCTGAATGAGCCGACATCTTGAATGCTTGGCAAGTATTTCTTTCCGGAAATTTGCTTCGTTTCTTATCTGACATAAAACTGCTGAATATAACTTAATGATTGCACATTGTTTCATATAGTTGAAATATAATGCAGACCTAACAATACCAACAACGCAGCCAAAGAAGTGATGCAATTAAAAAAGAAACAAACTAAATCCAAAACTTTCAAAAATTACCCAATAATAATAAGAAAACCAACAAACAATGACAGTAAAATAAATGCCTTAGTAAATGTATGCGTGCACCAAGAGGTTTGCTCTGCTGCATGCCTTCGGTGTAAAACTCAACAAATCTTGAACAATAAAGAAAAAACAATATTCTATTTTTGATCATATTATCATATTATCTGAAACGCACACCAGATCACAAAAGTCAATGGAAGGATGCGGTCAGTTTGACTCATGGGTTGTGATTCAATACTATACCCAAGGAACCCCCGCGAGAGGGCTTGTTGTTAAATTACCCTCGCACGAAAACTGAGTTTAGTACCCCAACAATTTCAACATTTCAACATGATATTTCAGGACGCCAGCAGATGTCTCTGAAACTCCACACCATAGCCTATAAATAAATAACGATCGTAGTTTCCCATCGCTGTCATACAAGAGATTATCATGCACTGATTCATTTTGGGGTTTGCTTTAACTGAGCTTGTTTAGAGAAACGCAAGGTTTTGTTTTTTAAAACAAGTTATGGCTTTATTGTACTTTATTCAACCCTTTTTTTTTTGCTCGAAGACGGTTGTAAGCCGAGGTATGCAAGGGGTTAATTTTCCTTTCTTGAATCTTGATCTGCAAAGTCGAAGCGCCCGTAGAAACCTGAGGGAAAATCAATCAGTAACGGCTAATTTACTTATTCTATTCAGGTTTTGGGGAAAAAAGGGAGCTGCCCAAAGCTCGGAGGGTTTTTGTAAGCTGCTGGTTGCCGTCTAACATTAAGTCTGAATGATCGTGACTGTGACGTGGATTTATAGAGCTCCTGTTTTTTTTAAGTCGATGAGTCATACTTTATGATTCGAGTTGATGAAAAAACAACTTCACAAAAATAATGGGCACAAGCTCCTGTGTCCATAATTTACATGTCAGGAAATCTATGTAGTTCATGCAAGTTATTCAGAAATATAGTAATGAACTTTTTTATGAATAAATGCCTTCAATGATATTTGAATTACATAATATTGCGTGGATGTTTAATAAATTTATAACCGATTCAATTGTTGAAACAATGAAAAACAGTCACCTTTTGATGATGACATAACAATAACAGGTATGACATTTAAAATGTCATACAAAATATATGTTTGCATAATAACACAAAAATAAATTCATAAAACAACATAACAAAAAATAAAAATAAATAAATAAATAAATAAATACACACATACATAAATAAATAAATACATAAATAAAAACATAAATGAATGAATGATGGTATATATTTGCTAACATTCGTAAGAATCTTCAAATCACCCCGTTTTATTATGATCTTATTGTTGCTTTTAAGTACGCAGGAGGGAAGCTATTATGCAATTTTACCAGCATTAGGGAAGCCATGGAAGTTCCATTGTGGAATAATGTCAAGGTTACTAGGGATGAATCACTTTTAAAGAGCCCTCTTCTAAAATCAGTTGGTTGTTTTAATGTCGGAGATGTTGTCAGACAAGGGGAACTGTTTTCCTTTCATGCTTTTGCCAGAACATGTGATATTGAACATATTAATGCTGGTAGAGCATTGAAGAGAATTGAAAAACACATCGATTATACTTTAATCAATGAAAATAGAGAAGGACCGGCTATGCACACAAGTAACTGGCTTGTCATTGGCGATCATCAAAGCAAAACTGTTCCTATTTGTGAAACTAATGTGAAGTCTAATTATATGAACTGCATTATGTGTACATTTGTTTCTCCCAAGGTACAAGTAAAATGGAAAAATATTTTTCACCTAGGACAAGATTTACTCTGGCCTTCAGTGGATGAGTAATTGGAAAAATGGGTTGTTGGATCCGGATGACAAACAGTTTATGTATAAACTTAGACATAGAATTCTACCCACTAAAGACGTGTTGCTGAAAATTGGTGTTGTTAAAGAATTAACATGCCCGCTTTGTAACGTTGAAAATGAAACTCACGAACAAATCTTTATTTATTGTACTCACACATTGGATGCTTGGATCTTTGTGGAAAGACTGCTTAGAAAATATACTGGTAACAAACATTATTACTTAAACGACTCTAACAGAATTCTTGGATATGATTTGGAACCAGTTCAGGCTATTGTCGTAGCTAAACTGCTCAGGCTGATCTGGAATATACGATGCAAAAAGGTGTTCAACAGTTATTCCAGACCAGCAGAAATTGACATCATCATTCAGTTAAAAAGATCCTTGAAATACTTTCTGCGTATGGAAAAGACCAGATTGAGACCAGACTCTTTCGAAACTATTTACACTAGAAATAATGCGTTGTGTTTCACCATTAATGATGATGTCAGGTTTGATTATTATTATTATTATTATTATTATTTCTTTTTTTACTATTTGTCTGAAGTAATTTCAACCCATTGTTTTTCCCGAACACCGTGATTATAACACGCTGAAATGTATATATAAATATTTATGTATTTTTTGTTTTTTGTTTATGTTATCAATTTTTGTGTGTGTATAACCTCCCGTAGCTCATTGTATCTGTTATATGATAGCAGTATTTATTGGAGCGCTTATAAGTGTGTTTTATTTGATGTATGTTGATGCTGATGTTGTTGTTGAATAAACGGAGTAGTTTAACTCCACATCAAGAAGAAAAAAAATGAATGAATGAAATAAACAAGACATGAATTTACATTAACAATGTCCAGGGGCGGCGTACTCATTCAGATTAGTCCAAATTAAAGGTGCTTTGCAAGGACACAACAGACGAAGGAAGGAGATGATATCCTGTATTAAATTGTTTCTTTCTTTCAGCCAAGCCAGCTAATGATACGTGCGGTGTAGCATGTTTATGAATTTGTATTCAGGTCACTTCGTATTCTACAGAGTTGTCCAAGTTAAAATCAACAGGGTACAGCAATTGACGGTGATGATCTGCCGAAAAACAACACTTCTGTTGGGATTTTTTTTTCTCTCCAAACGATGACCTGACCCCTCGTCGTTTCCGTTGCGAGAGTCTGAAAACATTATTCCAAACGAGATACCAGACAATGCAAACTCCGCACTGACTAAAGCCTAATATTTATCCATGGACTATAATATCCGTCTTTGGTATTCGTATAGTAACCGATACGTCGACAATGATCGGCTTCGTTAATGCAGTATCGATGCGTGTGTAATGGCGAGAGTGAATCGCCAGCTATCAAATGACCCTGTTCCTTACGCTTAAGAGGACAGGCTTGTGTACCCTATAGTGTAAATTTAATGCAAAATCTTTCTATCTCTGTATGCGTTATCTTCAGTTTCCCTGTTAGATGGTATTATTAAGAAAAGTAAGTGCTCTCTGTAAACCCCTTGTAGGTTGTGCGCATGTTTTACTTGGATCTTAAAATAGCGTACGCATCTTGCACTTAAAGAATTGGTTATTTAATGGGAAAAGTGTATTAACTCAGCGCTTCGGAAATTCCTTCTCGGTTGAAAGGAATTCGGGTGCCATAACTTTTTTTTTTCCAAACAGACTTGTTAGAATTATTCACCTCGTGTTATACTGCAAGCAAACCAAGCAAAGCTTGGATTATGAGCCATATTGGACTAGTGGTCGAACATGTATTCCAAACATACACTACAATAAATATTTCATAAAAAACATGCGACTCTAGCTGCGAGAGGAGAATTGTAGACATATACTGCATAGTGGGAGGGTGGCCTGGCTGTTGGGGCGTTACCCGCTGTCCTCTCTCACCATTAATGCAAACCAACTAACAGGCACGAGGTCTCTTCCAGTTGACTATTCCGTGTTAATTGCATTGCCGAATATGACGACAAAATATTGGCGTTTATTTCAGAGTCAGATTAATATGTCAGCGTAAGGCCTAATTTCGACAGAAATTGCGAACCTAGTCGCGGTGAGACTTGTTTCCCCCCTTTGGCGAGAGCCCCGTCTTTAGTTCAGAATAATCCATTGTATATTATTTAAGTTTTTACACCTACACCACTGTGTGTTGAGCACTGTACACTTTACCCCCGAAGCAAATAACATCTAGTCAGTCCATTATCTGTCAAAGCTGTGAAGTTTTATGACGTACGGTATCATACACACGCAAAGCAAGGAGTGCAACCAACATAAATAGCAGGCCCTTTACGCCAAACATGCCCTCTCTGAAACTAAATAGATGCATCCATTACTCGGCATAGATGCATGACCCTTCATGAAGTGTTAGGCGGGAGCTATTAAGTCCACCGAGTTGTGCTTTTATCCATCTCTTCAATCATCTTATAATATCCCAGCCAGTTACTTCAGACTGACTTGAGGTGTTCACGCCCTTTTGATTGCTTCTCACAACGCTGTAATTACAATCAGAGCCTCGCAGGTGAAAAGGGTGGCCACATTAAGCCCCGAGTCTTTGATCTCTTGCCGTATCAGGCAACGGCCAGGTGGGCGAAAAAATAAAGTCGAGTGTCTTCCTAATGATTGGCGCGTTTTTGGAACAGGTGTTGTTTAACTGTTTCATTTATTTTGATGAGGCTCTCTGTTGTTGATTTTCGTTGGTTTAATTTCACTGTACGCCAGCGGCATTTGACGCGCTGGCTTCTTACTAAGTCAACTTGAAGCCTGTAATGTTGATTCCACCTGTAAAAAATTGACGTATAAAGGCAAATTATATATATATTTTTATTTCCATATAAATTAACAATAATAGTTATTTCATTACGATGCACAATTTGGATAAAGGTATTCCATCTTTCTTCGATGAGATTGAGTTAAATAATACATTCCAAGAAATATCATTTGTATTGTAAGTGTAAGACAAATATTGGTTTAATGTCCAGCTATCTCCAATGGTTTAACCTTTTGTAAGTATGACACGTGGCAAAAAGAAGAAAAACAATTGCAGCGAAACTAATTACACGTTATTTGGTGTTGTTGTTAGTTAGAATTAATTGCTTTAATATTAGTTTTTATTCATATTTAACGTGGGACTAGGGAGGCATCAAAACCAGAGCCATCTTGCATTGTTAAACTAGCATAAACATTTACAGGGGTTTTGAAATCAAAGTTGATATAATAAACCATTAATTTTGTAAAAAAAACTAGTGTTCATTATTTCGGAAATAAACACATCAAGCAACCAACATGATAAGTCAATTGTTTTACGTTGCTATTATTTGAAAGGAGTAGTAGAGTTGGTGTGTTGTCACGATACTGCGTACCACTACGCATACCACTACTATTTCTTTGGACAGCATTACTTCTGGATCAGGTACACTTCCCCTTTTGAAAATAACTTCCCCTTTTGAAAATTCAAAATAAAAATGAAAGTATACTGCTCTAGAAGAAAGAGTAACTGCTCATGAAAATAAAACAAACTGCTCTCGAAAATAATATGTATATGGCACTGACGGGCCCTCCTACGTCGCAAGTCTTATTTGTAACACCATTCTTTATGTTGATATGTAGGGTGCCCTCTTCTGCAATGAAGAATATATCTCTTGAACTTTCCATTTCTTGGCCTACTTTCCCTTATACCAGGCAGCACCAAGAGTTGATAATATCTCATTCTCTTCAGCTGACTCTCCGATCTCGCCACTTAATGGCACCACGGGGTACAAGCAAACGGATAAATCGAAGTGGACTCGGCTTATTAACTTTAGTGAATCTTAAAATATTCATCCAGTCCAGGAATGTCCAGACCTTCATTTTACAGTCATACTATATTAGAGAAGTAAGTACTTAATTCGTCTGGATTCTTATGGTGATATGTAGGCCTACTTGTAATAACACGAGTATTTTCCCCCATTTTTATGAAACGACAACGGACAACCAGAGCCTAAACCAAGTGCACGTTGATGAATAGGACACAACAGTCTCTGTTTAAAATTCAATGCCGTTGGCAGAGTTGTACTTAAGTTCACGCTTTTCACTCTTATCAAAAGGGAAAAGTTTCATGAATTGAAAACGGCATCCGTAAAATTGCTGATGTAAATTTAACCAGGGTCATATAGGTGGCCTGCAGACTTCTGGATTAACATTTTGTAAGTGGTCCAGTTTTTGTGTTGAAGAACGTAAACCGGAACAGGCAACGTGCCCTTTCTGTGTATTTGCGTCACAAGTTGAAGACTAACACAGTAACAGGTGTAAACATAAAAAGGGGTGCTCGGGGACATTAACACATGCAGCTTCTATGTTTTTACATCAACGGTGGTCTCGAACTATCCTATACTTAAGTCAAAATCCTCGGAATGTAGCCTTAGCATAATATTGGGTTCCCTAAAGCCCATTTTGTAGATGTGATGACATAGGCTTCCACAATTCCCGATTTTTCCTGAATTCTTTATGTTGTAGGTGTTTTTTTTTCTTCTACTGATAACGTTGGGAAGGCCCAGTTCATTCATGTTTCTGGGTACAGCTCACGTCTAATTCCTCAAAGAATGCTGTGTTCAAACACATTGAACGTTCCTTATATGCAATTATGCTTCACAATAGTTCTTGGGTTGTGATCGATTGAAGGCCAAAGAACTTATTTAGGTGTTCATCATGCTGGTAATAATAAAGCAATATTCAAGGAAACAAATTAATCAAGTGTGAGAATGGGTCGATTTTTCCTCTTGCAAAACAACCTTCAAAATGAGCAATAACAAGTCTATCTAAGAACACATAATTATTGGTAAATATTTCAAACAGTTGTACAGAGCAGTATTTCAGTAGAAAAAAAAAACAAAAACTAACAATACTAAATAAATAAATACATCACTAGAGACAACGTTGTTAAACAAATTAGGATATTTTAGTGTATGTTGTAACCTGGCTTCATAAGCGATGCCCATTTTAAAAGGGTGCATTCAATCTGTTTTCGAAACTTCCGCGTGTTTCAGGAAATAATTGTTAAACTTGGTCCTCATGATTGGGTGTAAAAAATACAAAATGGAATTAATAATAACAGTAACATTGATTGTTGGTGTTCTTAAGATACTTTAGGACATTTCATCAATTAGTTTGACATGAAACAAAAAGTTCTTGAGTTACCACAACGACTCATTTCTCTAGGCAATGGAGTATCTTTTACTGAGATAAGAACTCATTTTATTGATCTGCGTGATGACAAAAGGAACTGGAATTTCCAACGAAACCCAAGAATAATGACCTTTTTAAATGAACCCGAAAAGGCCAGCTATGCATTCAACGCTGATATTTTTATGCGCAGTTTGTTGAGTAAATAATGTCCTCTAAATTACCAGCACCACCAAAACACTTCAGTTAATGGCTTTATCGAATGTCTACAGAAGAAGAGTGGTCCGTGGAATGTTTTACAATTCAAGTTGTATTCTAAATCTAATTTAGAAATATGTGTCCTAATGACTTATGTGTGTCAATATTGAACCGCTTGTTCAAATCTCAACATGTTATAGTGACAATTGAAGTTTTCACAGTCGTCTCTACGACCTTACAACAAGCGTCAAATGCCAGTATGCAAGTTGAGGGATAAGTATTAAAGTATTGATTCTTCTGGCTACTTCTGGTAAGAATTTGCTCGTTCCCTACACAGGTATCGACCCAACACAAATTTAAATAGCCAAAAAAAGGTGTGATCGTGTTTCTTTAGCCACGACTGCTCCTTAAGAACAACAACACTGGCTAGCCGGGCAGGCTACTCCCCAGCGCCTTTCACATTCGGTAGGAATGTTCGCCTTTGTGCAGTTTCACCATGTTGAACCTTTCTTGTCTACAAATGTCTTGGGAAGTAAGCTTCTTTTAATGTTGTATTTTGTTCTTTATGTTGTTTGTTTCCCCATCATTTGCAGTTGACGGTATATGTGGAAACTTGATGCACTCCGGAGCCTACATCCAGGGAGAAATGGTAAGAATCTTATTATCTTTGGAACTCAGCACAGTTAAATTAACTCAAAAACCAGGATCAATCTAAGCTCCTTTTTACAATATTTATTTGTTGTAAAATGCATCAATTAGGCCGAATACGATGGTTGCAGTCCTACGTAACGTAAGTCTGCGGTTTTAAATAACCCTACTGCAGGTACACCGTTTAGCCCGACGTGGACGAAAATGTCACACAGCCGATTTGGGTGGGACATAACAGTCTGTCGAAGACATTGAGTCGGACATAACTGGTTGTCGGACATTAAGAGTCGGACATGATGGTTTGTCGGATACAAGTGGTCAGACACTTGTCCAATGTGTTGTCGTACATGATAGTCCACGTCGGTCCTTATGGCTCCTGACGGACGTATTAATCAAAGTAACTTAGAACTACAAAAACTTAAGCTTAGGATGTTTTTTTTGTAGTAAGGATTCTCGTTTAGTAGTATTGATGCGCAAAGGAGAATTACTTCATAAACTAAAAATGGCAACCTTTCAATTTGGATGCTATGGCATATTACTTTCCTAGAGGTGAATACTTATTTTCATACTTCTGTAAAACAAATAGTATTTATTTGTATTGATACAATTATTATTAAATTAAAACTAAAGTTAAACACGGTTAGCTTCCTAAGTTTTCAAAAGCTTACTTCATAAATACGTATGTTATAACTGCCACTGAAGACAATGAAATCTTCCAATGAGAGAAGTATTGCGGTATGATGACAAGAAGAAACAAAGGTCACATAAATATCACAAGCCATTAGATGGAAATAGAAACACACAGTTAAGAGAGAAAGAACGAGACAGAGCGAGAGAAAAAACAAAATATAACCAACTTGTCACCTTGAAGGTTTAAATGTTGCACAGAAACAAGGGATTAGTGAAAGGTTATCAAAGCGCATCAGTAGACACGGGCATTACTGCCACAACTGCCTCGCCCCATCACTAGAGATTGCATCAGAAAACCTACACTTCAAGGTCATCAAACTTCACACTTCAATTCGATCTATAAGTGTTCAAATGAAATAAATACGATCCTAAAAAAAAAAAAAAAAAAAAAAAAATCAAACAGAATAACATTTTGCTAAGAGGTAAGAAATAAACGCGAATTCGGAATACCTTATAGAGCTACCAATTACCGTTAGTGTAACAATTAAATACAACTGAAATGGGCGAAAGACTTTCACAATAATCGACAAACAGAAATGAACAGGCATCAAGCTTAAGTAAATGCAACTATTTTACTATTTATGTCTCAACATATAATTACGAAACACACAACCTCCCTTTGAAACCTTAACACGTAGAAACATATACATCGGGGAACAGGTATATCACTGTTTAATGCTCAAACTCCTCAAGTGAATTCATTGTCAAAACTGCATTTCTGTTACATAATAAGTTCAGTTTTTGTATTGTGTTTCATGAAACCAGAAAAACGGGGAACAAAAACAAATCGAAATAACATTTCTATGGGTACTGCTTGACTGGTAACCTGCTTATTATTATTTGTGAAAGTGACATTTTCTGCTTCAGCTTCTTCGTGAAATTGTTCTCTCTCTCTCCATGCAATATTTTATGGGCGGAATCTCATCTCGGAAGATGTGCGCATGTATTCCCACGGAGCAAGAAAACAGCAAAGACTACCCGTGCATGTGATAGTTTTAATTTCACGGTAAATTGCCCTTCCAAATCGATGTTTGGTCAGTGTATGTGAAGCCTTCTTCCCCCCATCCGTGACATGGGGCTCATTGACAATAACGGCACAGGCGAGGTGGTTTGCCCGGATAAATGGAACCAAGTCTGAAATCGTGTCATTCTGAATAGAGCTGGTGTTTGTTCGGAGGGTCCCCTCACAGGCGGTGATCAGCCCGACCGAATTGAAACGGTGCGCTCGAAATCGAAACAGGTTAGGGATCACGCGTTTAACCCCTTTACTCTGGTGAGTTTTTGAACAAGACTACCTCAAAATGTCAAACACCCTGTTACAGAAGTCGACTGATTCATTTAAAATACGATTTGTTTTGGTCATATCCTTTTACTCTCAACTGAATGAGTTTTTTTGAATCAGTTATGTTTTTACTTTTGTGACGTGAGGGCAAAGTGCAGTATAATCACTTTAATTATTTCACCGGTACCCGTAATCTGTGGCTATTGCCTAGCTGTATTTATTATACTAAAAAGGCACGTTTCCCCAACATAATGGTAAGTAGAAGAAGAATAAGCAGATAACACAAAGACATGCAAAAAACCACCAAAAACAAATAAACTGTGGACTATAAACTGTTGTCACAATATTCTCTTGTAACTTTACAAATTTACAGAATACTGAAAGAAGCTCCAATTCATGTGTGTAGTGTAGTTAGGTAGAGACGTTTCAGTGGAAGTACTTAGCCCCCTCTCGAAGCTACTTTTGGAGGCAATGTTATGCGATTATAAAGTCATCACCTTTATAGTGATTTGGACTAGTTCGTTAGTCTTTGCATTCAAATCAATGCTAACTCAAGTTAAGGCCTACATAAAGGTCTTAAAATAAATTTTGTTTTGATACAAGAGACAGTATTGTCATACTCACGATTGATGTTACATATGGCTGGCTGTGTAATAGATCTGTTGATATCTCATCACAAGAGTCAATATCGGATTTAGAGGTGTAAGTAAGAAAGCATGTCCATGACAGACAAAAGAAAAACACAAATGAGCACATTTCTCCTGGCAATATCCTGCTAGTGATTGCCATTTATAGCAAACCCCATCCCAGATTATCGAGCTTCCATTGTTTATTTGCCCCAAAGACGTGCCTTTCACGTGACGTTCAATCTTTCCCACTATACTTGTTTCCACATGATGTGTGTTCCATTTGCCGCCAGCTTAGAGACAATGTGTTAAAGCCGAATTCATCGATCGAAACTCTGCTACTTGACCGTTGGATGAAAGCAAGAGCTATATATACCAAAACCGGTTATTTTATTTATGGGTCAATATTTTGTTAAGTGCAGGCAACACATCCCTTTATCTCATAACTCTGTTTTACCGTTTTTGTTTTGGAGATGGAAATTGGGGCTTTTTAATCGGTGAAAGCTCTTATACGTTATGCTTGCCACGTGCAAACACTTCACAAACCACTTTCCCCCATTTTGGTTCTATTTGATTTCGTGTCCAAGAGAAGGTGACCGCGGTACGTTTAGAGTATTAGTCTTTGTTATAACTCAATTCGAAGCGGAACATTGAAATTATATCTTTTTCGATGATAAAGTCTTGCCTCTCAAGTTAACTCAAGTAGACAAGTATTGCCTATTATACCACATGAAAATCGTTCTGTGACCGACACAAGCCGTAACTGACAGCCCTCAGACAAACCACTTTGATGTAAAGCCTTATTTTTTTCGTTGATCTTGACAGATGCATTCGATTTGAATGATAATAAGAATAGACAAAAGTATTTGCCTCTGATGAAAAGCAGAATACGTTTTATGGTTGTTAAAGCCGAGGCAACAATTTTATTTTGCAATGCTGGTATTTAGGGAAACAATACAGTTTGAGCTTTTGTTAAATCTTCATTACTTGAAGACTTAAAAAAAAAAAAAAAAAAAAAAAAAAAAATCAAATGCAAACTCAATTTCAATTCCAATCTTGCTCTGAATATTCCAATACCCACTCTATTGACGTCAAGGGACAGACCGGTGTTTTATTAAGTCACCGAGTCCCATTAATGAAATGATTTAACTCAATCACTACAACACTACCACACTTTACTACATGATAAAGTGCATATCATAGGTTCATAGATTCAACATGTTTAACTAAGTTTGACATTTACTTCCGGCAAGATGTGCGTACCATTGATACCATCATTATAATAATCAAATAAAGTAGGGTCTCTACTTGCAAGCTACACTCAGAAAGTTTGGATGTTTGGACCGAATGTGGTCAAATGCAATTTCAACCACCCATGCAACACAGATAATGCTCCACAGGTCAGACCTTCAGTTTGCAGTCTTTCTGACTTCGTGAAGGTGCGTGTGAACCAAATTCGTGGTGCAAAACAAGAAAAACTACCAGTTCATTGCTGATATGTTATGTCGCCATTGGTACACGAAAATAATACATACAAGCAGTCACAATGAGATAAAACTGTATTATTTTGATGCAAGGATGTGGGCCGTAATTGGAAGCTACATTTTATAATTAAACATACATTAAAAACAATATTATTAGTTAAGCTCATCACCGGTGTTAATTATTTCATCAGCACAAAGAGACAACGTACACATTACAGTCCATCTTTAATGAAGGCATGTAGAAGTACAACCTACCTTTAATTCATTTGGTTTTTGTTTTCTGAAGGGTTAGTGCCCGTTTTTATCTTACCCGGATTCAGGAAACCGATCTAATGAGCGTATATAATTTGCAGATAATTCACGACAAAATGTGATTAAAGCACTGCCACGTGCCATTGCGCTGGTAAGCCTGGTACCCTCCGGCCGCAGCGACGTTTACTTCCCCATTGGAGTTTCACTGAACTTCGTAACGACGTCCCCCTGTGGTGTACTTGTTGTCTTCGGTTTATACTGAAACGATTGTACATTTTGAAAATGTTGACACACCTTTAAGTACAATGTCTGCAGGCCTCCCAAGCGAGTGAAATTCAGCGGATTGGTTTATATTCTACTTTAAATACTGGATTAGGGGTTGTTTTCGCTCGAGCTGCAGTTTGTTCTTTACTTTGGCGTTAACTAGGCTCTATAAATTACAGTGAGATAAGGAGCCGAAATGCTAGTCCAATGGCTAGGTATAATTTACGCTAAATTGACTGGAGTCCTATAGTATATCTTGGTGTGTTGTTTACGCATGTCTCAGTTAAGGCTTCGCCGAAAATGTTGAAAATAAAATAGACTCACTTCTCAAAATGTAGTTTGGTAGGCCTACCCTGGGACTGCGTGTGTAAATAATGGTGGTTTTATAACCCTACCTTAGATTAGAAATAGCACAGAATTGAACCGGCCGATGACACGTTGTTTGAGGTCACAAGATTCGAGCGCCAAAGGGTAAGGCCTATACACGTAACGGATTACTAAATCGTTTATGGGGTAAGACCGACCCTAGCAGTCCCTAGCTGTACGGAGAAAACAATCATAGTTTGTGAACACTGAATATGTGCCCACTTTTGCAAGAAAGATAAAAGCAGTAACTCTCCCCCTTCACTCAGCCGTGCTATCCAATGTATTTGACATTTTGCACGTTCAGGTAACATAGTGATATGGATAAACATTTCACACAATCGATTTCTAGCTTTCTCTACGACTTCGGTATCACTCTCAATCTAAACATAGCCGCAATAAATGCCCAGTATGTGCTGTTTACAAAAACTATATTATGGTTTACATTATAGTCGATAATGTGATATCCCGCAGCAGGCCTCGCTTGAAGTATACAAAATACCGCTATGTATCCCCCCCCCCCCCTGACAGCACTCAGTCGTCTCTTCAGTCTCGGTGTGTACATGATTGCTAATTAGACATACTAATGTTCATTAGTACTTTCCAAGGACTACAGTATCAACACAGATGAGCGACAGAGTAATTAAACCGTCGATTGACCGCTGTATGTCAACGCATATACGGGATCGTGTGTCTTCTTGTTAACCCATCTGGCAACATACAAATACTGTGTACTTTGGGTGAAAAAAGATAATCAAATCCATTTGTCAAACTCTAAACCATGTGATAAAAGGCCACTATCAGCCATTCAAATGAAGTATAACAACACATCAAGCTGCTTGTTCTCGTTTCCAAAGTAACATCTTACTTGATGGCACACCGTTCCGTGGCATGCAGACAATTCATATGTTGCATGGAACCATATCACATAATATTATATCATGTACAGTAATGTTGTTTCAAAACTGCACATTATATTACTACAATGGATACATAGAGGTAGAGAACGTTTGGTATCTCGGCTTATATTCCGTAATAGTTATTGTAATCAACAACTGCACCCGATTCTATGAAGTGCAGTGCATCAGGCTAATCATATTATGAATATCGCCGTGTATGGCTTATTACTGAGGAGTTAATTGAGTGTGGAATCAATACAAATCGTAAAAGGGCGTATATCAGTTGAAATGGGCAGTGGGTTCATGACGGGGTACTGCGTGACGCGCCATATTATATGATAGCAATCTACATTGGGAGAGATAACAATCTAGCTTTTATCCCTGCGTGACGGCAACCGTCTATCTTTTCTACAGGCTATATTATGCAAACACCCTCATCGCTTGGCTTCCCTTGTGACTGTCACTGTTCTGTAAGCCTGCATGTTGTCCCCACTCGATGAGGCAAAGGCATTCTATATCGCACAAACACGACAATCTTATTACGATTCAAATAATTCAATTTCCCGAGCAGAAAACGTTACCGCATGAAGACATTTAAATACCAAAGTGGGGTTATGTTTTGTTAGGGAACTTGCCACACACAAATTGCATCAACAACGCCAACCACATCGGCAGCATCAGTTGCTGCAAAATGATCCAGTGGAAAGTGTATTCTACAACGTATCTCCACGTTGCATTATTTTAATACCTGCATCCCCGCATATCGTGTGGCTGAATTTTTCTTGGTTTTCTGCTCTTCTTCTCTAAGTGGCAACAGGGAGTGGAATTTCAGTCCTAATTACATGGGTATATAAACCTAATTTTTCCCCGTCGCCTTCCTTCCGATGTTTCTCAAAGCTTCATTTATATTAAACTCTATAAAACTTCCGGGTCACATGGGGGCCGTATGAGTCAGTACGACCTGAGATCTGTTTCAAACTGATTCCAGGTCAGTCAGACCATGGAGGTGGTCAGACCCATCCCATGTGACCAGATAGTTCATGGAGTGTAGTGAAGCCAGAGTGTAGCCATTACCCCTTCAACGACTGTACGCAATCGTCGGGAAAGTTCAGCTTCTATGAGGCATGTACTCACCGGGTGATGATGATAATTACATTTAACTGAGCCAGTTTAGAAACAAAACTGTTTTCTGTTTCTTTTTTGGAGCTGCTTTAGCAGACTGCGAACCTATGTAATACCGATTTTGTCCGTCCGTCCGTCCGTCCGTCCGGCCGTCCGCATTGAGAAGTTTTTGCCTTAGATAGTTTGTTGTGTTAAAGAATTGTTTTTTGTTGTTGTGCGAATAGATTTACTAAGTGAAAATGGAAATTGTGGTCAAGTTTTCCTATTGTTAAAATATGTTAAAGTTTTCAGTTTTGACTAGTTCAATGAATGTGTGTGATGTGCATTGAATTGAACCAATGCATGTGTCGGTTTTCTGGTGTATATGTATGACACTATGAAACACTTGTGGTGGGTCTAATTCAATTCCAATTGTAAGGCTTTAGTTTCTCTGTTTGACACAAAGGAAGGTTTTAGGTTATGTTGTAAGTGGCAGAGATTCTGTTAGGTTGGTGTCTCAATCAGTACGATTTCAGAGGGCAAAGAGGTAAGTCATGCAGGCTTGGACTATATGCATCATGTAACATGCATCTATAGGGTGATGTCTTGGAAGGTTCAGTTTATGATAATGTGGGCTCTTATTGTGTTTAATGATTGGAGAAACCATACATATTTGTGTAAGAGGAAATGCAAAGAAAAAATGTTTCATGTACACATGTACAACATGTAACTGTTTCGCCTTTCTTAATGTGAGAGATAGCCAACAGTGATGATGTTTTTGACGAGCATGCATCTTTCAAAGTACCTGTAAATGTCAATACATGTACATATATGCATCTACTCTGGTAAATGCATGTCTTTGATGACGTATAGGTACCTATGGTACCTATGGTACCGCTGGTACCTATGTACCAGCGCTGAGAGCTACATGTAAGAATTTGTTTTATTATGTGTTTTATAAAACACCTATGTTTTATCGTAATCAGCCCCCTCCCATCCTGAGCCTCTTTCCAACATTTCAAACCAAGTAGGCGATGGTCAACTACATTACTTGTTAATTATTCCCACCTCTTTGAACATCAGTTGATCAAATTATTGTTTTTCTATTATTCATTGTTTCTCTATCGGGCGTTCGGCAGCTCGCCATGGCAGCTTCTGCTGTTCTAGTTAACATCAGAAACGCTAATTATCATCACCTATGATTAATGAAATGTTTCAAGAACCACCTACTGATCGTTCACAAAACTGGAAAGGTGGTAATAAATCCCATCACGGAAACGCTTACTATTAATTTGCAAGCATGTTGGCATCGCATGGCTGTCAGTCGTTTAAGGCGTGAATGACGGGAAAAGATACATATTGGAGATGTTGCTGTGTCCACGTTGGATGAGCCTTTATAGCGTGGCACCGTGTATTTCAATCACCATCATTATTTATACTGACTATAATTGGTTTAGGATGGGCACAGGACCCATGTCGTGAGTTTCAGTTTAACTAGATTGTGCCTTGGCACCGTTTGTGTTTGCGCGTGTGTTTTAAGTTATAGTCACGGAGATACCAAGCGGTGAAGCCAAGCACGACATACCACCTTCCTCGAGACGGATTTGAGTTTCAATCAGTGAGCAGTCGGGAAAATTTCAAACACTCATTAGAAGGACACTTGTTTGTTCCTCATTAGCCGTATTAATTGGCACATTTAATCATTTTGGTTTTAACAATTCTTGACGGGAATTATACGTGTTTTTCTTTACAGCACTTACCACCATATAGCCAGCTGCACTTTACTAGTCTCCTCAATCAAAGCTAACTACTTACGATACAGTAAAAAGACACCGCCTTTGTTTCATTGTTGTTTGTCAAATTGTACTATTGTCAAAAATGTCCTACTTAATGTGTGGAATGCCCTTTTATTGTTCCATTGTTTAATTGTTGAACTTAATCTAAACTTATAATCGACATGAATTATTTGTGTAGTATGAAATAAGGCGAAAACGAACTGTGGAGATTTAGGCTGTTCTTCACTAAACTTGTATTGACGTATACAACTATATCCCTCGACATAATTATCAAGTGTTATGTGATGGTGATTAACGTGCTATTTCAGTTTAACGCAGCACTCAGCGATTCAAGTTGCCACACATGGCTGAATGAGGCATAGACTTACAGATGTTTTGTGGCTTGTCAACTACTTGAGCGCATGTTTCTCTAAAAACATTCTTCTCCTTTATAATTTTATTTAATCTATTTAAAAAAAAATGGAGATGGCATTTGATGCGATCCTGTTATCACTTCACTTGCTTTCACAATGCTTTTCAATAATGTGTATGTTTGTGTGAGTCGTCGATGTAGGCTATGTACATAACATCAAACGCGGAACTCTCCTTTCATGCATGATGGACCACGGATACCTTAGAAGGCCCAACGTAGCAAAAACATATCATACAGAAAGTGTGTGATGACACCACAATATAAATCTGGTTTTTGTCAGGGCTCGTCACGGTAGAGCAATGAAGAATGTTTTAATATTCGAAAATGACCCGAATATTACAGCAATAACTCCGTGGAAATTGATTGCCGAAAGTGCAAACCGTAATCTTAAGTGGGGTATTCTAGAGCAAGACTTCAGGCGGATTGTAGTTTCTTTAGCACGAGCGTGTAATTGTGACCTGAACTTTAAATGACTCGACTGATTACAAACTCAAAAGGCACTTGTGGGATTGATCAGCACAATCAATTACCAAAACAAATAAGAGAGAAAACACGAGTTTCGTGTAAAGGGATGATGTAATACCACAAGTCTTTTTTCGCTGCACATGCCTGATTAATAAATCCTTAACAAATCTAAAGAATGTCGTAAGAGAAAAAGTTAGGTTTTAACTCATCGGAGTGCACAAGTCATATTCTTTAAAGGAAAAAAAAAAAACACCCTAGATATAAAATATGTTTAAAGGCAGGTTGTACTTTTAATAATTACCACGAAAACTTTCTTGGTAAAGGACACTGGAGAGCTGTTGATGTAATAAAACATTGTTATTAGAAACGACCCTCTGAAATATTGTAGTTTTAGAGAAAGTTGTTATTTTTCTCCCAAAAATTTGAATCTGAGAAAAACGTTATGGATTAAGTATTTTTCAGGCATTTAAAAGCACACAATTTTATGTGATAATTTCCCCCCTTTTTTATTTTTCTACGATGACCAGTTTTCCCTGTCTATTTAGGGATACACCAAGTAAGGATACTGGTATTTGAAAAGTTACCAACAGTATATCCTTCATAACCTTGGGTGAAAACAAAATAACAATACTAAAATAAAAAAATAACATAACATTTTTATTGTTAACGATCCAGGAAAAGAGTTTTAATTGAGTGTGCAGAAGATTGTCGTATAAAATAGTCGGTCGTAAATTATTGTGTGATTCTGCTGGGTACCAGGATAAATAATCATTTTTGACTCCACGGCAACTCACAATTTCATAAAATCTTGCTCTACCATGTACCGTACTAAATACTAGCAAACCAACAGTCATTAAATTTATGTTATAGTAACACTGAATGTCATGGACTAACATCTTAACATCAGACATCGCCACAACTATTACCCCAGTGTGATCGTTGATTGCTGAATGCTGTCAGTACACAATCGGTAATGCCAAGTATACTATTGTGATTTATGATCGACCTTTTCAGTAATGACACCATACTGTTGACAGGAATATCCTCAAAGTATGTAGTAAAGGGTGATTAGGACCTAGTGTGTACCGACAATTATTATTTGTAATTGGGTACATTCAACAGTGCGTAGAAAGCAAATATCATAAACTGCTTTGCATCAAGAAAATGCATGTAGTGATATTCCGATGTGACATATAAGTCTTTACCGCACCACTTGGTGAAGTGTTGGAAGGATAAGTTGTTTGCTGTATTCGACAGCTGTTGACCATATTCGGGGGAGGAGAAGTAAAACAAAAAAGAAAAATATACTTGTGATAATAACACATTAAATGGAAAACATAAAACTAAACTGGGAAAATCAAACACGACAGTGTAAAAAACTGTTATTACAAGAAAAATGGACTGTTCCACCCCAGGACCATTTTAAGCATTGAAAATGGCTTACAACAGGGTGATTAATTAGTGAACACTCAGTTATTGAATGAACGTATTCCCATTATCAAGTTATGGCGTATACATGTTCGTATTGTTTCCAGCGTTCAACGAGTTATGTGTGCTTACAGCTTTGCCAGTGCACTTTTTATAGACTAACATAATGAATGCCAGAAAGCTCAGAACCGAATGAACCGTAACATATTTTTTTCTAGCCTGTAGTGCTAAAAATAAGCTTAGAAAAAAAAATGCTATTGCGAGTAGTAAAACTGAAATCATAAAAACTGAAACTGTTTGAGGTGACTTAACTATACGGTTAAGGAGGAAAAGTAGACACCCCAGGTAGCCTACCCCCTCCCCAGCCCCCTTCGCACGTAAACAAATTAACAATTGTTGTACAACATTACAATGCTAAAGAAAATAAATCTAAGTGCAAAAAAAAATGTAAACAGATAAAGAAAAAAAGAGAGAACAAAAAAACACCAACAAAACAAGTAATGACACACATGCACAGACACATCGTTACATACGGCAGTTACGGGATACTTTCATTCTTGTTCTATTATTGCCTTTTTTTTTCTAAAGATTAGTCCTCTTTGGGGGCACCAAGAACAAAGAAAACCTTGTGGGGTAGCATTGCTCTATTGTAAAGTACCCCGTCAAATGGCGCGTTTAAAGGCGGGCCAACAAAACAATTAAATAGTAATAATAAAATTAAAATAAATAAATGCATAGGCTTAATACATAAAAAACAGAAAAAAAAACAGAAAGAAAGAAAATAATAATAATAATAAAAACAGGACGTACATAAATACATATACGCAAAAAAAAAACAAAACCTTCCCATTTGTAAAATTCTCGCTTTGAGACATGCTGGACCAATTGGTCCGGGAGAAGTCGACCATCAATATTAATTCAGTAATTTAAACCATTTTATATTTTGGGGGGTGAAAACTATCAATGAGTAGTACCAAGAAAAAATTCCCCTTTCGCCCTATCCTTTTATTCCCTTCACTGAGCTATCACCTATCCATCAGCACTAATTGAATAGACCAACAGCAAGACACGTGTTGTCTACCCCGTACTATTGTGCTTCAAATTAATCAATTGTTGCCCTAAATGATGTATTACGGCACCAACTCACACTAAACTGTTCAAACACTTACTCGGGCTATGTGTTACGAGTTACAAGACCCAAAGAGGACATAATCATGTGTATCTTTAGCATGATAAAAGGTGAATCGGTCATTGTATCAGCCAGTCAGTCAATCAGTCAGTCGGTATGTTCATAACCAGGGAGCTTCATATGCAATTCGCGGTATTCAGTTTGGCTCTTTACCCTCCAGCGTGTTTTGTTTATACTAAAACCTTGCGTGGAAATATTGCCAAGTTATTTCCTGCACGTCCTTAGTGGAAACATTTTAACGGGCGTTTCAACACCTTCGAATGTACGCTTTATTATGTAGATATTGATTCTCAAAAACATGTCACTCCGTGGTTGATACAGACCCGTTGCAGAGAGAAATGTTGAAATGCATAGCGAATGCCAGCTGCACCAGTGCATCAACAGAACCAAGGTATGCAGTGATTGTTTGCCTTTATATTCCCAAAGTCAGTTATCGAGTCAGCTATTGGAAATTGAGGGCAACCGTTAGTGGGTGCGGCAGTTGTTGGTGAGCTCACTTTGTACTTGTCGTCTGGCATCAGTTTTCGCTGCAGTTGATTCTGGATATATTTCCGCAGGTTGAGATGGACCTACATTTCCCTTGATAGATGTTGTCGTATAATACAAGAAAAGTAAATGCTTGCAATGTGTTTTTTGTAAAGCATCGATAGAGGGGGCACGCCAGCAGGAACTATTAGTACTCTAGGCTTGGATACAAGTGTGTGCAAACTTAACACCTTTCTTGAGAGCGAGAGAAAAACAGAGAGGGGAAAACACAACCTGAGGTGGCGAGGTTCACTACTGACGGACGGTTCCCATACAGACGAGGAGCAGACGCTGTTCGGGCAACTTTGAAGCCTCTGTCGTTTGAACACACTCGACGGATCCTCGAGTGTGTCGAACACTGTCGATATTGGCGTTTCGGGGGAATTTGAGCTTTTGTTTGGAGGTTGTGACTTGTTGGCGCTGGAAGGAGCCCGGTAGAGCTGCACTCAAAAGGTATGTACTATTTTGTTTTTTCTTGTGGAACCTACAAACGGCATGACCCACGTCCCTGGATCATTCATACCGATGTTAATGACGATTTCCCGGTACGTGTTTATCGTACGAAACAAACATATTAAAACTTAATCTTTTTATGCAATTTGTCGGCCAGATAGAAATCTGACGCTTTTAGTGTATAATTTTTTTGTGGGTGCACAAAGACAGTTTACATTGATTTGAGTTTTTTGTTATACACTTGACAAGTCCGAAAAAGGGACAACAGAAAACACGAACGAAAAACAGCCATCGTTGGATATGTTTCATCACTTGCACTCTATACTAGGATGGGTCAATTCTTAATGCAGTAATGACAACAGTTGCTTTGACACCTTTGCTTAGCTGCTTTAGTCTTTGGTTAGGTAAAACCCTCGTTGGAAACTAAACTCTAGGTCTGTTTCCAACATCTAACTGAAAATATGAATGACAAGTTACTGGATAAAAAGTTGCGAAACTAAAAGTAATAAAACGAAATCATCTCAGACAATTTGATGACCAGAATGTTCTTGTCCTTTTTGAAGTCCCCCTTTTTTTTACCTCTAAAAATCAATTTCCCCCTTGGTGAGATGCTTTAATGGGCCTCACATGACCAGTTCCAATGGAATTTATTTGATGGCAGAAGAAGACATGGGAATTAAGTTATGTCTCGGACCAGGCTGTCAACGCTTACAAGGGTTGTACACAGTCGTGTACTCTAAACACGCGTTGGCACTAATGAAGCAAGCCTGGCTCATCGAAGCGGAACTACGGCGTCTGAGTCCAGTGACAGCGCTTTGATGGAGGCGCCACCTAAGCATGTTTCCTCTTGATTCAAGCTTAATTCTTACCGCCGTTCCCATGGTACGATCAATATTAAAAACTAATAATTACGGTCATTAGGGGAATGGGAAACATAAGCAAGAACAAAACAAAACAATGCAAAACACATTAAATAATAATACTAAATAAATAAGAGGGGGGAAAAAAGAAACAAAATAAACCCGTCAACAAACAAAGCAAAAAGACTGCCAAAGAAACAAAAAACAAAACAAAAAACACGAAACTGAAGAGGTTCTTCACGGAAAGTAAGTATTTACGCTCCTCAACATTTATCATCAAAATTGTAACGAATTAGACAATAGATGACGCATTGAAGCGTAACTATTGCAAGACTCGCGTTGGTGGAGATTTTACAACAATAAACGCAATATCGACTGGCACCTGCAGTTAAATAGTGTCGAGAAAGTCAAAGGTCAAGACGAACTAAAGAGGTAAGAAGTGAGCTCATATTAACATATTCTTTGTATTCGTTCGTGTGTTTTGTAACAGGAAATCGATCTAAGAGCAGCGTTCGAACATTCAGATTCAAACGTATTTTGGATCCAGTGGGATTAAAACAAAGACCCAAACTATCTCGGTTACTTTGAACACAGTTTGTGTCGTTAGGGGAATGGTGAAATTTCGTAGGCCTAGATCTTTAACGTGTTTGTTTGATCATTTGACAATTGTATGTTGGGGTTGCCCCATAGTGTACCGTATAGTGAGCAGGCCCGACTGACTGTCTGATTGATGAGTACTTGGCCCATGATTTGTTCATACATTATTTAACAGCACCATGGACACTAAGCAGCAACAACACTTTGTGTTCGGCCACGTGTTAAATAATGCAAACTTCAGCTGTTGAGTACATCTCCCCCACCCCTCTTTTTAGTAATTTGTTTTTGTACACAATACACCCAAATTACAGCGATGGTAGGCTCTTGCAAAATTTGCGAGGTTTCATACCACGCGATATACCTGGACCCATGAGTGGACAGCCAAACCTAACCAGGTGTATTTTATCGCTTGGGTTGTATGTGCATATTGCGCAAAATAATACACATTATCATCATCCATTCCATAGCCTTGGTAAACGAATACCGGGTTTATTTAATCAAATTGTGTTTAGATAGCTGATTAACCAATGACTGACAGCAATGCATAGCAACATATTATTCTGCGTACATGGTATCTCCAAGGGTAAAACACCCTGAATGGATCAATGGTAATTACTTGAGAGAAATCACCTGGTTCTGTTTTGCTGAATATTTGTTTTTTTGGTAACACACCAGGGACGATGTATGTACTTAAACAAAGGCAACGATCGGGTCAATACTACTAATCAAAGCAGTATTAAAAATGAATAAGTTGATGGCAAATCCAAAGTTAAAAAAATTACAAAATTCGTACGGATTCGTCTCAGTACCTCTTCTTTTTAAATTAGCAATTTGTAATCTAAAGGCTAATGTGATTGTAGTATGAAGATATAGTTTTAAAATAAGTTCTTCGGCATTCTTGCATTTACAAGTTTTAATTTTGATTAAAAAAAAAAATAAAAAAAATAAAAAAATAAAAAAAGTATAGTCATGTAGTAAGCCCAAGCAGTTTGCTTGTATAAACTGTTCAAACAAATCTTGCTAAATGACGTACATAACTGATGTCAACAAAATAAAGAATATAAGCGATGACAAGTGCAAGTGCAAACAAAATGCATCTGTAGCATTATTAAGCTACCTGCTTGAAGCCACAGATAGGCAGACCTATACATTATATATGGATACCTCATCAACAGAGGTTGCATTCGATCTACGAGCAGATCAAAACCGACCACTGCGTGTGGCTTTTAGGCCCACCACGGGAATTGAGTCAAGAGGCCGAAGGCCACAAGTGTTCATTCTCAGAGAGATCTTCACGGACTTAGCGTGGACGAGAAAGGCACTTACATTTAATGCCGTTCAGTATAACATATTTGCGATCGTGGTCTGTTGTATATAAAACAAACTAATGAAGAATAGGCCTTCGTCATTGTTTCAGAGAGAGAGAGAGAGAGAGAGAGAGGTGGATTAGCATAATGGGGCAAATTATGCGTAGGTCAAGTTTGCCCTTAACAAGACTGCGAATGCCTTAATCGTACAAATAACTTGGGAAGAAGAGAAACAGACTTCGGATACATTTCTACCCACAAAGTTACTTTCTTCGTATAGATTTTTGTTTATTCATTTTATTGGATTATTCATGAGATGTGTCATAAAATGACATCCGTAGTGTTAAAACTTTACCATCATAAACCTTTAGTTGGCCGAGATGGGAATCTTTCTTGTATCATGACAGATTGCAAACCATACATGTTTTTATGTACGACGCGTTAACATGTGAATGAAATAGTACGCCAATTGCAACCATATTATAAAGGGAGGGCCTCCACACTTTGGTAGCTGTGATGTGAAAAATACAGAATCAGATGGACAAAATCAAAACAGGAATACAAAACCTAAAGAAACGGTAAATCAATTTGTGTTGGACAGCATGTTTGGTTGACCGAGTATGTCAAAACATTTCCAAACATTTAGGATAGTGCAAGCCTACACAATCAAGAAAGAAAAAATAACATTGTAAAAAATGAAATATTTGTTTTCCCCTAACGATGATACCCTATTATAATTGTGAGTAATTACTGTTTTGCGAAAATAGCTGCGGAGCTGCGTCTGCACAGCAGGGAGAGAATTATTTTTTCATTAAACTGGGTCGACAATGAGGACTCATGTGGCGCGTCTATTTTTCTTAACTACCCCACCCAAAGATGCGACTTTTTTATTAGTAGGTGCGCCTGTGGACCCAAAGTTCAAGGCCAAATTGGTTTAAACGCATTTACTTTCATTACTACCGCATTTCGATTGAGAGCATATGCTTATTGCATTGCTACTTTATTTTTAATCCCCAACATTAGCTGCGGTGATCAGTTTATTTGTACCTTCTCAACCGTGTCCTTTTCTCAGATGAATGCAATTAAAATACATCACCGGTTAGGAATTCATTTTGATGGGATTTTAAACATTTTCCCCTGTAATGTGACGTCACATTTTGTGAACGGTGCACGGTAGACTGTTAATGGACCGGTTTTGTTGTACGGTGGACAGTCCCTTATAGTGTGGTACTTGCATTTTAATAATATGGATACAAACTGAGACAAGCGTTATGAAAACAAGAATATCAACCTCCCCGTCCACATTTAACAAGGTGCACATTTGATGGCTTGCCTGTGTAGTTGTAATTGCATTTGCCTCGCCATGAATGTGTACATTTGTGTCTTTACTATCGGTATTTTAGTTAAATTCCAATACACAATTTATAAAATCCTAGTTATCCCCATCTGAAAACTCCCAACACTCTTTATTTCTACCCAATCTCAGACTCCTTGCTCCTGTCAAGCAAGCGTCTTCTTTTGGCCCCAGCTTTTTGGAATGTTTATTTAAGTTATGTCATTCTCTTTGTTTTTAATGCCAAACAATGTATACCGACTTTTAATTATTATTATTATTTTTTTTTACAACAGACTACTCTAGTCTTGCTTTCTCTTGTCCTGGTCCGTCTGTTTTGATGTTTATGTAGCCCATGCAGAACCATTTTTCATTAATTGCCTATGGCTCTTTGTTTGCGTGTTTGAATCAGTCCTGGATATTCTGCTTGGCTTTTTGTGTTTTTCCTTGGTGATGGATGGAGATGGAAATCTCGTGATGTTTTTTCAAGGTGTTTGTATCTCTCTACTCGTCTTACAACTATGCAATTTACTCATAGACTTCACATGTCGATCACACTTGATTACAATCTCAACGTCCGTTGTTATTACAGAGAGGTTACACAAGTTAGGTAAAACCCATTTCATCATAGGCCTATCTAACGATATTATACCCAAGCTTGATCATTAATAACGGAGATACCATTTCACCCAGTGATTGTTTAGCGAGCTTGTCTGCTAGTACTGGTTTGATTATTCCCCTCCTCGTGACATATTTCGGAGCCAGGAGCAATCACTTGAATTTCAAGATGCAAAATCATGGCCGGTTTTCAATTTAAGCACGCAGAGCCAAATTTTGGCTCGTAACGGATGTGACACTGGGGGAAAGTGAAGGATTAACTATTTATGGATTTTTTTTATATGTTTTGCCTAAACCTTGTAGGCGTGTCATCACGATTAATTTATCGTTGGCCGTCATTATGTTTTTGTAATCAGTATGACTGTCGAAGCTATCATGGTAGCCCTATCAACGGTCACGTATGATAGGAAGGTCATTTCAATTTGAAATCCAGATTGGAAATTTAGAGGGTCATAAATGGGAAACAAACGTAGATAAGTGCTTGACACGCTTACACGTGGTTTTGTAATTAACAGGACAGTTTATGCAAAACCAATGGATTTACCAATCAATTTACCTGTGTTTCCCTCAGTATTCGTTTTTTTTACTAACAGGAAAATAACAAAAATGGCTCAAGGGGCAGCTCTTAAGGGTTGTGTCTCATATGGTATGATTCCGTTGCACAGAATGCGCATAATTCTTTTCCAGAAAAAAACCTTGTTGTCTTCATTATTTAACTCTGTCAACTTGAAACCGTTTCATAATATTTTTCTGGCGTCGAAGAAATTGGTCTACATTTCTAAAGATGATGTTCGAGGTCAGACTATTAAATGACAAATGGATCAATCACAAAATGGAAAGGCTGGGTATGGGTTTCATGTTTCATCGCCATCAGAGTCTCAAAGGAGAAACGTAGGAAAACAGAAAATTGGCTTCTTGAAATAATATATATAGCAGAAGGCTCAAATAAAGCTGTTTTAGTGGAATCAAGTTTTACATGATATATATACAACAAAACAAATACTACATTCCGAAAACTTTCGGGTCAGATTAATTGACCCGGATCCTTTTTCATTGGGCCTGACCCGTTTCTGAATCAGTGTAAACCGGGATCTGTGTCCAAGTGACTACGAAATTTGCTTAAAATGAATCATAATTTGCGTTAATTTCCCGTTAAATCATTTTCTGAGTCACGCCTAGATTTGGTCAGGCCCGGAATCTTGGTCAATGGACCAGGGAGTTTTTTTTAGAGAGAAGGAAATACATACACGAAGTAACCACTGTGACAACATTTCTCCATTTTAAGATCATCATTAGCAAATGCTTTTTTTATGAACTGCCCAGGTTTATACTTATTAAGTCAATCCCGTAGTTTTATTTCCTTCAGTTGGCGATAGCAACTTAAGTTTGTATATACAATCATAAATTTTACCCCCCACAAAAAACAGGGGCGTACCCTCTATTTCCCCAAGCTTCTCTTTTTATAAAACTATCCTAGGTACTGTACTTTTATGTGATTGATGAAATCTTTATTAAAGATGCAGACATTAACAGTTACCTTTCACTTCATTTTTTTAAACGCGTACAAGGTTGGAATTATTATATAAAGCAGTTCTTTAAAACGCGAACATTGACAGACACGTTTTTGGTGAATATGATGCAAATTATATCAATAACATGAGTATAAAAATGTGTCATAATTCAATTATTATCCCCCAAATTTTGCGTTTAGTTAAAGCAAGCTAGATCTGTAAATCGAACAGTTAATTTTGATGGCAACTCCTCTTGATTAAACTCCTGCATTTTTTGAGGCATTTAAAACGGGTAATCCATGATCTTATACGCTTGATTTGTCGTTATGGATGACAAACAATGATCGTTGGAAAAAAGGTTGTGAAATTCATGGTGAAAAGGGGGTAAAGTAACGGGTAAGTGAAAGTTAAAAAAAACAAACATAGAAAAAAGGAAAAGAAAAAAAAAGAAAAGAAGGATAACTACTTGTAACCAAACGAAGCTTGTCATCACAGATTTCTGCACAGCAATGAAGTTTCCTTCAATCAGGAACACACATTGACGCGCACTTTGATGAAATTGCTCCCAGGGAATTGTCTGCCGAGAGCAAATTATTCGCACTGAACCTTCTGAAATTAGGCGCCTTCGTAGACTTGAATTTGACAGGAGCATTACAGAAACTTAACGCGGTTCGTGATTTTCGGAGGAAAGAAAAAGAAGAGAGAGAGAGAGAGAGGGGGGGGGGGAGAGGGGAGAGAGAGGGAGGGGGGAGAGAGAGAGAGAGAGAGAAACAAATCCTAAAGTGTGTCTGGTTTGGAGTGAAACATATTAGTCTATTAAATTATACATCGTTATACCCCGGGATAATTTTCTTAATTCAGTTATTCTGGCGACAATTTAGTAGAGCCTGTCAAAATATCACTCAAAAGGGGATGGCGATGTTTAGATTCAAATATGAACATACCTTCAAACCGTATTCCTTTGGGCCTACTTTGAATTGAGTTGACTAGTTCTGTCGTGTACTTACAGATAACTACATATAGTATCCCTTTTATTTAGATTTTGAGGTTGGCACGGGCATGTTGTATACGTTACTCGGGTGTGTTAGTTGTCTAGAAAACTGCTTATGGTGCCGAACTATATACTGCATCTTTAATCTCAAGATGAATTTTTTACATTCGGTGTAGGTTAATCATGAGGAAATTTCCAATGGGAATTGCCTGGAGTTACCTCGGTAATGGAAGATAAGTTTCGAGCTAGATGAGTCGTTGCGACTTGAATTGCGCTCCTACTAACAAATCGCGCTCTGAATGGTTGTTGACGTACAGTATACTGACAAGTTCGTCCCTTGAGAAACTCCCGCTGTTGTTGAATTCATATTACGTTTTCCTAATGATTTTCCCAAAACTTACTCCGGAAACTTTTCATCAAATTTGCGAAATGTTGACCCGTGGTAACATCGTATGCAGACAGCCATCGTCATTATATTCAAGACCAGACTGCGCACATTATTACAACTGTCTTTCGTAACCTAACTCTTTGTACTTGAAGGGCTATTAAATGGCCAATGAAGTGAGAAGTGTGAATCTGAGATGAAAATAATTACTTAACACAAAAACAGGAACAACCCTCCAGGAGAGACTGTCTATGGGGGTTTAAGGCGCTGTATTTGTCCTCTGACGGCAAGATGCAGCTATCAAATATGGGGAACTTGGGGCACTGGAACGGTTCAAGTGTCACTTGAGTCAAGTCTGCGAAGCCGACATGCCTCTTGGATGCGAGCCGCCGACGACACACGTATACCCCTATCGTATTAGTACATCTTCTCTGATACCGTACCCCCTGACGTGTTAACAATGCGCCATCTCACTCAGACTTGGCCTGTCTTGGCGACCTGGTACTGGCAGCTCGCTGAGCATTAACGGGATTTTCCCAGTGGGAGTGAAGCAACTGCAAATAGTAAAACAAAAAGAAATCTGTGTGGAGTCGGAGTTACCGAGGTGGTTGATCGGTAGATAGAGTGCTAAAACCAAACAAATTAGGGCGCCGTGCAAACCACTATTGATCCGGCAGTATGGGGAGAACCCAAACATGAACAATAATGCAATCGGCACCGGATTTCATTACTCTGCATAGTGCAGGAGAGAGTGCCTTAATGGGTTTTTATCTCTACTTTGCGTGTTCTTACATTGAATACATTCTGTGGTTTTTCTGGGGCAAGTGTTTCGAGCAGAGTGCTAACGGTTGTACAGACAGCATAATGGTCTTTATTCGCATATCGGCTTTATAACCACTGCGATACTATCGTCAAAATAGTACATTTATAACGCTAGCGATGTACATATGTATTTCAAGGTAGAAATATTTTGTTGCAGCTTTTTCAAAACTAACCCTTTTTATTTTATTTTGAACGATACATTTCTGTTTTATCATTGTTGAACTCTTAAAAAAAATAAAAATAAAATAAAATCCCCTGAGAAAAACTGCCACACATTGGCTCACAACAGTTCGGAGTCCATTTCCATAGGGTAATAAGTGCACATACTCTGAATCCCTTCGAGGAAGTGTTCCTAAACGTATTTAAAAATAGACGGATATAAACACATACAATAAACAAACTCTACAACACCCCACAAACAAGCCTCATGACACCCCCAAAGCTGAATACTTTTACAACTCTAAAAACAGACTAAAGAGTAAGTGATGATTAGCTCTCGTGTTGCTTCTAGCCATGTCAGATTTTACTGCCACGTGTCTAAAATTTATCTAACTAGAACAGAAGGCCAAGGTACCCATATCTTGTTTCCACGAGCAGATATCAACTGTTGAGAATAATCCTGCTCGGCACCAACGTATTTTTAGACCGAGGTCGTTCTATAATTTACATGGGGTTGCTGGGGAGGGGGGGGGGGGGCGTTCTCAAATCATAATTTTACTAGTATGGACAACAATTATGTAAATGTGGGTTCTTGAAAATGTAGCCCCTGTACTCGTCCTCAAAGATTGTCTGTCGCTAGTTTATTACAATTTGATCAGATCTGTCTCATATTGACATTTCGTTGATGCGAAAGGTTTTGGACGCCCGATCACTTACCGTGTCATTATGAATCGATATGACATTAGTAGAACGTGTAATTGTGAACACCTTAGCCGCACGTGTTGTTTTGCCTCGGAGTTGGTCACAGGTTGACAGTTCATTTATATAAAGTTGTCAATAAGCGTCTGCGATTTCTGTATGATGCATGGAATAGTTCAACTTATAAAGGGAGTTATATGGGGAGCTGGTTAAAAGGAAATTCATATATTGGATTCGCGGCTACATAGCCATATTTATGACGGAATATACAAAATAAGTCACACTCGAAAGTTTCAGCTGATTACACTGTCTACTTTTTGAATACCCCCCCCCCACCAAAACTGTCAAGGTGTTTTCACACGACGTCGAATCCATCTACCTTTAGCAAGGTGACAGCGAGTGCCGACCGTATCTCTGGCGGCAGCATTCGCCAATGGACACAAACCCTGTGAGAAAAAAACGATTCATGTATGAATCGTTTCCAGATGGAAATGTTTTGTTTTGGTGAAAACATTATCCGAGCCATATTTCTTTGCCGGAAATCCCTTTTTCAACAATTTTTATACTAGCAACAGCTTCGTATCATGACAATTTGTATGGTCATCACTTTTTTGAGTAAATACCAATCTATGACCCTACCTGTATTGAGGGTTTGTAAGGTAGTTTTTCCTTAAAATAAAATTGCCTCAATCCGTCTTCCTCTTAGACCCGTTTGGGCGCACCTGTGCGCATCCGCAACAAATAAATATCTCGCAACGCTTCAACCAATACAGATATAGTTTTCGAAGCTTCTGTCTTGAAGGTGTTTAACAATAAGCAACAGGGGAAGGGGCAAATTTTATCCGAGGAGCGAAACAGTCAACCACTGAATCTTGAAGGAGTTATTGTGATACCCAAAACAACCATAATTAACTTAAAAGTCAATTCACATTATGTAAAAGCAAACATGACAACATGTTTAAAATGTGTTTCTATAACCATTGTGCTGTGATAGGACAATGCCCTTACATATAAGTTGTGTATGTTAGCATTTTCCTCCTACAGCTTTTTTTCAACAAGGCTACTCAGTCATGTGTAAGTTTATCAGTAGATTTGGTTAAAAAAAAACAGCCTCCATTATTGAAGACGGTTATCTCAACGAACCTGACTTTGTGTTGACATTATAGTGACAAATCATACACTGTAATAGTTAATTATAATGTGAAAGGATCAACAAAAAAAATCCTTCAGATTTTTCACCTCAGTCTACCTTGAGTCGCTTCATAGTGTCTGTTCTGCTGATATTTATATTATGGTCGGGATCGTACAAAATAGTGTGAATAGTGATTAGAGAATAGTGATTAGTTCCAGAGGGTGACAGCTGGTTCTTCTGTTATCTGATTTGGTATATTATGATTCCGCAATGATAACATTCTCAATGAACAGAACTTTTAAAGGAACAGCTATTGACACCAACATTCGACTGAAGAAAGATGGCTTTAAGAGTGGAAACGACTCAGGCAAACAAAATAATTATTTAGAAACACAACAGAAGCAAGGTGGAAGACAATTCTGAATTTAATAACACGTGGCGCAATTACGAATCCGGGTTTGAAAAAAAAGAGAAAGTAACATGATTTGTCTTGTGGCAGCATACAAATTGTTTTCCAGTAATTTGCCGTGAACCTTTAAAAAAGTATAGTCTACTACAAGTATAGGACTCAAAGTACGCAACGATTCTGGTATTTGTGACTTCATTCTAGTAAACTTGAGTTATAAATGCAATTAGCTTTTACATCCTGAAAAATAATCAATGCGTCAATTTGGACAGCCTTTTTACGTTTTATAAAATGCCCATGGAACCGTTCTCTCTTTGTGTTGTTTAAAAGCAAGAGTCAAAGGTTTTTTGTTAAAACCGAACAATTTCACAAATTGCCCCGCTGTTGTTTTAATTTGATTATTCCCCCCAAATGAAGGCTGGGGTAGAGGGAGGACCGAGGATAGAGTTAAAAAGTTCAAGACTACTGTTCCAAATCCAGTAACACAACGGATTACACATTTTGAAATGTAATGCTCCGGGTGCTTAATGGTCTTGGCTTTTAAACAAGTCCAGTGATGTGTAGTTACGAAATGTACATGAAGCGAGTTGTCCCTCAATGTCATTTAAAGTAAGGGTGTACCCTTGGTAATTAAATCAACAAATTAATGACCATAATAACTTACTTGGTAAAGAGCACTGGAGAGCTGCTGATGTTATAAAACTTTGTGAAAAACGACACTCTTTAAGTTAATGTAGTTTTAGAGAAAGAGATAGTTAAAAAAAAAAAAAATGAGAAGAAGAAATATAAGAAAGGCTTCAGGCACTCTCAGGCACTTGAGAACACACAATTACATGCAACGAGTGTGTTTTTTCTTCCCCTATTTTCTGGCAACTTCGTTGACCAATTGAGCCCAACTTTTCATAGATTTGTTATTTTTCTGCATAGTTGGGGGCACAGCAAAGGAGGATACTTTTATTAAAAAATAACAACGATTATACCCTTCTGCCTTTAAATTTAAGCCTGTGTAGAGAACTAAGTTATGAATTATATTTCACAGAAAATGTCAGAAAATTACACCAACAGGTGGATGGCCGTTTATGATGACACGCGTTAATCCACTTAAGTTATTATGAGTTAGTCACGACAATTTGAGGTATTGAAGTTTGACACGGATATGCTTCTGTGGTATAGCATTTACCGTGTATTTGAGCACGAATTTTACCACTACTTCAGCAATTTGTGTTCGTTTACCCTTTGGTTGATAAACTGACCTTCAAAAAACATTTAATTTCCACGCGGAAAAATAAATAAATAATACAGAAATATGTCCTGTGGTATTATATATACAATATGCGAGCCACTCACACGCAATTTTGTTTCTTTCGTTAAGATCATCTCTTCAAAGCATTGCCGACAATCCTTTCCAAATAACTGCCCGCCGGAAATTACACGTCCCAGATGTTGACATGTGGTTATTTTTGTAATCCCCTTTATTCTTTTTCTCCTTCTTCTTCTTCTTCATTTTCTTCTTCTTCTTCTTCTTCTTTTTTCTTTTTATGCTTCTTCTCTTAAACATCAAGTTGTTTTTTTACATGTTTTTTTCCCCCGCGTCTATTGTTCAGACTACGAAAGAAGGGTTTTCAACGAAGGAATCTTGAATGGATTTTGGCGCCCTTTGAGTGATGCTCTGACCATGCTCTGACATCCCATGAGAAGAATCTGACACCTTATACCTCTGTTCCAGACAGATTGACAATACCTTAATTTTCTTTGAACACCGTCGACGCTTGAAGCGATTTCTACTTCAGAATATTCACATGAATCTAGTTGTACTTGAATTTAGGACCGCATTTATTATTTTTTAAAGACGCAGCTTATTCTCTTTGAAATATTCCACTCGGTGCATTGGGAGATATGTCATGCGTACAGCTGGTTACAAGCTGGCAAACCACTGGGCATTTATTGATGTACTACAACTTACTACAAAGTTACGGCATTAAAAAAATGCCAATAACAACGCAAATAAAACACAATGTATTGGCATAAAACAACAACGTAGTAATAGAACGACCATGTAATGATCACAATTGTGGTATAAAGACACTCAAATGATTGTACACAACCTTTTGCTCCAATTTGATATAATTTCTCCGAATGAACTTACCAGTAGTTTTCAATTGGGAAACCTTGAATCGCAAACAAGTTTTGACCGTCTCAATCAAAAGACCAGCCTGTGGAACTTCTCGGTAGAAAACACCACAAGCATTGTTTAATAAAATGCACCAGTTTATACTCCTTCACCAACTTTCGAGAGTTGGTCACCTTTAAAGCTGGTAACCACACAAACTTGCAGCAGCAGTAAAAACAAACGCTTGTATGAACTATGATGCCAGTGAAAATTTAAATTAGTTTCCCTTGTTGTGACTGGTGCAGAACTATCTTGCTATCTGATTAGCAATTATTGTTACTATTTATTTTTATTTTTTTTGAGTCACAATGAAAATGTGCAATAGGTCCTACCACGCACGTTTCCCATTAGTTTTTACTCAATCGTCACAGTTAGCATAACTCAAAAACCTTCTGTGTGGCTCAGTGAACGTCCAATGTATTTGTTGACAATGACATATCTTTTACCTCATATATTTAGATTTTGTGATTGGCTCCATGGCAAAGCTTCACGCGACATAATCAATTATGTTTAGGCTCTACATTGTCTCGGAAGTGGAACAGACGTTAATTTCAGTTTGCATTTGCTTATTTTATCTGTGTCATTACAAAGTAAAGAATTAATCTGCCATTGATTATCACACGAGGAATGTTGAAAATTAGTTTCTGTTAGCGGCGTTATCGACAAATTGGTTCCACTGTAATTTTGCTCGTTTCAAAATGTTTATTGTTTTACCTTACTTTGTAACGACATCAGATTGTGTAGACACGGGTCATGGGGGAATTTGCATTATTTTTGCTGTCATGGCGCCAGCAAGTGTAGACATTTATATACAATTGGAAGCGTAAACTTGTTGGATGAGAAAAATATAATTATAGTATAACTAACGAGAAGTCCCCTCCATCCACTAGGTGAAAGTTGTAGTCCTGGCCGATTGTCTACCCCCGCCAGGTACAGTTAATTAGCAAAACAGTTCTTTTCAGAACTAAGTAGTCTCCCGAATTCCGATATCTACTCTGCGGCAGTATAATAAATAGCCAGACAAGTTCACAAAGAACAAAACCTACACAGCAAAATAGATAAAGTGCACATTGGTGTTACCGCAAAATATACATTGACACCTCAACATGCAATGCTTCACAACCCATATTTTTTCGAATTCTTAATCTTTCGTGAAAAGCGGTAAAACAAGTTTTGCACGGTACGGCGATAGGTCGTGTGCAATGTCGTATATTTTAACGGATATGTGTGCGACAGTTATTCTGCCATGTTTTTGGGTTCGTAAATTCCACCTGTTTATGCACCCATAAACATCCTGCAAAATAGTGTTGTTACCTTGTTTCCCTTCCCCTTGAGTGATGCATACAAATTACAATTTGCTACTGTGATTTTCAAAAAAAAAATCCCTTTGGATGATTGCAACTTTTCATCAGCCAGTAGTTTCTGTCCCTTTATCGAAATGGCCATCTTAATCACAATGTACAATTGTACGATTTGATGAATCGTGTGAGGGGGTTAACGCTATGGGCCAGTCTGGCAACAGGAATGCTTTCGTTTTCGTTTCGTTGGATTCATCAAGCCCTGTTTGAACCACAAGCTTAATCGCTTTATCTATTTGTCCTGATGGCCCATGATGCTCTGGCGTTTTGCCTTGAAACTAACCTTGACTCCGACAACTATAGCTTAATACCGCAGAGAAAAAAGAGAGAGGAAAAACAATGTAAACACAGATAAAAACTAATGTTACATTATCAAATTAGTTTTACGACACTCAAAGTGAAAGTACAGTGTTATTTTTTTAGTAATGTCTCGCTCGAATCTTAAAATTGTTTTCATCAACCGTTCACGTTATTTCAAAATAATGATTACATTTCCTTTTGTTTTTACCATCTGACCTAAATTCTGTTAAGTGATTTTACGACAGTTATTCAGAAACAACAGTCCGCACGAGACCCGCAGGCACCTTCAGTCCCGTTTTGATTTGTTTTCGTTATTTCAATCCCACGGAGAATACAATTTATCATCAGAACAACACCAGCAAAACAATTCACTCAAAACCTCTAACGATTAGACATATCCACACTATCAACGGCAGCATGAGCAGTATGTACAGTGTACGGCGTTAGTATACGATTTAAAAAAGCCTGACATTAGTATCATGTTCAATGGCTACGTTTCGGAAATACACAGCATAAACTGGGGGCTCATACTTTTATATACCACTAGAGAATCAAAATTAACACCATGGGGGTCAAAATAACACTTATGTAATTGACTTGGCAGAAATTAGTGTTATTTTAACACCTTGTTTTGTAGATTTGATTCTTTTTAGAATCAAATCTACAAAAAAAGGTGCTAAAAATGACACCATGGGAGTTGTCATTGTTGAAAATGACAACTCCCAAAGTGTAATTTTTTAACACCCCAGTTCTCGCAGTGTAAGAACATAATGATATCCTTTGTTTTTTGGTAGAATGTGGTGCTCTTATGAAGAGAGAGAAACCCCCAGATATTTTATATTTAATGCCTAGCACAAGTCATAACAATGTGACTTATATCTCACAGTTATAAATCAGCATCAGTCATATTTACGACTTATATCTCATAGTTTTGTAATATCGTAAGTCATAGTTTTGACTTGTAATAAGACTTATTTTCTCACCTCATGTCCATTTATCTCTTTCGTATGTCCCTCGAATGCTAAAAAAAATATAATACATATATAAATATATATACAAAATAAAAAACTGTGAGTAACTACCTAAGGTTAACTAAACTATAATATGGTTGAGGTTGCGGGGCAGCTGGCTAGCCACTGGTTATGCACCTTTGAAGGATTGTGTCAGGTTAAAATTGCATGATTTCTATTACGAACAATATAAACATTATATTTTCGTAGCTATAGGGGGTAACCTAAACACCATGTAAGTCGTCCCTACTTTTGTATATGTGAAAAAAGAAGGAAAAAAAACCCTGAAAAAACGCATGGAAATTGAACTTACCTTTTTTTCTCCGTAGGTTGTAAATTTTATGGACCCTTGCAAGCTAACATGGCACGGTTTCAATCCCCCCAAACAATGTAAATTTTAAAGACCTCTTCAACGTCGTTTGCGATAAAGACCCTTGGGGTTGCGCGAAGGATTATACGGCATGATTTATATCTTAGCACTTTATAGTATAATTCTTAGCGGTGGGTAATGCAGTGTTCATTTCAATAATTTCGCAGTGAAACACCCTGTTCTGTTTTGTAGAAAGTAAGGTAACCTATGCTGAAATTTTTGTGAAAATACATATGTTTATTAGTTTGTTTGTTATGCATACTTGAACATTAGCGAAGGGAGTCGCTGCTTTATTGCTATGCGTAACAGCTCCGTAGAGAACTACACATCGCGTTACTTTCGAATAGGAAAATGAACTTACTGAAATATGTGTTATATCCAAGTTAATTAACGTCTTGCAGATCAGTGCATAATAAATTACCTTTTCTTGAACCTTATTATTTGTCTTTATATTGTGATTGGCCTCGATCGGACACTTTTCTGTGAGGATATCAAACTGAAACTGTTTGCCATACTTTTTGTGTGGCAGAGGGATCCGCACCACCACAACCACCACCACCACCACTTGACATCACAAAAATAAATAAATAAATAAAATAGTGATATTAATAATAATAATAATAATAATAATAATAATAATAATAATAATAATAATAATAATAATAATAATAATAATAATAATAATAATAATAATAATAATAATAATAATAATAATCGTAAATGGTACCCTTGGGAGACATCTAATCAAACAAACCTTTGGGAGACATTTCTCATATCATCCCATATTTTGTTCACTGATTAATAGAATTAACGATTTTTATATGAGAATAGTTGAAAATTCTAATATCTATTAATGTCATCTAAAAAATGCAAATTCGCGCAAAACCTTTAAGATATAACAATTTTGTGCAGCCGATTTTGTCTCCCTAACGTTTGTCATACACTATGAGGGTACTTTTGGAGACTATGCTAAAATTCACTTGGGAGACCGTCCCCTTATTCCTTTTTAATTGAAGCAAATTATAACTTTTACACACAAAAAGTATTCTGTAATCATTTGCGGTTTCTTTAAGGAAAAGTCATGACCTTTGAAGGTGGGATTCGAGAAATGTAAAATATAAGAAGATACACAACACCTGTTGGATCTTGTGCATGTTGCACGTGTTGTGAAGTGCGGTAAAAAAAAAATAATTTCCCTTGATATATTGTGTTATATTTAAATTTTGCGCCTTACGTTTCATGTCAAAAGCATGAAGGAGAAACTTGTTTTATCATCGTCAACCTGGGGGAATGGTGACGTGGCATGAGACACATTTGGTAAACTGAATATTCATACATTAAGGCAGTAGCGTAACCAGGGGTCAGTGCCCCCCCCCCCCCGCAATTTTGAACCCGCCATTATGTAGATCAAGATCCAGTTTTGTAAAAAGTGCAAATGGAATCTATAATTGATTTGCCACAGGTCCCCCCCCCCCCCTAAAAAATTACCTTAGTTACGCAACTGCATTAAAGAGACACATTTAATAACTGGTTGAACATTCATACATTAAGGAGACAGATTTAATAACTGGTTGAACAATCATACATTAAGGAGACACATTTAATAACTGGTTGAACATTCATACATTAAGGAGACACATTTAATAACTGGTTGAACATTCATACATTAAGGAGACACATTTAATAACTGGTTGAACATTCATACATTAAGGAGACACATTTAATAACTGGTTGAACATTCATGCATTAAGGAGACACATTTAATAACTGGTTAAACAATCATACATTAAGGAGACAAATTTAATAACTGGTTAAACATTCATACATTAAGGAGACACATTTAATAACTGATTAAACATTCAAGCATTAAGGAGACAGATTTAATAACTGGTTAAACATTCATACATTAAGGAGACAGATTTAATAACTGGTTAAACATTCATACATTAAGGAGACACAATAACTAGTTTAACATTCACACATAAAGGAGACATTTAATAGTTATTTTAATATTTATACATAATGAGACACAAATATCAGACTAAAGTACTGATCAAGCCCTTTCTTGGATTTATGTTTTAATTTAATACATTAAATCTTCTGTCTTTACTAGTTTCATTTTTAAACAAAACCTTGCTCTGCTGGATTGATCGACTCCAGTCACCTGCTTCGTTGCAAGAGTTCCCAGGATTGTACAAATGTACTCACCTGCACTCCAGCACAGAGTCCCAGGATCTTGACAATCTTTCAACCGAAATGTAGAAAATTACCAAATTTGGTACAGCAAAGTGTATCAAGGAAATTAATACTAGACTAAAGTACTGACCGAGCCATTTCTTGGATTGATGTTTTATTTACTTAAAAACCTTCTGCTTTCACTAGTTTTATTTTCAAACAAAATCCTTGATCTGTTGGATTGATCGACTCCAGTCACCTGCTTCATTGCAAGAGTTCCCAGGATTGTACAAATGTACTCACCTGCACTCCAGCACAGAGTCCCAGGATCTTAATAATCGTTCAACCCATAATGTGGAAAGTTATTTAAATTAGTACAGTAAAAATTATCAAGGAAATTAGCTCCAGACTAAAATACTGACCGAGCCATTTCTTGGATTGATGTTTTATTTACTTAAAAACCTTCTGCTTTCACTAGTTTTATTTTCAAACAAAATCCTTGATCTGTTGGATTGATCGACTCCAGTCACCTGCTTCATTGCAAGAGTTCCCAGGATTGTACAAATGTACTCACCTGCACTCCAGCACAGAGTCCCAGGATCTTAATAATCGTTCAACCCATAATGTGGAAAGTTATTTAAATTAGTACAGTAAAAATTATCAAGGAAATTAGCTCCAGACTAAAATACTGACCGAGCCATTTCTTGGATTGATGTTTTATTTACTTAAAAACCTTCTGCTTTCACTAGTTTTATTTTCAAACAAAATCCTTGATCTGTTGGATTGATCGACTCCAGTCACCTGCTTCATTGCAAGAGTTCCCAGGATTGTACAAATGTACTCACCTGCACTCCAGCACAGAGTCCCAGGATCTTGACAAACTTTCAACCGAAATGTAGAAAATTACCAAATTTGGTACAGCAAGGTGTATCAAGGAAATTAATACTAGACTAAAGTACTGACCGAGCCATTTCTTGGATTGATGTTTTATTTACTTAAAAACCTTCTGCTTTCACTAGTTTTATTTTCAAACAAAATCCTTGATCTGTTGGATTGATCGACTCCAGTCACCTGCTTCATTGCAAGAGTTCCCAGGATTGTACAAATGTACTCACCTGCACTCCAGCACAGAGTCCCAGGATCTTAATAATCGTTCAACCCATAATGTGGAAAGTTATTTAAATTAGTACAGTAAAAATTATCAAGGAAATTAGCTCCAGACTAAAGTACTGACCGAGCCATTTCTTGGATTGATGTTTTATTTACTTAAAAACCTTCTGCCTTTACTAGTTTTATTTTCAAACAAAACTCTTGATCTGTTGGATTGATTGACTCCTGCCACCTGCAGTGTGAGTGGACACATCACTTGAACAATTGTTAATTGTCCTGGAATGTCTCCTTGGTAATCTGTAAACACACAAATTAAATGAAACAAGGTGGTTAAAATAAAATGTAAAAGGTGTGATACAGCTTTTGTAAAAAAGGTCTGCTGGAAGCTGTTTGCATTGTGACACTTGAACCAATATCCCTGTGTATACATTTGTAGTTCTGTAGTACATTAAATGTTGTATTTTGAGATAGTATCACCAACACCACAACAGCATAATTGATTTTGACTGAAAAATCAAAATAAAACATGGCAACAACGTGTTCAAAATAACTGAGAAGCATTTGGAAATCGAAATGATTGGAATGAATGCATTCTTCCCAAAACCAATGCTGACTCATACATTTCAAAAACCAGTACATGTACATGTACATTGGACCCTTTCCCCCATTAAACCTCTCTTTGAATAAATGACAAAGTGGTGTGAAACATTTTGTAGAGTACTGAACTCTTGACCTAATGCCAAGATTTACAACTAAATATGTAGCATTCTCAAAAACTTTGTGGAATGCTTTGTTTGACAGCTGAAGATTCCCTTGAGAAGAACAGACCCAGTTAAATTTACCTTTTTAAGTCTGTATTTCAGAAGTTGAAACTCCCTCATTTTCAAATAAAGTGGATCATTCTCAACAACACACTTCCACCTGTTGGTTAATGTTGATTCACTTCGACATTTACCAATTGAAGAATTAGAGCAGGAGTCTGAAATGGGGTAGTGAGATGATCCACTACTGCTCGAGTCTGCAAAGGGAGGGTAAGATGATCCATTACTTCCTGACTCTGAAAAAGGGGGGTTAGATGAACTACTGTCCGAGTCTGAAAAGAGGCGAGATGATCCTCTCCTGCCCAAGTCCAAACAAGGGGGATGAGATGATCCACTAATGTATGTACTTGTACTCTTCTTATCTCCTGCTACAGCATTGGCATCAGTTCTGTCATGCTTTTTATGTTGATTTAATTTGGCTTTCTGCTTCACTCTCCGTTTTTGTCTATATGAGATGACACAATGTTTTTTGTGATGACCCATAGTTTTATGTAGCTCTCTGTATCAAAACCAGCCCATCATCCAAGTAAGGATATGTTTTTGCATAGGAACAACACCTGTTGTGAAAAAAAAAAAGATTGTGGTTAAAATTGTTTTAATTGTTCAACTACCACACTTTACAAAGATTCATCAAAAGTACCTTTAAAAAAATTGAAACTTGATAGTTCGAAACATTATTCAGTTGAGACGCTTAGGTGGCAAGTTCAATTTTTTTCGGTGGGGGAATGTTTTATTTAAAAAAAATGGGAACCGAATAAGTGTATTTTAAACTTTTCAACTGAACAGACCAAGAGACAAATTGCAAAGCAAGTTTGTACTTAGCTAGCTAATGTGCTTTTCTTATAGATGACCTTTATAATAAACTGGAGTGAGAGCACTGGTTGATTCCTGAATTTATTCTGATTAACTTTAAACCCGCTCAGGCTAATCCTTCTTTTTAGAACAGCTTTTGGCTTAGTTGAGATGAGTCCGTCTCCATCCTCCCAATGGTCACAGACCAGGGTTTGGGTGTGGCGGGAGGATAGAGGGTTACGATAATTGCGACCCCTTTTTGGCACTGACATGTCAATAGTCACTATTTGCAGTAAAAAATAAGTTAACAAGGCAAGGTAATATTGACTGCTTCAAGTGCTATGGTTAAACCTATGACTCCTAAGATGATGCTCGTGCGTTCTGTTTTCTCAAGGCAAAGCCTCAGGAAAATATACCACTCTGGGGATCATCAAAGAGTCGTAACCAAGTTTTAACCATCATAGCGCGAGTAAAGCAGTCAATGTTTGTTTTATAACACCCCATACATACATTGTGGCCAGAAGCCAAGGTACCAAGATTGATGCTTAGTACTGTATTATGTGATAGTACATTGTTCGCTGGGTATATTGAATGTTGCGTTCGCGCGGTTTCTAGTTTTTTAAAAAGGCATGCGACAGGCTCTAAACCAATCATAAGGCAGAACTTTTGTAAGGCCAGGGGTGACATAAGTACATTGCTAGTGACTAGAGAACTCATTGTTGTTAGTCATGTTATTGTAATGTTAGTACTAACATTAACAATGTAAGTACTGTACTTTACTGTAGCTGTACCCCTGCCCTGTAGCTAGGAGCCTAGGACATTGTTAAAAAAAATTAAAATACTGTAAAACTGCTTCTAGCATCATGGTTTTCATACCACTTCAGTGAAACTTTATCAAAACAGCAATAGGTCGCCTTCATTCCCTTTTGACATGTATTTCCATGGAGACCTTGAATATTTTTAACTTCAAGTTCTACTAAATCTCTAGTCTATCCAATTCCAAGTTCTAAGAAAACAGGCCAGGGGTGGGTGCGATGGATTGATACATGTATGACGGCAAATTTTCCGCTGCCCGCCACCAATTTATCTCCCTAAGTTCTGGTTATTTTTCACTAAATTATATGCTTACCTATCAAGGTCAATGGAGGTAGGCTACTTCACGTGCTCTGCAACCATTCAACAAGAAACTTGCAGCCACTCAAACGTATCCAACCCTCCATAGCCATAAAACACACAGCATAGAAAGCGCGCCTTGGCTGGCTTAATGTTCTCCGAGTCGAGCGGAATCAGTCTCAACCTCATTCCCAGGGGATGATCAATCTCGTCGCGCCTTTTTTCCCAGCATGCCTTGATTGCTCTTGGGAGCCAATCCAACCTCGTTCCCAGTGGTGTACGATCTCGACGCGCCATTTTGTTTTCTTTCCCAGAATGCCTTACTCGATTGTAACCCCTGGAAGTGTGACTTTAAAATGTCAAAATATATTGATTGGATATTTTAATTAGTCATGTTGTTGATCCATTCTGTGTTAGAGACTACGCAGAGCACGCTGGCAGAGCACGCTGTCAAAGGACGCATCAAGTCATGGAGCAACTGGCCCCTCATTCTTGAAAAATGTAGACCTAAATTGAAATTTCCTCATATAACAAAACCCGTACATGGCAAAACTTGCAAGCAACACTTATAACGCAAAACAAAAATACAGTAGGACAGTCTGATTTCGAACAACACAATGCATGCATTACATTGTATGCAATCATTTAATTTCAAAAACCATTTCAAAAACCTCAGATTCAAGATTGTGTTCAATTCAATTTAACGATAGTTTTGTAGACAATACAACCAATCTTAAAAGGGTCAAAATTAATTATAATACAATACAACCTAAACATCTCACACTTCGACAAGAGTCACAAATTAGGTTGTAAATACAATAAGTAATAAACATTTCAAATTTGTGTTTTTCAAACCAACAATACACTAGAATGCAACCTGATCATGTTATGCTATGGCAAGAGACACAAACAACCACATGTGAGAACCCAATCTCATTTACTAAGTCTGAAGTTACAAGTCGACAATGCTTTTGAGGCTTAAAATGTCGGTCAATGTAGATGATGAATTAAGATACCAATAATCATAAACAAGTAATAAAGAAAACATATCACTCAGCATTAAAAATAAACTATTGCATTCCCCCAGCTTAATAAAACCAATAATGTTTGACTAAATAAAATACTAACATAAATAATGTATCCTGTACGAACTTCTTAAATTGACAAACTTGCATGTTCACAAAAGTTTTTTACCCCCTTAAAGCCTTGCTGAAAGTGCAAACTTAATTGACATTATGACCTCTTTGCAATGGTGGTTATTTGTGATACCACTGACCTAATGTAGAATGAAGGCCCAACATAACTGAATACTGATTCACACTTGGATTTAAAACATACAGATTTGGTAGTGGATTGAAATGTTCAAACATGAGATTGCTAAAATAAATGACTGAGCTATACTACCCATCAACTCATTCTATAAAACACATGTCAAATCATACGAGTAGTCAAAATAACCTCCACTCAAATAAAATAATAATAGCACTTTAACCGAATTAAATTTGGCCTCTTTGTCATAAATCAAATAATTGAACTGCACTACTTTTTCAATATAAAGTGATATACAAAAGCTTTTTGTACACAATCATCTACTGTTACTGTGACAAGAGACAGATATTTCACTTAAAAAATAGGTCACATATCATGTTCACTTGCTTCAGTTGCTTCAGACTTGTTTTGATTATGCCAACATATAATTCATTCAGAGGTTGTCAAACTCACTCTCCCATCCTGTCCCAAATCCATCCTCAGCATACAAGACACCAAATACTTAAAGTACAGGTTTTGATAAACACTGCAACTTATGTGACAATTTTCTGTGCAAACCAAACTTCAACTGAGCATGATCTTTAAGTACATGGATGCAATAAACACTTTATGAGTGTTACATTGTGCAGCAGTGTCTATAACCATTTTAAGCTTTAAGTGTGCATAGATGCAAATATTGGGGGTTGAGGGTCTTTTACCATTGGAGATTACAACTTGACAAAACAGCTCTAGAATGCAAACTGTCACAAAAAATGTTTGTATGGCATAATTCATATGATATTAAAACTAAATTGCTATCACATGCTGATGATGACAAACTTGAAAGGCAAAATGTTACATAACGTAAGATTGTTTGGGCAAAACTTCGCATTGCTTGGCATACGGCAAATCTGAAAGATGTACATCTATTTTATATGCAATAATAAAACATAATAAGAAGAAAATTTTCCCAAACTTCATGTACTCTTCAATATTAAATTTGAAAATGGCAATTTCCAATAGGACCCTTTTGAGACATGCACACAGCAGCATTCACATCAGTACTAAAAAGCAACCAAATAAATGACTGCATAAGACAAACTCTATCGAGCAATGTAGAATCCAATCAAAACTACATCACAGCCTCTCCAAACTGATAAAGAACTCCTATAAAGTCTCACTTTCTTCAAGTGATAGAATGGTTCTATAAACAACAAGATCAACTCACAATACCTAAAATTATTTATCCCATAACAAGATGATTTACTGCATGTCTCTATCCACTCATGAATCCAGTAGGAACTACATCACAGCCTCTCCAAACTGATAAAGAACTCCTATAAAGTCTCACTTTCTTCAAGTGATAGAATGGTTCTATAAACAACAAGATCAACTCACAATACCTAAAATTATTTATCCCATAACAAGATGATTTACTGCATGTCTCTATCCACTCATGAATCCAGTAGGAACTACATCACAGCCTCTACAAACTCAATAAGAACTTCAATATAAATCTGATCAAGTCTCTCAATCTTCAGGTAAATAACTGGTTCTATAACCAACAAGATCAACTCACAATACCTTAAGTACTTCACTTCAACTCTATATGAATTACTGTAAATTACTCTCTATCAACTCATGAATCCAGTAGAAACAACCTCCCATCCTCTACAAACTCATTAAGAACTTCCATAAAATCTGATCAAGTCTCTCAATCTTCAAGTGAATAACTGGTTCTACACTATGATCCCAGAAGTACTTCACTTCACCACTAAATGAAATACTGCATATACTCTCTATCAACTCATATAGAATCCAGTAGAAACTACATCACAGCAGTAGAAACTACATCTACATAACAAGATGATTTACTGCATGTCTCTATCCACTCATGAATCCAGTAGGAACTAAATCACAGCCTCTACAAACTCAACAAGAACTTCAATATAAATCTGATCAAGTCTCTCAATCTTCAAGTGAATAACTAGTTCTATATCCAACAAGATCAACTCGCAATACCTGGAGTTCTTCACCAAATAACTAGATGAACGAGAGCAATTTTCTATCAATTCTCTATCAACTCATGTAAAATCCCATAGAAAGTACATCAAAGCCTTTACAAACCCAATAAGAACTTCAATACAAATCTGATCAAGTCTCTTAATCTTCAAGTGAATAGCTGGTTTTATACTATGATCCCAGAAGTACTTCACTTCACCACTGAATGAAATACTGCATATACTCTCTATCAACCCATGTAGAATCCAGTAAAACCTACATACACAGCCTCTAAATACTCATTAAGAACTTTAACACAAATCTGATCAATACTTTCAATCTTCAGGTGAATAGCTGGTGCTATGTCCAAAAAGATCAACTCACAATACCTGAAGTACTTCACTTCACCTCTATATGAAATACTGCAATTACTCTCTATCAACTCATGTAGAATCCAGTAGGAACTACATCACAGCCTCTACAAACTTATGTAAAACTCCTATAAGAATCTGATCAAGTCTCTCCATCTTCAGGTGAATAACTGGTTCTATAACCAATACCTGAAGTACTCCACTTCACCTCTATATGAAATACTGCAATTACTCTCAATCAACTCATATAGAATCCAGTAGGAACTACATCACGCCTCTACAAACTTATGTAAAACTCCTATAAGAATCTGATCAAGTCTCTCCATCTTCAGGTGAATAACTGGTTCTATAAGCAACACCTGAAGTACTCCACTTCACCTCTATATGAAATACTGCAATTACTCTCAATCAACTCATATAGAATCCAGTAGGAACTACATCACGCCTCTACAAACTTATGTAAAACTCCTATAAGAATCTGATCAAGTCTCTCCATCTTCAGGTGAATAACTGGTTCTTTAAACAATGCCTGAAGTACATTGTACTTCACTTCACCACTGTATGTATTACAGCAATTACTCTCTATCAACTCATGTAAAATCCAGTAGAAACTACATCACAGCCTTGACAAACTCATTAAGAACTTCAATACAAATCTGATCAAGTCTCTAAATCTTCAGGTGAATAGCTGGTGCTTTATAACAAACAAGATCAGATCACAATACCTGAAGTTCTTCATCCAACAACTAGATGAATTTCTGCATACCCTATTAACTCTTGAATCCAGTAGAAACTACATCACAGCCTCTACAAACTTATGTAAAACTCTTATGAAAATATTATCAATTCTCTCCATCTTCAGGTGAATAACTGGTTCAATCTATAAACAAGATCAACTCACAATACCTGAAATTCTTTATCCAAAATTTTGATGAACTTCTGCTATTCTCTATCAATTCATGTAAATTCCCATAGAAAGTACATCAAAGCCTTTACAAACCCAATAAGAACTTCAATAAAAATCTGATCAAAGTCTATCTATCTTCAAGTGTATAACTGGTTTTATACTCTGATCCCAGAAAGAAGTACTTCACTTCACCACTAAATGAAATACTGCATATACTCTCTATCAACTCATGTAGAATCCAGTAAAACCTACATACACAGCCTCTAAATACTCATTAAGAACTTTAACACAAATCTGATCAAAACTTTCAATCTTCAGGTGAATAGCTGGTGCTATATCCAACAAGATCATCTCACAATACCTGAAGTACTTCAATTCACCTCTATATGAAATACTGCAATTACGCTCTATCAACTCATGTAGAATCCAGTAGGAACTACATCACAGCCTCTACAAACTCATTAAGAACTTCAATATAAATCTGATCAAGTCTCTCCATCTTCAGGTAAATAACTGGTTCTATAACCAACAAGATCAACTCACAATACCTTAAGTACTTCACTTCACCTCTATATGAATTACTGTAAATTACTCTCTATCCACTCATGAATCCAGTAGAAACAACCTCCCATCCTCTACAAACTCATTAAGAACTTCCATAAAATCTGATCAAGTCTCTCAATCTTCAAGTGAATAACTGGTTCTATACTATGATCCCAGAAGTACTTCACTTCACCACTTAATGAAATACTGCAATTACTCTCTATCAACTCATGCATCCAGTAGAAACTACCTCACATCCTCTACAAACTCATTAAGAACATCAATATAATATGATCAAGTCTCCCCCTCTTCAGGTGAATAGTCTGGTTCAATAACCAACAAGATCAACTCACAGTGCCCGATGAAGTACTTCCTCCCACTACTATACTGCCTTTATACTGCCTTTATCAACTGTAGAGTACAGTAAAATAAGATCAGCAACAGAATTGAGGTATGTTTCTGAGATAATTAACAAGGAGCTTATGTAGTTGTAAAGGAAGCATTATTGACGCTTCTATATCCTTAATTCCATTATTTGTCTAGCATGCTGTTCATTCTCCCTTGTACCATTCTTTTCCATTTTGCACGTTCATTCATTACTTTTGTTCTGATGGTTGTCCAGTCATATGTCATATGTTTGTGGGTTTGAAGAAATATATCAACTTCATGTCTCCCTGTGAATATAAAAGGCAACATAATGGTAAACAGGAGAACGATTTGGAAGTATTTACATGAAGATAAATGTTACCTGCTAACAACTTTAGAGACGATTGGTCTAAACAGATTAGGGGAAACAGGAGCTGTGAGAAGACAAGCGGACACAAACATGCACACTAAATTGGAGTGCTTTATTATAAATATGGGTGACTTTGTGTTTGAAATCCGATGTCTGATAAAAAAAATTCATTGCCTTTTTCTTTAGCAGTCTATATTTGAAACTCTTGATATTCATCAGCATGGACTACCAAAGGAACTTCCTTAAAGCCAGATGCCTGTGTTATTAAATGAAGAAATTTACTGACTAGGGAAACAGTCTGATACATTTAATAACACAGCATGACCTTTGCAGTTTGAAAAAGGGCTCAATCTTGGGCACAAAAAGCTCAGAAACAAAAAAGTATGTGGAGTGTAATAACAAACAATGGAGTTTAAATATATACAGTCGACTCTCGTTAATACGAGACGCCGGTTAATACGAGGTATTTCACCGGTCCCGAACCGTCCCATGCGTGTTTCTATGTCTTAAAAAACGGAAGATACGAGCACGGTCGTAACGAGAACACGGATAATACAAGGTATTTCTGCGGCCCCATGATGACAAAATGTGTTGTTTTTCATACTTTTATAGCGAGATCGGACAAATATTGTTGCGTAAGCCAAGCTTCTGAAATAAAATGCTCGTTGCCAAACTATTTATAGGATCGGACCGGCTACACGGTTCCGTCCGATCCGAAAATCAGAAACATTACGCTGGTAACTTATGCTTGAAATACTACTTCGCCTACACGCTTAGCGGCACCTGCGAAAACAACGTTCAGCTTAGGCGCTACGCAGTATCGAATCTGTCACATCATGGTCACATGAACGGCAAGTTTGACATGACTTTGCTATGATTTTTACTTTGAGTTATACAAAATATTAAATTTCTATGATCACAGTCAACAAAATTGCATTTATCATTGATATTTTTGTGTACAGGATGCTCGTAAGAACTGTACTAGGAAGCCAACCGCTCTGTTCTAGCCTAGACACGTGTGTAGTGCATGCACTATGACGACGTGTGTATACAGTACATGTACATCGTGTAAATAGTGCGCTGCGTTTAAGACGAGGTTCGGATAATACGAGGAAAACGGGCCAGTCCGGCGGACCTTGTATTAACGAGAGTCGACTGTATGCAGAAAAATTCACATGGATATCTATTTGACAGGTCACTAGCATCAGCCAAGGATATGAAATTACTGGATTGTTTGGCAATCCACTTGTTAAAAACAATGTAAAAAATACTGCTTACTTGGTATTGTCTGCTTTGACTCTCCTGTGACAATGTCCTTAAAGTATGTAGCTATACTTTCTTCGTCTTGTTTTGGCCATGACATGTACTTTTTTCTTCCTTTTGAAAGTGAGACATTTGTAGACACAATAAAACATCATTTTAATAATATTGAAAAATAAATACCTTTTCATCCATTCTGTCTTCATCAAAAGGTCAGGATCTAAGGATATATATCTCTGAACAGATTTAGTGAATTTATAGTGGATAAAGATGGAGTTTGATTGTTTTTTAGTGACAGATTTAACCTTATAACGTGTCAGATATTGAAAAAGGGTGCTCTAGTGAGTGGTTTAAAATGTACTGCAGAGGAGTTGTTTATACATTCCAAATTTTCCTGGGCCCTCTTAACCTCTAACCTTTGCAGCAAAATATGATTCCCTCCCCCAACCGCTTAGTATACCAGGTTCTGATTTGCCCCCCGGATTGGAAACTGTCTGTCGTGCATACATACAAAACTTTACCAAGTTACCCTCAGAAATTGTGGCTACAACACTACTCTTTAAAGCAAAATTATATTATCAGCATTTTCACTCTGGCAAAAACGGTCAGAGTATCCCCCTCGGACAAGGAACTGTAAGAGCACATCCCACGTTTGCAAACTTTCCATGTAATTTACCTTTCTTTGTCTTCTCAGGACATTTCTCTGATGTTCCGCAAAGAGGCCTCCTTGGTGTGTCTGTTGTCAAAATAATCAATCAATTAAAAAAAAATCCTCCAAACTGGAAAAACTTTCATCACAAATTTATGTTAGCATATCATGAAAAGTTAACAGTGACAAAAATCAAGTTAAAATAATATCCAATGACTTTATTCATTTTATTCTGCAAACTATCTAATTTACCTTCCTTCGACATCGCAGGAGACTTTTCAGATGTTCCCCGAGGTCGCCTCCGTTGTGTATCTGTTACCAAAAAAATATCATCAATTAAAATCATTTGTCGAAACTGAAAGTCCCATCATCAAAAATATTGACTAGCGCATGTTTTTCCATAATAAAAAGCATCCAGTTACATATTAAAATATTGCACTGCAAAACATGACAAATACAATATCGCCTGTACATTGTACACATACAAACATACAAAGTAATCAAACATGTTGACAACCTGCTAATGGTGGCCTTTGATGCATGCACCGTTTAGGCTTGGCCTAGTGAGGCAATTTAGGATTAAAACTGTATCCAGTAAAGCAATGACCACAAAATCAGTGACACCAATAGTTAACATGCTCAAAGATCATCCATAAAAACTGCTCAAAGTCTTGAAATCTTTCTAAAGTCACAGCTATCAGAAGAAAGTTTGTAAATTATTATACATAGTGCGCTAAATCTGAGTTTACACAAGCCTAATATCTCTTTATGAATATGGATGTACACAACTTCTTACTATAAATATAATCTCTTTGCCATTGTGACAATCAAGGGATCATGCTTTTATGTTATTTGATATATCTTCCTGCCTATGATTCTAAACAAGTAAATTAACACCCAATCATTATTATGCTAGTTTTGTATATAATCTTTTGGTCCATTGTTAAAAAAATACTCACCAACTACAGGAGAGAGTGATTCCACAGGGGTATCTGAGCCACCTGATGAGTCGTCTTCATGACCTAATCAGTAATAAATAAGGTTAAAAAGTTACAGTTTTTGTAAAAACAAATGCTAAGCATCACATCCAGTGTCCACATATGTTTTGTAAATTTGAATGGCTTCACGAAATACTTCAAAGTGTTGTCGCTGAAACATGTCTGCTGCCATATTGCTGTTTAATGGCAGAGTTGAGTGAATCGGACATTGCTTGTGAAATATTATGTAAAGTGAAGGTAATCTCCTAAGGTCTGTCATACACTAAAGAGACACAATTAATAACTAGTTGAACATTCATACATTAAGGAGACACATGTAATAACTAGTTGAACATTCATACATAACTGGTTGAACATTCATACATTAAGGAGACACATGTAATAACTGGTTGAACATTCATACATTAAGGAGACACATGTAATAACTGGTTGAACATTCATACATTAAGGAGACACATTTAACTAGACATAAGAATTTGTTTGATAACAAATTCGAGGTGTTCGGATTCAAGTAAAGCTGACTGGAGTGATCGTGAGCTGTGCTGTTTGTTATTGTGAAAACAGAATGAATAGCTATTTAATAATGTTTTTAAAGCGTTTTACAGAACTTCCAGATTAGACAGGTTAAAAGGTCAAGACAAGGTCACCAACATATTCATTTTTTGTGAAGTATGTGGAGCCCATGTTAAAACAATTATAAAAACTCTGCAAAAGGCTTCTATTGAAACTGTATTTTGAACTTTTTTAACCTGCCGCCAGATGGCGCTCTTAAATCTTATTTTGTTTTAACAAGACCCTTGTCAGACTACAACATCGTTAAAATCAATTCCCCCAAAAATGCACACTTTTTGGTTCATGAGTTATGTTTTTTTCCATACACAGTACATATTCATAATATACCTGAGTGGGGATTAGCATCAATTCAATCAGATAGTTGAAAATTAATCCATGACAAAATAATGATTTTTGAAAGTAAAAAAAACAAAACAAAAAACACTAGGCAAGTTCATGGATGAAACATATCAATATTATTGTAGACAAAATGCCCCCTCTTTTTAACAGTGGTTTTGAAATAAAAGCTTACCATTTTAATCACCGTGTCTGAAGAGCATACTCAGAGGGCCTAAAGCGCCTTTGGCAGGCATGGTCACGTCGATCAACGTGACGTGGGTCTCGGTGTTCGATGAGAAACAAACCAATGTCTTTCTTTTTCAGTTGAAGTTTTTGTCATTTAGTCAAAGTCATACAAATCCCTAAAGCAGGTGGACATCTCAGTAAAACCTCCTCTTTTATTCCTTGTTTTCCATTAAGCCATCAGACGAGCACAACGGAACTAAATTCACACTGAACTTTGAATGAGTTTGAGTTTTTTATGTGCGGGACACGTGTTGTTACTACGTACAAGAATAAGCAACACAATGATACATTTCCGTTGTGTGGGACTATACGCACAGGCTTCGTGGACTTTGAACCTTATGAATAATGGAGCTGACAGTCAGTTACAGCGTTTTTCTCATACACGAATTAACTGCGGTTAATACTAGCATTGGCTGTAACACCCATTTAGGACCAGAAGTTAAGGTCATATTGGCATCATTTCTGTGCAAAAGTTTCGGAATGATGTAAAAATTGTGATGAAATGATCAGTAGTTTTTGAGATATGAATTTTTTAAATATTCAACTTCCGGTTTGAACCGGAAGTCAAGGTCAAATGAGGTCGCGTTCAGTGTAGCGTTTTTAGAGTCATACCAGGCCTATCCGATGATGTATAGATTGTGAAAATCCATTGTGTTGTTTTGGAGTTATGATTTTTTCAAATATTAAACTTTGATTTAACGTAACTCGACACCTGATTACGTCATGACGAAACCAAAAATGGTTTCATCTACTAATGAATATCTAACTATGTTTAAAGTTTCAAATTTATGTGAGCTTAGGAAGTGTGTCTTTGTTAGCGGACAATCGACGGCGAGAAGAAAAAGACAAATAAAAAAAAATTAAAAAAAAAGAACAATAAGAAGAGGTCTTCGGACTTTTGTCCGAACACCTAATAACTGGTTAAACATTCAAGCATTAAGGAGACAGATTTAATAACTGGTTGAACATTCATACATTAAGAAGACACATGTACTAACTGGTTGATTATTTACACGTTCAGGTGACAGATTTACCAGACACCCAATTTATCATTATGCTAGTTTTGTAAATAATCTTTTGGTCAATAGTTAACAAAATACTCACCAACTCTAGGAGAAAGTAATTCCACAGGGGTATCTGAGTCACCTGATGAGTCGTCTTCATGAACTGTTTCATAATAAATAAGGTTTAAATGTTATTATTTTTGTTTAGTACTTAGTTTTCCTCCTTGCTATTATCGAACATTAAAATAAAGATAAGTAAGCTTTGCTTTCATAGTGCACTATGTACTAGACAATATTGAGATATTTCAGAAAGTTGTGTGATAATTGACAAAAACAAAAATATGGATGGTGCTACCACAATCATGTATGTTATATAAGTACAGTACATGTATGTCATAACCCGATAACAGTTCATTAAGAAGCTGAGACACCCACAAACCACATTTTCTGTCGTATGTTGAGATTGAAATTAAATTAAACAATATTTAAAGACGGTTTCTTAGCAAACACTGATACTAAGACAGTAATGACCACTCACCGGCATCAATTAGATGCAACTGCTTTCCAACCTTTATAACCTCCATAAGTGCAGGTGGTGCTTGGTAAACATTCTCATTGACTTGACTTGAGTGTCCCATATGTTTGAAGAACAGGGCACGTTCAGATTCTGGTAACTCCAAAGCAGCATACATTGTACTTATACGATGTCTATTTTTTGTGGCTGTCAACCTTGATTTGCAGCTGACACCAGCTTCATCACAAATCCTGCTTAGAGCATGCCATCCTGTAACATGTGTTGTGGAGCCTTGAACACATGCAAAGACATATGGGTTGTCGTCTCGAACTCCAGCTGATCTTCTCACTTCTTCACTGATCAACTTCTTCATTGGTTGAAGAGTGTCGGAAGGAAATAAAATTGGCACAAGATGGTTGTTGCCCTTTCCTGTCTGGTATGTAATCTTCAGGTCTTCAAGAATGCGCTTCTCCAAGGGGTCATCAAGTCGTTGTGCCCTCTGTTTGTCAATCCAGCTGTTGTCTTCCGCTTCTTGCCATTCGGTAATTTTTAGACGGGATGGCTCTCCACCCCTTCTAGCATTGAATAGAGTAAGTCGCGACACTGTCAAATCCCTCAAGGTGTTGAAATTGTGAGAGTCCCAGACAAAATAAGGATCAGAATTCAATTCCCTCAACTTCTCTACTGTGAATGACCTTACTGTCTTTACATCAGATTCAAGTGGCAGCTGTCCAGGCTTTCGCAGATTTTTTTGTCTGTTCTGATTAATCTGATAACTTGCGTCACCGAACAAAAACTCATGATTTAATGCAAGTACAGCTGAAAATTTGTCAATCTCTGACGCTTCAGCATCTCTATCATGTATGAGATGAGTTGCCTTGATAATTTTGCACGCTTTCTTTATGAGGTAGTACATGGCTGCTTTCAAACCACTTTTCAGCTGTGCAGTATCCACATATGTTGTATAGATTTGAATGGCTTCACGAAACACTTCGAAGTGTTGGCGCTGGAACATGTCTGCTGCTGTACTGCTCTCTAGAGGCAGAGTAGAGTGAATCGGATGCTGCTCCTTGAATATTATGTAAAGTGAAGCTATTCTCCTCATGTCCGTCATGACTGATTTGCGAACTTCTGCTACTTTGTCATTTTTACTTTGGCCCTTCTGCCAAAGCCGCTTGCCGATGGTCACAATTATAGGATCTACTCTTGCCGTTTCTCCAACTTCAGTGTTACGAAATTTGCACAGAACACTTGTCTTGAAGCTTTCAGATGTGCTGCTCACTTCAGATTCACTCAACATTAAAGAAACAGGAACAGGACACGCTTCTGAATGAGCATCTCCCTGGCATATGTATTTGTGCTTTTTGAAGCACTTTCTAGAGTAGAAACCTTTGCAGATCCCACAAATTATCAAATCGTCATCAGATGCAGTTTTCCTCTCTCTGTGATAAACTGGTGAAACTGTCGCCATAAGCTCTTTATTCACTTGAAAGATTCCTTCCTTCCTGAAAGCATCAAATGTAGCAATCATTTCGTTTTTGGGCAATTTCATGGCCTCTGACACTCTCTTTATGGATTTGTGTACACTCCTTATGTGCCTGGACAACTTCTCCACAAAAAAAGACCCACAAAAAGGGCACCTTCTTTTAGGCTTGACATATCTTTCTTGATTTGTGTTACTCATTTTTGTCTTACAACCAACTGGAAACACAACTGAATCAACATCCGAGTGTGAGCCCTGATCCATACCGTCATCAGGTGGCAAGCTACTAGATGAACATCCAGAGAAAATTCTGTTTACTGAAGAGCCCTCCCAATCACCCAAAGTGGAACTAATGTTGCCACCAACGAATGCTGAACAGCTGGGTCCATCAACTGATGGAAGAACCCCTTTATCACTAGAAGACAAACTCTCTCCAATATTTGATGATGGACACATTTCCCCATCAACAAATGAAGACCTGATTAATGATATCCTTTCAGGAACAATAGCAGCTGGTGAATCATCCAATGAGTTATCACTGTAATCAGAGCTACAAATGTATGTTGAGTCATCAGAGGAATCATCATCCTGATCAGAATCATTGACAATACTTTGGTCATAAATGTAGCTTCTTCTTACAACACCAGATGAAGACCTCCCTTTCACATGAGATGGAGAGCTCCTCCCATCATCTACGATCAAAGATCTTTCTGTAGAGTCACCATGCCCTCCACCATCTGAAGGGTGGCTCTCTGGTAACACATAGCCTGACAATAATGAGTTAAATAATCCTGATAATGAAACCTCACTATCACCAGATGGAGAGTTTCCTCTACAAACAGTTGGAAAAAAGTCAGTACCACCAGCTGGAAAATTCCCTCCCTCAGTAGATGGAGACATTCCAGTATCACTAGATGGATACTTTCCTTTGTCTACAGATGGAGAAATTCCAGTAGGGCCAGATAAATAATTTCTTCTCTCAATTGATGGAGAATTTCCTCGCTGGACAGATGGAGAACTTCTTTGTTCAACAGATGGAGAATTTCCTCGTTTGGCAGATGGAGAATGTCCCTGCTTGACATATGGAGAAGTTTGTTGCTTTACAGATGGAGAAATTCCCCCTTCAACAGATGAAAAATGTCTTTGTTTGACAGATGGAGCATTTCCTTGCTCAACAGATCCTTGCTTGACAGATGGAGAATTCTGTCGCTCTACAGATGGAGAATTCCCCCCTTCAACAGATGGAGAATTTCCTCGCTCAATGGATGAAGAGTTTCTTTGTTGGACGGATGGAGAATCTCCTTGCTGGTCAGATGGAGAACTTCCTTGCTGGACAGATGGAGAATTTCCTTGCTGGACGGATGGAGAATTTCCTTGCTGGACGGATCGAGAATTTCCTTGCTGGATGGATGGAGAATCTCCTTGCTGGTCAGATGGAGAATTTCCTTGCTGGACAGATGGAGAATTTTCTTGCTGGACGGATGGAGAATTTCCTTGCTGGACGGATGGAGAATTTCCTTGCTGGACGAATGGAGAATTTTCTTGCTCTACGGATGGAGAATTTCCTTGCTGGATGCACGGATAATTTTCTAGCTCGACAGATGGAGAATTTCCTTTCTCAACAGATGGATAATTTCCAGTATTACCTGATAGAGAGTAACCTTGCTTAACAGATACATTTTCATCCTCCAAAGCAAATGAATGTCCTTGATGTTCACAAGTGAGTGTATTGCTAGTACCCAACTTTTCCTGGTTTCCCCCTTTACATCTCTTTTGAGGGCTGTCACAACTTGCTTTACTCTTGCGCCCTTTACATGCATCTTCTCCTGCAAAACAAAACAAAACCCCAAAAACAAAAAACAAATCTTATTATGAAAGCATAGAGGGTACTGCTGAAGAGGTTGCCCTTGGGTTGCTGGCTAATGAAAAAACCCATCATGTTCTAAGTAATTTCATTTGTGCGCTCTTGGCTATTGGTACCTTTTCGTTTAATAATTTAGTGTTCTTTTAAATATACAGTCGACTCTCCTTAATACAAGCTCAGAAGATACGAGACGCCGGTTAATACGAGGTATTTCACTGGTCCCGAACTGTCCCATGCGTGTTTCTATGTCTTAAAAAACGGAAGATATGAGCACGGTCGTAACGAGAACACGGATAATACAAGGTATTTTTGCGGCCCCATGATGACAAAATGTATTGTTTTTTCATACTTCTATAGCGAGGATCGGAAAAATATTGTTGTGTAAAAGCTGATCATTCAGTCAGCCAAGTTTCTGAAATTACATGCTTGTTGTCAAACTATTCATCGGATCGGACCGGCTACACAGTTCCGTCCGATCCGAAACCAGAAAATTTACGCTGGTAACCTATGCTTGAAATACTACTTCGCCTACACGCCTAGCGGCTACCAGCAAAAACAACGTTCAGCTTAGGCGCTACGCAGTACCGAATCTGTTACATCATGGTCACATGATAGGCAAGTTTGACATGACTTTGCTATGATTTTTATCTTGAGTTATACAAAATATTAAATTTCTATGATCATAGTCAACAAAAATGCATTCATCACTGATATTTTTGTGTACAGGATGCTCGTAAGAACTGTACCACTAGGAAGCGAACCGCTCCGTTCTAGCCTAGACACGTGTGTAGTGCATGCACTATGATGACGTGTGTACATGTAAATGTACATGTATGTGTAAATAGTGCGCTGCGTTTAAGACGAGGTTCGGATAATACGAGGAAAACGGGCCAGTCCAGCGGACCTCGTATTAACGAGAGTCGACTGTATTCTTTCTTTTTGTGCATTCTTACATTTTATTGTAAACACTGTGCTTTTAAAAACTACCTTTGTAGTTATCATCTATTGTTTCTTTTTACATAGAATCAACCCCCCCCCCCCCTACAAGTTGAACAATCACAGCTGGTTGTGCCACCAAAAGTCTAAACAAAGTCTGACACACTAAAACCCTCAATAACAAAATGTAAACATGTGTATGTGTTTAATGAAAGCTTGTGAGTTCATGTTGTTTGTTTGGCATTGGAGAGATACACATGTGCTACCCACGTGTGTACACAGTAGCAATGCAGTCAGTGCTGTGTGTCAAGAAGGGCGGAGCTTATTGCATTGGTCTATTGTAACCACTGTTTGCGATTCAGACTTTGGGCTGCAAGCCAGTGTGAATAAATCAAAATAATAATAATAAAAATAAAAATAAAAGCTTAGATAACATTTTGCAAACTTATTAGTGACTGCTATACAGCACACTAATTGTATAATAGAAAATCCCATTTTTCCACGGGCAAATAGGACTTTTTAAGCACCAGTGCATATGCGAGTAATAGTGAATACTTCTTGATGTAAGATCCATTCAAAAATGCATTATCTGTACTAATCTATTATTTGTTTTCTCTCTGTTAACACTATTTTAATTTACCTCTCTTTTGACACCATGGGAGCTCTTTTATTCCATAATCATAAAGGATTTCTTCTCCTTCACTGATCCTCTTCAAGGCAAACAAGCACAAAACTGGTTGACTGTTAAGTTGAAGAACTTTCATTCGTGCATTCTGTTCTTTCTTTGAATCACCATGATTTGTTAGGCGACCAAAGCGGAGTTCCTTCAATGGGGCTGTAGCATCATAACTGTGACAGTTGGAAAATTTGTTATGTAAAAACAGGGAATTTAAATAATTTCAACAGGACTATACGAACAGTGCCCTTAGTGCTTTCAGAGTGCCTTTGACACTAAAACCAACACCAAGTATTTACGGCTCAAAGTCAAGCCAAGCCCAAGATCGTTATAAAGGTTGGTCTCAAGTACTCCATCATTGACCTTGCAGAAATGCAATAAGCATTATAAAATACATACCAAAGATTGCTTCCATTATGACGAAAGAAGTAACGAAAGACGCTTTCCTCTTCCTCCTCTCTCCTCTCCCCATCTTCTTTTGTGATTAAGTCCCCTCCATAAGTATATAAAGGAACTCCTCCTTCAAAATTTTTATCAGCAAAGACTCCCCTCCCTAAATGAATCAGACAAAAACAATTGGTTATAATATTAAAACTATTAATGTTTGATGAGTAACAGATAAAAAAAATATATATTATTTTGCCCTCGCACTGACTAATTAAACACTATACTTTGAGGTTTCTGAATGCTGCAGGAGAATAAATATTATTTACTGGTGACATGGGTAAGATTTAGTTCACATTCTAGAACAGATGGCATAACTACTAAAACCATCAAGCTTGCTTGGCAAGCTATAATTTTATGGACAAGCTAAAGTTCTTGCATGGATTAAAATTATAAAACATCTCTATTTTGTCAAGCTTTTGTCAAGTTTTACACTAACATACACAAAATGAGTGTAATGACGATTAGACATGTAGGTCTACTATAAAGCCGCGTTCGCATTGGAATTTTGGGTCTTGTAACTTACAGGCCCGGTAAGTTAACTTACCGGCCCGGTAAGTTAACAGCTGTTCGCACTTGGATTAATTTGTGTCCGGTAACTTACCAGGGACGCTGCGTAGGTTGAAAAATTTGATCTCGAGGGGCGCCTTCCCTGACCTTTTAGATAGAACAAGCAAAAGTGACGTAGGCGGGCAAGACACAAAGGAAATTAAAAAAGCAAGACAAAATGGAAGGTAAATCAAAGCAAAGCTGCAAACAGTGTGACGACGTGGGGTAACAAACTGTCTGCGCCTGCGCAGGGCGGGTCCTAGATTTGAGGTCACAGGCTAAGTCACCATATTCGTGACCCGATAACAAAAGTCACATGACCATATTGTTAAGTTACCGGAATAGTGCATTCGCATTGGACTTCTTGTCCCTGTTAAGTTAACATTGTTAAGTTACCGCGACTCGAATCGGCCTGTTAAGTTAACAGCGCTGTGGTGGGTAAATTACCGGCTGTTCGCACTTGGACTTAATATCGGTAAGTTAACAATTTGCGGCAGTACGTTAACCATTTTAAGTCCAATGCGAACGCAGCTTAAGCTGGCTTTTACAGATGGAACAAGCTCTGTCAAGATTGTTCTTAAGCTCCCAAAATAGCTTTGATTTCACTTTCCCATCCGACTCTAAAATAGACTTGGCCCTGGCCTTAAAATTTTGACAATGATTGCATTCAGCAGCTGTGTAGCTACCGGTGGGGATTTATCTTTCAACACAAATACAGCCATAACCACCCAATTGACCTGATTTTGGATAGTGTTCAACTTGTGAACACTTTTTACAATAATTTTCAAGTAAATTTGTGTAGATGTATCTATGTGTGAGTGAGTCAATCCAATGTTGCATTCTAATGAGCATTCCCGGCTACAAGCTTCTGCTGACTAATGTGGTTTGTTTTAATTAGTTTGTGCGTAAGACAATATTAGTTTTGTGTTGTGTTTAAAACGTGGGATAAGTGCATTATAACAGTGTATAATGTTCTTGTAATGTTAATTCTACCACCAGAAAAGTTTTCTTTTGATTCTGATGTTAATCTAATTTGCATTAAAAAGGCAACCAAAAGGAATTTCCCTACACACTTTACCCCATATTTCATACTTTAAAATAAAGCTTATGGCATGACATTTACCTTTCCCTGCTGAGGGTTTTACAGTAAACCCCGGTGGGTCAACCTTAGCAAGGGCCTCCAGCCAAGATATCGAATTTCGTCTCTAAAATCAAGAGAATAAAATTATACATAAGAATGCTCAGTGAAGTAAAGATGGTGCATTATTAGCCCTACTTGTGTGGACAAGCCGAATCCTTGGGCCAGTTCCACGCCTGTAAGTCGTGCAGCTAAAATTGCGACGCATCCCCTAAGGTGTTAATAAACAATGTCTATGGCCATGTTCAGACAGCGTACTAAAGTTAGACCCGAATTGGTTTAACTTTACGAGCAGCGGGGGAGATTGTAAAAATAAAAACTACCTTGCGTTCAGACAGCTCGAAGTTAAACCCGATACGGTTTTAAGAGGTCAAACAGCACCGTGAAACAACACAACAACATCCAGTTTATTCACAAAAGCACGCGCACAGCCCTGTTGAGGCGCACGTTGAGGCGTACGAAGGCATATTTACCTTACACAGGTCCGTGGTCATCTGTTGTGAGTTAAAACAGATGTGGTCATTTTTATTCTGTCCAAACACCAGACTAAAAGATAAACCCAAAGTGGTTTAACGCTACTCCTAGAACTATTCGGTTCGTTCCGCTATCGTCTCCCCGACCCTCATAGGTCATCATGTACAAAATCCTATTCGAAACTTTGTCCCCTTCACATTTATGCACCTGGACTTCTCTTTTGAAAACGTAGCTCGCCAAAATTAGGCTCTATGTGTTTATTGTTTTCACAGTGTGAGCTCGGGGTGGGTCCAGAAAATCCACTCCGCAAAAAAAAAAGGTGCAAAAAATGATAAATTCCCATCGTTTATTCAGAATCGTCGCCTTCCGATATCAAAAATGGCCGCCATCGCTTGTATCACTGGTATGCTGCGTGCAACGCTGGTCCACGACATGCCTTAAGCTGGTATTCGATAGTATTCTGTGCGCAACACTGGTCCACAATAATCAATGGCTTATCTTGTATACGTAAACCGTTGGTTATTGTGAACCAGCGTTGCGCGCAGCATACCATTGATACAAGCGACGGCGGCCATTTTTGTTGTCGGAAGGCGACGATTCCGAATAACGATGGGAATTTATCATTTTTTGCACCTTGTGGAATGGATATTCTGGACCCACCCCGAGCTCACTGTGAAAACAATAAACACATAGAGCCTAATTTTGGCGAGCTCCGTTTTCAAAAGAGAAGTCAAGGTGCATAAATGTGAAGGGGAAAAAGTTTCGAATAGGATTTTGTACATGACGACCCATGAGGGTCGGGGAGACGATAGCGGAACGAACCGAATAGTTATAGGAGTAGTTTAACGCTAGCCCACCCTCGCCGACCGATTGAACTCATTCGAATTCAATCCGATTAGGTTAAGAGCATTCAGACACACAAAGTTAAGCACGAATGAGTTAAAACTGCCTTAAAACCAACTTGAACCACCTCTATTACCTCTTAGCTTCCCTCGAGTGCTTTGGTTGTTGAAAGTAAAAAGTTATTGCAAACAAACCTCTTCAGGTTGCTCAAAATGACTTCAAAGATTGGTCACGGCCATTTTGTATTTCAGTCTCAAAAAAATACATCACCAGTGTTTCGAGGGTGCGAACATAATTCAATATATTTTATGTCACAGCACCAGCTATTAGAGAGTTTCTTACGGGGGAGCTCGCAGGTACCACATGTACACAGACTGGAGTCTGACAGCAACATGCACTTCTGTTGGTCACCAGTCTGTGTACGTGCGGTACCCTCTTCTCATCATTTTGAAGCTCACTATAAGCTGTAGCTACGACAATAACTCTATGACCCAAGTCAGAAAGCAGGCATCAAACTCTGTTCGCACCCTCGCTCACCGGTGACATATTTTGAGAAGACAATCCAAAAAGACCGCGATCATTCTTGGCTGTAATTTCAACAACCAAAAAGAACCCAAAAGATGCCAGTGCCCCCGCCCCCCAATTGGAATCCGCCATTATGTATATCAAGATCCAGTGTATACAAAATGCAATAGAATCTATAATTGATTTGCCAGCAGTGCCCCCTAGAAAATATGGTACCCCCCCCCCCCCCTTGTGCCTCCCCTACAAATTTCCTTAGTTACGCCCCAGTAACTGGCAAATTAGTACAACCAAGTTACTGGGTCTAAACTAGGGCTAATTAATAGTACTAGTAGTAGCGCATTTATAGACACAACACACAGGTTAAAGTTTTATTTCCCCTTTTTTTAATCTAGATGTTTGTTTGTCATCTATCTTTATCTGTATTTAGTCACCTCAGGCCTAGACCCAAGTAAAGCAATTTATTTTTAAGACGACGTCGATGTTAATTTATTTTCAAACTTTCAAAAACATTGAAGCTGAGTTCATTCTTTGGTGACATGACTGACGTTAGAAACTGTGGTGAACAGCTTATTGTACGTTTTAACTGAGCCACTGGGAAGACAACGTTGAACGTTGAAAACTGGCATGACTGTCAGTGCATAGAGCTCTATGGTCAGTGTCAGAGACGGAGCCTTTCGTTCACAACCACTGTAACTTCGCCTTACTTTATAATATTACTTATTAGGTCTAAACATGAGCAAGGTAATTTAAAATAAAACACAGCAACTCAAAATGATCATGGATGTCTATTTTACCTCCATGAAATGATGTAAAAACGCCTACATCGACAACCAAACTGCATGAAAAATTACATTAATTCAGTAAGTAAGAGACTTACCTTCTTCATTTTTGCTACAAAACAACAACCACGTTGTCTCCCGATCCTGGCGGTTCACCGTGCGTCACGTCATAACTTTCACACGAGTACAACAAAATGCAAACGCCTGTATATCGAGTGGTCTACGACGTACATCCAGCATGCAGTGAGCACAGCGAATGTGATGGTGCGCGGCAAGCGTTTTTGGTATGCCTTTTCTGGGCACCAGCGTAATCCGGAAAGTTTTCTTGCCGACGATGCCAAATTGTGATTTAGAAGTGGTGTTTTTTAACCAAAACTTCAGAGCATTAACAAAATACAGATATTACGCAAGAGGTATGCATTTTTTACAAACATAATCCTTAATAGTGCATTTATTTGAAAAAATTCAATAGTCTCCCAAATGATTACTGCTAACACCGTCACTTATACAACCTCGGAAATTCCCCCATCGCAAATATTTATTTTAGACACCCCTAGGAAAGTGTGGACCCTCCCAAGTTCTTCTGGCGGGAAACTATTTCCAAAATAACATTAGAGAGCCAACGAAGTCAAGCTGGTTCCCTATATAAAAGCGTACACAGAATTAAGGAGACGTCAAAATGTCTCCTTAAGTAAAACGTCTCCTTAAGTACTTTTTAAAACTGCAAATTGTCTCCGAAAGACCCCATTTGTAAAAATAATAATAATAATAATAATAATAATAATAATAATAATAATAATAATAATAATAATAATAATAATAATAATAATAATAATAATAATAATAATAATAATAATAATAATAATAATAATAATAATAATAATAATAATAATAATAATAATAATAATAATAATAATAATAATAATAATAATAATAATAATAATAATAATACTAATAATGTTTTTGTTGTAGGTAATTTTGTTAAAATTACTCTAACATACTTTTACTCTTTTGTACAGAGGTACCCCTCAAAAAAATAAAAATAAATAAATAAAAAAAAGTTGTATATAATTATTTTTCTTTCAGTGATTCAATAAACATCTACACATACATTAGTTCTGTTAAGAAAAAAACAAACAACTGGTCATACTTTTTTACATACAAACCTTTAAGGGTAATGTTGAAAAGTTTGAAATGTTTTTTCGTAAATGTACGTGCCCCTCTCCACACAATAAACTACTAGCTACAGTAACACATTCAAATGTGTTCTGTGAATCTTTGCGTTAAAACACAACGCGAACAAACTTTGACTTTCCTAGTTCGTTGTAATTTTGTTGGTTAAGCTGTGCAGTGGGGTCTGCAACATTGTAGTAATGCTGAAAAGCGACACAACAAAAATCATCTTTCGGCATATTTAACACAAACAAAGAAGACAATCTAAACGAAACAAACATTGTATAGATCATGTTGTTTAGTAGGTATTTTGTGCTATATGCCATAAATATATTACATTGGTTGTTATACAGTAGAGTTCAGGCTAACTGCACTTATTCGCATTATGGTAGTTGAGAAATGGTATTTTGTCAAGAAGTTATCTTGTCGTAATATTTATTTTTTGATAACAAAAACATATTTAATAACATGTTCTTTATCTTACCTATAGCTTAGACGTACCTTAACCTTACCGTACCTCTAGTTAATTTACCATGCCCAGGTAGATCACATGTTTTGTTTTATAAATGGGATAAGCTGACAGAATTAAAATGGCTTTTAGCAACCAATTATAATGCACCGCTGAATATTCTCAGGATAGAACTAATTGGGTAGCGAAATGTAGAGTTAGGCCTACTATTATTACGATTACCTTTTTAGAACCATCTGCTGCCTTGAATAAATATATATTTGTTTTTGACAACATCAGCCTCTTCCAAAATAATTGTAAGATGTGTTTATTTATTTATTCTTTTGTCACCTTCTGTTAAAAGTTCCGATCCCCATGTCACTTTGTACGACTTTGCTATAAACTTGATAAAATACACACATTTCTTATACAACTTCATGTGTCATTATTTAAATGTATGTTATAAACATCAAAACTAATAATTGGCTTTACTTTCTTGTTCAAGACCATTAGGTGTTTGTAGCTGTTGAGCTCATTGCTTTTCAACTGAATGAAAAGACCAGTGAAATAATGTGAAGCTTACATGTGCTAGAATGATGTCGACTGCAGATCACCAATCATTAAACCAGATCCAGGTCAGTAACCTATCAACGAACATCATGGACGACTTTGAGGTCACGGGCTATATCGACTCAAACACGAGCGACTACCAGATGGACAACTCTCTGAGAACATTCACCGCCACCAGCAGAATTCTGGTGCCGGCGACATTCTTCTTGCTTGCCCTGATGGGACTTGTCGGGAATAGCACGGTGATGTTCATTATCTGTCGACACACCGACATGCAGACTGTGACGAACTATTTCATCGCTAATCTTGCAATCACGGATGTAGCAACGGTGCTGTTCTGCATACTGCCAACAGCCTTGCAAACTGCAGGTGTTATTCCCTTGGTCACCAGTGTATGCAAAGGAATCAACTACATTCAGTATGTAAGTATAATTGCTGTGATGATGAAAATGTTAATGAGTTTAATGTCTTTGAAAAAATGTGTCTTCCGAGTGCGAAGACTAGATCAGTCGAGACGAAAAGTAGAGCAGACCATACCGAATCCTGAAACAAAATAGTATAATGGTTCTAAGATAGAACCCTGTCGATCACTTGCAATTATAAATATTAGGATTATGCACAGTTCTCCGCAAATCGAAATTTATATCGATTAGTCAAAATGAAGAAAACCCAAAACAAACACCTCTAACTTTCAAAGCAATAATGCAAACAGCAGTTCCCTGTTAAATATTAACAGGAAAAACTGAATGTACGACGATTTTTTTTTACTACTGAATATTTAATCATTGAATAAAATGAATACAACAAGTTATCGCCATTGAGAACGAAAACATTTGAATCGTGAATACAAGTGATTGATTGACCCTTACGGAACTTCGAAGTCAATAGCTCAGATATCCCGTGAAGGGTACAAGTTATTTGGTCTTGGTTCAAATAGTTCATAAATGTTCACAATGTTACACAGTTTAAACATAATCTGAAAGTGTTGGCCAACGAAAATATTACGCATTTAAAAAAAAAAAAAAGGGCGGGAATCAAACAAACGAGGAAGGTTAGTGTTTTGTGATTATCGGATGCTGGAGAGAGTGTGATCAGGACTTCGGAATGATTTGTTCGGTTCTTCGTCTTACTTTTTTGAAGACAGAAGTTTTACAATTGGCAAACTCCAACACCATGTAAATTAACATACACTTTAAAATTGTGCGCCCCTTCTAACAGCAAGCCCTTTGTATCTTGGTCACTAAAGTCGGTCAAAATCTGCAGAATCAACTATACATCAGGTAAAAAGGAAGTCAAACCTCTTTGCAGTGCCGTATTTACCGGGTAAAAGAAACACTGTAGCAGCCATGGGCTATGCTGTAAAAAGCCTCTTGAATCTCAATTGGTCTGAAACTTGGCACTGTCTGAACAGAGAAAAACGGTCAAGTTCAATCGTCAAGATTGATTTTGTTTATCTATCTGCCCCGTTACCGAACGAAATGATTTGATTTGAATATGCTTCCTTTAGGGAAGGAATTGGCATTCCATCTTGGTGCTCAGCTGACGAGTCAACGACCGTCTTAAGGGGGTGGGTACACCCCGAAACAAACTCAATACCGAACAAGTGGACGGCAAAAAAACCATGCTGGCTCTGATGTTTGGGAATATACTCTTCAGAAATCCCTTGAAAAGAAAACGACAGACAAACAAACTAACAGACACTTTGGAAATGCTGAAAGTAAAACAAAGCGAACGCAATGACTGTTAACGGAATTTTGTATACGTGTTTATAAATACACATTTTGTTTTAGATTACATGACTATTGTGTGTAATATAAAATGAACTGTTATTCTTTAGAGAAGAGCCCCGCCGTTTGAACACGGTCACATAAGCTGCCAACAAGAATATGTTTGCATAATAAACATTATCAGCTCTATACCATAAATCCGGGCACGCGGACATTTCACATATGTTTTGATTCAACTGTTCGTTGAAATTCACTTGTCAAGTTTTATAGGTTTAAAGAAGAATAATCTCTGGTAGTGTTTGTCAATTGCCCTTCGTAAAAAGAAGAAAAAACTATAAAAAAAAAACTAAAAAAAAACAAAAACAATAAATACATCCAAAATACTTCTACATGTCTGAAAGCAGCCGAGTCTATTTAACCAACAGTAGCATACATATTTAAAATACTATATTTTAATAAATATCACGGGATATATTTGTTCGATATCGGAAGAAACGCACTTATTCTAATCTATTATTGTTCCGTTCCTCTAAATAGAACACGTTCACATTCCCACTTTTTCTCCTTTCGCAAACAACGTGGGGTTATTTTAGGCATTACAGTGAAAAAGGAGGGGAAAAATAAAAGTAAGGCAAAACAGAGAAAAAGATAAAGAGTGGCCCATTTTGTGTATTGATTACCAATACCATGATCCCACATACGGACGTACTGGGAATTCAATAAAGAAAATAACAACTCTTATAAAGGTCTACAGGCCACAGCGTTTTCCACAATGAACTTCAAACACACTCCAGGGGAATGCTCATCGTGGAAACACAAATGTATTATGAGATGCACTCTACCTTTAACACAGTAAAAGAAAAAAAGGTATTTCGCCACACATTTAAAGCCAATTAGCTGACAGTCTTTATTTTGAAGTGCACTGATTTGTTCTCCTGATTTCAAATGTTTGCTTGTTTCAGGTTACCGTGCAGGCTACGTGTTGTACTCTGACTGCAATGTCGATCGACAGATACTTTCTGATTGTTCACGCAGTACGATCAAGAAGGAGCCGTACTACAAACAAGGTTCTGATTATCAACGCCTCGATCTGGGCAGGTAAATGGCCACAATGTATCGGCGATAATGTTCAATGTTTTTTAAACGGCACTTGGAGAAAAACAAACAAACAAAACAAACAAACAAACAAACACCCCAACAAACAAACAAACAAACAAACAAACAAACAAACAAACACCCCAACAAACAAACAAACAAACAAACAAACAAACAAACAAACAAACAAACAAACAAACAAACAAACAAACAAACAAACAAACAAACAAACAAACAAACAAACAAACAAACAAACAAACAAACAAACAAACAAACAAACAAACAAACAAACAAACAAACAAACAAACAAACAAACAAACAAACAAACAAACAAACAAACAAACAAACAAACAAACAAACAAACAAACAAACAAACAAACAAACAAACAAACAAACAAACAAACAAACAAACAAACACACACACCCCAACAAACAAACAAACAAACAAACAAACAAACAAACACCCCAACAAACAAACAAACAAACAAACAAACAAACAAACAAACACACACACACCCCAACAAACAAACAAACAAACAAACAAACAAACAAACAAACAAACACCCCAACAAACAAACAAACAAACAAACAAACAAACAAACAAACAAACAAACAAAACCAAAACCAAAACCAAAACCAAAACCAAAACCAAAACCAAAACCAAAACCAAAACCAAAACCAAAACCAAAACCAAAACCAAAACCAAAACCAAAACCAAAACCAAAACCAAAACCAAAACCAAAACCAAAACCAAAACCAAAACCAAAACCAAAACCAAAACCAAAACCAAAACCAAAACCAAAACCAAAACCAAAACCAAAACCAAAACCAAAACCAAAACCAAAACCAAAACCAAAACCAAAACCAAAACCAAAACCAAAACCAAAACCAAAACCAAAACCAAAACCAAAACCAAAACCAAAACCAAAACCAAAACCAAAACCAAAACCAAAACCAAAACCAAAACCAAAACCAAAACCAAAACCAAAACCAAAACCAAAACCAAAACCAAAACCAAAACCAAAACCAAAACCAAAACCAAAACCAAAACCAAAACCAAAACCAAAACCAAAACCAAAACCAAAACCAAAACCAAAACCAAAACCAAAACCAAAACCAAAACCAAAACCAAAACCAAAACCAAAACCAAAACCAAAACCAAAACCAAAACCAAAACCAAAACCAAAACCAAAACCAAAACCAAAACCAAAACCAAAACCAAAACCAAAACCAAAACCAAAACCAAAACCAAAACCAAAACCAAAACCAAAACCAAAACCAAAACCAAAACCAAAACCAAAACCAAAACCAAAACCAAAACCAAACAAACGAACAAACCAAAAACAAACAAACGAACAAACCAAAAACAAACGAACAAACCAAAAACAAACGAACAAACCAAAAACAAACGAACAAACCAAAAACAAACGAACAAACCAAAAACAAACGAACAAACCAAAAACAAACGAACAAACCAAAAACAAACGAACAAACCAAAAACAAACGAACAAACCAAAAACAAACGAACAAACCAAAAACAAACGAACAAACCAAAAACAAACGAACAAACCAAAAACAAACGAACAAACCAAAAACAAACGAACAAACCAAAAACAAACAAACAAATACATACAACAAATTAATAAAAAACAAACAAAACCAAAACACCAAACGAATAAACAATTAAACAAATAAACACGGCTAATTTTCCTTTACAAGAAATTTTCAATATTACATTTAATTTCAGTCGGAATTTAACTGAAGCTTACCATTTTGACGTCAGAGTTTTAACCGAAGTTTTCGTAAAAAATAAAAAAAATAATAAAATAAATCGTAAAATTTGCTTATAGAACTTACCCCCATTATAGCCTTAACCGTGTACCCAAATGCACCCAAACCTCAAATGCAGCCGAAACCATATTCGTAAACGCACGGTAGCCCGATCTACGTTTAGGTACACGAAGTAGTGATTGGGGCCAACGCTTCATCTACGCACTGGGTACAGTTGTCTACATTGGGGATTGAACTGATTTGGGTCTCGTGCTACAACTACAATATGTCTTTAAACATTTTTTGTGAAAAGGAACCGGTAATTATTCAAGTGTCCATTGACCCTTGAGATTTTGAGCCACGAAAAGTTCCTCGTGGGGTCTTTATTCATCCAATAAAGCCGCATAATCACGAAAACATCACCGAGACTGAGCTGTGTATTGAGAAATGCGCAAAAGAGGGACCAGTTTTCGATGGTCACATGGTTGCTGGTTGTCATATTAACTGTCTCTAATCGCAGGTTGTCGCTACTCCCTCAATGTACAGCTCTGCTCCGAGAACGAGTGTAGCGCCCCCTTTCGTGATATTTGTAAGCTTATTGTATTTCGTATTTCTCGTACGTCGCAGTGAAATGTATTTGTTTGTGTATTAAGATCACTAAAAAGAGCAAAGGGTTTCTTTACCACCAGCTCCCCTAACTCTGGCTAGCTGTACCATTTTTTATTTGAAATTATATAAAACAACTGCTCGTTTAAATTGTGCCAATAGTGACAGCCGTGCGTTTCTAACTACATAGCATTCTGCATCAAACTTCAAATACTACCAGTTAGGTATGTTGGTTGAACGGTTGAATTGTGAACCACTGCTGTATTGAACATTGAAAATAATTATATGTCAATTACTAACTGATAATAATAACATGAATTTTATGTATCTCCTGTGCAGTTTCGTTCATGATGCATTCTCCGGTGGCGGTCGTGTCCCAAATCACCCGCCACGACTATTGCGAAACAGTTTTCGGGACTGTACGGGGAGAGAGAATCTTCCAAACTTTTGCCACGCTCACGATGTACGTGATTCCGCTGATTATCAACCTGGTGTGTTACATTAGCATACTGCTGCAAGTGTGGACGAGAACGGCACGTGGTACGGAAAGTGCGCATGCCCAGGAAAGAGCTGTTCGACGCAAAAGAAAAATCACGCGCATGGTGTTTGTTGTTGTGTTGCTGTTTGCTGTTTGCTGGGCCCCGACGCACTTCTTTAGAATGTGGATAGCTTTTGACTATGTACAGTTTTGGAGGACTTTTTACGAGAACTATGTTCTGATGAATTCATTGCAGTTTGTCGCCCTATGTCTTGCTTATGGCAATAGTTGTGTCAATCCTTTTGTCTACGCATTCACGACAACCAGCTTCAAGAAGTACTTCAAGAAGGTCTTCAAACCGTGCTGCAGGTTTGAAGACAGACAAGCCGGAACAAGTGTGAATCAGTCGAGGGTATCAAAGGTGATAACCGGCGAGGAGTCACTGGTTTGACCATTATAGATAGCGGTATGCATGGGCAGGAAGTCACAAAAACACCCAAAGATTAGAGTTTGAAATACAAGAAAGTAAAACTTAAACTTTCTTGCTCATTTCCACAAACAAATGACTTTCACATGCAACCGTCAGGGGCACGGACAGCTACTAAGGCCCGGGAATCGCGGACCATAATGTGACATTTTATGGGGAGAAGTGTATATACAAATCAAGTAGGATAAATTCAACCTAGGTAACGATCACGTTATTCATATAAATATAAGACAATGTATATTTTGAGTTTGACGTGAAGTAAACTAATTGTTACCGAACAAAATATCTGACCCCTCTTCTTCCGGCTATATTTTCCGTTTCACTCCACAATCGTTGTACAATCCTTCAGCCCCCCCCCCCCAAACCCCAAAGCTTTTCGGAACACCTTAAATGCGTTCGGGTACTACTTTTTTCTTTGCTTGTCCATATAAACTTTCTATTATGATGCATATATCGAGTACTGTAATTTTTTTATTTTTGATTTATTGTTAATTTTTTTGGTCACACTTGGTCTCATCTCATGATTTGCCTTCGCACGGCCACATGAATAATTTCACTTTTCCCTATATACACAAGTTGTATGACATGCCTGTTTTGAAATGCCTGTGTGGAATTATTATTATTTTTCTTTTATTTAATTTTTTAATTTTTAGCCCGGAACGACTAGGCGTTCACTCAGAGGTCAAGTTAAATCAAGTTTTGACGTAGTTGCTATAATTTGGATTCAAATATTTTTGTTGTTGTTGTTGTTTTGTTTGTTGTTTGCGTCAACACGTCTATACAGACCACTTTGCAAACATATTATTGTTTTCGAAGTGTGTACAGTATGCATTCAGTCGTTCTGGACCCCAAATCCCTTTGATGATTGCAATACACAAATCAAATAATACGGTTTCATTAAAATCATCCCGATTTAGATGTTTTTGCCTGCATTGTGGCTACACTTACACCAGTTAAAGCCCCTGCAAGGCCCCGGAGCAAGAGGGAGTAGAAGAGAAAGACAAAAACATGTCCTAAGTCAACGCCAGAAGCAGCCCATGGTTGAATGCCATCTAGGGCCATTCTCAGATTTATGAGTTATTTTTGCTAGGACTGCACCGTTGCAATGGGGGAGCTGTAAAGCTATAACACCGGTAGGTCTATTGGAAAGATCAGAGTTTAAGCACGATGAAATAGCTTTGAGTGGATGAGGGACCCCTTTGGGATTGGTTTTCTAGGGCCGTTGCAATCTTCTGATGATTCCAAACGTGAAATATAAAATGACACCGTGGCTTTTGGACAAAAACAACACCGGATGTTCAGGGAATCAAGCGCGAATAACGTGCCTGAGACCTTTTGCAAAAAATACACGCGTAACGGGAAGTCTCAATATCGCCTTCTGCGAACCTGTCCATCGAGTATCCTTGGTCTCGATTGCATATTGTAGATTATCGATAATCAATAAGATTATAATAGTATTCCAATCAATTCCTCACTCCTCGAGTCGGTACCCCTGTGCCCGAGTCATGAGTAACAAACATCGACTTCGAGTCCAAGTCAAAAGTTACCTGGAAAAAAACCCCAAAACAAACAGACAATCAAACAAAACAACATACAAGAATAAGACACAAAACAAATTGTCAAGATTAAAATAAAAAAAACGCAAAAACGGCACATAAAAGTAAATAAGTTCCTCAACCTATAATTCCTTTCATAATTTCCTTTGATTCAAATTGATTGAGAAAATCAGCATTTGACGTGATTGAATTAATTGATGAGTATGTTAATGGAAAGCAACACATTAACGATTTGATACTTATAACTAAATCTTCCACATTTTTACACTCCCGGGTTAAAGTTAACGTGAAGTCAGGGCTCTAGGGGGCCTGACCAATTCATTGTGCAAAAGGACCCGGGAACATATCGGGGTCATTTGGGGACGGATTGCTGGCAAGAATCCAGGTCAGTTCTGACCCGGGATTGTTTACAGTGATAGTGATCACATTTAAACTGTAAGGACACATAAACTTGTTCCATCCATACATTATAATTTGGACCGGTTCGAACTTTTTGCATTTTTTTTGCATTGCGTGTGATCGCAACACTCTATATAGGCTGCTGGCATGTAACGTGACTGAGCATAATTCAGTCCTTTCATTTATGTCTCTAGTTTTGTTTCCCCCTGTGATAATTAGCGAGTATCACATACGAGTCCCGTTCCATGTCAAGGGAAACTAGAGATGATCGACAATTACTTGAGAGGCCCACTGACCTTAACGCGGTTATCCCTAACTCACTATCACACAATCCCAGCTACAGGGCCAGTCAAACTGTAACACTTAAGTTGGGACCGGTCCCAACTATATAAACGACTTCTAGTTAGGATTCTAAAGTTGAGACTGAATACAGTTTGTTATCTCTTTTATTCAGGAGTCTTACATTCGCAGCCTAGAGTGGAATATCTCATCAAAGATTCTGCCGTGCTCTATCTTACAATAGAACATTTGCCTTCGGGGTCTTCATCCAATTCAAATAAGTTAAAGTAATGGATTTGGATTTATTTATTGAAGAGTTAACTCAACACACAGTGTCAAAAAGAAACAAGTATCGGACAGTTTGGAGAGTTGCTTTGCACCAACACAGTTAGACGTTGTCTCTTTCTGTTTGCCCTGAGGAAAAACCGTCATTCAAACTTGCAACAACAACAACATAGCAGTCTTGTTTTTTTATGTTATCATTAATTTGGTATTCCTTCGAGCAAAAAACAAATTAAGTAAATATTAGGGAACAAAACGTGTGTGTGTGTATTTTTTTGTAGTTTTTGTATTTATTATTATTTTTTTATTTTACCAATAAACATGATTTCCGGGGTTTACAATTGTACAAGTTAGTATTTTACCTTGCTATTTTTGAAGGCTCTATTTATTTTCCTTTCCCATCAAATTTACAATCATACTTTCACAGGGCCGATTATTGACCGTATTCATGGAATATACAAGATCGGAATGATTCGTTTTCTAAAAAAAAAAAAATCATATGTATATATATTTAAATCGAACTTTGTATAGAACCAGTCTTTGTAAATACTAACTTAGTTTTTCAACGGTTTGATATATTATATATCTCATACTGTTCAAAAACAAAAACAGTATTTACAAAGACTGGTTCTGTACAAGGTTAGATTCAAACGTTTAATTCTGTTTTAACTATTCAACTAAACTATTTGTTTATGTATTGTTATTACAACATTGTTAACATGGACAACAGAAGGGATTGAAATTTAGGTGTGCCTATACGCTGATTTGTGGACACGGACAGACCGACAATTTGTTTAAAGATAGAAAATGAGAAACGCAAACAAACCAACAAAGCAAACAACAACAAGCAAACAACAACATATAAACAACAACAACAAACAACAACAACAACAACAACAACAACAACAACAACAACAACAACAACAACAACAACAACAACAACAACAACAACAACAACAACAACAACAACAACAACAACAGCAGCAGCAGCAGCAGCAGCAGCAGCAGCAGCAGCAGCAGCAGCAGCAGCAGCAGCAGCAGCAGCAGCAGCAGCAGCAGCAGCAGCAGCAGCAGCAGCAGCAGCAGCAGCAGCAGCAGCAGCAGCAGCAGCAGCAGCAGCAGCAGCAGCAGCAGCAGCAGCAGCATCATCATCATCATCATCATCATCAACATACAGCAACGAAAACAAAAACAACAACAACAGACTGACAGCACGACATAAACAAAAGAAAAACAAGAATAAAAAAAGGAGGACAACAAGAAAAAGTACTTCAATTCAAACCGACAGACGGACAGACCTGAGTGCTAGCTCCAGACAGCTGATATTTACCACTAGACTTTGTGGGCAAGACAAATGCATACATTGGTCTACTTGTAGTTCCCAAGTCCAATTCTTTTTACAGTTTAGTTGCCTTCCAACATCTCCGTCAAAACGAAATTTAGTTTTTGTACTGCACTTTGAACGACATGATTGTGGTTGTTACTTGAAACAATTTTAAAGGGTTTTGGATGGGGATGGCACATAGGCAAAAACAAAACAAAAACGTGATACGTAATATGTGTGTTGATACCGTAACACGACAACACATTATCAATTAGCTGTAGAGGGGATTTGTTTTCTCAACTTATCTTTAAGACCCTTTTGCCGCTACGACCGTCATCCCCGATGGGGGTATACTTATAGTAATATCACGGATGAACAATTGCAAACAAAATAATGCCAAACAAACAAAAACAGCCCCGAAGAATAACCTAGCATAGGATATGCCCCTACTTTTGACATACTGAATATCGTACCTTGACCTTAAATGGACGGTTAATTACGAAATTATCCTCTTGACTACAAACGGTTCCCACACAATTGGTATTTTGAAATCATAAGCCCAAAGCCCTACAGATTATATAGAATATTACTTGAAAAGTATCTTGGTATCTTGTTTTGCTTTGTTTGTTGTTGGTCTCGGTAGGTTTGTATAATGTTTAAACGATTTCAAAACATATTTATCCTTCGCTTCGAGTTTGAGTACACATAAAGGATAAACACCAACGATGTTGATTTGTTACATTTCCCCCTCCATGCTCAATGAAACGTTGCATCTGGAACAACATCAAGGAGAGTATTCAAATCAGACTTCGTTATGTATTTCCCCACCTTCGATTTCATAACCGTTTTTTTAAATGACAAGTTCTCTTTAGCAATGTATGTGCGTTACATTGACGCACCCCTTTTCCTCCAATATAATCCGTTCCACTGAACTTTTAGTATACCATGCTACTACACATACATTATGGAGGATATATACGTATCAATTTCGTGTACATTCGATAAGAGGTAAACTTATTGCATTATTGTTAAAGTTTATAAACAACAATAACCATAAATATGTCTAAGACTTTGTAAATGGTAAGTATAACGTAATAGTGAAATGTAATTTACTGCTCGTTGTCGAAATTGACCATGCTTTCGGACACAATATTATTAATATATTTATTTCATACAAAACTTGACCAGTTTTCGCTCGGACTTTTGCATGCCACAGTCCGTTTGCTCCCATAGGAGTCAAAAGATGTAGGCCTACACTGCGTTATTCTCTGTCTCTTTGACAACACACCGATGCAATCACTCACTAATTATTGAGTTACTCTTGTTCTGTGGACGCTCACCGTAGCTGAAATTCAAGTCACGTCACGTTCCGGCACTTAAAAGTCATTTTCGCACCCGAGGTTCCTGTGAAAGCACAAGACAAACAATAAGTAAAGGTTTTATAAGTGTTGAAGAAAACTTGATTATGTGTGATACTAAATTGCACTTTGAAGTGGCCCATTTTCGAGAGTGCATATTATTATTTTCCCCTTCTTCATTTAGTTCATTGTGGGAAAAAGTCATATTTATATACATAATTATTAAAAGCAGCGTCTTTAAATACCACGACAGTTAAAACAAAACCTCAAAGGGTACTGATGCGTCAAGCTATTTACATATCCATATCAAATGGTATATTTGTATGAATATATTTACAGGTGGTGACCATTCGATAGCGTATTGCCGAGAATGGCATTCAGAGTATGTTGTATGGAAATAAAAGGGTACAAATGGAACAGAGGAGTGAGCTTTGAATGTGTATACAAATCAGAAACATGGGTTCATCAACGGTTCTTTGCAACCAAATACGGGGTATTCGTTGCTGCTCTGTATCGGTGACAGCATGAAAGGTTAACGTACGATATTAACTGATGGCATTAACCCAAAGGTAATCGTTTGACATTATACCATACGTACAGTTTAATGCTTTGCAAATTGATAGAAGAGACGACTGTGTACACTATGTAAATTTAATGCTGCAAACCGTTTTTGTGAGTGAATTGAATGAGATACCGACTGCTTAAACTGATTGCAACCAAGTAGACACACGTCAACACCATCGTAACACTTTGTAAAGTGATAGGCCTTATAACTGCTGTTGTAAATTGTATATAACTTTTAAGTGCACCTTTAAGTGCAAATTTATTGAACATTGTAAAGGTACACCTACTTTGATTTGTGCCAACATTAAACCACTTCGTCTCTCGTATAACCACTGGGCTCGTTTGATTTGTTTTATTTTCGTGTCTATCTTATTTGCCTGACTAAATAGCAACTGTTTACAAATGTTAAACACAAATCTCTGCCGAACACACAATTGTATGTATCACACGATTTTCTGTTTTTGTTTGATCACAATTTTGAGATGAGGATATATGCTTACACCCTAAAATAAACATAATATTTTGTTTCACGTTGTGATTTTGGGTCCTTTTGGTTGTGTACACCCTCGTGGGCAAATGGCACCCTTGGCTTCGTCTCGGGTGTCATTTGCCCCCCTCCGACCACGGACCCTATCAGCGTGCAACTATTGTACGATGGTCCCCAACACATCGGCCAACGGAAGGTTTGTGCCAGTTCGTGAAAACGAAAATATTATCACTTTCTTGTAAAGGTTGTACTGCATATTTTTCGGAATCAAAAATAGTCGAGCGTTGGAACTTCATGCCTTGACGATTTATTAATGCATGAACATTTCAACGAACAATTATTCACGATTACCGTGTTTCCCATGAATTCTACAGTTGTAGAAGTGTAAGGACACCATTTGAAAAGGTGCCCCAGAAAGACGACCTCCTACTGCAAACTATGGAAGTTCCTTATAGAATATCAGTTTTGTTGTTGATGGTAATGAAAACATCAACGTAAAATGACAGTACCACATTTAAATACCTGGAATAAAAGTAGGTCGATGCGTTGCATTGTTAAATAACACAGACACAAATTTTAACAAGATATTATTACAACAATAACACAGTAAATAAACAACCATCTTTTCCAAAGTACATTTTTACTTTTATTTATTTTAGTCACTTTTCTTATAACTACACAAAACATAAATGAAATTAGAACTTTAAAGTAAATGAAACTAAAAACATATAAATGGAAAAAAATAAAAATAAAAGTAAGTACATAGTAATAAATAACAACAATAAACAAAACACATTCCAACAAATAACTGTCCTGCAGATGGATTAAACACGCTTCAGAGAGCGCATTTTTCTGCACAAGTCCGCTTTTAATTAATGCACTGCCCCGTTTATGGCGTTGGTGTTTGTCTAGTGGTGTGAAGAAAAGGCCCAGCCATCTTCTGTGGAGATTTATGCAGTGCACGGAGTCGTCGAAGCGCGCATTGATTCTAAACACAATTTCATATTTCAAAAATCAAAAGTACACTCTGAGGTCTATCAGGGGAAGAACAACATGAGGAAGAATAAGGGAATGAAAAGAAAACTGAGGGAAAAAATACAAACATAAATAAAAACACAAAAACAATAATAAGAAAATCCTCCCGGAATTATTGACTATGATTCAATTAAGAAACTCTGTACCAGAATCAGAGCGGTCAACGGGGAGGGAGAGGGGGAAGTTCATTGCTGATTCGTGCCCTTCTGAGATGATTTAGTCACGTATATATACCATATCCCTAGGTTTGTGTAAATACTTGTTTACACACAGGCCTTGGCTTGTTCTTAAACCATGGGTATTGTACAACCAAGAGAGAGCGCTGCCGGGTCCGTCCAGAATTCATACCGATTTCCTGACTAATAATAATCGTTTGTACTATTTAGGCTCACCATTAGAAGGTTAGGGAACCACAAAGGAAGCTGCAGATTTGAACTTGAAAACAAACAAATAAGCATCATACATAAGTAAGCACCATTTTAAGCTTGATTCGTTGTTTGTAATTATTTTTTCATTTTTTTTAAAGGTTAACTACTACACAAATAAGATTCATACTCCTTTTTCGTACGTGACCAAGACCCATGACAAAATAGGTTAAATGTTGCCCTCGTTTCAATCAATATAGGATTCTCAACGTCCAGCCCCAAGCAGTACACACAACAGGCAGAAAATAACACATACACATATTGCTTTAAAAAAAAACAATCAATAATTAAAAAAGAATAATAATAGCAAAAGAAAAACAATACAGGCGCACTTTTACTGCGAGAAGATGAACTTGTTCTTGCCTTAACGTTGAAGGGTAGCTGTCAACACGTCACTTTTGCTAATGTTGTCACCCGCGCGAAAATCGTTGTGCGCACATTTGTTTGGCTCCTTCCGGATCTAAAACTGGCATAACCCTTTTAGGGTAATGCGGAAAACAAAGAAAGAAACAAAGAGAGTAAAAACTTATAAACAAGAAGAAAACAAAAATACAATATTTTATTAATAAATTAAATACAAAATCAAAGTAATATAAATAAGTTGACAAATTTATAAATAAACAATTTTAAAACAAATCAATAAGTACAAACAAAACAATAAGAACAATTATAATCAAATAAGAAAAAAGAAAGAAAAACAAAACAACAACAACACATAATTCAAAGACAACATACAACTAATCTGGAATGGGTTCCCAAGGCGTGTTTTCTGTCGGCCTGTGATCAGCGTTACGACCTCTGTGCAGAATGATGTGGTTTGGGATCGAAAACAGTCACCGCTGACCATCTTGCTTAGGTTTTCAAATTGAATGATATTATTTAGGAAATGCAACACATCGTTACCAGTCCACACACCCTACAACTGGGTGACTATTTACCCAAAGAAAGAAAAACAAAACTCAAAACCTAATTGTTGCTAGTATTATTACTAAACTTTGTTTGTATTTAGATTATTATTATTATTATTATTATTATTTTTTTTTTTACTGATAACATCAGCTGTTTTCAACGTTTTTGATTACTAGCATGTGAGGGCGAACTGAAAAGGTGCGATTCGTGCTGTCACAATTTGTTCACAACAAGTTGAAACTAATAGCCTCTCGAGGATGCTGGGGTTTGACTGACTGTCATGAATTATTCCAAGCGTTTCGCTTTCAACATAATCATCAGACTGCAGTTTCAGTACTCCCGTATTGACTTACAGAAACATACATAAAAATGCTCACCACATATTGCTTTGGACGATTTGTCATACGTTCCCATGTTGCTAAAGATGCGATTTGGATATCCCGGTTGTGGAACTGGTTTCCTCAACTGAATTCTATCTGGGAGGTAGGTCTCAAGAAAGTGCAGCACACGTGTAATAGGAGATATTAAGTTATCCCCTGCGTGTCCTGAATGGCTTTTGGGCTGGAAATTTTGCCACAAAGTGCGCGTCTGGTAACCCATAAGTTGATTCAAACAGTTTCTAAACATAAATGTCAAGCGCCACGAGAGTTAGTTGCAGCAGAGTCCAGTGCATATGCATATTTATATGCACAAAATAATATGAAGGCTTAAACAAAAATTGTTCACTTCACCATATACAAGTCAACGCGTGAACAATGATCTTTACAGTCCTAGCATCACATGAGAGGACGCATTTGTAGTCATATATTAGGCCTATACACTATTTGTCCAATCATAATTTTGCTCGTTATTTTTTTTAACGCCGCATCCTCCGATCATCACCAAAGTTTGTGGCTTTTCCAAACAGTTATATTAGGTTATAATGTAAAGAAAGAAAAAACACACAACAAACCAACAACAAACAACAACAACAACAGCAACAACGGGAGACTTTTTGAAGCAAGGTGGCAACAGACTAACGAGGTAAATTTTCATTGTTTGCGTAGTTCTGAGCATGTGCATGATACAGCAAACGTTGGGTTTACCTGGTATGTCTGCTTCCACCAAACGTCCCAAAAGTCAGCCATCGGTCCAACGTTACGGAAATCAATGATAAACATTATTTGTGCCTCCCCTAAAAAAACAAACAAACAAACAAACAAAATACACACAACAACAACAACAACAACAACAACATGCCCTGTTATTCTCAGACAACCCCAATAAGATAAACAAATCAACTGATTGACTTGTTGGCATAGCTCAAACTGTTTTTATTACCAAACAGACACTGGTCAAACCACTGGGTTCAAGGAGGCATAAGGTAGGGGTGGTGGTGGGTTTCAAAATTGTTGGTTAACCAGCAATGAAAGCTGTACCGAATTATGAGTCTTCCCGCCTTTGCGTCAAGTAAACTGCACTTTTTTTGCTCGACCCACATTCCAACCTGATTGGTTCAAGATTCACACAAGCAATTTGCATAAAGATCAGCCCTGCAGCCCGGGAAAGAGGCAGCTAGCCTTTTTGGCTTAAGCCCTACTCAGGGGTCGCCGCCGAGGCTTGTTTAAAGAAATAAGGTTGAGCCTTGAAAAAAGGCATCACGGCTGAGCTGACTTGGGGTCTTTGCCAAATAAAGAATTTGATATTTTATGCGATAAAATTGATTATTGCAATTTACTGCAACATGTAGAACTTGGTGAAAGGGACATTTGCGGTGACCTTGCGGTGACCCTTGCGGATCCCGGTCCTACTATGGTTAGGGTGGGGGTAACGTTGGATCCCGAAATCAATCTATGAATAACCGTTGCCCTTTTGCTTGTTTTATTTTCTATCTTTCGGTTTCTCAAAACTTGAAGAAATTTGATATAAAACAGTTTTCTCTTTTTTTATCACCGACTTGGAGGGAAATAAATTTTAGAGCAGAATTAACTTTTGAAAATTTACCAAACCGGTTTTAAGGCATTTGGAAGGTTCAACGTGCAAGACCCCATCTTCGAAAAAAGGCCTTCCACTCTCGAACAAAAAACAATGGCCAGTTTGAAAGTCAACAACATCAGGTCCCAATATTGGAACATTTGTCCTTAACCCTAACCCTTAAAACCCGCGACCTCAAAATCTTTGATTTACATGAAAAACAACTTCCACATGAGGCCTTGATCAAGATGTTCGCGATATTATTAATGTCGTACACCTTGCAAAAAGAACATTAATTTGTGCGGCAGTTTTTTTTCTCAGTCTGTTTTTCTTCTTCAATCTAATCGAATATAAAACCAGGTTATTCTCAAGCTCTTGGTTGCTTGATTATGTTAATTTGTGTCTGCATGCATTTGCTTTTGACATGTTCTCATAACACCGTCCGTTATTCTGAGGTCCTCTTCAAAACTAAAACCTCCTCCTGTCACGCTTGACATGTAAATGCCTGTTTTGATTACTGCATTAGCGTTGGGATTGAGCATGCCCCGTTTCTCCTCTCTATTGACTGTTCATCAATGCCTGGTGGCCATCGTCTAAGACTGGCATCTAAAGCCCGTAAGCCTACAATAATAATGACAGAATTGCTGTACGAGTTGCTATTGTCCAGTTCGAGATGTTTGTAATATTACGACCCTTTAATCTTCTACGGGGTGACTATAGGTATCGTAAGGGACTTCATATCAATTTTTTTTTGTATTTCGTTTTACAATAGTTTTGTTTTTCCTCAAGTACCAGAGTTATTTAACACTTTGATTTTGGAGGAGCGTTTTCTACGAGTATATATTTTTTATCGCTCTTCAATGCACTATTCTACCCCAGCATACAACATCACCACCACCACTACCACTACCTACAGCAACCAGCAACATAATAACGATACCAACAGCAACAACTTAAACGCTGTTGACATGTTGACATAAAACGAGACAATATTAAACGAATAGTTATAAAACAACACATTTGTTGCGAATGGATAATTGTCAAGTGTTTGCATCATCTAATAAAACATGTAATTGTTCCCGTATGACCGTTGAACCCAAACCTCTTTCACTTGGCTCCAAACCAATGATCACGAATATATATATATATATATATATTTTAATTTACTAATACTTTTAACCCTTACACGGAATACCCTTTTTTTAATGAAGGAACAAACAAAGTGCAGGTAGTTTTCCCCAAACTTCGGGTAGGGTTAGCAGCAGTGAACCAGTTACAACAACACATATATATTTTTCTAAACAGGATTTCAATTATTCGTCCCCAGAAAAGAAAGTACCTTGTATGTACCAATGGGTATACCGTGCCCCCTTTTGTCAAAGACGAGCTGCATTCATCTCGGTATATTTATAAGTTTAGTCCGATTTTTCCACCCTGGATTTAATTGTATTGAGATTTCCCCATCCATCCCAGCGACTTCCTTCTTTTGTATGTATTGTATCAGCCGTTCACATTTATGTTTACTAGTGGGAGGGTAATGTTGACTTGTGAATATGATATGTGTATTTGGTGCTTCCCCTTCAAAGTGCAAGTGCCTTCTGTCGCTTTTCACGTCGGGGACGATGAGCTAATCTTTCAGTCGATTTGTTTTTGTCTAACATTCGGAGCGAATGTCTCTTACATAATGTTTTTCCCAGAAGGAAAAAAAAAAAAAAAATGAAGAAGGAAAAGAAGAAGAAGAAAAAAAACCTCACTTATTTTGACCCGTTTTATCTACACCGGTAAACGCCCTTCAACTGTAAGCATAATAAAATAAGCAAATAATAGTGTCCAGTTAAAATACGTGGGTTACGGGTTTTATTATTTAGTGTTATTTAAGTCATTCTAATTTTTATTCATTTCCGTCACTTTTCACATTGTATTTTAACTCGCATTCTCGAACGTTGACTGTTTAGATGTTTAGTTTTGTTTTATATGTCACCTTCGAAAGATATTACTATGTATATGGAGTGACATTGGGGAGGCTGTGGCTCCCTTCAGGTAGAGAGTTGGGACTTTATTTAGGTGGTTAAGAACATGGTTGTGGGTGTACTTAGGGACAGGTTACATTAATGTACACGGTTGTAGGATTACTTATGTAAGGGCTACATTTTTGTCTAACATTCGGGGCGATTGTCTCTTACATAATGTGTTTCCCAGAAGAAACAAAAACTACAAAAATGAAGAAGGAAAAGAAGAAAAAAAAACCCCACTTATTTTGACCCGTTTTGTACATGGTTGTGGATATACTTGGGTACAGGCTACAATAATGTACATGGTTGTGGATATACTTGGGTACGGGCTACATTAATGTACATGATTGTTAAAATACTTAGGTACGGGCTGCATTTATATACATAATAAAGAGTCTACTTAGGTACGGGCTATATACAATGTAATGCACATGATTGTGAACAAACTTAGGTACGGGCTGCATTTATGTACACGGTTGTGGGTATACTTAGGTATGGGCTACATTTATGTGTATGTTATGGGTGAGCCTTGGCAAATATTGTATGAACATGAAGAAAACTGAAAACTGGGGACATACAAAGAAAGAAGAAGAAAAAAAAAAGCCAACAACAACAAACAAAAAACAAAAAACCCAAATCACAAACAAAAACCAGACAAACACACACCTTTAGGTACGGGCTGCTTTAAGGTACATGATCCTAATCAGATGTTACGTTATGTCAAGTTAAAACCTTTAGTAATGTAAGAGTGTGATGTAAAGTGACAGACCATCCATGCAACTGTAAACATGAAATGTCACAATTTGTGTGTTTACTGACTTGACGGGGGAAAAAGGTGCAGTTCACACGATCCATGAGATATAGTACATAATAATGTCCCTCTATTCGTGGATGAGAAGACAAAAAAACAAGAAAAACAAATCAAAACAAAACAAGCACAATATTGAATATACAGCTTTAATCGCCTGTTGAGAAAGGTTGACAATTGAAGATGTATGTATAGTTTGTATCTTGCAAAATAAGTCAATCTTACAGTCGAGAAGTAAGAGCCTAGTAAGAACTATACAAAAATTTGTTGCCCGAAACTATGGAGTGTTTTGACATGTTTTACCATTTTTGGAAATTAAGTGGAAATGAATACTCGTGGTAATGTACATCAAAGTGTGTCAATCTTTAAGAAAGCATTGGCTTTAGGAGAAATCGAAGGAAAATTGAGATGCTTTGTTATCACTGAGTTAATTAAGTGTTCAAGCATTGGAGTGAACTTTTGAAGTGATTCAGAATTGACAATGATCAAATGGGGATTGATTTCCTGTATGTCAACCCGGCAGTTGGAAGGCTGACATACGGATCGGATTTTAAAGAGCTCAAGTGGGTCTTAAATGACACGTTAAGTGAGAGAATGTGTTGATCTGTGAGCAGAAATGAATAAAGACGTGTTCGAAACTCGTTAGAGTCTAGAGTCTAGGTTCAGTGTTTGTATTGAGTTAGTATTTTAGTATGTTAGTGTTAATTCAAATTAAGGATCTTCGTAATAAGTAAAAACAGCTAGTCCTAAAAATAGCTCGATAAAAAAAATCAACATACAAATAAATACATAAATAAATAAGTAAATACATAAATAAATAAATACATACATACATAATGTAGTGGGGGGAACGGACCTTTCAATGATGAGGTGTACGGGCGAACCAAACGTATGTAGGCGTAGGACAAGGGGGACTGCCCTCCCAAATTGAGGCAAAATAGTGAGAATGATTTTTGCATTAGGATGCCAAAGAAAGAAAGAAAAAAAAACAAAAAAAACAACAGCAACAACAACAAGAAGAAGGCTTTGAAAGTGGTACTTATGTTTTTATCTGTGAACATGTTCGGGGAAATCAACCTGCTCTGCCCCATCCCCCCATATAGCAGAGTATACTTTTGTCAATTGTCAAAGACCAGTGTTTTCACTTCGTGTATCCCAACATATGCATACAATACAAACAAACCTGTTAAAACTTGGATTTAACTGGTCATCAAAGTTGGAGAAAAATAATGCATTGCGGGAAAGCTTCATTAAATAATTTCAGAGTTTGGCCACAGAAACTCGGAAAGTTTACATCCTTTTCACTGAAAGTGTGTGTTTACATTGAAATACTTGGGTCTTTAAACGTTATGGATAAGCATTTAAACTGCCTGAGGCATTCAGCGGCCTTACTGGTTTGTGCATGATCCAATTAAATCTGCTGTTTGGAAAAGTATATTTACATGGAGATAACAGGTGTGAGTCGCCAGACGAAAATGATGGAGCCTTTTTTGGAGCGTTTCCGTCATGGAAAACAACAAACAAACAAACAACAACAACGACAACACCACAACAACACCCTTGTCGCATATTATTTGTCTGGTGGCTTTCAAATAGCTGGGAAAGGATCCTTGCCTGAGGCCCTTTTCAAAATGATTGAGAAAAACTAACATTTTCTCTAAAACTACACTACTTCAAAGGGGTCGGTCGTGTCTAACATTGCGTTATAGTATCAATATATCTCCGGTGTAATTACCACGTAAGTTTTTAAAGTACACCCTACCTTTAACCAAAGTCCCCATACTCTCTTGGGCCAATAACAGACTTTCCTTCAAAGCACAACCACGGTTCTTGGAAAACCCAGCGTTAAGTAACCACTCAATATTGAAGTAATTTACATCTATTTGCAAGGCTACCACGCGATGACTTAGACAAGAAAATGAAAAGATGAAAATGTTAGGCTTTCAAATAGTATTTTTTTTTCTGAAAGTCAGCTAATATTTATTAAAGACAACCTGTAGTAAAATTGTTGGTCTATGTGTATTAGCTAGGCTATGCAAACAAGCCAGCAGGCCACCGGTCACACGCGGAATATGAGCTGGTGACGGGAATCTGTTTTCGTCAGCTGCTGTGCTGTTGCTTAGCAATGCTATAAAACAAAAACATGCAACAAAATATCGTATGCGTCTACCGAGTTGGAATAGTTCAAACTATACACCGTGGTTCAAACGTTAGATAGTGCTTCAATCGAATCCAAAATAAACATGTACTAGACCTTAGAAATGTACGACCAGATTATGAAATATTGCATAGTTACGAAAATGTTCCAACTGATAATTAAAAGACAAACATAAGCAGGGAAATATCAAGTTAAATGTTATCGAAAATTCTTATAATGCCTTCAACGCAGTGGTGCAATGGAAAACTTGTGGTTCGCCGAACAAACCTATAGAACATTGGGAACACTATCTTGCTAATACATGTTTGTTTGTTTGTTTGTTTGTTTTTTGTTTTGTTTTTTGTATCGTGTACAAATAATATAATTCGTTTTTACTCTTACACCGATGTGTATGGAGCCGATGTGTACTGCAGTGCAACACATTGGCGTAAGAGTAAAAACCAAATCATTGTCACTATTATGCTGTTCAGAATACAGTCGGGTAAGGGCAGATTACAGTGTTGACCCCATTGAAATTGATTTAGAGTAAATAAAGCAAACAACTATTTTGAAAAAGCAGCAGTGTCCATAGTCCAAAAATTAAAAATGCAGGACAGACTCACAGTACCAAAACTAACTATGCAATCAAAGGTCACCAGAGCAAGACTGCTATTGGCCTGAACGCTTCTCATGAAATCATAACAAGTAGATATGTAGGCCGTAGTCCTATTATTTAAGTTTCAAACTTATCGGAGAAGTGTCATTCCAATTCTCCACAGTTTTCCTTCAGTTCGTCGTCCTCATCGCGGAGCTTTGCAGCCTTTAGAAGAATCGCCGATGCCTATACGGAGAGGCTATTGCCGATGATGAGCCGCTGAAAGGTCTGCGACGTTTTGTCAGCTGTTGGCGAGAGAACAAACTATATCCCAGGTGAGGTGAGTTTAGTGTTAATTAACATTGGCTCATGCCAACTTCAATAAACCTCCGGTGTCTCTCTTTACGTTCGTTTTAAGGGTATCATGACTCTGCTCTTCCGCAATGACAACCCAATCGGAATGCTGTTATTTGGTTGCTTAGCTTTGCGGGTAATTGAAACATCAATGTGGTCGTTTGTTTTATTCTATTCACTGCCTCAACGATTGTATTATGAAGGTTGTATAAACAAATGACTGACAACGGTAACCGTCTTATTAAATCGCCCGTGGTTATTCAGAAGGTATATTTTGAATTACACACATACTTCATTTATTTTTAACGTCCGAAGAAACGATTCCGCTACAATCGAATTCGCCGGAAAATGTTTATACACTCGAGCGCAATATGAGTTTTGGACACAAATAAACATGCGCGGTTTACCCTTTTGTGGTAATGATATGAGCTGGACTGTTTCCACGATATTACATTCGGCGTTAAGGCAACACTGTGTGCCGATAAATGTGATAAAAGCACAACTGCTGTATTTTGTTTGTGATTACTACTGCTCAAAATGCTTGGGTTAAATTACATTTTGTCGTTCTGCAGATAAATCGCAGTTGCTTCTTTTCAAGAAATAGCCCAATCAGCAATGCAACTATATTACAGCTATAACTCAAGAATGGAAGTATACTTGTTCATGATTTGAGAAAAAGTACTCATTGAGAATAAATAATTGAATCAAAAGACTTGAATATATGAAATTGTAAGTCATTGTGTGAATTTCTGGATACTTTGGTATTTATTCCTGGATTTGAAGTTAACGGGACTTGTTGCTACATTAACAACCTCAGTTAAATCAATTAAGACAAACTAAATTCAATCCCCCCCCCCCTAGAGGCGTTCCTCATCCGTACCCTTATCTCATGTTACCGATGATTGGGACAAGTACTGACTCCTGTGTTGTTTGTACAAAGCCTTTTGGTTTATTACCTGTATCAAAACTCACGGCACTTTCAAAGTAATGATTGCCCGGTGCCCTTACACATGCAAACTTATGGGGTATTTTTAACAATAGAACAATGCTACCCCACAAGGTTTTCGTTGTTCAAGTGGTACCCCACAGAAGATTTCTTTAGAAAAGGGAATAATAGAACAACAATGGAAATACCCTGTAACTGCGATATGTAAGGTTGAGTGATTGTAAACTGTGTTTGTGAGTTTGTTTTCACATTCAAACCGGGGACCTATAACAAAAGAGGACAATAGGGTCCCCGGTTGGGTTAAGGTCCCCAGTTGGAAATTGTGTACAAAACCAATGGGAGCTGTTGCCAAAAAGTTAAAGTCCAACAAAAGAGGGACAATAGGAGGTCCCCGATTGGAGGTGTTTACACACTTGGGCAAGCGCTACATACGCAGTGTGGACCTGAGAACAAAAGAGGTCCACATAATGTAGGGATCTGAAGCACTATGTGGACTTACACACGTCCACACAACGTTATTTGCAGTGTTGAGGAATAGGATTTTCCTTAAGCGTACAGAACAAAGGAATGTCCACACAACGACTGCAAAACAAGACTGTGTGTGTGTGTGTGGGGGGGGGGGGGCATCATACTGTGTTCACTGCTTACATACCCACAATATCTAAACAATTTTTTTTTAAATGGGTTGTCTTAAAGAGCATCACTTCAGACATAAATATTGTTCATTGAAATTTCACCCACACCATGACCATCTTCATGCCATGGAAGTTATGTACGTATCGACGAACGTTGATTATTTTCAATCTAATGTTGTTGCGCACTTTATGTGGCCCATTATCTACATGAAATATCAAACCTGCGAATGCTTCAGCGCACTCCGTCAATAAATAAGTGAAACACCAAACTGCAGCAGTTCAGGCGGAATTGTTTACCACATCATTGCAAGTGATATTGCTCATATGCACATTTATTTGTTCAATCTGATAGTGTGCACACACATCTTAATGACAGATTCGAGAGGAGGAGCCGGCAGTTGTTATTTTTGTATATTTTTGAATTTATTGAAAACTTAACAAAAAATAAATCAATTCAATTTTCATGAACTTGAGGCCCTTTAACCACTTTATATTTTCTCAAGAAACACAAGGAATGAACTTCACGATATTTGTTTCAAAATCAGCTGCTGGGTCTGGGAACCAAGGGGTTTAACGCACTCTAGGAGCCTCTTGCGGGTTGGGAACGTCAATAAGCCGGCCGTCCACCGCAGTGCTTCAAACAAGCCACTGGGGGAGAGAGCTTAATCGTATTTTTTACCGGCAACAAGAATGTCACAGCGATTCAGAAGCAGGTTCTCTGAATAGTTACAGCTGCCCGTTGTTATTTTTTTTTCTCGGAGAGCTAAAGCTAAATCGAATACTGAGACCGGATAACTGTAAACTACCTTTCTTTATAATTACTTAACCTTTCCCTCTCGTCTCCATTGAATGCGGCCTTTAAGTTTATTCCCCTTGTAAAAAATACAATTTGCCTAAGTATATATAATCTATTTATCATTCCGACAATGACTTGTGAAGAAAATCCGTTCCTTCTCTAAGCCTTTTATCTTTATCACATAAGGAGATATACATTATTAAATCATGATCTTATTTCCGAAAATAATATGTAGATATAAATTATTCCCGTCTTGTAGTTTTTTCCTTCCTTGTTATTTATGGACTTCGTTTCCCCCTTAATACATTCAAAATAAATATGGAAGTGTAAATGGGCCACAGATGATACATGATGCACTCAGTGGAGCACTCTCACTTTTATAATACTTATTAAATGGGTATTTCATCTATACATAAATATATAAGTACATAATTAAACGCCACCCCTTGTAATTATTCGTGTAAACAGAACTACAAAGCAACAAACATAAAAAATAAAATGCCCAGTTTGACTGAAATTTCAGGGGAGTGCTGAATGTAAATGAACCAAAACATTGTATTGTGATTTACACAACTTAAAGTTCTTGCACCAAGCAACCCTTTTCATCATTTAGGTATTCGACAGCGGCTTTGGCAAATGATACTTCGAATGGCTGTTATAAGCACATCAAGGGTGACTACATATTTCCCCGTTCAGACTTGTTTTGTAATGGAGCTGGCACAATCCTATACACAGAAAAGTGGTAAAAGGAGTCCAACGAAAATGGGTCTAACGGCCCCATGAAATGTTTCTGAAATTAACAATTGCATTTTCATTTAATTAATTTGATTACATTTATTTAGTAGTATATATTGATTATTAGTTGACTTTTGTGTTTCAACTTATATTTATTTGCAATGTTGTTTACCCCAACGAGAAGACAGCAGAGAAACACCTTCATCACAATCTCATCAGATGCCTACATGTTGGAGCGGGGGGGGGGGGGGTAGGGGTCCGTAATTTAAGAATCTGCATCTTTACTCTGCAGTTATTTCACAAAGTTATTAACGATGCATGCACATATCTTCATCAGCAGAGAAACAGCATTGACGTGCGTTTCTAACAGTGAAGCATCCTGTACTTAATTAGTGGCGTTGATTAGCTCCGTCTTCCCTAAAACTAGGCCTACTTAACAAAGTTAATAACTAAAAGAACACCCAACTGTACTGTTGTAATATGCATCATGGAAAAGGACGTCTTCTTAGGTTTCCGAAGATCTCCTGTTAATGGTATAAATATGTTAAGAAAGGAAATTATTTAATAGTTAAAAAAAAAAAGGGATGTCAAGATCGTCGTTTATAACGCATTAAAAAAAAAAAAATAAAAATAAATGTAGACATTTAAAATCACATGTTTTAACCACTGCTGCATAACCGGGCACAGAACTGAATTGATTGAGTTTTAACTAATCCGCTTGCAAATATCAGATCAGAAAATATATTCTTAGAAGGGGCCAATGTATTTAACAAAAGTGCAACAATCTGTGTTAAAACAAGGGGGAAAATACAGACAAATGAAAATCTACAAGAGAAAACGCTATGTGGTACTATCAATATTTTTGTCTTGAAATGATGGCAATATCACGTAAAATGAATGGATTTTGTACAGATTATTTGTTGTTCCTTTTGTCCATAACTTGATGCACTGCACTGTAATTTATTGCAGTTACGTACGTGAAGAAATTGGGTTCATACACCCAATCCCTTTGCAATCTGCTTTACATATGCCTCTCGAATCTTAAAAAAAATAATAATAAAAAAATGAAATGCCATATCAGTATCAAATTGAAGTGTGATAACCCAATAACAAGTTAACCGCAATTGAATTCGTACTTACTTCAGAAGGAAGACGCCACTATAAAAACGAGAATGTCAAATAATTTGTGGTAACTTTTTTTGTACTCTTTACTTGTTTTAAATTTATTATACCTAATATGTTTTTTTTTTGTATTCCATATCACTATCTCGAACCTCCCGTGAGTCAAATAATCGCTGGAGCAGACTTAAACCACAATACATTCTGTTCATGGATCACTAACTAGCATATTTTATGAATGAATGAACAACTGACTGACTGTTGGACTGGATGGTTTATTGGTTGGTCATCGCTGCTAACGGACTGACTGGCTGACTTTTTGTTCGGCTGGCTGACTGACGAGAAGATAGTTTGACCTGACTGTCTTTTGCCTGTTTTTTCTTACCGTGGATTGGTGTCTGACTTTAGTGCTTGCTGATTGGTGTTCTTGCTGGCTACCTTACGGTCTTGCTGATTGCTTTAGGTCCTATTGGTTACCAGTGGAGAGATAGTTACAACAAACCACCATTTTGTGAAGAATACTTGACGTTTGAAGAATCTTATACTTTACAGTGAATACACCGGATATTCTTTTGTCTCCCACATGGTTTTTTTTTTTTCCAAGTTTGAATTTTATAAAACATAATGTGTAATGCTACATACTGGCAAGTCACAGTAGCGAGTTAAACGCCAAAAGGCTCTGATGACAAAAAGCTATATTTCTACCTGATATGTTAGAAGATCTTTCAATGCTGTAATTTGATAGTATCTCCATGTCGATTCAAGTGAAGTTTCATTTGTTTTCTTTGTATGTTCAAGTATATAAGACTTTGCTTGTGATATTTATCCCTAAAATATTGTACGCGTGTTCGTATGTGTGTTGGGAGGGGGTGCGGGTTTGAAGGCGAATGCAATCATTAAACTGTTCCACGTGACTGAATACAGACAATCATGGACAAAAAAAATCGATTAAGCTTAATGTGAGGTTTCGTAAGTAAAATATACGTCGGATCGTATTCATAACATACTGTGAAATTGTTGTCCACTTCCCAATGCAACCAGCAACTCCGTGCTTATAAACAATATTAACTGTATTTTTTTAAAAGTTCATTCACACATCATTCTTCATTAAACAATAATGACGAATTAATCTGGACAGGGAAAGCAGAAACAAGATGAGATCCGGTGTTATACTGTAGTGGAAAACAACACGTCTAATATGCTGTAACTATACAATTCAATTTGATATATGAACAAATTTCTGTCGGTCTGCGGCAGCATTATCAGCTTCATGTTCACGCGTTGATAACCGGGAGTTTTCTCCCTCAATCTAAGGGCACCCCCATTCCATATTAAGCCACTCCCTTTCGTGGCAAGGGTTTTCTTCAATCTTGACTACAGAGCTACATTAAAAAAATATGGTTACAAAATAATAATAATACACTACAAATAGAGGGAGAGAGACAAATCTGAACTGACTCGTGAAAGGCAGCGGAATGTGAATTTAAGTCGCCTACTCAAGAATTATCCATTTAAGATTCCAACTTTCCAACGATAAGTACGGGAATGTATTTATTCTGCTTGACTAATACGCAGACCGTGGTCATTTGCTTTCATTATGAATGCTTACTACGTGAATACAATAAAACATCAAAGGGGAAGTATGACGGGTGGGCGGGGGAGGTGAATTGTATTTTTGTATAACTTTGTTTATCATTTAAAGTTTAAGAATATTTTTAACTCATTCATCTTAAAATTGTATTTTTCTTTTTTAGTGCACTAACAAGGCAATGAAATGATGTGTACCTCAGTTCACAGCAGCATTTTTGCACGATCACATTTCAGATAGTTCAATTCTAACGTGGAATTGCCGTAGTCTTCCTTAAATGTTATGATGATTATTTAATGCTAGATCGGTGAATGCATCAGACAAAATCAACCTGACACGAGAGAGGTAAATTACTCATCACTGCATTAACCCGAGATACCGTCCCGAAGTATCTTGCAAACATCTTGAAACGTCTTCTTCATCTCGTGTCAGTAGTGCTCACCAGGCACTTGACTGAGTTCATGAAAACCTAACCTGACGTCTTCTTTTAATACTAATCATCACTTCAGAGAGCGTGACGTGACGAAGGGGAAACATGATAAAAACAAAATAAAAAAAAGTAATATATACATATATATATAACTAGCTGCCTAATACAGATGCATTATTCTTATAATCGCTTCGGATTTCACTAGACGTTTTGTCTTTACCCCACAACAGGATGTGTTTTGAAGAGCGCCGCGTCATTCCCTTCACAATTGAAGTCATCGGGCCCACGTTATCGATACGTTGCCCTGCTGCGGCTGCAATTTATCTCGAAAACAGCTCGCTGGGAACTCGCCACTATTCAAAGGCACGGAAGCATTTTTTTTTATCGGCGATCTTATAAAGTTTGCAATCCCAACTTGGTAATTGAGACGTCGGTTATCGAAAAACGCTTCTTAGTTGAGTAATTGAAACAGAAAGAGTTCAATTCGACTAAGTGAGTGAAAACTCTCTTGACCAAACCACAGCACAAAACTGCTCTTGCCCGTCAAGACTCGATGTCATAGTCCTCGGGGCTTTTGTCTTTTGGTACGGCTATGGGATATTTTAATTTAATTATCCACAGGATAATCATTTCAATCAATCTAGAATCGCTCAATGGTAATAATGAGGTCGGCGCATCGGAGACAGTCGCTTGCCATGTTTAAAGAAACAATTTACCTCATTACTAGGTATCGGCCTTCTTTGTTCAAATCTAAAAAACTGAATTTACTTGATTGGATAAATCCGGGCGTTGAATCTACTCCACGTATCCATCGGGCAATCTTAATTATATAGCGTTGTTTCTTGTAAATCTGTAATTATGCTGGCGGTATTGATGACACAATGGGAAAAACAAATCGTCCTTAAGAAACTGTAAACGTAAAAAAAAAGCACCTCTATGAACAATAGGAATAGCCTGTTTGTGACATATATTTGTGGTGACAGCAATGGAGTTAACTTTTTGAAAACGAATACATCGCCGAAATCATTTTAAGTCTTTGCAAATATTAGATAAATTCAATTTCAATATTCATACAAATCACTTATGTACGGTGCTTTGTGCAAATTACAATCCGCCCTGTACTATAACGGAGGAAGGAGCAACAACGGAAACATTGAACGAGTGGGAAGTTACTGGGAATGTAATGCACCCAGGTTTTCTGGGACTAACAGGAAGTCTCTCTTATGGAAGTCCTAATTGCATATAAAACTTACTGACAATGTATGTGAGCGTTGTAACGGCATATGCAGTGTATCCCCTTGCTAAAGTATTCAACATCATCGGCTCTATGTAAATATATGGCCTTAACCGAGTTTCCGATTGCAGTCACTGTCAACATATGGCTTTATAATTCGTTTAAATTTCCTTTCAAGCGGCAACAAGTCAAACTATATATTATGTTTTATTAAAACATAAATAAATGCGTGTCACTGCTGCTCATGTTTCACTTTAATGTATCTCATATAAATCTCGATCACCATTTCCCAATAATGTAAGTATCCTTCGGCAGATTACAGCCCCGAATTGATGGGCGTCGTTATGCTTTCCTGGTGCCTAATCGTTTGCAATGAGCTATGTTCGTATGTTTCCATATTGTCCACAATGTTATGACACTCATGCGTAAGGATCTGTTCTGAAATGTTCGACTGAGTGACACTACAAGTATAGTAGTAGTTCATCTCCTAAACCATCATGCAGTCTAATCACCAATTGAAAATTCAGCAGTACGGACCAACGCACACAGCGCAATCGCTCATTTTCAGACGTCATTATAGTATTACTGTCAGTGAAATTCATTACTTCTCTAAGCTCCTATCATACAAAAATGACCAGAGTGCTTTTCAATGAGTTCTTTTCAAGCTCAAGTGGCAGAGGACTTGCTAGTTATGACATTCTCTCAACATATGCTTGTAATAAATTCAGACACACAGTTTAATGTTCGGCAAAGGAACATTTTGCTTTTTGTCGTTCCCACGAAATATTATTTTTTTCCCCTGCAATATATAAACGTACACATATTTTATTTTTATTTCACTCCCTTGGAATAGCATTTCGTTTCCCCAAAAAGTTATTTCTTTTCCTCCGTTCCCTTGACAAATTATTTCGAGGAAACGAAATCATAGTTTCGAGAACACGAAATACATGCATTATTTCGACGGAACAAAATGCTGTTTCAAGGGAACGAAATGAAAATAAAGAACCTCGTCCGTTCATACGATCCGTACAGTTAAGACTATGTTGCTGTCATTAGTGTTGCACTGAAGCAAGGAAGGGATCGGAAAGAAGCTGTAGCTTCGCCAGAAGACTACTCTAAAAAAAAGAAAAGAAATACAAACGCTTTCTGTCATCTTAAGTGTTTTTTCGGTGTTTGATTAAAAAACGTTGAATAAAGTCAATTTTCCTTTAAACAGAAAGCACCCCTTTCTCCATTTGTTCTTCTTTACACGAGTGTACTCATTGACATTAAGTCTCAGTGCACATTCAAACCCAACAGTTATTCACAGATCAATGTGAGCACATTAGTTTCTATGATATCGTGTTGTTGAAGCGTACACGGTAGTTTCGAAGGTGTTTACTTCTTTGTTTATTGTTTGGTTGATTTGTTTCGGTGTCGGAGTTATTATACAACTATTGTTACCATTATTATAGATAGACTTATTACGTAAGTTATTTATTTTTTAGTATTGGTAAGATGGTGACTATAATTTACCCCATTTACTTTTGAGAAAATCATAATACTGATAGTTGTAGTGATATTTAAAACAACCAGTTTCTTACATTTACTTTTGTTTTCAAGTAATTTATCGTTGTGTTTGTTTCCCCTGAACTCCCTCATACCATAAATAAGTTTTGTCAGACGTCGTGCTTTGGGGATAAAATTGCCAACTTGTTGCCAACAATGAGAAAGCGCACCGACCGTAACTTGTCTGGAGCTTAACGAAGTTCGAGGCAAAGGCACGTACAGTGCTTTGCAGTAGCAAACAAATAAATAAATAAATAAATAAACATCAACAACAGAAGTGTGGTTATTTACCTCTTAAAATTGATTACTGGTTACTGAAATCAAGCCGACGAAAAAACCCCGTGGACAAACAATTATGAGAAGACATGCAAGTGTCAAAAGACTACAAGGGTGTCCAGCCAATATCCGGATAAGGGAAACCAGTTTTTTTTTCTTTCCTCGGCGGCTGATCAATTGAGTGATGGAAGGTGGCGGTTCTTATATGCGTTCGTTAGGCTGCTTCACCTGCACCGAGGAAATAAATCAACCAAACTGTTCCCTAGCGTAATAAGTTCCTAGGACAACAACATCGGATATGTAATTAAGAGGCCCTGAGTGTAGCTTTCCAATTTGTGTGGAGGAAAGATTGGAAGACTAAAACGTGTTGTTTTCTTATTTGTTTACCAGCCTAGCTGGCAGTAGTCACTTGAACGTTTTGTGTTTGTTCCCCGCGCAAGAACCCCGAAGGACACCCTGACAGATGAACATAGATTGTACAAAGAAAAAACATATTCAAATACAGATACAAATACAGTTATGCCCTTCTTTTACTTTGGCAACGTACTTTGGGAATGAGTTGGTTCGATCTCATCCGAGTCCAGGTTTCCCACTCCAAAGTGAATCACAACAGACAAACAAATGTTGTTTGCGCTTTGATGTCAACGATTGTTCAAATTTCCCCCTCAAGTATCCAAGTTATTTTCTTAAAACCAGAAATTGCATTGCTTAATTAAAGAGCCTCCTTGATAGTGAGAGGGTGTTGCACAAAGTCATTCCCAGCCCACACATTTCGATACGTATTTCTCTTAATATTGTTTATGTTGAGGCCGTTCACTACTTGGTTGTTTGTGCTAATTGTAGTACTAAACGTAAACAAATCCCCATTATTAAGACATGTACCACGAAATGCCATGTAAACTACATTTTAAAGCAAAGTGACATGATCTTTGGAATAGTTGCGCCGAACTAATAGCAGACGAGGCCAAACGTGCAGTCCTCTTATTCGCAGACAAATCAATCGAGGCCTTCTTTTTTTCGGCCCGGTGTTTGGACTTTAAATTTGTCTCAGCAAGCTCCGTTGATTTTTCACACAAACTCAAATGGAAGGGTGCTATGATAGTCCAAAACGTTACTTCTTTGTTCACATACCCGTCTCCAGAGACACCACACGACGACTATATACAGTTTTTACTTGACCTGCATAGCTGCATTGCTTGTTTTCATCCTGTTTTAGACCAATAAGCTATCTGCAAGTTATATATGAATAATGTCTTGTTCGGTCAAAAGTGAATGCTTAGTTTGAATATTTAGGACTAAATCAATATTGCTTTCCAAAGAATATTGCATTAATAAGTAAAAAGCTTCTTGGCTGCACTTAATCAACAAAACCATGGTCCACCGCACAGAAAAGCACGTGTCAAGTTTTTTGATACATTAATATTAACAAGCGAACATGAGCTGAGCCTCGGGCCAATTCTTCATGATTATGCTGTCATTAAAAAACACATTAGACGGCGCTTTGAACCCGTATTGGATAGTGCAACCGATCCGCATTGTGCCTGGTATCACCAACTATTTATATACTCCGGGACGGATTTAGTCAAAATGCCTACTTGCCCATAATGCTCGACACACGCTCACTTTGTTCGATACCAAAATGCATTGAGGTACAGCTGCGTCACACTGTGATGGCCTATCAATAATACAAAACATGTACAGCTCCATTCGTATTGTTAAAATGGTTTGGCGATTTATTTACCCCCGTGCCTACCATTAATAACGTGGTATGAAACATGGTTTTTGTAACTTGTATTAATTCCACTCTATGCCCTGGCTGGCAATTTCTGTACTCACGCCAGAGTATAAACCTCACCAGTATGCACCGGTTTTTTTTTTCATGGATTGAATTCCAGAGTGAAATGTGCGATGAGTAAATGAACATGGCAGTTTAGAACTTTGTCTAATTCTTGCCGGAAAATGGGGATCGCCAAACTAACAACACGTTTGCCCACACATGTTCTGAGGAACAATTCCCATGCCTTAGACAAGAAGACGACAGACATACACTGTTCAGTCTCTTAATGCTTTATTCTACAATCCATTTTCCCCATCCGTGGAAGGCGAACCGCGGCATTAAGATCGGAAGAGACAGAGAGAGAGAGAGAGAGACTTTTTGTCTGGTTTCTGTTTTGTTTTTCTTACCCCCTCCCCCACAGTTCTGTTGATTTGACGGCATCTCTGAGGTAAATGACGAGATCAGTCAGCAAATGCCAGTCATGTTTAACAATCGATGTCCGATTTGCCCATCCCATGTTTGCAATATTGTACCAGTTTATTGACAGCAAAAACAACCTTCTCGGTCATTATTTCTCTTTGATACATTCAATTTGAAAATAAATATATTTAAAGGTGTTTTACAGGATTGGTGTAGGGCTGAAAAATAGTGTTTGGTTCTGTGGTCAACCATATTATACATTAAACAATAACAAACCTAAGAAATTTGGGCTTAGTCAGGAGAACATAGTGATAAAACAATTTTCATCATGTATACACATTCTCCTTAATGTTAATTAACAACGGAAATCAGCTGTTGCGTTATATTTTTAGGTTTTCAGATACAGTTTCCTCGTATATGACTTTATTCCAGGCAGAAAGAGTTAACATAAGAAATAGTCCTCTTGAATTTATATTAAGCTTTCATACGAAAACTAAACAAATATTGTGTATTGTATCTTTATCAATCTTTTAACGTTCCATTGTGTACCCCTTTTATATATATACTAGTCTATTTTTACGCTTTTTCTCTCGCTTACTTCATTGATACAAAATAGATACAGTTATTGTCATTTACATGTTCCCTACACTTCTTTTTTTTTTCTCTCTCAAAAGGTTTTGAAAAAATCAACCTGTCAATAACCCATTCCCTCTGCAGAGGAATTAATAACCTGCTCTCTCTGCAGGTTCCTCTTGCTTAGTTTTAACTTCTTACACTGATTCTTTTATTCTATAATTACTTTGATCTTGCCTCCTATTGTTAGTTGCATTTTCTTATGTGGCTTGCCCTCTAATCCTACCCTTTCATGCTTCCCGCATTATAATACCTACAATGCAGTACCACCTTTATGGTCCAGCGATCCAGCCTTTGACACTGACCATCCTTTGTTCTCACCTCTTCACTCTTATTGGTTCTTAGCCAGTAAATTTACAACTCTGATTGGCTATATTTTCCCGCTTTTTTCTGGATACTCTCCCTTAATCCTTTGCTCCTCTTTTTGCTATAAATGGATATGTTTGTCTTTGTTCTTGTTTATGCCTCTGACGAAGGTCCGGATTGGATCGAAAGCTAAGGCCATCTCCCCTACTAATTTTATATATATATATATATATATATTGATCTTTTATTATCATTTATTTCAATTTCTCGAAAATAAATCAAGGCTAAGAGCCCTCGTTTTATTATTATTATTTTTTTTAAATCACTTGCACATTATTTCATATGGCTGTCGCGAATATGTTGTCTCCACGTCTTCAGTGCTTTACTACACATACCGGCTGGTTTAAAAACCGTACACGGTACCTATATTAACATAGACCTTGACGATGAATGCATTGTCAAAAATCCTTTGGTGCATTCCATTGAGCCTTTTATCAAGACCATTGTTCAGCATTATGTAAAATACATATTTTTGACGACAACCTTTGCATTTGTTTGGCTTTTCTACATCAATTTCATGGTGTATGGATTACAGTTTTCCCAAATAATGACTTCATTCCAGAGGGAAATAGTTTAAACAAGAAAAAAGAAAAAAACAATTTTTTTTTTTTTTACAAAGTTTTATAATCACTGAGCTTTCAGACGAAATCAAAAACCAAATATGTTTTTATATTTGTATTATTAATATTTTGTTGGGGCACGTTTTTTGTTTGTTTTTGTCCCTCTGTCTTTTATGAATGTTTAAATAGTACAGAAGCATTCGTTATTATATTTATTTAATTAAGTTTGCTGACGTGTATGTGGTCTTCATGTACAAAATGTCAAACCTTCCTTTTGTCCTATCAGCAGAATTGAATCCCGAAGGTCTTTAAATTAAATTTGATTCATTGTCCTTGTGTATGAGCGTGGTAAATAGGTTCTTTTGTGAGTGCCATTTACAAAAATGTCTGCTTTCCCCACGTCATACACGGACTGCCCGGCTTATATTGCCACAGCCAAAATGCATGATGAATTTTTTTAATAGAATACAAACATGATGGCTCCACTGTCGTGAAGGTCTTAAACAATAGGAACTAACAACGAATAGTAGAACATGCAACGGGTCGGCAGGTTGTCTACAACGCAGTAAAAAGTAAAATCGTATAAAAAGAGAAAACAATGCTTTTGTTGTTCTTTTTTTTTATCTTCCTTTTTTAAAGACCGGCACCAGTTTTGCGACTACCCCCACACGCACACAAACCCTAAATTTAAACACCTGGAAAGGGATCTTCTTTTGTCCCTCCTCTGTTGTTTGTACTCTCTCTTGTTTTTTATTTTTTATTTTATTTTAAGCTACAGCTCCCATTGGTTTTGCACCTACTTTGCAACTAGGGACCTTCACCCATTGCTCCATTGGTTATAGGTCCGCGGTTTGAATTTGTAAACTAATCCACACTTACTAACCACCTAAGGCAAGGAATGAATTTTGCCCGAGACGGTGAGGAAGAACACGCATCGATCAAATGATAACACTTTAGAACGGAGCTTTTTAACTCCTTTAAAGATAAAATACCCCTAACCCTTAGGTAGAGATCTATTTGAGCATTACACATAATTGAAGACTTTATCTTGACCCTGAAGCTCGAAATTGTAGCGCAGACAAATCCTTCCGTCACTCGAATTCAGAACTTGAATTAAGGGGGTGAGTTAGGGACGGGTTTAGAAAAAAACTAAATTGACTTTCATGCAAATTTCAAGATTCACTTTCCTTTCGAGTTCACTTTCAAACTGACCTAATTCAATTTGAAAGCAAATGAATGGTAAAGGAAGTGTGCACATACTGTACTTGAGTGGAGGATGCGGGATTTTTGTTTCTGACTAACGCCTGAAAATGCTACCGTAAATCAACCTGGAATTTTGTTTCAGGAAATGCAATATAATTGGTTTCATGTGTTATTCTTATTTTAGTTTATTTGTTTAATACTATTTATTATTATTATTATTATTATTATTATTATTATTATTATTATTATTATTATTATTATTATTATTATTATTATTATTATTATTATTATTATTATTATTATTATTATTATTATTATTATTATTATTATTATTATTATTATTATTATTATTATTATTATTATTATTATTATTATTATTATTATTACTAATATTATTATTATTATTATTATTATTATTATTATTATTATTATTATTATTATTATTATTATTATTATTATTATTATTATTATTATTATTATTATTATTATTATTATTATTATTATTATTATTATTATTATTATTATATATTTTGTTTTGTTCTTTGAGCAGTCCTTACTAAATACAATGTCACCAAATAATCTTTACTTGATTTCATAAGATTTTGAATTTTATTTCATTTTTCCCATCAAAAACTTAACACACGTTACACAAAAACCGAGTAATATTATAAGGTTTCCCGGCCTGCCATAGATGACCGTCTTCGAGAGGAAGAAACTAATAATAATTGTAATAATAATATTAATAATAATAACAATTATTATTTTTACTATATCAATAAGACAATAAAATAGAACAACACCATTAATAACAACAAAAAAGAAACAGGGGAAACTTGTTTGTTAACAGCTTATCTTGTTCATACATGATGTTTCATCTTTGTAAAGAGGTGACCTTTTTTAGAGATGAATATCCACCATATATCTAGCCTTAAATACAAAAGCTTTTCCGTATGCCATGCTTATTATGATGGATTGATTTTGCTGGTACCACTTTCCTTCCGGCAGTGAAAAACAACAATATAACATAAAACAAAGACAAACTAAATGCTTGAAACGTTTGAGTATATTTGCCTCTGGGTACAATTAATGGTTTTGTTTTGACATTCAGACATATGTTGCTTCAGCGAAAACCCACAGCTATTTGATTTTATTTTCCTGTGCAAGTTGTATACCCAAACCACTCATTGAAAAACAAATAGAAGATGGAATTTCTAAATGCAACCATTATTCAGTGTACTTCGCGGGTTGCCATTTGATTGTCCACGTTTAACAAAAATGAATGCTGACTGTTTGATGTGGCTTATTATTTACCGTCTACCGTCTCCCCTGTGCTTCGTTACCGTGCCATTCAAATCGCAAGTTAATGACATTTTCATTTTGCCGGTGGCCACTCATGACGTAGTTAGGATACTGGGGGCGGGCTTTACCGGTCGAAGTAAAATCAATCGAGTCAGGAGCTCGAGCCTCACTCGTCACAGCGGATAGATACCTGACGGGTGCTGTGAGGAACGGATCTTCAGTCTTGAAGAAAAGAACTAAGAACATCACCTTGCTGAGAGCGAGGGTTACCGTTTGGCAAACCATCTCATGGCACCAAAGTTGCTGTGTCGGGCGAGGGCTCGCTCTCATTACCATTCCTGACTTTTTGTGATACAGATCAAATTGTCCCGAATAAAATACCTGCTTTGTTTATTACTTCTTTCAGCTTGGAAAGACAACCAACCATGACTGACTCGCAAGCATTTGTCACGGATATCGCTACGACAGTGGTAGAGGTGTTTGGACCAACCAATCTGACCAGCTTGTTTGACAACACCAGCTCGTACAGTGGCCCGTGTACCGATTCCAACTCCACCCTCGGGGATGGGGTCTCACCAACTGGGACTGACCAAGGTGAATTGAAGTTTCCAAGTTCCTTTGAGACCTCTGTCAGGATTGTCACACCCATCGTAATGGCCATCATATCCATCATCGGGCTAGTGGGTAACGGCACTGTCCTCTGCATCATCTTCAAGTACCGAGAGATGCAGAACATTACAAACTATTTTATCGCCAATCTAGCACTGACGGATGTTGCAATGCTTGGCATTTGTACTATACCCACTGCGGCTGGTCTAGCAGGGATGAAAATGGAGGAGGGCCTGTGCAAGGGTATTAACTACATGCAGTTTGTGAGTATAAGCATTTTAAATTGTAATTTAAATGTAACCCGTCTTTAACTAATGTGGAATGATAGCTCTGGATGACTTTAACTTTCGTTTCAATACCACAGTGTACAGCAAAGGGAGAGTCTTTCCAATGACCAGCAGTTGGGTCTGCTCCTCACTTGGAGGGTATATAATGCACAAACAATATTTTCAATAACAACAGCTTTAAGCAGGTACGCCCATTTACTGAAAGAAAAGGGAAACAGAGAGAGGGGAGAGAGAGAGAGAGAGAGAGAGAGAGAGAGAGAGAGAGGGGGGGGGGGGAGGAGAGAGAGAGAGAGAGAGAGAGAGAGAGAGAGGGGGGGGAGAGGGGGGGGGAGAGGGGGAGAGATAGAGAGAGGGGTGGGAGGGGAGAGAGAAATATATAAATACATAAGAAAAATACGCCATTCTTCACACAGACGCAAGAAAACACTGATTCGAAAATAATGCGAATTACAACATACACTTTGGTTAAAACTAATGCCGTTGATGAACCGTGGGGATGGGGAAAATTAGGAGAACGATGTGTTACTATTAATATTTTGGTTGTTGTTAATTAGGCTTAGTATTATTAATATAATGGTTATTGTTATTGTTGTTTCATCATACATCGTCTTAATTTTCAAACGTTGGTAAAAACCAACAACTTATTGCAATCTAATTTCCTTTTCTAAATAACCATTCTTGCAATTTGCAAACAAAGTCATCGAATTGTTATCACCCACAATTAGCATGACACTGATGACCTTCACAAAGGGTATCCGCGAATTAAACAGACTGATGACGTAATTTGTTTTATTTTGTGTACGGAGCCAAAGAGAGAACAAAGAAAAGTCGATGTAGGGGGAGGCTACCAAAAAAAAAACAAAAAAAAAACCCAAAACATTAATAACAACAACAACAACAACCCGGAGCTTACCATAACGTTTCTCTGTTAAAAGTCTTATGTTTCCCCTGACAAGATCGTGTTTCCGTTTAGAACATAGAACAATAGAGTAAAAAGGGTTGATTCCAACAAATCGTACCCTAAGGTACCGTACAGATAACTAGATAGAGAATGGTGCAGCTCCATAGGGATTAAAAAAAAATTGATTCAAGTGAAAAGAAACTAAAGAAAATGAGGGAATAGATTACGACAAATATCAACTTATAATTACGGTATATCACAAAACAAATATACAAAAATAACAGCAAGAACAACAACACCAATAATAATGATAAGAATAGTAAAAGTACCAATAAGCAGATCCGTGTATTATGTCATAAATACAGAGCCTAAACCGACACGATAAGGAACGATCACATTTTACTACACGCATATCTTTGTGAATCGCAGAATGACATTTCGACTGTTTTTGGCTGTACAACGATTCAAGGCTTCTACGCATGTTTCAACGCTTAAATTAAACAAGTGTATCCTAGTTGGCACGAAATGGACTAAGCGTGTCCAATTGACCTGGTGTGAAACACATTTCGTACCAATGTCATTAATGAATTGCCCCAGTTTCTTCATAGAGCGTAAGTGTAGTAATGGGAATAAAAAACAACAAAATACACGAATAGATGCATCAATTAAAAATAATCCTACGAGCTCATTGAGGTAAAAAGCAATGAGTGTACCACTTACATGTCAACCTGACATCCAAGGATGCGTAAGGGGTAATTTGTCAATTAGATTGCCAACTGAAAATCGATCGAACTCCCCTCCTACCGTCGAGATAGTGAGAGAGAGAGAGAGAGAGAGAGAGAGAGAGAGAGAGAGAGAGAGAGAGAGAAGAGAGAGAGAGAAAAAAACCCCAACATGATTCGCTTCTGGCGTACTTACTTTGAGAAGGAACGAAGGGTTTTTAATCACGGAGACTGTCATTCGCTAAAGTTCGACTTGTGGGAAGTGGTAACCCATTCATGATCTTGTAAAACACGGTTGTCGATAGAATATGGTTCCTCGTGATGCAGTATGACGTGCATCCTGGTATCGTGCCTGCAGATGATATTCCCGACGTGGTCAATACAAGCAGAAATGGAGACTGAACATTTCTATCGAACCAATAATTGTGTACTACCCTAGTTGTTTGAATTTTATGTGGAGTTTGTTATGGTTCAAATCCGATTTAAAAAAACACAATAAAAACAATAACGATAATAACAAGGAGACGGGGAGAGAAAGTGAATTGTATTTTCTCTAACAGTAGCGCACGGGAAACCATGAATTGTTTATTCTTGCGAATGTTCACGTGATTTTTTTTAAACAGCTACCACAAGAGATGAAGGTACAAATCATTCCGCCGACAAAACATAACGATAATAGCATTGCGATCAAATAAACACTCAGTCAAAAGCGGAACATATAAGTACATATTAGCTTTGTTATCAACTTGCTATTTTGTTTAGAATCAAAACACACAAAGGCGAACTCGCCTTTCTGTTATTCACCCTCCTTCATAAACGGCACCATATCATGTTATCGTCTGTAGGATAATGTATCGGGTTAGAATAACTCCTTCCCTACGTTGATGACGCTAAGAATCAATGCAGACTTTTCCTCACACAAGTTCCATCTCCTATTCTTATTCGTTGAAAGCAATTAAGCGTTCTTGCGTGAGAACACCAATGTTCAAAGCAGCTCACAAACCGCTGCCTTTTTCTGCCTTTCTTTCTCGTTCAACTTAGTGTATTCAAACCGCGTATTGATTTCCCTGTGTCCTTAACACAACAAATCAATACCGCCGTTTGTATTACATATTATGATTCAGTATGGAAATTTCAAGAGGCAGTTGTAGTTCAACGGATGTTTTTGACCAAACTTGCTCAAAAGAGGTGGCCCTAACTCGGTTATAAACTATATATATATATATATAAATATAGTTTTTTTTAAGTAAAATAAAATAAAACAAACCCGAAGATAACACACGAGTATCATAGAGTAAATGGATACAGTTGACGGCCCAAAATACAACGAGGCTTAAAGGCGGTGATCTCAAACTTAGACTCATGGTTGTCTCTCATTGATAACAATTGAATTGTCTTCGCTGTGGATATGAACATTTGTTTTCTTCTTGGTGTTGTTCTTCTTTTTTCCCTTGTTTTCTCAGAACATATTATTCTGTCATTGCATGCGGTATGTGTTAAACACCCTCGATGGTTCCCGCAAAAATATTGTTATTTTGACACGCGTCACTGGTAATCTTTACAGCCGTTTGCTTATAACATAGCGTGGAAGACGATTGCTCAGCAAATACAAATGTAGAGAGGCTGGCGTTGCACTCATTTAGGCTGTACACATATTCTCATATATTATTATTATATGACTATTCTCTGCCATCTGAAGGGTCCATATATGCAGGAGTGTGAATGCGTGTGTGCGCGTGTGTCTGTTTCATGCGAAATACTTTATTATGGATATTGGGTGAAGACACATATTGCACCATAAGGTTTTAAGTGCAGTGTATTTGAAAATAAGAGGTTTCACGAAGGAGCAATATCTAGGTCGACACAGATAGGCTAGTTTATATATTATGCATGTAGAACACAATCTGTACCATGAGACAGTGTGCGTGGGGAAAAACATGATTAAAATGGCTTTTGTTGATGTTGCCAACACTTATATTTCCTATGGTATCTGTTTTACAATGTAACGACTCATTTAAAGTGCATTTGTTACAACCTAACAATGCTTTTAAAAAAGTTGCAACTTGATAATGATATGTTATAAAGAGTCGGCTACAAACACTCCATCGTCTCCTTTTAAAACCCAGAAAAGGTGGCTCCCCAATTGTTCCGTTTTTGTGCCAATAAACTGGAATTTTGATTAACAATGCTTGCTAAGTTGTGGCGGTTTGGATTGACATATCCAAAGTAGAGTGTTTGGCCAGTTGTCTATTCACCCTTTTAAACATGTCCAAACTTTAATTCTATTAAATGAGTGCTGGGTTCTTTCATTGGAATGGCACGCCCGTTAGAGACCTACACGATATAACAATCAGCATAGTTACTGTCAACTAAAACTTAAACAGTGGAGCTACTTTGGATAAATTGACCTGTCGGGGGCTTTACGCTACGCTTCATATCCCTTCGCAAATTGGCCTGAAACCTTCCATTATGGGAAAGATCTAGCATTATGATGTCTCTATTGAGGACACTGTATACAACATCTCCACACCGGAGGAAATGTGATACAGTTACAAAAGCCCCATTGAAATGCATCCATTTTCGCGAACCTGCAAATTGTCCCCGATAAATCGCAACAAGAAGCTGGGATTTAATGTGGGTTAATACCCCCTTCTTGAAGCATCCCCCTATCTCTCTCTTCTTCACCAAGCTGTCTTCTAAAACGGGTTTTCTCCGACCCAGAATTGCAAGATTACGCACGAGTAAAACTATGAGAACGTTTTATCAAAACATGCTCTCCTCCACAAGAAGACCTTTCGTAGCCACAATTTTCGCGAGACATCTTCATGTTTTTGAACACAATTCCTTTATAACCCAATTAACAATATGAATTTGTTGTTTGACTTTATTACAGGTTATTTTGTGTTGAATTTTGTTCACCCTTTCTATATAACAGGGCCATTCCTTCCACAGTTAAAATTGAAACACACTGATGCTGCATATTGGGGTCCTTTCCCGAATATTAATCAAACTGTTCCCGAAAACTAGAAACACTGTAACATTACAAATAAACATGAACAATGTAAACAATGTAAAACACCTTCATTAAATGATTGGTTTGGTTGCACACTGGGTTCCTTATAGTTAGGTTTTTCCAGCTTTAACTTAGTTAAATCATGGAAGATTCAACTTCTAACTTCTTCAAATTTGGTCGCTTGTGAAACTTAATTCTGTTTTTCACAAACCAGCTGACTCGACGTACCAAGCATATCCCCAAGGCCAGACTTTGTATACACTGCCAACCACACATTCCATATACAGGTAAGGATAAATCACTCCACAAAATGATTTAAAACGGGAAAGCAAATACAAAATGACAGGAAAGTGGCAACGTCAACAACGAAAGCAGCAACGGAAATCAACACCCTCAAAATGTAATGAAATGAGCAGCAATACGAGCTACAGCAATGTCAACAACAGCAACGTCACAACAACGGCAACGGTTACGGCAACAGCAACGCCGCGAAAACGGCATTGGTTACGGTTACGGCAATAGCAACGGCAACGCCACTGCAACGGCAACGGCAACAACAACGCTACGACAACGGCAATGGTTAAGGCAACAGCAACGACACCGCCAACAACGGCAACGACATTGAAAACGGCAACTGCAAAGGCAAAGCTAGCGCCACGCCAACGTAAACGCAAGGGCGACGGTAACGGCATCGACATCGGTTACGGCAACTGCAGCAATAACGACAATGTCATCGACAAATGCAACGGCAACAGCGATGCAAAGGCATCGGCAATGCCAACGCCAACGGCAAATGCACCGGCTACGACAACAAAAACGATAGCGAGAACAATAACAAAAACATAACAAAAAAGGGTGAAGAACAAAGCGAGAACAAATCAATTAAACATAGGTATCTATTTTTATTTTTAAGTTTGCCTTTTTAAGCTTGTCTCCATGACCCGCTTGTTACCGTCGTTCTTGGCATTTTGCTTATTTGCTATAGAAACAAAGTAGTACTTTGAAAAAGTAACGGTGCCTTGTTCACAGTAAAACGGATTAGTCTAGTTGGTGCTGTATCTGGTTGAAATAAAGTATGTATGACGTAAACAATTCTCGCCACATTCGAAATAAGAATACAGGCTACACCCACATTTAAGAAATGATAAATTACATTCACTTCCAATTATGTTTAATTCTTTTTGAAAGAACCGTAGGAAATATGGCGCGTCATGATATTTGACATTTTTAGCAACACATCGCAAAACATGCCGTACGGCTAGGATCGGAATTTTGTTATATGCGGCAAAAACTGAGTAAGGAATATGTATATCCCCTCAGGGTTTCACGTAGTGCGTGACTTTTATTTTGTCGACAATCAAATTTAACAAGAAGCATTTCCTTTGGATAGCATTATAGTTACTCGCCAGTTATGCTAGAGTCGCATGTCTACTTCATAATCCTGTTGTTAGTGCTGAGTGATATCCATTTGATTACTGTCCGAATTTATCGGTATTGTCTTAAGATAAAGAGTTTCAATTTAAATGAGTTGCATCTTATTATACGTAAACAGCAAAATGTTTAGGAAATTTTGCAGTCTCTTGTAAAAGGAACAAGAACATACACAAAACTCGAATGTGACATGATATTCAATGGCCTAACGAATTCACAGTCGTGTCTCCGTTAAGATAACACGGTTATGTGGTGTGACTGCAAGTGAGTCAAGAAGGCAACACATGCAAAAAGGTTCAATAAAGACAGAAATGAGGGCAGGAAACCTGAATTCAACATCGTGTCAGAATGCCCAAGACGCGTTTGCTATTACCTGAAAGGAAATGTTCAAACAACTGAAGCATGAAAATAACTTTGTCTGTTATATAAGGAAAAAAAAACAAGGCACACTCACCCGCCAGGGTCGCGTTTTATGCCACTTGTCTGAAAGGCGAAGCAGGGAAACTGCGACAGCCAGTTGACAACCCAGATATAAACTTTGTTAGATAATGCGTTGAGAAACTACACTTAGACGGGACCGTGCATTTGAACCGCAATGCTTCCGAATTTAACCCATCCAAGGTTTATTGTATTACACTTTAACAGACGTTCAAATCACAACACCATTTAAGTTCACACCAGCGGAGACTTTCCTTAAAAACTACCCTCTTCCCAAAGTAATGAAATTTTATCACCGCACCATTGCTTCGTCCGCTGTCGCTGAAGAACACTAAAAAACGGTCTTACCTTGGATAAAAAAAATAGCGACACCCGTGTGAGCCGCTGTTGTTTTAATTGATCGGGCGGTTGCTCAGAAGCCAATGTAATATTACGGAAAGCCCTACGCAAAATAACCGACGGCGAGCAATCTATTTCGTGTACGGGTGTAAAACGAAGACCCGTGTTAGAGTCTCGTGTGGTATCATCTAAAGGAAACCCTTTCATCGCAACCTGAACATTTGATATTCTGACAACGAACTGTGGAGAAGATTATATTCTCTCGTGTTATAATTTCGCGGCGAACCACGGATGTTTTTCCAAAGGTTAAGCGCCAGAAGGGTCCCCCGGTTCTTAAGCCCACGGTTGGCACTCTAAAGTGTGCAAGTATTTTTGAATAATATTACGGTATGCTTGGCTGTGCACGGTCATGTGAGAGTTACAAAGGCTGTGTACAGCAATGAGAACCGGTTATAAAGTTATTGGGTTGGCTTGTTATTAATAGCAGCCAGCGATGAATGCCATATCGTTTAACAAAGGAATAATTTCATTTGGTACCCAGTTTCATTGAAAGCCACCATATATTAAATTTAAAGAGAAGAAGCGGAACACACATACAAAAATCCATTAGCTTTATTGAAATTCAAATTATCAGAGCTGCATAGAAAAGCTCCGAAGTAAAACGTATGTAGGTTGTTACAGCCGAGACAGCCACATGTATTCCTTCCAGAAGAAGAAGAAGAAGAAGAAGAAGAAGAAGAAGAAGAATAAGAAGAAGAAGAAGAAGAAGAAGAAGAAGAAGAAGAAGAAGAAGAACAACAAAAAAGAAAAACAAACACGCACACACACACGCACGCAGACAGTGAGCGATTATACAAGATTTTCATCCGCAGGTTCGTCTCGGATCTCTAATTTGTATTCTGCTGCTGCTTATTTGGTAATGACTGGTGCCTTAACATTACATTTTGGTGTGAGCGACCTCTACAAATCGATTAGGCCCTGAATAATGACTTCGACCTGATTAGTTTGAGGTTATCTCGACTATAATAGCTCGATTACTAGTCACGCAGAAAGATGTTTTCCATCTCACGAAGAATTGAATAGTTATTGAATTTATGTGTAAAACTGTAATACGTATGTCTTTTCAAGATAGAAGTGGAACAAATTCCGTCACAATACACATCTTAACGGAATGCATTGAAAAGCAACAACAATGATGATAGGGTTAAACAAGTAATATGGATGACAACTGTAGTGCATTAATGCCTATTTATACAAGTGCATGGTTCAACGTTGACACAACTCAACACTAACAGCGGGCCGCCACTCGTGCTATTTTATTTTACAGCTGCATGCTGATGTTACTCTTATTTGGAGGCTAACACTAATTTGCACCCCTTTTCAATTACAGGTGGCTACAAGTATAACAATCCGTGTTTGTGAAGGACCGATTCATAACGAGACCTGATTTTTGTGTGTGTTGAATAATTTTAACTAAAAAAGCTGGGTCTCAGAATGTCGTCTATTCAGCTAGTGACTATTACAACCTTGTAATATTAGCTCCGATGATGCACCGACAATGACCGTATACATTAATTAAAATTAGAACAGAAGAACACCATCACATCCAGCTGCCGTTCGGTTCCCAACCACCTCTACCGGGCTGGTAATCACTCTTGTGTCTAAAAACCAGCCTGTCAAATTAATGACCAGTCGATGGAACACATGCTCATCGCTTTACGGGTATATTTACAAACTCATTATTCTGAGCAAGAATTATGTTTACGGATATTTGGAAAGTAGAGCATTTGCAATGTGTCATAAATTAATCAACTGTGTCCTCTTAAACGACTTCAAAGCAAAATACACTGAGGACCATGGGACACCATCATAAAAGTAAAACGTACATACATAAAACAAAAGTAATGATAATTAGCATTAACATTGTTTTTTTTATTTGTTTTAATTTGTATTTATATATATTATTTTTCGGGGGGGGGGGGTGAGAGTTCAAATTCCCCAACTTTATAGTTTGTCGATTACTAACTTGCTATCGTTAATGGTGTGGTGCGCACTCACCATTTCACCATTTCACGCAGTGAATACCGGTACTTCGAAGAAAGTAGACCGGCCCATCAATTCTGCTGCATGTTATTTGATTGTTGTGGTGTTGGCTTTAGTTTGCTCGCCTTTCTCATCACTTTCCATCGGCCGATGGGACCCCTATTTTTTATAGAACAGGGGACATAAAGAGAAAGTATGCCACCTTTTGTGTAATTCTGTCGTTTACTGTGAAGTTGTTTTTGATTTCCCGAGGCGTTTCAGACTACCGAAATGGGACCGTTAATGAAACCATAGTTCTCAGCAGTAGAAAATATAATTCAACTGGCTTGTTGAACGAACAACCCCGCTAGCTCATAGCGAGAGAAGACAGAGAGTGAGAGAGAGAGAGAGAGAGGGGGAGAGAGAGGGGGAAAAAGACGATCGAGATTACGGGACCTGAGAGCTAGACGATATCAATTTGAGATAAAGACGGGAGGCTTCCTCAATGCAAAAATTTAATCAGAATATATCAAATATTGCCCATACAGCTACGACTTTTGCTGGAAGTGGGTTCTAATTCTCGTGGAAGGTTGGGGAAATTTCATTTTAATCAGGACGGGGCCATTTGGTGACGTCCTGTTTAATAAACAATTTCGTGCTGCCTTCTATCTGGGTCTTTCGTAGACCAGGTTATTTTGCTAACACGGTTGTCTTCTATCTACTCTGATACACTGCGTTAGATTGAAATAGCTCTAAAATGTTATTGGTGATTGGATCAAAGGCAAGTACCGAGTGCGTCTTCAATTTTTATGGCGTGTGATTGAGATGAAATTATATTTTAAGTGGGCAAAATGTACCATCGCCACGTTTTTTTTGTTTTTACCCCCAGTTTGTTATTTGTTTTTCACCCACAAACCTCCACACACTCTACTTGTATTTGTCAAACCACTTTTGTGCCTTGCTACGTCGTCGTTGAGTTGAATCTGATCCGTTGTTTCATCTTGAATATTAACTTTAGCGACGACCTCATTGGGTTTGTACGCATTGCTTCTTTAAGATATCCTCCGCGCTCTTGCCTAAACAAACTGATCGCCACCGGTGGTGACGATCATCGATCAGTTGTTTGGCCAAATGAATAAACCGGCAGGAAAGAGGTTTGTTGGTTCGGTAAAAGGTTCGTTGGTTCGGTAACGGTAGCTTGTCGTGGTTGGTGTTCCTTGTCTGGAATCGATCAAAACAACTAGAAATCGATCTTTAGTACACCACCACTTCAAACACTATCCTCGCAAAATACATATTTGATTATTATGGAACCCTGATATCATACATCTGTCCTTTCGGGAAGACTGGCGCTTAAGAGTCAAATTTGGCATTATTGCCGCCACTCGAGTACGCTACGTGCCCAACAACTGCTTTTCCCAACGCCGAGTTAACGTCAGCTCTCACTGGTAGCACCTTGTTAAAAGCACGTGCACATCTGATCAAGTACAGCTCTGTCCCTGGGGGGATCAGGAACATTTCTCGATGGTACAACTCGCTTTTTCCGGAACTTTTTTCCCTTATCTAATTGGCCATTGCATCGAGTGATTTATTTCAAAATTGGGATAGACACGTCTTCGCACTGTTGTCAAGTATTTTTGCTTTTACCTGACTTCTTCAGGAAATTCGTGTTAAAACAGTAGCAAAGGGAAGCGTTAATTTGTTGAGTCGTTTTGCTTATTTAACTTTTTGTTTTCCCCCATAGCCTTACCCATGGCATTCTAGGTGTTGTGGTAAAATCTTAACAGATGTTGTTTCCAATTTTCAAACACCAGTTTGGGTGTTTGCATGTCAATGTGGTACGAAACGACTTCGCCATGCAGACCCAGCCGACGAATGAGAGTCAAGTAAATCATTGGCCTACGTCAAAACAAAACATTTTGCTACAACAATACAATTGCATTGATTGTTGTAATCTCAAAGGACATACGAGTATCACAATAACCGGGAACGTTCATTTCAACGGGTGGTAAATCGTGCTAAACTTTGACTTGGAAATAGGAACTTAACATTTCAGCAAATATGCACTTGCCGTATTTTTGGAGTAAATGAACAAATTTGAAGTCGACGCACGCTCGGGTCTTGAATTTTGATTGAAACACTTACTGGTTAGTCACGGCTGCAAATCTGTTTATGCTAAGTTTTTCTAACAACGGGTAGTCAAAACTTTGTACCACTTCAAAGTGAGTACAATAGAGAACGAGGACGGTTGAGGCAATCGAAATATATCTTACGCTTAGCCGATGCTAGGCGTATAATTTTTGTTATCTCGCCACCAACCTTATTCTGATCGATTTGACTTTGACATGTTCTTCAAAGTATTTATAGTAATATAAAGCCCGTGCATCTCCATTTCCAGCAGCGGCTGTCACTCTGAAAGTAATATGTTAAGGGTCATTACTAGGAAAGGTTATCATGTCCTTGTCGTACGTAATACTCTTAGGTTGTGAGTTTTGTTTTAGCTTATGTATTTTTGTTTATTAATTAACGGCAGATGAGTGGATTGAGTAAATCGAAGTAGGCCCCTAAAAAATAACCCCCTTCTGTAACTGACCAATGTGTGTCCTTAACAACTATGAGGTGACACGCCACCCTTTTCCCTCTGGTCTGCTGGTGTTGCCCATTTTTGTTGGCCTCCCAGCTGTCCGTCCACGCTGTGATTAGCTGTAAGTTTGCCCCCGCACTCTTAAAACATCCAGACTTAGTGTCATGGTTCCATGTTCCTTGGGGCCTAATCCACTTCTGAGTCAGTTTGACCCATAATTTTTTTTTCAAAATGACCCAGAAATGGATTCAATTTACGATTTTTTTTTTTACCACTTTCCGTGTCAGTTTTGGCCCAGAAATGGGTCAGGCCACCCTTGGACCGACAATCCGGATCAACTCTGTCTCTGGAGTTGTTATAGTCGCTTTGGACAACCATTCACGAAATAAGACATACAGCAAGTTTACGTTTGGCTGACAGTGTCATAAATTAGTGTTATATAGATGTGCTCACAAGACACTTGATACATATACGCCACATCAGTTTTATTCAATGAATATATAGGGCAAAATCATTAGTATGATTGCTTCATTCTGGTCATCACTTTGCAGGTGCCGTAAACTTACTATTTCGGTCAGCATCAATAGTTGAGCCCCTGGGACTTTCCGCTGCTATAACAAACCTTGTGGAATGTCAAGTCAATGTCCGTGTCTGATTATTACTTTCATTTTGTGCATATTGCAGGTAGCCGTTCAGGCAACATGTTGCACCCTGACAGCGATGTCGATAGACCGGTATCTCCTTATCGTTCACGCTGTCAAATCAAGAAAAACTAGAACAACGACAAGAGCCATCATTGTCAACGTAGCCGTCTGGATTGGTAGGTCATTTCTTATTTAGGGCAAGGGATTATGTGCGCAAATGACTGACTCGCGTAAACCACGCGGAATTGAAATTTACAGTAAGTGGCACTATATTATTGAGTTATTTGGCCAAAACGTAGTTCTGGGAACATCTGGTGCTTTCCCCTCTCCCGTTTGGCAGTATTGATTCGTGAACTTGGATTGGCTATCCCCCATATTTTTGTTCGGGCGTTGAAGTACACTTCTCTTTATCTAGCCTACTTGAAAAATGACAGGTACAATTTGAAATTGAGAGTACCGATATAACATGTTATCAGGAAGTTGAGGGGTTTATGCATGTCATAAAACAGAATGGTGTGATTTGCAATTATTACTAAATGATGATAATTTTGCTTTCAAACTGTCTTCGCCATGCAAACAATTTAGGGGCACACGGGATGCACATCTTTTTTTTCTTTGGGGAGGGAAGGGGGGGGGGGGGACATTTCTTGCCATTTAAAACCGTACTTTTCCGTTTGCATTTGTTTGTTCATAGGCGCCTTTTCATGTTTTATAAAATAATCCGCAGTGAATGTTCAAACAACTTGGCTGCCGTGTGGTAAATGTTGAATATCAAAAGTCCAGATTTCAATTGGGGCAGGGGGGGGGCACACACAATTATGGGGAGGGGGATACACCCCTCCCCCGTGTTACGTTACTGATTGTCTTAGTATTGTCTTTCCTGTTATTATTTGTATTTCTTCAAATAAATACTCACGAATTTGTGTATATTAAAAGGATAATCACGAGGACTCGGAAAGTTGACGGCGTGCGAAAGCGTGCTCAACTTTAATCGGCGTGAATTTCGTGAGTTGTCAGTACATTTGCCAACCTTTCCAGAATCGAATAACAGAGAAAGGTCGTACGAAGAGAAAAAAAAACACAAAGAGGAAACCAACTTACTCATAGTGTGTCTTTCTTTGTAAGCTCATGCGTCTTATCGGATTTGCGGACGATGTGTCCGATAGGATCGATGTGTCCTTAGGTTCTCGTATATCTCCAATTTCAATACCTGCTATTTTAGGTACACATGGACATCGCGGCCTTTATTTTGCGTTTTAATTCCCCGATCAAAGTGACAGAACAAGATGTCAAAAACTATCATCGTTCACCATTGTTATGTATTGAAACCACGGTCAAAACGAACTGTGCATTGGCAAAATCGTTGGAGCGTTAGGAAGTCATCGCATTCTAGAAATAATAGTATTTTTTTGTCTTCTCTCCTCGGGTGATCCTGCAACCAACTTTTTTTCTCAGCAGGTCTTGAAATATTAAGTGCAACTCGGCGTATGATGCGTACGTTGGTGTTGTGCACGGGGGATATTGGGACTTGACTAATACTAGTCTCAGTGATATAAATGATTCTCACCTGCAACTTATGTAGTCAACTTGGGAGAATCGTTTTCAGTTCCACCTGGAGGCTTTCCCTCGCCTCATTTACCATAAGTAACGTTTGAGGTTTCTGCTTTCAGGATGTTATCCGAGGTTTACTGGCTACAAAGTGGTAGCAAGTTGAATACATAAGCCTTTATTAGTATGTAATTTGTGTTTTCATTATTGATATTACTTATTTGTCTGTCTATGTTCGTAACGGTGTCACGCTTGTTGATAGTTGATACATCACAAGAACAATTCATCACCTTTTTAAACACGTGTTGACTCTTGTCGCTTTAAACCGACGACGTTCCATTACATACCCGTGTTTGCAAGAGCCTGAGTTAAAGTGTGATAATACATTGAAAACGGGAATGTTTTAGGTATCGAATAAATTAAATGCAAATTTTGCTAATTCAAAACACTCTCGACATTCCCAACAGTAACTCAGTGCAAGCCTTTAGTGGACAAGTAATGAACAACCCTTCAGTTTCTAGTCCGGGTCAACACGATCCACGCTATATGGATCCGAACATCGCCATCTTTGTTTCTGACCTGACCATCTTAATTATTTAATTGACCAATTTATTACCAGAGGATGGGTTTTATCCCTGCATTTGTTATTAAATCAGTGTTCTTGGGAGACCGAGTTAATGCGTTTTGGTTCGCAAATGCTTCACTTGATTTACATCAGTGAGTGGGAATTACAACTCCACTGGGTACGTTTGGCGATGATGCACGCCATGCTTTAGACATCTGCAGCATTTATTCTCTAAGTAACGACGAGCAGTGGTTGGCTTGACCTGTTGGTTCTGTTTTCCGTTCTAGCCCGAAGCGTATAAGCCAATGTAGAGAATACTGAAAGTCCTGTAGATGCATGGGGCTGTTATATCATTGATTTCCCTGGTCACCGAGCTTGGCATGGTCGTGAAATTATTATTTTCATCAACCCACTGTGCGTGTTCAGAAAATAAAATTCAATAAAGGGCAAAGGGGAAAGGCGGAAACTGTGCGTGTAAATCAACAAGTCAACCTAGTCGAAAGAAATACAAAACATACAGGTTAAAAAGCCGCTACACCTTGTCCAAAATGTAAAGTTTGTAGTTCATTTTTATTTAGCTTTGGGTCACTGTGGGGGGGGGGGGGGGGGGTATATCCTGCCTTGACAAACAAACTTCACCCACAAAGATTTTGTGAGTGAAAAGAGTGACAGACGTAGGCAATAACTAATTCTAAATCAAATTGAACACTGTTGCACCGGCCACTCCGATGCTGCAAACTAAGGGTCGATATTTCTTATGTATTATAAAGGAAGGGCTAGCACGTGAATACAAATTGTTGAAAATATTCCCTTTGTGATATAAATTGGCAAGGTTCCCTCTTGAGACGATTCTTACTATAAATGTACCTTTACTAGCCGTTTCAAATACAAATTACCATACTAATTAAGACAAAAACGTATGTGTGTAGGTCTATACGGTCACAATTCAAGGTTCATTGGCTTATCTACGTCAGAGAATCAACTAAATAAAATTCACCCTGCTATAATACGATTTCGATAATATGCTTTTGATAATATTGTTTATCAAGTACGTACACCTTGACTGCTATTGACTCGCCCAACATGATCCAGTTAGAATATTTACCTTTAAGAAGCATTTCCCTTCAGAGTAATAGGCGTGACACTGAAAACATTTCACCCGTCCATATTTATCGGTTAAAAAATATCAGGGCAGAGGTGTTTTCCGGACAAAGTGCAAATGATTTGAATGGGCCGGTTCACGTAAAAAATATCGGTTTCACCCACTTCCGAAGAGCTGCATCTTAGCGGATTGTTGGCAGGCGTATACGCCACTCATTTCCATTGTAACGCCATAAAAGTGGTTTCGATCGTAAAGCCAGAGTGCGCTGGATTGCACGTGAATAAGCAGTGCTCCGCGATCTGGGTGATATTGTATTTCAATTTTATTGAAAAGCATCGTTTCCAGTACACAACAGATTGGATTATTTCCAGAACAGACGGAGAAATATTCTAATGAGCGTTTGTTATTCCCCTGTCTATCATATGGCACGGTTATTTATTAATAGTATTTAGTGTTTGTTTTATATTTATAAATATATATCTGTAATGTGCGCTTTTAATAATGTCAAGACAGTTATGGGAAGTGGAATATTGTTGGTAATATCAAGGTATACATTTTGATAACGGAAAGAAAAGCTTTGGGGTTTTTTAATTTCCATCCAATCAAAATCCCACACAAATTATAAAGGTTGATTACTCATTTCAGATTGTGCAGTGTAAAATTATTGCGAATGATTAAAAAAAAAAACCGATATATAGACTCCTGAGAGCGATGTTACTTACTTAAGAAGTAGGATGGCGGATATTGTAATATCTGCATATCATGCAATAATTCTTAAAATAAATAATTTGTCACTCCCCCTTTACTTGAGATCACAAACAATAATAACATTCGCTAAATATGAAAAGGGTCGTCCAAGCTTTAACTGTCCCAGTGAAAGTCATCACTTGCGATCGAGAATGGTGTTGGTAAAATTACATTTTTGTCAAGTCCAAGGTAAACTTTATCATTTGATACGTCTGCCCGACTGATTCTATTGAACCCTATCCATCCGTGACACAAAATAAATAAATTAAATAGTACCTATAAAAACATATGTGAATATAGACAAAGCTTAATATGTTAATTTATACACATCAAAACAACAAGAAACATGAACAAACCAAAAAACAATTAACTTACACAAAAACAGACGCAATAATAAAAGGCTGAATTAAATAATAAAAACAATATTAAAAATTAAACAATTCAAAAGATAAGTTTTAAGTAAAAAATTGAGAATGAATTAATAAAACAACAACAGCCAATCAATTAACAATTTAAATTAAATAAGTATAATTAGGCAACATAAAACATTGACATAATTATGTTAAACGTAACAATATTCTGAGTCGTGAGTTGGCGATTCTGCCAAGTATGTCACCAATTGTGCTGCCCTGCAAGGTTCACTGAGAGCCTTTTCGAACCATACACAAAGGTCAGCTCTTTAATATTGATAAAATTAATTATCCACGTTGTGAAGCAGATACGTTGACCATGAATAATAATAACTAGTGTGAACTCCAAGAGTTCTCGTATTACGGAAGTGCATTCTTACACATAACGGGTGATTACACATTAAATAGAAAAGTGGGGAAAAGACTGGAACACAGCCTAATGGTGATAATGATTAAATACAACTGAATAAAATAACAGATAAAGTCACTTAAAAAACAAGACACAGCAACCGCAGCAACTTCAACAAAACAAATGCAAATAACACGAACAATGGACAAAGTGAGTAAATGTATTATGGCTTTCTTTTTGGATACATTTTAAATTTTTGTTTACGTGTCCAGTAGTGGTATTGGTTTGTAATTGTAGTATTCCCCGTGTCGAAAGTCCTGTTCCCTCGCATAACTAAAGTCTCCATTACCACCTAAACTCTTATAGGCGCATCAAATACAAAAAAGTACAATAGGCCAACTTCGTCTGTATACGTGACTACTTGCGTGACTTTATAAAACATCCCTGTATGAAAGATGCGGTTGTCTCCACTGGGACCTCAAATGTGTATCAAATAACTCACTCTTTCGTATGCCCGCGTGCTTGTTCGTCAAGCAGAGAGGGAATTAAGACTGGCATTGGTGGGTGGGTGGGTGGTTGGCCTTTGTTTCTACAGGCCTGAACACGCACTCGTGTGCGTGTGTGACATTTATAGCTGCAACGCCAAACGCATGTGTTACTACACGGACTTTGCTGCCACGGTACTATACTGGGGGGGGGGGGGTTATATATGATACCCACTAAAGTCATTTCGTTTGACTATACCACTTGCATATTTTTTATTGCAGGTGGATTCTTTAGGGACAGCAAATTGATAGCAGTTCATTTGAGAAAAGGTAAATGAAATAAACCCGTTAACCACGCACACACTCTAGAACGGTATTAAGTCAAAACTACTCTCACCAAATGACATCCAATATACTGGCATGACAATACTGCGGTGACGTATTTACGAGGGGTACTCTTCGAAGCCTACGCATATTTCCAAGGACAATAAGAGTATTTTGATTAAAAAACGTTTACCAGTAATGGCATAATCTTTTAGAACATTGAGTTACAGACGTGGGCTCCACGCTCCGCAAGCTGGGCATTCGAACTTTATAAAACCTTGCAATGCGTATTTATATTACAATTATATCGTTCAGAGCACTCTGAAGAAACCTAGGCGGGCTATTATCTTTTACGCTAACATCACCGGAAAGTGTGTTGCATCACAGAAACAGAAAATAAAAAAGAGGGGGGGGGGCCTTGCCGCTTTTTTATTTGTACTAACCTTTCAGCTGGTATTTTCTATGCATACAATTAGCTAGCGAATCCAGGTGAAGCAAATATTGATTGCCAATCATTCTACCATGGCTAAGCGAACCGTCTCAACAACTTCAACATACCGACTCGCCTGTCTAAGAGCGTCACATGATGGCGTTCGATTACACTTGTTAATGCACCGGTGTTCCTTAATGTTCGACTGTCACCTGAAGTATATGCTAATGTGCTTCTCGCTTGACTTATGAGAGTATCACGACCTCTATAATAACATCAAATATCATAGTTGAAACAACGGAAGAGATTTCGTCTTGAAATGTCAACGCGAGTTACCTGCACTTCGATATGGATCTAGAACACCGTTAAGAACATTTTGATTGATATTGAGTAACTGTAGCTGTATGCATTTTATACAAAAACATTACAGACAAACATATATTAGCACATAACTATGGTACAAATTGCAGAAGTAAACTCAAGAATGCATTTCCCATTAGCGTCCCACAATTGTAACTCAAATCCTTACATATGGAGTGGTGACGTGTGTTGTGGACGTCACACTATTTTACGATAGTCGCTGCACCAACTGTCCGCAGCTCAAGAAGTGGCGAACCTTTCCGTTCCCCACACTCATCCCAACCCCAAAAGAAAGAAAACATACAGAAACAAGATAAATGTATATTTATGATAAACATATAAATGAATACATAACATAAAATAAAACACCAACAAAACCCATAAATAAATAAATAAATAAATAAATAAATAAATAAATAAATAAATAAATAAATAAATAAATAAATAAATAAATAAATAAATAAATAAATAAATAAATAAATAAATAAATAAATAAATAAATAAATAAATAAATAAATAAATAAATAAATAAATAAATAAATAAATAAATAAATAAATAAATAAATAAATAAATAAATAAATAAATAAATAAATAAATAAATAAATAAATAAATAAATAAATAAATAAATAAATAAATAAATAAATAAATAAATAAATAAATAAATAAATAAATAAATAAATAAATAAATAAATAAATAAATAAATAAATAAATAAATAAATAAATAAATAAATAAATAAATAAATAAATAAATATACAAATACATAAATGTATAAATAAAGATAATAATAGTTTGTTATGTATTTATTTGTTTTACACATTCTTGACACATTTATTACTGTTAACATGTTTACCAAGTTTCAGGACTCAACGCGTCATTGCAGTACAATTTAGTGCGAGTTGTATTCTTGGAAGTGGCGATTTTTGATTAGCATAAGTTATGTATTAGAAGTGCTTACGTTAATATGCCAACAACCGTACATCCAACAATCCAGACGAAAACATATTTTGGATGTAATAAACTCACAGTAAATTGTGTTGACCGATTTGTTGGATACGGCGTGTGCATTATAAACCAAATTCACGCGGTCGCCGCGATAATGGCACCTAATGCATATATACCAAGATGCATGTTCGTTCAAATCTGTTTGTTAAAGTAGTCTTGCTCAAATATGTAATTGAATTGACCTACAAAGAGCGCCCAAGTAATTGATTTTCCAACCAGTGCTAACTATATTAGTCTCCCTTAAAATAATCACGAATGTAAATATTGAAAAACGGCTAGTACTCTAATAGTCCATGAAACCCTATTGAGTCGAGTCTTGAATACGGGGCGGCTGAATCGATTCCCCAACGGTAAACCAAACCCAGGACCAAAGTTAGTATTCATGGCAATAACGGTTAGACTACATAAAGTAAAGCTGCTATTTATAATGCATTTTATATTAAGAGCAACGGTGGAGAAGAGGTTAGTTATTTACAAAATAAAGAGGAGATAAGTTCTACCTGTGAGATTTACGGCTCAAAATGCGATGAGAAGGAAATGGTGTAATAAAAAAAAAAAAAAAATAAAAAAATCAATTTCACTTGGATATAACGGCTTTTGATAGACTGGTCCGTAATGCTTGTATAGTACCGTTCATTTCACTGTGGTAAAGTACCATACTTTCTGGGCGATTATTTCTTTTTTCAATGCATAGCTGAACATGTTACCAATTGGTAACTGAAATATTAATCAGTAGCAGAACCTCCCAATTCCGTGCGCGTATTTCACGAGCCTTGCGGAGCTACCATACAGTCCCAAAGCAGTACGCAGAAGTATACGTTTACTCCTTGTCGAATCCGTACGTAGACGTTTTGTAAAACGTATGGGTATTCCAGTCTCTCTTTGTCAGACATTTGACGTGTCGTTGAATTTATATCTTGTACACCGACGTCGTATCTCGACCCGACCCGACTGTCTTAAAATTGCAAAAACCATACCAGCCTACAACACAATATCTTGTAGCGAATGAGTCTACATCGCACACATCCTTCCATTTGCTTGTTGTCTGTACAAAAGTGCTACCATACGCAGCCCATGCAGTTGCGTGGTTTCAAATTGTTGTTTTAAGGAGCCAGCTTTTTAGGTGTTCGTACAATACATGCACGAACACCACTTGTTTGTATTTCAATGTATTTATTTGTTATTGTTCATCAAGATAACGTTAACGTTTGTTTTTCATAAAAAGGGCAACAGCTTGAAACTATAAACATGAAACATAAAAATAACAAAAAACAGTTTTAGATGAAGTTTTCTTGAGGTGACGAAACTTTAGTTTTCTATTGACTGATCACAGGTATCCTGTCGATTGAATTTGTTTCCTAAAAAAATGAATGCAACGATGGCATTTCAAGGAAACCGAACAAGAGCTAATCGCCCGGAGCACTCAATTAATAAGATGTCACTCACGGGACTTATATTGTATCTTTCTTTAGCTTTACCTTCTGGATTCACTGACCTTTTTCGATATCTCGCATTTCAGGTTTGAAGTATCCCTGTTTAAAAAGTGTAATCTGTTCTCGTTTTGAGGATTTGTCCATAAATTTCGTAGAAAAAGAGCTGATCTCAAAGTTGTTTCTCTGGCGTTTTCGTCGCATGGACAGCTCCCAAGTCAAGCTTGCAGGTTGTTTTTGTTTTGGATGATTCAATTTTTCTCCTGGTAAGATTTTTTAGTAGTGATGACTGTCGGGTAAATAAGTGTGTTGATGACAATCGCTTGTGTGCCAATTGCGTCAGTAAACCTCCGTAGCAACCACTCTTTCAAAAAAAAAAAAATAAAAAAAAAAAATAAAAAAAGGAATATAATGGGTTGCTACAGGAGTAAGACTATCATTTTACCGACTGGCGCAATGTCTGACAAAATGCACTGTTTGGAATTTCATTCTGCTGTTCTGTCTCAGTAAAACTCTGAATGTTGATGCTGCTCATCGAGCAGCGTTGGACTTATCTTTTCAATTCACACACCTCCCTGACTTATAGGAATATCAGGCTTGCCAAGACACTTATAGGTCACTGGAAGGGTCGTCTTGGAAATTTGATAAATCAATAAAGCCTATGGTCTGGCTTTATGGATATGAGGAAGCAAAGTGGGTGGGAATTCCTGATTTGCATAATAGGCAGACTATTTGCATGCAGGGAGTCATACCCACTTCGTTTTTGTTTTGTTTTTTTTCTCGTTTTTTTTTTCCTTTTTCTCTTTTTCTTTTTAATACTACAGGGCGATCTCATTCTTTATCCGGGGCTGGTATATCTGAAGTGTTATAATATGCATACGGGGGTTATCCAGTTACGGATCTTGTGGCGGGTTTTCAGGCGAAAAGGAGTGTCATATTGTTTATCACGATTCCATACGCATAAGCTCGTCTAATCGGATGACGCTCCGAAGTATCGATTGTGCGGCTCGGATGGTTACTTTGTGCACTATGTACTTACGACCGATTTTTATCTAATGTCTTGGTCGGAGGGCATGACCTCGGTTTGAGTTTTGACGTTTTGTTTGAACTCATTAGTATTGGTAACAAGCTGGAATTACCATTCTCTACTTAAAGGCCTGTTGTTGCGTCTGTGTATAAACAGCTCGACCAACAACTGAGCACATTAGAGTATAACATACGTTCTCATGCCTTTTAAAGTCGTTTGCCCGTTGCCCTAATCGTCCGAACTCCGCGGTATTTAAGTTCAAATAACTCGGCAATTTCCTTCACAAGAAAATGCAAGCCATTATGCAACACGCGTTGATAAGTTGCACGTCTGCGGACAATTCCAACTGAGTGTATAAACCTCGAAGCAGATTGGTATTACGTCACTCCCATGCTGCATTTGATGCTTATTTAAATCAAATAATAAATACAAATTACACTAATCAAGTAAAAACACAGCTTTCGAAACGTGGGCACGGAAATAAGTTCACAATTACAGTTTCCTAGTGTTTGCTCCCTGCCTTGAGACTGATACTTAAGCCAAAACATTTTACAAGCACATCATAATGAAACGTCGAAAAAAATGTGTTTATCTTGTGTCAAAGTAGTCTTAAGTAAGTTTTATTTGAGACACTCGTGAAAAATGAGGTAGCGTATTGTCAAGGTACGATGAAACAACAGAATAGACAATTTTATCAAAAATTATGGGCATAATAAGCCTTTGCAATTTATTGTGTTCGTTTTTACTGCTCTGATCAGCATACACATATCGGTATTATCTTGTTCTGTTTGATCAAAGTGGCCAATACATTGTATTGTCATTTCACGCTTACATTGGTAATCTTTGTTTTGTTTTTTTTCCGTTTGTGGTAACTTATTCGTCAATTTTCCATAAAAGTACAACCCGTAGGTGCCAGTTCTATACTGATGGCTTGGAACGTATGGTGCAGAATATTATTTAAGAACGATATTAAGCGATTATGTTATCCGTTAACTATTGTATGAAAAACGAGGCTTTTAGCACTTTCGTTTCTTAATTATTCTGTCATTAACATGCAGTGGTTTTGAAAACAAAATATCAACGCGGAAATTATAGTTAACTCAGAGAAAAAAACCAAATGTAAACGAAATGTATTTTACGTTGGATAAGCAACACTTGACTATCTCAGAACAGTTATATTTCATGTGGTAAACACCATTCAAAATTGTACGTTATCCTCTCAAATCCAAGGCAATCTTTTAATGCAAAATGGTTTTGTAATCGGGCCCCTGTAAAATTAACTTTGTGTGTCCAAGGGTAAGCCTCTGTAAAATGCATATTTAGGTTAGAAATTGGCTTGCCTTTTGTTGACCCACATTCCTCTGCAAACGTCAGACAAAACGTTTGCATGACGGCAACGTGGTAGATATGTATCAGAACTGCTAGTGCTATACAATCAAGGAACTATGCGCAGTAGATATTCAAACTTTGCGTCCCCGGACATTTAGGATACTGTCCATTCGATATTATTCTAGAACAGTGGTTTGTAAACAAGGCAAAGTTTGCTCAGAGTAATGGTTGTTTAATATACATTCTGTGTTTGAACTCGTTTGTCAAGGCCCAGTCAATATGGTTAAGACATTATGATTGATATTAAAATGTAATTGAATGATTAATTTGTTATGTTTCTCATCATGCACCGTGAGAAGCGGAAGGAACTTCACCCTCGCACCGCAGTTCCTAATACTGTAGGATTACAACTGATGTTTTGAGCACAGTTTACTCTATCCAAACAAAGTAGAATGATGAAGTGTACTCCAAGGTAAATTAACGGACCCAACAGCCCACTCAGAGACGGAAAATACCTGCTACGTTAGACAGCAAATATTCTTTGTCTCAGATGAAATAACTCTGCGACCACGCTCGACGAGTGCATTCGAGGCTCGCCAGGATCTTCTGTTTCTTGTCAGACCACGGAGAGTAGATGGTGAAGAAAAAAAAATCATTTCCTGAGGCAATTTCGGGGTGATTTCCTACAGAGACCCGCTGTCTCCCCAGAGAGCTCGCCTTACCAGTGCAGAAGTTCCGTCAAAGACATCAGTATCCGTGTGCAATGAGGTTTGAGAACGACACTTTACCGGCCTTGGAACTGTCATTAGTAGAGAGTGGGTTAAGAGAGTTACTTTCAGCACAGATTACTGTGAACCTTGTTTGTTTATTCCAACATATTGCATTGATTCGAATACGTTTTTCTTACTGTAAAAAAACACAGTTTGTTTCATCATTATTCCATACTCATTTACATATTAATATAACTGTAAAAACATCTACATAATTTATAATCACAAGTAATGATGACGATTGAGATACATGGTTTCATCGTTAGGGCACATCAAAGTACACTGTGGTTGCGGGTACGTTACCCACGTTTCAACGCATTTTAAAACCATACACCCGACGAAAAGCATTTTCTTTCACGTTCACATTTCTTCCGGATAGTTTTAGAAACAAACAATGAAAAGACAAAGAAGAAGACACAGAAGAAAAAAAAAGTAAATAACTAAAAAAATGACCTATTTCCAACTACCATGTAACTGACACCTTTCGGCCTGTCTTACAACAACGCGGTCAGAATAACAATAAATCGGTTTCTCATATTACACATAGGATATTGAAGTCATATTGATTGATATGCCATCGCCATAGAATACAAAATAATTGGCAACCTAAATCCAAGCATTTCTATCACCGGCTTAACAAAATACTAGAGTGGTATGAAACGCCGTTTGATGTCCGAACACGTCACTGCCCTCGCAGTAGTCCCGTTGAAGGACTATCCCGGTCGCCTTTCGCGGTATACCCGAGCTCTTGCCAGATGGGCAGGTCATCCACTGCTCTCTAGGACCTGCTCGTTTGTCTCGACCATGTCTCGGGGACACGGACACGGAGGAAACGAAGTCAGCCTCGGGCCCACAGAAAGACAGGAGAAAGTGAACTGTGCCTTGTATTTATAACATGCCAGTCGTGTACGCAGCAGACCAGAGTTTGACTTGCTTCCGCAGCTGGGAGCAAGTTTTAAGTGACCTTTAGTTGTCGGAGAAAGAAGTGTCTCTGGTTTGGAGCTGGTCGACATGCGGGATTACTTTCCCCAGCAGGTGTATTTTTTAACAGTATTCTATAACTAAACATATTTACATTTGACTGCAATCATAGTGACATTAATTGACTGTGAGCCTTGAAGTATCGAGACAAAAAGTCACCCATTTTTGTGTAGTGTCAATGAAGGGAAAACTAGTAACAAATCAGTAGATCAACAGAGGGCGGTAGAATGCTTTTCAAAAATCATGTCCTCACTGAGACAAGATGTTTGCACAATGCAAGCATTTTTTTAAAACAAATAATGTAATAACAACAAAAAACACGTTGAAAATACCACCAACGAATATTTATGTTGTTCGTTAAGCTATTAAGTAACCTACTTAACAATCGTAACGTAAGGACGCTGGGTCCAACGTGAATTGTGACCTGCGTGAATCGTGTTTCGTGAAAAAAAAAATATATATTCTTCGATTTTGTATTGTATCAATTTTGTGTGTGCGTTAAACTAGGGGAGGAATTTTGAGACAGTATTTCAGACGCGATATTTTTACACATTTCATTCGAGTTTAACCTCTTTCGTTGCGCGCGCCGTTATTGACAGCAACATACTCAAGTCATCTTGTGAAGTGTTATTGCAAGATCTCCAAAGGGAATGTCTGATTTTCCTTTATATTATGTTATCGAGCTTCAGAAGGCTGCATTCTCAGCTTACCTGGGCATTAAATGTCAGCCCTACCTGGACAGATTCCCAATGCCCTACATATTCTAGCAGATCTTAGTGGTGATACATGAATCATACCTTTTCGGTGAATTTTCAACCACGTGACACGTTTAAAGGGATTAGCTGGAGTGCATTTATTGGAACAGAAATCGCTTTTGGAAGTTTGACCTGAACAATAACATTAACATGTCGTTGTAATCGGTTAACATTTATTTGAAAACATTAAAATAAACATATTTTCAGTCATTCAATGCGCCACTTGTTTTTATATCTGATCATGACGTTAGCACTATATTGTTAAAAATACCCCGTAAGTTGGCGTGTGTAAGGGCACACACACCCACACACATACGGATGTTTAATTAAAACTATTAACATTAAATTATAATCTAAACTGAACCATGTAGAAACAATAAAACAGGCAGCGAAAACGGCTAAATGTTCTGTCCACCAGAAAGTTTCTTTTGCACTTCATAATTATTCACGATAAATTATTGCTGCATTATTAAAATTGTACCATTATCATGTTTACAAATTCTTATTTAAATTATTATTTTTTTTTGACTAGTTTTGCAGAGTGCCGGGTTTCTTTTTAGCCAAACTTTGAAGGGAAAACAAAACTACATTGCATCAGATTTTAAAACCTACCGTTCAAATGTATGTTTCAACTCACACAATTTCTTACGTAGCTTAATCCGGAATAAATAACCCCATTTCGGATGTCTACACATACTTCGTAAAAACCTTGGCGTCTAAGTAACCAGAACAAATTTACATGTTTGAACTATTTATTTCAGTTATGTTGTGTTATTTATTTAGTTTTGTGCAGGCCTGTTCCTCCTGTTTGAATCTACAAACTCTGTTTCCACGATGTTATTAGCGAACGCGTTTCCGTGCTAATGTGATAACATGTAACTAACTGTAAATGTTTCGTGATGCACTTAATAACCTTGCTTTGAGGGGAGCCGGTCAATGATAAACGTACACGTAAGTCTTCAAGCTCAGATTGGCCTAAATTTGCCAGCGTATTATAGCTCCCTCATCGAGCATCAATAAAGTACCGACCATAATTCAATGTATCTTGTGGAAAATACCTAAGTTTATTTAAATATATAAGTATGAAAAAAATAGTAACAATATATATATATATATATATATCGGATTAAAAATCAAAATGATATTCGTTCTGCGAGTGTAAATCATCCGTTTTTCATTATTTTATATATATTTGTTTACCTTGCTCTCGTCGTCTCGTTAATTCTACAAGAAACCATAATTGGAGCTGATAAAGGGCATGTCCAATATTGTACATACCCATAAATCGAACATTTGTAAGTCGGGTTTCAGTAAAAACTATCCCGTGCGCAGACTCAAGCCCCACCCACCCCTTTTGTTTTCTTCCTCTTCTTCGTCTTTAGTCAGATCCTTTAGTTGGGTCCTGTTTTTGTTAATTGATTAATTTGCTTCAAATCAAAAACCTTGAGAGTGATCCGGATACGAGTCTTTATTGTTAATACCCTTAATGTTGATGTTTTGTCAGTCGGGACTCAGTTGGGCTCACGTGTTTTTTTTTTTTTTTCTTCTTTTAGCGAACCGTTAACTGGGTCTTCTATTGGATCGCAGTTTCTTCAAGACTCACTTCTTGGAACTGATCTGAACACGGATTACTTTGTAGAGACCCAAAATGTTTGGTTGTTGTTGTTTTGTTTTTTTCCCCAGTCAGAAATCGAGTCAATTTGAACAAGTTTATAGCCTTTGTACATTTAGCCACCAGACCCACAATCAAGGACTTGTTGACCCTTCTCAGTACATGCGAAATGCGACGGCCAAACCCAAATAGAATTTTGTTTATAGAGTCATGTTGCCATCCATTCAAGAGTGCGGGTTTTACATTTGTAATAAAAAAATATATTTATAAATAAATAAAATAAAATAAATGATACAATAATAATAGTAATAGTTATAGATAAATAAACAAATAAATATAGTAAATATAGAATCACAAACTACAAATTAAGATCTAAAAAGAAGGCATGACGTATGTTGTAAGGAAATAGGATTGCAATTCAAGATTATCAACTCCTGTTGTCAATATATAAACAAATAATTAAAAGCAAATACAAGTACAAATAAACAAGAGAAACCGCCAACTCCATCCCATATTTTCCATCTCTGCGTCACGAGTTGTATCTGGTCCCGAATCCGATAGTTAAACCATTCCAACACCGCCGGCGCATTTTCGGTGACATTTTCTCTGGTGGAAATGTTTTTTGCTCATTTTACATCAGGCAATTTGCATTTTTTTCAATTTATTCCATAAATCAAATTAATATCACCTGATTCTTACCTTGTTCTATCCGCTAGCAGGCTGACGTGCGGTAAATGGCCTCCAATTCTGACCTTAGGCAGGTTATTTCGCGTTAGACAGACCAGATTAAACTGTCATTCTATTTTTGGATGCTTTCGACCCTTCAGTACTCCGAGCAATATTGGAATATTGTGGGAATTAGTTTGGGGGAACAACAACTGCTTGTCAAGCCAATATTTGTAAATATACTGAGGATTTTTCCCCCGTTTTACTTCGCGAGAGGTGACACTTGGTAACACCAATGCACGGAGGAAATAATGTGATTTAGTCCAGTATCAAAGTGGATTTGAATTTAAGCTCTGGCAACTTGTACTCTGCTGAGGGCGGTCACTAGGAATTGATCCCGATATATCCCCCGGCAATTGCTTTTACGGTTTAGTGCGATGGAGGCTGATACAAGTTTCCGTTTGTTCTCGTGTTTGTTCATATAATCAAATCCACTCGTTTTCTTAACTTTTCAGCGCGTATACTTGCTAGCTTAATACCTGCATATAACTGTCCCATCGAATGAAAAGTAAATCGCGTAGACCTTGAATCAGAAATCCTCGATTTGGTATCACTTTCCAAAGAGGAGAGTGTAGCAGATTTTACTTGTTGCTCAGTGACAACTTGACGTTGAATTTATACAACTGGTAAGAACCGAGTAGTTTTTTTTTACAAAGTTACATTTAATTTATTTCCAGAAGAAAGGTTTGTCGTTTTGACAGAAACCGCCGTGGGTTTAATTGAGATTCCCAACTTGTTGAACACCGTACTCTGTTCGTGTTCTTCATTCTCATGGAGACGAGTTCAATACATTGTTCTCCACTTCAGTTCTTGTCTGAATCAATGCATCTTCGAAAATATAATACCCGTTAAGATCTGGCGTTGTATACCATGCAAAAACATCTAACTAATTATTTCCATGATCATAACATATTAGATGCTTATGAATCGAAAGCGTACAATTTTATTTTGTACAGGCCTAAGTTTAAAGGACAACCTTGAGGGGTTATTTTGCTAAAAGCAATTGAAATACGGACTTTTCCCCCAGGCTGCATTAATCCCCCTTGAAAGTTTTTCCAAGATGATTGCTGTTAAATAACTTGTTTTTACAATAACGCAGCCTTGTGCACACAAGTTAACACGATTTCCTTGATATGCAATACGTCTTTATAAATTTGCGTAATGTTTTCTCTTGAATTAAATGAAACTAATGCCCAGCGATAAAGGTTTTAATTTCATGTTTTCAAGATCGAAGACTGGGGTTGCTCCATCGATGGCCACATACATCCATTTATCGCTGTGATGTTTTCGCTTCAAATAGTAGGTCAGAACCGGCCCCGGGAGGCTGACTACAACTCAGCAATTCATCTACGCAAGGGTACTTGTTGCCATGGCATTCTGCTAATGACAATCAACCATGTAGACGACAATTGCTCTAAGCCTGACGTGTCCTCATATTATACCGGGTGCTTCGTCAGTCCCGGGATGTATCTCTAATGCGGACGTGCTTAAGCTAGTGTAAGTGACGTTGGCATGCTTGATAACCAAATTCGCGCGTTAAAGAACGGTTCCCCGTACCAATAAGTAGAACTCTTTTTCGGTTTTTCATAATGAACATTTGAGTAACTATAATGAAGTACCTGCCCTGCCGTAGTGGTGAGTGTCCTTACCTTTATCCAGGTGTGGAAGGTGTCCTCTCCAGGTTTTGATCACTTATTTCGTAAATAAGCACGAAGTGTTCCAGATAGACGCGTACCGCACGATCTGACCCTAGGCGAGGCATTACGAGTTCACACGTATCAGTAATCGCGAAGCTTTTCATTTGGGGAACAGATGGCTGGAAATGATTTCTGTACGTTTAGCATCACCTAAAGGTTTGATTGAATAGGTAATGCCTACTTCCAAAACACGGAATGAAAGGGGATTACAGGAATTAAGCCAGGTACAAGCTCAAGTTATTCTTAACTCAGACCCAGAACAAATAACGGTTGTCCGTAATTGCAAGCTGCTGCAACTTGATGCGTATGGTACGGTGGCTCATATTCGCCAATTTCTAGAGACCTCTTTACGGGGTTAAATATCGATGTATTCCAAAAAAGTTTTGCAATATATCGCCGTACTATTGATTAAAATTCGTACACATGCGCTATACCGCCGTATGTTATTGCGTTATGTAGCCGTTGTTCATTTGGCTACATCGCTGTATTTCATTGTGTTATAATATAATCTGTTGTTGAATACGTGATATAAACAATACAACCCGGCGATATAATCTAACAAAGTACGGCGATGTAACGCTATTGTACCGCGAAATACCAGAACAGTAATGTGACATTGACAAGTAAGCTACTGTATTGTTATACACACGTTTTAAATTGATACCATAATTCGTTTATGGAAGAAATATAGAAATACACAACAGAAACAATCAAACAAACAACAACAACAGGAACAGTACAACCCAAAAAACGTGTTTATACAACTGCATACCTCCCTCAATGTCTTCAGTGTGGTGTGTGACGCCAAAGAAACACAATATCTCAATTTAGTGCATGTCATTACACTCTTGTAATAATGGCGGCACATTATCGAGTATCATTCATGGACCACAGACTACGCCAAGTTAACGAGCAAGATTATTATAACTGCCAATAGAATATCAATTATTTGTTATACAAATGCCGTAAAAAACATTGCCCTAACATGTTTTGCACCGTATAGTCATGCTGGTTGAACAATCGATTGGACAATGAAGCAAGGTCATTTGAAATTGCTTTCCCAACAAATGAGTTTGTTTGTTTATTATTTACTTAATCATGTTTTTTCTTGTAAAAAATTCGAATTTCATTTCCACTTCCCATTTTCACTTTGAAGGGGTTAGAACAAAAGGAAAAAAAGAAAAAAAGTACATAAATAAAAAAGAAAGATAAAAAAAGAAGAAGTAATAACACCCAATCAAACAGAAAAAATTAAAACTAATGATTAGGCCTACAGCAATTGATTGTATTTATGTATTTATTTATTTAAATGTGTTTTTATTTATTTATTTATTTGATATTTAATTGTAATTATTATTATTTTTACTGCATTATAATTAAACCAATTCATTCATAGTCTTATGACTGTCATCAGTCTGACATGTTTAGTTATGTATTTTTTACCGGAAACATTTCCCAATTAATTTTAAATGATGTCCTTTCAATCATATCCCCAATAAGTTGGGTTTTTACCAACCCCTCGAACTCACTAAGACTTCTTGAAAAGATAATGACCGAATGGCGGGAACAGGTGATCTTGGACTCAGTTCCATCAAGCCTTCTCCAGTTGAAACCCAAGCACGCGTTATAAAGCAGTTAAAATTATTGCTAATTTTCGCGCTAGAGTAGCCAATCAACTCGGATTGCTGATTACGTTAACTCCAAGAGTATTTAATTGTGAAATAAAATACCTGCCAAGAAAAACAGTGCAACCATTCGTAAAATCTTGCCCGCGCGACCAAACAAACCTATAGACGGTTTTACTTAGTGGATTATTTCGGTGCGTATTACTTGTCTGAGGATGAAGAGGATATTGACTGGGACATTTTGGGCAGCTAGCTTAGGAACGGTTGATTAACAAAAAAAACCAATGTTGTTAGTGGAAAACGGCACTGCGCAGATCAATCCGTTCAGGTTTAATTTTAAGACAGTTTGGCACATGAGAATGTCTTTTTATACTGAATTGGCACTGTCCGATTCAGATGTGGGCGCCCGGGCTATGCACATCCTGCTGTTTGCACAATGTTGAAGAATGCTATTGTGACATTTATTTCTCAACGAGTAAGCCTCGATAAATGCGCAGTGGCATTCACATATTTTTTCTCCATTTGGGATTAGGTTAAACCCATTGAGCAGGTTTACCTAACATAAGTCTATTTCCGAGTAACCGAAGTTGGGTGCAAGATCCGTTTTGCAAATAAATGAGACTAATACAGTGAAACCAGGCCAGACAGGGTCATATTTAGGAATGGTGACTTGGGTTGCTCGATTGGGTCAATGCACGATTCAAAGTTTATTGCGTAGAGTGTACCACCTAGCCCGGCTGTTCGAATTTAACTCAGATGCTATGTATTTTATCAATAGTCAGTCCTTGTACACATTTCGTTCATGAGGGTGAAAACACGAAACATACTTTTCTTGGGAATTCTCTTCTCCGGAATATTTTCATTTGCATTTTCGTGTCCTTGTATTTCTAATAATTTTCGAATAAATATAATTTGCACTAATTGCAATTTACACTTCCATGACACAGAACTCACGAAGCATACAACAAGGCAGTGATCAATCGTGCGCGAGTGAGACACAATCTTACTGGTATGTCGCTATATGCTTGCCTCGATGGAAACACAAACGCACAATTGGTGGTCCACGGGCATCCAGAGCATTCAATCTGTTTTGTTTATGATATATGGTAGCTCTTACATCTGATTACCCAGCATCTCTTGCGTGATCCTTCAAAGTAACATGTTTAAGGATCGCGTCCGACACTCGGTTTGAACATTTTGTCCGAACCATTGTTTCTGACAACAATTGTATACAGCCCGTGTCCGTGCCATTGTGCCCTCACACCGTTACGTCCAACCCATTTTTCCACACAAACATGATTACTCGACTGTTTTGTTTAACTAACACTACGAACAACCCACTGTGTCCGACACATAGTGTCGAACACTATGGTGCATACACACTCGGCCAAGGGGTGGGACTGTTATCGAATTGCAACAAATGGAGCAAGTAAATGATGGAACAATGGAACAAGTAAATGAACATGATTTCCCCCGTACTAGCTTTTACCAATACAATCATATACAAGTAAATCAAGAGAGCCCCCAATGCTCAAATTGTTTCATAAAATAGTAGCTTTCAGATTTGCCGTCTGTATTACGGGAAAACCCCTGAAAGAAAGAGGCTAAAATATAATACCCTTTTCATCCGGCATCTTGCACCTGTTATCTGCATGTAAATCCCTTTAAAAACAGTGGACTTAATTGGATTATGCACAACCAGGGATGCTGACTGCCCAGGCAGATCAACTGTTCATCCATTTAGTTCAATGACCCAAGTTAACACAGCAACTCAGTGAAAAGGACGTATACTTTCCGACTTTTTCTGGCCATACTCGAAACATTTGTCATGCAGCTTGCCCGTAATGTGAATGCAACATTCAACCTGAGAAAATGGCCAAGTTGCAGACACACAAACAAAGCGTAAAGCACACAGGGAAAACAATTGTTCCTCGTTGAAATGTGGCTGGTAGTATCATAGATCAGAGAGCAAACCAAAATCTACCAAACTGAAATGGGCGAGCGGCAATTAACAACTATGCAGCGCAACAATTGTATATTGAACCTAATTATTGGGGGGGGGGTAGATAATGGGGCCAAGGGGGTAGATGCCATTAACCAAAATGAGTGACGAGCTTCAACGCATTTGTACGTCCTTGCAAGAGAACAGAAAACAGACAATAAGCGCTGTCAGCGTAAGTTAAGCCGTTTTCTCTCATTTCGTCGATGACAAAGAAACCGTCCATTCTGGACCTGCAAATTATGAACAGCCACGTGTACATTGATAATAGGGATTGTGGCTGTTGAAACAAAGGAACAACATGTTTACAAAACTCCTCCCAATGATTGTTTGTCCCGGCTGACCAGCCAGACTGACACGCCTGATGAGTAAACAACCACTACCCTCATCACATGGACGGGTTCGATATTTTATGTTTCTCGCCTTCACAGTGAATGCATCCAGCACTCAAAGTTCACAGCTCCGCTACATAAGCCATAGGTCAACAGTCACCTTACGACTGTCCGAATCGTTGAGTCCATCCAGTTCCATTCGAACCACACAAACCAAAAAGAGAGGTTTTACCACATATACCGCAACATGTCGTTACTTAACAATGCATGTGTTGTTAAAGGTAATTTGTGTAAAAGGTAATTTGCAACAAGGACAAACGCCTCTTGATAATATTATTAACAGTCGATTTTGTGCACGTATACCAAGGTTATGTGCTCTTCAGTTGAGTTGTGATGAGGAGTTTTCGAGACATCACTTGAACCTGAGATTGTTTAGCATACTCACACCTTGTTAGGAATACCAACGATCTGGCTTCTAGGGTATGACATGGTATGGAACAAGGGCTATTGCCGTCCTACTAGATTGTACGGCTCCCTTTAGTATCGAAGTCAGACAGAGTGTCTGATGCGCTAAGAGCGTGTTAAGGGGTAATGGAATGGTAAAGGTTACGAAAGCATTTTATCTCAAGTTGCAAAAAGTTCATACACAGAAAAAAACAGTAGGAATAATCCTCCAGAAAGAAAATGCCAAGAAAATGCTATACTTGCCTACTGTTTTGTGTTCGTGTTTTGAGCTAGCTGGTTTCTTGTTTATTGTTTATGTTGTCAAATCATTCACCCCAAAAAATAAAAATAGTAGTAATAAAAAATTGTAAATGTACATATATATATCTTTACATAATTATGTATGTATATAATAAAAGTACAATAAACAAATAATTAATTAATACTTGCTGAACATGTGTCAACGGGCAAAATCGAATTCTAATAATACAATAAAATGAAATAGACAATTCCAAAATTGATTCGTCTTGTCCGACTCGTACTATCAAAAAGAAAACAGAGGGAGAAAGAGAGAGAGAGAGGGGGAGAGAGAGAGAGAGAGAGAGAGAGAGAGAGACAGCCCGACAGACAGACAGACAGACAGACAGACAGAAATGGCCAAAATCCAGTATTACATCTGAATGCATCGTTATAATAATCTGTGGATGGATGAATGGGGTTGGTTTAATTTGATGAGATAAGGATCCCGAGGCGTCCCATCTAAACAAAGCAAATCAAAGATACTCGGATGTTTTGATACCCCCTGCTGTCGTTTTTTTTCTTTTTTTTCCATAATTTGAGATTGTCTTTGTCGGCTCTATTGACAAACTGATCTAAGTATGATGAAGTACTTAGTGCGCGATCGGCTACCACAGGTGCTCGGCCGAATGAGCCAATCCGTTTGGAAATCACAGTGTATCAGGGAGTCCCAAACGGTGTTATCACACGGCTATTTTGAAATTCGCGCAATTATACCTGCCCAAGCGTCCCCATCTTCTAAACACTTAAGTTGGATATGTAACAAAATAACAAGATTTGTAATAGCAATATATTAGGGGATATGTTTATTCTGGGCTTCAAGGATTCCAGGGGGTTAATTACCCCCACCGTGTACTGGTTAATTTCGTTCTTTTCTTTCTTTTCCCGACTTATATTATGTTATCTTTATGGTGTGTTTGGAATTAGACTATTATTAGAGAGTGCATTAGCTGGTACCCAATCGACGTTTTTGTCAAACTAATTTACAAGGGGAATTCGGCGCAACGCTCTAACGAAAACTGTTCTACAATAAAATATGATATAATTCTATATTTCTTTATTGATATTGTACTTGTTAGTATGGGTAACATCAACACCACTATCTTCGTATTTTTTTTATATAAAAAAAATGTTTATTATAATCTATATCACTTCAAAAACTGACTATTGTTTTATTGAATGTTGATAAAACACACGCACTTCTATCCCGAGTGAAAACATAAATATAATAAAGTTCACTGCGTTTACAAGCCTTGCAACATCGCTCAACTGTGGAGTATAATATTTGTGTGAAATAAGCAGTTGGATTCTGTTTGCTTCTTTGCAGGGTCTTTCATCGTACACAGTCCGGTAGCCATATTCTACCAGCTGGTTGACGGAGATTGCAAACTTCACATCGGTGAAGACGGCCAGGGAGCTAAGTACTACTACCTGGGTGCTTTTCTATCCATGTACGTTGTACCTCTGATGATCATCCTCTTGTGCTACGCTAAGATTCTTATCATCGTCTGGAGGAAGACATCCGCAGGAACAGAGAGCGCCCAAGCCCATGAGCGTTCCATTCGTCAGAAGCGCAAGATCACCCGTATGGTATTCATCGTAGTCTTGCTTTTCGCCATCTGCTGGGCACCAATTCACTGCATTAATCTATGGGACTACTTTAAGACCGAGCAGATCCCGAATCTTAGTACAGGGATTGCCATTGTATGTCTGCGAATGTTTGCGTTGTGTCTGGCATACGCCAACAGTCTCACGAACCCCTTTATATATGCCTTTACAACAGCAAGCTTTAAGAAACATTTCAAGAAGGTTCTTTCCTGCTCCACTCCTACTGAAAGCACGGACCAGAAAAGTATGGGACCAACGAGCACATACAAGAAAATTGGAAAGTACGTCAATGAATATTCATCAGTCAACACCTGTGATACAAAAGTTTGAAAAGGGTTCCTAGGGTCTACAGTCTGAGTTTTGATACCTCTCCCCGACGAATCCACATCAGTTTTGTTGTTGCTAGGAAATAGATGCACATTCTTAAAATGTCAAAATACATGTCATTGTCTGATCCGTCAACCAACTGGCGCCAATCAGTCCCATATGTGTGCCGGGCGTTAACCCTGAGTACCCCTCCGAGAGTTTCCCGTTCCTTCCCCGTTTTGAAGATACACTGATGTCCATTTGAGGTGGTTTACGACGTCATAAATTGATTGGGCCAATTTTGCTGAATCCATAGCACTTACATTAACATGAACTGCACATGTCCGAGCGTTATGACAGAGTTAATGGGTTCCTTTGTTCGACTGTTTACAGATTCCTGGCTACGGCCCCGTCCAGTTTTAGATCGAGACAAACTCCGCATGACCTGTAAGCTCCGGGAATAAACCGTCGGCGCCACGTGTACGTTCAATTTTTTTGAAATTGCCACATCCACGGAGCCGGTTGAAAGGGCGTCTATTTGGTCATGTGTACCATTGACATAGCAGTGTCAGCTGCTATGACTGCCACAACTACACCATGTGACGAAAACGAAGTGTATAAAAAGTGTACATAACCGATGCTTTCGGTAGAGTGTTATAATCTCCGACTAATTCTTGTTTGTTTCTTTACAAGTGCGAGAGCACACACACACACACACACACCCAACCTTACGGATCCGGTTTGTGGGGTACTGCTATTGTTGTTCTATTGTTCCCTTTTCTAAAGAATTCCCTTGTGGGGCCCTATTGTTCCTATTGAAATTGCCTTGTGGGGTCCATTGTTCCATTGTTAAAAGTACCCCGTAAGTTGGCATGTGTAAGGGCACACACACACACATGCAAACACATGCAATCGGGGACCTCCTATTGTCCCTCTTTTGTTTGTACTCTAACTTTTAGGCAACAGCTCCCATTGGTTTTGTACACACTTTCCAACTGGGGACCTTTACCCAACCGGGGATTCCATTGTCCTCTTTTGTTATAGATCCCCGGTTTGAATCTATATACCTACCTACACACACACACAAACGTATACATTTTATTTACATAGTGATTTCGTTCTAATAGGTACAGAGGCGTGTTAATACTTTTTTGTTTCTGTCTTCTTTATTATTATTATTTGTTTTTGTGCATTATGTCTAATAGAACGTAACGTGTCTGTAAAATAATATGTTTTGTTAGACATTGATTCATCGTAAGAATAAGAAACTTGACATAAGAGTCAACATATATTAAGCCTATATTAAATGATTCGGCATTGTTTATGCTCCCTTTATGACGACGAACGTTCTATTTTCTTTCCCGGGCTTTTGCGTCTGGATATATACTAAACCGGGACGAGGCCCTTTTTTATATTTTAGGCTCAGTAGGAGCCACGTGCTGCTGCCAATTTGTGATTTAGGCCAACTGGAGCTATGTTGCTGTACATATCAAATGCATTCAAGAGCTGTTAATGTCGAAAGAAAACGAAATGTTGCCTTCGAAAAAAAACACCAAAACAAACAATATAGGCCTACTCATACTAAAATGAAAGTGAGATGGAGCGATGGCTAACTTCATCTCAAGAATAACGTAATTGTCTTGGGTTCAAATAAAACGTGCCGTTACTTTATTATGATTTTACATTTTAATTTATAATTAGACATCACTTTAAGAAACAGTAAAGAGGTTATTTTCATTGTCATTATTCTCCCTAACCACATTTTATCTACGCTACTGCCGTAAATGTATAAAAAAATGTCACTGTTGACATTTTGTATAAACTTGTAAACTTTGTAAAATAAAAATAAAATATTCAAAGCCTATGCGTGTCTATAATCGTTGATGCATCGTGGACGGTGATCGCTTCCATAAATAAATTACGAATACATACATGAATGGCAAGAAAAATGTACATTATAAAGTAATATTGCCGTGGTGGAAAACATAAATATAACATTACGTAAGTGTACACACCGACTAACACTTCTCCCTTTTGATCGAGAACTAAGTACCTTATCGTTACTGTCCTAGCAGTATGCCTTCTGCATCTACACGCACACTTACACCAACAACTGTTTCGAACAGTAAGTTTTGTTTTATAAAAGCGTGTAATATTAACTGTTAAGGTGAACAAAATCCCTTTCAAATGGTCTCATCCATCAGACCTTGGAGACACAAATACAACTAATTCCATGCCATCAAGCCATTTTGAAGGCATTATCAATTGTAGATACGAGTCGCTATTAGCCCCATGCCAATGGAATTGTTCAGCATTTCCAATGTAAACTCCTCATGAGAGGTGGTCACTTAGGTTTTTAGTTTTGTTCTTTTTATTCTCTCTTCAGTTAAATAACCAACCCAGGACAATATGACATTTGCCATAATATTTTAGCTAGGTCTCAATAGGGAACTTCATTTTTAAGATTGTTGGCATATTTTTGGCTGGGTACGCACCTTAGTTTATAGACTGTTAACTAAAGTTTTATTGGCGTCATGCAGGGCTAGCGTGTTTCTTGACCCAAGAAGAAAGTAACACCATATGAAACGCCCAGTTAACTCTTTATTGTTATTATCATTATTATTATTAGTTTTATTAATGAATTTGTTTAGGGCTGATATCCTTTCACCCATACAAATTTCTGGGCTACTCAGGCAACAGCTGATATTCTTGTTACAACCCAAATCAAGAAAATGCTGAAAATTTAAGACTTTTTATTTTTTTTATTTTACTGTTTAGTTCTCCTGACATGATTCACACAACGGATACAGCAAACGTTTTCACGGGTTTGAATTTTCATTATTATTTTGGTTGATCAAACAAAACATGAACACTGTCTTCGACTATTTTTGTCAGCTCTATCAATCCTGTGTAATACGTTTAAAATCGGTACAATTGTTAACGGTACTTGTCTCATAAGTATTTTGCCGAGTACGATACGGACGGATTCGTTTCATTAATAATGTATCAAGGATGCTTTGGGTGGTAACAAGGCGCGAGGACAGATTACACTTAACGACATTGGATTGTGTCTAATCATATTATCAACCCATTTTGTAATATTTATAACAGTGATCAAGGACTTCTCATACAAGGAACGAAATAATGAGTCGCGTTTGTAGAATACTTCAAGAAGTAAGATGTACGACAAAACGTACCACATTTAATTGGAAACGAGATCTGGAAAAAAAATCTGGTTCACAACATAGTGTGTCAAGTAATAATATTGTATCTTGAGATATACGGGTTAATGAAAGAAAGTGACTCGGCTGCCTTGGAGCGGAGTTGGATCGATATCTTAGTTGTGTATTACAGGGACCTATAGCGTCGAGTAGATGGAATGTGTTTCCACTACTACTGGATAGGGTTCGAGCTACCTGTGACTGCATGTACACGCAAACCCATTGACGTCATGTCACGAAACCACTCCATTTGTTTGAGCTCCCCATTTTCTTGTCATATGACACACAACAGAGGTAACATTAACATGATCAATACAATTTCATCTACACGGCATCCTCGCAGGGCGAGGACCCTCCTGTTCCTCGGGATCGGAAACACAGATTAAACGTAGAGGACTGTCTTGAGGCGAGTCTACACTCAGCACCCGTAATTAGAGGTGCATAGCCCCAGGGCACACTGCATTTTTTCCAAGTATAACTTCGACCTAAATTCTTTTCACGGCAAATGGGATATAAGTTTATCTGATTAGATTTAACCTGAAAGCATACTTCTTCTTTTTTCCCTTTTTTTCGATCTTTCTAATAAGTATAGAATAAAAAGTATAGAATAAAGAGAAAGACAAAAACTATCCATGACAAATGTCTTCAAATTATATTTCAGTGATTTTCAAGCATCTTAAAGACTTGAATCGGTGCATGGAATTTAAACCTGTTGACTAGACTTCCAGAGACCATACCAGGCCAATTTTGTGTTGCATGTATCTTTCCTGACGGACGACACAACTTTGGAAGACGACGACAACGGCGATGGCAAACGGGTCAAAACGAATAAGCCGAATAAACTTATAAATGTGAAATAATTAAACAAAATAATATGAAGAAAAAAATATTTTATAGATGCGAATAACAATTAGTCCGATGTTAAAAAGTAAAAGGACAGACATGTATCCTTACGACGGACTGTTTGTTCTTCCTTTCCATAGAACCCAATAACTTGACGTCAACTTACGGACTGACGCAAAACTACTTTTGAGTACGCAATTAACTTTCAGCTTTGCTCTTTGTGTTGTTGTTTTGTTTTTCTTTTCTCCGTTTTTGTTTTTGATTCATTTTTTTGTGTGTTGATCATTAATCATTTTTCGGGGGTGGAGATTCAGCATTTTTGAAAAGTTTCTCTATGAGTACTGCACCTGCTTCTAACATTCTCTCGGTGCCTGTGTCAATAACGATGCGGAAATAAGACTTTGTGCCCTTCTCTGAGAAAAGCCTTATCGAAATTGAAAAGTTCCGATTCACATAATTGTTAAAGTGGAAATTCATAGCCTGCATGAAACGTTCGTTATATGCAATTTAATGGTTAAGTGCGATTATTCGAAAAAGCGTCTGTGAAGGAGATACCAAACCAAGCAAGGGAAAGGTCATCTCTGCGTGGTAATGCACCCACGACTGCACAACATTGAGTGTTTGCTGCAATCGTGCACGTGCAAAACATTGTATTGTGACCGAAAGAGGTTCAAACCGACTCTGTATTTACATTCAAATTAAAGCTTTCATCTGACAGTTCCTGTGTGTTAGTTAGAATTGTTTTTGTCTTTTTTTCTTTTAGAGAGGAGTTTTTCGGTCATCTCCACCTCTCTGACTGTCAAGAAATACCACTAATCATAATACTAACAAACACATCACAAAATAAAATAGATAAATACATAAATAATTATTGACATAACTACATAAGAAAAACTAACACAATAACTGTTGTTTGCATGCAATCAACAAGTATAAAAAAAACAAAAAACAAAAAACATAATTCCAAATTAATATTCACAATAATCATAACATTAACAAAAATAAGTTACGGCACTCCAGCACACACATTTCCTGGGAGAACTTTAGTTTAAACAAACAAAAGTAGAACAGACTTGTTCTTTATTAGGTTAATATGTCGAGAAGCTTGAAGCAACTGCCTTTAAGTAAGAATAGCCGGCGGCATGTTTTTACTGTTTACTCCAGTCCGTTTCATATATTGAAATAAATTAAGGTTATATTGTCTTTTTTTCTTCTTTTTTTTTTCCTTGAAGTGCACTCGCATATTCACCTGGAACTTTTACGGGTTTTCTAAACGTGTTTAGTATTGATTTTTATCATTGATGCCGGTGTGAGCCAGTAGGCATATGACGCCACTGTGCTTTTACATAGGATTGAGTGTATTCGCATCTCATGAGCCTGGGTACACGAATAGGCGTTCAAATTCACTGAGGCTTTCAACTTCTCTTGCCCTCTTTTGTTATCAGCCCCTTTTCTCGACTCCCTTCCTTCTGTATTTTATTAACAGCTGCCCATTTGCTTTGGGGATCGGTATTACACAAGTCTCGTCGAGTTTCATCTGAATGAAAACAGTCTGGGCAAAAGTTGATACTAATATCAGCAATAAGAGAAAGCACAAGGAATGTTCTTAATAATTGTTTTCTTTGTTTTATGAATTATGTGTTTTATTTACAAGTCATGGGCGCATTTTTTAGTAAGTTTTTAGAGGTTTTCAACCTAAAGTTTGCGAATACCTCTTTGAGTTTATCCATCTTAGTTGCTTTTTCCCTGTTTGAGCTTTTTTACTTCCTTTTTATGATGTCTGACTTTGCTGTATTCTCCTGAATTTGGTTTCAAAAACAGGACTTATTAAGGCATCGGCGATGGCATAACAAATAACAATTGGCACTAACCAACCAAACATAGTTTTGTGAACAATTTGCCCTCTATGAATTAATAAAACATTATAACAGCACTAAACATTGGTAGAAACAAGAAATATGGACTTTTAAATTTGTAAATACTGTTGTATTTTTGTTTTCGAGATGTTGAACGTCTCAAATTGTAGATCACACGTTCTTTTTTCCGCCTGATTGCATTGCATGATGTTATAAAATGTTAAAAAATAATGTACTCAATGTTAACCTTGATTACAAACGGTGCTACTAGTATATGTTAATTAAAACGCTCACTCTCGTGTTATCTTAAAAATAAAAATACATGTCATTACATTGTTATCAACGAGAACATTAACTAACTTAAAATTAAGTGCTTTCAAAACTCTGTTATTTTTAATCAATTATTACACCAGTGTTTTTAAGCAAAAACATTTTTGTAATTTTTGTTCTCCTTCAAAGACAATTCGGATTAATGAAGACGTGGGTCCATTCAATTCAGTCAGTGAACAATTAAAACACAAACGTCGAACCATTTGCCTGTAATGTTGATGCAGTTTGTTAAGGCCGGGAGAAGAGATGTCATCCCAAACAAATTACAATACAATTATCTTCTAGTCGCTCCCAAACAACACAATTGGAGATTTGCTGAAGGAATACATGGCGTCCCTGACCTCCTTATTGTTTTCTTGTGGTTGTTCCGAACTGGCCTTTATATTGATTATTACATATAGTCAGCATGTATTTAAGTGCACGCTTAATATCGCGAAGCACCTATATGAATTGGCTACATTTGAAGACTATATCTCTATATAATGTACAACTTGTTTGTATAATGAAGGGCCGCTAGTTTTATATTTCAGATGTACAAACAAATATATATATATATATATATAATACAACAATATTTTCAAATATCTACACCATCCGTGAAGCCATGGTACAGTTAACAACAGTTTGTTTGTTAACATGATCTTTTAATCCACCTAGGAAATTAATACACATTAATAACATTCCACATTCCCTCCTGTGACCTAGCCAAAACAAGTACGTATAGAGGAAATTAATTACACTTGGTTGATCGTTTGATTAAAACAAATCCAATAATGACTCCCTCTTTAAGAATTCCCACGGGGTCGTAAACGTATCTCTTAGGCCGGAGCTAAATGCCACACATAGCTGGAATCAATCATGTCTTCGACAAATGGCGTATAGATGGCATATAGATGGCTTAACGGGTTGGAATTTGATTTAATGAGTCAAAAGGCTGATGTTCCAGGCCATTTGAAAGGATTTTTTTTAACACACTGCCACAAAAAAACCATATATATATATATATATATAATAAAATAATAACTAAATAAGCAAATACAAAATATACAACAATAAAAAGTATGTTAATAATTAAATATAAACAAACAAATAAACAGTAAACAATTAAGATAACATGCTAATTATAAAGGTACAAATAAAAACAGTACCATGGCGTATGCGTGCGCAGTTTTGCGTTCTGATTTCACGGATCGTGAGAATAATAAAACAACCATGCACTCCGGATGGTGTTTTCAAGTTAATCGAAGACGCAATTTGGGTCTTTGGAAACACTATCAAATCACTTTGTACGTAACAATTAAAAACAAACGTTTGTTGTGAAATTAACAATGCTTTGTTCCATAGTGTTTTGCGCTAAGATTTTAAGTAAAACCAAGCACATTTGATGGCGAGACTAGACTAAATTTGTAGTAAGTCAAAGGCATTGTGGAAACGTAATATTTGTCACCGTATCTAAAAACAACAATGTTATTTAATTGCTATCAATTATCACACTTTAATTTACCTGTTTAATATTACAATTTTGACCTTTCCACCATTCGCCGTAGAATTAACCAGCTCCTGGTTCAGCGGGCCAGTTCCTTGTTCATATTTGACGGTTTATCATTTAACTAAAACCGAAAGTTCTCCTATGTGGAGATGCAAAGCAGTTGTGATTAATGAATGTATACATACATTGACCGGAAGAAAACAGGTTACAGGCTGTAAACGGGTTGGGACTACTTCCAGTGATTGGCACACGAACAGCTGTGGCGTATCATCTTTACGGTGTTAGACCGTCCATACAACCCGTAGTCTGCAAGTACACACACAATCAGTAAACACTGGTATTTTTCTGTAGTAGTAATGTAGGTTACTTGCAACAACGCCATAAAGTTTACAATGTTGGGACTGGTTTGCAATTTATGTCTTACTTTTCAAAGACACTTGCTTATTAGCATGTTCAACTAAACAAAATTATAAAACTGAGTGCCGAAGCCGGAATCCAGTACATGTGATTGTAAACGTTATTGTTTCTTTGACTATAAATAGTGTTGTTACATACCACTGGTCTTGTAAAGTACGTGGGAGAAGTTGACATTTTGACACTATTTTACGTCGAGCTTGTCTATAAAATGTGAAGTATAATATGTAAATACTGTAACAATGTTCAAATAATAAACAAGCTTTGCGTAGTGTAACTTTCATAAACATTGTGACATACGACTGACTCTAAGGAACAGACGAATACTATAAGAGGTTTCCGAGTTATGTACTACTTTGTTAAGAAAACAAGTTTTAATTAAAGCAAATGTGTACATAAATAAAGCCCTTATTGTACAGAGCCAATTAATTAATGTGTTTATTGTGAAGCATCTGGATTTACACAATAAATGTTTAGAGTTTGCAAGAAGCATTGTATTGTTTTGAGTGATTTTGTCGGGTAATAACCATTTTAAGATGTATACAAGTAATCGGCCGATTTTGGATAAAATGCACCTAATTTGTGTTACAACTCACCCGCTGGATACAACTATATACGATTTTGCGTGACATAATCAGGTGATACAACAAAAACCAAGGAAAATAATTTAAAGTTCACAACAATTACAAATTTACATGAAAACAAATTTAGAAAAAAAAATCACCTATAGTCCTAGTTCCCGTTCATACATGAAAAGACAAATAATAAACAAATGTAAATCATGGCAGAAGGTAACACCAGTTCTACAAAACCAATAAACAAACGGAGGCTAAACACCTGCACATCTACTAATATAAACTCAATGGAACTTGATGATGGTACAAATGAAGGTATCATTTATGGCAAAGGGGAAAAAGTTAAATCCAAAATTTGTGAAAGAAGAAAACTCTTTAGACCTCAACAATTAACTTACCATTATTATGAAAGAATCATAGCGCTTTGTTTGCTGTATAACACGCCTTAAAGGTTTCAAGACACATTTTTATTTGTGTTCATACAATAGACAGGCCCTCAAGTTCCGAATAATTTACATCTGATATCCCATGTTTGCCAAAAACGATACCTTAAATGTTCATGTTGTAATTTTTCCATTCAAAGTTACAGGGCTTGTCTTTTTCATTTGTTTTCCCTTTTCCTAGCCAAAGACTTTCCGTTTTTATTACATTGAGCTTAGATCCAGTGCATTTACAATAAATGTTCAAGATGTATTGAATGCTTGAAAATTCACAATTGTTGCTGATGATGAGACTAGTGTCATCGGCCTGCTGAATTAACTTAACACTCTTACCTTTGATATTATTACTATTACAATTAGAAACATAAAAAAAAAACACCTTTGATATTATCGTTATTTCTAATCATACTAGCTAAGCCGTCAGCGCAGATAAAGAACAAAAGGGGGCGATGAAGGACATCCTTGTCTGATTGATTCCCTTCTTCATATAATGTGGGAGCCCATGAAATTATTTACAATGATCTGCCCCCAAGGTTGGCTATATAGCATTTGAATCCATTTGATCAACTTCACGGAGATGCCAATTTTCCCCATAGTAGCAAACATATAGCCCCAATTAATCCTGTCAAACGCCTTTTCTTGACCGATGTTAACAATGACAGCTTCAATCATTTCACAATTAGCATAATCTACGATATCCCGAATGATCAAAAGATTGTCTTGAATTTTCCTTTTTAAAACACCGCAAGTTTGTTTTTCACCAATAAGAAACGGCATAGCTTGCTTTAATTTGTTCGTTATAGCTTTAGACTATACCGTGTATATTCAATGTTTTCTCACAATGAATATTATATAAATTGGTAACTATGCAGACAAGATTCACACCCGTTTTTTGAGTCAAAACTTAATGTGTTTCCGTTCAAGGTTGATGACACTAATCAGCAAGCCAACAACATCATTAAGTAAAATTAGTTTAACATTTAGTTAACAAAAAACAATTAAAAGGGACACTTATTTATTAGTTATAGAGGAAATTATTGAACAAGTTGTATTGTTTTTGTTACATCACCATTGGCTTTGAACATGTCTGGATGCGTTTACCGTTTATATGTTAATCAAGCACGGCAGGAATGATCCTTTCCGGCCGAATCGTGATTTTCAACCAAGGTAAAATATAAGTGTTTTTCAGGGTACTGTCTGGTTCATATAACAATGTCATCTGAACAAAAAACCACCATTCTATGTATCCGTTTTAGTTAGATTACCAATGCATGATCTTCACTTATAGGCAAGGATCATTTCCATTAAGTGTTTCCATTAACGCTTATCTTGTTTCATTGCCTCTTGTGCGCTTGCGCACTATAAACTCGACGCGGTACGCAAATTAAGCAAACGAGGGGAAAATATAACTGAATGGGACTTATCTGCGAATGACTTTGAAGCTAAAGATGGAGCTCATCTACACCACGGCCCCGTCTCCGTGCCCATGGTCATCAATCACTCCGTGTTATTCAAATACGAAGGTAACAATCTGTGAAAAAACGATTCTGTCATTAATGTCCGGTGGCATATAGGGACAAAGTCTCGTGGATTTTACTACGAGGAACTTTTTTTTTTTTTTTTTGTCTGAGTGGTGACATTTCTATATGCACCATCCGTGATTGTTGTGTTATTATTGCTATTAGCTTTACACTTTGAACCAAAGAACATGGGTTGAAAAACACAATCCAAGATGGCCGCTGGAGATGGTGGCCAAATTGGCACATTGCATTTAACACCATCATTTTTACCTTTTTCGTAGACAAAATAAGAAGAAAAAATATTGATGATTGGTCGAGGTAGCGGTTGTCGTAGTACATTAGATCTGTGGTTTAAAAACAATAAACGTGAATCTAGAGCTACTATTAAGGTTTATGTATTAACTCCCACGAGAAGTGTGACCCAGGATCATTGGGGAAGGATAGCTTACTTTAAAACTGTAATCGGTGATGTTTTGTAAAAATACAAAATAACACATTAATTCTTTTAGTCGCTATTTCTCAAGAAATATGAGCGCACAATGACCTTTTCATGAAGGTATTTAGAACAGCGTCCATGGCAAGACAGTTATGAACAAGTAGATGAAAATACTCCTTCAAATTAAATTTCAACTATCCCTAAAGAGATCTCGATCGTTTTTTTTTTTTTTTTTCTTCTTTGTGTTCCTTGTTCTAAACACCTGGGTAAATATGTTGTTGGTCGACTTGGCTTTTATGTGATTAGACCCCGGGCGGACTGTCTCTAACTGGGGATTAAACTGTGGTCATTCATCAGTAAAGCCGAATGGATGTAGCATTCTGGTGGGCTGCAGTAATTGGACCCACCGCCTTGTGTTCCTGATCTGTCCAGAAGGCGGCTGGTGATGACAATAAAGATGATCGGCAGGATTCAGAATCTAAGCTCTTTACTGGTATATTAATTTGGTTAGGATCTCCCCGTGCCTCAACACCGAACGCTTAACCCAGTTGGCCCTATTCATGTACATGTGCTGCAATATGGATCCATTTGCGTTGGGGTGGAAAACACTTTTTTTTTTGTAGTACTATTAAGTGGCTGGAACATGATGAGTGTAAGGCACTATTCAGCAAACAATGATCTTTGAAGATGCAACGAGTGCCTGAGCTTATTGTATTGCATGCATACTCTATACACCAATATAGCTTTAGTTCACTAAGCGATTGCGTACTCTGAGCAACATGTACTCCTCTAAATTTGTGAAGGTAGATGAAGATGATCTGTGTTTACTTTAATGCAGCTGCCTTTCCTTCTGAAGCGCAAGTCGTGACATTGTCAAAATCAGCGCCGTGGTCATTATTTGGTGTGAGAGAATCTGATAAAGATGGCGACTACGTGATTATGGGCGAGACTTTTTAATCTACGAAATACGACTTATCATGTCGATGCCAAATTAAATATAAGGTACTTTGAACTTTTCAGATTCTTATTTGGCTCTGAACGTTCGAATAAACGTTCGAATTGTTTAACCTCAAACGGGACAACATTGGATGCAACCAATCTTTGTGGCATGTTTCATAATAATGTGACCGTAAGGCTTTCCACGTGTAATGGTGTATTCATGATGTAAGCTTGATGTTAGCAACTGAGGGGTCAGGCTAACGACATCATATTGTCATTCTCCCGCACTGTTTTAATTACATCCAAACAAAGAGCCCACCACCGTCCATAAAAGCTTGCGCAGGTTAGGCTGCTATTTAATTTATGATACAATATAGTCATTACTCTAAAGGGGCCGGCGTATTGTTAATGATTTGTTCAGTGTTGTTTAGGAGTGTTGCTCTTACCGTTATTGCGTTGCATGATTCCTGCTCAAGGCAATAATGGCAACTTAAAGGGGAGGGTATGCCTTTGATAATAGACTGTGCAAGTCTCGCGCGTATTCGAATATTTGGATCCGTTAAAAGCGCGTGAGTTTGTTTCTTTCACGCGTTAAAGCAATGCACGTGGGACCACAGTGGTCCCAAAAAACGTTCGAATACGCGCGAGACTTGCATGGTCTATTACTCAACAAATCGGTGGCCGTAAAAAGCTACTAGGTAAAGAGCACTGGAGAGCTGTTATTGTTAAATGAAACATGGGTAGGAAACGATCCCCTTTGAAGTAATAGCGAGTTAGGTCACTGCATCAGACCTATTTAGCTGGTCACTAAGTGTGTGGGTGGGTGGCTGGGTAGGGGGGACCATCAAGAACTTCTCTAACGAATTCAAATTTAGGTCACAGCGCCATAAAACTGATATTTGTCCGGCATAACTGTCACGAAGTCCACGCGCGCAGTCCACGCCATCTTGTCGAGTTCCAGTCAATTATTTCGGTGATGTTTCATTGCGTTGAAATGAAATAAGGTTGGGTCCAAAATTGCATCCGCCCCCTGAAATGTGGGCCAATGCAAGTTCTGAAAGAAAGTTAACTGTGTTTAAAGAATGGTGCATTATGCTTTTCCCCCCGGCCTCCCCGGCTTCCCAGGCTTCTCAACAACATATCAGTCGTTTATTGATCGGCTACAATTTCTCCTCTGGACTATGCGGATATTTTTCTCATACCATAGAGGAGGTCGAACTCCCCTTTACATTAAATTCGGCGAAATGTTTTTATTCCAACTTGTCAAAGATAGGGTAAGTACAAAACTTTGTTAGTTTGTTGTTTGTGTAGTCTATGCATACTCAAAACTCACTCGTCAGCGTAATTTATGTTATTTTCGAAGTTTATCATATGCGTTTACCAAATTGTTTTAATATAACACATGATTATAGTAATGCACTATTAATAAATATTGTGCGTATATTTTTGGTAAGAATCAACATTTTGTTGTAGCTCCCTGTGTTTGTTTGAATTCCGTTATACAACTTTAAATATATGTGTTCTTTCTAAGTGTTATTTTTGTGTGTGATACATGTTCCCCTCGCCTCACAGCTTCCCAATTATAGTTCCGTTGCTCTTTGATGTCTGTAATTTGGAACTGAGGGTGGTTAAAATGTGAGCCTAAGCTCATCGAAACAATCATCAACATATTAAATCAACTATATTAAATCAAATAAATCGACGTTTTAAACCCTGTTGCATTTTCAAAAGTTGAAGTACGATCAGCCTATGCCGAAGCTTGTAATAATTCGTTCTCCTCTGAAGGAAATGAGGGAGTTGAATATTGATTGCATAAACATTTACCTTTCCACGGAGTCGTCAACGAGGCTATATAGTTGAGCGACATCGCCCAAGAAACTGCCTCGCAACTGGTCCGTAAGGATTGCTTTTTATTGTAACGGTTTAAAACGTTCCATGATGTCGACCCTAGCAAAGGTAAACGTACAAGTCGTCCGGTCTTTTACTCCTGCCAGAGCTGCTTCCAAGTTCAGACGGAACGTCAACATGATGACCGTTAGGAAATTATTTCTTGACTGCCAATTGTCCCCACCTGTCCCTCATCTACGCTGGCTATTAAGGTTTTGACGATTCGAATCAATAGTTGAGAAACCCGAGAGACGAGATGTCTCATCAGTATACCGTACATCTAGACACAAGAAAACCTCCCGAATACATCCATGCATATTAAAGTCGACGTACTTGTTTTCTCATTTTTTAGAATTTATATTTTGTGTTTGTATTTGCTTCCTTCATTTTTCTTATTTCTGTTTTAACCCTCCTTCCTTTTACCACCCCATGGTCCTCATCAAACACCCGCTTTTTCCAATGTCAATACGTGATTTGTGATTTCTTTTAAACCATCTTCCTCATTTGGATCTAAGACTTGTTTGCCTTTTGGGCGCAAAATATACCTGTAATGTTGTGAAAACCTTTCAGGTGCTGTCTTGTATTGTGTACTAATCAATCTCGATCGCAACTGAGTGTCTTAAAAGGAAACCTTGATAAAAATAATTTAATTCACATCATGCCATTGTTGTTATTTATTGATTTCGACAAGCGGATATGTATAATTATGACCTGAAATTGGCAGGATCTTATTAAAGGTCGTCAAATCTATGTCACAACATAACAACTGCAGAACAGGTGATTTCTTGACAGGAAACATTCATTAAGTACTACTATTCGTTATTTAATGTGTGACATAAATGTACCCCAAAACAGGTAAGTGTAAACAATCCGCCTCAAATTATTTTACCATGAATATATAAGTCATTATGAGCAC